>OX638088.1:11424697-12875000 GCA_951804965.1 Horisme vitalbata | reverse complement strand
CGATCGGGCGAGGGCGCCGAAAAGGCGCGTCATACGTCCGATCAACGAAATACCGTGTGTCCTAAATTATACTTTATTTCCATGCATTTTGTATGAAATTTGAATGGAATAGGAAACCACCTGTGCCATGTCCGTGTCATGTCCGTGCCCGATGAATGTGAGTAGCGTCGGGCGCAGACATGGCACTGGCGGTTTCTTATTCCATTCAAATTTCATACAAAATGCATGGAAATAAAGTATAATTTAGGACACACGGTATGTCGTTGATCGGACGTGGTTATGACGCGAAGTCGTTGAGCTAAATTGTGCTTTATTTCCGTGCATTTTGTATTAAACTTGAATGGAATAGGAAAGCGCCCGCGCCATGCCCGCGCCAGGTCATACAGGTGAGGCCTACGCCTAAATGATTGTAAGCGCGTTGATAGTGAGTACATTACATGTCCTTCACCATCAATATTGTCAACAATTAATAATCCATCATGTGAATCAAAATTACTCTCAGAAGTTACTCTATCACTTCCAGAAATATGTGATTCTAAGATTATCTATGGTAACATTAACGTTTGGCAAAAATCAAATAACAACAAATACATTTACGTACAATCAAAAGCTACCAAACTAACGATGAAATGTAATAATAATATAACTGATTATACTCTGCAAGGCACAGGAATTTTATCCTTGAAAAACGATTGTATCGCGTATTTTCAGACCCTACAATTACGTCCTTCGAATGAGTACAACTTCATTGTACCAAGCCAAATAACCTCTAATTTTGATTTAACTTTAGATGACTGTTGCAAATACGATTTTATTAATAAAAGTTCATATTCTTTAAACCCTATTAATCTGTCAAATATTGACTTAGAATCTTTAAATTTAGCTTCTCATAAATTAGATAATTTGGAAAACGATATCCGCAATAGCGAGAATCAACCACACATTGTTAAATACGGTCTCTACTATTCAGGATTAACCTATGTAATCATATCGATGATTTTTGCTTATATATTTTACAAAATGTATAAGAAATGTTTTGTTATTTCAAAAACCTCATGTTGCATTCAAATACACAACCAATGTTATAATACTAAAACAAATAAGAAAAACAATAATGTTAACACGTCAATAGAACTTACTGAAATTTCGGATGACTCTGAAGGAAACAATAAATCTGTTAAAAGTCTTCCCAATATCGCGTTAGGTAAAAATAATGCTTTTTTTAGAAACCTTGAAAGATCCAATAGAAATGTCAGTAATTTCTAGATTACAATTATAAAACAACTTTCTAAAATGTATTTTTACTTTTACTCTAACCTTAAGATTTAAAGCCATCAATACAAATAATGGAAGAATAATAAATGTAATAAATACTTAATAATAATTTTCTATCATTTTGTAGTGTAATAATTATAAAAGCTAAATACCTAGTTAATTTTAGTATTTTTTTATGTAAACTGGGTTTTATTTTTGAAACTATAAAAATAATTAAATTCAAATTTATTATATAAAGAAAAATTATGCTATAAATAAATAAAATAAAGCTCAGTCTAAAAGGGGGATGATGTTATGTTATGTTCAATTGCAGTATTAACAAAATTGCAATTCAGCGATTTACCCCGTCGCTTCCACGTTGCACTGAGGTTATATAAGGGCTTCGGCACGTAGTTTTGTGCACTAACATTTGCGTAAAACTCATTGAAACATCTAATTGGTGTGTCGCTTTAATAAATCAAAGAAGCAGCTAATCACGTGTTTTTTTAGCTGCTGCGAATGGAAAACTTGCTTCTAATCGTTCAGAGGGTAAGTTTCCCATAATCGGTGTCAATGTTTTCCTTTTCATACGAGTACACGTTACGCAGTTATGTACTACTTGCCTGGCTAAAATTCGTGCTCCCAGAACCCACCACTTTTCACGCATGCAACATACTAGAAGCTGTGAACCTGCATAAAGTAACTGTTTGTGTTCGTATTCGCACGTTAACTTAGTAAAACGATGCTTACCACACAATAACGCGGGATGTTTTTTCTCATAATTGAAATCTGTCCCGTAGTACAGCCTACCATACCACCCACACGAATAACATCATTTTGATCTAAAAATATATTTAAACCAGATATTTTATTTACGAGTTTATTGTCTATAATTTTTAACGGTAATACATTCTTTAGAGCACGGTATTAATTAGGAAACGAATCTTGTTGCACTGAGCGTGTCAACATAATAAGCGAGCGATCGAGCTCCGCCGCCGATAACAAACTGGTTTTGCGGCCAGGCCCGGTATGCCCCCGAACGAAGTAAACGAATGTAAGACGAGAAGCGTTCATAACTAATTAATTGAGTTGTGTTAGAAATCTTGGGAAGTATTTCTTTATTATGTAGAACCTACTTGATCTTATAAGTATAATAAGTCACGGCTTTGACTTTGTTTGTTCCGGTACATGGTGTGATTGCTGGCAACTGGTCGAGCGCGGTGATGATTGTCGTTTGGAATTGGTACGGTTAGGGAGTTAGAATCAACTACCTACAGTATATTGTACAGTGGGTTAGCATATTTATTATAGTGGAGGATTGGAAGTTTGAATAGAATATATAATAATCATCTACAAAGGAAGTCTGAATATAAAATAATTATCTACATTGTAACTCGTCTCATTTCTGCCTACGATAAAAGATCAGAAAGGTGGGATAAAATTGAGCCGGTGATTAGAGTTCAAAATCCCGCTCAGTGGAAGGATTTACACCCAGAAAAAGGTATGCAAGTGTTTATTACATTTGAGTGTATTATGTAATGGCTAACATTTTCTTTTGACCACGTATTTAGCAAATTGAAAAGTTTGATGTATTCAATAATTTTGTTAGTCGATAGGAGGGTTGACATAATAAGTTTTAGTCTTTTAAATAATTAATTGATTTTATATTTTTAAAGTTTCTTGGCGTTATCGTTTCTTCATTGTAATAATACGTTAGTATCATCATCATTGTCATCATCTCAAGCCAGCATAAACGTATAAACGTATTCCTTCTTTTTCGGGAACAATAATTTTATTGAGAAAATCACGTGCCTATGATATTAACACGTTGAATATGGGCCTGGAACATGACGCTCCGTACTCGAGAAGGCGACGTCCAGTAGGTGCGCCGTTGTGTTTTCAGCTTTCAAAGCGTTAATTTAAAGGCGGGTCGAGCCTTGATTGAATATAATTTTTATTTTTATGGCTCGTAGAGTTAAATATATTTATCGCATAAATAACCCAAATAATTTAATACTTGCGTGAATATAATTAATATATATTGTGGACATAGTTAATAAATACACATATGTATATCATTTAAATGGCAAAAGATAAATGTGTACCTATTGTATACTTATTTGCCACTGATATGACTGTTATGTGAATCTCTGAGAAAATCAGATTTTAATTGTCAGATATTCACACATTCAGATATTCACTTATTCATTTATATTAAGATATACACATATTTACATAAATGGCATACATAGCAATTAATATGGTAAAATTTTTATAAGAGCACCTACTGTTTGAAATTATGTCAGTTTCTGGGAAACAGTCTAAGTGTAAACACATAACTAAATTTGCTCTTCTATTAAATTATATTTAAAATTAGTTTTAATACTCTTTTAATGCAAAAAGCAAGTTATTAATAAACTACAGTTCCTCCTACACACGCTGGTGTAATACATTCACCTTTCCACTCACCAAACATCTTTCCAAGAAGCTGACATGGACCTCTATGCCAAGCTTACAGCCAACATGGATGAATTGGCGGAAACTTTTGCTTCACGGATGCTCCAAGTTGAAGGTGATATCAAGAGACTTGCAAACTCTCCATCTCCTCAGGTGAAGCCAACAACTAAAGGTGTGGAGTCTTGGTCCCCTGAGTTTTACGACTTTAGATCCCTTATTTGGAAGGCTATGGCTACTATGCGGTCCCAATTTGAACTCCTTACTTTAGGCCTGGACCGCCACGAGACTGCTTCCAATCGTAAGATTCTTCTATTCCATGGGATAGCTGAAGCAGATGAGTCTTCGGCCGAAGATACTATTGTGAAGCTGTTAGCTGACCAATTCAAAAAGACTAATGTCTCGGCGGAACAAATTGCGTCTTGCCACCGTCTTGGTGCTAACACTAGTAAGCCTAGGTTTATCATGGTCAGATTTGTCGACTTCAAGTTGCATTCAATGGTGTGGAACTCTAAAACTGCACTGTGTCCGAGTTTCTAACCAAAGCCAGGCATGAAGTTTTTATGGCTGCACGGAAACACTTCGGTATAAGGCGCTGTTGGACATCTGAGGGCAAGATTGTTATTCTGCTGCCCAACAACAAGCGCCGAAGGATTAAGTCAGCGTCTGAACTGAAGCCTCTGGTTTCCGAGTTCCCAGCGGCAGCAGCGTTATCGGCGTCTCAGTCTGCTCAAGGGAAAGCCCCAGCCCCGGGGCCGAGCCAAACGGCCCCGCTAAGTAGTTTTTCCATGAACGCAGTCGCTATTCATATGTTCTTTCCTATTTGGCAGTATTATACTCCACTTTTTTTTTTTTTAGATCAACGTAGGACACTCTAAAAACTTTTTATATTCAATTCTTTTGCTTTATTTACTTTTGTTTGTACCTACTTTTACAAAAATCAGCACAGATTGACGTTGACGTTCATTTTTGACATAACGAAATGACACTGACATTGGCATTTAGCAAATGTGTTTCGTTCAAAAATGTTGGATTGTATTGCTGGTGGTCATTTTTTTTCTCTCTCTTGATGTGGCACTGGACCTTAGTGTTATGACTTTATGTGCTATTTTTACTATTTTGTGTTTTAATTTTTCACTTATTATTGTTTTGTTTTCACTTGTTTTTATTTGTAGCAATATTGTCTTGATGTGTGTAACGGCAAAATTTAAGTAAAGTTTCTTGCAGCAATACCAGCGGGTGCATTGGAGGGTGTAATGCACCTTGCTTTTTGTCGTTTAGTTTATTTTACTAAGTATTTTTACCTATTCTTATATTCTATTACATACTTATTGTATTTTATATTATTTAGTTAGGTATTTGTTTATATTTTCTATGGATCTACAAGGTTTTGACGATAGCTTTTTTTCGTGCTCCTCTTCCTGCTCTTCTGACAACGATTACGCTAGTGCGTTTAGCGATGACTCGTGTGTAGATGCCCCACTGTTACGGGATAAAATTACCCATGTACTACAGGAGAACGCTAGAAATTTCTGCAGCATTCCTGCCTATTTCCCCCGACATGCTTTCTTCATTTGATGACAAAATCATCGATTCTATTCTTATTTCTGAACCCTTTTTGAAACCTCCCCTTCTCTCAACTCAATTTCCCTTGCCTGGCTTCATATTAATTAGGAATGATCTTATTGGAAAAGGCTGCGGTGGAGTAGCTATTTACCTCCGTGCGGATATTCCCTATAAAATTGTTGATCAATTTCCTGGTTAATATTCAGGTTTTTCTGAACATCTATTCATTGAGATAATTGTCAATCATTCTCCTATTCTGGTGGGGGTCTATTATCCTCCCTCTATGCAAATTAATTATTTATCTTCTTTCGAACAAATACTTGAATATTTTTCTCCCATATATCCATACAATAATCCTCGGTGATTTTAACACTTGTTTGTTAAAAAGTAACTCCCGTGCTAATAAGCTCAAGTCTTTAGTTTCATCAGTTAATTTGCATATACTACCACTTACTGCTACCCACCATGCTCCCCACTGTACCCCTTCTCTCCTTGATTTGATTCTTGTATCAGATGTCGATCGTGTGTCCACTCATGGACAAATAACTGCTCCTTTCTCGTATCATGATCTTCTTTACCTTTCTTATAAAGTCCGCTCCCCTAAACGTAAGCGTAAATTTCTTCTTCTACGCAGCTTCAAAGACATCAATCTTGAGAGCTTAAAGTCTAATGCTTTGAACATTGATTGGTCTCAGGTGATAGACGCAGCTACTGTCGATGAGAAGGTTGCTAGCTTTAACACAATTATTACCGACTTATTTGACACTCACGCACCACTTAAGAGAGTCATAGTCAAGCTTCCTCCTGCTCCGTGGCTTACCGCGGGCTTAAAAAATATGATGTCGAAGCGCGATAAGGCAAAACGTATCCACAAGAAATATCTTACTGAGGAGAACCTTGCTTCGTATAAAAGACTTCGCAATCGCTGTAGTAGGATGTGTAGGGATGCTAAGAGATGCCACTTCCATAATTCTCTTCTCGAGTCTAGTCTTTCACAGATTTGGAAATTCCTTAAATCACAGGGTTTGGGTAGTGCTGGGAGGTCTTGTGACCCTCTTTGCCTAATTGCCCATCTTTACCATTCGAAGCGGTTGCTGAGGAGAATATTAATTAATTGACTCAGGCGTGACTTTGCGGAAATCCATTACAAGATATTCTACAAGACAAAATATTTAGTACAAATTCCGCTAACTTTCTCTGACAAGTTCCACAAAATGCATACGCATGCACCGCCCTCCCGCCCGCAGATTCACATGCAAATCAGAGAAAGAACAAGAAAACATGCAATCATTAATAAATGCAACCGTCTACTTACTCTTCCACCAAATAAAAACAACACGTTAACCTGTAATTAGCTTGGAGAAACGACACACACATAAATACACAAGAAACTCAACAGAAATTCGACAATGTTTCGCCTTCCCCATAAGGCATCCTCAGGAATGATCGACTCGCTGTCCACCAACGTCACAACGTCGTCAACGTTCACTTTTGTATCCATTGCCACCAGAAAAACCAGATAGGTATAAAGGTAGTCTTTCTTATTTAGGCAGAGTCAGTGAAAGAGTTTCAAAAACATTATTTAAAAATAAAATTAGGGTAGCTTTCAAAACAAATAATTCACTTAGACAGATTTGTAATGGTAAAGATAGGTTAGAAAATCATAAAAAGTCAGGTATTTACAAATTGTCGTGCGACGAGTGCAATGGTGTTTATGTAGGTCAGACAGGACGCAATTTTCAAACTAGGTATAAGGAACACATTGCGGCTTATAGAAATAATCACCCAGAAAAATCACATTTTGCAAAACATTTATTGGATACAGGACACTCTTTAAACGATAATAATACATTCAAAATTTTACATTCATGTGTCAAAGGTTTCAGAATGTCAGTTTTGGAAAATTTAGAAATCATAAAACATAATTTAAATACATTTACATTGTTGAACGAGACCAATATTCTGCCCAGATCCCCGTTATTGCGCATTTTTTCAACGCAAAACAACGTTGATGACGCAATCGCGCCACTAGGATGGCGGGGAGTTCAACCCGATACTATATAAGTGGGGATGTCACGCAGTTGACTCACTTTCTGTTTAGCGCTCGGCGGAGCAACACGTCTGCGGAGTTCTGCGTTCCTGAGGATGCCTTATGGGGAAGGCGAAACATTGTCGAATTTCTGTTGAGTTTCTTGTGTATTTATGTGTGTGTCGTTTCTCCAAGCTAATTACAGGTTAACGTGTTGTTTTTATTTGGTGGAAGAGTAAGTAGACGGTTGCATTTATTAATGATTGCATGTTTTCTTGTTCTTTCTCTGATTTGCATGTGAATCTGCGGGCGGGAGGGCGGTGCATGCGTATGCATTTTGTGGAACTTGTCAGAGAAAGTTAGCGGAATTTGTACTAAATATTTTGTCTTGTAGAATATCTTGAGGAGAATATTAAAAAAATCTTGTGTTCTATCTCTACAAAAGCTGTTGGTACTGATGGAATTAACATCCAGATGTTGCTACTTCTCTCTGATGAGCTTATTCCTGCTATTTCCCACATTATCAACCACTCTCTCGAAACAAGCTCTTTTCCCACTGCTTGGAAAACAGCTTTTGTTATTCTTCTTCCCAAAATTCCTAATCCTACACTTGTTTCCCAAATTAGACCTATCTCCATCTTACCTGTCCTCTCTAAAATCCTGGAGAATGTAGTGCAAAAACAACTGTCCAGTTTTTTTTACCAAAATTGCTTGCTGAGTCCACTTCAGTCTGGCTTTCGTCCTGGTTACAGTATCGTTGGGGCGCTAACCAAAATTTCTGATGATATCCGCTGGGCCATGGACAATAAACTTCTTACAGCTCTTATACTTTTGGACTTCAACAGTGCATTTAACTCTGTTTACCATGAAATTCTCCTATCAATCCTTGCCTCTCTTAATATTTCTTCCTCAGCAATTGCCTGGTTTTACTCTTATTTATATGGTCGCTCGCAGTGTGTGCGCGCGGAAGAGCTCTGCTCTAACTGGTGTAACGTAACAGCTGGCGTACCACAAGGTGGTGTTCTCTCTCCTTTACTCTTTTTGGTGTTTATAAATGCCAATATCTTTCTCTGAGAAGGCTAAAAAATTTGGGAGTCATTTTTGACAGCCGATTGTCTTGGTCTTTTCACGCTAATGAAATCAGCAGAAAAATCAATTTAACTTTTCAGTCCCTTAAGCGCCTTCAGAAGTTTTTACCACTCGATACCAAGATCACCCTTGCACAATCTTTACTTCTTCCAATTCTTGACTACGCTGATGTATCTTTCCTTGATCTCACGGAGGAGCTTCTGAATAAGTTGGAGCGTCTTCAAAACTTGTGCATCCGATTTATTTTTGGTTTGCGCAAGTTTGATCACGTCTCCCAGTTTCGAACCCAATTGAAATGGCTTCCTATACGACGTCGTCGTGATCTTCATGTTTTGTTTTTTCTTTATTATATCCTACACAACCCTCTCTTACCCCCTTACCTCCGTGAGCGCTTTGATTTTCTTGTCCTTCGTGGTGTGCCCTGCAGATCGACTAAATCTCTACTTCTCAAAACTCCTACTCATTCTTCTTGCCGCTATAGTGACTCTTTCTTCGTTAAAGCGGTGAGACTTTGGAACTCCCTTTCCCATACTATCCGTGATAGAACTTTTAGTAACATATATGTCTGTAATAGTTTTATGTAGGTTTATTCTCAATTTCTCTTCATTTGAATGTACACATTTATCTATCCTTTTCATTATATCTTTAATTTATACCCAAAGGTTTGCTGTAAGAAAACTCTGTCAGGGTTAAGCTCGCCTTTGTACATAGCTTTTAAGAAAAAAAAATCTGTATGTATTTTATAGTGTACAATAAAGAATAAAGAAGCAATGGATCAGAAATCTCGTAAACGCAAAGCAGTTTCCGACACGCCCCCTCGGAACGAATCTGAGTCCTCTGAGGAGGAACGTAGACGACACATTAAGAGGAAGAAGAGAAAGAAAGACAGGAGCTATAACAATTCACGCGGTCATCATTCGATGAAGTCCCGTTCTTCACGGCAGAGGTCTGGAAGAAAACAAGCTGGAATCCGGCACGAGTGCCCAATACCCAGCGTTGTCCCTGAAGCTGGTCAACGGAACGTCACTCCTTAACAAAATTTACCTTAAGCGAATACTCCAGTTGACCGAATAAATACTGATTCTTGTTCAAATTCTTTAGTTACCACATTTATGGAACTCATTCAGAACATGAAAACAGCAGACGGGAACAGTGAACGATACGGACTACCTACAGTGTATTGTACAGTGGATTAGCATATTATAGTGGAGGATCGGAAGTTTGAATAGAATATATAATAAAGGAAGTCTGAATATAAAATAATTATCTACATTGTAACTCGTCTCATTTCTGCCTTCGATAAAAGTTGATTGAGTTGAAACTAAAACCGATGAATACGATTTAAGTTCAGGTAATCAATACATACCTGGTATTTTTACTGACATTCAGATATTTTATATTCAGATTTTCATTAAATAACTTAGTATTTTACCATTACAAATATATTCTTTAATTAATTAAGTACAAACTGACCTAACTTGTCTGTTTGTACTGGGTTCCCGTAAGTTCTTAGGACCACACCACCATCGATTATTAATTAAATATAAATACTATGTTGGGGTGGTGGACCTGTATATTGGATAATAATAATAATGTTTATCCAGTAACTAGTGCGCCACTATATAACTGCTTATAGTGAGGCGAACGATCTAACTTTCTTTCTAGCGCAATTGTTTAGGCCTAATAAGTAGGTACCTAGAGATAGACACAGTGACAGCATTCCTATCCCTTTCGCACTAATGCGAATCCAACTATCCCTGTCTCTGTCCATTTCTCCCCCCACCACCCCCGCACTCCGGCGCGAGGAATGAACCAAAAAAATGGCGATCGTACGTGCGTATGCGCAGCACACCTGAAACTACTAAAAATACTAAAAACTCTGAAAAGTGCATTGTGTTCTCAAAAGTTGGTGAAAACTGTGACGGATTGTGCTCTCCTCGATTGGATGGTGATAATGACGCTTATTTGCACCCGGAGACGAACGACACAGGTGGGTCCTACATTTGTCGTATCCTTCTTTGTCACTCTGTCAATTTTTTGGGGAAAATAAATTACAACTACTAAAAAACTATCTGGCTGAGAGTACAAGCCGCGAAGTAAACAGTTCAATTGGCAAATGCGAAAAGCTTTCATCAATAAAGTTACCGCGCCTAGAACTTAGCTCATTTGATGGTGATAATGAATCATGGCCTATATTTTACGAGACGTTCAAGTCAGCCATTCACAATAATCCCAGTCTTAATGACGGTGAAAAAGTTCAATACTTAGTAGGTAGATTAAAAGGGAAAGCCCTTAATATTTGCAAATCCTACCTACGGCCGAAAACTACCTAGTTATTTGGAACGCGTTGGTAAATTAATACAACGACACGCGTGTGCTGGCTGCTACCTATTTTGATAAATTGTTGAACTTGCCAAATGTAAATGAGAAGAGTCCCAGTCAGCTGGAAGATTTTATCGATAAACTCTCATCCCTTCATTCCGCGTTAAAACAGTTAGAACTAGGTAGTTTGGAAGATTTTCTGTTCGTACATATGTACGCATGTAAAAAGGTAGGATTGGAAACAGTGAAGTCGTACGAACTCAAATTCCATGAGAAAACTTATACGAGCACTAATTGCTCAGAGTTCATTAACTTCGTAAGCAATCAATCGCACATTTTGCAACGTGCACATAATAGCGCAAGTTCAAGTTCAAGTCCTACTACGAAGCTGGGCAGTATTCAGCCGCGCAAAAATAATAATGCGCCACCGACATCGTCGTCATTAGGAGTAGGGATGCGTAATAATTATGTCAAAACCTTTATTGTACAAGAAAATACATGTATATGTTACGAAAAGAGTGATCATTCTCAATTGCCCCAGTGTAAATTCTTGTCAATGAAAGCGAATGACCGTTTTAAATTAGTAAAATCTAAAAGATTATGTGTAAATTGTTTGGGCGATTCGCACACAATCGCAAATTGTACGGATGCAAAACGTTGCAGCAAATGTAGTCGCAGTCACCATAGCTTGCTACACATTCCGAATAGCAGGGCAGTATCGGAAAATAACGATCGTATTAATATAACAGCGGTTGTATTGGGAGCCGCGTCCGCGGAGACTGAGTCCGCCCCCGTAGCTGCCGCGTCGGCCGTGTCGCTGTGCTCCGACACAGGCGAGTGCATCAATACGCAACAAAGCGCAGGTTCGATTCCCCCGTCTTCCGTCTTGCTCGGCACCGCTCAATGCAATGTGATAGATGCCGACGGTAATATCCGTAGTATTACGAGCTTTGGTAGATAGTGCGTCTCAAACTAATTTAATAACGATGGATTATTGCAAACGGTTGAAATTACATAAATCGCTAAATAAACACGTGTCAGGTGTAGGTGACGTTACTAATCCTATTGAAGGAGTTACTTGCTTGACCATTCGATCTCGTTTCGACGAGTCGGTTAGGTTTTATAATCGACCTGTGGTCGTGAATCGTATCACTGGTGAATTACCTACCGTGAAAATAGATACCGAGCTCCTGGATTATTTAAATAATATTCCTCTTGCAGATGATGATTACTGCTCCCCGGCGGCTATCGACCTCTTAATGGAGACGGACTTATTCGCGCGCATTCTTGGTCCGAATTCGATATCCCGCGCTATTGGTGAGCCGGTCGCGATTGAAACCTTATTAGGTTACATAATACATAATTGGCAAAGCCCCGGTCATCAAATCTTCTTGCAATATTGTTCGTTCTTATTGTACAGTAGAAGAATTGTTATAAAATCGTATGAGTAGATTCTTCGAATTGAAAGAGGTACCCAATGTGCCTAATTGCCTACCTTAAGACGAACAAGCATGCGAAAAGTATTACTGCGACATTACGCGCCGCGAATCGAACGGGAGATATATTGTTTCGCTGCCGTTCTGTGACAGCCCCTCACGCTAGGAGACTCGATGCGTACTGCCGAGCGTAGGTATATTGCTTTGGAACGCCGATTAATGTCTAATCCTGCAATCAAACAAGAATATGATAACGTGTTTAAAGAATATCTACAGCAAAATTATATGCATCCTGTCGGCACGGTATCCGAAATCGGTGATTCCAATAATCAATAAGTAATCCCACACCATGCGGTTGTACGTCAAGATAAAAGTACTACTAAATTGCGCGAAGTATTGAATGCAAGTAGTAAGACTTCTACCGGTAAATCGTTGAATGATTTATTGCATACCGGACCGAATCTACAAAATGATTTGTTTCAGATAATATTAAAGTTTCGATTGTTACCAGTGGCTATTAGTGCAGATATTCGTCAAATGTATTTGAGAGTTCTAATGAACAAAAATTGTACAAAATACCTAAGGCTGTAATTGTACAGGTTTGAGGAAAATGACCCTATTACCGTGTTCGAGGTGTCAAGAGTGGCATTTGGGTTATGTTGTAGTACTTACTTAGCTATACGCACTGTGCGCCAACTCGCTTCCGATGAGCGCGAGCGTTTACCCATTGCGGCGTCGTTCGCGGAATCCGACTTGTCTAGCTACAAGTTGTTCGTCAGTAGAGAAGGGTATCGAGCTCTCAAATCAGCTGATCGAGTTATTCGCAGCTGGAGGGTTCGAGTTAGTAAAATTCTCTAGTAACTCTTCCGAAATTATGGCAAGCATTCCTGTGTCTCATCGTGTGACGGAAGCTGTTGAGTTCAGCCCTGACAGCTACCTGAAAATACTTGGTTTGTTTTGGGTACCAGCTGAAGACGTCTTCACGTTTAGCGTAAATACAGAGCCTCGCGACTGCACAAAGAGAAATATCTTCTCAACCATTGCCCGCTTGTGGGATTTGATGGGATTTGTGGCCCCGGTGACTCTTTTGTCGAAATTAATAATAAAATCTTTATGGGAAAATAATGTAGGATGGGATGAAGTACCTCCGCTGAATATTGTGTCTTTGTTGCAAACAATTGAATCATAATTACATTTATTCCAAAATATTAAATTGCCCCGACATGTTGGTGTAAATAATGAATGCATTGTCACTGTATTAGGCTTCGCTGATGCGTCTGAGCGCGCCTATGGTGGAGTTGTATATTTGCATGTTGAGCTTACGAGCGAAAATCGTTCAATGACGAATCTGATTTGTGCAAAATCAAGAGTAGCTCCCTCAAAAACTGTAATCACTTTGGCTAGAATGGAGTTATGCGCTAATGTGACCCTTCAGGTTTAAGATGTTTATTCTCATTAAGAAATAAATTTCTCTTACCTGAGAACTATAACTAAGAATAGGTAATACAATAATTTATTTGGGCGTAGGTAGGTAGATAGCATACACAGATTAGTTAGATCAGTAGCAAATAATAAAAATACAAACAGGAAAAAAAGAACACAATTA
Organism: Horisme vitalbata; assembly: GCA_951804965.1. Taxonomy (NCBI): domain Eukaryota; kingdom Metazoa; phylum Arthropoda; class Insecta; order Lepidoptera; family Geometridae; genus Horisme; species Horisme vitalbata. The sequence continues at coordinate 12,861,244 of OX638088.1, read as the reverse complement.
TGCAAGAAAAAAGAGGGTAGTTGGGTATTATCTATCACAAGTTGAATCACTGGTGACCATTAATAACACAGACTAAGCGCAACTGGATACGACATATTTTTATAAGCGTTATTTAGAGACTACTACGAATAAAATGTTTAAGTTTTTTTGAAAGTTATAGTACTTTTTGAGTCTTTAATATCTTTGGGTAACTTATTATATATCTGGGCAACTTCGTACATGATATTTCGTTTTCCATAGTTAGTCCGTGGTGTGAGTAATTTTATATCATTAGCCCGTCGTAGTCAAATTTTTTGGTATTGTTGTTTTTTCGTAAATGTTATTTGTGTGTCTTTATTTAATATTTTCCTTATCATCATACAGGTATGATATGTATAGCTCTGTAGTATATTCATTATATTGGTTTCTTTATATATAATTTTTGTAGCAGTTAGAAAATCACCCTTGCTCGGTTAATTCGTCTTGTTATCGATGCCTATAGTAGTCGATGTAAAATAACAAATATTTACGCGTTCACTGACAGTACAGTAGCTCTGGCGTGGATTCACTCTTGTCCCACCCGATGGCAAACTTTCGTTGCTAATAGGATTTCTAAAATTCATAATGAATTGGATCCTCAATATTTCCATCACATTAGTGGAAAGGATAATCCCGCTGACTGTCTGTCCAGAGGTCTTACGCCTGCTGAGGTACTCGAGCATCCTCTTTGGTTCAACGGGCCTTCGTTCGTTCGATTACCTGTCTCTGAATGGCCTGTTCGAAGATTTGACCCCACTGCCGTAGAACTTATTTTTTCATTTTATATATCTAAATACCGGGAAACTGTTTAGAAATATTGTCTGTTTGTATCTAAATACTTACTGTACCTACCATTAAATTTCTTTAAAATTGTGCCTACAACGATAGCGGCAAGGCGCGAGGAGGACTAGACCTACCCGTCGAGATACAGTTCTTGACTAGTTCGGCGGGTAGAGCAATCCTATCCGAACACTTTTTCACCATCATTTAGTCTATTTAAGCATAAAGTTAAGGATAGGAAGAAATAATGTAAAAATCTATTTGAAATAAATATATTTGATTTGATTTGATTTGATCCTGTTGGCAACAGTTTGAAATTTTGACATTTCTTATTTTGGACTCTTTGTGGAAGAAGTCGATTTTTTTTAGATTTTTTTTTACTGGCAATCTGATTCAGTAACGGTCAGTTGCTATAATATACCGTTACCGATAACGCCTCGTTTTCCTTTGAAAAACTGTCAAATTTTCAACGCCTCCTAGTTAATTTTTGACAGTTTTTCAGGGGAAAACGAAGCGTCATCGGTAACGGTATATTATAGGAATCGGCCATTAGTGTATTTTAAATCATGCATGCGGGCGGCAAGCATTACCACACAGAAATTTGAGTTCTATTTCCTACTATGATTGGTTAAACAAGGTGGATATATGGCGCTAATTGTCATAGCGAAAATAGAGTAGAAAGCGCCGTCTCTCCCTTGGATGTATTGTAAAGACTACAGTCTTTGAAGGGCAACCAATGACAAACGGGAGTGAAAGGAGGGAGTTGCCAGTATAATAAATGTTAATATTATTGTGTGACAAAAACTGTGTGTAAATTTGTTTTTATCTCAATAAAATAGGGTTTCAAAAATCCGATACTTTCCGAAAAAAGTACAAACATGTTTGTTATTATATAATGGGAACTATAATTTTACTCAACTAAACAAGGCCATAGACAACATAACGAGAGTTTTAATTTAAAAATGTGAGAATCTTAGAATATCGATTAGTTTTACTTTCACTATAATTAGAAAGTTTAAATTTAGCGATAAAGCTAGGAAGTTTAACTCAGAATCGGCATCGTTGCGGATACTCTGCTATTGTCTATAGCTATCTATACACATGCGGATCGGCATTTATGCGGATCGGCATTAATCGGTACAGCCATGTGGTAAAATCGATTATCTGTAGATGAATGTTCCATAAATGACCGCTCGGCTTTCATTAGGCCGGCAGCATTAGCGTTCCGACAGTCATCAGCAAAGCCGAGCGGTAAAACCGAATATATTATGTAGTTTATTGTTCGGGAATTACAATGCGCGTGGCATACATTTTAGTTCCTTATTTAAAAATGTAAGTGTGTGTTTGTGTGTAAATGAAAACCGATTGGATTCGAACTACGGGTCGACTTTTTCGTTCCACAAATACTGCCAAATCGAATGAGAAGTCGGCGATGTGTGCACAAGTGCTGAACAAGTGCAGTAATTTCTTCTGGTCGGCTATGTTGTTCGACAATTACCTACTGCCAAACCGACTATGCTGGCCCGTTTATGTGTGTAGCTACCCTGACCCACTTGAAACCACTTTATTGCTTGTTTTTTTGACAGATATATCAAGTTACGACCTATGCTATCATATCTATAGACCCAAAAAGACGTGGTTCGGGGCACTGAAATACTGTGAATCAATCAACAGGACTTTAGCCAATTTACATCATCATTTGGCGACAGATGTAGCGGATAGAATATGTGGCAATGAGTACTGCCAAATGTTTATTGACCTAAGGATCGCTTATTTTATGAAATCCGAATTTTCATACAGTTATGGTGAGTAAATTTAACGCAGTTGTACTATCGTCGTTGTAGTGTACTGATAAAAGTGGAGTTGGCCTGCTCTATTCCCTCTGCATGCGGTAGTCGAGACGAGCGGACGTGCTATAGCGATATAATTTTGTGCATTGACATTCAACCATCCTTAGTATATATCTCATTTACTCTAACATTGGCGACGAGAATTAGAATAGAATAGAATATAATAAACGTTTATTTGGTAGAAAATAACAAAAATGTGGTAGGTGAAAGTAGGTACATAGAAAAGGTTAAAAATAAAATCTGGCACTGATAAAAAAAAATAGGAAAAGTATATGATTTCACTTAAAACAAAAATATATTAAGTACCTACTTACCATGCATAACGAAAAAATAAAAATAAAATATTTACTAATAAATTCTTATTGATATAAATTACTCATTGGATTCGTTACGCAGTTCTGTACCAAAATACTGTTCAGCTCAGCATGTGTTGCATGGGTTATTGCCACCCAACGCTGGTTTTCAGCTGTAGCCAAAAAATGTGAGAAAGGTAGTGCAGCCGTGACAAATCATAACACTATAAACAGATTTGTACTAAATAACATTGCATAAAAATATTTGAAATACAACTAAAATATCAATTATGCTTAGGTACATACAATAATAAGTAAGTAGTGCATGTAGAAGGTATTCTACACAAATATTTTAAAGAGGTAAAGTTTATAAGTTTAATTAAAAATATAATCTCTCTGTACTTTTCTTTTCTGGCTTGTCCCTTCATATAAGCTACGTAAAAAAGTACGGAGAAGTACGGATTAAGAAGGTACGTAAAAAAACATGGAAAGTATAAAATAATAAAAATAACACACGACTTCAAAAAATTAGAGGTTATAAAAACAAAAAAACAAACAAACAATAAATTAAAAGGAGAGGGGAAGGTATGTGGTAATTACTGATCGACGTATCTGTGTTAATCATATAACCGTCACCTCTGATATGCCGGAACGCGGATCCACGCGAATCATAATAGATTTTCTATTGTGTCTGGTATTCAGGCATTTATCAAGTTAATTTCACTACGCTACTTATAACGGTAAAAGTTTGAGTGTAGTATCATTTGTTTTATATTTCAAACAACTGATAACCGTAATACCTACTGCCAAACCGAAGAAAAAGTAGTTTTATTTAAGCTTGCTAAAAATACGTAAAATGCTTTTCCATTGGGCTAAAGCTTACCAATTACCGAACCCTGTTCTTTTTCTGGCAATAAACGGGTCGAGCGGGGTAAGACTAAGCCCCAGTTTATACAATCAATAAGCAAAATCATAGACGGCTGATTTTATAGTTCCAGTAAACAATTAATTTTACCTATGTCTTCCTATGGCTTGAAAGAACCCGTCTGATGAAGTCCACGCTCCGATCCAATTTACTCCAGATCATGGCGAGCACCGGGAAGTTTCAGAAGCTTCACTGTGATAGATTCGTTGCTGTAGAACTCACCGATGACATAAGTTCAATCGGCATGTTAAGCAAGGCTGTATTCTGGCACCGGCTCTGTTTGCGCTATACTTTGCTGTTGTAGTACGTGAAGCCTTTCAACATTTGTCTGAGGGAATTCATATTCGTTATCTTATGAATGGTGGACTGTTTAATCTGTCTAGACTACAATCAATCACCAAAGTCACTCATACCATCGTAACAGATATTATGTATGCTGACGACCTATGTTTTGTCACAGACACGATGGACGGTTTGCAAAACTTTATATCCAAACTTGACGATGCATGCCCAAAAAAAAATCAATGTCAAAAAGACGGGGGTTATGACTATGGATGCTCCTAACAACTTGCCTTGAGTGTTGAAAAATTCAAATATCTGGTAGCACAAGTGTAACATAGATGTTGAAATAAACAGCAGAATAGAAGCTGCCGCCGCAGCTTACGGCAAATTACGGGCAAGGTATTCCGTTCGCATGATTTAAAACTTTCCACTAAGGTTAGTCGAAGGTCTACATGTCAGTTGTGCTGCTTAACATTCTTTACGCTTCTGAGTCCTGGGTTTTACCGCAAGCACATTCGCGTTCTCGATAGATTTCACCTCAAAGGCCTCCGAGGCATCATGAACATTCAATGGTCAGACCAAATTAGGAACACAAACGTTCTAAGACGCGCAAATGTCGGTGGCATTGAGGTGAATCTGATGAGGCGACCACTGCGCTGGTGTGGGCACGTGTCTCGTATGTCGGATAACCGAGTTGCAAGCTTCGGTACGGTAAGCGTGTTCGTGGTGGTCACTACCTAGATACAAAAATGTTCTCAAAAGACACATGAAGCGGTGCAAAATTGAGCCCTCGGATTGGGAGAAGAACGCAGCACAGCGTACAGAGTGGATACGGTGAATTCACCTTCAGGTAGACGAGTTTGAAGCGGTCGTACCTTCATCAACAAGATCGGGTTCACAAGCCACATTAGAACTCACTAGAAGGCAGAACAACGAAGTCCTCATCTCACATAGAAATTAATTACTGGAACAAATCTAAAATGCCTGTTCAGATACACAGTCACTGTAGCCGAAATCGGCTAGGAGGATCATCATCATCATCATCACGCATTAAAATTTTCAAAACACTCATTGAAACGCTTCCGCTTATGGGGCTTGGATCTCACGACGCGCGCCCCGCGAGGTCCTATGCCTAGTACCCAAAGCGGGGAATTCACTAGACGGACATGGCAAGTCTGCAAAAATGCCCGCCGGCCAGACCTCGCTACTATAGGTCTGTGCAATTGCATTCCCCGCTTACACTATAGTAGCGAGGTCCGGCGGGCACGTCTGCAGACTTGCCCGCGGGCATGTCCCTCTAGTGATTTCCCCGCTTAACTGGAATAGCCCGGCCTGCATTCCGCGAATCGTGACACTTGCCTACCTGCTTTATATTCATTTTATAATTATTAGTTCGTTTTTTATAATGTATCTTTGCTTTTACTTCTTAATTAAAATAGTTCTATCGTGTCAGTAAATTAAATATTTTTATTTCATCAGTCAATAAACATTAAATTCCATTTCAATATCGGTTCTCGATCTTTAACCTTTAGATAGTCAGATTTAGTTAGGAATTTAGGTTAGAATGCTGCTCTATCACAATCTCTACACAGTTATATATATATATGTGTTTTTTTTACAGTTTCGGGTAAGAGAACGCAGTCGCCAGTTGTTTACGAACACATTCACCTGTTCAGCGACACACCTTTCGGAAAATATGGTTTTTTGTGTCAACATCCTGGTATTATATTCGTTGATCGCACAGTCAATTTTAGACGTTGCGGACCAAATGATAAATGGAGTTTCATTTGTAGCTACTTAAAGCAATAAATATATTTAAATTTATTTCTTTGAGTATCTCCAAATATAACTCCAGTAAAGCGATCGTGCTTTAATGATTTTCTTCTTTCTTTTTCTATAGTGTAGGTATGTTAATACTTTAACCTAATCTGTGTATCCTATTAATAAGAGTAGTATAAATATGCATTATTTATGTGTTGTGGGGTTATCTCCTCCTTGAGGGCACTCCAGTTATAGTTAAGTTTGTAAGTACTGAATATTTTTATTACCTGTAGGTTGATGGCAAAGACGATGATGTCGTGGGTTTTGGCTTCTTAGCGACTGATGCCTTACTTGTCTTGATCGGCTTTTCAACGATCTCACCCTCTTCGATTCCTGATCCCTCATCATCCGACGGGAAAACTTGATTTACGGTTTTAGGCCTGAAATTATAAAAAAACAACTCAATAAGTATAAATAGTTAATGTAATTGGCAATTTGTCAAAAATAAATTCATATGTCCGTAAGTCAGTTATTCATATATTCGAAAATATGAATATAAGATTAATAATTTCATTGTATGATGCAAATATATGAGACGTAAATTAGTCAAATGTGTGATGTCTTTGTATTGCTTAGCAATTTATTTGTATGATCTGTCATGTGAAGGTGGTATTTTTATGGCAATTTATTTGTATGATCTAGTGTTGTTGTGCTTTCCTATCCTTTCCCATTTGTGCCCATTGGTCATTGTGTACGTTTTTTTAACATAATCTCAATTTGGGATCAAACTGTTAAATTGTAAAAAAAGCTGTATTCAACTGATAACTGTCAACTTACCATTGTTACTTGCTCATTGTTCATTGCCTGTTAGAAATCTGGAAAAATGTTTTAAAATTGTAAGTTGGAGTTCAGCTTATGGTTTTAAAATTTTAAATCGATAACTTGGTGGTCAACCTTTACAGCGAGTTTGGGCTTTCCTTTCCTTTCTTCCTATCCTTTCCTATCCTTTCCCATATATGCTCATTGTTGATTGTGTACGTTTTTTAACATAATCTCAATTTGGGATCAAACTGTTAAATTGTAAAAAAAGCTGTATTCAACTGATAACTGTCAACTTACCATTGTTACTTGCTCATTGTTGATTGCCTGTTAGAAATCCGGAAAAATGTTTTAAAATTGTAAGTTGGAGTTCAGCTTATGGTTTAAAAATTTTAAATCGATAACTTGGTGGTCAACCTTTACAGCGAGTTTGGGCTTTCCTTTCCTTTCTTCCTATCCTTTCCTATCCTTTCCCATATGTGCTCATTGTTGATTGTGTACGTTTTTTTAACATAATCTCAATTTGGGATCAAACTGTTAAATTGTAAAAAAAGCTGAATTCAACTGATAACTGTCACCTTATCATTGTTACTTGCTCATTGTTGATTGCCTGTTAGAAATCTGTTTTTTTTTTTTAAATTTGTTAATTGGAGTTCAGCTTATGGTTTTAAGATTTTAAATCGATAACTTGGTGGTCAACCTTTGCAGCGAGTTTGGGCTTTCCTTTCCTATCCTATCCCATGGGTGCGCGCACTCGGCAACAAAAACCCATTCTGTATATCTAACTGAAATAAACTTTGAACTGTCAACTTGTATTGAACTTGGATTGAACTGTATGCAACTGATAACTGTCCACATAACATAAATTATTACATTGATTACCAACAGTAAATAAGGTATCCCCTCATCTGTCAGGATTTACAAAATGGCCGGCGCCCGCTGTTGGCCGTCTGGCGCGAATCCGGCCGCGTTGCGGGGCGCACGATTTATACATTTACTACGTTTTTTTCATATGTAACACGATGAGACTACTAATTTATTTGTAATGCTACCAAGTTTGTCTACCTATTTAGTATTTTCTAACTGAATCTACTACCTATAGAATTTGCTGTGAGCATGAAATTCAAAAAATGTGAAACATTACGGGATTGAGGGAAGGAAAATGTGATTATTTCAAAAATAAAACCATAATTGAGAGTACACGCATTTTATTTTAAAACCTCCTATCCTAGACTATTCTAAAATGAGAAAAAACACGCAGATTTCGAAGAAAATTTGTTTTTAGCACAGGTGTAAAAATAGTACGAATTCGATTTCGCTGCTGTTCGAAACGCTACATTGCAGGCCTTGTATCTAGTGATTGTAAGGCTTTTTAGTTCTAAATCTTATTTTACATGGTAGGATATATATCAAGATATAATATACAAGAGTAACGACATCGTACTTTCAAAGAATAATTTACAGTGTCTAAAATACCAAGACCCCCAATCAAAGTGTAAAATTACCCACTTTGTAAAGACGGTCGGTACAAAATGCTAGCTTAGACTATTTACAATTGATAAATACTACTAATATAGGGCTTGAGCTAATCTACAACATAGAAGCAAAAACCTAACACCCCTAGTTGAAAAAAATCTAGATATCAAACGCTAAACATTGGTAAAAAATGCCGGTTTTGCGTAGATATGAGTATGGATACGCCGCCGGTACACGTAGCGGAAAAAAATAGATGAATTTTTAAATTTTTTATTTAAATATTCTTTAACTATTACATTGTTTTTAAAATTACCATCCCCACCCCCAAACCCCATTTTCAAAAATTTGTTTTTTGAAAAAAACATTTTTTTTGGTGCATTTTAAAATAAAATGATTATTAATTAAGTTAAGTGTGGAGGGTTTATTCGCCCGCTCCCCAATATTTTGAAAGTAAAAAAAAAAATAAAAATGTTTTTTTGTTTTTTTTTGTTTCATTTTACTGGAGGCCATATTTGTAAGTGCCAAACATTGTTATCAGATCAATATAGTATTATCCTATATATCATCCTTATAATCATGTTTCACAGATCATACAAAATTATCATCCTATCCTTATTATCATGTTTCACAGAAATCATACAAATTATTCGGAGCAGTTATTCGCAGACCGCAACAAAATATACAACATGCCGTAATACCGCTATCTAAACAAAAAACGAGGCCATGAGGATTTTACAAAAAAAAAACCTAAGAGATTAACATTACAACAACATTTTTTTTAAATAGCTTGTTAAACATTGGACTCTTGACTCTTGGATGCCTACTACAAACAAACATACAGACAAACACGACTCCCTAAAAGATGGTCCCTAAAAGATAAAAAAAATAGAATAGATGTGACAGCAACCCCAAAATACTAGCTTTGCCCGCTGGCTTCAAAATGTTAGTGGGTCGGACTACTGTTCGTCTAGTTCCCGTGTATTTGGTGTGTGTCCATGTTGACGTGCAAAACATGCAACACAAAAACACTTTACGTATGTCGCACATTCGTAAACTGTTCGTATCTTGCATACAAAGCAGCGTCGTCTGAGGCGAACGTTCGACAATGGCGAGACAGAGAGATATCTATAGAGATGTGGTTGACCATCGCCTACGACTCTTGGAACATCTAGGTTTGCAGAGATCCTGGGAACCGGCCTTACACCCCTATGTATTTCCAGCATCCTCAGAACCGAAAATAGCGATGAGCTATGTGTGGGGACAGTGTGCTGTTGGTGCCTGCGTTGTAGAGTATGTATGAATTCAACACACTAACATTCAGTAGCCGCCTAAAGAAGTCAAAATGACTTCAAACTCATACTCCGGATCCTCTGCCGCCTCCGCGTACGCCAACGTTGCTCGGGGGGGGGAGGGGGGGTAGCTAGGCAACCACGCCCCGTCCTCCTCATCCTCGCTCTCATTTTCAACACATTTTTATTTATTAATATTTACAAGAAACTTTAGGTGTTTTCTGTTCATTTTCAAGTTTATTGTAAATATTAAAAATAAATAAATAGAAACACACGTTTGGTACGTGTGTTACGGTTTAGGTAAAATTCAATTTCCCGCGGTCTTAAGGCCCCCGAACTAGGCGAACTAGAACTAGGGAGGGGGCACGGGAAGTGGGCTTCCTTCTCCGAGTTCGTAAAACAAAACCCATACCGCCAGTCGTAAGCTTGGAGAAACGACACACACATAATTACACAAGAAACTCAACAGAAATTCGACAATGTTTCGCCTTCCCCACAAGGCATCCTCAGGAATGATAGACTCGCTGTCTTCCAACGTCGACGTCGCTAAAAAACAACAACGACGCAGAACTCCGCAGACGTGTTGCTCCGCCGAGCGCTAAACAGAAAGTGAGTCAACCACGCGACATCCCCACTTATATAGTATCGGGTCGAACTCCCCGTCCTCCTAGTGGCGCGATTGCGTCATCAACGTTGTTTTGCGTTGAAAAAATGCGCAACAACGGGGATCTGGGCAGTATATTGGTCTCGTTCAACAATGCAAATGTATTTAAATTATGTTTTAATGTTTTTTTTTTTTTTTTTGATGAATGTATTATTATCGTTTAAGAGTGTCCTGTATCCAATAAATGTTTTGCAAAATGTGATTTTTCTGGGTGATTATTTCTATTAGCCATTTGGTTGCATTCATTAATGATTGCATGTTTGCTTGTTCTTTCTCTGATTTGCATGTGAATCTGCTGGCGGGAGGGTGGTGCATGCGTATGCATTTTGTGGAACTTGTCAGAGAAAGTTAGCGGAATTTGTACTAAATATTGTTGGCGCTTTTCATTTGAGCCAACTATCCTACGATTTTCCTGAATACTACTTGGGACTTGGGATAATAATAAAGCAGTACTTACTGATATAATTCTTGTAATGATTTCACCGATACACAATTCTACCTTACACAAGACAACCTTCTTCTTTGAAAAGCGAGTGACGACTGCCAGAGCGGGGCTGGCTCGACCTTGCAAGAAACCCCCACTACTTAAAGTTGCCCTCTCCATAAATATCGCTGATTGGTCGCCAGAGTCGCCCCGCTATGACAGCTAGTACTCGCAAATCAAGACAACTACTAATATTTTAAATAATATCTTTTAATTATAAGTAATTACACAAAACTATAAATAATATCGCGAATTATGGCACACTATTCAGTGATTAGGACATAATGTTGCTAACAGTCGGCCATCTTAAGTGTCGTACGACCTCGGACGACTGTTACCAAATCATTATTTTATTTTATTTATTTATTAGGCAAAGCCAACAGTACACATAATGATCATTTTGTAAAACACTGATATTGATAATACTATAGAATGTGTGCCAATAACAGGCATGCACAGCATTTACATTATACTTAAGCAACACACTACAACAGCTAAACACACTAAATAGAAAACAAAACAAAATGATATTTAAAATAGCAATAATATTTAAACCTAAGGAAATAAAAAAAGTAAAATACGACTTACATAATTTAAATGAACTTAAACTACACCAAAGTGTTCGTCTGGGGGTTTCAAAATAAAATATTTTAAAAGTTTGTTTTTGAAAATAGGTAACGAGTCACCAAACAGATCTAAATCATTGATTTTTTGTGAAATTAAACTATACTCGTTACTCATTCTAGTAAAGGGGGAGTTTAGACCAAGGTTAGTTCAACAGAAAGGAGTGATAAAAATGTTTTTAATCGGCGCTCTAGGAAAGTTATAAGGCACAGAGAGAGATAGATGACTTATTAAACTGCTATACCCAGTGTGACCACTAGTTACTTTGTACAGAAATACTAGATCACTCATAATACGACGGTTACGGAGTGTTGTCATACCAAAATGTCTTAGTCGCTCTACATATGGAGCTCTATGAAATATTCCGGTGGATCTAAATGCAAGATGTCTTGTAAAATTCCTTTGTAAATTTTCGATTCTTTGAGAGTGAACAGCGTAGTATGGGTTCCAAATGGCTGACGCAAATTCGAGGCGACTGCGGACGAGGGTATTGTAAAGGACAATTTTGGTAGGACTATGAATAAAGCTTTTAGAGTCACGTTTAATGAAACCTATCATTTGGGCAGATTTAGTAACAGCATGATCAAAATGTGCATTGAAATTCAAGGTATCGTCGATTATCACTCCTAGGTCACGAATCTGGTTCACTCTTTGCAAGTTGTTATTGAATAGTGTATAAGTAGCAATATTAGGAATGTGTTTTTTAGAAAAGTGAATATGATAACATTTATTGGCACAAAGTTCCATTATATTTGAAACGCACCAATTTTGAATACTAAGCAAATCTGACTGTAAAATAATGATATCATCGGTAGAATTTATTACTCTATAAATTTTCAGATCATCAGCAAACAATAAAAATTGACTTTTAAGGGTATGAGTTAAATCGTTAATAAATAAAATAAACAGAATCGGACCCAGATGCGAACCCTGAGGAACACCAGATTTAGCATAGAATATGTGTGATTTGTATCCATCCACTGCCACCACTTGTGAGCGCCTGAGTAAATACGATACAAACCAGTTTAATAAAGATCCATGTATACCATTATATTCGAGTTTTTGTAATAAAAGAGAGTGATCGACTTTATCAAAAGCACTCCTAAAATCAGTGTAAATTGAATCAACTTCTCGTCTATCATCTAATGCTTCAAATACGTCTTTGATATATTTCACTAAATTCGTTTGTACTGTGCGTCCTTGTCTGAATCCATTTTGGGACTCTGATAATGTAACATCAAGATGACGCGTTAGGGTAGGACAGATAAGAGATTCAAAGAGCTTAGAAAAATAAGACAGAATTGAAATTGGACGATAATTGGTTACATTTTTGGGATCGCCTTTTTTAAAGACTGGTATTATTCTCGATTTTTTCCATTCCAAGGGAAATACTCCTGCTGACAATGAATTATTATAATTAATACTCAGTGGATAAGCTAGCATTTTTTCACAGCGTTTAACAAATAGCGGGGGAAGAGAATCAGGACCAGGACCTTTACACGAGTCAAGTTTTTTTATTTGGTTAAGTATATCTGTTTATGTCAGTTTAATATGACCAATTGTGTCACTAATTTTCGAAGTTTCCTGTTGAGCAAGACCTACTCTGTCACCCGAACTAACATCACTGTAGACAGAAGAGAAGTGACGAACGAAAAGATTAGCAATATCGTCACCAGAATCAGCATGTTCATTATCCATAACCATGCTAGAAGGGAAATTTGATTTACCACCTCGCTTATCTTTAATATAACTCTAAAAACATTTTGGATTCTTGTTGTCAATTATACTCGATTCAATTCTACTTTTATAGTTAGTATTACATTTATCTATTAACTTATGACAATTTTCTCTCAAAATGTCATAACTTATTTTGTCTCTAGGGTTTTTATACTGCCGGAATTTAAATCTGTACTTTTCTTTCTCCCGTATTAGCTTGATAAGTTGTTTGAAAACCATGGAGGCATATGTAATTTCCTTCCAGTAAATTTGGGTACACATTTATCAATAATACACCTCAATGTTCTATAGAAAACAGAAACCGTTATATCTATTTGATTATCACACAGAATACTACTCCAATCTACTTCGCATAATTCCTTATTAATATATTCATAATCAGCCTTGTAATAATTATATCCTATCCGACTTGTAACGAAACAGGTCTCAGGAGGGCGTTCCGTCGTTCACAAATATAAGGAAACTTATTTAAATAAATTCAAAACTAAACTTTTTCATCAGAAAAAAAGTATATTAAGAAAAATAAATCCGTCAAGTGAGAGTCTAACTTGAAACCAAGGGTTCCATTGTATGAAGGTTTCATTTATACACTTATTCTGTTCAATTTTGGTACTTGATGTTATAGAGGCAGCAGAGTTGTACTATCTGTAAAAGTTTCAACTGTCTGGCTGTCATGGTTCATGAGATATAGCTTGGAGACAGTTAGACAGACGGTCAGGTTGACGGATTAGGTTTAGTAGAGGGACTCGTTTCTATCTTATTGGAACGGAACCATAATAAACAAAATGTTTGTTTGGAATAGGATTTGAATTTGAAAATCAGAAGGCGTGGTCACTGCAGGGCCATAAAAGCAGCAGTTTGCAAGGGCGAGGGGTCTTTTGATTTACACAAGTGAGAGCGGAAGCTATGGCCCAGGTACAAGAAATTTCCTGAAGAAGTCTTTCAATCAAGTCTAAAAGTGGTGAAAGTTTGGGGAAAGCCATCGTAGAAATATCAGTTTCGTCAATCATCTGATACGTGGATCAAAATATGCGTTGTAACGTTTGCGGCATGTGTAGCGTCTTCGGACTTACATGTTTCGTTTGCGGTGCTCGTTTTGCTCTAGATTTGATGCGGATTTAATGGGTGAAGACACCCGGGTGCCTTGCTCATGATATCGTATAGTATGAAATATGTACTCGTCGATCTTCACTCGTCCCTTTCATTGATGCGGTGAGACTGCCCATCAAGCGTTGATATTATTAGATTAGATGGTTAACATGAGCATAAAGTAAAGTGAAGTGTAGAAACAGTGAGTATTGCACATTTGTAAAGGGTTTTATTTGGTTCAGAAGTCTTGCCAATTAAATGTAAATTTAGAGTGATTTCTAGTGGTAAATTCTTTTAAAGACTTGATTGAATGATAATTTCAGACGTAGTTCTTTCAGACCTAGCGGTTTATTTTACTAAAGAACTACGTATTTTGGCTAGAAGTAGTAACTAGTATATTTATGATATTTATCTACTCGCACCACTTATTGTCCCTGCCCGATCTTCTCTCTCACTGGGAGAAGATCCTTTATAGAGACTTGAGGATAGGACAAAGTCAAGCCTAGTCAACTTGTTCTCAAAGCAGCTAGGTATCTCATCATTGCACTTCGATGAGAGACTTACACGATTAAATGTAAATGAGAAGATCGCGCTTCTAGTTTTGAAAGAAACTCACCCAGTCTAGGATCTTTAGGTATACACTTCTATAAATTAGGTAATTTAGGTAGGTAGGAAACAGTTAGGGCAGTATCAGACCAACAGCTAAGACAGGGAGGTTTTTATTCACAGCAGCAGTTGAAGCGGGTACCAGCATTTCCTGATTTAATAAGGTAATCAGACTTTGTTAGAGTAGAGCATTTCAATGAGTAACAGAGGATTAAATGTATAGGAACAGTAGGTTAAGAACTTCCTTAGGAGCAGCATGAGCGGGCGAAATAGGAGCAGTCTTCACCGTACCTAGATCAGGAGTGCAGGAGGCGGATAAACAAGATTTATTTAGATGCAGCAGAAGGAATTGATGCAGTATTCTCTTCAAAGCTGGCGAGCAAGAGACAGATCTGGTTACATATATCCAACAGATTTTTCAGGGTGCAGAACCTTCGATAATGCTAAGTACTAGAATTTGTTCCTCGTTACTCATGAAATAGCAATGAAGATGTCTAGTTTTATTCTAAGAAATAAATTATCATAATTGAGGACCTACTTATTTTAGATACTCCAGTCTGCCCAGGGTCTGATACTGATAGGTAGACACAAATATGAAACTTTATTATATTATTCATCAAATTAACATGTAAACCACTTCTAATTTATCATTCTACGGAACTTTCAGAGCTGCTCAGTTCTGATTCTTTATAACATTGACTGAGGATTGAAATACTTCATTTTCTTCATTAATCTTTGTATCCAAGAGGTATAACCTACATTTTATTGAGCTACTAAAGCTATAACATCTACAGTGAGATAGCGGGTAAAACTACTATCAAAAATATAAATTCAATCCAAGATTTCCCTTCTTATCCGTGAAACGGTTGTCCAAAGTAAAGATTCTTCGGGAAGAATGAGCTGTTCAGTTCTATGATTCTTTATAAAACTGTCTAAGAAATGAGATTCTTTATATTCACATTAAATATTGTACCTAAGAGGTAACTGCTGATATATTTGATTAAGGTACTGAAGCTATTGAACCTACTGTGACTAGCATGAGCAGGCTTAATCATCACAATAAATCCTCACTAAGAAGAAAGAGGTATTTTACAGCCAAAAATATGAGGCTTACTCTACAAAGACAAGCAAATGCAGTTCTTTTAGACAATCCTACGGGACTCTTGATGAAATATATCATTGAAACACATTCTAATATTTAGCTTAGCTAACATTTTAAGAATTGAATTTCTTGGACATTTTGTATTGTATCAGCAGACAAATAACTGCTTCATTTTACCTGAAATAAAGGTATTAACCATTAAGTGATTTGATGCATTTTGCTGCAGATAATACCTACCGTATATAAACATTAACCAGTAATGAGGCATGCTCCCAATTCCAAAATGAAACTATGGTGGGGGGCTGTCCAGTCTGGTGACGAGGCTCACAGATTGGCGCGGGGCGGAGCGTCATCCTTTGCCATTTAGATTCAGTATGTGAGAGATAAAACTATTCATGACCACATGCCGGTCAACAGAGTCAGAATGAAAGAGAATAAACGATCGGAGAAGAATAGGTTTCACTGGTTGTTGCGTAGGTAGAGCTCGATCCCTATGCCTGATGTAGAGTCGGAATGTAAGAGATGATATTTGCACAAAATCTAAGTTGGTTGTAAAATCAGAAAGAATAATACAAGAATATTCACGAATCTTTGAATTAGAATGAAATAAATAATTCTACTCACAAGTCTATAAAACTAAAGCTAGACTGTGGGAAGAATATAATAAATTATTTGTCAATCTTCATTACAAACTAAAAACATTAAAGTAAGTACATCGTTCAAGTTCTTTAGGATATCTAATACTTTATCCCCTAAAACCTAAGCTTATTTACATATTCTAAACAGCGTTATTCTTCTCTATCAAAACTAGGTGTTAGAATGTTCTAGGATTAGTAATCTATTAGGAAAGCTAGAATAAATATCGTTTCAAATGTCTTGAAAGATCCATTGAGTTACTACATTCATTTCATAGGGTTCTAACTACTAAACTAGACGATTCACGTGGCCATAACAAAATTAGTATTCTTAGTACATAGGTTCATTATTAATTAGGCAGGTAAATAAGTTTTATGAGGATTTAGGGGGAGGGGGTTTTTTACATTCTTAGGTAAAAGACAATCAGGGGTTTTATTAGATAAGGTTATCAATAAATTAGGGTGTCTAATATCAAGCTTACTTAAAAGGTAAGTTGGCTTGGTAACTTTGATGTCAACAATATGACTTATAACTAAATCAAGAAAATTATCATCTACATTAGCTTCGTTGTTAAACTGGTAAAAATTATTAATAGACAGGAAATCAATAAGTGAATAGCCTAAAGCACTATTATAATTAAATGGAACCGTGGTATTAGGAACATCGTCAGAAGGGCTCCAGGTAATCATTGGCAAGTTGAAATCACCCAATATGACTATATCATCAATATTAGCAAAGCGACTATTAATATTATCAAGAAATCTAGTGAGAAAGTCCAATTTGACCGGAGGGGGAAGATACACTAAGCAAATTGCATTTTTTTTTATTATGCCCTTCACAGAAATATCAACAGTAACCCAAATGTCTTCATAGTTGGGATGTTTAGTTTCCCAACTAGTCATGCTAACCGATTTAAATTTACTATTAATTGCTATTAAAACTCCTCCTCCGTCCACTTTGTTACTAACAGAGAAATCCCTATCGCGGCGATGTACCACATACCTAGGATCAAAGATTTCTCTACTATATACATTCGAGTTTAGCCAAGTCTCTGTGAATGCAATTATAGGATAGTCAGTGGTTAATATCATTCGACAGACATCATCAATTTTGGTCTTTAATCCCCTTACATTTTGATAATATATTTCTATCATGAAAACAAAATATATAATAAAGTTAAAGATACAATTAAAAATAAAACTAAATAATTAGCAAACTGAACTAATATCCCACCTACCTATCTGATTTAAACTGACACTGAAGCCTTTTTCAGTTGTTCCAGATTATAAAATAATTTCACAAAAAGGGCTTGACTGAATTCATCTTTACGAACAAAGATACGTCCATTACGGACCCAAACAAATTTGTATGCCAATTCTTTGGCTAGTTGGCGAGTGGCTGCATGTAGATGCTTGTTAGCAGGATTAAGGTGCTCTGAGACAAAAACAGGGGATTTATTTCCACTGATGCCAAGATGCTTTGAACTCAGTTTATCCTTGGGGTTCTTCTTGTTATGTGTAGAAACCGCAGCCAGTATCGTGTCGCGTTGACGAGGAGACCGTAGTTTAACAATCACAGCACGCGGGTTTTTGTTGTCCTTGTTGATTTTAGCCACCCTACGTGTACGATGTCTTCCTCGGCGATAATGTTGTCCACAGATTTCGCGAGATTAACTGCAGTGTTGACGAGATTTTCAGTGGTATGGTCAGGAATCCCATTTATTTCAATATTGTTCTCGCGCATTTGTTGTTCAACGCTACCAAGCCGAAAAGCTAATTCATCAACAGTGGAATGTTAATGGGCATTATCGGTCTTTAACTGTTCAATTACAGCATCCTTTTCTTCCATCCGTTTTTTCATTTCTTCAAAGTGGGTATTAAAGTAAGTAAACGAGTCATGAAAACTAGTCATTTGCTCTTTAATTAAACAAAGTTAGTCAGACACCTGTCTAGTCTCAGTAATGTAGCATTCAAGAGCAGACGATTCAGCCGAATTACGTGACGGGATTTAATTACGTCTTTTAAATAACGCATCTTCTTCTGAGAAGTCACTGGAAGATAATGTACAGTGTGACTAGAAAAGGTAAACATAATATCAAGGAGTTGCCTTCGCATTGGAATCTTAATTTACAGACATTTCAGTCTACCATAAGATCCTTGAACTCTTCTCCTCTATGTATTCACTCACATTACTCAAAATTACTATGACATTAACAAAAAACATTAAAACTGATGTGGTCAAATACTGCCTGCGGATTTCTGGGCCAAATCTGTTAGCGTTATCTGTAACTGACACTATCGCATCAGAACTAGCGTTTATATTAAACTAATATATTAACTGTGGTGAGTACCATGATCTAATGAAACATTGTAAAATGAAACCTCTATTAAAATTCCGCTGTAGTTGTTATCCCAATTATCTTCAGACCGATATTTATTTAAATGTCTATATTAGGACATGGAGGACCACGAGATCGGACAGTTTGTGGATGACATGACTCTATTATTTAAATTAAATTGAACTTATTTTGACAACGTGAACAATTCAAAAATTGTTGACAGGTTTAATGTAAATAAATTTCTGAACATGGCTAAAACGAATTGTATTAGGTTCATATTACCAAATGTTAAACAAGTAAAACTTAACGTTTATAAAAAAAATGAAGATTCAAATCTTGCGGACACTATACCGTATCCGTACAGGTATAAACCTAGACAATAAGCTTCAATGGGGTTATAGATGGCTTGTCAAACAGACTCAGATCTACAGCATAGAATCCGTCAACTTACTGACGCAGAAACGGCTAGACTATTATACTTCAGCTTCTTCCACAGCAGCATATTGTACGACATTTTTTTATGGGGGGGACACTGCAGATATCAACACCATATAAGTGCTGCAAAAGTAGGCTAGCCAAAGAATCACCTCGAAATAAGTTTGTAGAAAAAAATATCATGAAAGTTCCTTGCCACTACATATTAGGTATATGACAACAGGAATTTATGTTCAAAAGATTATTAATGTGTTCAAGAAAAATTGTGACAAATGTTAACTCTAGAAATAAAGATAAACTCATTGTTCCTACTATAAGGCTCCATAAAGTAAGTCAATACTCTAAAGAGCAACGTGTACATTTTTTTTAACCTCAATGATTTAATTTATCTGTAAATAAATTCAAAAATGGCGTTGAACACAATCATCGCAATAAAGCTAGATGGCACTAGTCGTCCTATTAACATCAACTCCGTGTTAAAATAAATTATCAAAATAAATTCTACGTTATAAGTTAATACAAGTGTTAATATAATGTACATTAATATCTAATTTATACGCACCAGTGTTTTCTGCCAAAACAAAAAAATCGTGATGAAGTTATGGTGATATGTAAAACAGAATCTTGTGCTTGGAATAAAATAATTATCACTCGAATTTAAACACAGTGAATGAGTAATTAACACATTTTCAACTTCAAAAAACAGTGAGTAAACATTATCAATTGAATTGAAGTACTTTAATGTGAATAACACAAATAAACACTTGATTGTACCGTTAAAAAATTCTAACTGACAATGTAAACAAATAAGTCAAGTGACTCATAGAACAACTTCTCACAAAGCCTCGTCGCCGGAACAGCGGCATCTATCTACATTAATTGGGACCCCTTCAAAGCTTCATTGGTAAACGCTAATACAACAATTGTTACCTTAGTGACATCTACAAGAAATTATAAGTAACTCTTTGCCGAGAGACACTGATGCCTATTTTCGACACTCAATTATAGCGAGATTTGGTAAAGCGGTGCAACACGTCGACTTTATAGCTAACGAGTCGGAGTTCAAACCCCAACGAAGATCGAGTTTTGAATTTCGTTTTCTGTTTTTTTTTTTGTTATTAAATTAATTAACTAAAGGCTAGCACTATTGCGATAATGGATTCATCAGCTTACGTTACGCAGAGAAAACGCCACATTATTACGAGATCAAGATCACTGGAACGGACTAATTCTTTGAGTCCTATGTCTTGTGATGAATTATTGGGGCAGAGTCTTGACTTGTCAACCAATATGTACCCAACCCGTATGACATGAGAGAAGAAATGAAACAACTGAAAAATGACTTGCGTGTAACACAGAATGAACTTGAAAACAAAATTCTGGAAAACATAGAGCTTACAAAACAAATTAATATCAAGAATCAAGAGCTAAACATCCTATAACAGCTTTGTGCTGGAAGTCCTAAATCGACTGTTGGTTTTTTGTCTTCAAGTGCTAGAAAGAGTATAAGACGGCGTCTGACAGATAGCTTCAGCAATTCTCCCCTAAAACAAAAAGAGAGTGCTTTAGAAACTCAGAAATGTCACGATCAAGCCCCAACCACACAGCCTGAAACAACTACGACCACTAAGTCTGTGGAAAATGTTATGCCAAGTACTTCTAAACAATCTCCTCAACAAGTAGAACCTATTCTACTCTCACCGAATCCAGTGCCTATATATGAGAACACACTGCAATTGGGACGGGAGCGTGTTACTGAAAATATACCATCACTCCAAGTGCAGCCTGAACTGCAGAAAAGGCGACTTCACATACTTGGTTCGCAACAGTGCACTGGCCTCGCCACTAAGTTAATAAATTCCCGATCTAATACAGTGTATGAAGAATACCAAATATGTAGTCTCACAAAACCTTATGCGTAGACCGAAGAAGTTTTAAAGAACAGTTGGAATCTGGACTTGAAAATAAATGATAAGCTTGTGCTCTTTGTTGGTGAAAATGACCATAACCCTACGAAAATGCTTATAGAATTAGGGTCATTTCTGAAAAATTATAAAAATAATACTGTACTAGTTACTAGCGTAAAAAATAACAAATATCTAAAAACAAACATGCTTAACAAAAGTATTATAATGATTTGTAATAATTTCAGGAACTGTAAATATATAGAGCTTGACTATTGTAATTACTACACTCGAGAGCTATGAATCCGGGTCACTCAAATAATCCAAAAAATCTCGGAAAGTAAGAATGCTAGGTTAATGCAATAAATTGTATTAAATAGACAATTTAATACTCCTTAAATGAAAGTTTAAAAAAATATGAGTCACCATACATTTTATTTACACAAAATTACATAAAGAAAAAAAACTGCTGATCTCTCCTTAAAACAAAAATAGGAAACATGAAATTTTTGAACTTTATGACGATTTTCTTGAATTTCAATACTTCGTATTACCTCCTCGTGCTTCCATTACTGCGTTTACGCGGTTTGGCATGCTGTACACCAAGTTCCTTATAAGATTTTGGGGAATATTCTCCCATTCCTCTGTGAGAGCAATTTTGAGCTCAGGAAGCGTGATTGGGGGAGGGTTTCGTTGTTTTACGCATCTCCCTAGCTCGTCCCAAGCATGCTCGATCGGGTTGATATCCGGGCTGCGCGCTGGCCACTCCATACAAGTAATGTTCATCTCTTGAAGGTAGTCATTCACAATCCTACCTGTATGAGGTCGGGCATTGTCATGCATAAATATAGCATCCTCACCCAAATTGACCATAAATGGACCAACGTGTTCGTTGAGGATTTCTTCCACATATCTTACGCTAGTTAAAGAGCCGTTTTCTATGATCACCAGCTCTGTGCGACTTTCAGAGGAAATTCCGGCCCACACAAGTACAGACCCACCACCGTAGGCTACTTTTTCTTCGATGCATGCTTGCTTGAATCTTTCCCCTGGTCTTCTATACACTCTGTGTCTTCCATCGTGCTTGTAGAGCATAAATTTTGTCTATTAAATACAATTTATTGCATTAACCTAGCATTCTTACTTTCCGAGATTTTTTGGATTCTTTGAGTGACCCGGATTCATTGCTCTCGAGGGTATTATTTCGATTGTGTTTGTAGTAAAATTAATCTTATAATTGACTCTATAGATTATGACTGTAAATATTTAAATTTTATAAAAAACAAACTACTAAAAAATGTATGTTCAGGTAAAAATAAGATTTCAGGTGTAAAATATACACAAAGAACATTGTTGGACTATTATCCGACCATCACAAATATCAAAGCACCAAACTTGATTAACTCTTCTAGTAACCTAATTTGCCCCAATGCTGAGCTCCCCACAACAAAACCAGATACAGGAGCAAGGTACAATTGTTCCTTTTGAGAATAAGATTACTATATTTCACCAGAACATTAGTGGGATTCTTTCTAAAAAAGAACTCATAGAAGTATGTTTAGACGAATTTTATGCGAGTGGTACTTTCTTGGACTTTACTTGTTTTAGTGAAACTTTTATTGAATCGGGTCATGAACGCAATATCCAATTGCAAAACTTCCAATTGGCTTCCTCATTCTCTAGAAAAGCGCAAAAGCGTGGAGGTGTGTGCATATTGTGTAGGAATTACCTTGAGTTTGTAGAGCTATCATTTGTAAAAGATCTTGCCTTGGAACTTTTATTTGAATGCTGTGGTATTGAAATTCCGAAATATAAATTAATAATAATATGCATCTACCGCACTCCAAAATCTAATGTAAATATATTTTTATCCAAATTGGACTATTTACTTTATTCACTACGCTACAAAAGAAACAAAAATATAGTTATAGTAGGCGATTTTAATATCAATATTCTCAAGCAGTGTTCTGCATCGGAACAACTAAAAGACCTATTTAAAAATTATTGTTTTACTCTACATATTAATGAACCAACTCGACTTAACTCCTGTATAGATCTTATAGCTAGTAACGTAAAATCTGCAATTAGTGAAGTTCACAAACTTGGACTCTCTGATCACGATACAGGTCAGACACTCAAATTTAATATTGACAATAAATATGTGCCACTAATGAGTTGGTATGTATGGAAACGTGACTACAGTAAACATAATGTAAGAAAATTTCGAGAGTGTATACAAAATCTGACATGGACTGAAATATACGAGCAGGCAGAATTTGATTGCGCGTTTGATAAATTTCATGACATGTTTGTGCTTTTTTATGACTTGTGTTTTCCGCATGTAAAAATTAGAGTAAATAATAGAACAAAAAAATGTAAGTGGATTACTAACGGGATAAAAAAATCATGTGCTACTAAAAAAATATTACGATTTAAATACTATAAGAAAAGGAATGATTTGCAGAAATCAAAATACATTTATTATATCAAACTGCTAAAAAAAGTTATATCGCATTCCCAGAAATTGATAAATTCTAACTATATATCGAACGCAAAAAATAAATGTTGAGCGTCATGGAATATTATAAAAAATAAAAATGAATGTAATAATCATAATAATTTTAATATGAAAGTAAACTATAATGGTGACCTTATAGCGGATCCAAATATCATTACTGACATTTTTAATAAGTTTTAAACTAATTTGACATCTGATAATTTAATAAATAATAATGACACTTATATAATTTCCCAATTGACCTCTATATTTCTTTATCCATGTGATAATATAGAAATTTCAAAGATCATATTGTAACGAAACAGGTCTCAGGAGAGCGTTCCGTCGTTCACAAATATAAGCAAACTTATTTAAATAAATTCAAAACTAAACTTTTTCATCAATAAAAAAGTATATTAAGAAAAATAAACCCGTCAAGTGAGAGTCTAACTAGAAACCAAGGGTTCCATTGTATGAAGGTTTCATTTATACACTTATTCTGTTCTATTTTGGTCCTTGATGTTATAGAGGCAGCAGAGTTGTACTATCTGTGAAAGTTTCAACTGTCTGGCTGTCATGGTTCATGAGATGTAGCTTGGAGACAGTTAGACAAACGGTCAGATTGACAGTTTAGGTTTAGTATAGGGACTCGTTTCTATCTTATTGCAACGGAACCATAATAAACAAAATGTTTGTTTGGAATAGGATTTGAATTTGAAAATCAGAAGGCGTGGGCACTGCAGGGGGATATAAGCAGCAGATTGCAAGGGCGAGGGGTCTTTTGATTTACACAAGTGAGAGCGGAAGCTATGGCCCAGTAGTACAAGAAATTTCCTGAAGAAGTCTTTCAATCAAGTCTAAAAGTGGTGAAAGTTTGCGTTGAGTTAAGGGGAAAGCCATCGTAGAAATATCAGTTTCTTCAATCATCTGATACGTGGATCAAAATATGTGTTGTAGCGTTTGCGACATGTGTAGCGTCTCCGGACTTACATGTTTCGTTTGCGGTGCTCGGTTTTGCTCTAGATTTGATGCGGATACTGCTATCAAACGTTGAGAAAGATGATAGACGAAAACAGGGGGTAGTATAAAGGCTAAGTGTAAATTCAGCTCGTTGACCATCTTACGTGGATCAAGTCTGGTGTCGTAATGGGTGAGGACACCCGGGTGCCTTGCTCATGATATCGTATAGTATGAAATATGTACTCGTCGATCTTCACTCGTCCCTTTCATTGATGCGGTGAGACTGCCCATCAAGCGTTGATATTATTAGGTTAGATGGTTAACATGAGCATAAAGTAAAGTGAAGTGTAGAAACAGTGAGTATTGCACATTTGTAAAGGGTTTTATTTGGTTCAGAAGTCTTGCCAATTAAATGTAAATTTAGAGTGATTTCTAGTGGTAAATTCTTTTAAAGACTTGATTGAATGATAATTTCAGACGTAGTTCTTTCAGACCTAGCGGTTTATTTTACTAAAGAACTACGTATTTTGGCTAGAAGTAGTAACTAGTATATTTATGATATTTATCTACTCGCACCACTTATTGTCCCTGCCCGATCTTCTCTCTCACTGGGAGAAGATCCTTTATAGAGACTTGAGGATAGGACAAAGTCAAGCCTAGTCAACTTGTTCTCAAAGCAGCTAGGTATCTCATCATTGCACTTCGATGAGAGACTTACACGATTAAATGTAAATGAGAAGATCGCGCTTCTAGTTTTGAAAGAAACTCACCCAGTCTAGGATCTTTAGGTATACACTTCTATAAATTAGGTAATTTAGGTAGGTAGGAAACAGTTAGGGCAGTATCAGACCAACAGCTAAGACAGGGAGGTTTTTATTCACAGCAGCAGTTGAAGCGGGTACCAGCATTTCCTGATTTAATAAGGTAATCAGACTTTGTTAGAGTAGAGCATTTCAATGAGTTACAGAGGATTAAATGTATAGGAACAGTAGGTTAAGAACTTCCTTAGGAGCAGCATGAGCGGGCGAAATAGGAGCAGTCTTCACCGTACCTAGATCAGGAGTGCAGGAGGCGGATAAACAAGATTTATTTAGATGCAGCAGAAGGAATTGATGCAGTATTCTCTTCAAAGCTGGCGAGCAAGAGACAGATCTGGTTACATATATCCAACAGATTTTTCAGGGTGCAGAACCTTCGATAATGCTAAGTACTAGAATTTGTTCCTCGTTACTCATGAAATAGCAATGAAGATGTCTAGTTTTATTCTAAGAAATAAATTATCATAATTGAGGACCTACTTATTTTAGATACTCCAGTCTGCCCAGGGTCTGATACTGATAGGTAGACACAAATATGAAACTTTATTATATTATTCATCAAATTAACATGTAAACCACTTCTAATTTATCATTCTACGGAACTTTCAGAGCTGCTCAGTTCTGATTCTTTATAACATTGACTGAGGATTGAAATACTTCATTTTCTTCATTAATCTTTGTATCCAAGAGGTATAACCTACATTTTATTGAGCTACTAAAGCTATAACATCTACAGTGAGATAGCGGGTAAAACTACTATCAAAAATATAAATTCAATCCAAGATTTCCCTTCTTATCCGTGAAACGGTTGTCCAAAGTAAAGATTCTTCGGGAAGAATGAGCTGTTCAGTTCTATGATTCTTTATAAAACTGTCTAAGAAATGAGATTCTTTATATTCACATTAAATATTGTACCTAAGAGGTAACTGCTGATATATTTGATTAAGGTACTGAAGCTATTGAACCTACTGTGACTAGCATGAGCAGGCTTAATCATCACAATAAATCCTCACTAAGAAGAAAGAGGTATTTTACAGCCAAAAATATGAGGCTTACTCTACAAAGACAAGCAAATGCAGTTCTTTTAGACAATCCTACGGGACTCTTGATGAAATATATCATTGAAACACATTCTAATATTTAGCTTAGCTAACATTTTAAGAATTGAATTTCTTGGACATTTTGTATTGTATCAGCAGACAAATAACTGCTTCATTTTACCTGAAATAAAGGTATTAACCATTAAGTGATTTGATGCATTTTGCTGCAGATAATACCTACCGTATATAAACATTAACCAGTAATGAGGCATGCTCCCAATTCCAAAATGAAACTATGGTGGGGGGCTGTCCAGTCTGGTGACGAGGCCCACAGAATGGCGCGGGGCGGAGCGCTTCCTTTGCCATTTAGATTCAGTATGAGAGAGATAAAACCATTCATGATCACATGCCGGTCAATAGAGTCAGAAAGAAAGAGAATAATCTAACTGAGAAGAATGGGTTTCACTGGTTGTTGCGTAGGTAGAGCTCCAATCCTATGCCTGATGTAGAGTCGGAATGTATGAGATAATGTTTGCATAAAATCTAAGTTGGTTGTAAAATCAGGAAGAATAATACAAGACTATTCACGAACCTTTAGAATCAGAATGAAAGTGATTATTCTACTCACAAGTCGATAAAAACTAAAGCTAGATTGTGGGAAGAATATAATAAACTCTTTGTCAATCTTTATTACAAACCTAAAATATTAAAGTAAGTACATCGTTCAAGTTCTTTAGGATATCTAATACTTTATTCCCTAAAACCTAAGCTTATTTACATATTCTAAATAGCATTATTCTCCTCTTTCAAAAATAGGTGTTAGAATGTACATAGATTATGAATTTTAATAGGAAAGCTAGAATAAATATAGTTTCAAATGTCTTGAAAGATCCATTGAGTTGCTACGTCCATTTCATAGAGTTCTAACTACTAAACTAGACGATTCACGTGGCCATAACAAATTAGTATTCTTAGTAGGAGCATAGATTCATTATTAAGTTAATGGGGGGTGGGGGGGGGGGGGGTTTACAATACACTCACTCAAGCTGACTCAATTGTAGGTTACGATGGTATATGCACCAAGATTATTAAAAAATGTTCTTCAGAAGTTGCAGAAATCTTAACTTACTTGGTTAATTTATTATTTGAAAAAGGAAAATTTCCGTCCAAACTTAAAAAATCCATAGTCAAACCGATTTTTAAAAAGAATGACCCAACAGACATGAATAACTATCGCCCAATAACTCTCATACCAATCTTATCGAAAATCTTTGAAAAGGCAATGCACTCTCGTATCGTCAAGTACCTTACTAAACATAATATCATTAAAAGCAACCAAAACGGATTTCAAAAGGGTAAATCGACTACTTTGGCTGCTTTTAATCTAGTTAAAGGCATCCTTGAGAATGTAGATAAAAATCGTTATGTCTCTACAGTGTTCTTTGATATGAGCAAGGCGTTCGATTATGTTTGTCATGATAAACTTTTATCCGAATGTGAGTTGTGTGGTATTCGTGGTCCTGCATTTGACTGGGTTAAAAACTATCTTAATCAAAGGACACAATGCGTAGAAATAAGAAAACTAAATGACAAGAGCGAACTTAATGACAAGAAACTTGAACAGAACATAAATCACCGTTTAGACATAAAAAACTAGGTGTACCCCAAGGCAGCGTTCTAGGGCCCCTATTGTTCTTAATATATATTAATGATTTATCTGACATTACAAACTACCAATGTACACTTTTTGCTGACGATGTTTCCATAGTAGTAACAAATAATAATGAAATAGAACACATAAATGAGTTAAATTATACAGTCAGTAACTGTATTGACTGGTTACACAAAAATAACTTAAAGGTATATGTAACTAAAACTAAATTTGTTACGTTTTATAATAGAAAACCAAAAGGTAGTAAGTTTAAAGTCACTTACAATAATGAAGAAATACATGAAAGTGATTCTGTGGTATTTCTAGGATTGAAAATTGACAATGTTTGCTCATGGAAACCACACATCGACAATATCAAATCCAAAATAAATAGTTTTGTTTATGCATTGTGGAAAATTTCAAACATAACCGATCACAGCACTGCTCTTCTAGCTTACCATGGTTATGTGGCGTCTTTGCTGCGATATGGCTTTTCGACATAATTCCGTGTTGTTCTAGGGGTGCGATATATTAGAACAATGTAAATTTTTGAAATCACATCCAGAACTATTTGAAACCTTTGAAAATGTTTATCAATTTAGCTCAAGACATAAAGATCGATTAGCGTTGCCTATAGTCAAATCTGAATTATATAACCGCAACTGTTACATTATGGCAATTAAAATATATAATAAACTGCCCAGTCATGTGAAAGAGCTCAAGGGTAATTTATTTAACAGAACTCTTTTTAATATACTAAACGAACAGTGTTTCTATTCTATAAAGAACTATTTATTATTTAAATTTTGATGTTTTGACTGTGTGAAATTAGTCTATGTTCTGTAGTTTTCTTTTTCTTCTCTTATACATTGACATTGAAATTAGACGAAATAGATTTTAGTTTGGTTTTTTTTTGTTGTTTAGATAATTTGGTAGTTACTTTTAATTTAATAATTTGGACATCGTTAGTTTGATTTTTGTAGTATTTTATAATTAGACATTCACATGCCTATATGCTGGCGAGATGTGCAGCACTATTATTATAATCTTTATCAATGTAAAACCTACCATGTCTTTTGTGGATAAATTATCCTTATCTTTATCTTTATCTAAGCTCATTGTGACATTTCTTATTTTTTGATGGTAAAAGCTTGGAATTAAACTGTTTCCGATTTCCGTCAAGAGCAATGTAATAATAATAATTGTAAAAAGGGCATTAAAACATACAGAGCAAGCAGGCTTTATTGACAACTAGCGGCCCGTCCGGGCTTCGCACGGGTGGACATACACCTTGGGTTACGTTACTTAGGTTTTAGTAAGGATCCCTAATCTCTTCTAGCAATATATTTAGCCTATGTTACTCAGGGTGAATGTAGCTTTCCAATGGTGAAAGAATTTTTTGAAATCGGCACAGTAGTTTTTGATTTTATTCATTACAAACATACACACACACACACACATACAAATACAAAGTTTTCCTCTCTATAATATTAGTGTAGATAAATGTTTGCTCTGTTCGGGCAATATATCATCGTCTAACCGGTCAAAAGAGTAGGACTACTGTACCCCTAATTACTGCTAGACTTGTCTTCACTGGGGCAGTTTCTTTTCTCTCCGCACGCACACGGGTAAAGACGGCCCCCCTTTTAGACGGACGACCTTGTCTATAGGAACGCTAATGACCATTACCATGAAAATCTGAAGGCCTGATCATGCAGAACTTTGGTACAGAATTGTATACACCATTGACGTATAATGAATATTTTGAATAAATGACTATTATGACTATTACTGCTGTACGGTATCTTGCTAACCAGTACACCTAGATTGTTAAATGATAATGCTTTAAATAGGCAATAACTTGATTATATTGTCCAAACTGTTAATGAGTGAACTGTACACTGATTATGATGATGATGTTGGTGAGAACGCGCGCCCTTGGTGGCTGAATGCGGACTGATTGTTTTTGAATAATGTGAATAAAACGAAATGTTGTAGTGATTAAATTGGGTCGCACGCGCTGCGCCTTTCTGCTGACCTAGGAAGATGCACGGTTGCTTGTTCCGTACATGCTCCCAGGGGAGAGAATGAAATGTTGATTGTGCGTATGAGTGATATGAGTGACAAGGTGCAAGGTGCTTTTAATGCTAAATCTTAAAAGTCCCTAAGAGAAATTTGCTTTTCTAGGCATGGGGGTGGTACACTTTTCCACTTTATGCACTAAGGGAGATTCAGAATTTACACTGGCACACGATTCACTGATATTTTTATCACACTCACTGACATTGTAACTAACACTATACACGCACGGGGTGGGTCGAGCCGCTGAGGCCCCGACCGATGCACGTCGCAGAGCGCTGGCGGTTGGCTGAGGGCTCGCTTGTACGACCCCCGCCGCCGCCACCGCCGCCTGCTCCGCCGCGGCGCCCGCCTGCTTGTTGCGGGCTTTGCGGAGTTTCCGCACGATGATGATGACTCCACCAACTAACATGATTCCCAGAATCGCGTAAATTGATATGGATCTTGTGTCTGAATTAAATGTTATATTATATTATTATTATTATTATAAATTGCAGTGTATTGGTGTACGTCATGATAAGAAATTTGTACCAAGTTTTCCTGAGCTCTTAGATCGTCTAACTGTTTTCTGATGGTTTCTAGTTGATCATCGTTGGGCGTAGGTGTGCTATTGTCAGGTAGAGACTTGCTAATGCTCAGATTTATCATGTGGTTGATTGGTTCGATGTCCTGCACGTAGAAATGATTTTTCACGTGTATATTACTCGTATCATTGCTGTGTGCGTAGATTGTAAAGTTTTCTGTCTTTATTATGCATCCTTGTTCAATGATTAATATTCCAGCGTTCTCCAACTGTCCTGCTGAGGCGAAGTTTTCGCATAAAACACGGATAGGACATTTGTCGCAACAGAAGTACATGTATTTGTTTATCTTGTTGATTTCAACCCATTGACTCGT
Source organism: Horisme vitalbata (assembly GCA_951804965.1). Taxonomy (NCBI): domain Eukaryota; kingdom Metazoa; phylum Arthropoda; class Insecta; order Lepidoptera; family Geometridae; genus Horisme; species Horisme vitalbata. Next base: position 12,830,190 of record OX638088.1, on the reverse strand, counting down.
ACACGTGCTGACGGTGAGTTTACATTTTCCTGTGACCTGTTCTATTTCACATAAATTCTCATCATTCTTTATTTGAAAGATAGGGCTTCTGGAATAGCATAGGAACGTGTCAACACCATTGTGTAGAGAAGCTTTTATCTCGTGCTCCGATAGGGTTAAATATGATTCCTTCCGTAAATTAATCGCTACGTACTCTGCTATGGGAATGATTCGTGCCATGCTAGCATTTCCCACGGCTGTAGGTACCGATAAAATGTTCATGATTTCAAATGAGTCTCGGGTTACCAATGGAAGTCGTATTTCAAATATTATATAATCTTCGACTGTTCTTGCTTTTACTTTTAATAAGCTATAGATGTTTTTTAAGCCTGTTTGTATGTTGTCGATAGGTAATGAGAGATCTTTTGTGAGATGACTTGATATGGTGCTTAATGTTTGTTCGAGTTGCTCTGGCGATATGAGATGAAGATTGAATCTACCGTGATAGATGTCAGTAATAGTGTCTAATAACGCAGTTTGCATGGTTTGCAATCGCCTTATTATATTGCTCGTGGCTATGGCTGCCATACTGAAATCAGAGCTCATGGTGTTCTTCTGAGATTCGGTTTTCAAAGCATGCTCAAAATTGTTAAGCCTTATTGATAATTGATTTAGAACCTTGTACTGTTTGCTAATTGAATTCTCAGTTCTTTTAAGAACATTATATTCTACTTCCATAATTGATGTTTGATTTTTTATAAATGAAGCCAGGTGATTTTCATTGTATTGCAATGACATTATATCTTGTTTATATTGTTCTGCGAATCGTTCGTCCAGTACGCCGAAAAGACTGTTAGCGAGATATCCGACACCGTTTATAAGGCCTCGGCGCCGGCGCTTGTCTCGGCGCGTGCTGGAATCAAAGTCAAAGTCAAAGTCAAAAATCATTTATTCAGTAGGAACTGTATAGTACACTTTGAAACGTCATTTTTTTTTAATTTACCACCAATTCGTAACGTGACCAAACAGAGAAGAATTGGCAAGAAACTCTGCTTGGCTTATATTTTTTTAACGTCATTGTACTTAATATCTATTACATTGTTTTTGATGGAGTTGGAGGCAGTTTCATCCCAAGCTTTTTTGTCATCTAAATAATCAGATATTTTATAATAAGCTTTATTACATAGATTACGTTTAACAACATTTTTGAATTTATTTACAGATAGATTAATCACATCATTTGGGATTTTGTTAAAAAATCGTACAGACATCCCTTTAAAAGATTGACTAACTTTATGGAGCCTTACAGTGGGAACAGCTAGTTTATCTTTATTTCTAGTGTTAACATTATGATAGTCGCTATTTTTTTTGAACATGTTAATATGTTTTCGGACATACATTAAGTTTTCATATATATATTGGCACGGCACTGTCATAACATTTATTTCTTTAAACTTAGTTCTAAGTGATTCTCTGGGGCCCATATTATAAATTGCACGAACAGCCCTCTTCTGCAACACAAATATGGTGTTGATATCTGTAGCATTCCCCCACAACAAAATTTCGTACGACATAATGCTATGGAAGTAGCTGAACTAAACTAGTCTAGCCGTTTCTACGTCAGTAAGTTGACGGATTCTTTTGACTGCGTATGCTGCAGAACTAAGTCTGTTCGACAACCCATCTATGTGAGCGCCCCATTGAAGCTTATTATCTAAAGTTATGCCTAAAAATACAGTATTTTCCACAAGATTTAGATCTTCATCTTTTATTTTAATGTTAGGTTTAACTTGTTTAACATTTGGTAATATAAATCTCATACATTTTGTTTTAGTCTCGTTCAGTAATAAATTATTTACATCGAACCAGTTAACAACTTTCGCTATTGCATTGTTCACGTCGTCACAATTGGTCTGCCGTCGCTTTAATTTAAATAAAAGTGACGTGTCATCCGCAAACAATACAATTTCGTGGTTGTCTCTCACAAGTTGAGGTAGGTCGTTGATGTAAATTAGAAATAAAAATGGTCCAAGTATTGACCCTTGCGGAACACCCATCTTTACTACAGCTGCTGCTAATGCTGGCTCAGCAACAGGTGGTTATAGTTTTCTTATTCTGAGTACTCGTGTTGTAATTGTTCTGTTATTATATCGCAGTATGATGTTTAATTTAATTGGTTGCAAACTTGATTTAGGTATTTGATATATTTACTGCATGCTATTGTTCCTTGCCAATATGGGTTCATGTCATAATAAGAGACTATTTTCCATTCATCCCTTATTAGACGCATATCGAAAACTTTATCAAAATAAAGACCTTGGTTGTCACGTTATATGCACTACTTGTATTGATTATACTCATCAAAAAATATGAGTAGCGTCATTAGTGACACAAAACTATGGCCCGATCTTTTCCCTTGTCTATTAGTGAGTTTATCGTCGGATGGTGTGTTGTTGGCTGAATTGATTTCTTGCAATGTTAGGTATTTATGTTGGCGTGTTTGTTTTTGTTTGACATAGTCAATAAACCTTAAAATCCATGCTAAAACTCTTGTTAGTTTTTGAAGAGAGCTATTATTAGTTCCTTTTAGTTTTTGAAGAGAGCTATTAAGAGAGCTATTAAAGTCAAGTCAAAGTCAAAGTCAAAGTTATTTATTGCGTTCCTGTGTAGGTACAAAAAGTTCTTATATATATATATATATATGTATCAACATGAGCCCAGGAAGGGCATGGCAACATTTAGGTTTACCTATGTAATAGGTACTTTTATACAGCTTTTTATGCAAGTATTAAATTTAGTTTTAAACTTTTATTATAAATGTTATTTACAGCTTATTCCTTTAATACTAATAATAATATAATATCTACCTAAATAATACCCATCTACTGCTTCTATTAATTTTCTTCAAATTATAGATAATTAAGTTATGTATCACAATTTTGCAAGAAAAAAAAAACAATAAAACATTTAATATTTCGAATAACATTGCTAATAAGTTACTACCGCACTCTTTACATAAAAATTATGGAAAGTAATAATAAAACAATAATAAAGTGAACATTTTAACATTTTTGTAAAACATATACCTAGCTTATTTATCATCAAAAAACTCTTGCAACGAGTAGAAACTATTTTGAATTAGGTAATTTTTTAAAAGTGTTTTAAATTTATGAAGGTTTTCTTCGTTTATAATGACTCGGGGAATTTTATTATAAATCTTGATTGCCATGGCGTGAGTACCAGAATGAAATATTTTAAGATTAGATAATGGAATGGCTAATTTTGTTTGGGGTCGTAAGTTTTGTGGCCTGGAGTATTTTTCAAAGAAATTTAATTTTTTTTTTACAAATAGTCCTATTTCTAGTATATAAATACCAGTTAATGTTAAGATTTTTTCTTTTATGAAGTATGGTTTGCAGCTCTCTATTGTATCCAGGTTGTAAATTATTCTTAGGCATCTTTTTTGAAGAACAAACAGTTTCATGGCATCAGTGCTATTGCCCCATAAGGTTATGCCATATTGAAGCCAAGCTTTTGCATATGCATAGTATGCAGCGGTAGCTGTTTTTACATCTGTTGTTTTCTTTAGTTCATAGAGAGCGTATGTGAATCTTGAAAGTTTGGAAGAAATTTTTTTGATGTGGTTTTTCCAATTTATAAACGAGTCTATTTGTATTCCTAGAAGAGGATAGGTGTCAACGAGTTCTAACAAGTTATTTTGATATTTATAATTAATAGATAATGGTTTTTTTTGGTACGGATAAAATTGTATAAGTTTTGTCTTCTTTAAATTTAACTGAAGGTTGTGCTCCTCAAGCCATTCTACAATTTTTAGGATGGTAGTATTTAAATGTTCTTTTAGGTTACAGCCAGATTTGCTAGGGATTACTATGGATATATCATCTGCAAAAAGAGTACAGTGATAGTCTATAATTTTAGGGAGATCATTTATATATATTAGAAAAAGTATGCATCCGAGGACGCTGCCTTGAGGTATTGATTGGTTGACAATTTGTTTTTGTGATTTTATATTTTTGATGTATCCTGTAGAGTAGTCGAAATGCTCAACTTCAACATATTGTTGCCGATCCCTAAGGTAAGAAACAAACCAATTGTATACAAGGCCTCTAACACCTATACCGTAAAGTTTATTTAATAAAATGTTATATGTGACTCTATCATAGGCTTTGCTCATATCTAACAGAATTCCAATGGCATATTTTTTGTCATTTATTATTTTTAAAATTTCATGTATGTATTTATAGACAGCTAAGGATGTTGATCTTTTTTTTCTAAATCCATTCTGAGCGTCGTTAAATATTTTAAATTTTTCACAAAATGAGTAAAGGCGGGTTGACATCGCGCTTTCATAAATTTTGGAGAAAGTCGGTAACAGTGCTATTGGTCGGTAGTTGTTAAGATCACTGTAATCTTCTTTTTTATGTAGAGGTTTTATTACTGAAATTTTTAACAAGTCTGGAACAATTCCCTCTGTAAAAGATTGATTAATCAGAAATGATAGAGGTGGGGCTAATTCTTGTGTGCATTTTTTAATAAGCGTAGGTGGCAGTTCGTCTTATCCAAAACTTCTACAATGTGCGAATAATTTGAACAATTTCTTTTTCAGTGACTGGTTGTAAGTACATTGAATTTTTAGAAGGGGTTATGACAGGACGACCAACTGTTTTTTATAGCAAATCGCTGTCTCCTACTGATAAGAAGAAGTTATTAAAAGAATTTGCTACTTCATTTGGATCCTCTGTGAGCTTATTGTTTACTTTAAGTTCTAAGTTTTTCCTATTTTTTTGTGATAATTTATTTGTTTGCTCTTTTACTATATGCCACATTGCTTTTACTATGTTATCTGAGTTTTTAATTTTCTTTATGTTTTGAAGCTTTTTTGATGTAGTTACAGTTTTTTTTAGGATTCTCGCATATTGTTTGTAGTTTTTATTTATTATAGGATTATCCAACTGTGATGCTAAAATTTTTAAATTTCTTTTATGTTTGCAAGATGTTTTAATGCCAGTTGTTAACCATGTTTTGTTATTTTTATTTCTATTTTAGGTATACACATATTCAATAAATTGTTTATAGTTTCACTAAATATATTATAATTTTTGTTTGCACTGTTTTCGTTTTTTAAGATTAGACTAAAATCAATTTTACTTAATTCAGTTACAAATATGTTTTGTTCATTAAATATTCGTTTTTCTGTCAACCATGTCATTCTTATTTCCTGTTTTTTCGTAGGTATAATAATATTCACTCCCCTATAATCACAAAATCCATATTCTTTAACCACTACATTTAGTTTTATATGGTGGAAGTTAGTAAATATTAGGTCTATGCAAGAAGATTTTATTGAATCAGTCTTTTTTGAATAATTTATTCTAGTTGGTTCATTTACATGTTGGAAAAAATTGAAACCCTGCATTAAATTTAATAGTGTGATTGAATGAATATAGTCGAGTATATTAACATTAAAATCTCCTCCGACAATAATATTTTTTTTGTTATATTTTGGTTTTTGCAAGAGTTGCATAAGTTTTTGTAAGGTTTGATAGAATAAGTCTGGCATTCTTTTACTATTTGGCCAGTATAAATTAACTAATATTATATCTAGTTTTGGTATTTCTATTGCACATAATTCAATAATATATTCTATAGTCAAACTAGTTATTTCTTTTAGTTCTAAATAGTCTATTTGGTCTCTGAGAAGAATGCATACTCCGCCGCCTTCATGGTTCGATCGACAATAAGAAGATGCAAGTTTAAAGCCTTCCACATGGAGTAAGTCTTGTTTGGTTGAGGTTACCCAGGTTTCTGATAGGCAAAGAATTTGGATATTTTTGTCATGTTCTGTAGCTGCTTCTATTAGATGTTTTTTATTACATAAGCTTTGCATGTTTTGGAAAAGAATATTTAAGTTATTCTCGAAAAAACAGCCCAGGTGATCTTTGAGATTTGTCAATTTTTGCTTTCTTGTTGATATTATTGTTTTGGCTTTGTTTGTTCAGATCTGAATCTTTAGCAGCATTTTTTTCAGTGTATGATGTATTTTTTGATTCATTTATTGGAGGCTCTATTTTGTTTAGAGTTTCTTTATATTCTTTACCATTTATTATTAATTTATTGCCTATAATATTTGCACGGTGGCCATTTCTTCGGGCTTCAATGAGTTTTTCAATTAGTAGTTTTCTATTTTGTAGTGATTCTTGATCCAAGACTTCTGAGATTGCTAATCCAGTTTTTTTGAAGTAACTGCGATTTTCCAATATGTATTTGGTCATGCTTTTACTTAGCAGTTCAATAATAATAGGCCTTCGATTTCCTCTTTTTCCTAGTCTCTTTAGGTCTTCTACGTATCCCGACAGGTTGATGTTGAGTATGTCTTGAAAGAGGTAGATTATTTTATTGTGTAGGTCATAATTATCTTCATGCATGCTCTCCTGCAAACCATATAGGACTACGGTTTTAGTGTTACTTGCATTTTCTGTGACTTTTTTTTCAGGCTGGCTTTGATTGTTTTCAGGTTCTTTTGCTATCTGTTTTTGTATTTCCTGCATATCTTTTTTCAATTTGAGATGTTCTTTTTGTAATACACTTAATTTTTTGTTTGCCTCTTCGAGGGATTTTTTTAGTTCGTTTTGGTCCAATTGTAGAGTGCTTGTCTTTTCAGTAACTTCTTTCAATTGGCTTTTGGCTGCTGTAATAATCGGTCAAGGTGTATACCTTTTTGCTTATATGATGCGCGGCGATCGTGAGGTCGCCACCTCTGTTCCTCTGAAAACCAGCGCTGCTTTGCTCGCGGAGCAGCATTAAGCTAAGAGGAGTTTTTTTTTGGGCCACGCTTAGCACAGACAAAATCAGCTCCACAGTATCAGGATTTTAGGGATGGGTAGGCACGCGGACGGGTTTGTTTACCTATCAGTGTTTAGGTTCCCCCAACACTTTCCACTTGTCTACCCAAACCTCCTATTTGTGTTGTTTTCTGTTTTCTTAAATCTTGTTACTTTGTTCCTATACCTATCTTGTTTGAGCTGTTACTCTTGTGTTAATTTAATTTTTGTGTTAATGTGTGCCAAATAAAGAGTTTATCTATCTATCTATCTATCTATCTATCATACCGTGTCGGCGGGATTCAATGATGACTCCCAATAACAAGCAACACATTCGATAGATGGTGAAGTCTCTACAGACTCTTATCATCAGACAACTTCCACCGACTGCCGTGGCCTCATCAAACGAGCCGCTGCCGTCCACGTTCCAAGCTGCCCAGACTTTGGACGCCTAAAACAAACTGGTTAGTTGTTTCATGTCGAACCTGATTCAATACAAAGAAATGGTACCTAGGTAGTTGATGTCTGCCTAAATGATGACGATGACGACGTGTTGAAATAATGTTATAACTGTACAAAACATCTTTCATCCCTTGCTTCCCTTGCCCATAATTGTTTTCAGAGCCTCTGGGGACCACGGTCATAAAAATAAGGCCTAGGCCCCAGCATCGACCTTCCCTAATCATTAAGAGCCCTTGTGGACCACGGCGTACAAGACCGCTCAGCACCACAACCTCAACTACCTGTGAGCTATAACATGACGAAATCAAGTGTAACATTACACCTACGGTGTACGGGTAGCTTAGCTTCTTCAGTGGAAATAAATTAACTATCTGAGAACTATGAACAACAGCATTCTTTTCAGAGCCTCTGGTGACCACGGTCATAAAAATAAGGCCTAGGCCCCATCATCATCCTTTCCAAGTCCTTTAGAGCCCTTGTGGACCACGGCGTACGAGACCGCTCAGCACCATAACATCAACTTCCTGCGAGAATATGAACAACATACTTTTCAGAGCCTCTGGGGACCACGATCATAAAAATAAGGCCTAGGCCTCTTTTCCCTATGTACAGAAAAGATCTACTGGCTTTGAACTATCCATTGTTGAACTACTTAGTGGTTATTGTGGGATAATCGCTTATAAATTAGTTAATATGGCTGACAACTTGGTTAGATGTAGAATGCATCTAACTATTTTTAAGAAACCACGAACATGTAACTTCCAATTATCAAAGGACAATGCCGTCTGATGTATGGCGCTCGGTACCAATGCTAAAGTGATTGCGTCAAAACGAAACCTAATTTTTTTGAAAGATATTATACTGTTATTCATGGAATACTAAGTATTTTTTTAAGATAAACCTAAACAAATTGTTTTTATTTGATACTAGTTTTAGAGTTTGTTTTTGAAAAAATGCTTTCCCGAGACCTTGTGTGTTCAGTTTTGTCTACATAATTATAAGTATTACACTATAAACATTAAAATATGATACTATATCTATAAGAAAAGGTTTATTTACCTCACACAGATTGGTAAAAGGGTGTGTTAACTTCTTCTTAGTAGGTAGGACATTACATACATTACTACTGTGTTCTACTTTATATTATTTTCAAATAATGATAGTGACGAGAAAGTAGATTGGCATTTACATCATTATAATAGGTATTAGTACTTACTGGTGAAGGTGAAATCCAAGCTTAGATCCAAGATCTTAACACATTCATCACAACAACGAAAAGGCCATGGATGCCTCTTCCAAACTATGCTGGTTTCGCGTCACCGGTTATTTACCGAACGGTAAACAATCGTGGCATCTTGATGTCTAATAAAATATCTATTTACAGAATAAACACTGCTATACAATGCCACAGAACACTCTAGTAATACATAAAGATAGGAGATAGTTTAGTAGTACCACAAAAAAGTTTCTGATCCAACCTCTTTGATTATACAAAGTGAAAAAACCTCCAATGCTTTCAGTAAATTCTACTGTCTAAAATTAAAAGTGAGGGTGGTTGCAATGTCATGGCGCAGTGCGCCGGAAACCAAATAAACGAAATAATTTTTTACGTGATTATTAATCGAGTCGGTCTGTAAGACTAAAAAAAATGTTAGTGTTATTTATAAAATATAGGCAATTTTATGGGATACGTTTGGTTTTGACGCAATTGGTACGGGTTATCGGCATTCTCCTTTACTATTAAAAAAAATGCTACATGGTAATGTAGTAAGTAGCAATATAATTAAAAACTAAGTTATCAGCTAGTGTTCCTATGCATGGATACCGACCTCACAAATCTTTATTTATTTTCAGTATCGCCACTGGTGCTGAGCACGCACCGTCTCGCAGATTGGCCGTGTCGGCGCAAAGCCGCTAAAATCTGTAATAATTATGAAGGATAGAAAACAAAACTGATGGTTTAGTATGTAAACCATGTAAAACAATATAAAATTGATTAATTAATAATTTAACAACCTACTAGTTTCTGTTATAGGTTTTGATATTAGTTGAGGAATGAGTAATGATTTGTTTTGAAGCGCAATACCAAATGATTACTCATGATTAATCCAAAATTATTTGACAAGTGAAAACTTATTCTTAATTCAAGTTTTGATTTATAATCACAGAAAAGTAATCTTCTTTGCTTTGCTATTAATTTACTTTGTTAAGAAAATGTTCAGGCACCACAACACATGCGACAGCGGCATCTACATTTTGAATCTTAACTTGGGCCAGCGATGAACCCAGAGAATTAACTACCACACCTCCAAATCCTACCATTGGACGACTAACATGACTATCGATTTTTTTCAGGATCCTTTTAGCCTCGCTCTCATTAATCAGAGTAAGTTCGCTACCTATGTCAACAAAACACATGGTATCGTACCCGTTGACCGTTACTTTTTGTACGTATTTGTTGGAACCGGTACTCCTATCTGATTCGTTAATTAATAAAATGGATTTCTCTTCACCAATTCCATCCTTCTTTTTACGAAAACATTCAGACTCTAAATGTCCAACTAACGAGCAATTTGTGCATGTTCTAATTGGTTAGGGGCATTTGAAAAATTAACCTGACCTTTTGACTCTACTCGAACCCTCTTACCCCCAGAATTTACGTTCCTAAAAGTTTCCGTTTTAACATTCCGTAAATAGGATAAAAATTTATCTGAATCATTGAATTGCGCTGCTTTTGCACCTAGACGCACGGACCTATCATCAATTCCATGAAGAATACATTCTACTGCTAAAATGCCACAACGGTTTAGAAGAGCTACCTTTTCATAAAATTATTCTTCGAGTGACTCACCAAACTTAGCTGTTTTTGCCAGAATATCGCCAAGCATTTGGCCATAGTTTTCTTCAGAGGGGAATGCAGACCTAAGTTTGGTTTACCACTCACTACAACTAAATAATATTGTAGGTAGCCCTTCGTACCACTTTTTTGCAACTCCTACAAGTTTTGGTAACGCATAATGTACTATCTGCCGTTCAGTCCATCCATACAATATAGCACATTCATTAACTTTAGTGAGCCAATTGTTAATGCTTTGGTTTTTTAACGAAGAGTCAAATTCAGGTACAACATTTGTGACTGAAAAGTTCTCCTTAATCACACGAGGTTCATGGAGGAGTTTTAAAATTATCTAAAATTTTCGTAAATTGAGACATAATCTCACGTGTAGTATCTTCGATAGAAGAACGTGAAGGAAATTGATGCGGTTCATTCCTAGATCTGCTGTGGTGACGCGATCTTTCGCGGTCATCATAATAATCCCTAAAATGCTCCCTAGAATGTGGACGCGACAAACGGCTGCGACTTCTTGATCGGCTTCTCCGTAATGCGGAGTCCCGTCTTCCAAAGTCCCGTCTTCTTGATTCTCCATACCTCGATGGTGTATGCAAAACGTGTTGTGGAGTTCTTGTCCTACTTCGCCCACGGTCTACATCATTCGATGTTACAGGGTGGGAACTCTCTTCCGCCTCTTCCGGCTCTGGTACTCCTGTGTCGTCGTCCATTTAGACCCCAAGCTTTTCACTTTGGGCATCCCACTTCTGACTTGTAGATAATTTATTATCTACAAGTCAGGTAAGGCCGAATAGAAACGACGATGGTTATTTCAACTGTATATTCCTTTCAAAGCACAAATTACTTAGAACTTTTTCAGTAGGTACTAATAATTATAATGACCGACACTCTTGGTAAGTACTAGTGTTCACTTCTAAGTCTGGCAGCGGAATGATCATCAGACTCGTTATCATCCTACTTGAAAGCTCCGCTACCCCCGCTCAATCTTTTTTTGACAAAGCGGGTGTTCGAAAAACAAGTACTCCGACAACGAACCATTACAATGTTTTTTTTTTTAAATAAAATCACTACAGTTTATATCATTTCCAATTATGTAATTAAAATACACAATATTTATTGAGCTAGTTTTAACAATTTAACCAAATGATAAAAATACTTTAGAATTATCACGATCAAACCGGCATTTCCGGACAAACACAGTATTATTTTAAAATTAGTTCTATAAAAACATGTAAAAATGTTCACTAAAGCTTAGACGTGGTATATAGGTACAATTTATTTAAACATAAAATAAGTACATAATTTAAATAGTACCTATTTAAAATTAACTAATAGATTTTAAAAAATAATAATGTCGACGCAAGCCCAATTTTAATTATAATTTTAATCATCTAAGATTATTAATTCAGGTTTATAATTAATAACTAATTACGATTTGAGTACTTCTAAGTTTTCAATGTAACATTTGATTATTTTAGACTAAAAAGATGAGTGATCGTTGGTGGATGTCCGCAACCGCATTCGCACCATCAAGTTGTTATCTCATAAACAGTTTAAGATTATTTCAGGACTGTTGTGTTGTCGCTTAATTCATAACTTGATTTATTAAAAGCGATCGATGGGTTTCCGAGTGTTTGCTTTGAGTTTAAACTTAAGGCAAGCACTCGCACGAACATCGTTTTGCATAGTAGGAAACATCGGAGCATTAAAATAACGTTTGATGTTTTAAAATTGAGATAAAATTAAACTAAAAGTTAAAATAACTTCTAAAAATTATTTGAGGAATTTACAAACTAAATTATAGCGATAAAATCATTGAATTGAAATATTGTGAAAATAAATTATTGTAATGACGCTGCGCCACCGGGCCGCCGCCATCTTATCGTGTTGGACGAGGCGGTCTGGCGGGAGCGACATTGCACGGTGAAACTTCAAGTGAAAATGGTGGTTTAAAATATTGTCCTGTGAGTACATTTAAATCTAGTTAAAATTAGTTAAGGCTTAAAGTTAATTTAGTGAAGTTTTAGAATAGACTTAGTAAAATAAAATTATAATTTTGGTTGAATTATCGTTGTTTGCAATGGATCCTTGTGATGAAGACGGTGACGCCAGTTCCGCTGGCGTCACTGTTTTAAAAAACCCCGTTGGTCAGGACACTCCGTTATCAGAAGTGGGATTCACACCCCCTTCTGCTCGATCATCTGATTTAAATAAAGAAAGTATTATCACTTCGATTAACGGTGTCCCAACGGAGTTTTTCACACAGGCGTTGCAAATAGAAACACGTGTCCGATCGTATTACGCAACAACATGACTCTAAGGTCAAAATCAATTATGTGTTTTTGCCGTCTTACGATCCGAACACGAATGTTGGTGTTAGAGAGTGGTGTCAGCATGTGACCACTGCCATGGAAACTTATAGTTTGAGCGACTATGATATCAGGATGAAGGTAGGTAGTTTGCTTAAAGGTCGCGCAAAATTTTGGGTTGACAATTGGCTTGTCTCAACTGCCACGTGGCAGGAATTACGCAATGTTTTAATTACAACATTTGAACCGGAGAATAGATATTCCCGCGATGTGGCCCGCTTTAGAGAACACGTTTATGATAATAGTAAGGATATTGCGCAATTTTTGTCAGAGGTTTGGATACTTTGGAAGCGTTTAACCAAGAATAAATTGTCGAATGATGACGCAGTTGAGGCCGTTATAGGATGTATAGGAGATGAGAGGTTGCGAATTGAATTACTCAACGTTCGAGCTACTTCTGTGCCGGAATTGATATCAGTTGCATCCTCTATACGACGCATTAAGCGCCCGCTCCCTGGTACTTCAAATTTGCCACAAAACCTAGTCAAGCGGCCTCGATTCACCGATAAGGGCTCGATATTTTGTCAAACATGTAAAAAGTCCGGCCATGACACAAATGACTGTCATTACCGCAATACGGCAGAAAATCCTCGACCGCGTCATCTAGATAGTAAGCCTATGTGTGCATGTATTTATCGTTAGTACTACCGTGAAGCTAGCTGTAAGTACCAAATGTACCACTTAAAAACAATAAATAAAAATAAATCAAATCAAATCAAATCAAATGTCTCAAAATACTGACAAACCTGTAGTGTATGGATATAATGTAGGTAGGATATAAAAGATGTGTGGCGGGTAGCTGAGTTCGGTTTGGAGTCTGAATAGACGGAGCACTCGTATTTACATAATCTTGCTGTTTTATTTACTTCCTGGCTATATACTACACTGGCGACGAGGAAAAACGATTTTATTGCGTGCAATAACCCAAATAAAACAATGTCAATCGGAAAAATTAAAGAGTTCGACGTAAAAACGGGTTCGTGGTCGTCGTACGTTGACCGACTGGAGATGTATTTTCAGGCTAACGGAATAAAAGAGGAGTTAAAAATGCCTACGTTAATCTCGCTGATGGGAGACGAGGCTTACGAGCTGCTAATGAACTTAGCAAGTCCGAAGAAACCGGCGGAGTTGACCTTCAATGCGGCGAAGGACATGTTGTGCAATCACCTTCAACCGAGCCCGTCATTATTGGCGGAACGTTATAGATTCCGTCAGCGGAGGCAGCGGGCGGGGGAAAATACGGGTGACTACGTCGCGGAGTTGAAGAAACTGGCTCGGCATTGGCAAATTCCAAGACAGTTTAGAAGATAACTTACGTGATCAATTTGTGTGCGGGTTAAAAAGTGACTTTATCAGGCAACGGTTATTTGCGGAAGATGACAGTTTAACGTACGCAAAAGCGGTCAAACTGGCGATCTCACTGGAGGCAGCGGAGCGTGATGCGGCTGCAGTGGAAGCTTATAGCCAGACAGGAGCCGGGGGAAGAGTGGATTTAAACGCGGTAAACGTGCGGGGTCAGCGCGCTGGTCGAGCGCGGTTGGCGCGCGGAGGAGGCGGCGGCGGAGTCGCGGTGCGAGCGTGCGGTGCTGCGCAGTCGGCGCAGCGCAGTGTATCGCGGGGAAACTGTAAGGGCTGTGGAGCGACGGGTCATGACTACAGGAACTGCCGATATCATGATTATGTATGCAGCCGGTGCAAACGTCCAGGTCATTTGCGGCGCGTATGTCCAGGCGAGATTACAGCGGCCGGCGGGGCGCGACCAGGAGGTGAAGGCCGGGAATTATATTACGGTCAGGCGGCCGGAGGCGATTCGGGAAGTGATGGGGAGCCGGAGGAAGAACTGTACCTAAATCAACTGTGCTTGAGAGACTATAAGGCGGTGAGTTTATCCTTGACCATCGACGGCAAGGTCTTACAAATGGAATCATATACAGTCCGAGTTCCGATACAGTCATATAATTTGTGTCTAACATTTTATGATGGGTCGAAGATTCGACCACTTGACCTTCAGTTGAATATCAGGGCGTCATTAAATATTTAGAGCTATTCGTAATCGAGGGAGGAACTACCACACTTTTAGGTAGGCAGTGGCTCACAGAATTGAATATTACAATACCCAATCTCAATTTGTTCAATATCAGTATGAACTGCTTGCAAAATGTACGTATAGATAAGGAGATATGTATTTTGGTGGACAGGTATAAGCAACTGTTTGACGGCGGTTTGGGGTGCGGGTGCGGGTGCGCGAGGGCGCGGCGCCGGTGTTCCACCGCGCGCGGCCGCTGCCGTTCGCGCTGCGCGAGCGCGTCGACGCCGAGCTGGACGCCATGCTGCGCGCCGGCATCATCGAGCCGGTCGAGTGCTCCGACTGGGTCTCACCGCTTGTCCCGGTCAACAAGTCTGACGGTACGCTTAGGATCTGTGTAGACTACAAGGGCACTTTGAATCCTGCTTTACTGGTCGATCGTTTCCCTCTGCCAAAAATTGATGACGTGTTAGTTGCATTGAATGGAGCTCAATATTTTAGCAAAATAGATTTATCTCAATCATATAATCAAATAGAATTAGATGAATCAAAAAAATATACGGTTATAAATAGCCATCGGGGTCTGTTTAGGTATAACCGGTTAGTGTATGGATTATCTTCCAGCCCGGGGATATTCCAACGGATTATGACTACCTTACTTAAAGATATACCTAATGTAGCGGTGTTCATTGATGACGTCATTATTGGGGGACAATAAAAAACGGAACATTTAAAAGCTTTGGAAATGGTTTTTAAACGGCTATATGATAGCGGGCTTAGGCTAAAGAAAGCTAAATGCGTCTTCCTAGTGCAGGAGGTATCTTACTTAGGTTATATTTTAACTAAAGACGGCATTAAGGCGGATCCTTCGATGATTGAGGCGATAATTAAAATTCCAAGGCCACACAATGTACCAGAGCTAAGATAATTTTTAGGTATGGCCAATTTTTTCGCAAAGTTTGTAAACAGCTTTAGTCAGAGATTAGTGCCGTTGTATAACTTATTGAAGAAAGGAATTGAATGGAATTGGTCAAGGGAATATGAACGCGTATTTAAAGAAATAAAGGAAGACTTAGTAAGTTCAATGCGCATTATGATCCAAATAAACCGCTGGTGGTAACGTGCGACGCGAGCGCAGCGGGCGTGGGCGGCGTCCTGTCGCAGCCTAGTGGCGGGGAGGACGGGCCGGAGCGGCCGGTGGCATTCGCGTCTCGCACACTTACAAGTGCGGAGAAGAATTATTCGCAGATTCACCGCGAAGCCTTGGCTGTAATTTTTAGTATGAAAAAATTTCATCAATACATTTTTGGTAGGCGGTTTACTCTCAGAACTGACCACAAACCTTTAGTGTCGATTTTCGGGCCAAATACCGGTATTCCTACTATGACGGCAAGCAGGATGCAGAGATGGACCATCATATTGTCGGCGTATACCTACTATATTGAATATGTGAAAACAGATAATAACAGTGCGGACGGGCTTTCTCGCTTGCCGCTGCCAGATAACAAAACGGTTTCATACGCGCCGGCGCCGCCCGAACAGACTCATTTAGGTATAGGCCCCACTTGTCTGACCTGGCTCGGGCATGGCACGGGCGCTTTCCTATTCCATTCAAATTTAATACAAAATTCATGGAAATAAAGCACAATTTAGCTCGGAAGACTTCGCGTCATAAGCACGTCCGATCAACGACATACCGTGTGTCCTAAATTGTGCTTTATTTCCATGCATTTTGTATGAAATTTGAATGGAATAAGAAACCGCCAGTGCCTTGTCTGCGCCCGACGCTAGTCACATTCATCGGGCACGGACGTGGCGCGGACATGGCACAGGCGGTTTCCTATTCCATTCAAATTTCATACAAAATGCATGGAAATAAAGCACAATTTAGGCCACACGGTATGTCGTTGCTCGGACGTATGACGCGCCATTTCGGCGCCCGCGCCCGATCGCCGCCAGATGGGCGTCCGATGGCCGCCAGATCGTAGTATGTACTTGCTTGCGACATAAGTCTGTTAGTGATGTAAAAATGCGTGACGAATGACGATATCGAATTTAATATTGAATTTTGTGAATTGATTGTAAATGCAACGCTTTATGATCATTGTCGTTCCGATTATTGTAACTGAAATGTTCAAGATAAATTGTGGCTGGAAATCGGAAAGAGATTAAACTAAACCGGTATCAAGATTTTTTTATGTAATACCCATGGTAATACTAGCTGATCCTTGTGCAAATTCGTTTGCGCGTATTTTCTTCATCTGTATCAGGGCCCGATTTGGTAACCCGATGAAGAGGTTTTCGGCAGAGTTTTTCCAAAAGCTTAGTTAACCCTCTCCG
Source organism: Horisme vitalbata (assembly GCA_951804965.1). Lineage (NCBI taxonomy): Eukaryota > Metazoa > Arthropoda > Insecta > Lepidoptera > Geometridae > Horisme > Horisme vitalbata. Next base: position 12,813,321 of record OX638088.1, on the reverse strand, counting down.
TATGGGTTTACACTATTATTTGATGGGATAAACCATTCAAAACCCTTTTGATTAGGTTACCTGATCATGAGTGTTATCAATAGTATTGGATTTTGGTATTATTCCAAAACCCATTCCTTAGGGTTACCCTTTTTATCATTGTAACACGGGTTATACGTGGGTTATAGGAGATAAAGGAGAAAAAACATTCGGTCAAAAGATGAAAATTAATTGCGGTAATTGTGTTCTAAGCATTAAGGGCGGAAATGCAGACTACTAATTGTTTTTATTACGCAATAATAATTATATTATAATAAAATTGGAATAAATTTTCAATGACAGCTGTCAAACTTAAATCGACCATATCTCGAGAACTACTCATCTTAGACTTGCCTTTACTAGCTCAAATGATAGCTATTGACAAGACCTTAATTTTCGATGACAGCTGTCAAATTTAAATCGACCATATCTCGAGAACTACTTATCTTAGACTTGCCTTTACTAGCTCAAATGATTGCTATTGACATGAACTTAATTTTCGATGACAGCTGTCAAACTTAAATCGACCATATCTCGAGAACTACTCATCATAAACTTGCCTTTACTAGCTCAAATGATTGCTATTGACATGAACTTAATTTTCGATGACAGCTGTCAAACTTAAATCGACCATATCTCGAGAACTACTTATCTTAGACTTGCCTTTACTAGCTCAAATGATTGCTATTGACATGAACTTAATTTTTGATGACAGCTGTCAAATTTAAATCGACCATATTTCGAGAACTACTTATCTTAGACTTGCCTTTACTAGCTCAAATGATTGCTATTGACATGAACTTAATTTTCGATGACAGCTGTCAAACTTAAATCGACCATATCTCGAGAACTACTTATCTTAGACTTGCCTTTACTAGCTCAAATGATTGCTATTGACATGAACTTAATTTTCGATGACAGCTGTCAAACTTAAATTGACCATATCTCGAGAACTACTCATCTTAGACTTGCCTTTACTAGCTCAAATGATAGCTATTGACAAGACCTTAATTTTCGATGACAGCTGTCAAACTTAAATTGACCATATCTCGAGAACTACTCATCCTAGACTTGCTTTTACTAGCTCAAATGATTGCTATTGACATGAATTTAATTTTCGATGACAGCTGTCAAACTTAAATCGACCATATCTCGAGAACTACTCATCCTAGACTTGCCGTTACTAGCTCACATGATAGCTATTGTTAAGATCTTAATTTTCGATGACAGTTTTTAGTTTGACAGCTGTCATCGAAAATTAAGATTTTATTAGTAGCTATCATTTGAGCTAGTAATGGCAAGTCTAGGATGAGTACTTCTCGAGATATGGCAAATTCAAGTTTGACATATGTCATTAAAAATAAAGATCTTGTCGATAGCTATCTTTTGAGCAATTAACGGCTAGTCTAGGATGAGTAGTTCCAGAGATATAACCATTTACAGATGAATTTTTAGAATGAATTTCGAGTGGAGCTTTGAGTTGAGTTGAGTGTGATAGTGACAGTGACAATCCAAAATTATTATTCAAAATAGTTTTGAAGGTCATATTTTTTCTTTTTAACACGTTGACTGCGGGTCTCGGACATAACGCTTTACAAAATGCTCATTATGTGTACTGTTGGCTTTGCCTAATAAATACAATAAAAATAAAAAATAACGCTACGCAGAGTACTCTGCGATGATGCTCTATGAAAACTGACTGAAACACATTTTTTTCTTTTTAACATGTTGGCTGCGGGCCTCAGTCATGACATAACTGATGACTTATGAAAACTGAAACACCATTTTTTTTTCTTTTTAATATGTTGACTGCGGGTCTCATATATGACAACGCATACTCTGTGATGATGACCAATGAAAACTGACTGAAACACAGCACTTTCCTTATGTTTTCAAAACTTTTCTTTAATGCAGTGACGCTCTTCCTTCAACCAAATAAAGCGATCCGAACTAATACCTAATGATTGATGACATAAATCAAGAGTCAAAATCTAAATTCCCCCACCCAGTGTCAGGCGTAATGATAAACATTGTGTAACATTCAAAAAAACCTATCAAGAGGTGACTATATTCATTCGTTTAACCTCATAAGAGGGTAACCCTATCGACTGAAAACCAAAAGGAACGGGTTACACTTTCGCTTGTGTTATGAAGGAGGAATAAAGGAGAAGGGAAAGGAGAATACCCAAACGAAAGGGTAATCCCGTCAACTGTGTAACCCAATGAAGGGGTTTCACTTTCGAAGCAACTAGCTCGAAATCGGGGTTGTACGGGCCCTGATCTGTATATTAATTAATTGTATCCACGAGAGCAAGAGCATCTTCGTCTTCTGAGGATGACATGCTGACACATCGATAACGGACAACAGACTGCACTACACTTGTGCCTCTGTCACGTCATTTCTGCGTCATGTCCGAGCCATGTCCGCGCCATGCCCGTGCCATGTCCTCGCCACGTCCGTGCCACGTCCGCGCCATGTCCGCGCCATGTCCTTGCCCGATATGTGTGACCTGGGCCTTACATTACGTTCAAGAGGCACTGTTATTAGATTATAATGAAATTAAAAGTTGCACTGCTAGAGACCCCATCACGAGTAGGGTACTAGGGTTTATACGTAACGGTTGGCCCGTAGATTGCGAGATCTTAGGACTGCAGCCTTATTATAATAGACGAAAGGAGCTATACGAAGAACTAGGTTGCGTTATGTGGGGCCACCGGTTAGTTATTCCCGATAAGTGTAGGGAAAGAGTATTAAAAATGTTACATGAACCCCACATGGGGATCGTAAAGTCTAAAGCCTTGGCCCGGAGTTACGTATGGTGGGCCGGCATCGACGAGGCCGTGGAGGCCATGTGCCGCGCATGCGCGACGTGTGCGGCGCAGGCGGACGCGCCGCCGCGGCAGGCGCCGCGTCCCTGGCCGTGGCCGCGGCGCCCATTTTCGGTAAGACTTATTTGGTAGTAGTAGACGCTATGTCTAAGTGGCTTGAAATTTTTTGCGTACCAAGTACTGCAGTGACTAGTACGATTGAAAAATTGCGGGAGTTATGGAGCAGGTGGGGAGTGCCAAGACAGGTAGTCACAGATTAGTAGGCAGAGGCAGGTATTTACATATTGGTTTCGAAATAAACATATTTGTATTTGTATTTGTATTACATAACGGGCCGCCGTTTACAAGCAATGAGTTTGCAGCATTTCTTAAGGCGGACGGAGTAGAACACACGTTTTCAGCACCTTACCATCCTGCTTCAAACGGTGCTGCGGAAAATGCAGTAAAAACATTAAAAAGAGTTATCAAAAAAGCTGATTTTGAAAACGAAAATATAATGAAGGCTTTGCACACATTCCTACTGTTCTATCGGAATACGGAACATGCGTCCACGGGTGAAAGTCCCGCCATGTTAATGTTAGGGAGGCCCATGCGTACGCGGTTAGATGCGATGAAGCCAAATTTGGAGTCGCGGATGAGCCGGGTGCAACGGCGATAGGTCGAAAACGCGGGCGGCGCGGAGCGCGTTGTCAATGCCGGGGACGATGTATGGTACCGTCAGTTTTTGAAGGGGGAAACCTGGGAAGGTAGGAAGTCAAGTAGGCCCTTCTAACTTCAAGGTTTTAGGTGAAAGTGGTAATCAGGTCCATATGCATATTGACCAGATTAAGCCTAGGACGAGAAGTTCATTGGTCTGCCCAGATCCTGGTGATACCTCAGTTGATAGCGCTGACCGGATCACGGAGGAACCTGGCTTAAGTGGTAGCGAGGTTCCACCGCTGATAACAGATAAGGCCGCGGCGGCGTCCGCGTCGGCGGCGATAGATAAGTCGGATACACCTATTGCGACATGCCCAGTCGAACCATTATCCAGTGAACCTCTCCAAGACCAGCCCCCGGAAGTGTCCCGACCAATTCGTAAATGTCGACTACAAAAACCTAATTATAAGCAATAGTTGGTACCTTATTGTTATGTCAAGATAACTACTATTAGTTATGCTACCTACTTACTTGCCGTGTATCTTAGTACGTATTAAGTACCTTGTATATAGTAAGTGTGGAATCATCATGTAAACTTAATAACATACCCAGCTATGTAAAATACTTATGTTATGACTTACTCTAAATTAAGTGTGGAGGAATGTAGTGTATGGATTTAATAAATAAAATAATAATAAATAAAATAAAGTTTATTGCCTCAAAACAACTATTGCATATAACAACATAAACTTAACATAAACTAAAAGTAGGTCGCAACAGAACCTTCGAGTAAGGCAATGGGCGTAAATTCAGCTTTTGCTGCATGTTGTGCATACAGCGCTGATTTTCAATTTACCCCTCCCGGGGTTATCTTCACCGAGGACTAGGGAACAAGCGGGATATAAATTTTGAATTGACAGTTATAATTCTTAATGTTAAGTTGCAGGAGAATGAAATAGAAAGAAAAATACTTATAATCTTTTGCCGTAAGTGTACGAGTTGATCCTGTGTGTGTAAGTGAGTGTCTGTGGATGTGTGCATGTGGGTTACCCTGATCCCCCCAGTCTCTTGAGAGTCTGGTTATCACAGGGATAACCCACAGTGTGGTGTGTGTGAGTGTACCTGTAGTGTGTGTGAGGGAGTGTTAATTGAAAGAGTGAAATTAATTTGTGTTATTAGTTCCCCATGGTTTAAAGGTTGCTTCAATGTTTTGTTTATGACGCGTCAACAGTATTATTTTTACTTTTTGCTTAAAAATAACTGGGCTATATTTTTTCATCCTCAGTGGTGGTGGTAAATCGTTCCAAATTTTCGACGCACGGTATTTAAAACAACCTTTATACCCTGTGGTTTTGTGTTAAGGGATAGTTAACCTGTTATTTATCTTTGAACGGGTTTTAATATGATGCATATCTTTGAACCAAGTAAGCTTTTCAAATAAATATTCAGGCTTCTTGTTCCAAATATTTTTTTGAGTAGTGCAGGCTAGATGTAGTTCTCTCCTTGCCTTCATATTAAGTATGCCCTTTTTTACAAGATATGGACTAATGTTTTCTCTGCGAGGTATATTAAAACAGTATCTGACGCATGCATTCTGCACTCTCTGAATAGCGTTTTCCGATTTAACCCATAACCTGGGACCATACACCGCACTACAATAATTAAATGGAGAGAGTACAAGCAGATCACATAAAAGCATCCTCACATCCTCGGAAATGTATTTCCTAAATGAGTAAAGAACTTTGAGCTTATAAAAGGCATTCCTAATTTTCTCATTTATGTGCTTGACAAACCTCATTTCACCGTCAATGATGAGACCTAAATTTCTAGCATCATTTTCAATGGGTATAAGTATGTTATTAATAGTTAGTTCAGGGTTGTGATTCAGAGCTTTTTGAATTTGTAGCTTTGTACCAAGAAACATCATTTTGGACTTTGTGTGGTTAAGAATAAGAGAGTTCCTGGTAGCCCATTCGAAGATCTTTTTTAGATCTTTGTTCACTTGGATCAAAACCTCTGTAGTATGTTCTGGGTTAAAGCTGTGGTATAACTGAGTATCGTCTGCATACAGTTGGTATTTGCTGACGCAAATATGATCAGGTAAATCTGCTGTAAAAATTGAGAAAAGGATCGGACTTAAAATAGAGCCCTGCGGTGTGCCTCTATCAACGCTCAATACATCGGAAGAAGTTTTTGTGCCATTGTTATCTACCTCTACATACTGCTCTCTGCAAGAAAGGAATGACTTGAACCACTTACAAGAGTCTTCTGAGAAGCCATAATAAGCCAATAGCCACAATAAGATAATGGTTTATGCAGTCAAACGCTCGTGAAAAGTCTAGCAGAACAAGTACTGTGCATAGACCAGAGTCAGAGGCGGTAATTATATCATCAGTGACTCGTAAAAGAGCAGTCTCTGTACCGTGATTTTTACGGAACCCTGATTGGTATTTAGGTATTATATTTTCTTGCGCAAGGTATTTTTCAATTTGGGATAGAACTACTCTCTCCAAAACCTTAGAAAGAACAGGAAGGATACTGATAGGTCGTAAGTCTTTAAGATCTTCTACTTCCAAGCGCTAGGAAATTCATTCGCCAAGATTGATTCATTAACAATGTTAGTGATTATTGTTAGGGTTTCTGGTAGAGTAAGCTTGATCATTTCCACGTTCAAGTTATCATGACCCGATGCATTTGTATCAATATTAAAAATAATTTTACTGATTAATTCATCTGAAACCGTGTGTAAAGAAAAAATACTACTAGTTTTTTTATTTGATTTAAAATAGGAATACATATCATAATCGATTTGGTTATTACCTGGTATATTTAAGAAGTGATTATTTATTTTATTAGGATCCAATAAGTGAATAGGTAAAGAAGGTCTATTATTATTAAATGTCTTAATTCTTTTAAAATAGTTCCACAATTTTTTTTGCTGCCTAATATTTTTGTTTATGTGAAGGGTGAAAAAAGCAGACTTTTCTCTTTCTAATGCTCCAGTGACTAGGTTTTTCAAGCTTTTGTAGTAATTTCTGGATGATTCTGTTTTTTTATAATTTGCTCTAACAAGAGCTCTATCCCTCAAACTCATCATAAGTCTAACTGTATCTGTAAGCCAAGGCTTTGGAGAGTCTACTATTTTCTTTCGTTTTAGCGGGGCGTGGGCATCAAATAAGAGGGTCACTCTATCACTAAATTCCTGTACCATGTAGTGGACGTCTTTTAAAAAGAGATCATGCCAGTCTATAGACTTCAGATCAGAGTCAAAACGTTCGGGTATTATATCGCATAGTGGGCGAGTCTCTACGTACCGTGGCATAGGTTTTTCCTTTTTAATGTTAAACTCACTTAAGATCATGGAATGATCACTTAAGCACCGATTCGGAAGCACCGTGACTTTTCTGCACCTGTCAGGAATATTCGTAAATACTAGGTCAATAAGAGTTTCTGTAGTGTCTGTTACTCTAGTAGCCTCGTTAACTAGCTGCACTAGATTCTGTTGGGTACAGAATATAGACAGCTCGCGAGCCTTAGGATTATTTAAATCTAGCAAATCAACATTAAAATCAGTTAATAGACAGATATAATCACAATGCAAGAATGTAGACAATGATTCACTCAATGAATTCAAGGCTGGTGTCACTTTGACTTTGTCTGGCCTATAAACCGTACCTATAGCCATTCGAGCACCTGGTAATGTTAGTTCAAGCCATAGCTGCTCTAGTTCTGATTCCGGATGAGCACGCACTCTAACACGTAACCCTTTTCTTACGTAGAACCCTACGCCTCCACCAGTCTTTTTGCGCGACCTAAGCTTAAGCGTATAGCCAGGTAAAACCGGAGCTATTATTTCATCCTTGATCCAAGTCTCATTTAATGCTAAGACATCGGGTTTATGAGCCACCACGCATGCCTCCAACTCATCTTTACCTGTGTTTAAAGATCGTACATTTAAGAGACCTAGCACTAACCGTTTTTTAGATGTGTTATCCATTTTTATTTGTAAAGTTACATTTACGTAAGTGAGTAGATGTCAGTGAGAGCAGTGTGGGTGATGTTTGTGTTGATGTAGGTTAAAGTGTATTTTGTAAGTGTAAATGTGAGTGTTATTGAGAATTTGAAATTAAGAATAAAGAATCCAGCAACTATGACATGGCATGAATATAAAAACTCTAGCAACTCAACTGAAACTTCTCTAAAACTAAGATACAAAAAATAAAAAAAATAAAGTAAAACTAACTCTATGAAAATATCGTTAAACAAACTAAAAAAACTAAATAATGCATTATTTTTTTTTACAAATCTGATTTCTAGTCTTTCTTGAGCTGAAAATTCACTGGTTAGCAGTGCTAGCATTAGGACGTGGTTTAAAAACCCTGCTGAGATCATCTTCGTGGCGTATGCGAAATGCAGGCTTTTTTTCTCCTTCCCTGACTAGGATTTTTCCCTCTCGGGTCCAGGCAAACCTCCATTTGTGCTGTTTACATAGAGTGCGAGCCCGGCCAAAGAGTAATCTAGTTTCTCTAGTCAGTCTCTCATTGATGTAAATGGGCCGTGGTGTCCCCGCTACTGCGATATGAGATATGATATGAGATGGATATAATGTAGGTAGGATATAAAAGATGAGTGGCGGGTAGCTGAGTTCGGTTTGGAGTCTGAATAGACGGAGCACTCGTATTTACATAATCTTGCTGTTTTATTTACTTCCTGGCTATATACTACAAAACCCACGTGTACTTTTTGCTCCAGGGTTGGTCATACTTTTGAAACTTGTTACAAGCGAGAGCGCGCGATAGTTTCGAATTAAATTGTTTTTTTTTTTGTTTGTTAAATTGGATGCCGGTAGTTGTCGGGAATTTAAAATTACTTGAATCTTTTGATAGTTGTAAGGAATTCTCAGTAATACGCGAATCGCTTGCAGCAAAACTACCCGGAACAAGAGGCCACATGGTTAATTATTTAAAGGGTATCGGACAATTTACGGTGATTACGCCAACAATGTAACGACGGTGTGTGTTATCGATTAAAGTTTAACTTCAGTTTCACGTAGTTCCGGACCACCATATATGCTGTGATATTTTGATAGGCATGAATCTTATCGAAAACACAAACTTGAGTGTAGTCGTAAATTCTCGAGGTGTAACGTTGATTGACGAAAAATTAGAAAAAGTAGATTGTGACTTGGCTGATTATGATCAAGTGAACAAACTTAAAATATTGTTGAATAAGTTTGATCATTTGTTTGTCCATGGTTACCCTCACATGCGTTTAAATACAGACAAAAATGAAACAGGATTAAAAAAAAAAAAAAAAAAAAAACATATGTGTCAAGCGCAAACCGTACCGATTAAGTCCAATAGATTAAGAAAAACTACGTGACATTCCCAATTTAGCTCGTGTTATGGTTCCACTTTATGAGTTAACTAAGAAAGATGCAAAATGGGAATGGAACGAAAGCTATGATAGGACTCGAAACAACATTCTTCAACATTTGTCTACTGCGCCTACCCTTTCTCTATTCCAGGAAGACTCGCCAATCGAGCTCTTTACTGACACGAGCAGCCTTGGCTACGGAGCGGAACCAACACAAGTCGTCGGGAAATACCAGCATCCAGTCGCGCTCATGTGCCACCACCACCAGCGCACCACCGACGCCGAGAGCCACTATCATTCGTACGAGCTCGAAACCTTGGCGTTGGTGAGGAACCCACTACCTGCAGTATCTTTAAATATGATGACAAGCGACTCTGAGTGGCAACAAATCTAACAGTGGTGCAAGCCTGGTACAAGGTACGCTGAGGGATGGGACCAGTACGTTATCGTCAAAATGGACTCCTTCACCAAGTATGTCTTGCTCAACTACTATCTCCTTACTGAACAAAAATGCCTACCGATTTAATGCAGTGCACAAACGCAAACACAATCCCTGAATCCCCCCAAACTTACTTACCCATTGGGAATGCACGTCATGCCCTGTAGGAGCAAACCTTCGATCGAGGTGTAGTGCCAGCCACGTGTCTTTCCAAGCTTCTCAGTTTTATCTCGATCGGTCGTGAACTCGTGATCTGTTTTTTCGCCATGTAGCATATTTCTTCTTCACTTCGCTTCTTGCACCTCAAACCTCAACCATATTTTAGGTATCCACATGACCCAACCGTTCACGCAGGTACTTTGACAACGTTCTGCCATGTTTTAAAAAACTTTTGGGAGTTGAAATAATTTGTCAAATCACCCACTTCTGTTCGTATTGTAGTTGTCAAGTCAGTCAGTCGGTCAGCCAGCCATCTCAGATTTCCGTCCGCCATTATCAACTGATGTCTCAACCAATAGCAAACGAGCTGCAAGTAAGGCTGTCATAGACAATGCTACTTTGTAAAAAAGTATTTTGTTTTGTTCCTTGTGTTGCCATATTTATATTACACCTTTATTTGTATGTATTATTAATGAAATAATATGTTGTAATTATTATTTGTATGTATTATATTTATAAACCTTTATAATCCTACCTATTCCTTTTTAATTGTTTATTTATAGATATAGTATAATTTTAAAGTTTTTCAAGTAAGTAGGTAGGTACAGCAAGTATCTACCTACTTTAAAAAGTAGATTCTATTAATATTCATTTTTGTTGTCTGTTCTCTTGTAAATGTCACTTGTAAAGGGCCTTTACTGAAAATCAGCGCAGCATCTGAGCTTTGTCTCACATGCTGCTTATGCTGAGTGAGGGTCCTATTTCACCCACTGTTCAAGTGCATTACCTACTTATATATCTAGTTATATGTATTTGTATTTGTTGTTTTGTTATTGTTAAGTAGGTACAACTTATAAAATTCGGGTGAAATAAATATATTTTCTTTCTTCTTCAACTACTCTTATGACAAGAGCCAAATAAGCAGCCTCGCAGTCCTAAAACGAGTCGTCCACTTGTTCGCAAGCCCATTACAGGTCATAGTAGATGGAGGATGAGAATTTCTTGACGATTTCAAAGCTCATTGTATTCGCTTTGTTTTTTGGTTTTCTATGAGAAAAATTAAATCATCCGTTTATTCGGTGCAACATGCAGGCACACATAACTATGTTCAAAACAATATTTAGATGCTGTAGGCGACACACGTACCTACTGATAATATTATGTGTACCTAGTTATCGTTTTAGATATTTAGATTATTTGTGACCTTAATTTGCCTTCTGTTTTGGTTTATTTTGATACCTGTAACGCCACCTGTGGGCAGCTTTCCTTATACTAAATAAATAAATGGCTGTTGAGGGTGAGCGCAGATACGCATAACTTTTTTCTAATTTGCTAGGGCAGTGTGGTCCGCGAACGATATCGAGGCGAGTCGCGGCTCCTCATAAATTTTGATAAAACAGTGATTTTCGAAACGTTTAAACAGCTCTGCCCGCACCCCCAACTTCTCCTTCGTTTAAAAGGCCGTGTTTAATTTGATCAACTATAATTTTGGTCTTCGAGCCCGATCAATCAGTGAACTTCACGAATTCGCGTCATGTCGGACGAGACGCCATCGAAAGTTCTCACGCGCCGTCAACGCAAGGAACTTTTGGAAGTTAATAAGTTCGAATGTGCACCTATGAAGAAAGAGCTCAAGAAATTTATTTTTCCTCGCGGCACTGACGGTCCCCTAACGTCGCAGGAAGGATACGTAGCAACGCCAGTGCCAGTCAAGATGGCGACCCGTGGCACTGCGCAGCATTCGACATGCGCTTCGAAAACCACCGTTTGCACCCAAAAATCCACAACGTCTTCAGTAGCACGTCGTAAACAACTCGAATTGGAAGCGGCGGAAGCTAAAGCCAAGATTCAGATGGAGTTAATTGACAAGAAGTTACAAGCTGACCTTGCCAAAGTCGACCGGGAAAGTGAGAAAGCTAACTACGTCGGCAGCCATGTAGCTCCAGATGAAGATCATGTTGGCACTTATTGTTCGTCCCTTCGTAGCGAGAAGCGAGTGCACGATAACGTGGAGAAGTGGTTGGTCACGAACTGTGCATCACCAGTCCAGCACGACAACAGCATCCAAGAACTAGCTCATACGCTGAAGGATCTAATGACCCGGTCCTCATCGAAGCAAGAAGATAGACTTCTGAGCCGCCTAGCTACGCCACGAGAGCTACCTTTTTTCAGCGGCGACAGTATTGAGTGGCTACATTTCAAAAGTGCCTACGATGATTCGTCACGAGTATGTAGATTCAGTGACAGTGAGAACCTGTGGAGACTACGTAAATCTCAACGAGGTGAGGCCAAGAAAGCAGTGACTGACTTGTTGATCGGTAACACTCCGCCGTCAGCAGTCATGGAAGCACTAGAACTGAGGTTTGGCCGTGCTGATATTATTATTAGCAACATAACGATGCAATTGAAGAAGCTACCATCGTTACCTACTTACTATCAACAAGATCCGATAAACTTGTCCGTGAAAGTCAATAACTGCGTAGCTACAATACGCGCACTAAATCAGTATGACTACCTACGAAGCCCAGAGCTCGCTGCAGCTATTGTTTCAAAATTGCCGAGCACCTTGATTGGTAGATGGACAGAGTTTGCCTACAATCGTCTACGAGAAGGTAGATCGAAGCTTGAACTACTTGCTACATTTTTAAAGCTGGAGGCTGAAATGTTATCCGTCGTGGGATGTACTCAGCCGCGAGACAAGAAGCCGATGGACGCTCCTGTAAAACGCACTGAAGACAAGTATCGTCATCGCACTGTTTACACTTCTTCTGCGGCCGCAGCATCTGATAACAATGTATGTAAATTCTGCCAGAAGGGCAGCCATACTTTGCCTGAATGTCGAATATTCAAACGCGCGCTGCGCAGAGATAAATGGAGGTTCGTCAAATCGCGCGGCCTATGTTATTGTTGTCTACTAACTCGACACAATAAAGATACGTGCCCCGCACCAGTATGTGACGTCGATAACTGTGGCATGGCACATCACCGCCTGCTGCACTGGACGCGACCTGACATTACGTCACACTCAGCTGATAAGTTGACCTTGAACCCGGAACCTGTACTACCTGCAGCTGCACCCGACACGTCTATGATGCACTTCGCTCGTGACAGTGACGTCGCGAGCACCTCCCCGGATGAGTTCGCGCTGCTGAAAGTGATTGCAGTTAAATTACGTGGACCTAAAGGTGTAGTGAGTACCTACGCGCTCCTGGACGATGGTGCCGAAGTATCAGTGATCGATGCCGAGCTGGCTGATACCTTAGGTTTAGAGTGTGTTAGTGCGCGCCCTATTAGGTTTACTGATGCGTTCGGTTTATCGGTATATCAGTCAGAAGTGCCTAGTGTAAGAGTGGAAATAGCGGGACATGACAATAAAAGCTATAACTGTAAGTTACGTAAATGTTCTCAGTTAAAATTGTGTTCGCAAAATTTGTCTGTTTTGAATAGCGTAAATAGTTCACACCTATCTCGTATTAAGCATATGATATGCACAGATTCCAGTGTAAAGCCGCGGTTACTAATTGGTGAGGATAATTATTTCCTAATAGCTCCGCTCGAGGTTATACACGGAGACAGGGATTCGCTGTACGCATCACGATGTATTTTGGGATGGACAGTCCATGGTTTCCACCGTGGGCCCCCTCATCACTCATCCAGGTCCAGCGGGGTAAGTGAACAAAATGTCTTCCATCTCGCTCGCTCTCGCGATTATGATGTGCATGAAATTAAGGAACTTAATGATTTGATTAAAAATTCCTTTAATTTTGATTTGATAGGAATATCACCCGTATCCCGCGAAAATACGGATCATATTCGCGCTATTGAAATATTAGATAGCACAGCTCGTCAGGTAGGTAGTCAATGGGAAGTAGGTTTGCCGTTCAGAAAAGATAATTTTACCATGCCTGACTCATACAACAATGCCTACTCTCGTCAGCAGTTATTATTGCGTAAATTCAACAAAAATGCTGACTTCGCCGTTAGGTATAAAATTGAAATAACTAAATTGTTAGACAATGGTTACGCTCGAGAACTAACTGATAATGAACTCTCAGCTGATCGTGTCTGGTATTTACCACATTTTGGTGTTCAGAATCCCAATAAGCCTGATAAGTTACGGTTAGTGTTCGATGCCGCCGCTAAAGTTGATGGTGTGTGCCTAAATGATTATTTATTAACAGGACCGGACTTATATAATTCATTGTACGGAATTATGCTAAGGTTTCGCGAGAATAGAATACGTTATTATTGGGGATGTTCGCGACATGTTCCTTAGGGTTAAAATTAGGCCTGAAGATCAACATGTACTTAGGTTCTTGTGGCAAGAATCTTCGGAAAGCCCGATGAAAGTTTGTATGATGCAAAGTTTAATATTCGGTGCGACGTGTTCTCCTTTCATTGCCCAATACGTTAAAAATAAAAATGCCATAAAATACGAGGATTTAAACCCTGAGGCCGTGGACGTAATAATTAATAGTTTTTATATGGACGATTGTTGTTACTCCACGAACAATGAAAATACGGCCGTAGATTTAGTCCGCGACATAACTTTAATACTAGAAAAAGGTGGATTTGAGATAATAGGTTGGTCGAGTAATAGCAAACCGGTTTTAGACTCGATACCTACGGATGCACTGGCGCGCACGGCAGTACAGTTTAGGTACGGAGCTATGAATACATGTGAGCGCACTTTAGGTTTGATATGGCATCCTGCGGACGATTTATTTGGGTTTCAGATTTCACTCGATATAATACCTATTGATATTTTAGATGGTTCAACGCCACCCACAAAAGCTAAGATGCTTAGTATTATTATGTCTGTTTACGATTTACACGGTTTTTTATCGCCATTCATTATTAAAAGTAAAATATTTTTTCAAGATGTACATAGATCAAATGTTGACTGGAAATGCCGCATCCATTCTGGTGAGCACACCAAGTGGGTAAATTGGCTTAATAAATTAAAACTTTTAAAATCGTTATGCATGCCTAGGTGGTATAATAATGCTGATAGTTGGACACAATGCTACTCTACGTTTATAGCTATAGATAGTAATACGGAGTCTATTGTAGATAAACAACTGCACATATTTTGCGACGCTTCTGTCAAAGCTTACGCGGCAGTTATCTATTGGCGTTTCACACGAGCCGACGGGTATGTTTTGATTTGTCTTGCGGCCAGTAAAAGCCGAGTGAGTCCGCTCCGCCCGGTGTCGATTCCCCGACTGGAATTACAAGGAGCGCTCACAGCCGCGCGCTTATCAGACTCGCTCCATCGAGAACAAGACCTTAAGGCTGATAAGCGCTTCTTCTGGACTGACTCACAGACAGTACTCCAATGGATACGCAGCGATCCAAGGAGCTTCAAGCCCTACGTAGCTCATCGCTTTGGCGAGATCGACGAGCTTACGACTTTGTCGGAGTGGCGATACGTACCTACTAAGTTGAACGTAGCTGACGTAACTACCAAAGACGACATGCCACCGCTGATATACGACAGCGTATCGTTTCAAGGACCACAATTCTTACGGCAGCCTGAGGAATCATGGCCTAAGGATTGTAAGTCCACCAAGAAACCGCCGCCAGACGCACTCTGTGAGGAAAAGAGTATGAACGTAGTTACGGCTCAAGTCGTCGAATACTCTTTACCAAACGAGGATAACTACTCGTCATGGTTACGGCTCGTTCGAGTCACAGCTCGAATTTTATTATTTGTCAGACGATGTCGACGAATAAACGCCAGTTTGAATGTCGAACTAATGATGAAGCTGAACTTCTCCTGCTTAAGAAATCTCAGCAAGACTCTTTCGCGCAAGACATTGAACTTGTCAAACTTAACAAGCCTCTGTTATCAAAAAGCCGCTTGTTAACGTTAACACCCTATCTAGACGACACTAATGTGTTACGAGTAGGTGGTCGAATTGACAAAGTTGCGGGTGTCCCTCACTCGATCAAGCGACCTGCTATACTCGATGGTCGTCATCAGATTACTCGTTTGCTGGTCGAGTACCACCATAGAAAGGCTATGCATGGTGCACACGAGCTTGTGGTAAACGAGTTACGACAACGCTGCTGGATTTTGAAGCTGCGGCCGACCGTTCGAGCAGTCGCCGCACGCTGCTTGTTCTGCCGGTACCGCCGCGCGGCGCCCCAGCCGCAACGGATGGGTGACCTGCCAGCTGCTCGCTTGGAGCACAACCGTCGACCTTTCACCTTTACGGGGGTGGACTTTTTCGGCCCGATGGAGGTTACCATTGGCCGAAAAAGAGTAAAAAAGTACGGCGTAATGTTTACGTGCCTAACGGTACGTGCTATTCATTTAGAGATTAGTGAAAGTCTGAGTACAGACTCCACTATCATGGCGCTCAGGCGCATGATCGCTCGCCCCGTGTTATCTACTCAGATAACGGGACGAATCTGCGCGGAGCGGATAACGAGTTGACACGGAGTCTATTGGAACTCAATCAGAGTAAACTTCTTGAAGACGGTACCACAAGAGGTATCGAGTGGAGGTTCATACCCCCTGGGGCCCCTGAGAAAGGTGGTGCCTGGGAACGAATGATACGCACGGTGAAAACGGCCATGAAAGCCGTACTTAAAGAACGCGCTCCGCACCCTGAGACGCTTTCTACTTTATTCGCTGAAGTGGAAGCGCTAGTTAATAGCCGCCCTATCACACACGTGTCATGTGACCCTAACTACCCCGAGGCTCTAACACCTAACCATTTTTTATTAGGTACGTCATCCAACAGTCCCGTATTCGGTAGGTACGATATTAACGATCTATGTTTACGTAAACAGTGGCGCATAGCGCAACGACTAGCCGATATGTTCTGGGCGCGTTGGATAAAAGAATATCTTCCCACTTTGATTCCTAGGCAAAAATGGTGTAGGGAACAGAGAGCGTTGCGAGATGGAGATTACGTAGTTATAGTAGACCCTAATCTGGACCGTGGATGTTGGCGGCACGGAGTGGTGAGTGCGGCCCACGCTGGCGACGTTACTGGGCTGCGCACCCGCACTGGTT
This sequence comes from Horisme vitalbata, assembly GCA_951804965.1. Taxonomy (NCBI): domain Eukaryota; kingdom Metazoa; phylum Arthropoda; class Insecta; order Lepidoptera; family Geometridae; genus Horisme; species Horisme vitalbata. Next base: position 12,796,834 of record OX638088.1, on the reverse strand, counting down.
TGGTGCGCCGCCCAGTAACGCGTGTCGCACTACTCGAACCAACGGATAGTTAGTGCTGATCTGACCCTTTGTTTATTTATTTTATTTTTTATTTATTAGAAAAACCGACAGCGATACAGTTTAAGTTAGATATTAAGAGTATGAACCTTAGTCAAATTAAGGCCAATAATAGGTTTTTACATTTGTACAAACAGTTATGCTCGTTGGGAACATTATAATGCTTTAATGAATTTGAGTCTATAAACTAGGTAGCTACTTACTACTTCAAAGTTAATTATTATTATTGCTAATGGATTACTCGTATGCGCAAAAAATAAAGGTATCTATTAGTTAACATTCTTACAACAAATATATCTCACTGTAGCTTAATTAAGTATAAGTGTTTGTCGAGTTATGTCACACTTTTTGATAATAGGTACACTTTCAATGCATATCCATCTATATACATGTACACTTAATATTCATACAGTATATTAATATGATATAGATACATAAGTAGGAATATATAAAATAAATATAATATACATATTACATATTACACAAATTTATGTATTCGTATTAGAAAAGTAATATACCAGTAAATATGCGTAGGAGTTAAATAGGGGGCTTGTATAAGACATGTGTATAATTGGGTTTACATAGGCCAATCTATAGTATATTTATCGCAAAAACAACAGAAAACGCAAAAGGCACTTTGTATGCCTACTAATCAAGTATAGTGAATGACACACCTTCTTAAATAGGTAGGTATGACATTCACTACACCTATTTGTTATGGTAAATTAGAGTTGCATCAAGTACCGTTCATGCATGCTTTTATAATCCTACCTTTAAAGGTAGGTTTAGAACAATCAAATAAATCAATATCATGGAATTTTTTATTTATGAATTTACGTCTTCGCAGTGACGTTGACCTAAATGCTAGCAGGGTTAAAAGTCTAGAGGATGAGCTCGCGCGTCAGCAACAGTGGTCGACTACAAAACATTGAGATAGCATGAATCCCTGAGTCTAAAGATGAGGACACTGCTGGGATTGTGGTTAGGCTGGCTGAAAAAATGGGTGTCCCCGTCAGCGAAGCAGATGTAGAATTTGCACATCGCGTCCAGGCTCGTCGTCCAAACAGCACAGTGAATGGACGTTCCATCATAGTCCGTTTTCGTCACCGTCGCACTAAGGACTCAATGGTAGCTGCCTCGCGAAAACATCGTGGTATTAAACCTTCTGACATTGGAATAGGTACTAAAGGGAAAGTAGACAGTACAATATATATTAATGAACACCTGACAAAGAATAATCGAGCTTTGCTTAAGGTGAAGTGAGTCGCAAAACCCACGTTTTGACTCCACGGAAAATCAATTTTGAGGCAGAAAAACCAGGGACTGAATAACCGAAAAATTAAGATACCTTTATTTATCGGTATGACGTCATACCTTTATATTCCGGTTACCTAAATATTTCAATAGCTAAAAAAATTACGGTACCGAAAAATCAGGTATTGAAATTCGAAACGGTATAAAGAGGTAGCGCTACCTCATCCCCAAGGATAAAGGTATTCTTTTATATAACCGCGTCTTCTGTCGTCCTTGGCTAGTTTCAGTTTACAGTACCTGGACGACTGAGCTTTGCTCGGTTTTTTTAAACCGTGTTTTTGTAAATTATAATACGAATTATATAATGATAAAATATGAATATTTTTTTTTACATCACACGACACATTAATAAGAAAATATGAACTGGTTACTCGATAAAAAATCACAAGTGCATTTAGTTTAACATTTTAATAGTTGACAGTAACATTTAACAGTTAATCAATTAATTTAGTAAGTATATTTTTATCATATTAATTATGAAATCCTAGTACTTCCTACCATACTATATTGTGGGTTTGTCGAGGATTTTCATTTGGAAGGTAGACTTTTGCCATGACTACTTTTGACTTTTTTGCCATGCATAAAGACCGGACTGGAGTTTAAGTCAACCTCAACAAATTCGAATGTTTGCCCTTGGGATTTGTTAGAAAATGCTACGTTTATCATGCCATGCATGAAGACTAGACCACTACACTTTACGTCAACCCCAACAAATTCCAATGTTTGCCCTTGGGATTTGTGGATAGTCATGGCAAATGCAGATCTAACGGGAAATTGTTGACGCTGAATGGTGCATCTCAATTGTCCTTTTGATGATTCAAGGGTTACCCTTGGTATATATACTTCTTTGCCAGATTGTTTACCAGTAACAATTCTTGCCTATATTATGTGATTGCACAGACTTGTTACACTAAGTTTTTCACTTCTCTTGCTCAAAAAGTGTATCATAATAGTGTAGCTTAGCGGGCCTAAAACTCGAGTTTAATACCTCGGGCTAAAAAGTTTTTTTTTTTTTTGTCTAAAATCATCAGCCCGTACAAAGCATTCGTTCTCTTACATAAAAACTCGACTTCTTGGTGGTCCGTCAATCTTTTTTTTGAAGTGATGTTTTATGAAGGTTGATTCTTCCCTTCACGGTAGAATGCGAACTGTTTCGTTGCGGGTTAAATACTAAAAATTGTCTTATTTTGAATTGTTTTATTTTCTCGCAATCGAAGTGAAAAGTAGAGTGTTTTACTAGGGCCAAAACCACCCATTATAATCTCGTATATAATGGGACGGTTTAGTCCCTTGTAAAACAATCTACTATTACACCATTTCATATTCCTTCTGATACGTCTTAATTATCCACCTCCACTTCAGCCTATATCAGTCCACTGCTGGACATAGGCCTCCCCTAATAAAGGGGGATATACCCATAATCCCTACGCTGGGCATGCGGGTTGGGGATCGCAGGGCACAGCTTCTCGCACCACCGACGCGACAATTATGCGACAACATTATCAACGCATTTTTTTCAATTTTAGTTCGTGTGATGGCAAGTCTAAAATGTTGACACTATTGAGAAATTTTGTTATTACTTTGACTGCTCCTTCAGGTGGATCTTTCATTGAGTCATGGCTTTAGTAGATTTTGTACTTACTATACTTACTATAGTAGAAGTTTGGCAACTATATAATAATTAATTTTTTTCAACATCTTTGTTATGAGGCGCAAGTATTGCTCTGTCTTTCATTCCTTCATAATTTCCATTGACTAAGCAGTTACCTAAAGCCCGCTATACTTACATTTTGATCGAGTTTAGGCCAATGCGAGCGTAGGCAAATTGATACATGAAAAGAGCTACCGTCTAGACGTTCGGCAAGTCTATGCAAACTATTGCAAACGGTCAATATAGACGAGTTTTGTGGACTTGCCCCAAAAAAGCTGCCCACACGTTGTGCGATTGGCCAGGTGCATGCGAGCGCCTTTGATTTGTGCAGAAAAACCGTCACTGCTCCGAAGTGAGACGACTGGTCGCGAGCGACTGCGAGTTGTGACAATACCTACACGCCAAATGAACTCTATACACGTTGGCGATTGCCTTTACTTGGCCAGCTAGGCGAGCGACACCGAACAATGGCAAGGCAAGGGTAATATGCTATCTATACGTTGGTGTATTGGCCTTCACTCGGCAAGGCTCCACCAACATGTATTGCAGGCTTAATACTTCATAAGATCCGGGCTGCGTGCTGGCCAATTCACGGTGCGTTTTAATCTCTTCGCAATATGGTCGCACTTGTGCAGTGGCGTGAGTTCGGCCATTATCTTGCATTAGAGTTGAATTTTCCCCTATTAATCCCATGTAAAGTATCACGTGAGTTTCTAAAACCTCTGTTATACAGCGTTTTGCCGTCAAACCTCCTTTTCATGTACCTATAAACCCTTCTTCTACCAAAAACTCTTTGGTTTAGTGCTGCTTAAAAACGCCATCTATTGTCAAGTAGCTTTTAGTGTTGCGGTGTCGGCAAAACAATTTAGTTTTTGTTTACAGATGCTCGTAAACGGGCAATTTTGTCAATTTTTTGCTGCAATGGTATAGCCACCAAACTGCCGATTAAATCTCTCACAAAGTGCAATAATTGCAATATTGTAGCCCGGCAATTTTGCAGCAATCGCACTACTGAAATATATTTCAGAATAGTCGCAAGTATTTAATGTCTAGTCGGCTACATTGAAAATGATTTATCCAGCTTTGACTTCACTGCAATATTGCCGTATATCGTCTTTGCTCTAATGTTTAGGTGCATCTTATTTCCCTCGCTCACCTCCCCCCGCCTCGTCCTGTAGCTGCCACTGCTGTCTCCTCAATCTAACCGCAATATGCTCCGCATGTACGAATAAAACTCCTCAGCAATCAGTTGCTGAATCTTCAAGGGTTATACTCGGCAATGTCGGCTTGTATTGCAAAATAAAGTTGCATATCTATCTAATACCTTTAAACGAGCAATTCTTGTATATATATGTATATATATAATCTGGATCTCTGAAACGGCTACAACGATTTTCATAAAATTTTATATATAGGGGGTTTTGGGGGCGATAAGTCGATCTAGCTGGGTTTTATTAATAGAAAATGTTGTTTTATCCAAAAAAAGGCTGCTACAATATCATCAACATACGAAAATGACTCTTCCTGACATATATTGGCGAGTAGTATTACTATTGTTTTGGCAACTAGGGCCATCAGACATCGAGTTAGTATATACTACTACTATAGAGTCACAGTCTTCAAGTGAAAACTGACAAAAATCGTCCAAGCGTATTTGACATAAATCAACTTCAAAATGACAAATTTGCACTAATTTAGACCTTAAGTCTAAGTAAGTAAGTAAGTTTTGGTGCAGATACTCTTTTTCCACGTTTCTGCCTCTATTTATAATAACTCAATGCTGTCAGCTTAACAACAACTAAACTGTTTTACCGACATAGCAACACTAAAGCTACTTGACAAAAGATGACGTTGTTAAGCAACACTAAGCCAATGAATGTTTGGTTTGAGGTTAGACCAAGAAAATTAATTGTTTATATAAATTATTGATAAAATATGTGTCTTTTCAACTCACGTGTTTACTTAAATTGCCTAAAAGCTCTTTAAAAAAAAGTTTATTTAATAATTAGAATACGATTATGACGCTTTCTGTCATCTATGGGCGAGTAGTAATACTATTTTATTATTTACTAATTTTTACTAATTTTATTATTAACTAGAGTCCAATAATAATGCCGATGAAGAAAAACCAGAAACTGAATATGATTCTGAATGTACTGGTTGTATCAAAGAAAATGAAATTGATAAAGGGAGCTACCATTTCTGTCAAATGCTGCTAAGTGAGCTACAATTTATACGACCATGCATGCGGAATATGGCATACAGGCACATGATAAAGATTGTAGAATCTATCAAAGGACAACATAAAATGGACAGTTAAATAAAAGTAATATATCCACCTTGTAAACATTAATAATAGTACATCAGTAATAATAAAAAAAACATGCATAGTTAAGTAAACTTAACTTAACTTACTTATATTAATTAAACCAAATTTTCAATTAGGTAGGCATGTTATAAATTTAACAAACTAAAAAGTTCAATTAACTCAAGCTAGCTTATTACTAATTTTGGTATCTTTCCATAGCTAGAAATTGTCGTAATCACATTTAAGGCGGATCATAATAATTTCTATAATAATAAACATTTAATATTAGTTCCTTACTTATGAAATTAGCGTTTTTTATAGAGAATTTCGAGAAAATGATTTCTCAATACATACATTTTTGTATTTTTATCTGAAACTACTAATCCAATTTCCCTATAATTTTGTGTTTATAATTGGACAATATTGTGAAAAGTATCATCATCTCATCATCAGCCTATAGCAGTCCACTGCTGGACATAGGCCTCCCCTAATGAGCGCCATTTCGCCCTGTCCATACTGTGAAAAGTATGCGTAGCCTTAATTAAAAACGAAAACGAACACTTAAAAAAATACAACGAATTTAAGCATTGAAGCGATAACACATGAAATGAACTGTTTTTAAGTTTTATTTTTTGGGGATGAACTTCCTCTTTTTCTTCCCATTATTACGTAGGTAACAAGCAATAAAATAGGTAGCAATATTTTCTAGTAGGTTAGATAGAAGGTATATAAATGAAAGCAGGTAGTAACTAAGTAATGTGCGTGCGTGAGCGCGTGCGTAACAGAACGAATACGAAAACCTAAAGAATAACTCCTGTCAGCACAGCATTCGGTGATCGGTGCGCCCCCAAGCGAGCCTCCCCCTCCCGTCCCGCCAGCCACCGTCACCACCCCGCTTGCATCCTTACCGGCTCGACTTAATATTTTTTCGGTTCCGTAATTCTATACCGGTAAAATAACGGTATAGCCCAACCTCTATCGGATAATGGTATCCTTACGTTTTTACGGTACTGATACCTTTATACCGTAACGTTTTCAGTCTCTGAGAAAAACATCAAATTTTGGAATTGTTTTTGATGACAATCTAATGTTTAGGATTTTAGTGATACAGTTTACATAGGGGTGAGTGTTATGATAAGAATCTAGAACAAGATAACGTTGATGGGAGAACTACAAGTAAGTGGTTAACAATATTCTATGTCTTTGTTGTAACCTACTAAAACTACTACGTTACGGGATAATACCTACGTTACTCGTACATCTTACCTACCTAACTCCCTCAAAAAAACGATATACCTACATAATATATTTGTATTAGGTACCTATATATATAAAAAGGTAAGTTGATAAATAAATCAAATATACACAATTGAACGTATAATTTATAGATTTACCTGCCTACCTGCCTATACCTAGTGCCTATTTAGTCCTTAGCAAGCCGAGAATGAAACACATGAAACAAATAAAACAAACAACCTTAGCTTTCAACTTGAAAGGTAAGTAAATAGGTACCTAGATTATTATTAGATACCTACCAACTAAGGTTAGGATTTATGGTAAAAAAAAATTGTGACATATTAGGTAGGTATACGTACCCTACCTACCTTACCTATACAAAAATAGTTGTTGGTACCAAGTAGTACTATACTAACCTACCAAAAAATAAAAAAATAAGTAGTCTATTACATAGTAGGTAGTAGGTACGTAATATTACTAATTAGGTTAGGTTCATCTGCTTGTGAATAGCCTGCGCGCGCCCGGGCGGATGAATGCTGTATATTAGAGACTATTGATTATTCTGTGGTAGAGTGCGAGGAACCTGCGTGCAGTACTATTGTGTAATCTGTAACCGCGTCCCGCTCTGCTTCACCCCCTCAAAAGTGCCGAAACACGAACGTATAACGTCATAAAGAATGCAAGCTAAAGGCTAAAGAATCTAACTTTAAATTTGTCTGGACAAAAAACTGCCGCATATTTGTCCGACGCAACGAAGCTTCACCGCCTATTCCAATTATTACGGCAGCCGATCTGATAAAAATGAGCTGACGTCAAATCTTTTGATTTCATTTAGAGTTATTTTAGTTTTTATTGTTAAGATACGCATTTTATGTAAGCACACATCATACTTAAGAACACACCTTTTAAAAAAAAACATACACACATTACACTCAACATACAACATTCATTTACACAAAAAAACATTACACTATTGCACTGACTTACCTACGTTTTAGATATTTCTGCTACCCTAAAATAACTTGTCATACGTGCCCTCACAACATACTTTCATATGCAACAAAATGTAAACACGGTCACTTGGTCATTAAAAAGTTTTCATTACCTTCGGTCTACTGTTGTCGGCTATATTATTACGTCGCATGCCTCAAAACAAACTTTTACCTGCATCGATTTACGTTAGTTAGAACACTTATTCATCATTATGGCAGGACATAATAAACAATTAAAACTTTTTTACCAAAACGTACGAGGATTACGGACAAAAACTAACGATTTCTATAATAACTTATGTTTAACCGAAACCGATATAGCTTTAATTACCGAAACGTGGTTATGCGATGGCATCCTAGACACTGAGCTGTGCAGCCCTAAACGGTTTGACCTGTTCCGTCGTGACCGAGGCTCGCTCGGCGGTGGAGTGATGATCGCCTGCGCCGCGCGGCTCGAGGCTCGCCTGCGCACTGACCTTGACCGTGAAGATCTTGAATGCGTGTGCATAACTATACCTGCGCGTACACTTGGCTCATTGAATGATTTAAATATTATTTGTGCATATATTCCACCTGATCGATCGCTCTCATTACGAATGCGGCGACTGGAAGAAATGTTGACCTGCATTTTTAATTCTCAACCAGATAACTATTATATTATAGCGGGTGATTTTAATATGCCTTGTATCGACTGGAAGACAAAATGTCCTATAGTTTTAAAAAAGGGATCTATAGAAACGCAAAATTCGGCCGCCAGTTTTATTAATTTAACATCTTTTTTTGGTTTGTCTCATTACAACTTTTTCCATAATGTGTATGATAATTGTTTAGACTTAATATTTTCTAATACGCTATTAATAATAAAAAAAACACAAATCCGTTTAGTAAAAGAGGATGTTAGCCACACTGCGATTGATATTTGTGTTACCGATTTGATATCGCCCTCAATTAAACCTGCTAGTAGAAGTAAAAGACTATTCAGGAAAGCTGATTATCAAGGTTTAAATAATTATTTATTGAATTATGACTGGTCTTTTTTATCCTCATTAACGTTGCAATATGCCATTGACAACTTCTACACGAGTCTATATAATGCTATGTCTAAATTTGTACCTGAAAAAATGGTAACTAATACTTATACCTATCCTGTCTGGTATAGCAATGCCCTCATAAAATGAATAAGAGAAAAGGCAAAATATCATAAGCTTTGGAAAAAATACAATAATCGAATTGACTACAACTCCTTCTCAACTTTACGATCACGTTTAAAAAAACTAGAGAGAGAATGTTGCTTATCTTATATAAAATACTCTGAAGAAAAAATAAAATCTGCACCTAAATTGTTGTGGTCCTATATTGAGTCGAAAAGAAAAAATAACTCAAACTACTCAAATTCTATGCAATATAATAATTGTACCCTTTCTAGCCAATCTGATATTTGTAATGCTTTTAATGATTTTTTCAGTAGAAACTTTAGTGTGCCTGCAAAGCAATACGCTGGTTTTTCGGCGAATCGGGCCCCGTGCTATGACGTCATTTGCAAGATTAAAATTTCAATGACCGATATGAAAAAAAGGCTCTTGAATCTGGACTGCTTTAAAGGTGCTGGATGCGATAAGATTCCACCCTATTTCTTGCATAAATGTGCAGAATCTTTAGCGGCTCCAATTACTGTTATTTTTAATAGATGTCTTGCCGAAGGGTATTTCCCTAAAATATGGAAAACTGCTAATATTGTGCCTATTCATAAAAAAGGGACGAAAACTGCCATAGAGAATTACAGACCCATCTCAATCCTCAATGTACTGAGTAAACTAATGGAAAGAGTGGTTCATACACATATCTACCCTTTTATCGTTCGTCATATACCCACTCAGCAACATGGCTTTATACATGGTCGTTCGACTAATACAAATCTGTCTATATTTGTCAATGATGTTCTTCGTGGCATGGATGACGTCATATATACAGATTTTGAGAAGGCGTTCGATCGTGTAGATCATTTTATCCTTCTGCGTAAGCTGCAGGAGCTAGGTATCCGTGGAAATCTTCTTCGGTGGGTGGAGTCATATCTACGCAATCGCTCACAAGCTGTTGTGGTGGCAGAGCATCGGTCCGATCTCATTGGGGTTCCCTCTGGGGTTCCGCAAGGTTCAATACTAGGGCCCTTGTTTTATGCGTCATACTTGTACGATGTTTCTTCCTGTTTTCAGTTTGCCAAATTCCTGATGTACGCAGACGATACAAAAATTTATGCATATATTAAGTCTGTTGGTGACGCGCAAAAATTGCAGGATGATTTGAACAATCTTTGTTTGTATTACCGTGACAATAAAATTGGAGTTAATGCCTCTAAATGCCACCAAATCAGTTTTACTCGTAAGAGAAATAAAATAATATATCAATATAATCTTGATGGTGCCCTTGTAAAACAAAATAATAGTACTAAAGATCTTGGAGTAGTCTTCGATTCTAAAATGTCGATGTCTGATCATGTCTCAGAGGTGGTCAACAGGGCATATAAAAACTTAGGGTTCGTTTTGCGTGTGAGCCAGCCTTTCTGGGATGCTGATTGTATAAAAATATTATATTATTCGTATGTTCGCAGCATCTTAGAATACTGTTGTAACGTATGGAACCCTAACTATATGATCTATATTGAGTCCCTTGAGCATATACAAGCCAAGTTCATAAAGGTCTTAAATTATCGTACTTACCACAATAAAACTTGTTATGAAGAATCTTGTAAGACTCATAACCTAATGCAACTGAAAGATAGGCGAACATTGCTGCAGATGTTATTTCTGCATGACGTTTTAAGTAATAAAATTGACAGCCCGGAATTAACTGCTCTTTTTTTACAATTAAATGCCCCTGCTAGACGCACTAGGCACACCCCACTTTTTCACGTTCCATTCAGCCATTCTAATTATGCCCAAAACTCTTTCATATGTCGTACACTCAATAGCTTCAATAAGCAATTCTCATCGGCTCAAATTGATATTTTTCACCAGTGTAAAGAGTCCTTCAAAAAAGAAATAATCTCAGCATTACACAACCCTATGGTTGTGTGACGTTGAGATTATTCCTAACCTTCTAAGTATCTAATTGAGACCTCAGTCAGTGGCTACAAATCTACACTTTAAATTTACACACACACACACACACACATAATAACACACACACCCGGGTGAGTTTCCCTCTGTGATAATCAGACTCTTACGAGACTGGGTGGAACATGGAAACTCACCCCTCACACTTACACACCTTCACACATTACACTTTACATTTCTTACACCCACAAAAATGCGTATCTATCTATATATAGTATCGCAATTAATGTATAACCCTTACCTATATTTTTCTCTAAGAATACGACTGTTTAAAAATCTTGTTTACCTACATAGTACGAATCTATTATTGGCATTAAGATTAGTCTACATTATTCTAAAATTTTATATATTAAGAGTGCTGTTGATTCTGTAATTATAAATAAATAAAAAAAAAAAAAAAAAAAATTGCGTCAAAACCAAAAGTATCCCATAAAATTGCCTATATTTTATAAATAGCACTAACATTTTTTTTAGTCTTACAGACCGACTCGATTAATAATCACGTAAAAAATTCTTTCGTTTATTTGGTTTCCGGAAGCAGCTCACCAATATTTCAATAAAAGTCTTTCAGGATGGGTACAACCTTCAGCAATAAAGGATACGAGGAAGAAGGAAGAGTAAAAAATATTGCAATTGAACTTCATCAACCAATCAACCTCACTAATCTATCTCCACACTACACAAAGGTTACCTATTTAGAAGAAAATGCTAATAAGCATTAAGTTTGCCTGTGTACTTGCATTTTATCTTGTGCAATAAAGAATCTTCTATCCATCTATCGATAACAAGAAATTATATTATCTTCAAACGGCTGAAATATTTTTTTTGAAAAGAATACTCTCGATCAAGTCATTTTTTAAACAAAAAAATAACATAAAAATCGATTCATCCTTTGTGAGCTAAGATGCACACCTTTTCGTGTCGGGGCACGGGGATAAAAAAAAAGCATGGTTTCAAAACAATATTGTTTAATTATTTTGTTATTTATTTAACCACCAACCACCGGCCACCGGCCATGTAAACATCGTCTCGTACCTATTTTTAATTATTAAAATGGTTTAAAGACACAATTAAAGTACTAAAGTATTGTACATCCAAAAATATTCAGTGATAATTAACGTAAAGTGTTTGTAGAGAGTTATCGCGACCAGTAATGTTGTAATCTTATCATGTTATAAACGTTACAAATCATGACAAAAACAGCTAAATAAACAAGTGTACTAGTGAAAAGACCTAAAAAACAAGCCTATATTATGTGCCACAAATAAGTGTAAAGGTTCTGTGAAAAAGATAAGTATAAATGCTTAAACTTTTGAATTCCAATTGCTAAAAGAACGTTATTCATAATGTAAACATAAATTGGACTTTGGACCCAACAACATCAGCTGAGAAATGAATGTACTTACTTCATGTGAATAGACTATTGACTCACTTCAGAGCAGTCAAAGCCATCTCATAACCAGAAGCTTAATTTCGTCGCTGCTCATAACATACCATTTGGTCGAGTGCGCTACCATCAAGGCTTAGAAACTCGTCCTGCGGGTTCAAACCTCTCTGCCTTACAAAAAGGCGGAATAATAATTTTGCTTTCGTCTTTGCAAAAATTTATAAAAATCTTGTAAAGTGCAAAAAGAAGTAGCACGAGCTAGAAAAGGAATACCTGACCTAAATAAGCATCTAAACGACTCCCATATTAGCCGACAGAGGACGCCTATAGTGGGCATATTAAGAATCACACCTGACTAAAATGATGACTTCCAAAGAAAAAACGATTGCTACGACGACTAAAAAGGGGAAAAAGTGCTGTTTTTTATGTAGTAAAACATTAGATAAAGTGATCTTACAATGCTCAATTTGTTATAAAAACTACGACATAATCTGTGCAAATGTTACTAGTAAACGTTATGAAGCAATGACGCGAGATGGAAAAAAGAACTGGGTTTGCCAGAAATGTCTAGATACAAAAAACAGACGACGATGCCGCAATAAAGACGACGGCCGCTCTAGCACAGAGACTATACTGAATAAAAAACTATTAAATAGCCCAGCGAATGACGCCCATGCAAATGATAGAATAATGTCAATGAAACCCAATATTTCTACAGCGGAAACATCAGCTCAACTTAAAGCGTCTCTATCCGATTTTGATACCAACTTTATGATCGTGTCGGCGTCACAAGAAAATAATCGTAGCGGAAGTTTATCGCCTATTTCTTTAGGCGAGAATTTTGCTAGAAGTCTCCCTGACCTATCAACAATTAACTCTACGGATTGTGAGGAGCTACAAAGCGAAATTATTGCTTTAAAAAATCAGCTTTAGATTGCCCATGCAGAAATAGAAAACCTCCACTTGGAAAACAATTGCCTACAAAAACAAGTCACAGAACAAAATAACACAATTACACAGCTAAAAGTAATATGCACGAGCCCGCCCATCACTTTTAAAAAAAGCTTTGTTACACCAAAACGAAGTCAGCATAGAGTCGAGAAGAAAACACTAACCACACCTAAAGACCATGAAGTTCTCTTAAATCCAGAGCCTTCTGTGACAGACGTACCTGAAACTTTAAATCAATCACAGCAAGAGGAGCTCAGTGATAAAATCGATACAAGAAATAGAACTCAACAAATACGTGACTCGGGGGCATCAAGGGCGTCGAAATTGTGGATCCTTGGGACGCAGCTCCAGCTGCCTTAAATAAATCCAGAGAGAATACTACCTATGAAAAATATGTTGTGACTGCTACAACAAAACCCTATGCCAAAGCGGAAGAAATTCTTAAAGGATGTACCCAAATGCAGCTAGGACCGAGGGATAAAATAATAGTATGTGTCGGAGAAAACGATAATAATCCCACAAAAATAATAGCGGAATTGTGTTACTTACTAAAATTATTTCCTAATAATTTTGTGATAATTTTAAATGTATTAAACAATTGCTATCTTAATGAATATAAACTTAATTATGACATTCAACTCTTATGTAAAAATTTCAGGAATTGTGCTTTTGTAAAAAATGATTTCAACAGCAGTAATTTTACTTTTGACACTTGCAAGCAGATCAACATAATTATTGACAACTTTGATTTTAAAAAAAAAGGTACAATTCCTTATTTCTTTGCTTTAATGGCAAGAAAGAGAGTAACAACGCCAACTACTCCACCTGTAAAAAAAAGGACAATACTTGACTACTTTCCTGTGGTTAAGTCACTGAAAAGCTCCCATCTAAGTGACAAAAAAGTAGCTGAAAATATTTTGTTTCATCATTAGAATGTTCAGAGAGCTTTCAACCGACAAGCGTTGAAAACTCTCTGAACATTCTTCACCAGAATATTCAAGGCTTATTCAGTAAAAGGGATATTCTTCAGGTAACCTTGGAATCCTTGACTGAGAGAAATAAACCAATAGATATTCTTTGCTTAGACGAAACATTTATTTTGGCTGGAGAGGAATCCAATGTAGCTCTGAGAAACTTTGCTTTGGCGGACTCGTACTCTAGGAAAACAAAAAGGCGCGGAGGAGTTTGCATTTTGTGTAGAGACCACATTGAATTTAAAAAGCTGACACTGATTAGGGATCATTCGATTGATTTTGCTTTTGAAGCTTGTGGGATTGAGATACCGATATATAAGTGTATTATAATCTGCATATACAGAACTCCAAACAGCAATGCCAACCTTTTTCTTAGAAAACTGCAGCTAATTTTGGATAAACTAAGGTCTAAAGTTAAAAAGAAAATAATAATAGCAGGTGATTTTAATATTAATTTATTTAAACCTTCTGGTGAACTAACAGAATTCATCAGGATTGTACAGTTCAATAACTTTTATATACATATAAAATCCCCGACCAGACAAAAATCCTGCCTTGACCAAATTATTAGTAACATACCTGATTCTAGAGCAGAAGTACTTTCTTTAGGCTTGTCTGATCATGAAACAGGTCAACTTTTGACCGTAACAGTTGAAAACAAGTCAGAACCGCTAAGGTATTGGTACATAAATACATAATTAAAACTTCATCATCTTCACTTTGAGTCTTCAATAGCTTCCACTTTTGCACTGAATATATCATAGGTATCGATTATGTACATTATACCAACCTACCAACTGTTGTTGTTGTAAAGCATCTCGTTCTTCTTGTTACCTCGGCGGGTTATAACTGAAAATCAGTGTTTGCTCATCGAGCAAAATTATGTACTGAGTTATGACCTTTTTGTCATACTGCAACACACACATAGATTAATTAATATTTTTCTTTTTTCAGTCTTGTTATAAGTAGTTATGTAAATTGTTGTTATTATTATGTATGTGTGTGTTTGTTGTTGCAAACAAAAATGTATCTATCTACATAAGAAAACGAGACTTTAGTGCTTGTAACATAAGCATTTTCATCAAAGCCTTAAAAAATCTGTCTTGGTCAGAAGTGTATTCAGAAAGCAATACAAATAAAGCATTTAATATATTTCACGAAGATCTATCTTTGTTCTTTGACTTAAGCTTTCCTTATAATAGAGTCAAAATCAATAACAAGCCTAAACGTAACACCTGGATAACAAAAGGCATTAGAGTTTCCTCTGATCATAAACGAAAACTCAGACTCCATTACTACCGCTCTAAAAGCAAATCGTCAAAGGCTAAGTACATAAATTACAATAAACTTCTTAAAAAATGTGTTTATGCTGCTCAAAAACTTAAAAACATGACTTTGATTAATAATTCTAAAAACATGTGTTTAGCTTCCTGGAAAATTATAAAGCAGGAAACATCTGAAAATATGCCTACAAGATCTTGTTTGAATAGTATTAATAAATTATGTTATAAAAGTTTTTTTTTTGTACCCTAATTGTATTACAATCTAGCCAAGTAGGCTAATAAGTAATTTAAGTTTAACTTAATTTTATACAAATATTATTTCTAAGAATGTGTCCATTGGCACTTTTCTTACTGTCTCTAATTAAGGGGAGGACACTTTGTTCTTGTGTTCATTGAAAGTAGCATTAACGCTATACACTACACTATGTTATTGTTTGGCACTACACTAACTCAAAAGGTTTAGTCCTTTTGAGCCTTCTCACAATGTCTGTGTTGTCGAGGAGCTGGATGGCCTCGACATTCACGTGGTGGTGAAGTCTTTGTTCATGAGCTTCTGCATATTTTTGAACTATTCTATCGACGAATTCGATCTGGAGGTCCCGGTGCAGATCATCGTTTCTTGCATACCAAGGTGCGTTTACAATGCCCCTGAGCACTTTACTTTGGAACCGCTGTATTATTTTGATGTTGCTCTTACAGGTACAGCCCCACAGCTGTATACCATAAGTCCATACTGGCATCAGGACTTGTTTGTATAACAAAAGTTTGTTGTGCACTGACAGAGCGGATTGTCTTCCGAGGAGCCAGTGCATCTTTTTGTAGCGTAATTCTAATTCTTGCTTCTTCTTCTTGACGTGTGCTTTCCAGCGCAGCTTAGCGTCAAGCGTCATACCAAGGTATTTAGCTGTGTTTTCATAGGGGATAATTCTATCATTAATGAATACTGCACAGTACTGATCTTTCTTATTTGTAAAGTTAATGTGGACCGACTTTGATTCATTTAGTTGTATTCGCCATTTTCTAGTCCAATCATGGATTTTATTTACTGCATCTTGAACCTTTGCTGCTGCTTCTGCATGCGTATTTCCAACAGCCATTATAGCAGTGTCATCAGCAAAGGTCGCGATGGTGTTATTTTCTAGTGAGGGGATGTCACT
Organism: Horisme vitalbata; assembly: GCA_951804965.1. Taxonomy (NCBI): domain Eukaryota; kingdom Metazoa; phylum Arthropoda; class Insecta; order Lepidoptera; family Geometridae; genus Horisme; species Horisme vitalbata. The sequence continues at coordinate 12,780,411 of OX638088.1, read as the reverse complement.
TGTATATAGAAGGTACAAGACCGGACCTAATACGCTTCCCTGTGGCACACCAGCTTTTATTTCTTTAATTTCAGAGTATGTGTCTTCATACTTTATTCTGAAGGCTCTATTTGACAAATAAGATTCTAATATATCTACAAATTCTAAAGGTAGAGTTTTTTTCAGTTTTATTAGTAGCCCTTCATGCCAAACCTTATCAAAAGCCTGCGCTACATCCAGGAAGATAGTGGAGCAGACTTTTTTCTCTTCAAGAGTTTTCTCAATTACATTCGTTATCCTGTGGACTTGGTCTATCGTTGAATGATATTCTCGAAATCCGAATTGGTGCTCAGGTATAAGACCCTTACCTTCTATAATCGGCTTAAGTCTTTTTAGTAACAATTTTTCAAATAGCTTTGACATGACAGGTAGCAGAGAGATTGGTCTGTAGGATGAAGTATCATGTGGTGGTTTTCCGGGTTTTGGTATCATGATTACTTCAGCCACTTTCCATAAATCTGGGACATACTTAAGTCTGAATGCTGCATTAATAAGGGTCGTCAGTTTGACTAGCGCCTTTCTTGGTAGATTATGGAGTAATTCTCCCGAGATGAGGTCAAATCCCGGAGATTTTCGTGGGTTTATATTATGTTTAATTTCTCCCCAAACTTCCCTGGGTGTTACTATCTTTATGATTTGCGATTCTTCACAAGCTTCATGGGTCGTAAGTCCGTTATTCAGGCCTTCGTTAGGTTTAAAAATATCTTCAAGGTGTTCAGCGAACCGTTTGGCTTTCTGTTCATTACTCACAGCCCATTTTCCGGGTCCTATTTTAATTGGAGGAATCTGGTTAGTGGGTTGTTTCATGTTTTTGGTGGCCTTCCAGAGTGAGTAGTTTGTACTGCGGTCACTGGTAAGGTTTTGTAGGTAAGTGTTAGTACAATATTCGTTATAATTTTGTATTGTCCTTTTTAATAGCTTTGTAAGATAGTTCAATCTATTTTTATCTTGTGGAGATCTAGTTCGGTGCCAGACGTTTCGCTGTTTTCGTTTTGCGTTTATTAGTTTCAAGATATCTTGAGGATAGCTGTTTCTAGTTGTTCTTTTCTTTTGCTCTGGTGTGTTATTCCAGGCAGCCTGTTGCACAGACTTCATAAAAGTGTCTAATTCTATGTTAAGTTGTTCAGTTGTTTTTAACGGAACATTAAGGTCTATATTACTATCTAGTTCTATCTTAAAACTCTCCCAATCAGTGTATTTATTTACTAGGGTCAGAGCATTTTCTATATGTATAACTTGTTTACTTATTTCTAGATATATTGCTGAGTGGTCAGAGTTCATGTCGTAGCTCTGTTTTGTCTGTAAGTAGTTAGTCGATAGGTTTTTATATATGAAAAAATCTATCAAGTCCGGAATTTTGTTTTGATCAGTTGGCCAGTATGTCGGTGAGCCTGTAGATATGGCGTCCCCCTTGATCTCTTTTATGGCACTCATTAGGTTGTTGCCTTTAGTGTCTGTTAGTCGGGAGCCCCAGTATGTATTTTTCGCATTAAAATCACCTCCAAGTACAAATCTTTCTCCAAGGGTGCGAAAGAAGCTTGAATATGTATCTTTATCTATCGTATAGCGCGGTGGGCAATAAATGGCTGCTACTGTAAGAGGATATCGCTTCGTATTGATGCAAATCGCTACAGATTGGATATCTGGCTCTTCACATTTCACTGTTTCATGATGTTTGATGTTTTCTTTCACAATCACAGCACTACCTCCTCTACCTTTGTTTGCAGGGTGTAATGCATGATAGACTTTATAGCCCTTAAATACCACGTGCGATTGTTTAGTAAAGTGCGTTTCGGATACGAGACACAAATCGTCATTTTCTATATCTAGGACTACTTGTAGTTCGTTCTGATGTTTAGTTAGTCCATTACAGTTCCAACTCATGACTTTAAGTTTATAAATCATTTTTTGTTCTTAGGAATAGCTACATTGGTGCTATTTTCTATTTTCTTCAATCGCTCATCGAATGTTATCATTAGTTTTAAAATTTCATCCAGCTTATGATTATTGCTGATATTGGGCTCATTACGTTGCATGCCTGATGTTCTTTTGGCTGTGGCCTGTGCGTATGAAATAGGTTTGTCAACAGTGTTGACTAAAGGGGCTCCCGCGTTACCCTTGGAAGAGGTTGAAATAGCTATTTGCTGTTTACTACTCACGGTTTGCTGCTGTCGAGTAGCTGGTACTTTTTTCGTGTTCTTGTTCCTCAGCTTCTGCATTTCCTTGGCTATCATGCAGCCTCTGTAGTTAGCAGGGTGGGCTTCTCCGCAGTGCACACACTTTGGTTTTTCTTCTGCAGGTTTTTTACAGTCCTTGGTGAGGTGTTTGCCCGTGCATTTTACACATCTCGGCTCTTTGGAGCAGTACTTGTGAGTATGGCCGTAAACTTGACATCTCTTGCACTGGGGAACCAGTTTAGTTGATCGAAGGGGCTGTATATCAACTATGCACCCCAATATATGTTTGATTTCATATATATTTTTAATATCTTCTTCGTTGCTGAAGGTGAGCATGAACATATTGAGCGGTTCTTTAGTTTTCCAGCTTAATTTATTCACTGCTTCTTGAACCTTGTAATCTCATGCTTTAAGGTCTTCGATAATCCTCTCAGGCTTACAAGTGAAAGGCAATTTCTTAACCATAACCCTTATCGGTCTCTCTTGTTTATTTTCGTAAGAGTGCCATGGACAGTTGCTGTCATTTAACATTTTTGTTATGGCTCTGTACGCCTCATCATTACAGGCGATCACTTTTACACTCTCGCCGCTCAGCATCTTAATGTTGAAGGTACCAGCAGGCTGTTTTAAAGACAAGGAGTCATAAAAGTTTTGGTAGTTATTTACACCGTCCACAATAATAGGTGGTGGTGGGGGGACTTTTTTGGGTTTCTCTATGATTGGCACGTCAACATTGCCTTGTGGTGAGAGAGTGGGTGAGGTGTTCATTTTCCGCTTTTTTCTGGATTTCATTCTTATCCACTCTGTCTCTCTTGCCAGTTCTTCCTCATCGGTGCCATATTCTGCATGCCTAGAGGAAGTTTCCATATTTGATGTTGTTGGAACATTGGTAGACTCTACAACGCATTTAAGCTGCTGTTGCAGAATTTCTATTTGATTTTTCATGTTTTCTACTAGTTCTTTAAGTTTCTTTCTCTCTTGTTTTTCTTCTTTGAAATGACGAAGAGCTTCTTTGTAACGGTCATACAGTGTATGCTCCAGTTCTGTCTGCAGCATTATTGTAGACTCCTTGGTTGGTGTATCCATTGTTGCGGCAAAAGATAACTTCGCCTTAACAAAATTATTAGTCTTCGCAGCACATGCCTTAAGCGTGCAATAACTGGGTCATTGTCGTGGTCCGGCCGTTCGCGGCGACGTTGCTGTGATGCGCTTGCACTTTGCACTGTAGGTACCTACGCGAGACGCGGGAGACACTACTGTTCTCAGCGAAAATCGAACGATCACTGTTATAAAAGTAGAGTTATCACTAATCCTAATGACATTGCGAACACATTTAATGAATATTTTATTGATATGACTAAATTAAATACACTTGATAACAATAAGTCGATAAACTATAATTATGAACTAAAATCCATTGACTCTAGCATGTTTTTATTTCCAACAGACCCGGATGAAATATATAAAATCATAAAATCACATAATAATACTAAATCCGTTGGCTATGATCAGCTACCCACAAATATAATAAAAGCATGTTCTCATATCCTAAGCCCCGTACTATCATACTTGGTCAACATCTCACTAGGCGAAGGCATTTTCCCTGATTCATTAAAACCTACTGTTATTAAACCTATTTATAAAAAGGATGACAGAGAAAACCCCAGCAATTATAGACCCATTGCTTAAATATCAGTGTTAGCGAAGATTTATGAAAAAGTAATGCACAATAGACTTACCAAATTCATTACCAAGTTCGATATCTTGTCCCCTGAGCAATGTGGCTTTCAAAAAGGTAAATCTACCACACTAGCTGCGTTCAGACTCGCTGACTACGTGGTCAAGCATATAGATAAGAAGATACTTACCACTGCAATCTTCTTCGACAAGACCAAAGCGTTTGATTTTGTGTCTCACAGACTACTTTTGTTGAAATGCGAATCTTACGGAATGAGGGGTAGAGTTCGTGATTGGCTTGAGAGCTATCTTAGTAATAGGACCCAGTACGTTGAAATACGTGCGCTTGATTCCAACAAAAAAGATCTCTCCTATAAATCTAAGCCACTAGCTAATAGAGTAGGTGTGCCCCAGGGAAGTATCTTGGGCCCATTGTTATTCCTACTCTATATAAATGATTTACCACAAGCCACAGACCACTTCTGCACTCTCTTTGCTGATGATATTTCAGTCGTTATCCCAAACAGCTCACCCAACAACTATAACTGTGTTTTAAACGAAGCGACTGCAAATATATTGAAATGGTTACAAGCAAATAATTTACAAGCTAATATTAAAAAAACAAAATTTATTCAATTCAGAAACCAACGGGCTAAAAAAGCCGACTTACATATCTCATATAATAATGAACCCTTAGTAGAAGCTGCTCAAACCAATTTCTTAGGCATTGTGTTAGATGAAAATTTCACTTGGAGATCTCATATAGATAAAATATGTGGCAAAATAAATCGTTTTGCTTATGCACTATGGCGGCTTACAAAAATCTCCTCAAAAAACACGGCGCTACAAGCTTACTACGGCCACGTTGCATCGAATCTCCGGTATGGAATTATTTTATGGGGCAAGTCCGTGCTGATCAATAAAGCTTTCATATCGCAAAAGCAATGCATCAGAGCTATTTGTGACGTCAGTCGTTTGACAACATGTAGACCCTTATTCAAAGCTCTCAATCTGCTTACTCTTCCAAGCCTCTACATTTATGAGGTCTGTAATTTTGTTAAGTCGAATCCCAAACTTTTCATTGAGAAGGGTAATGTGTAATTTTAATACAAGGTTTCCTAATAGACTTCAAATACCAAAGATAAAGACCGATATTTGTAATAGAAGCAGCTACTCTATGTGTGTAAGAATATTTAACAAGTTACCAATATCAATGACAAACTTACCACGTAAACAATTTAAAAACAAGTTATTTAAATGGTTAACTGAGAATTGTTTTTATTCAATGAAAGAATTTTTTGACAAGAAAGTTAGTAATTAGTAATGTATATAAGGTATGAATTCTTGACATTCTTTGGTATTTTGACATTACATATTATTATTAGGTATTATTGTTTTTATTTTTATTATTTTATTTATTTTTTGACATTCATTGTGACTTCAATTAATCATAGTTCTTATGTGGGTATTTGTATAACAAGGTTGTGTATTTATTTTATGTTAAATTAATAATTCTTAATAAATTGTATTTTGCTTAAATATATAAGTTAAAGAAAAAACTATATAGTAATTTAAATATTTGCATGCTAGAAATAGTAATGTGCCGATCTAATTTTAATTATGACGAACCTGTAACCACATTATTCGCAAATAAATATGATTTGATTTTTGATTTTGATTTGATTTAATATTTAAAAAAAAATTACAAATCTGGTTGAATTGTAGTACACACAGCGTCACGATCTGGTATACCCCTTTCAAGTATAAATTTAAACTGCTGCCGTGGAGGCTACCATATTCAAATGGAAATGGCCAAAATCTTATACAAAAATATTTATACTTGGCTGGGGAATCGAACCACCAGTTTATTCACACCAGTTTATGAATGAGACGCTCTAACCAACTGAGCTATCGTAGCGGTTGGCAAGCATGACGAAATTTTAAGTTACAGTATACGTTTACTATTTTGTCTAGGTATGAATGGATGCGTCAGCTAGTAACTTTTTCATTTGATTATCACGGTAGTGCGCAACTACTTAAAATTATTCTGTGCAGCACTGGACTATTGAGGGTAGTTGTGTATTAAATGATAGTTCAGAACAAAAGATTACTTGTTTCGTCTTGGGTGTGTGTCATTGAGTTTATGAAAAATAATTGTGCATATATAACAGCCGAAAAATTGTGCTAAAGAGTGGGTTTTGCAAAATAACATTTCGGAACGCTACAACCCATCAAATGTAAGAGGAAATGGCAGAATAACATTAGGTAAGTGGTATGACAATTATAAGTAGGATTATCATAAACAATGTGCTTAGTAAACCTATTCCCTTTTATATTATATAAACACAGTCATACGTTTATAATATTGTGTTTTTATTTTCAGGTTATTGGTGATGGATGTCATCAATGGGACCAGGAGAAATTGTTGAAGTGAGTGGACGCATAATTGGCCAGTTTTGCAAGAAATAATGCTATATAAAAGTCCAGATTTAAATATGTGGAGAATGTGTGAGCATATGTGGGGTCAATTTGTCCTAATTGGGACACGAGTGAAGTGTTGTCCACCTGCAACAGACCTAAGAACCTGGGAACTGATGCGTCCTAGTGGTTTTGGGCGGACTTGGTTACCCAAATGAAAGAAGGCTTCAACAAATTATTTTAAGTGAAAGACATCCATCCCGTTCGGTATTAATAAATATTCAGATATATAATGTTTTCAATAATAGATAAAATACCAGAGTAAGTATTTGCGAGTGATCTAAATTCTTTATTGGCTTTTATACGGTAAGTATAACCTGTTCCAATGTTAACATGTATGTTCACTCGTTAATCTTATATGGGTAAATTAAGTATTATTCTATCATTTAAAACATTATTGAAAATTCAAAAAAAATAAGTTATAACTATCTATATTGTGTTATGATAAATGGTGTTTTAATAAATTTGTTATAACTTTTGAAAATTGTTTTATTATTTTACCTTAAATAATTAGGTAACTTACCTACTATACTTTAATCGTAGTCCATTGTGCTAGTAGCGAAAATAAAATAAAACAAAAATATATTTAGGCATTGAGGGATTTGAACCCAGTACTCTTATAACGTATAGATTAATGTCGAGTGTTGTAACCGCCACTCCATCGTCTCATATAGATATAAGAACGAAATTAAATATGCCTAGGCAAGGAGAAGGTTTATAAAACACATTTGTGCAAAAAGTTCGAGATCCACGACCGACACCGCGACGGTTTGAACCTACTAACGTTAACTAGGGGGGTTACCAGACTCTGACGCTGTCTGTACATGTACATTTCACAAGATAAGATAGTACAATTTGGTAGAATAATAGACACATACAGTTTTTATGCTTTTACATAAGAACTTATATCTCACGCGAGCAAAATTATGTTCCACATTCTTAATGAACGACTAAGGGCCTATCCGCCCAGAGATATAGTACCAAAACAAGCAGGATTTGTGAAAGGAAAGGGCACTCGAGAACAAATACTTACTCATTGTTCGCCAGATTGTCGAGAAGGGACGAGAATTCAACAACCCTATTTATATATGCTTCGTAGACTTATCAAAGGCGTTAGAGTTCGACTTGAGACAATTCAAATAAAGTCCATCATTTACATTAATATTTTTTAACACGTTGACTGAGGGCGACCGGCTCATGTAGCTCAGTTGTGTTTTCAGTATTCAAAGCGTTATACACTAGCACGTTAAGGCGAAATAAGAGCCAAACAAGAATTTCGCCGCACGGTAAACCAGCTTCATGGCTATAAAAATGAGAATTCAAATTTTATATTTTATAAATATAAAAATTGAAGTTTTTTCCTAGTGGAATATGGGAGTCGAAACACGATTAATACATTTTGGCTCGATAGAATAAAATCGCGAAGTTACCTCGAAATCGGTATTCTTAGGAGAGGAAAACCAATGGCATTCGTAAACTATGAAAGTTATTACTTTGAAATTTTGCATACGTATTAAAAAATAAATACATTATAGGAGTATGGAAAAATTTTACTCAAAAAGAGTAAAAACCTATTTAAAACCATATTTAAATCAGTAAAATGCGTGAGAAATGCAGGCGGGCTGACCGTAACGGTCACCTCAGTCACGCGCACAGATTTATAAGTCTAGTGTCACGCGCAAGGCGTCGTAGAGAGCACCCGCGTACAACTTTTTCGCTCTCATTGTCACAGAATAATTTATAATATTCAATGTCGACTTGGAAAGCTCTGAGGCTAAATGTAAACAAAGGTGTTACCAGACCAAAAGCAATGCTACGTTCATAGTAGCGTTTATTATTTTTCGGAACTTTGTCAAAATATACGTTATATTATTTCCTTCAATTGGACCTGACTAATTATAATTATAACTTTATTTTGGCGTATTTCTTTTTATTTTTCTTCCGTTTTAGACGTAGTTATTAAATAAAATTTCCTGGTAGAAAAATTCTCGATACTTGGATCACCAGCAAGGGTTCTGTTAACTTTGGATCGTTTTCATAGCACACTCCTAAGAGCGATTTATCATCATCATCATCAACACGAAGGGAGTTGATTTTTCGGAAAACCGCGTAGTTTTTTGTTCTCAACGAGAAAATACTACACGAAGTAATGTCGCGTATACACCTAAGTACATAAATTAAAGTGTTTTTTTAGTTAAGAGGGTTTTAAAATGTTTTTGCAAGCCAGCGATAAAATTTTATGTAAATGGAAAGTGTTCTCGGAGATCTGTGGTAAAAATGGGTGTACCACAAGGGTCAATACTAGGCCCATTCCGGTTTTCAGTCTGAAATATTAGATTTATATAAAATATTGTAAAGCATGAAAGTTTTTTTGCCTCATTTGCGTTGCTTATATATGCATTTGCTAAGGTTTTCCACTGCGTACACTATAATAAAATCAGGAAACTTCATCACTATGGTGTCAGGGGTATGGCTTTAGCCCTTCTCACTTCTTACCTATCTGACAGAGTACAGAGAGTCGACGTAAATGAAAAGTGTTCTCCGAGGTCTATGTAAAAATGGGTGTACCTCAAGGGTCAATTGTAGGCCCATTCCGGTTTTCAGTCAGTTCAGTCTGAAATATATGATGTTTATAATAATAAAATATTGAAATGCAGGAAAGTTTTTGCTTCTTTCGCGTTGCTTCTAATTGCATTTGCTAATGTCTTCAACTGCGTACACCATAACACATTAATCAGGAAACTTCATCACTATGGTATCAGGGGTTACTTACCTTAGCCCTTCTCACTTCTTTCCTATCTGACAGAGAGTCATTTTCATTCATTATATATGTAAATGTCATGTAAGAAATATAACAACAAAGTAAATGTACAATATTATGAATGTTCATTTCCAAATAAAACGGTTACTAAAAAACTGGTTTTGATTTATCTTTTATTCTTATGATTTCGTTTAGAAAATTTATCGGTAGGTAAGGTTATTTTTAGGAGATTTTGTTGGCAGGCTTGATTCTAACAAACCGGTTTCGGTTCATACCGGTACATACGATTTTTCATTTCGGTTAATTTTATAAAATACAATTTGACAATAAAAATAATATGCAATCTGGTAGGTAGCTAGGTAGGTATGTACCTACCTACACAACATAACGGTATCAAAGAATAATTATTAGGTAGGTTGGCAGTACAAATATGGTCAATGAACGGGTATGTAGGTACCTACTTACCATAAACAAATAATACAAACAACCTAGGCTTTCAACTTGAAAGGTGAGTAAGTAGGTATCTAGATTACTATTAGATACTACCAACTAAGTTTAGGATTTATGTTTATTTTTTTGCGACTTGGTAGGTACCCTACCTACCTTACCTACGAAAAAGTTGTTGTTGGTACTAAGTATAACTTACCTACCTACCAAAAAAATTAAAAGACGTGTGGCACTCGGTGACTGCCGCGGTAAAGCTATTGCATAGCATTTTGTATCAACTTATGCAATTATAATTATTCATTTATTTTATTTATGCAGTATTTATTTTTCTTTGATATTAATTCAAGTTACACTTTTTGAGCGTGGTGCGATAAGAAAACATTTTTTTTTCTTTTATTAAATAAAAATACGTCTATTTGCACGCACACAAACACCGTTCGAAGACTGCCGAAAAGAAACGACGTTAGACAATGCACGGCCTTCAAGCCACACCTCCGTGCCCGTCGGAGTGGGGAGCGTGAGGTTTTTTTCGTTACGGAATTTCTGGATTCGGTCCCCGCGCTCAAGGCCCTCGATAGAAGCTATGCAATAGCTTAAAATATTCAAATTTAAGTAGTACCTAGGACCTACGTAATTAGTTTATCTGTTTGTGAATAGCCTGCGCAAGCCCGGGCGGATATACAGTAGAGACAATTGATTATTCTGTGGTAGAGTGCGAAGAATTTGCGTGCAGTACGATCAGTGCTTCCAGATTCACTGTAATTACAGTAGATTTATTGTATTTTAGACTTTTTTACTGTATACTGTAATGATAAAATACAGTGTATGGAATAGACTGTATTTAATTTTCTTATAGCTTTATAAATTCTAATACGTAAAACCAAACGCAGTTTATCTACACTCAGTAGGTGTAGATCACTGCGTTTCGTTACCCACTGACCTTTATCCATAGACGATTTACAGTAGGTTTGTAATAAAGTTGCGGGGAATCCCTGGCAAGTCAGAATTATCGTACCCTAAGACGCAAGTAGAAATAGTAGGCGTCTCTGTCTTACAAAGGAACATTGCATTTTTCGTCTTATTTATTCATAGATTTGTTTTGCCATGGTGCATACATTTTATTTGAGATTTGTAATTGTTTTGGGTGATGTTCAATAAAATCTAAACTAAAACCTTATAGCGATATTACTCTAAAAATGAGTTCAAGCTGTGACGAAAGTGATGTGCGAAGTAGTGACGCTGGTCCGTCAAGAGCTAAAAAGAAATATCGGCAACAATTCCGGGAAGAATGGCTCCAAATACAATACTTCCGTAAGTGGTTAAAGCGTGATAAAAAGTCTGCTTTTAAATGCATTTGCACTGCTTGCGATTCTTCTTTGACTGCCGATCTAGGTGCTATCAAAAGACACAGTGAAGGTTCGAAGCATAAACTTCGTCTTCCTGGCTCATCAAATTGCGTGAATTTTAATCCAACTAAAGAAATGATTTCGAGGATGACTGATGACAGCATAGATTTCTGAAAATCATGAGCGAATTGTTCTGGATTAAGAAAATAAATAATAAATGTTTTTTAACTTATAACAATTTGTTTTGATAAACAAAGACATGGAGCAACTTATTTTTCTATCAATATTTAAACAATTTTTTTCTGTAATTTTGCTGTAATCGATTTTGAAATCTGCTGTATTGATTTAAGAAACTTCTGTATTTTTTATCTGGCCACACTGTAATTTTACTTTTGGGATCTGGGTGCTTACCACCGAGCCAAATCGAGAACGGGATAAGGATTTGACTTCTGTCATTTGGTAGTATTGAAAGCCTGCCTCGTACTCATACAAAAAATGACAACTTGCGGAATTTGAATCGAGATTAGGATAGACTTGTCTATTTTTGACACTGTTGACGTCGATAAATTTGAAATTGATCGAGTTTGCTATCGAGCTTTTACAGTTTTGTGAAAGTAACTTTTTACCGATCGAGGATTTTAATCATGATGAAGTTTGAAAAACGTAGGTAAAAAAATTAGGAGGTAGTCTGAGGCAAAACCTAACATTATTTTGGTACATAACTATGTGCTTGTGCGCTAAATTAATAAATAATCATCTAAGTAGGTAGGTACATACAAATTATCTATTATTAATATTCACTGAAATTGCTACCTATTACAAAAACTTATTTCCGACGTACAAATTTAGTTAAATACTGAAATATGCTACTGTGCGTTTGCAAGACAAACAGTAATCTTACCCTCTTGACGTTAAATCTGGCAGGACACCTTTCAATGTCGGATAATTATAATAACGTTATCTGTTTGTAAATAAAATATGAAATAATACGAAATTTATGTAAACAAAGAAAATATAATTAATGGTAATAATTTTCGAGTATTGCTCACGTTATTTACAGGTCGAAAATTTACAATACACTAATAAAAAATATATATTTGTGAGGATGTGGCTCCGCCATCTTGACTTTCGAGTGACTTAAATCCAATTCTAATCCCGTTCTCGATTTGGCTCGGTGGTAAGCACCCTGGAAGCACTGAGTACGATTGTGTAATCTGAAACCGCGCCCCGCGCTAGGCTGCGTCTGCTTCACCCCCTTAAAAGTGCTGAAACGCGAGCTTATTTCGTCTTAAGTGCAATAAAGGATCAAGTAAATAAAAACCCGTTTTTGCTTTAAGTAAAGTTTATTGAAAAATTTAAATTGGCGTTTGTACAAACAAGCCCTATAGATAGTGAAGTATCCAGGTAGGTTTTTTTGTTTTTTACAAAAAACAGCCAAGTACTTGACCACTAATACACCTGAAACAGTTGAAGATGTGGTCTAAGATGGAGCGCGCTTGCCATGAAGGAACCTATTCACTCTGGATTTGAAAACTTCGAGGTTATACTGGGTACATATACATAGGTACTGCTGTTATATAACTTTGGATGTAGGTACCTAAAACTAGGAGATAGCTAGATAGCTTAGGAGGCTACTTTAAAAAATATTATAATTTTATTTATTAAAAAAAAATTATAAAGATAACATAAATTACTCGGCAAACCTCTACCATTACAAAAACTAAAATAGTTTTTTTTAATCATAATTTTAGTCTTTAAATAAGACAAATCTACATCAAATAACAATCTTAGATCAGTCTGGTAAAAAAATACTTTTATAACCTTGCTTTTTTAGCATCAATATTATTATCCAATATATAAACTTTGTAAAACACTAAATCAAACTTATGGTAACATCACATTTTTGGATACAGACTAATTTGAAGTCAGCCTTTCATTTTCATTTTCTGCTGTTTGTTCTTCTTGTGACGCAGTTTCTAGAACTGGTGAATCTGAGACATTGTATGTTGCTTGATGAGGTACTGAATTGTTTTGGGGCTCAGAGTCATCTACTACAATATTTTGTGGGTCTTCTTCCAGTCAAAATAGCACGAAAGAAGGATCTGCCGCGCTATCGTCAGAATCATAAGGATCGACTACCAGGTTGTCCTTTATTTTTACTATCGGAGATCTCATTTAGTAAGGAATCTGCTATGTTATGTTCTTCATATAAAAATAAAATAAACAATTCTTCTAATTAAAACACAAAAAAGTAACGAAAACTAAACTTACCGTTAATACTAATGATCGCCTCCGAGGCGATCCAGTAACATAAATTTTAAAAATAGAAAGTCTGCGCGCGCGGCCCTCGTATGCTCCCCTCTGCGGAGCGGGAAATACTGAATTGAACTGAACTGCAAAACTTGATTCACGGGCACGTTTTTGAAATAGCGAGAAATAAACTGACCGCCTCTCAGGCGATGATTAGTATTCTAGGGTTGACTTAATTTATATAATACAGTAGCAGTATTTACGTAGGTGTGGGTGAGTAGACATCACACATTTAGGCTCGTCGCCGTACGCATTTACCCTCGAGATATCTCTCTCAGAGATAACGAAGAAGTCGTCCTTCACTATGTACTGCATTGAACCTTCGAAAACCGCCCTGCCAGGGCTCATCACTATCTTCACTTGATAGTACTCGTTTGCTGCTCTCACGTGCTTACTTTGGTAAAATCTCTCAATATATCGGTCTAATACATTTTTATACGGTTTTAAAGCAAACATTTGTTCGCTAGGACTTAGGCTCATCACCCATTCTATTGCGAGAAGATTTCTTTTAGCACATTTGGAGCGCTTCTCTTCAGTGATGATGTCGATGTACCTAGCCAGTGTTTCAGCAGCTTTTTTGTAAATAGGATGGGTAAAGGTCACGTTGTGCCATTTAGCGCAAGCGCACCAATAAGGCATAATACCCGCTTCCGCACACGTTCTCAACTTCGGTATTGGTTCTAGTAAACTCAAGCCTCTTTCTGCACCTGACCCTGGAACTTTATACCTATTTCTATAGTCATTTAATCCAAGCGCATCAAGCAGCGTAGTGTGGATATCATAGTGTGTTGTCAAGACATCCTTGTTCGTTCGTAAGTTCATCAGAGCATTAGGTTTTTTACGTTTGAGTTTTTCTGGAAGAACTATAGACACAAACGGTAGACGCTCTTCAATCTTTCCTTGATATGTGTTTCTGATTGATCCAATTCTAAATCCATGGTCTCCCATATCAAAGAGCAATGTATCTTCCAACCGTTTGTCGCTTTTGAAAGTCTTGAGAAACGAAACCAGGTCATCATCAACCGCGGTAATCATATTATAATCATCATGACATATTTCAGTTATAATGGTCAAACAGAACTTCTTGCCTTGCAACTCAAAGAACTGTTTAGTTAAGTTCAGCAGGAACCGGTATCCTGGCTGATCGCCTACACAGTATATCTGTCTTTTGCTCTCGGTCTTAAACTCTTCTTTAAAAAACGAGTTCACGTAATGATCAGCAGGCTGGTGCTCGAACCCATTAAAATTCAATGCGAACGTGCCTGTCTTTGATTCCTCATAATACGCTGTTCTGTAGCCGTGCTTCTTCAAAAGATGGAACAGGAAAGGTTTTTCATCCACGTATTTGTTGTTTCTCTCTTTTTTCCTCGAGTCTTCTAATTCCCGGTAATGATGACCGGTCAGAATTGGGAATACCGCCGCAACAGTTCCATCACCGTTAACGTTATGGCTATCTAAAACAACTGCCTTTAACTGATCTGTAATTGTTCTATAACTCTTCGGCATTCGTCTTAGAAAACCGTTTCTTGATGAAGAATCAAAAATTAGGACAAGAATATTTAAAGAGTTTTCATTTATTTGAGTACTTTCAATATCTCTTAAACCAACTTTGTTTCCCGACCAATAGGATTTTAACAGTCCGAAGCCGTTGACATCTATACCTGTGCATGAAACCTTGACGAGATCGCTTTTTGTCAATACATAATCATCTCTTCCCAAAACCTTGCTAGGCTCTCCGATGTAATAGTAATCATCCCTCACGTAAATGATGTCCTTGTAAATGCATTCAATATTTTTAATTTGGTTCAAAATTTGTTGTTTTACAGAGCATTTTGTTTTATAGCAACTGACCCAATCAACGCCAGGGCATGTTATTGATGGGATAATATCTTTGCTATAATGCATTGCTTGTTCTGAATAAAGGTCAAGCTCTGGCATCACACAACCCGTTCGATTCTCGGTCTTTAGTATTTCTTCAAGCCGCTCCTGCACCAGTACATTAGTGACTTTGTAATCTTCTCTGAAACTCTCCCAGACGTCCACCACTCTGAGATTGGCACATTGGTTGGCAATATATTTTCGAAAATCTCCAATCAAGTTAAGAGTAATCAAAGTAGCTAATGTAATAAGAACCCACTTTCTGCACAGGTATTTCTTTAATACAGGCAACTTTCTTAAAATGTATGTGCATATTATTTTCATCTTTCTGTGAAAAATAGAAAAGCTGTTGGTAAAAGGCAGATTTCAGTCATGGAAAAATTAAACGCTATGCTAGGAGAGTCGGGTCAACCCTAGAATTGAAAAAAAAACAAACTAAATCTATGAAACGTGCAGATTGCACCAATACCATCATATCATAAACTGGGCTGCTTAGAAATTATATTCTCTTCGGGTACTGTTACGACAATAGTGCCAACATGACGAATGGAATATGGTGCTTTTATCGATAGTAGGCTTACACGATTACACAGATATCTAAGTTCATATTGATTTGCTTAAATAATTAAACATATTTATAACGATATAAAATAATCTTTATTCCCACAAATTTTGTAGAAAAACATTGCGTAACGTAATATACAGTTGTGGACACACAGTAATCTAAAAAAGTATATTTCAGGAAATGTTACATTTAAAACTTTTAACGGTTTGAACATTTTTATGTGGATATTAATTGTTAACGGTGTGGCCGATTTAATGCAAATATACATTTATTAATTTAATTAGACTGCACCTAAAACTTAATCCTGACACATTATTAGTCAAATTATTTCGTTTCATAAACAAATTGTGTGATAATTTGTTTATTAATATCTAAATTTGTCTACTGTAAAAAAATATTAGCATCGTCAAAATCGTCAGGGTTATTGCTAAGTTTCTTAGTTAAGTTCGAAACTCCAACATTTGTTGCACCATAATCACAGATAGTTGTGATGACGACCTCTGTGGCATAATGAGCGAAGGTCCGTTTGAGACGCAGAAAGTTGCGAGTTCGATTCCCGCTGCAGGACAAGTGTTTGCATGTTCTGTAGATATTTCTCTCGGTTCTGGGTGTTTTCTATGTATGATATGTATGTATTCACAAAAAAAAATTATATGAGTAGTATTCAACCATGTGGTGGTGGTGTGTAATACAAGCTCTACTTAGTTTGGGGCTACATTATGTTGTGTGATTACATCCCGCATTATTGATAACAGTAAAACCAACTTTTACTTCCAACGCGTGGTCGGCAATTTTTTTTATTCTACCTTCGTCATCTCCAATATCTAAGAATCTATCCTTTTCTTCCGAAGCATCATTATAAATAAATCATTTTTTGAGTCCATCCTTAATGTCCGTAGTATTATTATAAATAAATCTTTTCTAGAGTGCACGGTTTCATCAAACATGGGTACGCATAAGATTTTTATATATCCCAAAAATTTCGACACAGGCGGGATTTGAACCCGCGACCGGAAGGCCGAAGGAAGGAAGGTATTGATGGGAACATCAATACCGACAAATCATAGAATAAGCAAAGCGATACCTCTCGTCAATGTACATGTACATGTCTATTAGTCATTGAGCAGGCTTGGAAGCTGAAACGTTTCCCCTGTAGGTGAAGCAAACGGCGCTTAGTCGTGACTGCCCGAAAATTTCGACAAGGCGAGGAGTTGACTCGGTAGCGCAGTTGGTTAGCGCGTCCCGGTATTGATGGGAAGGTCGCGGGTCATATAATGCCAATTTCACTACACTGCTACCTACTGAGCTACACACGTAGGTACTACCACGGACAGGGTAAGTAAAGAGATGGCTAATCCCACACAAAATATCGTGACTCGGTATGTAATTACCTTCTAGGACGCAAGATGGCATTACCAGTTACAATATGACACGAATCAGTTATGTGCCTTCCCAGATGGGCGTTTTGTGGCGCCTGTCGGCCGCGCGATTTCGCTTGTATCCAATCAGGCTTGTTGAATGTCACGTGGAATGTGAAGTACGTGCACATACCACGAGACATTTAGTAAGCCTGATTGAATACGCATGTTAATCGCGCGAGCAACACGCGCGAGCAAAACGCGAATCTGGGAAGACTCTATACGATTAAATATCCTGTTCTTGACTAGAAAAGGCCGAACCATATCTTCACCTTTCAGCCTTCCCAGATGGGCGATTTACGGTCAAGTGGAGTCGCACGATTGACATTCGTATCCAATCAGGAATGCTGAATGTCACGTGGTATGTGCACGCACTTCACATTCCACGTGACATTCAGCAAGCCTGATTAGATAGCATGTCAATCGCGTGAGCAACACGCGCGAATAAATCGCCCATCTGGGAAGGCTCTTTGGTTTGCTGTTATGTTACTTACAATTAGTGGTATGAAAAAAATTCGTAACATGGCGCTGTTCTGATTTCACTACCATATTTTGATGGAGTGGTACAGACATTGTTACAGTTGTTTCGTGAAATCATCGAAAATGAAGATCTTGTCAATAACTACAACTACGGTAAGTAGTTCCCGAGATATATCTATTTTGAGTTTAACAGCTGTCATCGAAAATTAAAATCTTGTCAATAGCTATCTTAACAGCTAGAAACAACAAGCTTAGGGTAAAAAGTTCCCAAGATATAGCTGTTTTAATTATGAATATCAACGGGATATTTACCATTATTTGTGAGTTCTGTTGTTTTGACGCAGTTGCATACGCCATGATCACGCGAGGAACTGAAGTCTGTATCTAGAATCTATCTACCCTCTTTCTTAGTCTTTTATTACGAATGACACCACTACCACTGGTTTCCATGTCACTTCTAACTCGATCACGACACACAATACTTACTGCAACAGAACACACTTCTGAAACATCACTTTTTCGGTTCCTATACATTCTAACAACAGGATCCCAGACTCCAGATAATTGAAACCATCTTCTCTATTGAAATTAAGAGAAAACAAACACAGTGGTAATCTCAATCGCCTCTTGAACCTGATATTCTTAATTATGTTCACAACCATGATAGTTTCAAAAGTTATATAGCTGTTTTAAGTTTGACAACTGTCATCGAAAATTAAGATCTTGTCAATAACTATTATTTGTGCTAGAAACGGCAAGTTTAGGGTAAGAAGTTCCCGAGATATAGCTGTTTTAAATTTGACTGCTGTCATAGAAAATTAAGATCGTGTCGATAACTATCATATGAGCTAGAAATGGCTAGAAATTTAGGGTAAGTAGTTTTCGAGTTATGGCCGATTTAAGTTTGACAGCTATCATAAAAAAATTAGATCCTGCCAACAGCTATAATTTAAGCTAGGAACGGCAAGCCTATGATGAGTAGTTCCCGAGATATAGCTATTATTTAATATAAAAATAATGAAATGAGCAATATTAACACATTTAAAAATAATTAAATAATAATTGGGTGTTCAATAATAATCTCAATTCTTTGGTTCAATATTAAAGTTTACAGGCTATTTGTCAGCGCCATCTAGATTCAATACAGGATTTTGAGCTTCTTCGGGGTTACGATCTGTTGTATGGAGATTAGCAGTGTATTACTTACCTTGTCCGTGGTACTACTAAACCTAATACTAATAATACACATATTTAAATTATGACCATAACTGGAGGATATTGACTGTAACTGTGGGATAAATCTATATTCAATAACAAATGAAAAGTACAAAAAAAATCTCACCTTGACTTGGCTTGGCTTGGCGTCATTGCTTGGGATAGTGTTATAAAGCGACCCACTAGGTCTTTTTTTGTGACTTTCACCCACTCTTTGCATCTATAAATAACCAAAAGTTATTTCAAAGGTCAAAATAATAAAGATCGATATGATTTGAATTGTATGTACCACATCACTATTGTTGGTAAACAAACATCTTTAAATGAGCCAAAATGAATAGAAAAATGACTTTGGCTTAGAAACACAATACATAGTACTTACCACGGTTGATCTTGAGGAAAATGAGCCACAAAAGTTCGTTTAGCGGTTTCCAAATTGTTTTTAGGCCACAAATTTCACAAGTGGTCATACACATTTTTAACCATGGTTTCCGATTAGATAGGCACAAAAACTTGGTTAAACAATACGAATCGGTTACACTGAGCACTGACGATTGATAAATTAGGTAGATACTAGAAAATTTGAACATTAATTTATCTCTAAAATCTGATATATTTTGAAAACACAAAATAATAAACAGAACAGAACAAAAAGCACCGGTCTGTGAACGATAACGAATAAACGAGTAAATGATGGACATAGCTCGTCTGGTTAGAGGAGTATTCACTCACATAGTACATATGAATGTACCATCGCCTTTCCGACTTCGACGGCCTATGCCACCATTTTAGGGGAGGCGCGTTTCATAAAAAAATCCTGTCAGTTTCTCGCAAGTTTCTCGTTCATAAAATTTCGACAGACGACTAGCATAGAGAAATTAAACGCTATGCTAGAAGAATCGAAACAGCCCTATAATTGAAAAAAAACAAACGAAATCTATGAAACGTGCAGAATGCACCAATACCATCCAAGGAGGTTTATTACGAGAGTGCTCGCGTACTATTTTATGTGAAATAACTTCGAATAACTGTGTAAACACTTTTGTTTACTCGCTCGACTAGTATTTGACTACCGTCCTGCTAAATTTAATATTTATTTGAAGCCTACGCTTATTTCGTCGCTTAATCTACCAAGCCCGTTGGTGGAGTGCAACCATAGCCTTGCTCGAGAACATCATCCTAAACGCTGAGCCGAGTTCGGATCTTCTAGGCTAGCTACGCTTTTTGCATTTTTTTTTCTTTGTATTTTTTCAAACTAAGCCCGCTGCTTAATAAATATGAGCGATAACAAAAAAAATGCCCTGCCTTGGTTGCTTAAAAGGGATTACCGGTAAGAAATATCTCAAATGCTCCTTTTGCAGTGGCCGCTACGATTTAGAGTGCGCTAATGTTACGCATCGTGTCTTTAGCACCATGAAACCGACTCAAAAGGACTCTTAGAAGTGCCATGAATGCAAAAATAAAGAACGCAAGACCGACAACACCAATACTCCGGTTCGCTCAGCTGTATTGCAGAGTGGGAGTGACGGTGACTGTAATGTCACCATGCGTAGATCAGCGACAGCACAATCCCCGGTTGTTGAGAATGTGGAATGGAGCCTGACCAAAGATAATCTTTGTTCGCTTATTAAAACCGAAATTACTAAAGCCATTGCCGAGTCTGTGGGGGATATAGTAAAGGAGCAACTGCGTTCTATAAATGATGTCCTCGGTGGTTTTCAGACCTCACTGGCATCTATCGACGCACAGCTCGAGGGTTTAAAATCTTCTCTCGCTGAGAAAAATAACGTGATCACTGAATTACAAAAAGAAAATGGTCACCTTCGTGATTCGGTCCTTAAACTAGAAGACCATATACGACAGTCGGAACAGCAGGCTTTAGCCAATGATGTAGACATCGTTGGCGTTCCAGAAGTTAAAGGTGAATCAGTCGTACACGTTGTCACGATTCTTGCACGGAAGCTGGGACTGACGCTAAATGAGAACGAGATCGTCAGTGCTGAGCGGATGGGTGCAGTGCACGATGAAGCAACAGGATGGCTTCGTGCGCGCCCGATCGCTCTGAGACTTGTGAGACGCGCAATGCGTGATAACCTACTACGCGCTGCACGCGTCCGCCGTCGCGTGACTACCGCTGATGCTGGCCTGACTGGTGAGTCACACCGGTTTTACATAAATGAGCGCCTAACGCGCGAAAACAGGCAACTTTTCTCGCGAGCTCGAGAGATTGGTACACGCCTTAATTGGAGGTTTGTGTGGACAAAGGATGGACGGGTATATGCCCGCCAGCACCAGAGCGAAGACTCTCCGCGCCACCGGTTGCGCTCAGATACTGATCTTGTGCGGGTTTTTGGAGCTGCAGCGGTTGGCTCTTGTGCTCAGAAATCTGCGTCTTAAACATTCACATGTCTTAAATTTAGTTACTTTTGATGGTGTATGGTCTCAGGTGGTACCGTTTTCTCGTGTTTGGTGTATCATATGGTGTGCTGGTACAAAATTATGCTTAATCATTGTTTCAGTTATAATTTGTGTAAGAATTAATTCAGTGTTTAAATCTTTTGTAGTGCTGATTATGTATCATTATGTAAGTTGTTGTGTTGCTACAGCATCAATTAATGCTACTTTATTATTATTTAATCTACTTATTTTCCCTCCAGCAATTCAATTTTATATTTTACAAATTAATATTGTGTTTATTTTATTATTTTCAAAATTATATTTAAATATTGGTAATAGTATGTATTCTAACCTCTTTATACGGTATTAAAATATCTTAAAGTGTTTTAATATTATTTTGGTTTAACAGTACGTACCTTTTTAACGTTTCTCAGCTTATATTGTATACCAAATATGGGTTCTAAATCTAAATTTTGTTCATTAGGCCTTTATAATGCGGGATCCTTAAACACGGGACACAATGATTTCATCATGGCTATGCACAATTTCAAAACTGACCTGAGGGGCTATTCACTAAGTCAGTTGTCCACCGAAATGATGAGCACCGAGGCTAGGTGTGCAACAAATGTACGTCAAATGATTGATTTGGTATTCGCTAACTACAGTTGCCAACTAGGATGACGTCATCGGTGTGCATCAATTGCGTTATAAACTGGGGCGTCTGGGTGACGTCACAGTGTACAACGAATGCCTGTTTGTTGTGACAGTTTCTATCGAAATTATATTTATTTGGTATTCCGTAACCAAAGTGGAGATCAAATTGGTAACCGACCTTCTTGGTATATGGTCCTGCGAGAGACACTAGTTTGTAACAGTGTTCGGTGGCTGAGGGTTATGGGCACTGTACCTTACCGTGAGATAAAATAATATTATACCTAATTAACATAATTTGTTTTATTATCTCAACACAATTTGTTCTTATAAAGCTAGAAACAGTAATGTACCGCTTTACTAAAACCTACATTGTGTGACTGGTAATGAAATATGAATATTGAACATTTACCTACGGATCGGTAGGAAAATTAAATAATACTACTACCTATTATATAACTTGCCCACCTCAATGTTATGAACCGAGCTAGGCATAGATTTAGTAAAAAAAATCCAACCTCTTTGGGGCTAGGTGGCTAGAATTTTATCTGCAGTTGCACACTGTGATGACGTCATCGGTTTACATCGAATATTTCTATCGATATCTTATCATTTGGTATTCAGTATCCAAAGTGGAGATCAAATTGGTAGTCGATCTCCTTGGTGAAATGCATTGCGAAAGGAACTAGTTTCTAGCAGTGTTTGATGATTGGGAAGTGATCGGCACTATTATTCGACTGATTGTTGTGTGAGGTAGTCTATTAGATTTGTTCTGTATTTACATTATTTGTATTTTGGTAGTACAATATTTAAATGAACTTTTTGTCTGATTTTTAATAAAATGTAGTGGCATTGATTCTTTTTGATTTCTTGTTTACATTATTGCTCATAAAATCATTAAGGTTTTTGATTTATTTGCCTAGCTATGTGACCTATCTCTAACTACTGATGAAACAACTGGTTGTCGTAGGTAGGCTTTCTTGAAGAGGACTGTTGCGGTCGTGCCCAGCCCACGTAATGATCAGTGTCTGCTTTTTAAGTTGGGGTCAACCTTATGTCATACACAGGGTTCACATTGAGATAATAAAGGGATAAAAATGTGAAAACTTGTAATTTTTAATAAACTTAATTTGTAAATGAAAAATACATAGAGTCTAATCCAGTATCTATATTAATCTTGCTTCCTTTTATAAAGATAGATTCAGAACAATAGCTACACGAGCAATTTAGGTAGGTATTCTATCTAGCTAGCTATAATTGTCGTACCTATTTTTGTTTTCGCACTGAAACCTAACTCCTAGCCTACCTACTTACTCAAAACGTGAAGGTGGGTAGCGTTTAATTTATCTATGGCGAAGGTACGCTAATAATTAAAGATAGTCTTTATTCCCATTCAGTTGGTGGTAAAATGGCTATATTTTAATCAGTCGTATAACAAACGTCGATAGAATACTAGAGACGTTCAGTGGCTTGCTGAAAGCCACCTTTGATGCATCATCTCACAATCTCGTACGGAATACCGAATAAATTATTTTTTCAGTTACACACTCACTTCGGTTGCCCACCGAAGCTGTCAAATTTACGTTTGGCATTTCTTTGTTTACATTTTTATTCAAGTACGAGTTAAATTTCTCGTGGTTTGAGGTAAGGTTTGAGGAGATATAGAACCACCAAACCGCACCACATCACACCAGCCATTGGGAGTACAGTTCACTGGGAGATAATACCCATAATAATCCTACGCTGGGCATGCGGGTTGGGGATCGCAGGGCACACGTTCTCGTACCCGACACTGCTGCCCGTTGGCGGTCAGGGAATTTACCTGTGCCGGTTTGCGCTATGCCGCATACAGCCGGCCGCCAGAGCCTCATTAGTTTGTTATACAGCAGGGTGCAACACGGGCAGGTGAGATTGGCTTGGATTCCAAAGATGGAGGTTGGAACCGCTTACACCCTCATATGGTACAAGACTAAAGAACCACGTTCTATACTAGGTAGGCCTAGAAATTACCTACTCAAGACAACAAAGCAAACAAATCCGGCTTCTACAATACTTTTCTTAGCACATTTCATCAGGGAGTTCCAGTTGCATTCTTGCGGCTCCATCTTCAGACCCTCGTCATCAAGATTTCATGGCTTCATGTCAAATAATTTTGCATTGCCATCCGATTTCCAATTGCATGCAAAATAGCTCATTCAAAACCCTTGAAGTAGGTTAAATTTAATTACCAATAACCTTAAGGTTAACCTAACAGTATACTTTTATCTATGGGTAAAACTAAATAAAAGATAAAAAATTAAATATATTTAGGATATTACTATATTTTCAGGTAAGTACAACCTTAGTAAACTTAGGTACGCCTTTTCCTGTTTCACGTCCTTGCCAGCAGAAGAAGCGCAAGTGTCTCGCTAACCTTAGCCATCGCTTCCGGCGCCTTGCGTCGAGTTCCAACGCAAGAGTTTGGAAAAATTGAAGGTCAATGTCCCTGACAGGAATGAGGTCGATAAGGAAGACTTTATCCTAGTGGAGAAGATACAACGACACTTCGACAGAGATTCGGCCCGCAACAAGCGCAGTACCGCCGCGATACCAGCCGACTATCAATATCTGCCTCTCCCGTTTTGATGAGACGACCGGGGTCGGTGTCAGGGGTCGGTCCCAATGTCACTTCAGAGGCTGGAGAGCAGTAGAAATATTGGTTTCAAGTCCTACTCTCCAGATTCTGGCAAAGCACAAGGATGTAGGTACTCATGGATCCGAATTTCAGCCCAGTGATTTCAGCCAGCTATAGAGAAGCGGCACCGAAGCAGAAGCTATGGCGAATAGCTATGGGCTTTTTTAATCATATTTATATGTGCCTGAAATAAACGATTATTCATTATCTTATTTATTTGTTTTAAAGTAAATGGAGCGCTCACATAGATGGGTTACCAAACAGACTTGGTTCTACAGCTTAGGCAGTAGCTAGGATCTTTTAACAAGGCTTATTAGACCACGCGGTATTCAGTCTGTCTTAGTAAGACTGTCTTCGCACTTAGCTTAGTGTAATAAGAGTAAGCCAAGAGTGAGTGGGTCACAGTAAATCTAGTAAGGCAGTCTTACTAAGACAAACTGAATACCGCGTGGTGTAATAAGCCTTTTTCTGACGTAGAATCAGATTTGTTAACTAGTTTATTTCAGCTACTTCCACAGCATTGTCTTACAGCATTGAATTGTGGGAAAATGTTGTAGATATCAAGACCATATTATTTTGTGCTGCAGAAGATGGCTGTTCGTTTATTGAGCCACTACTTTGCTAGGCTAATGAAATAATAATTGAAACACTTTGTCTTGAAAAAACAATGTTTTATTGCTCCTTACTTATTAAGCGTACACTCAGGTAGGTAATTCTAAGGACGGAAGGTAGTCCACCAATATTCAGGTAGCTAAGCGCGGTGCTTAGCTATAGCTATCAAAATAATCTCGATTGGTGTTCTAGTTATTAAATGTGAAACTTTGTTTGGTTGGATGTATGTAGTCGAGAGACTAGTTGCCCTCGTCTCGACGCATAGGGTCGTTTTCTTGTCCCGCGAGTATTCTTTCGATTGCAGACGCGATACTCTCCAGCGCAGCGCAGCCATTTGACGCTCTTCAACCTTGAACCGACTCCACTCTAGATCGTAGACCCAAAGCAACGGGGTAGTCTCCCATTTTGAAGAACTATTAAAACAGAATATGTGTTAAATGATAATAATATAATAATAAATAGTGGATGTAGAGATTCAAAGATCGGGCTTAGTCGCGCTTTCTGGAAAAGGCATAAGTCCAGCGGTATTTTAATATTTTGACATTCATTAAGGACCAGTGGCTTAGCCAACATTAAATTGCATTCCGATTTTGGTTTTTAATAATGAAAATATGGAAGAGACATCCTCTTGTAAGGGACGAATAGCCAGCTGAGCTGAGACGCAAGAGGTAGTGGTTGCGGGATCGATTTCCTCTGCAAGACAATGTTTCCATGATCTGCAATTTTTTTTTGTTCCATGTCTGGGTGTTGTGGTGGGTGGACTCGTAGTTTCGGATACCCACGAGAAGGGAAGGATTTGATACACAGGAGAATATGATTGTGTTTGGTCAAGCAATACTATGTTTCTATCTGCCTGTTGGGTGTTTCTTTAAGTATACTTAGCTAAATGTGTTAAGCAGTACCTGTGTAAGCCTATTTATAGTAGGTATTATTAAGTCTTATTTTTTTATAAATCACTTTTCACAATACAATCACTTTCCTTATAATGAAATCTCACAAAAAAATGACATTCATGCCGTCAAACGATTGTCAAAACTCAAAAATATTATCGATAAAACAATAGAGACGTCCGGTGATTTTCTGAAAGGCACCCATACATATCGACTGTAGTGAATACCGAATAAATTATTTTTTCAGTTGCCCACTCATTTCGGTTGCCAACCGAGAGTCGGTTGTACACTGAGCTGTCAATTTTACTAAATAGGGGGGCTGGTAGCAATTAACGAGACTTTAATAAAACAAGGTCAAGAAGCGCGTGCGCCTAAAGTCCCTGGTTATAAGTTTATCTATACTTCCCGCCCCCTGCGCTTTAGTCGTAAGAAGGGAGGAGGCGTAGGCTTTTATATAAAGCGAGGAATTTTGCGCTCGTCAAATTATCCACCCTGATGCCGAAATAGAACAGATGTGGATATCATTAACCGTGAATGGATCTCGCACTGCAATCGGTACTGCTTACCGTCCAGAATGGGTAAAGATAGATTATTTCATTGATGCGCTGACAGATTCTGTGGCACATTTCTCAAACTTTGACGGCATAGTAATTTTGGGAGATTTTAACATAAATTTGTTGGACACAAATAGCGGTTTAACGAAGAAATTTGATCAGTTTTTAAGCTACACTGGATTGTCTCAATTTGTTAACTCCGCGACTCATTTTACCAACAGTTCCGAAACACTCATCGATATGATATGCACTGACTGTCGTCTACGTAATGTTAAAGTCAATAAAATCACAGATTCTTTTGTTTCAGCAACTTAATAGCAGCAAGCAGCTTAATATAAAAAGGAAAAAGATTGCTCCGAAAACCATCACATATAGGTCTCTAAAAGACATCAGCCACGAACAATTTGATAAAGACCTCTCTAAGTATGACTGGAGCTCTTTCTTCGAAGCGGCCACAGTTGCTGAGATGGTTGTAGTTTTTACGAATATTATTACCATTCTCCTTGATAAACATTTCCCTTTTAAAACAATAACTGTAAAAGATAAACCAGCGCCCTGGATAACAGACACCGTTAAGATGATGATGAGCTATCGTAACGCCGCACATGACAGATTTCGTAAAACAAAATTAGATAGTCATAAAAAATATTATAAAGAACTGTAGTAAGTATTTATAATGAGACGCGTGCTTATTATAACTTCCGAATCAATAATGTACATGACGAGAAACAACTTTGGAAAAATATCAAACAAGATGTTATACCTAGTTCAAATAATGATAATTGTCTTCCTGACCACTTCAATGACCCCTCAGAAATAAATGATCACTTTTTAAATGTACCTGGAATGGATTCGGTTCCTATATCTAAGTTAACATATTTTGAATTCAATAAATTTAATCAAGACATCGTTTTTACTTTAAAACCAGTTGATAAGCATGAAATAGCCAAAATACTTCTATCTATAAAGACTAATGCTCGTGGGGTAGATGGGCTTTCAATGGATACGATACTGCTTACCCTTCTTTATACATTACCGTTAATTACTGCAATCATTAACAAGTCTATTATAACCTCCCACTTTCCCAGCCTATGGAAAATGGCTTGTGTGAACCCCATACCAAAAGTTACAAATCCAACTACTATAAAAGACCTTAGGCCCATTAGCATTCTCCCTGTATTATCTAAGGTACTTGAAAAAGTTGTATATAATCAGCTTAGCAAATACGTAGAGCATTATAATGTACTACCAGACGTGCAATCTGGTTTCCGCAAAGGAAGGGGTACCTTTTACGGCATTATTAGATGTAGTTGACAATATTCTTGTTAACCAGGATCAGGGTCTGTGCTCAGTTTTGGTACTGCTTGACTTCTCGCGAGCTTTTGACTCTATAAATATACCGCTTCTACTTTCTAAACTGTCTTATTATGGGGTCGATGCCACTACCTTGAGATGGTTTGACAGCTATCTAAGTAATTGTTCACAATATGTCCAGATCGCTAGGGAAGATGGCTCTTTACTTTGTTCCTCACAACAAACCGTAAATCGAGGCGTTCCACAGGGGTCCATACCGGGTCCTCTACTTTTTATAATATACAGTGCCGATATATGTTGGAGCATCAAGCATTGTAAATATCATCTCTATGCTGATGATGTGCAATTGTACTTACCCATGCGTCCACAAGATGTACCCAATGAAATAAATAAGCTTAACGATGATTTAGGTCGTATAGCTTTGTGGTCTCATAATAATTATCTTATGCTCAACCCATCTAAGTCAAATTTTTGATTGCTAGGCTCAAAAAAACATATAAATGACTTTGCTAATTTTAATATGAATGTCAACATACTTGGTCATGCCATAGAGCAAGTTCATGAAGCAAGAAACCTCGGCATATTATTCGACAGCTCTCTGCGGTTTGAGAGTCATATATTGAGCCTGGTTAGGACATGTTTTTTCAGACTAAAGTTGCTTTATAAAATTAGAAATTATCTTAAAGAGGAAGTGCGCATAAAAGTTTGTGAAACCCTGATCTTGTCCAAGCTTAATTATGGCGATCTAGTGTACGGTCCGCGCCTTCTTTCTAAAACTACTCGCCTTATACAAAGGATTCAAAATGCGTGCTGTAGGTTTTGCTACCACATCCCGCCGCGGACACACATCACACCATATTTAAATAATTCGTCTACATTGAACATGGCGTCGCGGCGGGCTCTTCACATGGCTGTGCTGGTTCATGGTGTCGTGACCACTGGGACTCCAGACTATCTATTCTCAAAACTTGACCAGTCTCGTAGTAAATACAGTAATAGACCAAATAGGAATTTATTGCACTATTCTAAATATAAAACAGTGTCGTTCCGGGGCAGTTTTAGATACCAAGCAACCAAATGCTGGAATAACATCCCCCCACCTCTTCGGCTTTTGAAATCTACATTCACTTTTAGAAAACGTCTAAAATGTGTTATTTTGGATCTTCAGAAGTCTGGGTTGCTTGGTTGCAGTAGTGCCCCTTTCTCATGTTAGTTTACTGATTTTAATCTATATTCTATCAACTTTACTTATTTTATTTATATTAAACTATTTATATCATTATTATTACTATTATTTGTACCTTTTTTATTTTATATTAATTTTGAACTTGCATTCATGAACTTATCACACGGTACCTACATTATATCTCACCTATTTTATTCTCACAAGGTCTTGTGGCAGTTGTGGTCTCGACAGAATAACAGCGCCTACTGCCTTAACAGTAGGCATTATGCTGAGTCGAGGCCCTTTTGCTGCTGTAGCACACACATACATCCATTATCACCTTCTTGTAATATTAGTACCATATTATGTATTCTGTATTGTGTGTGCTAAGTGGTAAATAAATGATGTGTCTATGTCTATGTCTATGTCTACTAGTTTTTAGCAGTGTTTAGTGGCTGAGGGTGATAGGCACTGTACCAAACCGCGAGATAAAATAATATTATACCTTATTAACATAATTTATTTTATTATCTTATATAGCTAGAAACAGTAATGTACCGCTTTACTAAAACCTAAATTGTGTGACTGGTAATGAAATATGAATATTGAATATTTACCTACGGGTCTAAAATTAAATAATAGTGCTACCTGTTATATCAGTTGCCCACCTCAATGTCATGAACCGGGCTAGGCAGGCTAGTAAAAAAATCCAACCTCTTTGGGGCTATGTGACTAGAATGTTATCTGCAGTTGCACACTGGGATAACGTCATCGGTGTACATCGAATGTTTCTATCGATATCTTATCATTTGGTATTCAGTATCCAAAGTGGAGATCAAATTGGTAGTCGATCTCCTTGGTGAAATGTATTGCGAAAGGAACTAGTTTCTAGCAGTGTTTGATGATTGAGAAGTGATCGGCACTATTATTTGACCGATTGTTGTGTGAGGT
Source organism: Horisme vitalbata (assembly GCA_951804965.1). Taxonomy (NCBI): domain Eukaryota; kingdom Metazoa; phylum Arthropoda; class Insecta; order Lepidoptera; family Geometridae; genus Horisme; species Horisme vitalbata. The sequence goes on along the minus strand of OX638088.1, from coordinate 12,750,412 downwards.
CTATTAGATTTTGTTCTGTATTTTGGTAGTACAATATTCATAAATAAACTTTTTTGCCTGATTTTTAATAAAATTTAGTGTAATTGATTCTTTTTGATTCCTTGTTGACGTTATTGATGATAAAATCATTAGGATTTTTGATTTATTTGCCTAGCTATGTGAGCTATATCCAACTACTGATGAAACAACTGGGTGCCGTAGGTAGGCTTTCTTGAAGAGGGCTGTTGCTGTTGTGCCCAGCCCACGTAATGATCATTGTCTGATTTTAAGCTGGGGTCATCCGAATGTCATACACAGGGTTCACATTGAGATAATAAAGGGATAAAAATGTGTAAACTTGTAATTTTCAATAAACTTAATGTGTAAATGGAATATGCATAGAGTCTAATCCAGTATTTATATTAATCTTGCTTCCTTTTATAGACTAAAACAGAAATAGATTCAGGACAATAGCTTCATGAGCCCTTTATAGGTAGGTACTCTACCTAAGTAGCTACATTGTCGTACCTATTTCAGTTTTCGCACTGAAGCCTAACTCCTTTTAGCCTACCTACTTTCTCAAAACGCGAAGGTGCGTACCGTTTAATTTCTCTGTGGCGAAGGTACGCTAATAATTAAAGATATTCTATATTCCCATGTTGTTGGTGGTAAAATGGCTATATTTTAATTAGTCGTATAACATCGATAGAATACTAGAAACGTTCAGTGGCTTGCTGACACAGACTACTAGGATGCTAACGCATCAGACAGGGCACTCCCATAGACAATTTTTTGTCACATCTATAGCTCACATATCATCTATGACAAGTAATTTTGTTTTAATTTTAGGTTATCTTTGGGCAAAGGCAAGGTATTGCATTCTACCATACATCTTTTTTCTATTTGCAAGAAGGTTACATAGCACCTATAGGTTTATATTTCATTCATTTCTAATGTTTATTTATAATTTCTGTAATGGTTAATAATATACACACATTAGTTTAAAATTTATTTATTTATTTTCGATTTGGCTTTACATTTATTATACGACTTTAATTGCATGCTAGGTAATATTTTATTTTGTAATCGGCATATATCTGTGCCTATCAATATATATTTATTATATTAACCCAATTAAATACTGCTCATCTAAAGGTTAGCTATACAAATAAGTCTGCAACCTCATCTCTGTGCAGTTCACAGCCTAGAAAGTCAAACTAATACTTAGATTTTATTATAATTGTAATGGTTTTTATTACAAATGTTTGCTGTGGTTGTTTCTCCAAGTATTTGTTTGCTTATAGAGTGATGTTTCCAAAAAACCTCACCAGAATCACCAGGCATCTCTGATGGATAAGCTAATTCATTTCGTTTTACACTTTTAAACTCTTTATATTATAAGAAATCCAATTATGAATGGTGTATTTTTCAAGGTTGGTTTCTTTTGTTGATAATTTTTCTTCTTTTCTTAATTCTTGACCTGGAACCAAACATAAAAAATATTATAGATATATTATATTTAGCACAGAGCTACAGAAATAAATATTATTAAGTATACAACTATAGGCAGCTTACTAACATTGATACTAGCAAAATTAACACAAAATTATAGTGTGTTCACATAATAGTCAACATGGGGACGTTCAATAGGGATTGATGGACTAACTAACTCAAAATAACTTGTTATCATTGTAATGTATATATACAATAAATTATGATTTATGAATACATTCTTACCCATTGCTGTCAGTGTGGATTCACTGTGGGACGTTGACGCTGCTGGCAACTGAACATTTATTTCTGAAATAAAACATAGTAATAAAGTTAATTAACTAGTCATAAACATACTCATTATTGCATTTATGAGAAGTATCTAAATTACAGGCTAATAAAAGAGCTTAGGTTTAGTTTACTACCAAAATTGCTTACCAGTTTCAGTTTTGGAGCGTTTCTCTGATTTGCAGCTGGTAACCGTGATCCACATGTTGTCGCTCAGTGTAATCGTGTTCACGGTAGACATTCCCTGAAAAAATATATCCAAAATTACAATACAATAGGTATGGCACATGCTAAATATCAATAATTATCTCTATAATCAGTCAACTCAAGCAAGTAGATATGAAACTGATGCATTTGATACCGCTGAGATAAATGTTTGTATGACCTGCAGGTATTTGGTTCAGGTATGGGTGTAGTGGTACCAAGGTATGATCGTTATTCCCGATAATACCAACGACACAGGAGAAAATCTTAGCCCCACACTATTTATAACATAATTATATGTTTAGACGTTCTAGATTTGGGCAAGAAAGTTTAAAGGTACATACCGGTTTTATCAGGGATTAATGCAGATGTTTCAGGAACACCACTAGATATCTCGGTAGCGGTAAATAACGTTGCATAAGCATCGGGGCGAAGACGAGCTCTATTGTGCGTTAATGCGAGAAACTTTTTCTCATGCTTGCGACACACAAATTGCCTGCGAGAATTATGGAAGGTCAGGCCTCGAAGTCTTGCACAAATTTATGATCTAGCCACTTTTGGAGTCCTATCTCACTTTTTGGAAACTTATGTTGGTAATCTGACGTCCTTTCGTCTACTGTACACAGCTCACAACACAGCACTTGTACATATTGCGAGATGAAAATACAGCTTCCGGAATTGGAGGATAAATTTTACTGAAATATATATCAACGTAAACTTCACTCGAATTTTTCTGTTTTGAATCTGCAATGGCGTTTAGAATTTTGCCTGCTTGACAGCACCGAAACGTCCGAAATGTCTACGAACATAGATTAAGTATATATAGCTTTCTCTGTCTAGGGTCTACGAATGATGTGTGAGCACACAGAATAAAAATAGGCTAGATTCTCAGTTCACAGATCACCGACCGCGCTTGCTGAAAGCCACCGTTGGTGCATCATCTCACATTTTCGTACGGAATACCGAATAAATGATTTTTTCCGTTGCACACTAGACACCTCCCTATCGTTAGAACATACCCCAATGAAAGTTGAGCCTTAGTTCGCGCCTGATAGGCAATGGTGTCAGTCGACGAATTTCAGTCAGATAATTTTATGAAAAAATGCCTTCATGTGCTATGAATTGGAGCATCAATGGTTCCCATGTGAATAAAAAGAATGCTAGAATTACCTTTCATACGTATATACATCGCTATTGATGTTATTTTTAATAAAAATGAATATATTGAGATTTTATATGATGACGGTATTATGCCAACCAATCAATGAACTTTTCTACCCACCAATAAAATGGTAAATTTTATGAACATACTCCTAAACCCTTATTTAATTCTATCAGGCAAATTTTTGACCAGTAAACACAATCTGACAAAAATTTACAACAAATGTTTTCAATATGTCACAAGTTACAATGATATATTTAAATCTTTGAAAGAACACCCCGCTGATACCCGACCTCATGTCATGATATAGGTACTTTTTATCAAGATCATTGTTCATGTATTCCTAAAAATTAGATTATATTATATTGCCAAAAATGATTCACTATTGCACTCATCACGGCAAAAATTGAATAAACTAACAATTTTTCCAGGCACATAAAAATAATATACCATTTCGTTTTCGGATTTAAATGAGAACAAACATACTAACACATACACAAACCTATACTATAGCTACCTAGTTCCACAAACAATATTTATTTTATCAGGTTTTAATGTATGTTTGTGTTTTTTTTTTTAATAAATGTATGTTTAGTACTCTAGATAACAATAAAAAAGTATTGAAATGTCTGCACATGTCTGTCCGGTCAGGGTGAGTGACGATTTGCGAAAGGCTGCTGGTAGAATCTGGATGTGTCGAGTACAGGACAGGGCACAATGGCGCTCATTTAGGGAGGCAGTGGACTGCTATATGAGCCGATGATGATGATGATGATGTAATGTGTGTAAATATAATAATAATTTTATAAAATGTCTGGTTGATTACTTTGTACATACTTCTATAATTAAATGTTTTGAACCTATTTACCCGATTTGGAATACGTCTAGAAATGATTTACTGTATTAGCTACCTATTAAGTCGTGGAAGGCCAGCCACAGGACAGCAAATTATGTTCATATATTTTTGTTATATTTCCCCTAAAAACTTTAATAATAGCGAGCCTTTGAATAACTGTTACCATACAAATATAAATTATCTTAATTACTACGATAGGTAGGTAAGTAATCATTTTTTTTTTCAATAACATTCATCATAATTATTTTATCGATTGTTTTAATTTGCTTTACACTTACTGCATGAAACATCCCCATAATACCGAATGACATGACACAGACGTAAAATGTCATTTAGACAGAAAATATTATTTGCCACGTTCAACAGCAATTCAAACCCAAGTCCTCAAAATATAAGATCGATTTTCAACTGAGTGTAACATTTGTCATTAAATTAACGAAAAGAGTTCCGGTGTTTGAGTTTGTAGTTATTTTGTACCATGTTCAGTGCCATATGTCTTTGATGTCAGATAGTCTATAGGTATTCAGTCGCTGTTGCACACTCAAAAAAAAGCTGTCAAATTTAGTTTTGGCATTTCTTTGTTTACATTTTTACTCAAGTACGAGTAAAATTTCTTGCCGTTTGAGTAGATATAGAACCACCACAATGCACCACATTACACCAGCCACTGGGAGTATAGTTCACTGGGAGATAATACCCATAATCCCTACGCTGGGCACAGTTTCTCGTACCTGACACTGCTGCCTCCTTTGGCGGTCAGGGAATATAGCTGTGCTGGCTTGCGCTATGCCGCATACAGCTGGCCGCCAGAGCCTCGTTAGTTAGTTATACCTACAGTAGGATGCAACACGGGCAGGTGAGATTGGCTTGGATTCCAAAGATGGATGTTGGAACCGCTTACACCCTCATATGGTATAAGACTGAAGAACCACGTTTTATACTAGGTAGGCCTAGAAATTACCTACTTATGTAGAACGTTATGATTAAATAATAGGTAGGTAGGTACGTCAATTAATTGCAAACCCCTGGTGTTAGTACTTGTCTCCTTGATTAAAGTAAATATGCAAGTTAATTATAATAATAATTCATCATATTATATTATTATTTATGATAACTATGTTTCTATTTTTGTATAAATTCAATAGGTAGAGTTTTATTAAAAACAGAACTTTAAACGATGCTTCTAGGATAAAGCAGCACAAAGTAGGTAAGGTAGTTGACTCGAGTCGGCACAAGATGGCGCCATAGTGGCAGTACTGCTTTACCCTAGAAGGCGATAAGTGACAGATTATTTCAAAAATTGGCAGTCTGTTTTTGTCGTGGAATAATGATAATCTAGTACCTACAAAAATAATACAATTGAAGTAAAGAATATTCGTTATTTTATTTCGCAAGCCGTTCCAGTTCACCCAGGCCAACACTTAAGACAACAAAGCAAACAAATCCGGCTTCTACAATACTTTTCTAAGCACTTTTTATCAGGGAGTTCCAGTTGCATTCTTGCGGCTCTATCTTCAGACCCTCGTCATCAAGGTGTCATGGCTTCATGTTAAATAATTTTGCATTGTCATCCGATTTCCAAATGCATGCAAAATAGCTCATTCAAAAACCTCGAAGTAGGTTAAATTTAATTACCAATAACCTTAACCTAACCGTATACTTTTATCGATGGGTAAAACTAAATAAAAGAAAAAATAAATATACTTAGGATATTACTATATTTTCAGGTAAATACAATCTTAGTAAAACTAGGTACGCCTTTTCCTGCTTCCAGCGCCTCGCGTCGAGTTCTAACGGAAGAGTTTGGAAAAATTGAAGGTCAATGTCCCTGACAGGAGTAAGGTCGATAGGGAAGACTTCATCCTTGAGGAGAAGAGACACTTGGACAGAAATTCAGCTCACAACAAGCGCAGTACCGCCGCAATACCCGCCGATTATCAAGATCTGGTAGAGATATGGCTTGGCAACCCTAATAGTTTTTTTTTTTCTACGGCGGGTAGTTGCACAAGTAACATTCTAAATAAAACCTCTTAATTTATAATTTTAAATTAAATAGTTGTAATCTACTTGTGCAATATATTTATGGTTAATTAAAAAGCCAATTTCTTCATACCTGCTTGGAAGTGTTTTCCTTTATTTCTAAGCTCAATTAGTGGTGAAAATCAATGAACATGTCTCAGCCTGGTTTGGAGGTTATTACAAATTCCATGGAGCAATTGAAGACTTTGTTTGGACAAGAGATGGACAGATTGCAGCAAAGAATAGACAATCCGTCTTCTCCGCGCCCTGCTGCTACCACCGACAGCCTGAACTCGGACCTCAACTCTTTCAGAAGTTTTGTTATGGGAGCGCTTCAGTTACTGCAGGATCAACTATATGTTGTCAGCTGTGATATTGACAACATTGAAATGCGAAGTCGTCGCAAAATCCTGCTACTTTATGGGGTTCCTGAAGAAGCCAAGGAGGAGACTGCTGATGTCATTGCAAAGATAGTCATCCAGAATTTGAAAATACAAGACTTCAACAAAGGTGCAATAAGTCGGTGTCATCGCATGGGTCGTTTGATTACAGGTGATAGGCCAAGACTTATACTTTTCAAGCTCACAGATATTACACAGCGCACTAAAATCTGGCAGGCTAAATCCATTCTCAAGAACACAGGCATCACTATGTCAGAGTTTTTAACTAAAGCGCGACACGACACTTTTATGACTGCCCGAAAACTATTTCGTTTATCTAAGAGCTGGACACAAGACGGCTCTGTGATTGTTATCGGTGGTGACGGAGCGCGCTATCGCGTCAACTGCATGAGGGATCACGACAAGGTCCCAAAACTAGCTCAGCAGGGTGTCTCTGCATCGCCAACGCCGGCAGTAGCATGAGCTACAACGAAAAAACCCGTTACTCGAGCTGTTAGCTCAAAGGTTAATCGGGTGCCTGCCAGCAAGAAGTGAATCTCCAATGGTTTTCATTCTAGGCATCAGTAAGCATTTCGTTTTCAATGGTACCTTCACCTTTCACTTGTAAATCTCAAACTTTTTCCTCTTTCAATCGCATCACCCACAAATTTATCATTTCGCATTGTTTGTTTTATTTACTTTGATAGCTTCATGTTATTTAACTGTCAATGTTTACGGTGCGTTCACATTTCAGATAAACTTTTTGTAAAAATTATTATAATTTTCTTTAATTATCTCGATTTATTAAGATATATTAGTATATAATGGGTACAGCCCGAGTTAATGTAAATACTGGTTCTTTGGTATATTACCTGTTCTATAGTTTATTTTTCTTCTATTATCTTTAGCTTAGAATTTGTTAAGTTTTATTTTTGTCGCTATAATTAGCACAAACAAGCAGGAAGGTTAGATTATCGTAATAATAGTTGTAAATAGTACTCTTTATTGCGTATTTTATAAAATTGTTAGATATAAAATATATTTATTTATTCTTATTTTAAAAAATGCTAAAAAACGTTTTTAGTGATGATAGTGATGATTATTTATCATGCTCTTCTGACAATGAGTCGGTTGGCAGCGATGACAGCTTTTCTAGTATACCCACTCTCTCGGAAAATCTTCATTCACAGTTATCTGATGTACCTAAGAACTTTAATGTCGTTAATATTAATGCACAAAGTATACCAAGTCATTTTTCTGAAATTTTACCGTCTTTCAATGACAAAAACATTCACGCTATTCTTATTTCTGAATCTTTCCTCAAACCATGTCTGCTTTCTACTGCATATACTTTACCTGGTTTCCGTCTCATTCGCAATGACCGAAATGGCAGCGCTTGTGGAGGCGTGGCTATCTATCTCCGTTCTCATTTACCTTTTTCTATTGTAAGTATGTCTCCTCAATCACCATCCCTGAAGATTGGTGAGCACTTGTTTCTTGAAGTATCTCTCTCACACACTAAGATTCTGTTTGGTGTGTACTATTCTAATTCAAGCAAAAATAACTTCTTTTCCGCTTTTGAAAACCTATTAGTCAACATTACCCCCACCTACAGTCATTCCATTATTATGTGTGACTTCAACTGCTGCCTTCTGAAAAAGGACAACCGTACTTCTTCTATGGAATCCGTAACTAAATCGTGCAATCTTCATATTCTTCCTCTCAATGCCACTCACCACGCTCCCAACACTCCGCCTACTTTACTTGATCTTATTATTGTTTCCTCTCTCTCTCTCTCTTCCTCGCTAGCCAGATAGCCCAGACTCTACCCGAAAGTGCAAGAAGGACAACATATCACAAAATCAGCTGACCTAAAATTCTTTCTCGAAAACGTTGCTAGCTCCTATACTATCTCAATCACGTTAGTAAATATGGTCAGTATTCGGCGGATTGTTTTTCATATTATGATTTGATATTCGTGTCTTATAAAGTACGCCCTCCCAAAGCCAAACCCAAAATTATTCTGCAGCGTAGTTTTGGTAGTATGAACACGGAAAGGTTTCTAGACGACGCCAAACGGTTAGATTGGTCACCTGTCTTAAACAGTGATAGCATAGACGATAAAGTTGCTATTTTCAATAACATGATTACTGAGCTCTTTGATAAGCATGCCCCCTTTCGTGCAATCAAAATGAAACAATTACCTGCTCCTTGGCTTACTGATGAAATTAAAGCTCTCATGCACAAAAAAACTGTTTCTAAAACTAGATATAAAATAGTACCTAGTGAGCATAACAAGAAAAAATACATCAACTCTCGTAATCGCTGCAATAGGGTGTGTAGAGACGCACAACGTCACCATATCCATGAATCTGTTTCTGATGAAGATCCAGCAAAAGTCTGGAAGTTTCTTAGATCATTAGAAGTTGGTAAGGCTCGTCAGGATTCTATTCCTGGAGTTCTTGACATAGATTCTTTAAATCAGCACTTTTCTTCCGCTTTTGACATCAGTGACATTGTCAAAAATTGTACTATCAATTTTCTCTCCTCATTACCGACTCCTGATCATACTCCATTTATTTCCAACCAAGTCGCTGCTGTTGATGTCAAAAAGAGTGTTTTTTCCATCACGTCCAATGCTGTTGGAACAGACGGCATTAGTCGTAATATGATTGTTCCAATTCTAGATCAAATTCTTCCCATCCTTTGTCATATCCTTAACTACTCTCTAACGAGTGGCGCTTTTCCGGAAGTTTGGAAGGAAGCTCAAATTATTCCCTTACCTAAGAAATCCAACCCTAAATCCTTTTCTGAATACCGACCTATCTCAATTCTTCCCTTCCTATCCAAAGTCCTTGAACGTCTTGTACATGATCAGTTAAATTCTTTTTTGTCCTTTAACAATCTTTTAAATCCCATGCAGTCTGGCTATCGTAAAGGCCATAGTACTACAACGCCCTAGTCAAAATCTCAGATGACATTCGTCTGGGAATGGATAATGGGCAGGTCACTGTCCTAACTGTCCTCGACTTTAGTAACGCATTTAATACTGTCAACTTTGACATTCTTCTGGCATTACTCCGCACTCTAAACATATCTTCAGCAGTGGTTGACTGGTTCTAGAGCTATCTTCATGGCCGCCAACAGCGAGTTCGCCTCGATGAGTCTTTCTCTTCGTGGTGTCATACGTCTGCTGGCGTGCCTCAGGGCGGCGTACTATCTCCTCTTCTCTTTGCAATTTTCATCAACTCTATTTCTCTTAATCTTTCATCGTCATATCACCTCTATGCAGACGATCTTCAGATTTATACACAAGCTCCACTCAGCAATATTTCTGATGCGGTTGCGATAATCAACTCGGACTTACGTCGCATAACTGAATGGAGCAAGTGGCATGGGCTAAAAATAAATCCTACTAAAACTCAAACTATAATAATTGGTAGCTCTAGAACACTTTGCAATATCGATCGGCCAGCATTGCCTCATATCGTTTTTGATGGGATAGCAATTCCTTATAGCGAGACCGTCAAAAATTTAGGTATTATGTTTGATCGCACTCTGTCTTGGAATGCTCAGATGGACACTACCAGTCGTTAGTTGTTTGCATCTGCTGGCTCACTTAGAAGGCTACGGAATTTCCTTCCTACTGCTACCAAAATCACACTTGCACAATCTCTTTTACTTTCCGTGCTGGATTACGCTGATGCTTGTTATTTGGACCTCACTGAGGAGCAACTTAATAGGCTTGAGCGTCTTCAAAATGTCTGTATCAGATTTATCTTTGGCCTTCGAAAATATGACCACGTTACTCCCTTTCGTGCCAAACTAAAATGGCTTCCTATTCGCCAGCGCCGGCATTTGCACATTCTATCCCTTCTTTACTCAATTCTTTTCAATCCCTTTTTTCCTTCCTATCTTAAAGATAGATTTGAGTATCTCTGCTCCTCTCACAACTTTTCACTTAGGTCATCAGATAACCTCTTACTGAAAACTCCTCTGCAAAAAACATCTTTTTATTGTAGCTCGTTTACAGCCCAAGCTGTTCAGTTGTGGAATGCTTTGCCACTCAATATCAGGAAATCAACATCGCATAACACTTTTAAATTGAAAGTTTACCAACACTATTTATCACTTTCTTATAGTTAGTTAGCATTTGAATTTCCGTCACCTCTTTTTTCTTTTATAAACTATGTATTAATATATTATTTTTATTATTGTATGTATTAGGGTAATAATTTATATTATATTGTATTAGAATTGTATGTATAGTTACTAAGTTCCTTCTTAGCATTGTATTTAATTGTAATATGCATAATCTTGTATTAGTGCACCGCCATCCTCTAAAGCTTTGCTCTTCCTATCCATACTATGGTTGCCTGGAAGAGATCGCTTTAAGCGATAAGGCCGCCAATTGTGTAACCTTCTAGTACATAATGCATAGATTAAGTTACTTTTACTTGTATGATTGTGGTGATCAATAAAGTGTTATCTATCTATCTATCTATCTAAAGCGCATTCATTGTGTAGCTAAGCACTGATAAAACTGATTAATAAGCTGTTTTTATAAGTAAGTCTGTTGGTTATTTAATTTGACAGCTGTTTATGCATCAGTTTTATCAGCAGTTTCGCACTAAATAGCGTTTTTAAGTAAGAAATTTCCTAACTAGACCGTCACATATTACGAAACGAATGCCGATCTGCACTTTCACGTAGTCTAAATCCCTGTATAAAAAATATCTTCCTAGGTTTTTTTATTGCAAAGTTATAATTTTCTTTAATTATCTCCCTAACCTAACCTAACCTAACCTAACTTACCAGGTTATAAAAATAAGGTACTTAGGTTATAAAAATAATAACCTTATTATAAATAAAACAAAGGCATAACTATATCCAAAGGTTGTGTAAAGTTTATGACGCAGATTTGCAATAGTAAGGTACTTGCGGTGAACAAGGCCCACCTTAATTAAAAACTAAATATTTCAAATATCTAACGATAACAAATAGAAAACAGAGCATTTTAAGTATATTTACGTTATTAATCATCTGAAACAGTATTTTTTTTTTTGTTTCTTTCACAATTTTTCATTAAAAATAGGTTTTCTTAAAACCCTTGTTTTGGCTCCTATTAAACCTAGGTGGTTTAATAAAGACCTTGTATTAAAAACTTGTATTAAAAAGTATTAATTGACTAAATACCTATAAAAGTATCATATTTTTAAACAAATTATTTGTAACACTACATATATCTTTGAAAGTAAACAAAAAATTTTTTTTTTATATAAAATTTGTGGCCCTTATTACACTAATGAAATCTCACGTTACTAATTCTGAGATCCTATTTCAATGAGCTTCTAATAAAAACATAAAATGCTTCTTATTTATAATAATGCAACAGACAAAGTACCTAGTAGTTCTAGAAAACAAAACAATAGGTACCTATATTAAACGTAACAAAAGTTAGTGTAGGGCTCAAAGAAGTAAACACTACCTCAACTTATACAAATCTTCTTAAACAGCATATAGTTGGAACCTTAAAGTATAATATTTATTGTAATTATTATTATTAACGAGTGTAAGCATAATAATAAATAAGCATACTAAGTATTTATATCAACATATTTTTCAACAAATTACATAAAAATCTTTAACTGCCTTTGTTATTATAATCAACAAAATAGAGTTAAGAGATCGTGATCGGTTTCAATAAATTTTTGGTCGGCTAATCACAAATTAGACATTCAAACTCAACATCATCTTTTGTCAAGCCGAAACATTGTTCATGGAACCATCTTCGACACACTGGGCATTGTCGCATGTCTTCAAAGCTCTCTGTGTTACATGCGTGGCAATACCATTTATCATCAGGATCTATTTTTCTTTTCTCCTTCTTTTTGCCTTTTAACGTCTTTGTTCGAGTATTCTTACTTTGGATTATCTGTTTCTCATTATTTTTGTTATCGTTTCTCTTGCTCTGTTGCTGTTTCTTATTCATCTGTTTTATTTTATCTCTGTCTGCAAACAAATCTTTAGTCACTATCCGGGCTTTATAATTGTTTGCTTTACGCCTTGGCTTCTTTTGTTTTACCACGGCAAAATTTGGCAGTGGAATGAACTGCTGAAAAGCTATATTTTTTATACTCTTCGAAGTGCTGCATTACAATAGGCTTATTTAGCTTTTGGGCTCTTCCTGGATTTAAGATCTGAACCTTTCGCTTCGATATGTCGGGGTGTCTCCTTAAAAACAATTTTAACCATTCTTTTCCAGCCTTCTTTGTGTTTTGGTTAAAATTGTTTGGAATTTCGTGTCGTTCACAAAATATGTAGGCTTGATGGCGTATAACTTTTGGGGTCAAAGGAAATCCTACAGCCTTTTGATTCTTGAAGCCAAATCATTTTCTTGCTCCGCGGTTAGAATTGTAAGGCGCCCTATATGTTTTTCGACTTTTCCAGTTTTCAAATGGTTTACCAAGGTTCTTCTGGGAATAGAATACCGCGCGGCCGCCGCGCGTTGTAACATTAACCCTCCTTGAACAGCAGCCATAGCGGCTTTCAATTGTTGTAGTGACCAAAGTCCTCGACATTTTTTTGTAAGAGGTTCCATAATTTGTTTTATAAAAAAGCAAATAAGGCTGAGTAAATGAATAAAAATTTACGAATTTTTAAAGCTGAATACCATTTGAGCAATATGTTAACAATAAATAAAAGATTAAATAGGAAAAGCTTAAATTTAATGTAATTTTTCACTAGAACTAGACGATCTGAGAGCTTAACAAGGGCCGGCTCTATTTACACACCTTGTAAGTGGCCCTTATTAGACCATGAGACAAGTTCGACAAGATTCAATCTAAAATTAATAAATATTGATATATTTATTAAACTTACCTTATTTAGTCAACACTATTCACTCATTTTAACTTTCATCATCATCATCAGCCTATAGCAGTCCACTGCTGGACATAGGCCTCCCCTAATGAGCGCCATTTCGCCCTCTCCTGAGCTCAATTCATCCAGCTTCTACCAGCAGCCTTTCGCAGATCGTCACTCCACCTGGCCGGAGGGCGTCCTACACTACGTTTGCCGAGCCGCGGTCTCCACTCAAGAACTCGTTTACCCCAACGGTTATCGGTTCTTCGGCAGATATGGCCAGCCCATTGCCACTTCAGCTTGCTAATTCTCTGAGCTATGTCGACAACTTTAGTTCTATGTCTAATATACTCGGATTTTATCCTTCAGAGAAACTCCGAGCATAGCTCGTTCCATAGCTTGCTGAGCGACTTTAAACTGGTGAACTAGCCGTACTGTGAGTGTCCACGTTTCGGCTCCGTATGTCATGACGGGTAGGACGCACTGATTGAAAACTTTCGTCTTCAAACATTGTGGTATGGGTGACGAGAAAACTCGACGTAGTTTTCCAAATGCTGCCCAACCCAGCTGAATCCTCTTCTTGGCTTCCTTCTCGAAGTTGTTTCTACCCAACTGCAATATCTTCCCGAGGTATGTATACTCCGAAACAACTTCAAGAGGGTGTCCATTAACGACGACAGGACTCGGATCAATTCGGTGATTGACCATAACTTTGGTCTTGTCCAAATTCATGCCGAGACCTATCTTTCGCGAGGCTGATGCTTGGCCGTCCAGCATCTGTTGCAGCTCCTCCAGCGACTCCGCCATTAGGACTATGTCATCAGCGAATCGCAAGTGTGAGATGTGCTCGCCGTTAATGCCCATACCTTTCCAGTCCAGTGTCTTAAACATATCCTCCAACGCGCTCGTGAACAGTTTCGGAGATATAACATCTCCCTGTCTCACTCCGCGGCGCAGTTGGATGGGTTTAGACTGCTGGTCCTGTACTCGGACACTCATAGTGGCAGCTTCGTACAGACATCTTAACACTTCGATATAACGATAGTCCACTTGGCATCGCTGTAAGGATTCCAGGACAGCCCAGGTTTCGACAGAGTCAAAGGCCTTCTCATAGTCCACAAAAGCCAAACACAGGGGCTGATTATACTCTTCGGACTTCTGTATAATCTGCCTCACTGTGTGAATGTGGTCTATGGTGCCATATCCTACGCGAAACCCGGCCTGCTCTGGTGGCTGGAACTCGTCGAGTCTTCTGGCGAGACGATTCGTTATGACCCTAGAAAACAGCTTATAAACGTGGCTCAAGAGCAAAATAGGTCTGTAGTTTTTAAGAAGAGTCTTGTCACCCTTCTTAAAAAACAGAACCACCAAGCTCTCGTTCCACGCCTTAGTAGTTCTCCCACAGTGAAGGACGGAGTTGAAGAGGTTCTGCAGTTCCTGCACAACAGGAGCTCCTCCTGCCTTCAGAAGTTCTGAAGTGACTCCATCTTCACCGGGGGCTTTTCCATTTTTTAACTGTCTCAGGGCCAACACGATCTCGTCTTGGCTGATTTCCGGCAGGTAGTCGGTGTAGTGGCGGGTGAGGGTGGCTCTGGAATCATGGTTGTCACGTTGGGGGCAAGGAGCATGTGCCGTGTACAGTCGGCCATAGAAGTCCTCGATCTCTGATAACATCTCCGGCTTTGACAAGACGGTTCGGCCATCGTGTGTTGTTAACTTCGTCAGGTGGCTCCTGCCAAGCTGCATAGTGAATACTTTGGACCCTCGATTTGAGGCGTGTGTTGGAGCTCCGAAGGTTACGCCGTATCATCTTCGCAATTCGCTTGTTCAGGTCTGACCTCTCTGACGAAGTGGCCTGAGTGGTTTCCCGTCTTTTTGCCATCAGCCCAAGAGTGTCATCCGAAAGTTTGGACTTCTTGCCTTTAGGCTGCATTTGGCAGAATTTGATGCCCTCATCCCTTAACGTTCCAACCACGTTCTGTAGGGCCTCATCAACGTCATCGGTGGGTACCACGGCAACGAATCTATCACCGAGAAGCTTCTGAAACTTCTCGGTGCCTGCCATGATCTGGAGTAGATTGGGTCGGAGCGTGGACTTCATCAGACGGTTTCGTTCCAGCTGAAGATTAATATTCAGAGAGCCTCGGACAAGTCTGTGATCAGATCCGGTGTTGAACCTGTTGATCACGGAGACGTCTCTGAATATGTGCTTTTTATCCGTCATGATGAAGTCAATCTCATTTTTGGTCACAGCGTCGGGGCTTCGCCACGTCCACTTCCTGTGGGGCTTCTTCTTAAAGAACGAATTCATCAAAAAGAGCCCCTCCTTCTCTAGGAAGTTGACGAGCATTTGCCCCCTGTGATTTCTACTTCCATGACCATGCGGGCCCACTCTGGATTCGTCGCCAACCCGGCGTCCCACTTTGCCATTAAAGTCCCCCATAACAACGTTGAAGTGAGCCTTAGTGGTGTTGTGCAAGGCTTTGGATATGTCCTCGTACATATCCTCCACTTCATCATCCAAGTGTGCCGAGGTCGGTGCGTAAACCTGAATGATCTTCATACTATACCGCTTGGATAGTCGAAGGATCAGGTACGCTACCCTGGTCGACACACTGGAGATTTCCTGAACGTTGTTACAGAGAGCCTTATTGACGAGAAACCCTACGCCACCCTGTGATGTTTGGTCACCCTCGCGGAAGTACATTAGATGGCCCGAGTCTAGGGTAATGGTGTCCTCTCCCTCTCTACGGACTTCACATAACCCCAGAACATGCCACCTAATGTTCTCCAGCTCCACTTCCAACTGCGCTAGATGTTCATCGAGCCTCAGAGTGCGTCCGTTATACGTTGCTAGGGTCAGGTTTTGCAGGTAGCCAGAGGTAGCCCGGTGATTGTTCGCACCCCTTGCCCCGCCGTTACCATGGCCGCTACCTGTATGACCAGGAATAGCGGGGCGGCCGGGAACTGGGGGCCATTTCTTTTTTGTAATTTTCATTAGTGGGTTTATGCCCATAATCCCCACGCTGGGCAAGCGGGTTGGGGATCGCAGGGCACAGCTTCTCACACTGCCGATGCTGCTGCCCGTCAGCGGCCAGGGGATTTATCTGTGCCGATGTAGGCTGCGCTATGCCGCAATCAGCCGGCCGCCAGAGCCTCGTCCGTTATTTAACAGGGTGCACCACGTGCAGGTGAGGTTGGCTTGGGTACCGAAGATAAAAGTTGGAACGCCGTACACCCCTTTAACTTTACAATAGCAAATTCTTTAAACAACAGGCAATTTTACACACAATTTATCCGTTATCATGGAGAATTTTTTACTGTGTAGTGATGCATACCGACTGCGTGGACGGATTTGTGGCTACTGACAAGATAGCGGATCGGAGCGCGACGCGATTATGGATGGTAGCCTTGCTATTGGTCCTATACATGTGTGCGTGACTAGAGTCTAATAGAAATTTTGGAAGTACGTTTTAGTAGTAGTGGCTCTTGTAAACTGCCGGCTATTATTACCCGCAAGTACCTTATCCTTATCAGTGACGGTCTATTTGCGGCCATTTTAGCAAAAATAACAGTGCTCGTAAGATACATAACTAATAAAGCACAGTGTCCATTTTTTATTTATTTAATAAGACTCATTGTACTCATTGTACTAGGTACGCCCACTGCGTTAGGCACTACTCAACCTATCTATCAACGAAATCTATTAGCTATCATAATTACAAATACCTACACATTTTTATTTTCCAACAAGTTATTAGGTACCTACATTATTTCTTCCCATCCTATTAACTATGTAAATGGTAACCTTTAAAATATATGTGACTAGCTTTCACCTCCGGCTTCGCATAAAATAAAGTAATTAGTTTTTCGGTGACTCCGTCCATCCAAGGCACCTAAGCAAGCATATATCTGGAGGTGGTTCGAAACTTCTGAACAAACATCTCGTAGGTCATCTACCTCACGCTCCCTCACCCGACCCAGACAGAGCGGCGCAGAATCCTCCAAACAAGAAGAAGCACGCCCAGCCAAGGACGATACATGCGAGCGCGCTTGGAAGCGGCGGCGATGCCATACCACACCTACGTAGATGCGCGTGCCTACCTATCTAATGGACCAGTAGAAGGTAAGTACGCTTTGGCACCGCCCTGCCACCGCTCGGCGCCTTGCCACCACTCGGCGCCGCCCCGCTAGCCTGACCTGGGTGCCCGTGCAGCATCTGGCTTTAGGCTGGACTTTGTGTTGTGGGAACCACATGACTAATACTATTTGTTTATTTATTTTTTTGTGAATTAATACCTACTTATTATACATAGAAAACACCCAGACCTGAGACAAACATCTGCAAATAATGATAACATTTGTCCCGCAGCGAGAATCAAACCTTCTGCGTCTCAGGCGGACCTTCGCCCACTGCGCCACACGGATCGTCAGATGGCGCACGCAACTCTCCTCTCAAGATGATGATCAAAATGAAATGTCAACGTCAAGTACTTGTTCAATTTGTAGCTAGGCAAACTGGGTGTGGCTGCCAGGCATTACCAGGCAGACAGTAGACAAAGTATTATTTTGGTCGCTGATGGATTTTGTTACCTAATAGGTAGGTAGTTTAGAGTGCAGGCAGAAGAGTTAACTGTTACTTAAGTTGCAATTAAAGTATCATAAAATTAAAAAATGAGGTCACTGTGTTTTCATAAGGTAGGGTATTTTCTGAGCAATGTAATTTTTTTTTAATCTTCGCAAATAGACCGTCACAATTTATGATACTAACGCCTATCTGCGTCATAAACTGTACATAACCTCTGGGTATAGTTTTTGCCTTTGTTCTATTCATAGTTAGGATATTATCAATTTAAGAAATTTTGAATAAATTATTAAGCTATTGCATAGTTTCTATCGAGGGCCTTGAGCGCGGGGACCGAATCCAGAAATTCCGTAACGAAAAAAAACCTCACGCTCCCCACTCCGACAGGCAAGGAGGTGTGGCTTGAAGGCCGTGCATTGTCTAACGTCGTTTCTTTTCGGCAGTCTTCGACACGGTGGTTGTGCGGTTGTTGTGTGCGTGCAACTAGACGTATTTTTATTTAATAAAAGAAAAAAAATTGTTTTCTTATCGGTCACCACGCTCAAAAAGTGTAACTTGAATTAATATCAAAGAAAAAGAAATACTGCATAAATAAAATAAATAAATAATTATAATTGCATAAGTTGATACAAAATGCTATGCAATAGCTTTACCGCGGCAGTCCCCGAGTGCCACACGTCTTTTTTTATTTATTTTTTATTTATTTTTATTTTATTATTATTTTTATAACCTTCAAATGGTAAGTATTAGGTAACTTTGCAATAAAAGAACCTAGGAAGATATTTTTTTAAAGAGGGATTTAGTGACTACGTTATGGTGCAGATCGATATTAGTTTCGTAATTTGTGACGGTCTAATTGATGAAATATTCAGCTATTTATGTCATCAAGCCAACCAGCCACCACATTTTTGTTGATATCTCAGCAATTATGGCTTTATAAATGTTTTCAACCTTTATAAAATAATTGCAATAATTAAATAATTGTCAGCATAATTGCTGACTAAAGCAGTATGCCAATCTGCATCACAAACTCATCACTAACTCTGGGTATAGTTTTATCTTTGTTCATTCATAAAACAATCAGTTTTTCATCATTTTATAACCTCAAATCCGAAATTTCTTTTTTTTTTTTAACTTTGCAATAAAAGAGCCTAGGAAAATGATTCTTTAACTAGGATTTAGTGACTCGCTTGTAACGCAGAATGATACTTGATTTTTAATTTGTGATGGTCTAGTTGCTGAGTTAATTCCTATATGTAGTCACAGGGACCTGATATCAGAACCGCGCATCTCAGTTTTTTGTAAATATCTCAACAACTAGATTGTCACAAATTGCGAGAGTTATACTGATCTGAGTCACAAATGAATCATTAAATCTGGGAACATAAATTACACCCAAGAGTGCTGGCCATAGGGTTCTGATATCAATGATTTATTTTGTAACCAGGGCGTCTTAATCTAAGTCTGAGCATTAAGATATAACGTATAAGTACCTACCTACTAAGTTAGGTTTATTATCTTATTTTAACTGTTAATGTACGACTTAAATTTTACATTGTATACTAATCGACGTGTATCTTTCCATATGAATAAATTATTATTAGGATTATGATTAGTAGCTTCAGCAACAAAGCCCTTTAGATTAATAGGCTTAATTTTTACTGGATGCTAGTAAAAAATAAGCCCGTTGATTCGCCCGCGTAGTACCTTGACGTGAAAACGGAAAATACATAGAACATCTACTTACACACTTTCGCATTTTATTTTTGCATGCATCATGGCCGACGTGAAATAAAGACAAGTGGCCCTTAGGTAGTTGCCGAGTTACAGTAATAATTAAAAAAGGTTCAGAATGTCCGAACCAATTTCTGGAGCTCCCAATTCTGCTGGTGCTATTAAATCGTAAGTACCTGCTCTTTTATCTGTTTTGTGCGTTTCAAGAGGGATTTCTCCTTTCGTAAGTAACTAAAAACTACCTTGGCGATTTTTTTATACCCTATATTATAGACTAGTTTAGTTTTGGTTGGCGAAGTAACCATTACCTATAATTTCGTAAATATTTTATGACGATTATGATGACCTTGTTCTAAAAAATCTAAAGTTAAATATACTGAAAAAAATATTGGCTATCATGATTATTGTGGCCACGATCCTGGCACGTAATTTTGATATTTGAAGATGGAACTAGCACCTGGCCCACCTTATGTAAAGTAGTAACCATTACTTATTACAAAGTATTGTGTCGTATGTTACGTATGTTAGAACGTGCCCTACGATGCAGCGCTCTGTGTCTATCATCTTGAGGTGTTAGAAAAAAAGAAAGAAAGAAAATCGGACAGGCTAATTAAAAGTGAATTATAACAACAGAAACTAATTAATTACATAGCCAAAAAACAATAGCAAAAAATAAACTATTTTCAATTTAAAAGGGCTGCTGCAAAAATGATGGAGATACAATGTGAACCTATGAACGTAAATGAATTTTGAAAACAATTTTAAGAATTTTATCACTCTACTTTTTTCTGTTGTCTGACACTTCCATTTGTTAAGCCTTGTGCCAGTAATTTGGTTAAACCAGCTTTTCCCAAAGTGGTCGATAACGCTCCCTTGTGGACGCTTCAGACCTAAAGGGGGCCGGTAAGAGACCCAGAAAAAAAATCGGGGCGTTTTGTAGAGGCTTGGGGGGTGATTTGTAATTTAATCTAATAGGAGGACTGTTAGACACCAACTGAACTCTCGACTCTCGACTACAGCTTGTGAATATCAACAAATATTAATTATGAGATTGCTCAAACTAACTCGGTTCAATATTTCTCTCCGCGTAGTTCAATATCTGTAATTTTTTATTGAATAAATAAGATTAAAATCATGTCAATCGGTCGGTCGCTCCGTTTCTAAATGAAAGTACACGTTCAAACAAACAAATAAAAAGCACTTCCTTATTTTAGTAGTTATTTGTATTCCTAGGTAATTTTCGTAGATAATAGACCACGAGCAATCACGTTTTAACAAGTTTTTGTTATATAACCCGATTTGTGCATACCTGTGTAAATCTATATACTATCTTCTGCGTTCAGGTCTCAAGTTAACTCTTGCGGGTTATACTCGTAGTATTTTTTTTTCTCCGCTAATACCTTTAGCTCACAATAATTAATTTAACTTATTAATTTAAGTTATAGTGGGTTTTGAGTAGGTGAAAAATGGGGGCGCAAAAAAATTATTTATTTTAAAAGTGGGCTGTAGACAAAATCTGTCTTATTCCAAAACGAAGATTAAAGACAGTCTAGGTTTAAAACTGTTTTTTTTTTTTAATACAAAATGTCATATTTTAACTAAGACGTTTTGGAATGAGGGGGAAAAGTTTTGGAACACTTTGATTAAACTATTCACCTCAGGAATCAATTGTTTTGTTGTAAGAATAGGAAGTAAGATAGGATTGGAAATGAGAAGGAGGATAGGATAGGAAAGAAAAAAGGAAGTAGTCTAATACTAATTCTAATTTGAGGTGGGGGGAGAAAGTTCTGCACTGACGTCCCGCATGGGAGTGTATTGTGCATTGCCCCCCTGCTAACCCAACCCCAGCCAGCCCAACTCCTTAAAGTAACGGAGAAGGACCCTGGATTGATGGCAACATTGCTCTAGAATTCCTGATGCTGCCTGAGACTGTGAGTTTTGATCAAGCCGCTTTTGTAACCCGGATTTTGTTCTGGCTTCGTTTGTGGTAGTGCAGTGTAATATGACGTGCTCCACTGTTTCTTCATCTTGAAAGCAACCACGACAGGTGCCGCTGTCCGTAGCTCCTGTCTTTACTAGGTGGTGGTTCAGGTCACAGTGGCCTGTGATAACACCAACCAGTATGCGTAGGTCTTCATTTTTAACAGAGTGTTAGTTATTTTATTGTTTCTTCCTGGAAGCATTGTTTCGTGTTTTTGCAGTCCTGTCTGCGTTCCCACAATCTCTGGTGTTCACTTAACGAATGTTGTTTTAGCCTTTTTTTAACTTCCACTAAAAGTGGGTTAGTGAGGCAAATGTCAGTGGCGGTTGGAGTGAGCCTGGCTCCTTCCCTTGCCAACGAGTCAGCCTTGTTATAAAAGTAAGTAGTATAGGCTAGGAGTTTGTCAATCCGTCTATTACTTATTTTTCTATCCCTCGGAAACAGTTCTTTTTTCTAGTATATTATTATTTTTTATTATAACAACGTATTTGCGACTGTGGCGTGAAAGCGTAACAAACAAACAACCTCACATTTGTATTCTGTTTTTAATAACAACTCTCCTAAAAACTACTAAACAATTAACCGTAACTTCTGGAAAGCCGACTTAAGAGTAGTTGACACCAGAGTACAGAAATATCGTTCGATTCTTACCCGCACTTCCTAATCCAAGATGGTAGTCAAAGTGTTCATGATCTGGATTGACTAAACATCGTGGTCTTAGTGATTAGTGATCATTAGTTCCATCTATCCATCAAATAAAATAAAAAAAATTGCCGCGCCTATCTACAATTTTGTGTTTATTACAAACGATAAAAAATATGCCTTAGGGATTTGAATGAATTCTGGTTGTGTATGCACGTGTTAAAAATTTAAGTTTTGCCGTTTTTACTTCACCTTGCCTAAGGTGGAGTCGAATCATTATGTCATTAGTTAGAGTGGATTTTGATCAAACCCAGTCACGCTCTAAATATTTAGTAATAAGTGATGATTACCAAATGTCATGAAAGTAAAAAAAAAACCTTGAGGACATTGTGAAGAATACTTAGGTGCATAGCGAGCGACACTGTAGAGAAGTCTTTAACTGAGAACACATTATGAGGAATCCTTGCCTTGAGACAAAGTACAGGTAGAATAACAACTAAAACTATCAAAGCGTTATTTTATGGTTAGGTTGAGGTAAGGAAATTTCAAGGTGACAACTGTTTGTAAGAGGGGAAACCCGAAAGAGTTACTCAAATAAGACTGGTTTGATAAATAAATAGTGATAATTTTATTTCTAGGAATGAGGATGATCCTCCAACTCTACAGGAGAAAGCTAAATTGTTTCTGAAAGCTCATTGGCGTGGACTAGTGTGCCTTTTAACGCCAATTGTCTTAAGTGTTATACTGATGCCATTTCCACCTGAGGTAAGAACCAATTTGGAAACTTCCACGACATCATTGACGACCTCTGTGGCTAATTGGGCGAAGGTTGCTAGAGACGCAGAAGGTTGCAGGTTCGATTCCCACCACGAGACAAAATGTTTGTATGATTTGAAAATCAGTGTTTTTGCTTTAAAGCAAAAAAAAAATCACTGAGGCAAGGCCTTTTTGTCTTGCTGCAGCACACACAAACTTACATAAAGTTCATAATTCCTATGGACTTAGGTACTTTGAAATGTTTGTGTTTCTTTCCTTCAATTAATGTTATTTTTTTGTGCTTATATCTTGTTATTAATGTAAATTGTGTGCCTGTAGTAACAAATAAATGATTTATCTATCTATCTATCTATCTAAATATTTGTCTCGGGTCTGTGCGTTCTACGTATAATGATAGTAAATCAGCAATGTAGTTCCCATAATTACAAGCCCTGCTTAGTTTGAGGCAAGATGAGTTACGATAGTAACAATATATATCAATGCTAGATGATGATGTGTGATAGCGTCAAACATCATTTATTTATTATTTACTAGCCTCGACCTGTGGCTTTGCTCGCGGGGTACCTGGATAAAAAGTATGTGCTATATCTACTTAGTATAAAAAAAAACTGTATGGGGACACCCTAATCACGTAACGATATAAAATATACTTTACGACCTATTAATACCTACCAACCCTACAACCTACAACCAACAATCCTATTAATAACCTCATACCTACCATATCCGCCAGTTCATGACTGAGAGCTTGCCAAACCCAACATATCATGCTAGTTGATTTGGGTCCGCGCCCACTCGGCCCGCTTAGACTCAACCCGAAGAATTGTACAGTCAGACAGAAAAATGACCCAGCACCAGCACAGCAGCAATTGCACCAGCTTGCAGCGTGCATTGCAGAGGGTGTAAAGTATAGTTTGGTTATATAAAGAAATAATTAAAACAATTACGTACTTATCCTTTTTATTATTATAGTATAAATAAATAAATAATGCGGGACGTAATCACACAGCATCTTATAGCCCCAAACTAAGCAGAGCTTGTATCATGGGAACCACATGATTGATTAACTACATATATATAATATATATATAAAATATATATTTTTGTAAATAGTACTAACATATCATACATAGAAAACACCCAGACCGGAGACAAATATCTACAGAACATGCAAAATTTATACGCAAGTATTATACGCTTTGTATTAGTAAAAATCACAGATGTTGTTAAATTATCTTTAAATATAAACATTTGTAATCTTACAGAATATAGATCTAGGTAGAAACAACACAATTAAATAATTAAAGTTTAGAGCAATACATAATCAATCATGAAAAATAAATAATTTTATATAAATAATCAACATTTATGCTATGTTTTTTATATGGAAGTATGTGTGCTATGGATGCGTGCTATGGATTTGTGCTATGGATGCGTGCTATGGATGCCGCGCCCTCACCGCTTCCCTACTATCGATACATCGAATTGCTCGAGCTGCGAATCTTCCTCGCTCAGCTACTTTGCGGCGGCGCATCTTCATAGCACATTTTACTCGCTACATAGCTTAGCATCATTGGAAACGGTCGCAAAGTTTCTTAGCTTAGCTTTTACATTCTCGCAGCATAACTGCATAGCACATCTCTGGTGGAATGGCACCCTTATACAAAATCGTCCCAATCCAAACGAACACACAGACACACACAAACACAAAAAACTTTCGCATTTATAATAATATTAGGGTCTGTAAAGATCTGACGAATGCGCCGCGAACTATTGCAACTATTTCGAATGTACAATAGTCGGCCATCGTCAATATGAAATACACGTGAGCAGCATACGCACAGCTCGCAGGCGGCTCGCGTGCGGCGCATTTGTCAGATCTGGACAAGTCCTAATAAAGTGTGATTTTTTTATGATTTATAGAAATATAAATGGTGTGCGTACACTCTAATGTTGATGGCTGTTTACTGGGTAACGGAGTGCATTCCTCTGCCAATCACTTCGTTCTTGCCCATACTGATTTTTCCTCTGACTGGTGTCATGAATACTGAAGTTACTTGCAACTGCTATATCAATGTATGTAAGCAATAAATTTATGTTATACCTAATGTACTCAACAACAATTACAAAACCAGCCTTATCAGTCCACTGCTGAACATTTAGGTACATTTAGGAGTTGGTCCCGGCTGTTTCAGTAGTCAAGACAAGTTGGAGGCCTTCCGGCGGTCAAAAACTCCGACACTAGCTATATAAAGAATGAAGGAAAGAAGTGAGCTTTCAAAGCAGACGTTCTCAGTTTAGTCCAGTCCACATTTACGTCACGTGATCTTTCATCTGGCTTGAGTAACGGGGGGTGTGAGGGATTTCTACCACCATCTTTGGAACCCAAGCCAACCTCACCAGCCCTTGGTGCATCCTGCTAACTAATAAACGGGGCTCTGGAACAAGCTGCCGACGGGCAGCAGCATCGGAAAGCGAAAAGCGATTCCCAACCCGCATGCCAATCGTGGGGATTATGGGCATAACTCCCTTCTCATAAGGGGATGCCTTTGTCTATCAGTGGACTGATATAAGCTAATTGTCTCGTTCTTATTGTTGTTGAGATAGGCTTGCTCAACACCTTTATTTCACCTCTCAGCCTAGTCGGCCTTGCTGAGCTAACTAAACCGCGGCCTACCTTGCGATATTTTCCTTCACTGTTCTGAGTATGTTTTACTGCGCACCATCGATTACTGTTGCGCATGGGCACATAAGCAAAATGCAAAACTTGAACCCATAACCTCAGCGTACATTCGTCTAGGCCATCATGGCTTATTATTATATGTAGAAAGAAAGAACTAGGTATTGCCTTCTTATAATATAGATTTTATATTTTATGTCCATCAGTGTAGGTACTGCTTAATGATGATGATGATGATGATGATAATGATGATATTTCTTATAACCAGGATACAATAATAATGTTCTTGGGCAGTTTAATTCTTGCATACGCTGTCGAACAGTCAGGTCTACATAAGAGGATGGCACTATGCGCAATAAGGGCTATCGGGTACTCGCATTACAGGTGACTATATTCATATTCATATTCATATTCATTTATTCATGCTTCAATGTACTACATTACAGTGGTATAGCTTATGTCTAGTATAGCTTATGAGTAGGTTGGTAGGTACATTGACCCTGTCAGGGCACTGCAGGAAAATAATTAATTTATTATTATACATATTAAAGGTTCTTTTGATTTTAACTACCTAACAACCTTTTTACGAACAAGTTTTCTATAAATAATACTATGGTCAGCGGGGTGATCGGCTAACTCTGTTGCAAACAGAAATGATTGACACCGATCCTGTTTTTACAAACTTTGACATTTTATCCGTGGAAATTCAATGAACGTCAATTGACAAACTGTCACAGTTTGGTAAAACAGGATCGGTGTCAATGCTTTTTGTTTGCAACAGAGTTAGCTGATCACCCTGCAGATACTATACGCCATATTTACTACGACAATGGGTGGCAAAAAAACTCTGTGCGTATGCGACACGCAGCAGATCAATAGTTGGTACTTTACGCCTATTTATATGAAAATTCCGATATTCACAACGAATTAAACTCCTTTTCACGAAAAAAGTACCGCGGATATAGGATAGAATAGGATAGATATAGCGTAGATAGGAATTGCCGGTTCGGGCTCACTATGAAACCGGTCTAAGAAGATCTCTGTGGTAGTATGTTTTAAAGGCATGTCTGGTTCATGTTATGTTGGTACTTGGCTGAAATGTGTGTTTCGAGCTGTGTTTCAGTATGTTTTGTATGTGGAGAGAGGTCTGTGAGCCCTGGTTTCTGGTCGTGTGACAATGTAGTCAGTAGATGTACTTTGTAAGCAGGAATGCGGTGATAAGATAGAGGGGATGTGGTGGTAGTTACTCAGAAACATTGATTGCGATGTTTTTTTGGATCGTTAGTGTGAACAAGATGGTTTTGATAAACGGTCCCCTGTTCCCATGCTTTAGTTCAAAAAAGGCACGATTAAGTAGTTTTAAAGATTGGCCTATAAATCTGTGTCAAAAGCCAGAGCAACTCGCTGATGCTGGTTTCTTTTACGCTGGTAGTGAAGACAAGACAATGTGTTTTTATTGTGGCGGTGGTCTAAAGGATTGGGAGCCTGATGACGATCCTTGGCAGGAGCATCTTCGCTGGTTTGGTCGGTGTCCTTATGTGTACATAAAATTGAATAAAAAGTGTTCATATTACGTTAATAAGGGAGGAATGTTTATTTGAATAAAAAACGTTTATGAAAAATTGTAGTTTTTTTATTTAATGTTATAATGCCCCCAAGCCAATGTGTTTATACAATCATTTGGAGCAATGTATCTCTTATCATCATTGCCTGAGATGATTTTTTTTCTTGAAATTTTTGTATAAACGTTATGCTTATCACTAGTAAATGTGCACATGTTATCATACAATTCATATTCAAGATTGAGTGCTTTTCGATAGTTTTCAAAGTTTAGTTTTCTAACAATAGCAGCAGATGTACCTTTGTTTTTCTTAATAGTTAAATCGTCTTGTAAAATATAGCTATACATCTTAGATCTTAGTCCTATAAATTCCTTAATGATGCGTCCATTGCTCTCGTCTTTCATCAAACCAACAACCTTTTTGTTGACTAAAGGGAGATTATAAGCATTGTCATGAGGAAGATCAGAGGTGTCAAATCTGTCTTGTAAATCATATCTAATGTCTTCATAAAAGTTGTTAGTTTTAATGTCATAGATGAAGGAGTCTGTGTCAGTGTATAGTAATTGCAAGTTATGTTTATATTTAGGTATCATATAGGAATAGTGAAAATCATACATAACCAGTTTGGATAATTCTAGTACGGTAAATCCAACGTAAATAGGTTTGTTGTATAAAATTTTTGTTTTATTCATTTGCACTGCTACTAAATTTGTGGAAAAGATTTTACAACTGTGAAAATTGGGGGCAGAAATATATCTCTGAGCTCCATATTTATATTTGGTTTTAGTTTTGTAACTACCCCATCTAGTGCATAGTTTTACATCAACCCTTTTCCCAACATTTTCAATGGTTTTACCGAAAATGGAGTTATTCATGAGTTTATAGAAATCCTTTTCAAATGAGTTTGTAGCTGCTTGTCTTTTAGCAGTGTTCAAATCAATGTAGGATCTCAACCATGGGGATTGTTGAAAAGATAAGATTCTGTGAATTTTTTTACAAATTAATCCGTTTTCTATGCATTGTTTTAAATTCAAATAATGTATCGTATAGTTTTGTTTGTTCTCGAGAGTGAGTAATAGTTTCTTAGTTTTGCCATTAGGTGGGGTTTTCGTTTCAGCACAAAAGGGATAGTCATTGTGTGAATCGTGTAGAGTCTGCGGATATTCTAAATCCACTTCCAAAATGTATCCCGTGTGTGAATCGGATCGTTGAGCGAGAATGTTAAATGTGTTAATTTCAGTATCACTCAACCAAACAAAGTTGCCGTAGGGTAGGTGTTGACTCATAGCATGTCCATACAAATTATTAACGTCTAAGTACATTATAAAATTGTTTTCCTGACTATGATTGTTGGTGTCGGGGTTTATAAATTTATTGTTGGATTTAGCATGTCTTTTGGAAACTTGACTGATACCTCCTCGGATACCGGATTGAATGAATTGAATCATTTCATAATCGGTAAGAAGTTCCAGATTTACACCTGTTTCTCTCAACATGGCATCCCACGAGAGACTAGGCGCTGTTAAGTATCTACACGGATCTAGTTTGTATGCATCGAAGCAAATACTTCGAAAGTTTTCAAAAACTTCCGCTAGTAGTAGGACATCTGTCTTGAGATATAGATCAGAGTATTGCCCCAGTGAGTTACATTTAAAAATGTCCCATACCTTTTGCGCATGTAGATAATCATGATTGGAAATGTGTGTTTGTGTTAGTTCGCTGTAGAATGACTGTTTATCAGGTAAAGAATGTTCTTCAAGTTTAGACCAGCAATCAATGTATTCATATGGAAAGACTCCCTTTCGTGTTAGGAGATTGATTTGGTCTGGGTTTGGAAAGTATTGAGGTAGTATTTTAAATTGATCAGTGGATAGATTTCTGACCAACTTGTCTAAACTTGTTGGCATGAATTTGTATGAGTCTACAAACCGTACTGTAATTTCTTTTCTTTCATTAAATTGCAACTTTTTACTGAATGAAATGTACTTTTCTTTATGCTGAGGTATACATTTAATGTCATCACCACCCCTAGCCGCTAGTTCTTTGATAAATAAGTGACTATCGTACCCGCTTAGATTATGAAAAAATATGGGGACATAGTTAGGTATTGCATATTTCAAGTTACATCTGTTATGAGCTACACCTCTAATTTTTCCTGTAAAATGACAATGATCAATAACCCTTTCATCAGTCGATGATGATGATGATGATGAGAAATCTTTGCCACAGATATGGCAACAAGCAGATGTTAATAGTAAATTATTTTCCAGAGTAACATTTTCACATGGAATTTTCTTTGAAAAAATTCCTGCAATATGATCTAGGTCAGAGTATATGTTATCAATAAACTTTTCAACACAATCTTCACCGCGATACATGACAAATTTTGATAATTTCTTATCATAATTACAATGTATGTAATATGCGAAACTAAATGGAATATGTTTGTGAGTATAATAGGTACTTTTCGCATCACTCATGGGTTTGTTGATGGGGATTAATATCGATTCTGAATCAGCATAAATAACAAACGGTATTGAAAGTTGATGACTTACATTTTTGAAATGCAAGTATTTATCTTCGAGTGAAGGTAGTTCTATCAAAGCCTTATGACAACCTATTCTCCTATGAAGTTGAAGTTTAAATTCTTTATTAAAACGTTGTAAACATCCATCACAAAAATAGACACGATGTTCATTTTTGCTCATTTGAGAGCTTATCAATCGAGATAAGTTTTTTATCCAGCAATAGTGTGATTTTTTGTTATTCACATCTTCATAGAACAATAGATTTACACATTGATTGTACGTTTTGGATGATATATACATTGGCACAATTTGCTTTTTTTCAACACCGTACACATTCACTTTAATTTGATTCAACACTTCAAAACGTTTTATTCCCTTTACACACACCGGTACGGAGATACCTTCCGTTTTCAAGACAGTCTTATAGGATGGATAAGACGATAGTCGATCTGCATTCGAGTTGACTGGATAAAGAGCACTCACCACACTCCAGAAAAAGCATGCGTTATCTTTGTTCTTTACGTTTACACAAGCAAATTTACGCTGTATCCAAATAGGTAGAGATGTATAAGAACCTCCATTCATTGGGTTATATTTACTGATGTTCACTTCTAAGAACTCAATTTTTTCCAACGCCCATCCACTGTCTTTTTCTTGAAAATCTTCACATTTTCTTAAAATGCTGGAACAGATATCTTCATAGTAAGAAGAGAGGTTTGACGAAATGTCTAAATTCACATTCTTCGTGTTAAATGACTTTAAATCTCTGATCACTTCTTCTTTTTCATTACCTGTTACATCACCACTACCATCCTTTATGATTATAAATGTGCAGAAAAGTTCCAAGTTTACCTTGATATGTTTATTGGTTTTCAACTCTAGGGTGAGCAATTGTTGTACTTTTGATGATGCACCAGTCAAGTACAGTTTAGGATCTAGAATGCTTGTGGATCCATTGATTCTGTAGGATATGATTCTGCACTTGAACGCTGAATCTATAATGTATGTAAAGTAATCTCCAGCGTCTTGTTTACACAACAACTTGTGACGTTTTGTTCTTGAGTGAAAAACTAGCTGATTTTTCTTAATTTCAACATTACAAAAAGGACACTCATACATTTTATAGCATGAATAAAACTATTCTCACCCCTACGCTAGAGATATACCTACTGACAATCTTTTCGTTAAAAAAGACTCTTTATAAAGTTCTTATCACTCTTAAAGTATGTGGATGTGGTTTAAAGATAAAACAACAATGTGTTATGTGAATAATTTTATTTTTGTAATAGTAATGGTAACCTTAAATTAAACATGAATAAAACAAATATTCTAACGTAAAACATTTAAGTTCAACGTCTACAAGAGACGTTGGATCATAGATATTATCAAGTAAAGTAGAAGCTTCAAACAATGTTTTCACTTGACTAAGCTTAAATCGATTCCTAATGAAATTAATGCGATTTTCATAGTAGAATTTAATTTTATACATTTGTTGAAGACGTAGATTAAGACAGTTCATAATCTTACACAAGTACCACCATTCATCGTTGCACAATCTCATCGATTGAACTCCTACATATATCATGATGAAATTTTCTCTTCCTTCTCTATGCATATTTATAAAAGTTATAGCTTGTTGTTGTTGTTGTTGTTGTTGTTTTTTCGATGTATAATAAGGAGTAGAACCATTCATGAAAAATTCAGAAATATCGCTCACGTTATCGTTTGTAAATATTACATCCCATAGTTGTTTGGTTAATATTATTTGATTATCAATATTAATGCACACATCCAATCCTGCATTTAATTGTTCTGATTGCTTCAAATATATTGCAATGTATGGAATCGGTTTTGAAGCAGCAGCAGCAGCAGCAGTTGTAGGTTGTTGATATACATTTTTACAAAGTTCAAAGTTAAATTGTGGGATTGATGGAGCGTATGAAGGCTGTTGTATTAAACTAAACATCTTGCTGGTTCAAAGTTCAAAGAGGTACTAAACAAAACATTCTAAATTACAGACCAGATTACATAACAAGAACAGATCAGATGTGAACCACACCAGATCAGATCAGATCAGATCAGATTAACAGACTAGATCAGTATTTTTCCTTAATTTGTTATTTTTCGAACTGATTTGGTTAGAATATTATACTCGAACAGTGAGTCGTTTATGATTAAACAGTATGCTGTAGTATCACTCGGTACATTCTTTTTAAACTCCATTTCTAGTTTTATATCAATAGCACCACCACCACCACCACCACCACCTGAACGAAGAGAATCACTTTGTCTCGAGCAGTCTATAACAATTAAAGGTGTTTTTGTTTTAAAGTGTGGTGGATCAACCTGAATGTTTGAGCTCTTTATAGCATAGTATTCTCTTTTAAAATTTATAAACGCTTGATATAGAATCGAGTACATTCCCTTTTCAAAATCATTAGCGAATGAGTCATAGGGATAGTATTGAGAATTGAGATATAGGCGAGCGTTATAAAAGTTTGTATGATCAAACAAACTTTTATCTTTATCTACATCATTGTTACGTGAATGTTGAAATCCAAGAATAATAAAACGAGGTTTCTCTAACTGAGTGCTTGTTTTTACTGTCCATACATGTTTTTGAGAGATTGGCAGCACTGGATACTCATAAAGATCCCATGTCCTAAACGCTATGGGAATGGATGTGTTACTTTCCACATATTTTAACAAACGCAGTTTTTCCCTGTCGGATACTTTAACTATAGGCATTCGCCATACAATGCGAGTAATGTTTACTTCAATTTCTTTGGTTGCATCCTTGGATATGGCACTATTTAGGTTGGAAGAACTACGGTTCAATATCAGCTCATGTTTCGCATTCACAATCACCTTGTTGTAGTCCTCAGCAAAACCTAATATATGTCGAAGTGGAATAGTGAAACAGAAATCTCCATCAAACTCTTTAAAACCATTCAAATTCCATCCACTATTTTCCAAGGTTTTACTCTCTTCCTGACCGTAGGATACGATTCCTTTCATCACGGTTGAGATACCGCAGTTCTTTGTCCTATCAATCTCTACACCGTTTAGTTCATAGCGTATGTCTTGGAACAGAAACATTGGTGCATTGTTGGTGAAAGATGAACTTTTTGTGGTGGTACCTTCAATTATCAGCTGACTCTCACAAGGTAGTACAATAGAATCCTGATTGTTAATTTGAATACGTATTTCATCATTGTTTTTATATGCTTCAGTAAAGGGTGAGTATGAGTGGTATTCAATACTCTCAATGCTATCATCATATACCACGCTCTCCCCAATATCTAACATCGTTGATGATATTGACGTCATTATTATTATTGTAATCCTAGAGACTGTAAAAATAATAGGTTATCTTTTCTTAATCTAGGTCTTCTTTCTCCGATTTTTTTAAGTTTTTTTCGTCGATTGGTGATGAAAGGCAGGAGAGCAGCAGCAGCAGCAGCAGCAGAAGCAGCAGCACCAGCACCAGCACCGTCACCGCTACCAGTTTTCGAATGTTGTATAGATGTTGTCGCTGCTGCGTTAGTTGAAAGACTATGACTTTGTACTTTTACACCGTTGACTTTATAGATAATCATGACGTTATCTTTTTTTTATATGAAGACGTAGCGATATATTTTCTTTTCTGAAATTAACAAGATGTCCCTGTTCATTCACTATGCGTACTTGAATATTTTGGATTGTGTTGACCTTCAGCGGTAGGTAGACAAGATGTGGAGGGCACTCGATAATTTGATAACCAGGCGGTACCGATGGAGTAAACTCATGTAGCACATGTGATGGTTTGTTGTTGATGAATGAACCTTGAATAATACTACACTCAACTCTTATAGAATTGGTGATGAGAATATTTATCGGTTGATCTGATATATGCACTTGGTTTTTAGGCAACATTTTTTTAGAGAAACCAAATATATTTCCAATAGTGTTCTCTTTTTCAAAGTGTATGTCATATACGGGGGAATAAAACAAACATTTCATAGTGTTTGTATTGGCTTCCATATCAATTAACTTGGTTGGATCATCTCCTGCAGCATTAAGAATTTCCTTATTCAGGTGATTAATAATGTCTTCCACTTCATAGGAGCCTTCAGGAATTTCGATAATCTCATCTCCATAATGAAAAAGATTATTACTAGCATCTACATTGGGTATTGAATGAAAAGTTTTAAAATAAATCAATGCACAATCATATTCACCTTCACCCAGTTCTATAGATGGAAAAAAGTTTGCGTTCAACACGGAATCGCAACCGCTCAACGATATGGTGAAAGACATTATCGCTATACAAGCCAAGGATGTGAAATGAAATTGTCTGGTATACTTTGCAGTATATATTACTCAATTAGCTGAACATGTAATCACAAACATTTGCAAGGAAACGTAAACATAAGTGTCCACAGTTGTATTTTTCATTTTTCTGAAGATTGTTGTAATTATACCGGATATCATTGACGATATCAACACCACCGTTCGACATGTATTTCAGAAACTCTCTCGGTGGTCTCAAATCTCCATAGCTGTCAAAGTATTCACAGTGTTTGTCTCTCTTCACATACGATACCCAATGTGTTCCAGGCCCTTGTGAATCGTCCAAATTAACGATCCCCGTCTCGCACCTCAATGGTTTTGATTGTTGTTGTTTAAGAAGGTCATCTCGCATAAATACACCCCGGAAATGGGGAATTTTCAATTTTTTTACATATTTCACGAGCTCATAATCAAAGAGGGCACGATTCGGTAGGGCTATATTTAGTTTTTTTGATACGGTGTCAGATAGAGTCCCATTCCTTTTTTATAAGGTGCCATGTACATTCCTTTCCCCAAAGCATGTGGAATAGAGTCTTTGGTTGCAGTTGAATTTTTCTTTTGAACCATTTCATATATATTTTTGGCAGCTGTTGTTACTCCACCTGCTAGTGACCCCGCAGCAGCCAGAGCTCCGAGGATAGGTATCAATGGTAAAAATCCACCCTTTTTGGGTAGAGGTATAACCCTCGGTTTTTTCAGGGCACGACGTTTTATAGTTTTTTTGGCAGCTTTTATCGCTGTGCTTATCAATTGTTTGTTGGAAGGTATATTATTTTTATTCGAAATGCGTTTTTTAACAGCTTTACGAGCGGCTATTATAACTTTTTTGAGATTCATTCCCATACCACGTTTCACTTTATATTTCATTATTTTATCAACTCCGAATGCAAACAATCTTTCAGGTAAACTATTCGACTCACGCCAACGTCTCTTAGCACTCGATGCTAACTCTAAATCAGCTTTATGACGATTCTCCAACGATGAATTTTGAGCGTAGGCTATATCATGCAATTTGCACGCTTCATCCAAAGGATTAATACCAATATCACCTTTATTCAATCGTTTCTCCAATTTCGTTCCAGGTCCACAATAATTGTAACCGGGCAGGTGTAATTCAAAGGGTAAACGATTAATGAGTGTATTAACCAATCCACAACCACCTCTGACCTTGTTAGAAGCTTTTTTACGACTGAGACAATTTACATTTCGCACAATCATTTTTAGCTGGGAAATAACAAAAAGTCGTCGTCGTCGTCGTCGTCGTCGTCGTCGTCGTCGTCGTCGCCGTCGCCGTCGTCGTCGTCGTCGTCGTCGTCGTCGTCGTCGTCGTCGTCGTCGTCGTCGTCGTCGTCGTCTTCGTCGCCGTCGTCGTCGTCGTCGACGTCGTCGTCGTCGTCGTAGTTGTCGTTGCCGGCGTCGTTGATGGCATGCACGCCGCTCTCGCTGTCGCTATTCTAATAAATACTTAAAGCCTGTGCAAGCAAACTTATTATCACTTTGATAAAAAAAAAAAAAAAAAAAAAAAATGAAGTTCAAGAAACAAACTACAAGTTTATCAGTCAAAGGTTGGGATTTGAAACCAAAGAGTGGTGGTGGTGGTGGTGGTGGTGGTTGTACTAATCGTAGACACGGTGTACTACTACCTGATAGTATAAGATGTTTGATATGTGGACCGTCTGGATGTGGTAAAACTAATATATTGCTCACCCTTTTACTGGATCCTGAAGGTTTGAGATATGAAAATATTTACTTATATTCAAAATCATTAAACCAGCCAAAATATGTGTTCTTAAACAAAGTATTCACTCATGTACCTGAAATAAATTTTAACACTTTTTCCGATAAAAGTGAGGTAGCTACACCGGAAGAGGTTTGCAGTAACAGTATTATAATATTTGATGATGTATCTATGGAAGAACAGGAACCTATTCGTCTGCACTTCTCTATGGGCAGACACAAAGGATTGGATTGTTTTTATTTATGTCAAACGTATAGCAAAATACCTAAACAGTTGGTACGTGACAATGCAAACTTTATTATTCTCTTCAGGCAGGATGAAATGAATCTGAGACATGCCTACGATGATCATGTAAATACTGACATGTCGTGGGATACATTTCTAAAACTTTGTAGAGAATGTTGGAAGGAAAAGTTTGGCTTCATAGTGATCAACAAAGAGGCTGACATAAACAAAGGTCGATATAGAAAAGGATTCGATAACTTTATAATTCTAGAATAATATGCAGACAAAAAAAACCATAAAACCGATAACATGATTAAAGTTTTAACATTACACCATGAACTCTTCAACGATGCAGCAGCAGCAACCACAACAAGAACAAGAACAACAACAACAACAACAAAAACAACAGATCTTTGGAGATAAAGAGCTCAAACGTAAATTAATTGAATCTGTAAAGTCTGTAAAAAAGAAAATCAAATCTTTGAATGAAGGTAAAGCAGAGTTAACATCAACCTTACAAGAAACATTTCAACCAATCACAAAACCATTGAATTCTCTTCTGAAACAAATGGATTCTAAAAATAAAAAAATTAAAACTATTAAGGGGGAAAAAAAGGAAAAGAAAACTACTGTACAAACTGCAAGTATCGATGAACATAACGATACCATTGAAGATGATGGTGATGATGATGATGATGGTGATGATGATGATGATGATGATGACAGCTATGCAGATGCTGACAGTGACTCGGATCCTAACAATTCAACTATAATATCTGAATCAAGCCATAGTCGAGATGCTGCTGCTGCTGCTGCTGCTGCTGTTGCTGCTGCTGCTGTTACTATCAACCCTATAGCGAAAGCCTATTTGGATAGTGTTGTTATTAATAGAGTTAAAAAAGTACCCTACGGCATACACCTACAATCGGATGGATATCATATAGGTGATAGTATTATCGATTTCGATAAAAACAATGTAATTATCAAGAATGAAAAGTTCAAATATACCCCTGGATTGATGGAACTTTTATTCAAAAGAGATCCTAATACATCTCTCATTCAACCAATGGATAGTTCAAACTACCATAGAATCATAACAATGACAAATGCACACAGACGCAATTTTATGTCCGATGGTCAGATACAGGGTGATAGGAGTCTCAAATATGCTAAATATGTAAAACAGTTAAACCTACCTTATACTTTGAAATCTGGTGGATGTCTTACCTCATCATCATCATCCTCTCATAAAAGCTTGTTAATGAAAAAATATGCTCCAAATACTGATTTTATCTACTGGGATGATCCTAATGAACTTGTTGACCGATTACGTCTGCTTATCGCCTCTCAAAATGCCGGTAACAATGCTCACGATAATGAAATCATTGCAATTATTGAAGAATTGCAAGAAGCCAATATAATTAAACCAACTCAACTCAACAGCAGCAGCAGCAGCAGCAGCAGTAGCACCCCAAAGACCATCATCTAGGTATAAAAATGTTCTTAACGAATATATTACCTTCATTAAAAGAATGACTGTGAATAAGTTTGGACGTTATCTAGGCAAAAGCGATGTTAAAACAGCTTCCAAACGAGCACTCTTAATAGTAATGAAACATCAGGTTAACTTTGAAAATCGACTTTTAAGAAATGTTAACAAAGGTATCTTGAAAAATGATGTAGTTGTTAAGGCGCAGCTTGATGAGGTTCTGAATTTGTGTTTGCTTAAGATTAAAAAAAACTCGCAAACCCTGAAGGAAATCTTGCAAAAGTTTCAATTGGAGAGTGAAAAATCTAGGGTAGAGACAAAGTCTGCTGCTAGTACCACTACTGCTGCTGCTGCTGCTGCTACTGTTGCTTCTGTCAAGACATCGTTACGGGAACCTGAAAAAACTAAAAAGAGGACTAGGACGACAACACTATCACTAGTAACCGATAAACCTAGGAAAGAGACGAAGACTGCATCGGTATGAGCAAGTGGCAAGTCGTTCAGGAGCTTCATAAAAATGCTCGTAAAAATTTTCCACGCAGACGTTTCATACAAAGGGGTTTGGATGATACCTGGCAAATAGATTTGATTGATATGCAAAAATATTCCAAGTACAATAGTGGATACAAGTATATATTAACATGTATCGATACCTTTTCAAAATATGCATGGGCTCAACCGATCAAGAGCAAATCGGCTGAACATGTAACGCAAGCCATGTTAAATATATTGAATGATCATCGAAGACCTAAAAACATTCAATCTGACGATGGACGTGAGTTTTTCAATGAAAAGTTTCAGAGGTTAATGAGAAAATACAATATTAACCATTACTCTACTTATAGTGTAAAAAAGGCATCCATCGTAGAGAGATTCATAAGAACTATCAAAAATTGGCTATGGCAAAAATTTGCATACAATGGCTCACACAAATGGGTTGGAAATACATTGTCTGACCTAATTAATAGTTATAACAATAAAGTACATAGTACAATCAAGGTTGCCCCAGTGACTGTGAATCATATGAATGCCAATGCCCTCTTATCTAATGTTTACAATTTTATCAAAACACGACCTAAAGCGAAATATGTGCGTGGAGACTTTGTGCGGATAAGCAAACATAAATCTACCTTTTCCAAGGGATATACTGGTAATTGGAGCTCAGAAATATTTCAAATAGTGAAAGTAAATAATACTAATCCTATAACCTATCAATTGCAAGATGAAGAGAAACAACCAATCTTGGGTGGATTTTATGAACAAGAGTTACAAAAAGCAAAGTATCCTGATGTTTACTTGGTGGAAAAGGTGTTGAAAAAAAAAGGTGATAAAGTTCTAGTGAAATGGTTTGGTTTAAATTCAACAAGTTGGATAAATAAAGAAAACAAAATAGATTAATAATGCATTTTTATTTTATTACATTAGAATACATTACCCCTTACAACAGGTAGGTACTTAAAATTATGGTTACATGTTATATATGGTTACAAGTTTTGATTACATATTTCGACTCTTACATCGACAAATCTAGAGGATATCTAAGTGACACTAAAATAATAATATCTAAAATCTATTAGAGAATGAGAGAACCCCAAAAACATAAAATGTCTTTTTTATTAATTAAACCCATTGCAGTTTAAACAGAAAAACACATTTAAAAAAAAACTAACACAAAACCGATGCAATGATGAATCGATACAATAAAAAGAAAACCTAATTGCCTACTTACGTATTTGGAAGAAAATTCTGTTTATTTTTCAAATACCATTTGGCAAAGGCTTGCACCTCCACACCGCTACAATGACATGTGCGAGTTTTGCTAACAAAAGCAGTGTGTCTCGAACAGTTTTTAAAATGGTATAAATTTAATTCTTGTATCACCTTTTCTACTTTTGGACAACCTACACTTTCAAGGTCAAAAGAATTAAAACCCAAAGAATCTAACAATTTTTTCTCCACACTCCCTCCCTTGTATATCCAAGTAAATATGTTATTTTTATTCATTTCTTTGATTTTATTAATTACCTC
Organism: Horisme vitalbata; assembly: GCA_951804965.1. Taxonomy (NCBI): domain Eukaryota; kingdom Metazoa; phylum Arthropoda; class Insecta; order Lepidoptera; family Geometridae; genus Horisme; species Horisme vitalbata. The sequence goes on along the minus strand of OX638088.1, from coordinate 12,710,868 downwards.
GCTATAACATAAATCACTTTCAAAATTTCTAAACTCTAGTCCATGAATGTTTCTCTCACAAAACCTAATCGTTTTAAAATCTCTTTTACACAAAAATAACCTTTCAGGAAGCCTTACGTGAAATATTGTTCTACAACCTTTTAATAAATCAAAAATTCCTATTTCTTTAAAGTACATTTTTTTTTCAATCTGAAATCCGTCTATGTCAATTACATACCTAAATAAAGTCGACATAGTTTTGTGAGGTTGAATACGCAAAAGTCTTAAAGTGTTGTAATCTACGTTTACTTGACTGCAATACTTAAATGGTACTGGGCAGGGCACGTGTGTCGCATGCCGGACAATCTATGGATCAAGACTACCACTGATTGACACACCTGAGATGTTGAGACGGCGTCGCGGCAGACCTCGCAAGCGATGGCGCGACGAGCTTGACACTTTCAGTGAATATCAATGTCAAGCATTGGCGTTGGACCGCGGAGAATGGAAAGCTCGAGGTGGGGTCTTTTACCCCAGCAGTGGGACAATGCAGGCTAAAAAAACAACAACAACAATCTACGTTTAAGGAAAATCTTATACCGCTTAATTATACTATGTGACAGTCTCTAGATTTTAGCATTATTTAAACTTTTTTAGAGCTCTATACCCGCACTCACACTAGCTCTATACCAGCACTAACACAAACTAAGATAACATTTATTAAAATGTTACCGAGTGCTTCCGAGCAATAGCTTTGCCCAAAGCAATCTGCTGGTGTAGCTTCAAGCAGTTCAATCCATTCCAACACTTCCACGTTAATATTCCCGAATCCTTCTTCTTGATAACTCGATACACCGTCCCAAAGCTTTATGAGTGTATATAAATCCCTTGTGCTCTCACTAAAATTGTTCTCTTGGTACAGTTTCGTAAGTACCGAGTTCACATCACCGTGTAATTTTACCAAGGGAATAGCACGTCTCCAGATCTGTAACACCTTATTATTTGCTATAAAGCTGATCCAATTCTTCTTACAATCATTTTGCATAACATCGTACAAGTCTAACAGGTTGTTTTGATTGTTCATTTTCCCCACTGCAATGAAAATTTAAAAAGAAGAAAGACGTTTAGGGTGTGTTTGTGGACTGCTCCACTTCAACAAACTGTATAATCCAAGACTTCTTATTCGGTCCTTTGTTAATTATGTGCATTCTTGGAGATTGCAACTCCATAAACATCTCCGGACTTAGATCATCGAATCTTGACGGCAAGGTTACAGTAAACCCATTTTCCAAGTCTACAACCGTCTGCATTCTAGCATTGTGAAACTTTGAGGGAACCCTTTTCACCTCCATTATCTTGTAAGGTTTGTCTATCTCCAGATCACCCAGCTTTGCCCAAGTTTTTACCCCATAACAGTTAAGGCTACTCAAAGCTTTGTTGGAGGAAGACATGGTAGATAAAAATTAAAAAAAACTTACAAGGTCAGAGTATAAATTTGGTGTCACTTGTTTGCACCTAACCTGGTGTGCGGAACAGAATGATGACAAACCATTTCTCAAACTGATATTTATACAAGAATCCTATCAAAACTCTGACCACATTTTATCAATTTTCACAAGCAAAATTTAGGAAATAATTTCAATGAGTTAGTTCCCATACTGATTACCTTATTTGTTTCACAGTACCTGACCACAACAAGCAGGTCTCTCATGAAACTATTATCAGTTCAAAACACTCAACCACAAAAAAATAATAGCTTGGGAAAATTGATAAACAACTAATTTTTATCACATTTTAACCAAACATCCTTGAGATAACTTTAAATTGATAAAAAAACATTACTTTATTGGCATTTTAGCCAAACATCCGGTTCCTGCGATTTCACCTTTATTCAATTTTTCCAATTGATCATAACTCCAATATATCACACTTTCAATTGTCATCTTATATTGTTGACATGATTCACTTAAAGGAAAGTTTGTAGTAGAAGTTGTTTCCTCTGTTATTACAGCCTCAGTTAATGGTGTCTCTGTTACTACCATCTCTGTCAATGGTATTTGTTTATCCACTACTTCATCTTCTTCTTCTTCTATTATATCATACGTTGATTTTGAATGATTAGTCATTGCACGTCTCGGCACTTTTACTGTAATCTCCAAACCTTTCTCATCCGTATACTTCTGCTGAAATACATCACTAGACCAAGATTGCTGTAAAGTGTTTGATACTCTACTGCTTCGCTTTGCACGAGTTCTAAAAGAATGAATAACTTCCATTTTATACAACAGCAAACGATTATTTCTACCACATAAACGTAAATTTAATCGTGCACTTTTTTTTATTTCATCGCTTCGCAAGGTGATCACAGTATAATCTCTGTGAAAAGACAAATTCTTCTCATTCATACCAAAATCACCACTATTGATGTCATTACTGCTGCTGCTACTGCTGCTGCTATCGTCAGCGTAAAAGTAAAACTTCATCTTCCAATTCTTAATAAAATGTTCACCGTTGATATCCAACAATGTAACATTCTTCAAATTGTAATAATTCCTCGCGCATAAATCACGCAAGTCTTCATTTAAAGATCGGGAAATATTCTTTAACAAAATTTTCATCTCACCCCCATCTTGCTGCATGTGGAACACAATCACCCACGGTAAAAGGCTTGTAAACAACATTTTATTCACATAGACACAACGTTCGCGGAACAATTAAATATTCAATCTGTACCAGCACTCGTATCATAAATGCTCTTATATATCGATTAGGTACTCCCATCCATTTCCTGTCAATCCATTGTTCAATTCACTATCAAATTATTGCAAGCATTTTTTAAAAACTACTTTGTACTATCAAACTTACATTGTAACTATCATATCCTCTCCAGCAAATGCAATCATAATTTTCCTACAATGCACTTATCAATTCATTACACAGATTTTTTCAATTGAACATTGTAACTATCACATACGCAACCAGAACCGCAGCACTACATTGTACACGACCAGAAACCAGGGCTCACAGACCTCTCTCCACATACAAAACATACTGAAACACAGCTCGAAACACACATTTCAGCCAAGTACCAACATAACATGAACCAGACATGCCTTTAAAACATACTACCACAGAGATCTTCTTAGACCGGTTTCATAGTGAGCCCGAACCGGCAATTCCTATCTACTAGCAACTAAAACAGAATAGCTATTATACGTAAAGACACCGAACATTTATCAAGAAATTCTAGACAGAACTGGTTATTTGATATATATATTAATAGAGAATTAAATAATTAACATAATATTTTAATAGAGAAGTATTGATTTTGCTTTTGTTTTGATTTTATTTCCTTATTTTTTTTATTTTACACGACAGTGGCGCCGCTTCTGCGGGACTTCTTTCGTGAAAAGGACTCTACCTCACTTCACTTCATTTCTTTATTTAATGGCTTCTGGGATAGTTTTCCAAACTGTCGCCAGTTGCAAGTATTAATTCTTCGGACTCTACTTCATAGATGATGAGCGATATCCGTCGTCGAGCGCGATATTCACACGTGCCATTTCAGATTAGCAGCACCCACGGTACTTCTTGTCACTTTTTCGCTACCGACAGCCGAAGCGATTCCCGCTCTTTTTTTTTAAATTATGCCCTCAACCCGGCGGAATACCACTTCATATTCTTTAATGCACAAACTGGTGGCGAATATAACGTATATCTGAACTAGACTCTATTTTACAAGGTTGCTGTTCGCTATGTCATTCACGACTATGTTTATTTCAATGTGGATAACAAATACAGCTGCAACTACAATGATGGTTCCTATAAATTTCGCAATACTGCAAGTGTTTGAAAATGTAAGTGAATTAAATACCTTAATTAGTCTTAAGACCTTTTAACATTTTAAATTAACGACAAAATAATCACTGCCATAAGAGCAAATGGTCAGAAAAATGGTACTGCGCCGCAAACGCTACTGCAGCCACGGCTGTTTGATGTTCACAACCTGTGGCTTAGGCCACACCTGTGCGAGAAACACCTAAGGCCTCTTTCACCTTCCTCAAACAAGGTCCAAAAAATCAGCCAATAGCTTACTTTGACGTTACTTGAACATGGTGCAAAACGCCATTTGTATGACAAGTACATCCATTCACTTTAACCATGAAATAATACCGTGACACAAAATATGTAAATGTATTAGGTCTCCGTGTTAGTGTTATGATAACTTCCGTATTTTGCCACAATAATAAAGTTTGTGGGGTGTAAGGGCTTCCAACCTCCATCTTCGGAACCCAAACGAACCTCACCTCGTGGTGCACCCTGATAACAAACAAACAATGTTCTGGCGGCTGTCTGAATGCGGCTTAGTGCAGCTCAATCCTCTGGACGCCAACGGGCAGCAGCGTCGGTGTTGCGTGAAGCTGTGCCCTGCAATCCTCAACTCACATGCCCAGCGTGAGGATTATGGGCATATACCCCCTCTATTCTTATTGTTGGAGGCCTATGTCCAGAAGTAGACTGCATAGAGTGGTGTTTTTACAGTACAGTACAGTTGTATGTATTTGATATATATTTTAACCTACTCAAAAAAAGGATGAGGTTCTCAATTTGGTTGTTTTTTTTATGTTTGTTACCACATAACTCCCTCAATTTTGTGAACCGATATGGAAAATTCTTTTTTCGTTGGAGAGTATACTTTCCATTTAGTTCCATATACATTTAAAGAAAAAATACTAACCCAAAGAGTGAGGAAATAGGGGATGAATTATTATTTCCTTGGAATTCATTTGGTCCCTTAAAAAAAAAAAAAAGCATATCAAAATTCCGTGTTGGATAAATACGATTACTCACTCAGTTCATTATTAAGAATAAGATAGAATTGAATATTGGCAATCGGATCGAGAGTTAGAGCGCGACATTATCTTATGGTAGATAGTCGTACTCACGTACTCATTTAGAAATAAAGGATATTATTGAGCTGGAATTTACAATGGTATATTCCTGCTCAATAATATCTTTTATTTCTAAATGATACAACTGTCAGGTTCCTTTTTAAAGAAGTGCGGAGGTTGAAGAAGTTTGAGATATGCACTATGTATCCAGGTATCGTAGGATATTAAATTAAGTACCTTGTTCACTTGTTCACTGACTCGAACTCACTTAGAGAAATAAAATACTGAAATTGCTATTATGATACGCGCATGTGCATTTTTAGGTTCTTTACTTAGAATCAGTCAAACGTCTTGACTCCTGTAAGGCAGCCTACGTACGCGCCTAGTCCTCGCCTTCCTTCAGTTTTATTCATTCACCCAAGTTTCCCCAGCTATACCATAGTTTTTTATGAACTCGCTAGTTATTAGCCTTGCATTTGGCAACTCAAACATGTGCGAGGGTCTGTTAAGGTCTTCCAAGAAACCAAAAATGAACATTTATTACCAGCTCTATTTGTCTTTGTTTAAGAAATAAAATATTACTCCAAAGAAATTCCTATATTATTTATGGTTTGGTATTGGGTAGTCACAATAGGGATATTCCAAGGTCAAAAATCAAAAAATCTATTTATTGCAATGTTTCCTATGGGTCTTATGCTATTTATATCTTAATAAATATTGTAGAACATTAAATTCTCTACAACTTCTGTCTAAACATTTTTTTAATATCTTAAACCATTTTCGAGATATAGGGCAGAGAGCGCGCAATGTTTATTTTACGTCACAAAAAAAAAAACAAAAACTGCACTAAAAAGTAATAAAGAATTGCTTATTTTATAAGCTATTATTTAACTTACTCTGTAACTATGTTTGTTCAGTTGAAATCTTTCAACTTAATTTTGAAACAGAATATCTTCAACCGGTTGACCTGAAATTTTGTATACACGTTTAGTTTGGATGATAATGCATAGTACGCTGTATAACGACATTCTAAATCGTACTTTGAAAAAGACATATTAAAGAAACAATTAAAAACAAGCTTATATTTAAAGCTCTAAAAATAAAATGGTAAACCTAAAATTAAACCAAACCCAATTGTGTTATATTTCTATTACATAAGTTTTTGATACAAAAGCTTGTCGCGAGATTTACTTTTATAGATAAACAAGAATACAATATTTATGTTACTTGAACTTGATCTATGTATAAACCTTTTAAGTACAGTTATTGTTTTCAATATTTTATTTCGTTATTCTTTGTGTCATCGGTCATGATCTGAATCTTGCTATCCTCAGAAATTAACCTGATATCCAATTATTATATTAATCAAGTTTGTTATTACTTGATTTAATGCGATATTTTGATGCCTAAAAAAGTTAATTTCGACTGCATGATGAAATAATATTGTTATAAATTCTTCTAAAAAAATAAAAAAATATTTTTTTATGTTTTTAAAAGAAGGAACAACTAAGTACCCAGTCCACATGAAGTTATAACCATCACCTTTGACAAGGTATGGCGTCGTAGGTCCCGCATATCAGGAGCATGGCCTACGATGTAACGCCCTGCATCCATCAATTTGAGGCATGAAGGTGTTAGGTATCATGTGCTTTTCATTAAGTTAGTGCGCGTAAGGCCTGGACTTAAAAAGGCCCCAGGGTTAAAAGAAAGATGGTAAAGTAATAACTTCTCCATTTACAGCAAAATCTTCTCAGAATTTATGAAACAGACCTCAATGGAAATAATATTGCATCTGATATAGCTACTTGCTACTTTTGCTCAGCATCATTTTCCGCTACTATAGGTAAGAAACTCAAGTCTCATTATTAAATGTACAATAACAAAATTAATGTCTGATTGGCCTTCAAAACTACTCACTTCACTTGCTTCCGCGGCCTCCCTCACGTGGTACCCGGATTAAAAGCCTATAGTATATGTTATTCTACGTCTAGAACTAAGGGGTTTAACCAATTATCTACATTAAAGGAGAATGCCGAGAACCCGTTTGCGTCAAAACCAAACATATGCCATAAAATTTATTATATTTTATAAATGACATTAACATTTTCTTTGGTTTTACACACCGACGGAATTAATAATCAAGTATAAAAATATTTTGTTGATTTGGTTTCCGCCGCACGCCGCCATCAGACTGCAAGAACCAATGATATTCACGTTACTATGGCAACAAACATTGATGTATCGTGTTACTATGGTAATAACCCTCATTTTTAATTATTTTGACAGTAGAATCGACTAAAAACTTATTGGAGATTTTTTTAACGAATTCACTTTAGTCTTGGTTCCGAGCGCCTTTCATCAGTCGGCATTCTCCTTTACCCCATTGATGGTGATGTAATGTTATTTTCTGATTATTGCACATCTACGTCGTTACGCGTCTACATCGTAACGCGTCTACGTCGTAATGCATCTACGGCGTCCCCATTCTACGCCGTAGAGGCGTTACGACGTAGATGTGTAAAATATATTTTCAGCCTAATCCGTTCCATAATTTTGACGTGAAGGAGGTACAAAAATTTCACATTTTACCATATTGTTTATTTATGAAGAGCCCTCAATAACCCACTGCAGGGCAAAGGCCTCCCTCACTCTCTCCATTTTATCCCTTAATGTCCAGCCGGCACGGAATTTAGCGACCTCGTCCCTCCATCTTGTTTGTGGTCTGGATCATTTGTTTTCACACATTTTGCATCTGTAATATTAGAATTATTTATCATCTCCCTTCCTTTATCCGACTTTGAGTGGGTTTTGCACGACATGTTTCCCTTTCCCTTTCTCCTTATCAGTTGTCTTCTACTCTCACTATCACTCCTTGGTACTTATCTATATCAGCGTGCGTTTCAGATAGTCAAAAATGTGTTAATTACGCGTTGACTGCAAGCTGTAGACTGACATGCCCTGCATCAAATTGAGGCATGAAGGTATTAAGCCTCATGTGTCTCTTATTTCACTGGCACCCCACACCTTTTAACGCAAAACACAGCAATGCGCTTTCACAGCAAGCTTCACAAAAAGCTGTACTACTTATCAAATCTTACATTAACCCCCTTACTTATGAAGGCTTCTCAAAGTTAATCAATGCTTAAAGTTAGCCCTGTCATTGTTTGTCATTATACAACAGTAAGAGAGAATAGTCTAATCATCGTTTATCTTTTGAAAGATGTTCATAAGTAAGGCCATAAATTCTTTAGTCTCACGCTTCACTTTAAGAATTGTCAACGTGAAAATGAAATTGTACAAAACAGTGCAATATTGTTGCACTATATTGCAATATTATTGCACAGTATCACAGTATCTCTCTGCATTGAGTTTGCTTGTTTACTTGTTCTATCTTGTGCAATAAATTATTTTCAGTATATCTATCTATTGCAGGTGGCATTGGAACTCTTGTTGGTACAGCAACGAATTTAGTATTCAAAGGACTTTTTATAAGGTAAATCTACTCAATTTGCAGATCTGAATAAATTTAATTCAAAGCTTTTACATTAATTATTTATTGACCTCGTTGTAACAATTAAGCGAGTAACTAATTGATACAGCAGTGGCTGCGGGCTCAAATCTCGCTGTGAGACATTGTTTGCAGAATACATTGTAAATAATAAATTGAATTAATAATAAGTAGTAAAAGCGGGAGTAAGTATTGACAGCTCCACATTCATGTTTTGGCGGGATCTCAAGTTGTTGAGTAAAATTATGGTGCAATTTTCTTCAGTCAAAACCAATGTGATTACACTTCGGGAGTAGATTTATTTATCCTTTTTCGGGATATTATACGTATTCTAACTCACCTTGTATACAAAAATATATTCCATTTCGTATTGATAAATTGAAATGTTTATTAATTAGTTATGCCCATACGTGGTCTTTTTGTTAAACTATCACATTAATAATTATCATCTCTACTAGGTTAATAGGGATTTGCGTTGTAAAAACAATACTTTTACAAAACGAAATCTGTACCTACTTAGATGGTGCTTAGGTGGGTAATTCAGCGAACCAAGCATTTGATTGGGTCTAAGCCCGAACAAGTCCGTAGTGTATAGACGTGGTTGCTAAGTGCCTAAAGCCTATCAAGTCACTTGACGTGTAGTGCCCCCCAGTGCGGCCTCCATATATCCTAGCACGTAATCTTGTGTAAGTCACTAAGGCTCTAGGCGCTAAGCAAGACGCCTGTCAGTGCGTCTTGCTTAGCGTTGTGCCTTACACAACACCTAGGTGTTGAAGTATATCATAGTGTACATAAAGTTTATCAGAAATTTTAAACTTTATATTAGTAGCAATATTAGGCATACATAGACTCAACGTTGTGGCGCTTCATAGAAATCGTATGGATTAAAAAAAAAATACTTTACGATTTTATTTGGTAATACTTTTGTAGTTGCTCTTGTAGGTGTTCCTGTAAGGAAATAGGAGTTAGTAACGTTTCGACTGAAAAAGTTTCGAACAATTTTGCCCAAAGGACACTTTCAATTTAAATTTATTTTTAAACTGGCGTTTCGACCAACAATGATATACGCTACGCTGTTTTGTACAGGCAGCGAATAAACTTAAACTGCCAAGACAAATCTCTTAAACTTATGATACAAATCTTGACCCGTTTGGTAACTACACATTTTTTGATGTCGTAACTAACACGTAAAGAGCATTTGGCAAAATATTCTACTAAACATACCTGAATAAAACTTTTAAAAAAATTTAGTAATTGTGATAGTAAGTTGTTCATTGAACTCAGTTATGTTTTTTTTATATATCTGAACCATTTAGGCGTAAGTTATATATCTGAACCATTGAGGGTCTCCAACCCCTATCTTCGGAACCCAAGCCAACCCCACCTGCCCGTGGTGCACCCTGCTACACAATGAACGGGGCTCTGGCGGCCGGCTGATTGCGGCATAGCACAGCCTACATCGGCACAGCTAAATCCCCTGGCCACCGACGGGCAGCAGCGTCGGTGGTGCGAGAAAGTGTGCCCTGCGATCCCCAACCCGCATGCCTAGCGTGCGGATTATGGGCATATCCCCCTTTATTCGGGGAGGCCTATGTCCAGCTGTAGACTGATATAGGATGGAATGGTGGTGGTGAACCATTGAGATAAAGAGCTTGCTCCTAGATGTCCTCCTTTTGTAACAATGTTAAAAATTTGGAAATGTTATTTCGCTTTCAAATAATTTTCCCGTTTATTATTATATATATTAGAGAATACCAATTTTCCAACATATTTGTTGTACGGTGCTGGTTGTTGTAGTCGCACTACTTATCGGCAAAAAATGAATTTTCGTTTAGCCAAGTATATACAAAATAATCATTAAACACGAATGTTTCACTTTTGGGACATTGTGACATAATTAACATACAGTAGACAATGATGATCACTTCTCTTGGCAAAAAAGTAGTAGTAAGTAGTAGAGTAGTGTCGGTACGGTTAAACGTGCCATTATCTCTAACTCTTTCACACACGTTGTTTGGACCCGGTTTGCGTATTTCACTAAAACTTTTAAAAATTAACTTTTTGCAATGATCGCTTTGTTTAAGATAAAGAGAAGTAGAGGTAGAGTTACGTGTTAGTTATGACATCAAAAAAATGTGTTATCAATGTTTTACCAAACGGGTCATGATTTGTATTATAAGTATAAGAGATTTGTTTTGGCAGTTTAAGTTTATTCACTGACAGTACAAAACAGCGTAGGTATATCATTGTTTTCGAAACGTCAGTAAAAAAATAAATTAAAATTACAAGTGTCGTTGGGGCCAAATCGGTCGAAACTTTTTCGGTCCAACGTCACTCACTCGGAAATAGAGTCGATTAAAACCAACTTATTTTTTTTTGACAGATGATTTTCTAGGCTGACTGTTCATTTTTCAAAAAAATGAAAATGCTATATTTTTCTTCAAAATAAACCTTCAAAATAATAGTTTGCCAAGACCCGGTATACGCATAACATATATAAGATAGTTAATGATAATAATGATAGATGTACATAAAATGCATAATTGTATTCTCTTCTATTGACACATAGTTATCCATAAATATTACTTTTTACAGAGCCTACCCGGATGCTCCTGAGTATTTATCGTTTCCCAGTTTCTCTGGTTTTACGATACCGTACATGCTTGCCATGGAAGGATGTCTTTACTTGTCAATGTTAATAATGTATTTTGGATTTTTAAGGTACAAACCAGATAAATTTGACTGGCATCATACAACTTTGCCTGCGTTGTAGGTCATGGGTTCATTTTCCATTTTCCATTTTATGAATTGTCAGCAAATATTATGATGGGATATAATAAACTAAATTATTCTTATACCGAATCTTTAAGTGTGCCAGAAAAAACCCCGTAGTTTAGAAGATATTCGACTTTAAAATTATATGTGCCCACCAAAATTGTATTATACCACCAAAATTAGAAATCTTCTTTGCTTTAAACCATTTATAACAAGAAAACTAGTAATGATGAACAATTTAACAAACTTGAAGTTAGACTGTTTGGACACATTATATTTTTGACATAAATCATTATAATTATCATCATCATCATAAGTCCACTGCAGCCTGGAAATGGCATTCCCTAAAAAGCGCCATTCACTCTGTCCCTCATTTTGATTCATCCAGCTTCTATTAGCACAGTCTTTCACAAGTTGTCTCTCTACATGACCGGAGAGCGTCCTACACTATGTTTGCTGAGACGCGGTTTCAAAACAAGAACTCGTTTTTTTTTGGTTCGGCGGCAGATATGGCCAACACGCAGCTGCCACCTCAGTTTACTAATTTTGTGAGCCATGTCAATAGCTTTAGTTTTCTGTCAGATACTCTTGCTTGTTGTAGATCCTATCCTTCAAGAGGAACTCATACAAATGCTCGTTCCATTTAACTTGCTGTTGAACTGGTGGATTAACCACACATGTTGTGAGTCTTTGGCATCGTATTTCATTACAGATACTGATACACTGATTGAAAGCTTTTGGTTTTAGGCATTACAGTATTGAAAACATGAAATAGCATTATAAATATTGCTCAACACAGCTGGATCCTGTTGGCTTAAAGCCTACTCATAGTCTACAAAAGCCAGACACAAGAGCTGATTATACTCTTAAGACTTCTCTATAATCGGCCGTACTGAGTTGTTAATGCGGTATTGGTCCTCCGCGAAACCCAGCATGTTCCGGTAGCGGGAACTCACGAGTTTTCTTGCCAGATGATTCGTAATATCACCAGAACAACTTAGTAGGCATGTTTCTGGAGCGAGATACATAGGTATATTGTTTTCAAGAAAGATCAGGCAAATAATGTTGTTGTCAGGTCTACCTTCCTAAAATAGAAAACCATTTAGCTCGGGATTTCAACCGCCATCTTTGGAAGCCAACCTCACTAGCCCACGGTTCAACGTATTTACTCAGCAGCTTGGGAGGAGCTCTAAACGAAGTTCACACGATGGTCAAACCGTATTATCAATAAGTATCTCAACTGAAATCTCTGGTATAAGCCGATGATTTTTGTTGAGGACTTTTATAGCCGTCGTCGGCGCAAAATGCATTAGCATACGCTGCTAATGCTTTTTGCCCCGAGCCAGGCCTCTTTCACTCCGCAGAATAGGTATAAAAATATACCTACGCATCGCCGGCCTTCCTAGCGTGGTTCGTTACGTCGGTTGCCGAGTTCTGCCCGGAACGAACGTGTCCTTGAGCAGCCGCGGCATTTTAGTTTGTTTTTGGTAATGTACCTATATTTTTCACCAAATGAAGGCAAAAAAGATACTGCATAGCATTTGGTTGCCTGAATAATAAATAAGGACCGGCATCTCACGTTTTTCAAACTACCTAATGACAGCGAATGGTAAGAAAATGTAAATAATACCAATAGTAGGTACAGAACTGAAAGTTTTTCTACGAAAGTTTGTCTCCCGTATTTACTTAAGTAAGTAGGTACTTAGGTACAAGTTCTATTTGAATGCGGTACCTACCTACATAAATAAACGTAATATTATAATGTAGGTATTTTTTCATAGACAATTTTGTGCCATTGGTAGGTATTTTAAGTGCTGCCTATGCTTAGGCATAGGCAGCACTATGTAGGTATTATGATTTTGATTATGTAGACTGAGAGCAATATTAGAAACCCAACCTAGGTACAGTTTTATTTGATTTAACTTTAAGTAGGCAGTGTAGGTTAACTACTTAAAAACAGTCGGGTAGGTTGGTATAGGTAGACAAATCAATGTGGTAAGTTACCTAAAGGTAGGCGTACTAACAACTAAAACTAGATACCTAGGTTACCTACAAACCAAATGTTGTTTTTTTCTCTTGCAAATATCTAGGTAGATACCTACCTACTAAAATTTCTCTTATGATTTAGCATGATGTACACACAGCGTCACGATCTGGTATACCCCTTGCAAGTATAAATTTAAACTGCTGCCGTGGAGGCTACCATATTCAAATGGCCAAAATCTTATACAAAAATATTTATACTTGGCTGGGGGATCGAACCAGTAACTCATTCACACCAGTTTATGAATCAGACGCTCTAACCAACTGAGCTATCGTAGCGGTTGGCGATAATGACGAAATTATAAGTTACAATATACGTTTATTATTTTGTCTAGGTATTCATGGATGTGTCAGCTAGTAACTTCTTCATTTGTTTAACACGGTAGTGCGCAACTACTTATAATTATTTTGTGCAGCACTGGACTATTGAGGGTAGTTGTGTGTTAAATGACAGTTCAGAACAAAAGGTTACTTGTTTCGTCTTGGGTGTGTGTCGTGTGTCATTGAATTTGTATATGAAAAATGTTGCATATAAAAAAGCCAGTCCGAAAAATTGAGCTAAAGAGTGCGTTTTGCAAAATAAAACTTTTGGAACGCTACAACCCATCAAATAATCAATGTCAATGATAATCAATGTATGGAATTGGAAATGGCAGAATAACATTAGGTAAGTGGTATGAGAATTATTAGTAGGATTATCATAAACAATGTTCTTAGTAGACCTATTCCATTTTATATTATATAAACACATCTTATGCTTATAATATTATGTTTTTATTTTCAGGTTATTGGCGATGGATGTCATCAATGAGCAAAGTTTTGCAAGAAATAATGCAGTCAACAGTGCAAGTTGCTTATCCAGAAGGAACGGTGTATTTAGTTTATAACTGCGCGGTTCATCGTTCGCGAATTCTGACCAATTGGCTCGCTTCTCAGACGGGCATTATCACCATATCATGGTCATCTAAAAGTCACAATTTAAATATGTGGAGAATGTCTGAGCATATGTGGGGTCAAATTGTCCTAACTGGGACACGAGTGAAGTGTTGTCCACCTGCAACAGGAGGTCATGAGAACCTAGGAACTGATGCGTCGTAGTGGTTTTGGTTGGACTTTGATTACCCAAGTGAAAATAAGGCTTCAACAAATAATTTAAAGTTTTGGACATCCATCCCATTCGGTATTAAAAAATATTTAAATACTATAAAATGTTTTCAATTATAGATAAAATACCAGACTAAGTATTTGCGAGTGATCTAAATTGTTTATTGGATTTTTATACGGCAAGTATAACCTGTTCCAATGTTAACATGTTTGTTCACTCGTTAATCTTATATGGGTAAATAAGTATTAATCTATCATTTAAAACATTATTGAAAATTCAAAAAAATATTTTTTTTTATTTTTTAAGCTTAATTTAAATAATTAGGTAACTTACTTACTACACTTACCGCGTAACGTAATCCATTGTTAGTAACAAAAATTAAAAAAAATATATATTGTTAATGAGGGATTTGAACCCAGTACTCTTGTATCGTTTCGATTGATGTCGAGTGTTGTAACCGCCACTCCATTGTGTCGTTTAGTAATATGATTGAAATTAAATATTCGTAGGCAAGGAGGAGAAGTTTTATAAAACACATTTGTGCAAAAAGTTGAGATCCACGAATGACGCCGCGACGGTTTGAACCTACTGACATTAACTAGGGGGGTTACCAGACTCTGACGCTGTCTGTACCTACCTACCTTAAACAGTGATTATTCAGTTTTCGTACACAAGACACCTACACTTAAGTAAGTGTTAAGGACCCAAGTACCTAACTAGTAGGTATGCCTATTTTCTGAGTTCTTAATGCAGCCAGCCAGTGTAAAATAGTTTTCTGATTTAATACTTCCTTAAAATAAATAGGTGGCTAGGTAACTGGATAGTAAAAGGTTCAACAACAACAGCCTATTCAGTCCACTGCTGGACATAGGCCTCCTCTATAAGAAGGGGGATATGCCCATAATCCCCACGCTGGGCATGCGGGTTAGGGATCGCAGGGTACAGCTTCTCGAACCGCCGACGCTGCTGCCCGTCGGTGGCCAGGTTATTATTATTCGTCACAGAATAATTCTCAAGACAACCCTAACGTTACACGTGCCACGTCAGTAGAGATAGAGCTATACGATAGAAAGGGATGCAAGGTGTAGGTTAATATAAATGTTAGGCGCTGAGTTCGGTGCGAGCTGATTAGCACTTTATTGCGTAGCAGCTAAAGTCGCTATTTATTTAAATGATTGCGCGGAGTGAAGCTTCTCTATCTGTATTCTGTGCCCGAGCAGAGTGCAACGAGACAAGCACAACTCTAGAGCCATCCTGATAAGCCACTACATCGACAAACTATTAGAAATCCTATGATTAAGACGGAGTTCAGATGGAGTATCAGAAATTATAAAAACTTAAGAAGGTGCAGTTTACGGCAAAGCTTCAAAGAAGGAGTAGAACGGGAGCATAGTGGTTTGGTAGTGGTACAATTTTAGACTTTTCTCACTCCTGAGCTACATTTATAGGCTGTTTAATAGGGTTATTTCAAATCGTCTCACCAGAAGACTCAAGGAATTTGCTACCGAACCATGCTGGGTTTCTTGTACAGACCCTATTCACACAGTGCAGCAGATTAGTAATCAGTCTCTGTCTAGCTTTTGTGGACTATGAAAAGGTCTTTGACTTTGTCGAAACCTGGGGCCGTACCACCGACGCTCAATTTTGATCCAGTTCTCGATAAATTTGCAATTTACTGTTATTTCGCACTATTGAAACCAAATAGAGAACAGGATTTGAAATGACACCTGGTGGAATTTATTTGAACTCAACTCAATCGACTTTATAATTTATTTGGCACTTTTGAATGAATTTGACGTTTACAAAACGAGATTTGAATCGAGTTTTCCTCAAAAAAATCATTCAACAAGCAATGATTCTACGTTTCATTCTACCATAAGTATTTAATCCATTTTTTAGCTAAAGTACTTTCAATTATATAACCATCATAAGAAGTGTTTTTTTTTGGAAAAAAATTGTTTAATCTGGTTCATTTATTATTAATTTTATAATTTTAATTCAAATCTTATTGTTGGTACATGGTTTTTGGTCGAGTTTTCTATGGCTACACGAAACGAAAGATTTGGCGGTATGTTTGATGTACTTTAGCCTGCCCAAAAGGCGAAGGAAAAAAATTTGTATCAAAATAAAGTCGATCAACAACGCGGTTTAAATTTAGAAGTCGATTTTATTCAAAAGTGCCGATTAGACGCTAATCGAGATCAAAACTGGATTGTGATTTGAATTGGAATTGGAATTGAGCTGGATTCGGTGGTAGGCCTGCTGGGCTGCCTTAGAATCATGTCATGTAGAATATCGTTATCAAAGTGTACAAGTACAGGAACAGCAGACAAACCCATCCAACTGAGCAGAAAAAGGATACAGGGAGATGTCGTATCTCCGAAACTTTGCACAAGCACGTTCGTGGATAATGTGGGCTGGAAAGGTACTTCGATATTGGCTGCTTTGATATTAATGGCAAGCACATCTTACACTTATGATTTCCAAATTAAATTGCTGGTGGAGTTGCTGGAGAAACAACCTAGCATCAACTCTCATGGAGTTGATGCTAGATTGTTTCTCGTACCTAAAAGTCTCAGTATAAATTTGGATTAAACCACCGTATTTTATGGCGGTCTTAAAGGCTTTTTGTAAGTGTACTCCACATGCCTTGAGCAGATTGTGCAGTTTAGGCCAAGAGGAGGATCCTGCTGGGTGTAGCAGCATTTGGAAAACTTCGTAAAATTTTTTGATCAGTCCGTTCTAACCAACTTGACTTAGAAACGGAAACGTGAACACTCACAGCATAGCTAGTCCACCAGCTTGCTCATGAAGATCACAAATCGGAAGAAGATCTACTGATCCTATCAGATGAACCCTCTATCATATGGATGACAGCATCATCAAGATTACGGGAAGTCTTTGGATGGAAGGCACTTTCCTTCCATCCATAGACTTCTCGATCGATCGATCAAGATCGTTACTCGTGGAAATCTTTGGTAAAAATCTATATTCATGCTCACTAAATATAGCAAAATAGTTGTATTTACTATGACAAAAAGCTATAAAAATGAATAGAACTCCACCAAAACCACCAAAATTGTGGCACCAAGATTGGGATCACAGGAAAAATCATTAATAAAAAAATTCTGGCTTATGTTACTTTAAAACTATCCTCGCATAGTTACCAAAAAATATATACTACACCCAAAAATACAGCAATGCATAAAATTAAACTTAAGAAAATCTGTTATTGAACAGGCCACCAAGATTGTAAAAAAAATGTGATCCTTTGCCACCAAGGAGGAAATTAACACGTTTGATGAGAAACCCCAGCAACATGTGGAACGTGTTACACTCACAAGGGCTAGAGCCTGACTGACTGTAGGGTGTAGTATAATGGTGGTAGGTCAATAAACATTTTTCTACGAGATATGGCAAAAATAAAATTGTCCACCAAAATTTACTTTTTTGCCTGGACACTACTTCTAGCAGTGACATGTTTTTAATAGGTAATATAAATTATTATTATTATTATTCATTTATTTCAGAAACAAAATCCATAAAATTAAAATTAGACATAAAAATAATTACAATTACTAAATTACACACACAAAAAATAAATAATAAAATAAAATCAATTTAAGTGGAGCCCATCATGACTCGCATCCACTTATTTTGGAACGGGCAATCAGCTCGTGCAACAATCATCTGCAGGATGCCGTTGCTACTGCCTCGCACACGCTGGAGTAGGGAAGCGGCTTTTTTACGAATAATGGCATGAAAGCCGTCCGTGCGCGCCTCCGCAAACATCGCAGATGCGCTGCAAAAGCGAGGCAGCCGCATCAGCATCCTGAAGATGTTATTATACTGGACACGCAGAGAGTTGACAGTCCGCTGGGTGTGGTTCAGCCATAAGCTACTCGAGTAGAAGGACTGGCAGTAGGCCTTAAAAAGTGTGATTTTAACTTCCCTCGAGCAGCGTGTGAACCTGCGAGCAAGCATGTTTCCCCGGACTGCCAGCGCTCTGCGTTCCCTTTCTATATCATCATCATCCTTTAAATCCTCAGTCACAATATTATGTTAATTATGTCATATATATATATATATTATGTTAATTATGTCATATATAGATGCTGGACGGCTTGACATAAGCCTCGCAAAAGATAGGTCTATTATCGAATTGATCCGAGACCTGTCGTCGTTAATAGACACCTTCTCGAAGTGTTGAAAAGGAGGCCAAGATTTTGGGTTGGGCCACATTTGGGAAACTACGTTGAGTTTTCTGGTCACCGTCACCGTCTCGTACCGCAATGTTTGAAAACGAGAGTTTTCAATCAGTGCGTCCTACCCGCCATAACATACGGAGCTTTATGGTTCGCGTTTCTTCACAAACTTTGTGTCATAACCAAATAACTGACAACCATTGGGGTAAACGAGTTTTTCAGTGCTCCGGCGCTAAGGCTCTCTTTGTTAATCGATCTGCGAAAAGGCTCCTGGAGGGCAATTCACGGGTTTACTCGATACAGAGTCGTATCGACTATGAGTCTCCCAACTTGGGTCGATGGTTTGTGTCTACTCTAAAGTCACGATTCATAAAAATAGCTATTCTTACGGCCACTGGACAGAAGTCGCTGCGACATTTCCGTGACATGGCTAAAATACGTTTCGTTTTACGCGGGTAAATTTACAGAACTTTAGGTAAAATAGGCCGATTTCGTACATCATAATTTTAGGCTTAAAACCATGCAAAAATAGTAATTAAAAATGTATTCTATTTAAATTAACCATAGTATGCATAAATGCAACTATTGGGGCTTACTGATAGAAAAAAAAAGATTATTTTAGGTAGGTACTAAGACAAGTTTATAAGCTTGAAACGAAACGTAAATGCTTGGTTTGTTTGTTTACGAGCTCTCAAGCAAGTGTCAGTCAAAGCGGGGGTTGGGTGGTCGGTAAAAACTTTTTTTTTTATAAATGTAGTAAAAACTTTACATTGCCCAAAAAATAAATTATTTCAGCGTTGAAGCCGATTCTTTAGATTTAATCAATTTATCAGGAATAATAATTAGGTATCGATTGTAATACTGTTTCTGAATGAATATTCGAACTGACGAAAATCTAAGTACCAGTGAAAAAAAAACACAAACACACGCTCATGCTCATGCCTCATGCTATGGATCTGATTTTGTCCATGCTGAGAAGTGTAAGCCAAATTAGGTTTTTTTCTCAGCTTAATGCTACTCAGCGTGCGTAGCAACGCTGTTTTTCAGAGAAAACCAGAGGTGGCGACCTCACGATCGCCGCGCATTATTGTAAGCAAACGAATACCTATATATATTGGATGTAGGCGTAGCTCAGTATTTAGACAGGAAGGTAGGTACATAGGTATTACATAAAAAAGTACACATTGCATAATATGCCATATTTTACAAATACTAATTAAACAAATACTTATTTATAGGTATGTAGGTACTAAGTCGGAGTCAATCTTTAAAAGTAGATAATGCCGGACGTTTTTACACATCTTAGCCTAAAAGTGCCAAAAGTAATCAGAACTTGTACTAGTACTAAATATTACCTTGTTTATTAATCAGCTAAGAACTTGAAGGGTAGGTAGGTTTAGTACCTACTACATGACTGAATACAACTTAGATAAGCATCATTCAAATACATACCTACATAAATACCTACTTACCTACCTACACTATTAATAAACTTAAATAAAAATAAGAAGAAAATATATACCTCGGTATATCGGTTTATTAATAATACACATAACATGACCTATGTCCTTGTTTATGTCAGTTCTTGTGGGACGTACCAACAACAATAAAACGTAGATACATTTCAAATTAGTCTGCTGTATATCTACTCATTGTTAATTCTTGCCTAAATTGTATTCGGTGGTTATTTCGCCACCTATTCATTAACACCCATTTTTTTTTAAAAATATGTTATATCGAAATTAAATATCAATGTTGGAAACATCGATGTAAATATGGCGGCTTTTATCAACTATATCATCGAAAAATCCTACGACAAGCCATGTCGTGTGCTCGGGACAACTCGTTGCATGTCTCTTAATTTGAGTCGACTTTTGTCTGTTGGTGATTTCACGAGAATACTGTTTTTCTGCTTCGAAAGACAAAATGGCGGATCACTCTACCTAAGTCTAGTAGAAGTCAATGTCTCTGACTTGAGAATTGCCCTCCTGGTACAAACTGAATGCGTTGAGATGAGCACAGAGCACAATGGCGCTCATTGGGGGAGGCCTACATTTAGCAGTGGGTAACGATAATAACGATATTGTGCAAAATAAACATAGATTTCGTCAAATTATTTCTATGACTATGTTTTCATCCATCAACTTGCCGCACATAAAAAAAATAGTATCATCATTCATTGGTTTTTGTTTCAATTCCTAGTATTTAATAACTATTTTAAAACCTTGATCCTACATCCTATGAAATAAAGAGACCCTATAAATTGCTCTTGCACTCATCGATTGAACTCATCGCCTAGTTCGTTTCAGACCAAACAGCGAAGTGGCAAAAAATTCAACTATATCAGATGAAGGGATGGAAGCTGCAAAAGCAGCAGTGGATAAAGAATGGAAGAACCTTGGCAAAATCACCTTTTGGGAAATAGTTACTTATTGTTTGTCTAAATAGTAGTTAGTTGTTAATATTTGACTTGAGGGGTCGACTTGGTTATCTACCTGTTTGGTTTATGAGTGGTTAAAATCATAATTAAGTTATTCAAAATTTTTAGTTTCTGTGTGATTTGACTAGTTTTTATAGTTTGATTAGTTATTTAACTAAACTTTTTTTCAGATGGTAATAATCTTATTCACCGGTGCAATTATTTTGTTTTTTTGTCGTTCACCTCAAATATTTACAGGATGGGGAGACTATATTGAGTCTCATTTCAGACTGAAGAATAAATTGTAAGTGGCTATGAAGTTAATTTTCTCACAGTATTTCTATTTGTATAATATTCATTAATATGAACATATTTTTCGCAGCGTTGGAGATTCTGCTGCAGCAATGCTCATAGGCTTTCTGATGTTTCTTCTTCCATCCATATTGGAAATATTCAAAAATTTCACTGCTAAAGGTTTTCTATCGAACTTGCTACTGCTAATACTTATATTTTTGTAACTGAGTGTTTTTACTTTGAAATACCAAACTGTAGGTACTGAAAATCTTAAATCAGAAGAATGCGTACATTTTTAAAACAGGATTAGCTACTATCTTGGTGAAAAAATGGTTTTTAATGCAAAGCAATGGAAACAGGATTAACCTTTGTTTCCATTTCTCAACAATAAACACATAGGTACCATGTTTTGGAACTGCCTATGTCTGATAACGTGATAAATCAACATAGTTCGGTCACTGAATTAAAAGCTTAACCCGACTGTGTTAATCGTGTACGTTTTGTCAAGAGTCCACGAAATAAACGGAAATGACAGTTTTGCGACTGCTCAATTGATTATTATTTTAGAGGCACACAAGATGTTTCTCATTTAAGCTACCAGACAACGCGTTGAACAATAAAAAGTGACAAAATAATGATCTTTATTAGTTGCTAGGCTGGTAACTTTTGTCACATTTTGGGATACCAGTGATCCAAGCTGAGCACAGAGCCCTGATCTGGTGCCCTGAAATAGGGGGACGACGTTGAGGCATAACACCAACAATACGGAGGGACAAGCTAAATTCCGAGCCAACTGGACCATTTTAGCACGGGAGAGGGATGAATGGAGAGAGTGGGGGACGCCTTTGCCTAGCAGTGGGATATTGAGGGCTCATAGTAATAAAAATAATAATAAAAAATGTCACCGCCGACACACGTTTTTCCAAAAAATATTTTCGAAGTGATATTGTTGAAGTGAGCGGACGCATAATTGGCCAGCAATACTTAGAAGTTTTGCGAGAAATAATGGAATAAATAATGCTGCAACAGTGCAAGTTGCATATCCAGAAGGAACGTTGTGTTTAGTTCATGATAACTGCACGATTCGTCGTTCGCGAATTGTGACCATTTGGCTCTTTTCTCAGATGGGCATAATCATATAAACTCACTTATACGCCCGTAGACGTAGATTTAAATATAGATACGTAGATACCTATAGTATAGATACGTATAGTACGTAGATTTAAATATGTGGAGAATGTGTGAGGATATTTGGGGTCAAATTGTCCTAAATTGGGAAGCAAGTGAAGTGAGATCCACCTGCAACAGAATGTCATGAGAACCTGGGAACTGATGCCTGGTAGTGTTTTGGTTGGACTTTGGTTGCCCAATGTTTAAACAAAATATATGAAGTGAATGACATCACATTCGCTATAAATAAATATTAAGTAAAATAATCTTCTAAGTAATAGATAAATAATACTTAGTCGGATTTGCAAGAGATCTAAATTGTTTATTGGCTTTTATGCGGCAATTAGTATAACCTTTTCCAATGCTAACATTGGAAATTTGTTCACTCGTTAATCTTAAATGGCTAAGGTAAGCATAATGTATTCTATTATGTAAAACATTATTAAAAATACAGAAAAAATAAGTAACTTATTAAAACTTCTGAAAATAGTATTATTTTACCTGAATTTAAATAATTACGGAACTTGTAGTAAGTTACATTACTATATACAACGTAGTTCATTGTGTTAGTAATAAAAATAAAAATAATAAAACAAAAATGAATGCAGGTAATATAGGGTTCTTACCCATTCCTCTTATTACGTTCAGGTAAAAATTGGGTGTTGTAACCACCGTTCCATTGTGACATAAAGTCAATGGGTGAAATTAAATATCCGTAACCAAGAAGAAGTTTTAACATGTTTGTGTAAAGCAGGCCGCACATTAGGCAAACTTGTATATCGATAATTGTGGCGCCACATTTGAAACGTGACACATATATCTGTACGCGAGCACGCACACTAAGGACACATTTGTAGCGGGTGCACTATGTGGCGAGCAGGGCCAATACAACCCCGATTTCAAGTTAATTCCTTCGAAAGTGTAACCCCCTGATTGAGTTATGCATACGACGGGGTTACCCTTTCGTTTGTGTAACCTCCTCCTAACACAAGTGAATGTGTAACCCGTTCGTTTTGGGTTTCAGTTGATAGGGTTACCCTCTCATGGAGGGTAGCCGAATGTATGGGGTAACCTCTTTATAGGGTTTTTGAATGTAACATCATGGTCATCATTACGCCTAACACTGGGTGGGGGAATTTTGATGTTGACCCTTGATTTATGTCTATTGTCGTTGGTATGCTTAACCTATTTAGGCACCTACTTTAAACTTAAAATATACTTACTTATAACTTAGGCCCTATTGATTAAATATCACCCTTAAAACAACAAAAACCATCATCTAATCTCGATAACATTATCTTATTCCGCCATTGTATTTGCATACTCCCAATAGCTTGCACATTACTACGAGACAGTTAACTCTAAACACGCACACACATCCAAAGTGTTATTATTATAGCCTGGTAGTCATCGCCTATGTGTGGAAGAGGAGACGCCCTGCCGTCATACAGTGCGAACACGGAGGGTAGTCACTTGACTGTACAAATGGCTTTATGAATGTGTTAGTCTAGTTGAATATGGAAGTACCTACATTTATATTGAGATTTTAATTTGTTAAACAAGACAGTGATATTTTGTTACGAATTATTTAGTCATAAGCTTGTAAAGTTTTTGTGAATAAATTTATCTTTATCTTTTATCTTTATCTTTATTTTGGTGGAAGAATATTTTCTTTAAAAAGACACAAACGCGTAGCCAAACAGCGATAAAGACGCAGAAAATCAGATACGAATATTAACAACAGACCTGCAAAAAGCCCATGAACTTCATGCCAAAGTTTTAAAGGAGCATAATAACCACTTTGAATACTCTAAGGGCTTGTCACTTAGTATAAGAAACCTAACAACTAAGCTCCAAAAAGCTCAGGAATTAAATATAAAACTATTGAAAGAGCACGAGGAATCTGCGGAAGACTATAAGGGTTTATTAGATCAAATTGTTAATGTTAAGCAGCCTTAGCAATGGGAGAAACTGACTTAAAAAAAAACGACGGAGTGAAATAAAATAAGGGACAAAGCATCACGAAAAGACCAAAATATTAATTAATATGAAGACGCGTTAAACATCATACGCATTCACAAAAATAATACAGCGCTGTTTGACCAGTTGCAAAGAACGATTGAATAAGAAAATGAACAATCCATAAGGAAGTTACACAAAGAAATAGAAGCACTTAAAAACACAATATTGGATCTACAAAAAGGAAACATCGTACTAAGAAATTACAGCATGAAGGGGAAGTCGGACAAACTGGAAAAAGAAAAGCAAAAAACCGTATAAATGTAAAAATTGTAAAAACTACTTTTAAGAAACCAAAAAAAAGAAGCAAAGAACACTAAACATAAAAGATCTAACTTACGTCCAATTTGTGATATAAAAAAGACATCGAACACTACACACGATGACAATATTATTTTTACTGAAATGGAAATAAATATCCTAAGTCAAATGTAACAGTAAAAGAGTCACATAATCGAGACAGAATGATTAATCAAAGCCAATCAAACACCCAACCTGAAGTTGTGTGATGTCTTACAAATATTCTTAGATATTTTTAAGATATTTTCCTTGTAAGCCTTAATCGATCGGCTTATACATGCTCTTAGTAGACGACAGTAATGTTTGTATGTATATTTATTCACCTTCGATTTATAACCATAATATCTATATCTTAGTAGTCTCTTTGTTTTACAACTAATTTTTAGACCCTGTGTTAATGGGTGATTGGAATTTTCTTGTCGACTGACCTAAAAGAAAAACACTTATGGACATAACGCTGCTGCACGGCTTTTTAGATGTTATTGATTTTGAAACCAGAATTGAAAATGGATGTTAAACTTCAATTGACTGCCTTATGACTAATATAAAAAAATCTTGGTTGATCTTGAAACCTTTAGCTACAGCAGTGTCAGACCACGATTCGGAAATAGCAGACGTCAAAATACAAAAGCATCGTTTACTGAAATATAAATACATAGAAAAGCGAATATTTTCTAGACCAGAATTTTTTTTGGACTTATGTAATGCTCTCTTATGATTGGAACTATTTTTTTATAAATATGATAAAAATACAGTAGATAGCTTTTTCAATAAAATATCATGGAACGTAGACATTTACTTCCCAAAAAAGGTTTCTAGAACAAAAATAGCAAAAAAAAGTCCCTGGATTTCTGATGACATAATCAGGGCACAGCAAGATATTCATGACTTATACATGATACAAAAACAATACCCGCATATACAGACACTTAAATGTTTAATTAATAAAAAAAATAGAGTATCGTGATACATTCATAGCAAATAACAGAAAATAATATGTAGAGAAACGTATAAATAATGCTAAAAATCCAAAAAATGAAGTTTGGATGATTATTAAAGAGGACAGAAACAAAATTGAAATAAAGTGGAAGTGGAGTTAAGTAGATAACAACACTCAATCTCAAACGAAAACGTAGCGGACCACATCAATAAGTACTTTATGTCGATAGAAAACTACCTTCGCGAGTCTATTTTACCAAAAGAAAAAAAGCACTAACATTTTTGAAAAACTCGACATTGTTCCAACTGGATTTCTACTTCAGTTCCATGTCCAATACAGAGCTAATTAAAATAGCCCATAACAAAATACGCCTCTCACACACTAAATACCTTTTAGACGTGGACTATGGACGTACATTTGAAACCTACCTGGATAAAATCTTCAATTTACAGATGAGACTTTTGAAAGCTATTGTACCAAGAGCAAAAAAACACGTATATAAAGATAATATCCTAGATCTGTTTAAATTCTATGGAATACTTCCAGTACACGATAAAGTTAAATTGAATTTGCTTATCGAGCAGTTTGATAATTATGACATAAAATTACCAATTTCCCATAAAACCATAACAAGGAAAATAACACATTGCAAACTCACGATACCTAAAATAAATAATTATTATGGAAAGCGAACAACCCATTACCTAATTCCCACAATCATTAACGATATTCCAACTGATATTAATAAACAGGTTAACCCTAAAAACTATAAATACAAATTTAAAAAATATCTTTTAGATTCCCTAATTAATTTCCGCCGTTGTAATGACCACCCTGTATCATTGTAATCTGTCAACGCAACGATCACTCGGCTTAGCCAATAGCTAATAGCTATTTTGGCACGACGTGCGGTCGAGTGCAAAACCGGTTTTATTTCTATAGGTTAGGTAGGTTATGTAGTGTTTGTTTATGTAAGTTTTGTAAGTAAGATAGGTACTATTTAAATGTAGATACGCATAAATTTGCATTGTTTCTAGTGTAATTTAGCTTGAGTCAGTGTATAGAAGCACTTAGACAAACCTCTTACAGGTTATAAATGTTACTGTACTTTAGTGGATAATAAATAAAATACAAAAAATACGTATCACGATCTGTTTTGTATCAAATGATGTTGGTGCTGTGTGATCACATCGCTTATCTAGTTAATAACGTTCTCCTGTCTGATGTTTACCCTAATAAGTTAAAAAAAAAACCGTCCACAACCACTGTATAAAGGCAAAGGTGAGACTACCGATGTAAAAAATTACAGGCCTATTACTATATATTACTGTGCCAACTTTATCTAAGCTTATAGAGTCGATTATGTCCGAATATTTGATGACACATCTGCATAATAAACAAATTTTATCTGATTGTCAGCACGCATATAGTCCTGGCAAATCAACAATATCCGCAACCCAGAAATTTATTAATTAAATACTTCAAAGCCTGGAAAATAAGAAAAAAGTACCTGGTATATTCCTAGATTTATCGAAGGCTTTCGATTTGGTTAATCATGATCTTCTCCTTAAAAAACTTCAAATTTATTGTATATGAGGACGTAGTCATAATCTAATAAAGTCTTTCTTAGAACATAGGGAACAGACAGTGGAAATTAAAATAGACGGTAAACCAGTTAGATCTGAACCTAAACCAATCAATATTGGTGTCCCACAAGGGTCATCGTTAGGAAATTACACTCTTCTTAATATTTCTAAATGACATTGCAAATACTAACATCACAGGGGACATAATACAATATGCTGACTTTACTACTGTACTGTTGTTATCTCCTCAGATACCATGGAAGATCTTCTAGAAAGCATAAGGGTTACAATTACAACTTTAAGAAATTGGTTCAATATGAACGGTCTTAGGTTAAATGAAGAAAAAACTGATATAATGATTTTTAACGCCACATCCGCCTATAAACCAAAAGTAACAATCCCCCATAAAAGTGGAAAAGTAATATAAAGCTCTAACCTAACCAAACTTCTGGGCTTTGAGTTGGATCCATATAGACTCAACTTGTAATAAAATGGCAAGGGGAGTCTACGCATTAAAGCAGCTTCGCCCTAAGACATCTGAATCAAATTTAAAAAATGTTTACGATGCTTATGCTTATGTTCACTCTTTATTAACGTAATAAATGTGGTACGTAATAAATGAAATAATAATGTGGGGTAATTTCACAGACTGTGAAAGAGTGTTGAAGATGCAGAAGCGGGCCATTAGTGTTAAAGCCAAATACAAGGACTCTTGCAGGGACCATTTTAAGAAATTACAGATACTGACTTCGACTTCAGTTTATATTAGAAATAATCAAAAACGTCAGTCAATTGAAAATAAGAGGAAGCGATGATAAACGAAGTAACTGACATCAAATGTGCTTAGCCTCAACTGGCCATCGGCTACATATGTCAAAAAAAACAACCTCAAGTAATTGGTGCTAAACTATTTAATAAAATCCCATCAAATTTAACACTGACTACTAATGACAATTCATTTCTGAATAAAGTTCAACAGCTTCTACTTGACAAAACTATTCTTATTATAAGCGAATTTTTAGCGCATGATTATAAATCTTATAGTGAATCTTCGAAAACTCACAATTGTCTGATCGAATGAAGTCTCGTTAGTTATTTAGTACCTAAGAGTAGGAGTTAAGATTAGATTGTCATGATAATGAATCATGTTATTTTATTGATGTTGATGTACTATTTAAAATCTTAAATGAATTGACTCTAATTGATAATGAAGATGCCTCTATACAGCATGGTAATCGTTTCTCTAAGTTTTCCTCTAAGCAGACCTTGATGTAAATAAAATGAATTGATTATGTAATGGTTAATCAATTAGACATTAAATACAATGTATAGCTATTTCCCCTTTTACAGTGAATTAATTTAATTTATTTTAAATATTTTATTTGCTACATTGTAATTTCAATTTTGTTATTTTATTCATTTTATTATTTTAATATCACTGAGGGATGGATCATGTCACCGATGTTAGTTATGATAATCTATAAAAAAAAGAAAGACGAGAAACTGATGACAGTTAACTAGATAAACTAATGTTATTATCTTATTCAATAAATGATTTCAATTTTCAATTTTCAATTCCTTTTTTTGTTGGAAAGGATATACCGCTTATTTGGACCCATATAATATTGAAATAAAAATACTAACCCTAAAGGTTAAATAGGAGATGAAAATTTAATTGGATCGAATTTCATTTTTTAAATTCGAATTTTGTTTGTATGTTTTTTTACGTTTGTCACCTCATAACTCCGTCATTTATAAACCGATTCAGAAAATTCAATTTTCGTTGGAGAGAAATTTTTAAGAAAAAACTTTATGGGTTAGAAAATAGGGACTGAAAATTATATGGACCTACCTATTATTTTTTGAGTCAGTGTCAGGCTAGACATGCCAAGGTAGGTAACTACTAACTATTGCGTGGGCGATGCGACGCGCAGACGGCATGTCCGAGGTGGGGAGATAAAGTTGCTATATTATCGTATTTCCTTATCAGACTACTAAGATTGTAATGACTTCCTTATTAATTTATCAATCATTCTATTGTTTAAGTAAGTATCTTTAGTATTGAGTGAGTGGTAGAAATATGCTCTCTAAAATTTGATTTGTTAAAAGTGTTACATATTATTGTTTATAACTAGGTATGGAATACACAACAGTATATACAATAACAAGATCTTAACAAATATTTTATAATTATACCTACATATTTGACAAAATACGTACCTACTTATTAATAAAATAAAATAGCCTAACAAAAATCCAGACCGTCACCATACGGTAGAGTGCCCAGAATGCTAGCTGCATTGCCACGTTGGATAGCAAGGGATCCGTTGGCCCGAATAGAAACCACCATTCCGATCACGCGTGGTCTCGAATAAGCGCTCTGCCAAGTCTTTGAAAATTTTGTGAGCCCCTAGTATTTTTTTTTTAACTATGGATACATAATTATTAACATTAGCAATAACAGTAACAATATTAAAAACAATATTATTAACAATAACATTACTATTGCATACATATTTATATACCGATCATTGTGTACATATTTATAAACTCCTAGATATTTCCATATTTATATTCGTGTTGAGGGTGACATTTCATGAGGCGGTGGAGTGTATACATATTTTTGCCTTTGACTGTACGATGCGTGTATCATGTGGCAGCCTCACTAAAAAGTTCGGGATTCACGACGGTTTGAACGTTTGAACCTACTAACGTTAACTAGGGAGGTTGCCAAATGATGACGTTTTTTTACATCTCGCGGGAATGTGGGGAACGGATCGGGGCTTTTTACATGCCAAAACCCTACATAACCGCGAGGTTTGCAACCTCAGAAAATAGAAAATAAAAATATAAATATTTTAGCCCAACATGCCGACAGTATACGTGGTATAGTTATCGAAAATGGTCGTGCTACGCTCTACTGGGACAGCTCTATCAATACGGAAGGAATTATTCTAGCGAATAAACCTATTACCGTGCTGATTGAACGGTCGGAACGCCGTGCAATACTTGTTGACATCACCCTCTACACTATGCTAATAGCTATGCTTACACTATGCTTAGCAAGTACTTTGACTTGGCCCACGAGATTACCGCTATGCGGGATGTCGACTTAACAATTATCGTTCCAATAGTCGTTTCAGTGAACGGTCTGATAGCGAAGAGCCTCTATCAATATATAAAGAGGATCCAACTGCCTAGCGAGAGCTCGCTAGGCAGCTAGATCCAAAATCAGATACAGGTGGCTCTCTTGGAATCAGCACGCATTGTATTTAGGTTCCTCTCTCTGCAGCCCTAGCCACCGACCGTTTGGGCCCTGCCCCGCGGGGTTGGTCGTCTCCGGTTTTTGAACATTAATATTATAATGTTTTTGATATTATTTATGTATATTATAGCAGGATAATATTAGTTTTATAGTAAAAGAATTCGTTTTTTGACGAAATTAAAATGAATTGAAGTATATTAATAACAACAGGAGGTTTCTCTCTCTCTGCAGCCCTAGCCACCGACCGTTTGAGCCCTACGCCGCGGTCGGCGGCTCACCATATTGGATATTTTTTTTACTATAATGTTTTAACTTTAAAGTAATAAATGTATTTTTGGTGAGTTTTATAATAAATAAAATGGAATAGTAAAAATAATAAATTGCAAATTAAATTGATGAAAGCAGAGCTAATGTGAGTTTGTTGTATTGCTCATTACCTAAAAAAAGAAAATCATACCTACTTATTTTTTTTACAGATTATGAAGATTTACCGTCTACGCCAGTGAGATCTGTACTAGATTGGAAAATAATGAATGCTGCAATGCCTTACAGTTTCATGTTTCTACTAGGTAAATTATTATACAAGGTGGGCCAGAAAGATGAACGATTTTAAAAATAGAATTGCTTCGGAACGGTAAGCGGAAGGGGCGCGCGGGAGGTTGTTTAGCTTATTTCACAGAAAATTTATCGCAATGGAGCGTTTAAAGTGCGCGCAACGTGCATTGTGCGTTAAACATTATTACAAATATGGTGTTTCTTGTACTGTAGTTTGGCGTTTATTTCTCAAGGAGTTCAGATTATTTATATCAATATTCCAGTGAGAATGTAGTTAACTCGTAGGTCAATACTTTGAACTCACCGATATCACGCTTAATCAAACACCTGTAGGACGCCCAAGGCCAATAAGAACACCAAAAGCAATTGATGAAGTAAACATTTTTTTAGGATTAGCGAAAGCAAGCAGTAACCGAAATTACGACCAGTACAAAAGCATGTTTCGTGATTTTTTTCTTTCAAAAACTTCAAAAACTAAGTCTGTAATTGTGCCACGTGGTTTCAACACGATGGCACCACATTCCAACAAGTAGTAATGACTTATTGGCGGTCATCAACGACATGTTGGCCGGAGTTGGCCATTGTGCAGAGTGGATATTCCATGGTCTCACACAAGTTTAGACCTGGCCCCATTAGATTTCTTAATGAAGGGATACCTAAAATAATGGGTTTACTGCAATAATCCAACCACTATTGCCCAGTTTAAAGGTCTATCCTGGAAAAAAATGCCTATATTCCACACTAACCAGCAAGTTATTGTCAATTTACAGACAAGTTTCGATGGGTATTTGCAACGAGATTGATGACATCTAGTTTTTTTTTTCAATGAATAGTTTTTCCATATATCTTTTCAAATTTTTAATTCGTTTATCTATCATTATTAGTTTTTTTTTCATTATTTTTTAAAATCCAGCACACGTTCTGGCCCACCCGTTATAAGTGTTGGTATACTTATAGATCTGATGAAAATCGTTCATTGCCACCCAGATACGTACAAATTTAGATTGATAAATTTAAAATGTATTTCCTTATGGGACATTGGAAAAAAATCATTCATATAAAAGTCATAGTACGAAGTATGTACCGTAAGGATTTAATAATAGGACAGACATTCTGTAAAAATAAAAAAACTGTCCTGGGTATTTTCTTAATTTTCCTCTATTCTTGTACATTCCTGTACATTCTCTCCTTTTTTTGCTCTTCCTGCCAAATGAATGAGGCAGTGAAAATACCCGCCATCCTGATATCAGGCAAGCAACTCACTTACTTTTCTTACTAACTCTGGATCTATGCTAGTACAATGCTTGAAATTTGATACGTAATGGGTACATTGCTGCGAAGGTCATTTCAAACTCTGTTGGTAATTTGCTCAGATTTAGAAATTATCCGCCATTCTGGGGTTGGGTTCTGGGTTACTTACTTTCTAGAATAACTCTGGATCTATGATGCTACATTGCTTGAAATTTGATGTACATTTAGTATATTGGTCGTACATTGCTTTCATGCATAAAAAGTGACCATGATAACATACACCCGCCATCCTGATGCACACTTGTAGATCAGTTGATTATCGTCCATTACGATTTTTTACGAAGGTACACAAAGGTAGGAGGTAGGTAGGTTCTAGGTAGAAAAGAAAAGAATTGGTAGATAAGTGACGGGCTTAAAACAAAATGACTGACCTGACTGATCAAAACTGATGTCTTTTTCTTCTTCTGGTATAACTTAAACTGGGAAATTTTTACCACAAAGGCTTTCTAACTATATACATCAATGGGGTGAAATTTTACCCCTACTTGTATTCATTTTTATTTTTTATTAACACTATTGTAATGATAATTTTAGGTGGTGGATTTGCCTTATCGGAAGCGGCTAAAACAGAATACTCCAACTTGAACGGAAAGATTGGGAATATGCTCAAGTCCTTGAGTGGTTTACCAAACTATTTTATTATCCTTTTGATAATAATATTCACGGTGTTCATCACTAACTTTGCTTCGAACGTCGCAGTTTGCAATGTGATAACACCAATTGCTATGCAGCTGGTAAGAGAACACGCAATACTAGCTGCACCTTAAGAACTGTATCCAGATGCCAGTGTGAAATATTTACTACAGTTTGCGTAAAGTATAAGAAGAGTGATATGCCCATAATCTCCCCGTATGCCCAGCATGCAGATTGGGGATCGCAGCGCAATCATCTCGCACCACCGACGCTGCTGCCCGTCAGCGTCGGCGGCAAGAGAATGTAGCTGTACCAATGTTAGGCTGTGCAATGCCGCAACTAGCCGGCCGCCAGTGCCCCGTTCGTCAGTTAGCAGAGTGCACCAAGGTGGGCTCGAGTTCCGAAGATGTTGTTAGAACTGCTTACACCCCAGTGAAGTGCTAATCAATGTGCCACGCCGCAACACCCGTCGTGGTGTATTTGTTCAACTCAAAAAAAAAAATAGGGACCTAACGGCTGAATGGATTTGGATGAATCTTGAAATATACATAGTTTGTGATATATTTACACATACGCTACTTTTTATCCGGGTACCACGCAAGCGAAGCCGCAGGCGGAAGCTCATAAATAATATATATTGAATACTTATAATTACATTTGACGAAATCTTCGTCGGAAGCATTCGAATCCGAAGCAATATGGCGTTTTCGAGCATTTTAAAATGTCCTGTAGATTAGGCTGGTTAAGGGTATATTTCACCATCTTTAAGTATTGTCAAAGAGTACAGTATGTGCTAGTTAAAGTGACAAATCTCTGAGTGAACTTGTCACTTTAACCGACAAATAAATTTTGCGTTACTTGAGGATCGCGAAAGAGGCCCTAAGTATTTAGCCAGGTCTCCCACACGTCAATTGAGCAAAAGAAGTCCCATTGAGGATAAAGTGTTCACCTTATTAACTTACACAAAGATTTGAGCGGCACCTCCTATCCTACGTATTATTTTCCAGGCAAAAGAAATAAACATAAATCCATTATGGTTCAACATTGCGGCTGGTCTGTCATCTTCCTATTGCTTCTGCTTACCTGTGGGAACGCCGGGTAATCTCATAATACAAGGGGCTGCCAGCATTCCTACAGGAAAAATGGTAAGAAACGAATGCACTATACCGGCAAGGGTAATTTGAAAACAAGCATCGAGGGTCATATCAAAAGAAGCACCTTCTATTTTGGAAAGAAATCGTCTTGATAAAATTATTCAGTGACATTAAAATTTATCCATTACGCACTGTCCTATGTGAGCGATCTGGATGTGAACGCGAAGCGGCGCGGTTCGGCCCAGAAACAACAAACAGTTGATAACTATTCAAGTGTCCTGCGTAACCTTAATGCACGCAAGGTGCGAAGCGGCGCGGCGCGAATTTGTTGGTTTGATTGATATTTTGGCACGAACTGGACGCAATGCGATGGCGGAGGGCGCAGGACGGTGATGATGTAGGACAATTATCGTGCACGCAGGCCGCGTCGCACCGCATCACGAAAAATTATAATTATACTACATAATATATAATAGTATTCATATAGTTTATTTCCACAAAACGGCACATAAGTATACTTCAACACAAAGTAATATGCTTGTTGCGCCCACGCGGAGACCGTAGGCTCCGTATATTAGGATATAGTCTTATCTAGAAAATATTGAAATGTTGAATTGTTGATTGTCGGTCGTGAGCGGACACACTGAATCCTATCCTAACTAATTTTATTTATTAGAAAAATAAGCTTCTTTGTTTTAATTTCACGCCAAAGCTACTCAATCGATCATCATGAAATTTTGCATACACGTTTTCAGGGGTACAGAAAAGGACAAAGGCCTTACCAAAAAGTATTGTTCTCGCGAGGGATAGGAAAATAACTCTTAATGCGAGCGAAGCCGCGGGCAAAAGCTTGTATTTTATATAGAAAATATAGAGATCAGGGTCTGATCATGAAGCAAGAAAGAGAAATTAAGATTTTTGGAGGTTTCTTTTAAATAGGTACCTACCTAGTGAAATTACAGAACGGATTATTTTGACCTTGGGTTCGGATCTTTTTCTGTTTGACTGCCGGCAACACTGAGCCGAGAGTCATAGTCAGATTGTACTGTCTTGCAGACGTCTTTGACTAAGAGACGTCTTTGTCGCAGTGTGCGCGGCTTCGTACTATTTATAATGCGGCAGTCTGTCTTAAGACAGACTTGACTAAGGTCTGCGCTCAGCCTAAGTCACGTGTTACCCAGACTTGGTGTCATGAAACCAAGAATTGGTTTCTTTTGGACATTTTTACACGTAACGGATTGCTATTGAAGATATCTTGCCTCTATTTTTTTTCTTTTTTTTGTCTTGTTTCAGTCGATAAGGATGCCGGTCTTGGAAGTCTTTGTGCTGTACAGACCACACTTAGTAGATAGTAGATACCACAATTAGTCATATTTTACACCAAAACCACGAGAAAAATTACCATACCAAAAATAGCAAAAAGTAAGCTCCGCTACGTGCCGCTGCCCCATAGGTATGGTGGGCAAAAAAAATGGTTTACTTTAAATGTTTCAAATGTTATTTTTAAGTGCTACCTAATATTTATTTATTTATTTTATTTTATTTTTATTTATTTGAAAAACATACAGTACTTCCAAGTTTTTATAAGATAGTAAAGTCAAGTTTTCATTATGAAACAAGTTTAAGGCATGATGATTGATGAAATTAATTTCACGACACTTGTTTCTTGTTCTAGTGGATAAATCTAAATCAAAATATCACTTTCTTTTTTTCTCAGAGGGTTCCCTGAAGGAAAAATAGTAATGATTAGGTATTTAAATTACTAGTAACAATGTAGACACAGTACCTACAGTTTGGAATAAACTCTTAGCTCCAGAATGTTTAATCTAGATAAGTCTTTGTGAAGTCTTTTTCCCTCTCGAACTTTTGAGTTCACTAAGTTTTAATCTGTTTTTTATGTTGCAGATGAAAGCTGGAATTCTACCTACACTTACTACAATTTTTTTGACTTGGACTTGCATCTGTTTTTGGGCACCAGTTGTCTGGCCTGATCTGCGAACATTACCTACTTGGATTACATTATAAGAGATCATAATCATATAAAATTTGAAGAACAAGGACAACAACACCATGGACGTAAAACATCTGATATCGCCATGAAGAAATTCAAAAAAGATTACGAATTATTAAAATGAAAATAAAAAATGTACCTACTCTACATTGAAATAAAAGCATGTGCATAATTTAAATAATATATTTTTAGGTATATTACGACTTTTCATAACATATAAAATACAGAAGATACAAAGAAAACCCTTGCACTAAAATAATAAATTTAATTAACATAATAACATTTAACTAAGTAGGTAATTTTCTAATTATCTTCTAACGTTATTGCTCGTAGAATGTACGACTCTTGCCTTTTAAAATTACTCAGTATATCAGAGGGTTGAATTTGGTGGTGCCCTGATCACATTTATACCTTGATCATTTGGATCCCACAATAAAGGCCCCCAAAAGCACAATGAAAGCCAGAGGATAATCATGCATATTATTGAACTGCCGAAGCCATATCTAGCCTGCAATCAAATAAAATGTTAATGATAATTATTGTTATAATGGTGCTTTCGATATTTACTTTGCTAGGAATATACTTCATAATGGGAGCATATTCTCGGATCCGCGAGCGGGTATATAAAGCTGCGTACAGACTGCGCGTTCCAGCGTAGTCGGTTAGGCATGCTTCACACTCAGGGCTATATTTTACCGGGACACCATGGCAGCACAACCAGTCGCCGGCTACCAACAAAATTTATGGTGCCAAACGGACACCAACCAGGTGAGTAACTCTCTATAGAGCTGTACACATTTTGTTGCTAGCCGGCGACTGGTTGCGCCGCCATGGTGTCCCGGTGAAATATTTATAGGGCTTAGGTGGGCCGCTGGCACAATCGATTTGGCAATATTTGAATAACCAAGCCAACCCGAAACAATTACTTACGGCTAACTCCGATTGGCAAAGACAGCCGGTGGCAATACGTTCGGTAGGTATACCTTCATGTAGGTAAGGGTTCTGCGCGGCTCGACTTACATACATTAGATATACAGGATGGAAAAATCAATGAAAATTTAAAATAAAAAATAAATAAATATATAAATAATGCTGGACACTATCACATAGCATTTTGTAGCCCCAAATTAAGCAGAGCTTGTATTATGGGAGCCACATGACTGATAAACTACATAGATAATTAATTTTTGTAAATACATACTTATTATACATAGAAAACACTCAGACCCGAGACAAATACATGCAGAACGTACAAACATTTGTCTCGCGGCGGGAATCGAACCCGCAACCTTCTGCGTCTCAGGCGGGCCTTCGCCCACTGCGCCACAGAGGTCATCAAAAGAATAAACCTTACTATTTTATTCTACTAATCGACAGGATAAAGATATCCATGAAATCTGCTGTAACGAGTGTAAGACTCTTACACTCGACGACGACGACGACGAGTCTTACACTCGTTTATCGTAATAGTTTATCATTTCGTTCCTATTCCTCCATATTATAAATAAATAATCCTTATGTTTCTAGGAGAAATATTAACTTTAACATTGACTGTATCGACTAGTGGAATAAAAATTTTAATTTTAAAATCTTTCTGGTTTGATTCCCAGGTGAGGCTAGTGAATTTTAGAAAATCTTTTTAAACAGTTTTTTTTCTAAATAAAGCAACGTTTTTTTTAAACGAAATAATTTATCTAAAGGATTTAAAGTGGTTTGCCTTCAGGGCCCATTGATTTTTTCCACCCTGTATATGCGGCTAAGAATGCGCAGTCCAATTGCACCTTAACACATTAGGCACAACTTTCGCCCGAGGCTTCGCTCGTGTGGTACCCTAGCTACCAAAATAGCCTATATGGTATTCATGGTTTTAACAAAAAATGTGCAAAATAGCTCAATCTGCTCAGTTTTGGCGTGAACAAGCAACTAAGATATCTCACATGGTATGTAGAGGTTTTTCTCAATGGCACCCTTTTTTGGGACGTAATTTCACAAAACCTTTTTTCACTACCAACCCATGTGAAAAGACAAAACAGCTTAATAACAATTTGATATGGCAGATAAGAAATTTCTGACAAAATGAATTGGTTGAGCTTAACACCCGTTTAAGGCTGCATTTTTACCAGAGATGTAAGAGTATGGGTAGCGAGGGATGTGTGTCTTAAGAACCATCAATATAATTATACTATATTAATAGTTCAACGGTAAGAACCAATGAAATCATGATATCATGCAATTTTGTACATGATAAACAAGGGAAAAATGTTATAAATATCAAAATATATGACTACTAGCGCCATCTATATCAACCTATGTTTTGTCTAAATAAATGTTAGTTGCTAAAAGCCGTTCTCATGCAAACGTTGTTTTATTTTAGGTTATGGGCCCAGACCCATACCATGTAGTAATTTCGCGTTTTTGTCAGAATTATCTGTGTGATGGATAAAAAGACTAAGTGTTTTCACGATCAGACTCATAAGTGAAAGTGAAATAAGGCTGCGAAAAATTTTAAATTGTTTCTTGGTGTTTTTTTGACTGACCGTCGTCATGGCTACTGGCTCGAGTTATTTAGTCAGTGAACCCAAGTTGAAGGGTCGCGAAAATTACAGCGAGTAGAGTTTCCCAGCGGAGAATTTTCTGATATTGGAAGGAATGGTTAAGTGTATAAAACCAGAGCCTAACGCAATACCAGAAGCCGGAGATGATGCGAAAACCAAGGCAAATTTAATTTTAACAATAGACCCAACTATCTACGTTCATATTAAGAATTTCAGTACATCGAAGGAGCTGTGGGAAAAGTTGAAGATGCTATTTGATGACTCAGGATTTACTAGAAAAATCAGTCTGCAGAAATCTTATATCAGTGCGACTCGAAAACTGCTCATCGATGACATCCTATGTAGCGCAGATTGTTGAAGCAGGTCAAAAATTGGCAGGAACGGGTTTTGGAATTAGTGACGAGTGGATAGGTTCCATCATGCTGGCTGGATTAAGTGAAAAATATGATATCAATATGGTGATCACAACAGACGCCATTAAAGCCAAGTTGATGGATATGGAACCCAGAGGTAGTAACGCTTTGGCATGTTTCCGCAAGCCAAATTCAAAAATTAACAAGACTAGAAAAGATGACAGGTGCGCAGATATCGACACCGGTCAAAGGAAGACAAGGCGTCATAATGTAAACATTATGGTCACTATCGCAATCATTAAGAAAATAAAATGGTTCTTCAAAAAAAACCAATGAATGTGAAAATAAAACCACTAACGCATTTAGTGCAGTGTTTTTCAATGGAGATTTCCATAAAAGTGTGGTACGTCGATTCTGGCGCGAGTTCCCATTTGACAGCAAATTAACATTGGGTGATTGACGCGTGTTATTCTGGTTTTACAAAAGAAATGTTTGTCGCTAATCAGAGTTCAGTGCCCGTGTTATGTTGCGGAAATATCAAAATCCAGACGTCAACTGAAAAATGCAACTATGATGTAACTATTTAAAAAGTGTTGTGTGTTTCCAGCCTGAGAACCAACCTTTTATCTTAGCCAGCTAATAAATCAGGGCAACAAGGTGCATTTCACTAGCAACGGAAGTGAAATATTGAATAAACAGAATGTTTTAGTAGCTACAGCTTCACTGACAAACAGAGTATATAAACTGAATATGCCTACTTGTTTATTGGCTTCAGTTGTGGAGTTTCCAGAGCTTTGGCACCGTAGATTGGGACATGTTAAAAGTTATAACATGAATAAAATGCAGACTGCTGTAGAAGGAGTGATGCTCGACAACAGGGCTGATATAAGCAAGATGAATTGTGTTGTGTGCTGCGAAGGAAAGCAAAGTGATTGCCTTTTGCTCATGAAAGCAACAGAAGTACTGAGCTGTTGATTGTAGTACACTGTGACATCTGTGGGCCCATGGAAAGGGTTTCCCTTGGAGGATCCAGATACTTTCTTTTATTTGTTGACGAATACAGCCGCATGACATATGTTTATTTCTTATGGAATAAAAGCGAGGCTTTTGAGCGATTTAAAGAATATAAAGCAAAAGTTGAGTATGTAACCTCAAAGAAAATAAAGATTCTGCGGAGCGATAATGGCGGGGAATTTTGCAATAATAGTTTTGATATTTAATTATCTGAAGAAAATGAGAATAATTCATCAAAAAACAAACCCCTACACGCCTGAACAAAATGGGCTTTGCGAGCGTATGAATAGATAATTGATAGAAAAAGCCAGATGTTTTTTGTTTGAAGCCAAACTTGGTAAAGAGTTTTGGGCAGAAGCCATTAATACCGCTGTCTTTTTACAGTATCGAATTGTAAAAACCTGACTGAATAATCGTACACCATATGAGCTATGGACGGGCAGAAAGCCAAACCTCAACCACATAAGAGTATTTGGAAGCACCGTCATGAAGCACACCCAAGGAGAAAAGGCAAAAATGGGATAAGAAATCAGAACAATGCATTTTAATAGGTTTTCCTGAGGACATAAAGGGTTACAGAGTGTATGATCCAGTAACACGGTCAATTACAACTAGTCGTGATGTTATCGTTATGGAAAATAATCCTCACCAGAAGAGTATTATTCAAGTACACGAAATTAATGTCAACCCATTATCAGGCCTCTTTCACTCCGCAGAATAGGTATATAAATATACATATTCTGCGTAGATTCATTTGATTAGTATTCTGCGTTATGATGCGTAGGTATATAAATATACCTACGCATCGCGGGCCCCCTGGTCGTGGTTCGTTTGTCGGTTGCCGAGTTCTGCCCGGAACGAACGTGTCCTTGAGCAGCCATGGCATTTTAGTTTGTTTTGTTAATGTACCTATATTTTTCGCCAAATGAAGGCAAAAAAATACTGCATAGCATTTGGTTGCCTGTATAATAATAAGGACCGGCATTTCACGTTTTTCACACTACCTAATGACAGCAAAAGGTAAGAAAATGTAAATAGTAGTAGGTACAGAACTGAAAGTTTTTCTAGCAAATAATGCTATTTTTAGATATCAAGGTCTCCCGTATTTACTTAAGTAGGTAGGTACTTAGGTACAAGTTATATTTGAATGCGGTACCTACCTACACAAATAAACGAAATATTATAATGTAGGTATTTTTTTCATAGACAATTTTTGTGTCATTGGTAGGTATCTACCTACATAGTGCTGCCTATGCCTAGGCATAGCACTTAAGTAGGTATTATGTTTTTGATTATGTAGACTGAGAGCAAGATTAAAAACACAACCTAGGTACATTTTTATTTGATTTAACTTTAAGTAGGCAGTGTAAGT
Organism: Horisme vitalbata; assembly: GCA_951804965.1. Classification (NCBI taxonomy): domain Eukaryota; kingdom Metazoa; phylum Arthropoda; class Insecta; order Lepidoptera; family Geometridae; genus Horisme; species Horisme vitalbata. The sequence goes on along the minus strand of OX638088.1, from coordinate 12,669,470 downwards.
TATCTACTTATAAACAGTCTGGTAGGTAGGTATAGGAAGACAAATCGATGTGGGAAGTTACTTAAAGGTAGGCGTACTAACAACTAAAACTAGATACCTAGGTTACCTACAAACCAAATGTTGTTTTTTTCTCTTGCAAATATCTACTAAAATTTCTCATAATGATGGGCGAATATACTTCCTAGGTCAGGTTTAGCTTTGTTTTAAATTGATGTATTTTTGTCTTTGGTCTCTGTATTCTGTACTTTGGTAGTAGGTACTTACCTAGATAAGTACCTAGTAATTTTTGTTTGTAGGTAAGGTTAGGTACCTATTATGATTTGATTAACATGTTGGTCGGTAGGTAGGCTACTACTTTCCTATTTTCTCAATTATCATCAAATACTATATTTAAACTAACTAATATTATCGTTTTAGCACTCACTGTTACAAATAAATTTATCTTATATTCATAAATTTTTTTGTATTTTGTATTTTTGTATCAATATGATTTTCGCGAAACTGCTCTTGCACTAGTTGAGGCCGTTGCTCGCGTCGTATGAAGGTACCTACTTACGGCATTACATTAATGAGTTTTTAGCATGATGTGCCTACCTACCTTAAACAGTGATTATTCGGTTTTCGTACACAAGACACCTAAACACTTAAGTAAGTGTAAGGACTTAGTAGGTATGCCTATTTTCTGAGTTCTTAATGCAGCCAGCCAGTGTAAAATAGTTTTCTGATCTAATACTAGGTAGGTAGACATTATTTGAATTATCATTGTTCCTAAAAAGAAATAGGTGGCTAGATAACTGGATAGTAAAATGTTCAGATTTATTATTATTCGTCACAGAATAATTCTCAAGACAACCATAACGTTACACGTGCCACGTCAGTAGAGATAGAGCTATACGATAGAAAGGGATGCAAGGTGTAGGTTAATATAAATGTTAGGCACTGAGCTCGGTGCGAGCTGAATAGCACTTTATTGTGTTGCTGTGTGTCGCTATTTATTTAAATGATTGCGCGGAGTGAAGTTTCTGTCCTCTTTGTATTCTATGCCAGTATGCCAGGATCCAGTGGGAGACATAACAGGCAGTAGCAGTCAACTAGATGACTCATTTGTTTCTGTTGAGAGCATTAATCAAGGTGATGAAACTTATATGCCTAGTACTAGTGTGAATCCGTCTGATGAAGACGTTGTCCGAGACATCAATCGAATCCATACTATTTTTGTTATGGCAACCCTGCGTGGTGCGCCCTTCTCGTCTCTCCGACCTCTAAAGGTGTAATGTGTCGTGTGTCTCTCCGTAAATAATAAAATAAAGTTCTACACAAAAAGGGAGTTTACTATTATTACTACAGCAGAACGAACCAAGATCCTCAACGACGTCTCCCACATTGGTCCTTTAATTTATACCTATGCATATTATGTAACCTTTTGAAAGACCTCACAATATATTTTGGCACCCTTTCATAAAAAGGTGTTTATGTTCTTTGAGGCCCCAGCATGTCCGAGACATCAATCGAATCCATACTATTTTTGTTATGGCAACCCTGCGTGGTGCGCCCTTCTCGTCTCTCCGACCTCTAAAGGTGTAATGTGTCGTGTGTCTCTCCGTAAATAATAAAATAAAGTTCTACACAAAAAGGGAGTTTACTATTATTACTACAGCAGAACGAACCAAGATCCTCAACGACGTCTCCCACAGACGTTCATAGTAATGTCGTTAAAAAGATCTTACCAGAAAGGGTAAGAAGAAAACCCGATAGATATGGGTTTATGAGCACAGAGCAATGTGATCCTGATAAAAAAAATATTATAAAAATGAAAAAGATAACATAGAAGGTTATGTAGATGCTCATGGGGGTAACGAAATAAATGATAGGAGATCTTTTACGGGTTATTGTTTTAATCTGTCAGGAGGTGTCATTTCATGGAATTGTAGTAAACAAAAATGTATTACACTTTCAAGCACAGAGGCTGAATATGTTTCCGCAAGCCAAATTCAAAAATTAACAAGACTAGAAAAGATGACAGGTGCGCAGATATCGACACCGGTCAAAGGAAGACAAGGCGTCATAATGTAAACATTATGGTCACTATCGCAATCATTAAGAAAATAAAATGGTTCTTCAAAAAAAACCAATGAATGTGAAAATAAAACCACTAACGCATTTAGTGCAGTGTTTTTCAATGGAGATTTCCATAAAAGTGTGGTACGTCGATTCTGGCGCGAGTTCCCATTTGACAGCAAATTAACATTGGGTGATTGACGCGTGTTATTCTGGTTTTACAAAAGAAATGTTTGTCGCTAATCAGAGTTCAGTGCCCGTGTTATGTTGCGGAAATATCAAAATCCAGACGTCAACTGAAAAATGCAACTATGATGTAACTATTTAAAAAGTGTTGTGTGTTTCCAGCCTGAGAACCAACCTTTTATCTTAGCCAGCTAATAAATCAGGGCAACAAGGTGCATTTCACTAGCAACGGAAGTGAAATATTGAATAAACAGAATGTTTTAGTAGCTACAGCTTCACTGACAAACAGAGTATATAAACTGAATATGCCTACTTGTTTATTGGCTTCAGTTGTGGAGTTTCCAGAGCTTTGGCACCGTAGATTGGGACATGTTAAAAGTTATAACATGAATAAAATGCAGACTGCTGTAGAAGGAGTGATGCTCGACAACAGGGCTGATATAAGCAAGATGAATTGTGTTGTGTGCTGCGAAGGAAAGCAAAGTGATTGCCTTTTGCTCATGAAAGCAACAGAAGTACTGAGCTGTTGATTGTAGTACACTGTGACATCTGTGGGCCCATGGAAAGGGTTTCCCTTGGAGGATCCAGATACTTTCTTTTATTTGTTGACGAATACAGCCGCATGACATATGTTTATTTCTTATGGAATAAAAGCGAGGCTTTTGAGCGATTTAAAGAATATAAAGCAAAAGTTGAGTATGTAACCTCAAAGAAAATAAAGATTCTGCGGAGCGATAATGGCGGGGAATTTTGCAATAATAGTTTTGATATTTAATTATCTGAAGAAAATGAGAATAATTCATCAAAAAACAAACCCCTACACGCCTGAACAAAATGGGCTTTGCGAGCGTATGAATAGATAATTGATAGAAAAAGCCAGATGTTTTTTGTTTGAAGCCAAACTTGGTAAAGAGTTTTGGGCAGAAGCCATTAATACCGCTGTCTTTTTACAGTATCGAATTGTAAAAACCTGACTGAATAATCGTACACCATATGAGCTATGGACGGGCAGAAAGCCAAACCTCAACCACATAAGAGTATTTGGAAGCACCGTCATGAAGCACACCCAAGGAGAAAAAGCAAAAATGGGATAAGAAATCAGAACAATGCATTTTAATAGGTTTTCCTGAGGACATAAAGGGTTACAGAGTGTATGATCCAGTAACACGGTCAATTACAACTAGTCGTGATGTTATCGTTATGGAAAATAATCCTCACCAGAAGAGTATTATTCAAGTACACGAAATTAATGTCAACCCATTATCAGGCCTCTTTCACTCCGCAGAATAGGTATATAAATATACATATTCTGCGTAGATTCATTTGATTAGTATTCTGCGTTATGATGCGTAGGTATATAAATATACCTACGCATCGCGGGCCCCCTGGTCGTGGTTCGTTTGTCGGTTGCCGAGTTCTGCCCGGAACGAACGTGTCCTTGAGCAGCCATGGCATTTTAGTTTGTTTTGTTAATGTACCTATATTTTTCGCCAAATGAAGGCAAAAAAATACTGCATAGCATTTGGTTGCCTGTATAATAATAAGGACCGGCATTTCACGTTTTTCACACTACCTAATGACAGCAAAAGGTAAGAAAATGTAAATAGTAGTAGGTACAGAACTGAAAGTTTTTCTAGCAAATAATGCTATTTTTAGATATCAAGGTCTCCCGTATTTACTTAAGTAGGTAGGTACTTAGGTACAAGTTATATTTGAATGCGGTACCTACCTACACAAATAAACGAAATATTATAATGTAGGTATTTTTTTCATAGACAATTTTTGTGTCATTGGTAGGTATCTACCTACATAGTGCTGCCTATGCCTAGGCATAGCACTTAAGTAGGTATTATGTTTTTGATTATGTAGACTGAGAGCAAGATTAAAAACACAACCTAGGTACATTTTTATTTGATTTAACTTTAAGTAGGCAGTGTAAGTTATCTACTTATAAACAGTCTGGTAGGTAGGTATAGGTAGACAAATCGATGTGGGAAGTTACTTAAAGGTAGGCGTACTAACAACTAAAACTAGATACCTAGGTTACCTACAAACCAAATGTTGTTTTTTTCTCTTGCAAATATCTACTAAAATTTCTCATAATGATGGGCGAATATACTTCCTAGGTCAGGTTTAGCTTTGTTTTAAATTGATGTATTTTTGTCTTTGGTCTCTGTATTCTGTACTTTGGTAGTAGGTACTTACCTAGATAAGTACCTAGTAATTTTTGTTTGTAGGTAAGGTTAGGTACCTATTATGATTTGATTAACATGTTGGTCGGTAGGTAGGCTACTACTTTCCTATTTTCTCAATTATCATCAAATACTATATTTAAACTAACTAATATTATCGTTTTAGCACTCACTGTAACAAATAAATTTATCTTATATTCATAAACTTTTTTGTATTTTGTATTTTTGTATCAATATGATTTTCGCGAAACTGCTCTTGCACTAGTTGAGGCCGTTGCTCGCGTCGTATGAAGGTACCTACTTACGGCATTACATTAATGAGTTTTTAGCATGATGTGCCTACCTACCTTAAACAGTGATTATTCGGTTTTCGTACACAAGACACCTAAACACTTAAGTAAGTGTAAGGACTTAGTAGGTATGCCTATTTTCTGAGTTCTTAATGCAGCCAGCCAGTGTAAAATAGTTTTCTGATCTAATACTAGGTAGGTAGACATTATTTGAATTATCATTGTTCCTAAAAAGAAATAGGTGGCTAGATAACTGGATAGTAAAATGTTCAGATTTATTATTATTCGTCACAGAATAATTCTCAAGACAACCATAACGTTACACGTGCCACGTCAGTAGAGATAGAGCTATACGATAGAAAGGGATGCAAGGTGTAGGTTAATATAAATGTTAGGCACTGAGCTCGGTGCGAGCTGAATAGCACTTTATTGTGTTGCTGTGTGTCGCTATTTATTTAAATGATTGCGCGGAGTGAAGTTTCTGTCCTCTTTGTATTCTATGCCAGTATGCCAGGATCCAGTGGGAGACATAACAGGCAGTAGCAGTCAACTAGATGACTCATTTGTTTCTGTTGAGAGCATTAATCAAGGTGATGAAACTTATATGCCTAGTACTAGTGTGAATCCGTCTGATGAAGACGTTGTCCGAGACATCAATCGAATCCATACTATTTTTGTTATGGCAACCCTGCGTGGTGCGCCCTTCTCGTCTCTCCGACCTCTAAAGGTGTAATGTGTCGTGTGTCTCTCCGTAAATAATAAAATAAAGTTCTACACAAAAAGGGAGTTTACTATTATTACTACAGCAGAACGAACCAAGATCCTCAACGACGTCTCCCACATTGGTCCTTTAATTTATACCTATGCATATTATGTAACCTTTTGAAAGACCTCACAATATATTTTGGCACCCTTTCATAAAAAGGTGTTTATGTTCTTTGAGGCCCCAGCATGTCCGAGACATCAATCGAATCCATACTATTTTTGTTATGGCAACCCTGCGTGGTGCGCCCTTCTCGTCTCTCCGACCTCTAAAGGTGTAATGTGTCGTGTGTCTCTCCGTAAATAATAAAATAAAGTTCTACACAAAAAGGGAGTTTACTATTATTACTACAGCAGAACGAACCAAGATCCTCAACGACGTCTCCCACAGACGTTCATAGTAATGTCGTTAAAAAGATCTTACCAGAAAGGGTAAGAAGAAAACCCGATAGATATGGGTTTATGAGCACAGAGCAATGTGATCCTGATAAAAAAAATATTATAAAAATGAAAAAGATAACATAGAAGGTTATGTAGATGCTCATGGGGGTAACGAAATAAATGATAGGAGATCTTTTACGGGTTATTGTTTTAATCTGTCAGGAGGTGTCATTTCATGGAATTGTAGTAAACAAAAATGTATTACACTTTCAAGCACAGAGGCTGAATATGTATCAATTTCAGAGGCCTGCAAAGAGGCAGTGTGTCTTAGAAATTTACAATTTCAAATAACCAGAAAAATGTATAAAGTTAGTTTGCATAAAGACAGACAGAGTACCCAAAGGCTGTTATTAAATCCTATATTTCTTATCAGAACGAAGCATAGTGATGTGAGATATCATTTCTGTAGAGACATGATTAATCAAAATATTGTTTAAGTCGATTATGTATAAACATCAGATAGGCCTGAAGATTAGCTAACAAAAAGTTTAGGTACTGCAAAGCATTATAAATTCTGAAATGGTTTGGGCATTGTTAAGTGTAACCTGTGGTATAATATTTTAAGTTATTTTATTATGTAGTAGTTATTGTAATTTGAGTGGGAGTGTTATAAATATCAAAAATATATGACTACTAGAGCCATCTATATCAACCTATGTTTTGTCTGAATAAATATTAGTCGCTAAAAGCCGTTCTCATGCAAACGTTGTTTTATTTTAAAAAATGTGTGCTACGGATGTGTACGAGGGATATGTACGAGGGATGTGTCCTAGAGATATATGCACAGTTGTTCGGACGATAATAATATAATATAATATAATGCGGGACGTAATCACACAGCATCATGTAGCCCCAAACTAAGCAGAGCTTGTATTATGGGAACCACATGATTAATATAATACACATATAATTTTTGTTTTGTAAATACATACATATAATACATAGAAAACACCCAGACCCGAGACAAATATCTACAGAACATGCAAACATTTGTCCCGCAGCGGGAATCGAACCCGCAACCTTCTGCGTCTCAGGCGGACCTTCGCCCACTGCGCCACAGAGGCCGTCGATATGTGCAAGGGATGTGTGCTACAAACGGACACAAGCGAAAAAATAGCATTCAAATAAACAGTGTTTGTCAGAGGCGCGCGCGTTTCGCTCCCACCACACCTCACTCCGCGTGCATCAGAAACTTGCCCGCTACACATCCTCGCACCGCTCAACCACGCACCGTTTTACTGCATCGCTACGAATCCTCGCACTACGCAGCGGCCTAACGCATCTCCGGTTGAAACAATAACATCGTTTCACAGCCTCGCTACATTTCCTCGCACCGCCCAGCTGCCTCGCTCGATCGCCTCGATCTTTGGTAGAAACGCAGCCTTACCCCAAGTCAGTTTAACGGTGCACGAATTATATTGTTATTATAGGTACATAAATATTTATTTACCATTTTTAATTTTGGCACTTTTCCTTCATAGTGGCTGTAGTAGGCTGGGGTATATAAAAAGGGGAACATAAAACCTAAAGAGGACCCTAAACCCACGCCTAGCGCACCCAAGTACTTTCTTTTTATCCATTCGTGATTGGGAGGTTTACTCGCAGCCTGTAACAAAAAATATTAATATAGTAAAGTCTTTATTGAAAACACAGTAAGTGACAATAAATATAATTAGTTTTTAAAGATAATTTAAACGTTTCTAAAGTCGGTCTTATCGTATAGCTCGATTTGACCTAATCGTTTACCTATCCTTCTAAATATTGACTAGGTAAGGTAGCCTCGCAAGTCGTAGTAATTGTCTTCTGCTTTGTAGGTTGCTGGTTTGATGCCCGCCTAAGATAAACATTTGTGTAGTGAACAAACCTAAATTAATAAGTATTTATTAGTCATAATAGTCATTTATTCCATTAATTTCATCATAATCATCATCATCATCATCATCATAGGATGACTGCTATAGAGCAGTCCACTGCTGGACATAGGCCTCCCGAGAAATTAAAATTTCATATTACGAAAAGTCTAGCGACCAACGACGAAGCCCCGACCCGACTGTCGACCAACTAACTTGCATATAAACGTTTTTTTGGAAGGGCATTTTTATTTGCTATTTTAGATTAAACGATACATTGTAATAAAATGTATATATTAATCGTAGTATCTACATATAATAATAAAATATATCGTGAAAGTGAAAGTGAAACTGAAAATTTATTTATTCAGCATGCACATTACAGTACACTTTGAATCGTCAATTTTTTTAATTTTCACCAATTCGCTATTGTTAGATTAGTAAAAAAAAATTGGTCATCTGAAATTCTCGAGCGCGTTAGATTATAGAGCAAGAGCCCGTGAACCCCAGACCTACGTTATTATAGTAGGGGAGCCCAAGCGGGGATTTCGGGATTTACTAAAGCGCGGCAGATTAATATACAGGGGAATACCTTGTACCCGGTTAAGTACCTCCACAAAACATGAGGCCTATATATAAGGCCGCCCGTGAAGGATACAGGATCAGATTAGTAAAAAAAAATTGACCATCAGAAATTCTCGAGCGCGTCAGATTAAGGTAGGGTGAGTTAATTACATCCTAAAAAGTGTATATAACACTAATCTGACAATTTGAGAGTGACGTAAAAAAAGGGGAGGGCAACAAAGTAGTAAAAAAAAAACGTCACCTCGACATTCTCGAGCGTAACTAAATTTTTTTTTATTTTGAAGGTAATAATTCAAGAATAATGAAAAATATATAATCTGACGATTTCCGCAAGCCGAAATAACAAAAATTTGTCGATAAAGTTAAATGCGTGCAGCTGCGTGATGCCTACATTTCCTTCTCCGCGTTTCTATTCCTCTCTCTCTTTCTCTATCTATTACTCTCTCACTCCGTCCCCACTCTGGTTTCTGTTGCCATGACGCCATCAATGATTTAAAAAATAAGAAAAAATTTTTTTTGAAAGTGGTTTTTTGGAATAACTTTTAACCGGCTTTATCGATTAACTTCAAAAACTAATCCGCCTTTGAGCTTGAAAAACCACGTCGATCGCCACCAAGCTGGTCAAAATCGGTTGATTCGTTCGAGAGATATCGTGAACGAAAGAAACCCGAAAAAGAGTTTTTTCGGGATTACTCCGAAATTTGTGGTTTGATCAATTAAAATTGCAAAATTACTTATGAGGATGATAAAACTGCGTCGAATGGTGCCAACCGCGTGAAAATTGGTTGATCCATTCAAAAGTTATTGCGGTTTGAAAATTCCAAAAATAGTGTTCTATGAAACTTCTATCAGACTTTCGAGCTGGGAGAGCTCAAATGCATAGAAATATTATTTCTTTGAACTCAGCGAGCTCAAAATATCACATAAATTATATTTTGAGCTCAAAAATGTCATAAGTACAATTTCAAGCGCCCAGGAATGGAATTAGCGGAAAGTTGCAGGGATGGCCTTTAAAGTGAACCGTTTTTCTAATTTTTTTTTTGTCAGATCAGGCAAATCCCTCTAGATAATCGTCAGATTATGAGACAGTACGTTTAGAACATAAAGATGAACCATATATATCTTAATCTGACGCGCTTGAGTATTTCAAAATGGCGATTTTTTTTTGCACATTATGAAAATGGCCGCGAGTTTGCGTCCCATCGAAATCGTCAGATTAGTGAATGCGAGCTTTTTTTTGGTGTACTTAACACTCCCTTAGAAAATCTGACGCGCTCGATTAAATTTTTTTTTTTTCATTTTCAACCCTTAAATACAACCACCCGCATCATGCAAACGATCAGATTAACATACGTACATTATTAATAATACGTAGGGCATTGATGTTATCAATATCTGATGCGCTCGAGGATGTCCATGCAACAGTTTTTTTTTACATATTTAAAAATCTATAGCCGCTTCCCCCACCGATGTAAAGGTATATATCATATAACATTTTTTTCTTCTTATCATCTAAGCTTTGCATCCCAATAGGTCTCTACGACGCTCGAGTAAATCCCCATTTAGCCTCGTGGGCTCCCCTACTATTATATAAAAGTTGAAAGTTTGTCAGCGCATGCTCCCAACACAGGTAAGAACGATGGCCCATTATGGAGTTTGGGTTACAGTGGTTTTGGCAGGTAAAAAGTACTCAAGGTGTGTAAAATACCGATCTAAATACATCAAATAATAAAGTGCGATTTTTCGGAATTACCTTCAGAATATTATTAAACCGGACCATTTATACCATGAGGCAGTACCATTGATGGTACAATTGGCACCAATTTGTCCCAATTGTACCATGATAAATGAAACTAGGATGGCGCCCGGGTTTACTCGCATTTTGGATTTTTTTTCTAGTTTTATTTAATTTTTTATTCTCATAATGTTGAATTTGTGAAATCTAAGAATCTCTTAATGTAATAATGAATAACTTAATCTATACACCATCGGTACATAATAAAAAAAAGTACATAAAAATATAATAAGTATGTAAAAATATAAAATTAGTTAGTTAATCGGGTTGGTTTTGACAGCTGTTGCTGTCATCAAAAATGTATATAATTTTGGGATCTTGTCGTTCTTATCACTTGGCAGCGTTCTCTTCCAGGCAACCCCGAAATAGAAAATAATCTAGTAACATACGCAATACAAATTTCAACCGATCTAACTAGGTAGGTATAACTGCTAAAAGTCCGGTCGATCTAGGTACTGACAAAAAATATAGACAAAAAATATAGGAAAACTTACGTGGTCAATTTTGACTGTGCATTTTTGTCAATTTTGACATTTAGTTTTTTTTGTAATTAGCACATCTCCATAAACTTCTGTTGTCGCGGAACGTGACATGATGATAATATTCATATCCGTTAAGTAATAAAAGTTCACCTCTACCACGAGTTACTAAAGAAATTTCACCAATATTATTTTCCAAAATGTATTTACATTCAGTTCATGCATCAGACTAAATTAAATCTGACATTTTCAAAGACGCATAATAGTTTTTTATCGTAAAGTGGACAGCATCACACATTATAAAAGAGTTTTGTTCTTATCTAAAGTTCCTACTTGAGATGATGGTACAAGTAGGACAAGTCGGTACAGTTTGGTGCCAGTTGTACCATCAAGAGATAATGGTACAAGTGGGACAAGTCAGTACAGCTTGGTGCCAGTTGTACCATCGATGGTACAATTGGGACAAATTGGTGCCAATTGTACCATCAATGGTACTGCCTCATGGTACAAATGGTCCGGCGACTAAAAATCACATTATTCATTGCCAGACACTTAATATCGTGGCAACCCTTTGCCAGACACCCTTAATGTTTATGAAATTATTATTATACTTACGTTTAAGTATAAAAGCTGATTTTTATATATAATACTTGGGTAATAAGTAGATGATGTTTCCTCATTAGCCAGACACTTTTGATAGTTCCAACCCCTTGCCAGACAACATTGTAAATCGTGAGTAGTATTTTAATTCGTCATTGTTGTAAACCTTTTTGGGTAGGGTACGGTAGTTTTGCGCATTGACCCCTTATTGAAAAACATTTTAGTGCAGTTAGGTGCGATAAAGTACCAAAGGTAAGCAACCAAATTGACGAGTGGAGCGAGCCGCAAATTTTTTCTTGCGTAGATGAATACAAAATATAAAAAAGATAGCTACGAATTATATCTGGATATTAACCTAATAATTAATAAATACTAACCATGCAAGACCCAAAACTTGTTCCTGGTCTGATCATAATTTTTGCGCCCTGTGCCACGACCCCACGCTATTTACGGCACTTAGTGAACCACCAGGCCAGGCGGCCGTCGATTCTTACAGTCAGCCCAGGTGGGCTACGATGATAATGGAAAATAATGTTTAATACGTAATACGTACTCGACTTGAAAAGAGAATGCCAAACGTATCCCATAAAATTGCCTATATTTTATAAATAACATTAACATTTTTTTAGTCTTACAGACCAACTCGATTATTAATCACGTAAAAAAATCTTTGGTTTATTTTATTTATTTATTTATTTTATAAACAATCGTAGCATCAACTGTTTCCTAATAACCGGTGACGCGAAACCAGCATAGTTTGGAAGAGGCATCCATGGCCTTTTCGTGCTTGTGATGAATGTGTTAAGATCTTGGATCACTAGTAAGTACTAATACCTATTATAATGATGTAAATGCCTATCTACTTTCTCGTCACTATCATTATTTGAAAATAATATAAAGTAGAACACAACAGTAATGTATGTAATGTCCTACCTACGAAGTAGAAGTTAAAACACCCTTTACCTATCTGTGTGAGGTATATAAACCTTTTCTTATAGATATAGTATCATATGTAAATGTATATAGTGTAATATTTATAATTATGTAGACAAAACTGAACTCACAAAGTCTCGGGAAAGCATTTTTTCAAAAAGAAACTCTGAAACTAATATCAAATAAAATCAATTTGTTTACGTTTATCTTAAAAAATACTTAGTATTCCATGAATAACAGTATAATATCTTTCAAAAAAATTAGGTTTCGTTTTGACGCTATCACTTTAGCATTGGTACCGAGCGCCATACATCAGACGGCATTGTCCTTTGGTGTAGATTTAAAATGACCGAATAAGATTGTCAGTAAAATAAAAAAAAAAAAAAATCATTTTCATCCCCAAAAGGTCCAAAATAAGAAACATCAAAATTTCAAACTGGTGCAAATAGGACGAGTGGCATTTCATATGAAAAAGGGCAATTAGCCCAGTTTAAAGCCGTTTTTTATTTTTTTATACGATGCTTTTGGTGATGGTTTTCATTTTATGATCAAAATTGTCCAAAAAATGACTATTACCCTGCCATCCCCCCAACCCCTCAGATCAGTAAGGCTCATCGTTCAGAATCATTTGTGTCTAGTTTGTAACTTGCACGAATATTGCCCTTGCCTATAAGATAAGGAAACAGGCCAATGTATATAAATTAAAGAAAGGAGGGTCGTTGGCGTGTTTACCTGGGAGGAGTATAGAGTGCAGGAGAAGCCCTTTCTCGCTGCCGCATCTGGCAGAGCGTAGGCGGCTGGAGTTCGGGCTGGTTGGCTTGCCGGAGGACGCCGTGGTGCTGGCGGGCGAGGGGCCTGTGCTGTATACCGATGACAGCAAATTGGAGGGAAAGGTCGTGGCGGCGGTGAGTTGCGGGGTGGGAGGAGCTGAGGCTCAGCGTGCAGGCTTCCGCCTTGAGAATTTTTTAGCGTCTTTCAGGCGGAGTTGTCTGCGATTTTTCATGCGTTGACCATGATTCGACGGAGAAATGAGACGGTATACCACATAGTGATTCAAGATTTGGGTTGGAAGCTATTAGTGACCCTTGTAATGTTAACCCTCTTGCTGCAGATATTAGGATAGGAATCTCACAGTTATCTGGAGAAGGCAAGGAAGTAAAGCTATGTTGGGTTAGAGCCCATTGCGGCATTGAGGGTAATGAGAGAGCTGATGAATTGGCGAAACACGCAGCAAACAACAATAGGAAACTACCGAAATATGACAGATTTCCGTTATCCTTTGCTATACACTGCACGAGGGCTGATAGTTTAGAAAAATGGCAGTACATTTATGGAAGAGCAACCGCAGGAGCTACCACGAGACTATTTTTTAGTGATATAGTAGCTTATAGGATTTAAAAAAAAATAGATAATTATTTTACACAGATTTTTACTGGCTATGGAGGCTTTAGATCGTACTATATAAGTTCAAATTTTCTGTGACTCCATTGTGCACTTACGGAGAAGATTTGCAGACTGTGGAACATGTCCTTGTAAGTTGTTTAAAGTTTTCAATTATGCGTTATAACTGCGAGTGTGCAATGGACTTGGAGATTAATATTGAGAACCTTCAGTCCATTTTGGCGGATCATAGTAACAGAGCTCTCTTTCTGAATTATGCAAAGGCTATCTTTTGCATAATTGGGAAGGAGAATGGTTCATTTGTCTAGTTACCTAGTTAGTCAATTTATCTTTGAATTTAACAAAGATAAATATGTTCTACAATCTGTATTGTAAGTTTAGTTGGAATAATTTGTGCTCTAATTTATTATGTATCTAGTTATGTGTACCCCTCACCCCTAAGCCTTAGATTAAGTTAACAATATTGTTTTTGCCTGCATTGGAATGCAGCTTCTTAGAATTGTGTAATGCTGATGCAGCCGTCTGTGTGTCGTCCGGCTGCATCCGAACCTAATGTACTTACTTCATTATTAAAGCGCCTCCAAATCGGTGTGGACGTAATCACCCTTGTTTTATTTTAATAATTAAGTAAATCAGTTAGCTTTTTAAAAACCCGTAATAACGTTCCCAAATTAAGAGTATCTATTATCTATTTTTAATTTATTTATTTCTTAAGAAGGATTAATATGTAGTTGTGTTGATCGTCATCAGAATACTTAAGTTTTCCTCGAATAATACAAGCGATTTCCTAAACTCGTGAGCGTCAGTGCATTTAAATTCGATCCTTAAAATATCCCGCCGAACGCTTGACTACCATTAACGCATCGCCACTGAGAGAGGGTAAGAGATAATGAAACTTCTCAGTGTCTGTAATCGATGTCGAGTTGTTTATGTATCAATGCGTTAAAAGTGTCAAAATATGCCGGGTATTTTTTTGTATCACCGTTGAAAGTCGGAAGTAAGATTTTTGGCAATCGAATGTTCGATGAAGAACTGCCGCGAGAACTAGACGATTCCGTTTTAGATAAGTTACGATGGATCGCTAAAACTCTGAAATACATTTCGTCAAATTGCTCCTAAATAGTATTATCTTCATTGTCAGGATCATCAAGAACTTTCTGGATAGTGAAGTGCGCATCCTCGGAATTCGCAGCGATTTGTTAAACTTCTAGATATGAAAAAAATAAATCTCGCTGAGTAGGATCGTTAGCGGCTAAATACCTACCTCTAAAGCCTTATTTAAACGTTTGTATGCGATAGTTCGTTTTTGACGTAAAGATGGCAAATCCTGCGCTGTGTATTCAATGTCTATCGACTTTGACATTGACTTTTGTAAAGTACTTAATTTTCGAGACGAATACTTTAGAAGAAACTTGTTTTCGATTATATTATAAGTACCTAGTACCTACTAGGTGTAGGTAATAAGTACGTATTTGAATTAGTATTTAGTACCTACCTACTATTGATAGATATCCAGCAATAAGATAAGTTGCGTACCTAATATTTTGACAAAAAAAATATAATTTTCTCAATGTGTAGTTCCGGCAGAAAAAACGTAATTATACAGCCAGAAACATTACTCGTTAGCGCTAGATATGAATGAACAAAAACATAAACCCAGCCAGCACACAGCTGATCGCTACGGTAAAAAGATAGGTATAGATTTCAATGAAGTACAACCCCCCAGACAAATTGGGTCGGTTTTGTATAAAAAAACTTGATATTTGCGGGGTACAATGTACAACACTCGTACTAAATGTTAGCTAATCTGTTCATTCACTTGATATCTTATATATTCACATGAATGTCATATGCGCAAGCGGCGAGATTTAAAACTACCTTAAAGTTTTCAGAAATAAGTGAAAATGATGGGAACAAAATTATTTAACGAATTTTTGATACGAACGTTATAGTCCGGTCATTTTAGACATAAAAATAGTGATCAAATAAAGAAAATTCCGACAGAGCCAAATCTTCGTAGAGACCTTAGGTTTACCACAAGGAATAATGTGTCAACAGTCCCCATCAGTCCCATGTGAGCTTAGGGACTTATTCGGGGACCAAGGTCAAAATTTTAGGTTTTTTGGATTTTTCTCGAAAACGGTTAGTTTTATCGAAAATGTACCTCAGAGCAAAGTTGTAGATCTTCAATTCGCTATGAAAATGGTCCCTATAATTTTTGAATCCTCCATCAATAACATAAGCAGCGTTTGTACAATCAACCTCAGCATTGACTGATTGAAAGCAATCGTAAAGAGCCGACTTCATTGTTTTACGCATTCCAGCTGCATCGAAGAGTGACAACGGGTAAGGAGCTAAATCATATGCGAAAAATGTTTCAATTTCATCCTCAAAAGTCTTAGTGACACTCATACGTTGAAATAATAATACTGGGTCTATTGGTACTTCTTCGTCGTGAACTTTCACAATGCTAAAACACAGCTAAAACACACAGCTAAAAGAGGAAGTACTTTATCTTTGCTTTTCAATTTAATATGATTGAAAGTTTGACCAGTCATTTTAGACATCGAGGCAATCCCAACTTCACGAGCTTTATGACAATTAATCTTATCGTCACCAACGACTCCTGAAGCAATAGATAAGATTTTGTTAATTTCGGGAAAAGGATCAGGTGATGAAAACCAGTCAAGAAGTATTTTAATATCTTTAGCATCTTTCTTAACTCTCGAATCACTCGCATCTACATGTTGATCTGTCGTGTCCATTCGAACATTAGCAAGAACTTCCAACTCGTCACACACTGTGTTCATTGCATGCATTCCGTAAACCCATTTGCTTATTACACTTTCTTTTGTACTTCGTCCTCGAGAAATACCACAATCTGTTTTCATGGATTTCATCATTGATTGTTCGATAATCATATCTGATGAAGTTCCATAACTGAGTTTATCAGAACGTCGAACAGTGAAAAATCCTTCAGTAAACCTTCGATAAACACTAGGATCAATTACCTCCTCTAATTGAAGCATATCCTGCAAGTATAAGTGCGCAGACTTAGCGTAAGGTAAATGCCCCGATGCATGGAAATAAGGAAGCATTTCTTTAACGCAGTTCAAATGAGCTTGCCAATCTCCCATACGTTCAGCTCTTCTTTCTTTCATTCTTTTGCAATGGACACCATCCGAAAATACTGTACCCATAATTGTGCAGTTGGTCCTCGTTTCTGATATTCCATTAACTTTTTATTAAATAAATCAAGTAAAAGTTCAGATATTTCCTTATCATTTTCAATGTCATAATATAAAAGAGTTTTATCGAGGATATTTTCCACTGTAATTATAAGATCTGCATCTATACCATCATCAATAGCTAGTTCTTTTAATATTGTTAATGCTAAAGTGAGCTGAAGTAACGTGTGAGCTCGAACTGCCCTCGCGTAAGCATGGCCATTAAGCATTTTCTCTAAAGACTTCTTTTAAACCACTTCCTTGCATAATATAACCTATTGCGCCGAAAAATGACATTAACAAATGAAATCCTCCCAGTCTCACTATAATCTTTGATAATTCCGATCCTTCAGGTGTAGCAGATACAATTTCGCGAGTTTTCGCAAATAGAGGTTGATCAAAAGTAATTATGCAAACTGTATGGTTGTGACGTTTAGCATCTTCTAAAGCACAAAGTAAAGTTGTGTATATCGTATTGTAATTACTTGCAGTCTGTTGAATAAATGGCAGAAGGGAAATTTTTGATTTTGAAAAGTCTACAATATTGCTGGTCACGTGTTCAATATAACCATTCCAACCAGGTAAAGGAAAAGCTTTACAGCTTTTTAGCTTTTTGCCTAAATATGTATATACGTGGCATATGTGTGCATACTATGTAGAACATGATTCTTACAAGCGCAATATCTGGGAAATAGTGGGTCTTAGAGAAAAAATCATGGGGACCATTTTTATAGAGAATTTTAAGATCTACAACTTTGCTCTTAGGTACTTTTTCGATAAAACTAACCGTTTTCGAGAAAAATCCAAAAAACCTAAAATCTTGACCTTGGGCCCCGAATAAGTCCCTAAGCTCACATGGGACTGATGGGGACTTTTGACACATTATTCCTTGTGGTAAACCTAAGGTCTCTACGAAGATTTGGCTCTGTCGGAATTTTCTTTATTTCAATTGTCTAAAATGACCGGACTATTATGTTGATTACCTATATTTAAACTGATTACGAAACTATATAAATAATAAGTACGATTGTGGATAGATGGATGAGAGAATTATTGCGAGCCGATATCAAATTACACCGATGAGTGTGAATGATTGCACAATTTTTGATCTCGCAATAATTTACGATAAATGTTGATACGATTAGTTGGATAGATCGACTTAGAATAATTTGTGAAACTGTTCTATGGTGATAGATGTACACTGTGATGGTAACACTATTTGCCCTAAGAATCTCATTTCTGAGATAAAACGATTCGAGTGTGAATATCTAAAATCAATAAAATGAATGGTTTTAATATCTTTTCATTTATTTTAGTAGGTGTTCGAAATTACTAGCATTTTTTTCAATATAACATTCAAAACGCAAAATTATCTCTTGGTGTTTTAAATATTTGTAATAAAGAATAATTATATAATAAGCAATCCTGTAGTCATTGTTTTATCATATCTATGATAGTATCAATAATCTCAAAAAAAGATGCCTCAGCGCGTTTTTGTCTCTACGGAACAAAATCACACGATTTTGCTAAGCTCTCACAGGCTAATCCTAAATCCCACTCCTAGCCCTTAACCGGAGTTGCTATTTTTGGTAACATATCTGGAGTCGGGGGTAAGAAATGTAAGTTATGTATGCTGTAAGTTTATAACTATAACATCAAAACAATCAATATATTTTTTAAAAATCGTTTCATTTATTAATTAACAACTTAATAACTAAATCGTAATTAACTTTTTAACATTTTTTTATTACAACTAATATGTTTTATTATAAAATAAAGAGATCTCTAGTTTTTATAGAATTTTTTAAGTATAATGAACCCTCTTTTACTAAAATAAAAAAAAACATATATATCTTTGATCACGCTGCTTCCATATATAATCTAAATAACAAAAAATAGGAACTTCTTCTGATATAAACTAAAAATAAAAAAATTACTTTCTAAACCAAAACACTTGATAATTCTAAAACCTTTAGGCCCAGTTTCACCAAATTCTTTTTGATCAGTGATTAGCTAATTAGTGTTTAAAATTAACAACGCTGTTAAAACATTTCATGTCCCACTGTGATAATCTAACAGACCGTTACTAAATCTAGCATCTAACCGAATGACTCATTTATCATTCACTCACTTTCTAAAACGACCAATACAAAATTACATTATTTGCTCTTTCTTTGACGCAAACATGTGCACTATTTCAGCTAGTTGTTTAATACGTCACGGGCTATGTGATGTGACCAAATTGAAATATCGTTGACTCTCTGCATTTAACATGCAAGCGGGATACCTCTTCTGGTTTCCTTGGGTCTTCTAATGGCATCATTATATATGGTCGATTCATATATCCACTATCAGCCAAAAGAACTGCATCTCCATACCGGTTGCTTTCAAATATGGCATTTCTGTATGAGGCATTCCCTATAGTCTGATTTTGACTACTGCCTGGCCATCTTGCTACCAAATCTAATATCTCTAGGTTTGCACTACCAATGGCTTGCACATTAATGGATTATAGCCTTTTCGATTTCTAAAATACTCTCCATTTTCTCCACCAGGTGATCTAATACGTACATGTGTATAGTCAAGAGCACTCAAAACCTTTGGGAACTGCGCTATATTATAAAATTCTAATTGTGCTTTCCTTAACTCGTCCCCTGACTCAGGAAACTTGATAAATTAACGGCTGAGGGAGGCTATTGCTGCGGTTACTTTATGTATAATTCTGTAGGAGACTATTGTGTTATTTGCTGCGAACCAGTTACATAGTGTCTTAATGTCAAAAACAATTGATTTATACGTGAATTAGATTCATTCCTGTAAACAGATAGAGGTTATGTTCAATAATTATGTAGGTGAAAATAGTAAAATAAGTTAGTGTATAATGTCATATACCTTTACAAAGTACCTACCTACATAGATAAAGCAAATTAGGAACTTACCGATCTGATGGGTATTCAAGCTTGTCTTCAATTAATTGTCATCATCATCAGCCTATAGCAGTCCACTGCTGGACATAGGCCTCCCCTAATGAGCGCCATTGCGCCCTGTCCTGAGCTCGACGCATCCAGCTTCTACCAGCAGCCTTTCGCAGATCGTCACCCCACCTGGCCGGAGGGCGTCCTACACTACTTTTGCCGAGCCGCGATCTCCACTCAAGAACTCGTTTACCCCATCGGTTATCGGTTCTTCGGCAGATATGGCCAGCCGACTGCAACTTCAGCTTGCTAATTCTCTGAGCTATGTCGATAACTTTAGTTCTATGTCGGATAAACTCGTTACGGATTTTATCCTTCAGAGAAACCCCGAGCATAGCTCGTTCCATAGCTCGCTGAGCGACTATAAACTGGTGGACTAGTCGAACTGTGAGTGTCCACGTTTCGGCTCCGTATGTCATGACGGGTAGGACGCACTGATTGAAAACTTTTGTTTTCAAACATTGCGGTATGGGTGACGAGAAAACTCGACGTAGTTTTCCAAATGCTGCCCAACCCAGCTGAATCCTCCTCTTGGCCTCCTTCTCGAAGTTGTTTCTACCCAACTGCAATATCTGCCCGAGGTATGTATACTCCGAAACAACTTCAAGAAGGTGTCCATTAACGACGACAGGACTCGGATCAATTCGGTCATTGACCATAACTTTGGTCTTGTCCAAATTCATGCCGAGACCTATCTTTCGCGAGGCTGATGCTAGGCCGTCCAGCATCTGTTGCAGCTCCTCCAGCGACTCTGCCATTAGGACTATGTCATCAGCGAATCGCAAGTGTGAGATGTGCTCGCCGTTTATGTTTATGCCCATACCTTTCCAGTCCAGTGTCTTAAACATATCCTCCAACGCGCTTGTGAACAGTTTCGGAGATATGACATCTCCCTGTCTCACTCCGCGGCGCAGTTGGATGGGTTTAGACTGCTGGTCCTGTACTCGGACACTCATAGTGGCGGCTTCGTACAGACATCTCAACACTTCGATATAACGATAGTCCACTTGGCATCGCTGCAAGGATTCCAAGACAGCCCACGTTTCTACAAAGTCAAAGGCTTTATCATAGTCCACAAACGCCAGACACAGGGGCCGATATACTCTTCGGACTTCTGTATAATCTGCCTCACTGTGTGAATGTGGTCTATGGTGCCATATCCTCCGCGAAACCCGGCCTGCTCCGGTGGCTGGAACTCATCGAGTCTTCTGGCGAGACGATTTGTAATAACCCGAGAGAACAGCTTATAGACGTGGCTCAGGAGCGAGATAGGTCTGTAGTTTTTAAGAAGGGTTTTATCTCCCTTCTTAAAAAAAGAACCACCAAGCTCTCGTTCCACGCCTTTGGAGTTATTACAATTAATTGTAATACATCCAAAACAGATTCTTTCGATAAACGAAACCTCGTGCAAAAATCAATGTCTTCGTATTCTTCGGAATACATTCGCCGTTCTTTGTAAATTCTAGTACGTTTTACTAAATTGTCCAAATCTTCTAAATTGTCTAAAATATCTTCGTTTTCGAAAATAAAATTATACGCTATGTCCATCTTGAATTCTTGACTGTAATAATAATCGTCTGTTAATAATTTAACGGACCTGTGGGGCAGCCGTTAAGTTTATTAACTGATTAATAAAACTAATCAATCGTTAGCACATTGTGGAACACTCGTTTACCTTAACAATCTGTTAAAACAATTAACAGGGCATTTAAATAACTAACAGAGTATGGTGAAACTGAACCTTAGGTCCATAAATCTAACATTTGGTACATGTAATATTTTTGGATGTATGGCCCTTACAAATAAAAAGTAAGCATTTGCTACACTCTTTAGTACATTTTACATCCTTTTTACGATCGCATAAATTACACCTTCCTCTCTTTCGGCTATTTATTTGGGTGTCATTGGGAGCAATCTCTTCTTGCTCTTCCTCTTGAAATTCCTTCAAAACATTTCTAAGAACTATAATTTCTATCAGTTCATCGGGAAATAACAATTGCCATGTGCCTCTCCTATGATACCCGGAAGATGCACAATAATGTTATGTTGTCTTACACGTGATGAAGCAGGGGGATTTTTAGACCATTTGAATCGATTTTTACCACTATAAAAATTAGAACTTTAATTTTTATAGTGGTAAAAATCGTATTTTTTCTTCTTGTTCCTCCTCGCTGCTTGAATTCGAAGATTCAATTTCGTCTTTCTCCTGTTCGTCTGCTTCAGAAAAAGTAAGTTCTTCTGCTTCCTCACAGTTGCTGATTCACTGATCATCATCGCAGGCAGGTAACGTGTCATCACGAACGGGTTCCCAGTCTGAACTATTGCCTTCAGTCTCTAAAAGCTGTTTAATACGATTGTCGTCCATGACGTTAATGTTTCACTGAAAAAAACAATAAAATATGAAAAAAATAATTCACAAAAAAGCAACCATTTCGGGAGTCAGGATCAATTTTGACCCCACATACATACGTACCTCCACTTCTTAGAATGTTCTAGCGACGCGCGTCTGTCACCCGCCGCACCAACTTTTGAACCTCGACTTCAGTTAAGGGCAAGAATGCACTTGCAACTAAACATTGCGCCGACCGATTCCACCTAACCAATTTACAAAACAAGCACTGTATAAAGATTTACAGCATCTGCTTAAATTACAAAACAAACTTACCAAACACACTGAACAGTCGTCAAACACTTTTTACTTGCAATATGAACGTTAAGATAGACTGCGATGGCCACAAAAATAACAAATTATAAAATTTACCATAACATTATGCCAGTGAACTTGCGTTGCGATCCATTCAATTTTAATTGTAGTGCCAGTCAGTGACGCGCCTGGCGAGTCCAGTGTGAAATGTACGCGGCATCCGACAAGACAAAACATTGAGCTTGCCATTTCACTTTTAAGGTATTTTAATTTCTACATCTCTTAAAATTATATGATACCTAAGTAATACTAGTTTCAAATAATTATGGAGAAGCGTCACTTAAGGTAAGTTTGTTTAGCCATTAATTTTTGTTCTTGTATCATTATTTCACTTAGACTTATGCTTCGATGAATATAAAAGAGAATAATTTAGAGTGGTTAAGCTCAATTACGGCTTATCCCCGATATTATAGCCCGATAATGATAAAATACCTTAAACACACAACCCCCAGATATAGAACAAATTATTATCTTCAGATCATGCATTAATTTTGTCCTGCAGCTGATATTGGATCAGCCAGCACCACTTGTGTCGTGGAATATGTTATTATGTAAGAATATAAAACTGTTTTGAAGCTAACTAGCTGATTGACTGACTGCTGTTTTGCTATTTACACGTTTAGCGAATATTCCTCACCATGTTAAGTATGAATGGACACCATATTACGCAAGCCGCGACGCTGGTCATTACGTTTGCTAATGCAACGGCCACCAAACAGACCAAAAATATTGCCACGTTCCAAGTTTGAGATGTGATTATCTCTCCAATCCCAGTACTTAGTGTTACACCGTACGCTGTTATCCTGATAGCTACTGTTAAAGCTACTCCAGACCCTGTAAGTCAAAAAGGTTTGAATTATTTAAAAATATTTAGCCTTTGCATATTATTTATTGTGTAAGGGGTTCCAACCTCCATCTTCAGAATCCAAGCCAACCTCACCTGCTCGTGGTGCACCTAGCTTTGTAACAAACGGGGCTCTAGCAGCCGGTTGAATACGGCATAGCATAGCTTAACACCGACGCAGCTTAATTAACTGGCTGCCGATGGGCAGCAGCGTCGGTGGTGCGAGAAGCTATGCCCTGTGATCCCCAACCCTCATGCCCAGCGTGGGGATTATGGACATTATTCCCCTTTTTTATAGGAGGCCTATTGTTCAGCAGTAGATTGATGTGTGATTTAGTCTTGTATATGATTTATACAGCGTCAAGTGATATCTTTTAATCACTGACCGGGATGCTCTATCTAGTGCCTGGGACAGGGTTAGATGGAGTAAGAGTCGCCTGTCTTACCAACAGAAAATATACCTATTAAATTACCTGCCTAGGTCAATAATGGTGTGGCGCAGCATTAAGCTGAGATATGCCCTATTCGACCCACGCAGTACCTGCGGAGGTGGCTGATTGGTGCATTAACGATTGGCGGCAGGTGCTCTGCAAAGGTACCTACCTACCTACTTGCCTATTTTATTTTATTCGAGCGTGGTACCTGCCTACTTTCTTACCTTTGTGGATGTTGTTGTTGTTGTTATAAATAATGTTTGTATGCTGTTATCGTTCCTTTATATTTCATATAAGTATGTTATTTTAAGTTATCTCATTCTGTTATCATGTGTTTCTGTGTGTATTATGTAAACAATGTTATATTTTATTCGTTATTCATTCTTTCCTACCTGGCTGGCCCGCCCGCAACTTTGTATGCGAGTCTGCTTTCTGTACGTATGTGCTTTCACGTAAAATGTTTTCTGAGCATGGCAATTTTACACGAAACCCTAATATGTACGTAATAAAAAGTACCAACCTATAAAAACATTACCTACCTACCCGTACCCGTACCCGTACTCTTTCCACACTCCCGCTCCCTTTTCCGTTCTCGTTCCCGCTCCGTTCCCGCCCCGACCCGTCGCAAAGTCAACAGCCTTCCTTCCTGCCTTCTTCTTATGAGCTAATTTCCAACTCTGGTATAGGAGTCATCATACCTATACATTTTAACAGCCGGTTGATCCCTAATTTCAATTTCCCTAACTAGATTTGTGATAAAAGCTATATTTGTGCCAAAAGTAACTATGTTCTTCTTCTGGGTCTAAATTTTAGCATAGATATGCTATATATCAAAATAGCTTCAGTGTTTAGGGCTTGAAAACGTAACAGACAGAAAGGCCAACAGAGCTACTTTCGCATTTATAATATTATTTTGGGTTTGGATTCATGCATAGTTTCAAGTTTTTCAGTTCAAAGAATTTAGTTTTTTTCATAGATACAAACACTTCCCCATTCCACCCTCAGGGGTTGGATTTCCAAAAATCGTTTCTTTGTGTACCAAAGGAGAATGCCGAGAACCCGTACCAATTGCGTCAAAACCGAACGTATCCCATAAAATTTATTGTATTTTATAATTTATAAATGACATTAACATTTTCTTTAGTTTTACACACCGACTCGATTAATAATCAAGTAAAATAATATTTTGGTGATATTTGGTTTCCGTTGCATGCCGCCATTAGACTACAACAACCAATGATATATACGTTGCTATGGCAATAAATATTGATGTAAAGTGTAACTTGGTGTAACTATGGCAATAACCCTCATTTTTAATTATTTTGACAGTAGAATCAACTAAAAACTTATTGGATATTTTTTTGACGCACTCACTTTAGTCTTGGTACCGAGCGCCATGCATCAGACGGCATTCTCCTTTCAGATCTTTTGATTGCACCCTTATACGACCCTATTGCACCCCATAACGAAGAATATTACACACAACATACTTAGAAATTCCTTTATAACACCCCATTACACCCCATTTAAGGTGTTGATCCTAAACCATCAAACCATCTGTAGTGAATAATATTTATACAAAGTTTGAAACCAATCAAATGACGCGTTCAAAAATTCACCCAAAACATACAAAACACCCCATTGCGCCCCGTTAGATAGAGTATATCCTTAACTAAAAAAAATATGCTAAATAAAGCATATTTTTGCACAATGTTTTAATCCGATCGCTTTACGCGTTTAAAACTTCTCATAGAAACTTTAACAACCCTTTGGACCCCATTAAAGTATTTTTTCTTTATATATTTAAATAACTGATTTAAATAAATGATTGGTTCCCCATGCAAACTTTCGTACCCTATCTTACCTTCTTCAAGATTTATTTCAGCGACCAAACGTAGCCATATCCTTTTCCAAGGACTTATCTTTAACAGTTAAACAATTAAAATTTGTTCCGAATTTATTCAGAAATCTTATAATTACAAAACAAAGCTGTGAAACATCAAAATAAACATCAATCGTACAAGATATACTGAGTTTCAGTAATTTCGTCACCCAACGATATTATCATCCTCCACGCGCTTACGCGGAAAACTTAACAGACAGAAAGATGGAGTTACTTTCGCATTAATTAAATATGTGTGTATTTATGCAGTTTTTTCCAACCTCTCCGCTGCATGGATAGACTACAAGAAGGAGTATGATTCGGTGCCTCATACATGGCTGGAGAGGATCTTAAGAGTTGTATAAAATTAATACTACTTTGAGATCCTACTTAGGTACATGCATGAGACAGTGGATCACAGTTCTTCATCATCCAGGTAGCGGACGGGATCCCTCTGCTCCGCAAGATCTGATTCGCATAGAGCGGGGTATTTTCCAGGGCGACAGTCTGAGTCTTCTATGGTTCTGCCTGGCACTGAATCCTCTTAGTACTCTGCTAAAAGATTCAGGGCTAGGCTATGGACTTTGGAGAGAGAGTGATATCGTTTCTCACCTGCTGTACATGGATGAACTCAAACTTTTCGCGCTGAGAAAACCAGAGCTGCTGACTCTGTTGAACACAGATATTCAGCAGTGCCATCAGCATGGAGTTCGGCGTCGAGAAGTGTGCGGTCATACAAGTACAGCGGAGGAAAGTAGTAAATATTACAAACTTACAGTTTTCCGATACGATATCCCTCTGATCTCTTTCCGATATCGAAACCTACAAATATCTCGGTATGTCAGAAGCGTTAGGTATAGTAGACAGAGACATAAAACAGTCGGTGAAGGAGCGATTCTTTTGCCGCCTGACTAAAGTACTCAATAGTCTTTTGTCGGGTGGTAACAAGGTTCGAACCTTCAACGGCTGGGTTATGCCTCTGCTCATATATACCTTTGGCATATTGTGATGGACTCAAACTTGACGCCCTTGACTGTAAGGTTCGTCAACTTCTTACGACACACAGAATGCGACATCCACGTTCATCGGTAATGAGGATGTACATCCCGCGGAAATGTGGGGGTCGGGGCTTTTTAAATGCCAAGACCTTCCATAACTGCGAGGTGTGCAAGCTCAGAGAATATTTCCTCCATGCCGAAATTGAGATGCATCGTGATGTTGTAGCAGTTGATAAGAAACTTACCCCGCTCTCACTGGCTAAGGAGAACTGGCACAAACCTACGGTTCTGAGTGCCCTCGACCGCAAGGTCTTATGGGAGAGTAAGGAGCTGCACGGACGGTTCTACAAAGCCCTTACAGGGCCTTATGTAGACCTACACGCATCCGTAAACTGGCTTCGATTTAGTGAACTCTTTGGGGAAACCGAAGGTTTTGTCTGTGCAATTATGGATGAGGTAATTAAGACGAACAACTACCGAAGGTATATCATGAAGGATGGAACCGTTGACATATGCAGAGCTTGTCATCGTCCCGGAGAATCCTTCAGACATATACTTTCGGGTTGTTCGCACCTCGTTAACACTGAATACTTACACAGACACAACCAAGTAGCAAAGATCATCCATCAGCAGCTTGCTCTCCAATACGACCTTGTCGGTCCAGAGGTTCCGTACTACAAGTACGCATCGGTGCCGGTTCTTGAAAATGGTCGTGCTACGCTCTACTGGGACCGCACTATATCACGGACAGGACTATTCTAGCGAATAAACCTGATATCGTGCTGATAGACCGATCGGAACGCCGGGCGATACTTGTTGGCATCACCATCCCACACAACGATAATCTCGTGAAGGTCGAGAAGGACAAGCTTAGCAAGTACCTTGACTTAGCCCACGAGATTACCGCTATGTGGGATGTCGACTCAACAATTATCGTTCCGATAGTCGTTTCAGTGAACGGTCTGATAGCGAAGAGCCTTGACCAATATCTTAAGAGGCTCTCGCTAGGCAGCTGGATCAAGGGTCAGATACAGAAAGCAGCTCTCCTGGACTCGGCACGCATTGTGCGGAGGTTCCTCTCTCTGCAGCCCTAGCCACCCACCGTTTGAGCCTTGCCCCGCGGTCAGTGATCCACCATTTTGGATATATTTTTTACTATAATGTTTTTTTTTATATTATTTTTGTATATATAGTAGACTAGCTGACCCGCTCGCAACTTCGTTTGCGTACTCTTTTTTTACATATGTCCTTTCATGTGAAATGCTTCCCAAGCCCGGTAATTTGACATATGAATGGAATAAAAACTACCTACATATTACTACATTACCTACCCCGTGTTGTAGTAATATGTAGATACCTGTTCCCGCTCTCACTCCTTTTTTCGTTCCTGTTTCCGTTGGTAACCCGTCGCCAAGTTCACAGCCGGTATAGGTATGATGAATTTTTATATGCCTCACTCTTGATTATGATTGGTTACCCATGCAAACTTTCATCACATAAATCACCCTCTTTAAGTTTCATTTTCGCTACAAAAAGCAGCAAATCCTTCTCCAAGGTCCCACCTTTAGCTTTAGGTGTTTATTTATTTTCGTTAAAGTCTCCGTGAAAAATCTAAAATCTTTATGTAAAAAAAAAACTTGCTATCCCCGTGGTATTCAAATATCCAAGAACAAATGAATGAAATTGAAATTTCGAATTCTAATCCGATTTAAATATTATTTTTTATTTGACATTCCAATTTTAAAGAGTATCGCATTACACCAAGCTTTTAAGGCTACCCCACACCGGTGTGTTATTATCGGCGATAATATCGCATGCGTTATTGGGATAATGCGTCCCAATTCCTTGCACATAATTGCGTTTTCGCAGCAGTATGTAATTTTTTAGCCATCCTAATACATAATGAACTAAAATTTTACAGATCTCACACTACGCGCAACTATCAAAGGCATTGAAAATGTAATTTAGAATTTATTTTTATAAAATTTTCTTGCACACGATAAAATTTGACTATAATGATACTGACGAAAAAGTGAACGGAGCGCAGAGTGGCTTTGCGCGTAAAGGCCCTTCTACTGCCTACAAGACGGCTCAAGCTGTAGCTTAATTCAATCTCGAGATAAATTTTTCGTTTCTTCAATAGCGAGCTCAAAATTTAATTGGGAAATTCTCGATCCAGAAAAATTGTTGAATTTTGACAAATTTTGGAAAATCTCAAAAAGCTACCACCCGATTTTGGAAATTTTAATTGCACTTTGAAACCCTCCGGCAGACGCTAATATTGACATAATTGTAACCGATCACTTTATTCAATTACACATCTTTTTTAAATGCATGTGACGAATTTACTTTTCATGTATGGAGTTTCAAAATTGTGAAGAAATTTACTTTGTGGCAAATGTACAACAACCCCTCTCATATCTGTGAAACTACTGTCAAATGTCAGAATTTCATGAATCGGGGCACTATACTCGATCAGAAAAACTTAAACATTTTCAATATTTGCGCATGCGATATTATGATATATTCTGTTATATTGTCTAATATTATCGCCCATAATAACGTACCTATGCCCACGCACCTGTGTGTAAAAGCCTTTACGTGAGAACGTTTTTGAATAAATTTGGAATGAGTTTTCAAACACGACAGTGACAAAATAAAATGGCATAACATGTGTCACTAAGGAGTATTGATATCAACTGCGATACAAATCACCCCTAAAAAACTTTGTACCACTTTTTAACCCCGTTAGGCGATAAATTTCAATAATTTACGAAACCTGTCTTTCATCAATTTTGTTAAAGAATGTTTATGCAAAATTTAAAGTAGATTGGACCAAGGAATCACGTTGTTCCATACAAAATTTGCCCAACTTTTACACCCCTTTAGGGGTAGAATCTCGGAAAATTCTTTCTTATCGGATGTCTACGTCATACAAAGAACACGCCCTCCAAGTTTCAGGTCTTTACGATCAGCGGTTTAGGCTGTGCGTTGATCCGTCAGTCATTCAAAGGATTTTATTAGTATAGATTACCCTCCATAAAGGTATTTTTTTCAAAAACCTGGTATGCGGTCTTTTATTATTTAATATTCAAAGTGTTCTGACGAAGTTTCAAGAAAATCACACCACCCGTTAAGATTTTCCCATACAAACTTTACCACTCCATTGCAACCCCCTCAAGGACTATTTCAAATTTTCAATGACACCAATCTTCATTGATTGTGTGGAATATTACATGTCCCAGGTTTCAAGTTTCTAAGTTCAAGGAATACGATTTTTCATACAAACATTTTTACCCCTTTTTACCCTTTTAGGGGTTGAATTTCCCGAAATCGTTTCTTAGTGAGCGCCTACACCCTACAAAGAATACTTTTGCCAAATTTCAGATCTGTAGACCCTGTAGTTTCTGAGATTTCGTGATGAGTGTGTCAGTGAGTGAGTGAGGATAGTTCTCTTATATAGATATAGGTTAATAATGTTTTTAATTTTATAGTAAAAATGTTTTTTTCATGAGTTTTAAAATGAATAAAGTGTCATAATAATAATAAGCCTCTCAAAGTCCAATTCTACGTCCGTGCTTGAACACCTAAGCCACGTGAGAGGGGGACACCCGCAATCAAATAACTAAGCGGTTGACCAACAGAGCAGGGCAAACCCATCATGATGGAGCGTATGAAGAATGTATTAAGTTTATGGTCGCTTCCCGGAGACGATCGCCGGGGCACGTCTGGAGCCGATGCTGGACGTCACAGCATGCAAGCCATCGGTGGCGAGGGTAATGGGCGGCCCTCTGCCGGGTTACCCGAACAAGGTGAGTCCACTAGAAGATATAATCTACGGTCGCAAACTAGGAGCCGCAGCACACTAGGAGCCGGCACTGCACGTCGTTGCAGTAGAGACGGAGTAGAAGAGCGGCGGTTAGCTCCCATCGACGAACGGAGCCAGAGCCGAACCGAACGAGCTGAAGAGCATCAAGAAGCCAGTTCACCTCTGTCGTCGCCTAAATCTCTTTTCACATCTCTTCCTTCTTCGCCTCTTATTTGAATTCTATGCCTGAATGTTCTTCGCCTTCTCTTTCTTCACCCAGATATTCACTGGCCGAGGACGTAGTGCAACCGACAATAATCGATGGTATTGCACCTGCCAAAGCTAAGCGTACGCGTAAAAAATGGACCGACAATTAATGACCTACACAAAGAATTCACCGAGAAATTCTCTGACTTGCAAGTTAGTAAACAACGCTTAGGCGATCAACGTAGAGCTATAGTGCGTAATACTCTGCTCGATACCAGCATGGTGAACCAAATTAGAATCGAAGTAGAGGCGCTCCTCATGGCAAGCCAAACAATAAATACAGTCCAAAACAACGCGCAAACGAGACAACCACGTATGAAGTGGACAATGGAGCACAATGAAGCTATTATTATATTATAGAATCACCCGGTTAGAAACAAACAAAACCGCGTATAGGAAGCCACTCTACCAGCATTTTATACAAAGGTTCCCTCACCTTTTTCACATAAGTGAGCAAAGAATAGCAGACCAGAGAAGACTTATAATAACAAATAAATTTATCAGCGATACTAGACTTAATAGCATAAAACTTGAGATAACAGGTGAATTAGATTTAGCAGACAGCATAACACCCAACCATCCTGAAAATGTAAATACATCACATGAAGAGGATTTATCTTTTAACTTTGAAGCACAACCTACAGATATTTAATTACAGACACAAGAACACTATTCACCTACAGAGACAGATAGAAATTTAGAAATAGACGAAACATTTAAAGAAGCTTTGAAATATTTTAAACAGACCAATACAACGCAAAGACCATTCATACCCAAGCAAAGACCATCAAAAAACCTAAGCCAAATAATTAATGACATCAATTCAACCACCTTACCAGAGACTGTTGATATAAACTCTCCATTTGAGACTACAAACTTCTATTTACAGTGCAGCATGGACAGCTGCTAAGATAAATGGAGCGAAGCTAAATATACCTCCAGTTGAAGTAGGGAAACGACAAAACCAAGAGCGTAAACCAAACTGGCAAAAACGCCTAGAAAGAAAAGTTGAAGATTTGCGGAAAAAAATAGGTAGGGTAACACAATTTAATAAAGCTGCAATCCTTAACACTTGCAGGATAGTCCGGAAATTTCTACAAACCGATACTTCCCTGGATGTGTTGACAACGCACACCAATAGCAACACATCAACTGAACCATCTGACACACACTTTGCTTAGGCCCGTATGTTTTAGTATCACCCGGGTCTTTAGAACCGCTTGAATGAGGTAAGCACAACAAAGCAAAAAATCCGATAAATTCAGGAACATCTTGCCGGCTCCGTTTTCCATGTTGGAAACGATTTCCAAAAATTCTCGGCCGTTTCGTTTCTATTTGTTTTAATTTCTGTACACTATTCTATAGAATCGGCGATCGATAAAAGCATATTGCAAAAACACTCATAATATTGACTTAGGGTATGTTAATATGTGTTAATTTCATAAACCTATGATATTTTATAAATTAATAGTACAGTCAGAAGACACTGTTACGTTCCTTTCCACGTAAAGTTCATACATAATAGGTTTTTATTTCAAAACACAAATATCAGGAGATAAAGTAAAATCAGTAGATCAGGAGAATCTTAGATAAATCAGGAGATCTCCTGGAAAATCAGGAGGTCTGGCAGCACTGAGGCACACGCAGATGCTATCTTTCAATCCTACGCAGTCAGTGCAGTGATGTCAACTCTTCTTGTTTCGTTTAATGATTCTGTTCCAAGACCTGAACTATCTTATCACTATTTTTCCCGAAGTTAACCAAATAAATTATGAGTAAAAAACAAAAACAAGCCTATTTAAAACTTATAAAGAGTGAAATAAACTCTTAATTAAATCGAACCCATCAATTTTACATTACCTAAAAAAGCTTTAAAAACACAACAAGAATACTTAAATTATTTATGTAATTTGATCTTGATCTTTATAAATTTATGAAAAAAGTATGTATTTTATAAAATAGGTATATGTTAATCTCGAAACAATCTTTTATATCATATAAATTTTGTAACGTAATAAATTGATGGGGTTGTTGTAGTTTTAAATAAAAGCGTGTTTTTAAAAGTGTTTTTTACGAATAATATTTTTCTTATTTTTTTTAGTTATTACTGTGTGTTTTGTTGTTGTTTGTGTTGTAATGTTTCTAAACCTTTTTGTTTAATCGGCTGGCCGTCAATTCAGCAATGTTCGATGGAGATCGGCCGTCAGAGCGAGACAGCGATATACGTGGGCGGGCTGTAAATCACAGTATGGCGGCATCGGGGTAAAGTCTTTACTTTTCAGGAAGGCAGTGAATGGTTTAAAAACAACTTCGAAAAATGTTGACCCTCAGGTATAAAATGCTTTATAATTTTAAAATGAGGGGGTAAACTATATTTCAGTTGTTTCATATGAAACTAGCTGACCCGCCCGCAACTTCGTTTGCGTGTATACTTTTGTATAGTCCGTGTTTTAAAGTAAAATGTTTCCTGAAAATGGTTATTTTACACGTAATATATACGGAATAAAAAGTACCAACCTATATTACCTACATTACCAGGTTAGGTCCGGATAGATACCCGATCCCGTCCCCGTTCCCGTTTCCACTTTTGCTTTCGCTTCCTTTTCCGAGCCCGTTCTCACTCCCTTCTCCGTTAGCGACGCGTCGCCAAGATACACTCATTTAAAAAGTATAGGTATCGTAAGTTGTTGTATCCCTAACTTGATAAATAATTGGTTCCCCATGCAAACTTTGATCCCCTATCCGTCCTTCTCATCTAACTCTAATTCAGTAACACTTTAAGTGCTGAAAACACTCTCGCTCTACGGAGCGAGCTGCTGCTCTATCGGCTGCTGCGAGTGCCTCAGTCAACGTTCTAATGTTCTAGTGTTTAACACTTTGAGAGCTGAAAACACACATTGTAGGCGTGAAAATGTAAAAGATAGACAGACAGTCACTTACTGTAAGCAGGCATATAGGTACGTGTACCAAAATCAAGTAAATCTTGTTTTTGCTGTTCTAACTGCGACCACTGTGCACACAGTTCCTACTGAATAAATGAATTTTGACTTTAACTTTGACTTTGACTTGAGCAGGCATGTGTGCCAAACACAATATTTGTACTTGCCTCTGACTACCACCGATTAACTTGGTATCGTTGGTTACGTTCTTACGTAGAACTTAGGGACTGATAACAGTGAGCAGGTATATGTGCCAAACACAATGTTTGATTGTACAGACAGCGACAGAGTCTGGTAACCCCCCTAGTTAACGTTAGTAGGTTCAAACCGTCGCGGTGTCGGTCGTGGATCTAGAACTTTTTGCACAAATGTGTGTTTTATAAACCTTCTCCTCCTTGCTTAGGCATATTTAATTTCGTCCATATATATATATGAGACGATGGAGTGGCGGTTACAACACTCGACATTAATCTATACGTTATAAGAGTACTGGGTTCAAATCCCTTAATGCCTAAATGTAATTGTTGTTTTTTTTATTTTTGTTATTAACATAATGGACTACGTTTTAAGTGTAGTAGGTAAGTTACCTAATTATTTATGGTAAAATAATAAAACAATTTTCAAAAGTTATAACAAATTTATTAAAACACCATTTAACATAACACAATATAGATAGTAATTACTTATTTTTTAGAATTTTCAATAATGTTTTAAATGATAGAATAATACTTAATTTACCCATAAAAGATTAACGAGTGAACAAACATGTTAACATTGGAACAGGTTATTCTTGCCGTATAAAATCCAATAAACAATTTAGATCACTCGCAAATACTTACTCTGGTATTTTATCTATTATTGAAAACATTATATATCTGAATATTTATTAATACCGCATGGGATGGATGTCTTTCACTTAAAATAATTTGTTGAAGCCTTTCATTTGGGTAACCAAAATCCGCCCAAAACCACTAGGACGCATCAGTTCCCAGGTTCTTAGGACCTCCTGTTGCAGGTGGACAACACTTCACTCGTGTCCCAATTAGGACAAATTGACCCCACATATGCTCACACATTCTCCACATATTTAAATCTGGACTTTTAGATGACCATTGCTGTGGTGATTATGCCTGTCTGAGAAACGAGCCAATTAGTCGGAATTCGCGAACAATGAACCACGCAGTTATCATGAACTAAATACACTGTTCCTTCTGGACGCTTATCCACTGCTTGCACTGTTAACAGCATTATTTCTTGCAAAACTGGCCAATTATGCGTCCAGTCACTTTAACAATTTCTCCTGGTCCCATTGATGACATCCATCACCAATAACCTGAAAATAAAAACACAATATTATAAACGTATGACTGTGTTTATATAATATAAAATGGAATAGCTTTACTAAGCACATTGTTTATGATAATCCTACTTATAATTGTCATACCACTTACCTTATGTTATTCTGCCATTTCCTCTTACATTTGATGGGTTGTAGCGTTCCGAAATGTTATTTTGCAAAACCCACTCTTTAGTTCAATTTTTCAGCTATTATATATACACAATTATTTTTCATAAACAAAATCAATGACACATACCCAAGACGAAACAAGTAACCTTTTGTTCTGAACTTTCATTTAATACACAACTACCCTCATTAGTCCAGTGCGGCACGGAATAATTTTAAGTAGTTGCGCACTACCGTGATAAACAAATGAAAAAGTTACTAGCTGACGCATCCATTCATACCTAGAAAAAATAATAAACGTATAATGTAACTTAAAATATCGTCATAATTGCCAACCGCTAAGATAGCTCAGTTGGTTAGAGCGTCTCATTCTTAAACTGGTGTGAATAAATTGCTGGTTCGATTCCCCAGCCAAGTATAAATATTTTTGTATAAGATTTTGGCCATTTGAATATCTTGGCTATGAATATATGCCTCCACGGCAGCAGTTTAAATTTATACTTGAAAGGGGTATACCAGATCGTGACGCTGTGTGTACTTGCTTCCGACTACCCTGGTATGATTACGTACTGTGCCTAAAAACAAAAAGCAAAAATTCTTCCCTCAAGCAGAAACTCGTATATATGTTTAATATTATATTGATATTGAAATATTATTTTTATATATATATACAAATATTTGTATTGATAGCGCGATCTTTTTTATCCAATCTAACCTGAACAATGTCAACGAAACCTTCTATCATTCTTACCACAAGTATAGCTAGGCTACGCTAAGCCTAAACTCAACAGTGTGTAAAGTCGGGCTGCAGATGATGTAGTCAAAAATGCAGAAAAAATCTTTATATCATACCCAAAACTATAGGTATAGATGAGAAATGATTGGTTACCCTTCCCATAACCCTTCTTATCTATCTCCATACCAAAATTTATTAAAATTGGTTCCGCGGGTAAGGCGTGAAAACGTAACAGACAGACATACAAACAGATTTACTTTCGCAATTATAACATTAGTTAGGATAGTTTGGATAGCGTAGTCTATGATGTACTTTTTATTCGAAAAATATTACGGTTTCCGCAATAAATAAAGCCGCAATTAATAAATACGCAATAAATAAAGCCATACAAAGTTGCGGGCGGGTCAGCTGGCACTGATACGGTGATCTATAATATCCAATATCTTCTTAGCCCGCATTAGTTTCATTGACATCATAGTTAAGTAGGTAAGTTGAAAACGTGATTTACAAACTTAACCCTTAACCATTTTACTTAACCTGGGCCGTCGATTAAATACGAAAGTTTGTAAACCACGTTTTCAACTTACCTACTTAACTATGATGTCAACGAAACTCTTAGAAATGGGAGGTCATATTGTAATGGTTATTTTATTTCAATATTTTTGGCCTATTTTAAAAACGAAATATTCTAGAATTAAAGTAAAAACCATTTCGGAATGTACAAACAAAACCCATTCTTATGACAACTCACTCAATATATTTGCTTAACTTTAATTTTTTTGGCCCCTTTTAGGACTCCATGTCTTGATGACCCCCTGTCTGATATAACTCATACACTTACCAGCAATTTTTTTTTCCTTTTGGAAACCCATACCTTAATGGCCCCCTATCGGATTGAACTCAAATACTTCCCAGCGAAAATTTCAAATACAACTTATCGACCTACCAAATTTTATGCAGATTGGATCACCGGTTCGAGAGTTATGCTCGGACAAACATAAATACAAACTTACAATAATTCTACCTCTTTATATAGTAGTATAGATAATAGG
Organism: Horisme vitalbata; assembly: GCA_951804965.1. Lineage (NCBI taxonomy): Eukaryota > Metazoa > Arthropoda > Insecta > Lepidoptera > Geometridae > Horisme > Horisme vitalbata. The sequence continues at coordinate 12,632,567 of OX638088.1, read as the reverse complement.
CTTCATATTATGCAGCAAAAAAATAAAAACCAACCTTCCACAGTAAAAAAAAAAGGATTGAAACCTAAAAATATTCGAAATAAACACAAACTTATGCAAAAAATTCTAAATAAATATAGAATTTTTTGCATAAGTTGCTGTTATTTCCGCGGTGCTATTTTCGCGCCAAATTTATTTTTAATACAAATCCAACAGGTATTTTTAAAATATTGGTATTTTCTGAAAGCTTCATGGCTGTACCCTGAAACTAAGTTAAGTTGGTGCTAATCAAAATGAACAAATACATAAAAATCTGGAAAAGTAAACATATGACGTCATAATGCGTACTTACGTGAACAACATTATTTTTATCTAAATTTCAAAGAATGAAATCCTTCTCAATGCTAAAATATAAGTAGATGAGTTTATATTGTGAAATAAACACAAAAATACGCAAAAAATCTAAAAATAATGATAAATTCCGTCTCGACACCATCACCCTATATCACCATCACGCCTATCGAATATTTTTAGGTTTCAATCCTTTGACATGGCAGTTCCCGTGGATGGGAAAGAAACAAAAATAATTCCTAACAGCTAAGTCTATAAAAAAGCAGGACAGAAAGATTTATGCCAAGTGGCGGCGAATTCAAAATTGGGTACTATAGTATCCAAGGTGCATCGACGGCATTTTTAAAACTGGGTACTATATATAAGTACTCAGGGGTGATTTAGTGGCTAGAAGACCACAGAAGCTCAATCATGAAGACTCAATCTAGTGACAAAGTATATCTACGTATCGTAGACGTGAAAGTTACGCCAATGAGAAAACATAGATTCAAAATTACGCTTTGTCATAGGAGAAATTTATGCTTACGATATGTCAATCGTGAGCTTTGAAAAAAGGTTAAAATATTCGGGATCGTCCTACTGATCTCTGTGAAATTATTATTAGGGTAGTGAAAACTGTAATTGACATAATTGTACCAGTTCTCGTTTTATATTTAAATCGCTTTTTCCTGCAGCTTCACTTGCGTTAAAAGTAATGTTTCAATCCCTCGGGAAAGGTTTTTTTGAATGAATATACCCTGTCATATTTGTTAAATGTCAGCTGTCAAAATTGACAGCTGACATTATTCGCAACGTGATTGCCGCGTTGATGATTGATTTTAGGGGTTATGATTTGGTCTACAATAAAAGTCATTAAAACAATGGATGTATTAATTAATTACACCCAAGACTAGGCGATATAACAGTGGCGACGAGGGAAACGAATTCCACACGATATTAGCAAGCAGTAAACAAACGTACGTAAATGGATGAAATAAAAAGTGATATTTTACTAGGAAACAAATCTTGGATCCAATCGAAAAGTAAAGAAGAATTTTTAACCATATCAAATACATTAGCTCAATCAACTTTATTTTCATCTTCAAATACTATCGACAAACTTCGACTTTACTTACGAAATTACGTAGACAAAAACAAAAGTGAAAAACCACAAAAAATGCCAATGACATCGGGTTCAATTATAACAAGTTTGGATGTGTTCACCGGAGGAAATAACTGGAATGCATATGAACAACAACTGGAATGTTTCATCTTACTAAATGATGTACCTAAAGAAAAAAAGGTGCCATTATTGATCACAAAATTGAGTACCAGTGTATATGATTTACTTATCACATTATGCACACCAACTTTACCTTTGGAGCAAAACTACGAAACTATTTGTGAAAAACTAAGAAAATATTATCACCCAGTTCAAAATGCTGCAATACATCAGGCTGAGTTCCGGCACAGATCACAAAAACAAGATGAAAGAATTGAACAATACTTGTTAGATTTAAAAAGATTATCTAAAAATTGCCAGTTCAAGAATTTAAATGAAGAAATAAAAGAAAGGCTTTTGAATGGAACATATTGTGATTTAGTGAGATTTGAGCTTTTGAAACAGGCCGACCAACCCTTAGAAGTTTTGATAACAATTGGAAAAACTGTTGAGACAGCCTACAACTTAACTTTTAACCATAAAAAACAGAAAGAAAATAGCCTAATGTTTAAATTGCAAGGAAGGAACTTAACAAGAAACAAATACAGTGGTCCGAGACAACATGCAGCTCCACTAAGTTTAGGCAAACTAAATATCATCTGTTTTTGCTGCGGTAAAAATGGTCATGTAAAAGCAGAGTGCACATTGAGAGAAAAGTTTTACAGTGAGTGTGGTTGTAAGGGTCATATATTTAGAGTGTGTAATAAAAATAAGCAAATAAAAATGAGAAATGTACATGTAGTTAAGAGTGCCAATTCAGGTAACGAGCAAGATGAAGAGAACAATGAATTTTCGGAGGATTCAGAAGTTTTTGATATTTTTCATTTTGGTGACAAAGAAAAAATTCCATCTGCCATCTTGGAGGTGGATGTAAATGGAAAGGTACTACGGTTTGAAGTTAACACGGGAGCTGAGGTTAGTACTATTACCTTGGCTGATAAACAATTATATTTTCCAGATTTAGAAATCAGACAAAGGAAGGTAATTTTCACAAATTTCGACCAGTCAACTTCAACACCTATAGGTGTAATTGAAAATCTATGTGTGAGCTATAAGTCGGTTCAAGTAAGTAACCAAAGATTATTTGTTGTAAAAAATGGACTACCAAGGGTAATTGGTAAGGTTTGGCTAGCTGCATTGCAATTATGTCCCCCTAAGTTTGAACAAAAGGTTTGTGAAGCTAAAGAACAATTAGTAAATTTGAAAAATAATTTGAAAGAAATTTTTGAACCCGGTATGGGCAGTTTTTCAGGGGAGCCAATCCATTTATCAATACATTCCTGGTGTTAAGCACATATTTATGCCTGTAAGAACTGTTCCATATGCATTAAAAGATAAAGTAAAAGATGAAATTAAAAGACTTCTAGAAAACAAGCGTATTGAACCCGTTCAATACTCTGAATAAGGCACCCCGGTAGCGCCCGTTCTAAAACCAGATGGAACAGTTCGCCTATGTGGTGATTACCGAATTACAATAAATAAATATTTAAAAATTGATCACTACCCATTACCAACAATTGATAATATCATGATGAAACTACAAGGCAACAACTATTTTTGTGAATTAGATTTAAAAGAAGCATATTTACAAGCACCATTAGATGAGGAATCTCAAAAATTGGTTACAATTGTTATTGAAACAGGAATTTACAAGTACTTGTATTTACCTTTTGGGGTCAGTACAGGGCCTGGTTCATTCCAACGACTGATTACCCAAAGACTGAGTGGGTTAGACATAATTGTGTATATTGATAATATATATGTGTATGGCACAACATTATCAGAAACTTATGAAAAATTGGAATCTGTGTTACAAAGACTAAAAGAAGCTGGATTAAAATTAAAAATAAATAAATGTAAATTTTTTGAAGAGAAACTGGATGTTTTTGGATTGGAAGTAAATAAAAATGGTGTTACAGTTATACAAAGTAAAATTGAACCATTTCTGTCATTACCACGGCCAGAAAACACAAAAATGCTTAAATCATTCCTAAAAGTAAATTACTATAACAGATTTTTGCAAAACATGGCTATAATCTTAAAACCTTTACATGATTGTCTCAAGAAAAATATATTTGACTGGACAGTGGAATGTGAAAACTCATTTAAAGAAATAAAAAAAAGCTCAAATACATGTCCTATGTCACATTTCAAGCAAGATTCAATAGTCATATTGACTTGTGATTCAGCTGAGAGTGGTGTGGCCGCTACTCTATCAATAAAAGACACCAATAATGTTATAAGGCCCGTAGCATTCGCTAGTAAAAAATTAAGTGACACACAAATGAAATACCCTATTTTAGAAAAAGAAGCGTTCGCAATAATTTTTGGTGTCAGTAAATTCTATGAATATTTGTACGGAAGAAAGTTTATCTTGCAAACTGATAATGAAGCATTGGCTAAAATATTAGGGCCAAAATATGGTATTCCAAGAATGGCAGCAAAACGGTTACAATATTGGTCAATATTCTTGAATAGATTTAACTATGAAGTTCAAAATATAAAATCCAAAAACAATCCTGCTGATTATTTGTCAAGAGTAGCTACAAATGGTAAATGTCAATTGAAAAACTCAGAAATGATTAAAAAAACTTTTAAAATTAACACTGTTAATTATATAAATGAATCCAAATTAACTGCTTTGAATTGGAAAACCATTCAGACTGAAATAAAAAAAGACAAAATACTGTGTGATATTTTAAGGTTATGTAGAGATGGGTGGCCTGTGAAAAATGACCTAGGGGGGAAATATGAACCATATTTTTGTAGAAAAAATGAGTTATCAATTGAAAAGGAATGTTTATTATGGGGTTATCGGATTGTAATACCTTCTGGTGTCAAAGAACAACTTATGAAAGAATTACATGCTAGTCATCTAGGTAGCACTAGGATGAAGGAAATATCTAGATCATACTTTTGGTGGCCGGGAATGGACAAAGATATAGAGAATATAACTTATAATTGTTTAATTTGTTTACAAAACCGTAAAAATCCAGAAAAAACTAAATTAACAGTATGGCCACAACCCCCCAAAGTATGGCATCGGCTACATGCAGATTTTTTAGGAACCTTGTACAACAAAATGTATTTGGTCATTATTGATGCATATTCAAAATGGCCAGAGGCATTTGTGATGAGTAATATTACAGCACAGAAAACAATACAGATGTTTAAAAGTATATTCATTCGATATGGATACCCTCTACATTTAGTAACAGATAACGGGCCGACATGGACCAGCAGCGAATTTAAAAATTTTTGTAAGATGGTAGGGGTTAAACAAAGTTTTACGCCACCATATAATCCATCAACCAATGGTTTGGCTGAAAGATTTGTGGAGTCATTTAAGACTCATGTAACAAAAATTGTACAAGAAGGTCATAATGTAGAATATGCCTGTAATTTATTTCTTTTTGATTATAGGAGTACTGTACATAAAAGCACTGGACAAAGCCCAGCAAAACTAATGTTAGGTAGAGAGTTGAGATGTCGTTTTTCATTGCTTAGACCGAACCCAATTAATAATACTATAGATATTGAACATGTTAAACAAATTATAAACAGTAAAAATGTATTTAAAATATTTTCATTTGGTGAAAAAGTTATGGTAAGAGACCAGAGAAAAAATAAAAATAAATGGTCTCTAGGCAGAGTGATAAAAACTTTGATTCCTGGAGTAACTTATATTGTGGAAGTGGATGGTTTGCAATGGAAGCGGCATTCCAACCAGCTTCTAAAGTGTGGACAAACCATAGATTATAAGAAAGTTTTATAGAACTTTTATCAAGTAAATATTTGCCTAAATTTAGATAGCCTTAGATAACCTTGTATTAAAGTATTACTTAAAAATGTGAAATAAGCTTTAAGAATAAGCATAATGTAACTACGGTACATACCGTACAAAATATAATAAGTACTTTTAAAAGTATGGTATATACTTATAAAATTTTGATAACACATATTAATTAAGGCCTAGTTTTAATTTTATTAAGCAGGAGAGTGTCATATTTGTTAAATGTCAGCTGTCAAAACTGACAGCTGACATTATTCGCAACGTGTTTGCCGCGTTGATGATTGATTTTAGGGGTTATGATTTGGTCTACAATAAAAGTCTGTCATAAAAACAATGGATGTATTAATTAATCACACCCAAGACTAGGCGATATAACATACCCTATGTACTTTTCTGTACCCTTGACAAGATGTATACGAAATTTATTGATGGTCAGTTATGAATTTAAGGTATTAATGCGTAACAAAGAGAAGAGCAGAGCTAGAGCTGCGTGGCTGTGTGTTATCAAAACTCAAACCGTTATAAATTAAGGCGATTTCGAAACTGCATTGGTTTATTCTTGTCTACCAATTTTTTTGTTCCTCATACATGAGTGGCGTACGTTCTCACGTTCTGAATCATCATATAGCCTTCAAAAATTATAAAGATGGTTGGTACAGCAGGGCGCAACCGCCACAGAGGCCGCGGCCGCGGATGTGTAATGTGCAAAACCTACGGCTTAGGCCGTCACCGCCATCGCGTCCGCAGGTCGCGTGTTATAATTTACATTTATCCTATTTAGTTTTATGTGACTTACCAAGCAAAAATATGTAACCGTAATTCATATTCTTGTCCACAAATCGCCACCACAAGATCCCAGATTGGGGTTTGGTCGGTGGTAACTCGCTTCTATCTGGAAAGCAATGGTTTTTGTGTCTTGATCTATTTACTGTTTAAACTGATTGAGTCCGAGTGCGAGTGAGAGTTAATTACTACTTTTTCTTATTCTCTATGCCCTGCCTGTTAAGGTCAGCAAATTATATTTTATTTTTTCATTTCTTTTTGTCAGTTGTCATCTCAACACTCATTTATTTCGTAAGAGAGAAAGAAAAAGAGGAGAAAAATAGAGAGAGAGAGAGAGAGAGGAAGAAAGAGTAGAAAGACAAAAGTAATCTCATGCCATCTTTCACACAATCCGTCTTACTTCTACGCTCTACCAGCACATCTCTCCACATTTATAATAGACACATTTCTTGTTTTACGACTTTTATCGCTTCTCAGCTCCCTTATCGACTTCATAGCAAAGCTTCAAGTGAATTTATTATATTTTAAAATATTTTTTCTTGACCTTTGCCCAGCAGTGGGACATAATAGGCTCATCGTAATCCTAATCCTTATTTCTTCTCATTTTTTAACTCAAGTTTTAAAACCCCAGAAGTCACATACTCGAACTCAATGGGAGTGGCTAAAATGTATGCTATCCCAACTAGAATTATGTAAAAAAGGAGTAATACTCCATTATGAGCGATGAGAAGCACAAATAAACATTTCAGTAGGTACAGTTTATCACCGCCAGTACATACTACATGCTTCACACAAGAAAATTTATTAAATAATAGGCTTTTACATGTATTACAAAAATATAATCCTGTATGCATTAATTTTAAATAAATTTAATGAAAATCATTAATAAAAAATCTACTTGTACAAAAATATACCTGTTTTTATTTAGTTTGTAAAACACACTGTTATTTATACACGCCCATTGTTGCGTTATAACTAGTATAATTTCAAATCTCATAACTAAAATTTTTTTTTATTTCATAAACTACTGTTTAGGAACAAGCATAGCTGATAACGAGAAGATAATGTGATATCATTAGGAGATCATGCATAAAGAACGTAGGCAGTCAAACAGTGGGTACCTACCTATTAATTAGCTCGTAATTTTAGTACGGAAAAAATGTTGAAATGTGACTGCTGATATTTATGCAATTAAATCGGTGCTCCGGCCTGCCAGTACAGGCCTTACGCGAGCCAAGTTATGCGAATATATGCATTCGAGAGAGAATGGTGGGAAAATGCCAAATAACAACAGGGACATGTTAAAAACTTTGTGGGAGGTCTTTCCTGTATGAACGGTCTGTATAAAAATATATTAATTCTAATTATTTTCATAAGTATTTTTTTACCTTTGACAAAGAACAATTTAATGAAATCATATCCGTTGGGTAACACATGCAGTATTATTACAAACATGGCAGCTACCGTAGAATCGCACACGCTGAAATAAATGAAAAAAAATTAATGTTCTTCTTTTTCAGTACTACTAATAATTGGTGCAAAAACCGAACAAGGCTAGAGATGAATGATAATGTTTTGCCAATTTTTGTATCGACTCGGACCCAACCTGAAGGAAGTTCAGTATTTTTTCCCAGTAACTACTATATAAATGTTGTTATTTGTATTATATTTATTTTATCAAATATTCAACAAAGTACGCTGATAAAACCCGTAGGGCTTGTCTCAGTGCCCACGGTAACAACATATCATAATACACAAACTTTTAACTACATAGATAAAAGCTAGAATCCGGAACTACCTACTGAGGTACCTGATAAGGGGTTAGTTGGTAGTCGTAGGCAAGATTGATTATTTTTGGTTTCTCTGTATTTTTAAAAGTTAATTCCATTTGGAACAAGAAAACTTACCTAGGTAAAGTGGGTGCAGTTGCATATTTACTGTAGTCAGCCCAGCCCATGTTAAGGTATTTGCTCCAACGAGTGAAAAACATTATCAAGTAGAATACTGTAAAGAAGAGTGATAGCTGGAAAAGGAAACAAATTGAAAAACTGATATCTTTAAATTAGTAATTGCTCTTTGCTTGGCTCGTCTTGGCGGGAACACTATCGTGCTACCAGATATAAGATTTTATAATATCCCAAATAATTTCGACCCAGGCCCGTGCCCTTCCCTTATATAACGGGACACACTACCAAATGCACTACCGGGACAACTCCTCATCTCGTCGAAATACTACCCATGCCTATTTCTGTCTCGAAGTAATATTCCTTTCATCAGTTTGAAGTTTGGAGTGTGGGAACCGCTATCACATATTATTATTACCAATAAATCACAAGTTGATGGACGCATTGCATTGCAGGGTACATGTGTGACCTATAATGCCAAACTTTTCTATGAATAATGGATTAACTCGGGGATTAGAACACACAAAGGGAGGCCAGCAGTAGGTGAAGTTAGGCTGTGGATGATGATTTATGATGAAGAATGGTTAAAACATATTATTAGGTGAGTTTCGTGATTGTACTTATTTTTAGTAGGTATGCAACAACAACAACGCCAGTCTTTATAAGTTCACTGCATTCATAGGAGGCCTCCCCTAATAAGAAGAAGAATATGCTCATAATCCCCACACTGGGCATGCGGGTTGGGGATCGCAGGGTACAGCTTCTCGCACCACTGACGCTGTTGCCCGTTGGCGGTAAGGGGATGTAGCTGTGCCGGTGTTAGGCTCCAGAGCCCCGTTTGTTAGTTAGCAGGGTAGCACCACGGGCAGGTGAGGCTGGCTTGGGCTCCGAACATGGAGGTACGGACCACACCAGTTGCTATTTATTATTCATAAAAAATTGCAATCGAGGAATCCTTACTTTTTCATGCAGCGTTACATCCTTGGGTAAAGCTTCTTTGTGTTTCATTAGTTCGCTATGGACTTGACCCATTGTGGTACTACTCATCGGCTTTTTAACGCAACTGTAAATATTGATAAAGTATGTTTAGACGTGAAAAACTAATTGGGAAATGTACGCACCTATACTCACTTCCTAATTTAATTAAAATAATTCAGAAAAGTTTCCACAGTATCTATCCAACCACTAGTCTATAGCAAGATGTACATAAGCCATCAACATCAAACAAATATTGCAACACATAATGTAATAGAATATTATTTTAGCGGAAAAAATAACGCACGAAAGCATCGGTTTTACTAGGTAAGAAAGAATAAGCAAGATGTTTTATGTTGCGATTTGCGAACTTATAAATTCACGCCACTTAAAATGACAGATAGGAAACCAATCGAAGCAGGTACTGCGTTGAATATCTATACATATTATAAAAGAGTAGAGCAAAAAAAATCTGTACATATGTTTCTTTAGAAATGTATTCAGTAAAGCATAAAAAAGCAAAAACCGAAAAAAATTTTTGGATCGGAAAGGTTTTTCTGTCTAGAGATTGTTCCCAAATGGCGCGAAAATTACTAAACGGATTTTGGTGAATGTTGTAAAATCAGACAGCTTACCATCTAATTTACCACGTACATTGCTTAAAAGCAGAATTTTAAACAAAAATGTAATCGGTCACGTATCCTTTATACATTTATATGCTGCCGTCCGATTATTAACAACCCGTTAAGTGACCAAACCTTAATTTTGGGAATGAGCAAAAACGTGGCAAATGCTTTTTCTAGACATTGAGAAGACTTACATTTTATTTTGTTACTCCAATCTTTTTATAATCTTATAAGCTATTTTTGTAATCGTTACATCGGCACAACTTAATTATTTATTTTTTTATTTTAAGTTTTATGTTGTAATCATTCGTATCTTTTAAAAATGTGATCACCTACAATACCAAAAAACACGGCTGGCTGAAGCGCAGCCGTTTATAACATTATATAGAATTGTAACGGCGACACCGTTTGAAAATGAGTCATAGTTAATGTACAAATTCAAGTCTACAGCAGTATAAGTCACATAGCGTTTTACTTGAATTGTAAATTAATTATAATACTCTCTACAACATTTCTCAATTTGGTGGTGTAATACAATTTTGGTGGTCACGTAACATTTTAAAGTCGAATATTTTCTAAACTAACGGGTTTTTTTCTGGCACACTTACCAAATCTTTGGTACAAGAATTACTTATTTTATTATTTCCCAACATAAAATTCGCTGAAAACACATAAATAAAATACGCCACCAAAATTAGGAAAAAATTACTATAGTTGAAATTGACCCTTTAAGCTGTCTCAGGGCTAGTACGACCTCGTCTTGTCTGATTTCTGGCAGTTCGCCGGTGTAGTGGCGGGTGAGGGTGGCTCTGGAATCGTGGTTGTTACGTTGGGGGCAAGGAGCATGTGCCGCATATAGTAGGCCATAAAAGTCCTCTATCTCAGATAATATCTCCCACTTTGACTATATGGTTCGGTCATCGTGTGATGTCAACTTCGTCAGGTAGCTCATGCCAAGCTACTGAGTGAATACTTTGAACCCTCGGTTTCGCTCTATCGCCTCTTCAATGAGACGTGTGTTGGAGCTCTGAAGGTCACGAAGTATCATCTTCGCATTATAGTAGTAGGTAACTATTTGTTTGCCACCGGTGGCTTTTTAAAATCGTCATAAGCTTCATTGTATACATCATGTCTGACAATTATTGAATCCAAAAATGTAGCTGGTGACGAAGGCCAACCCCACCAGCCCGTGGCACACCTTGCTAACAAACGGGGTCCTGGCGACGGCCAATTGCGGCATAGAGGCCTGTCTAGCAGTGGAGTGATATAGGCTGATGATGATGATTGCTATATTAAAATGTGTTCAAGAAATAGCGTTAGATGGATTTTATTTCCCATACCCTATTAAATAAGGTAAAGTAAGGTAGAACATAGCTCAGGATCAGATTTTTTCTATAGTGTTTAGACCCAATTATCTCAGAAACCGTATCACTTAGGAAATTGGTTCACTGAACACGTTTTGTTTGTAATCGTTTATTCTGTGGATTGACATGCGTTTCATCACTGGTTGCTGAAACATGTTTCTTTTCAAAATGGCAGACTAGGTATGCCACGCGCCATTATAAATGTTCGAACCTCTTTACACATCATTTTTTTTTATCGATATGACAATACCCCTCCTAGCTTTCCTACTATAGAAAATGTTATACATCTAAACATTGGCGTATAACGTGACATCGCGTGCAGGATAGTTGGGCGGTAAAAAGGTTAAATGCCAAGACCCTCCATAACCGCGAGTTATAAAACCTCAGAGAATACTTCCTCCATGCCGAAAGTGAGATGCATCGTGATGTCGTAGTAGTTGACAAGAACCTTACCCCGCTCTCACTGGCTAAGGAGAACTGGCACAAACCTACGGTGCTGAGTGCTCTCGACCGCAAGGTCGTAAGGGAGAGTAAGGAGCTGCACGGACGGTTCTACAAAGCCCTTACAGGGCCTGATGTAGACCTACTCGCATCCGTGAACTGGTTTCGATTTGGTGACCTCTTTGGGGAAACCGAAGGTTTTGTCTGTGCAATTATGGATGAGGTAATAAAGCCGAACAACTACCGAAAGTATGTCATGAAGGATGGAACCGTTGACAATTGCAGAGCTTGACCTCGTCCCGGTGAATCCCTCAGACATATACTTTCGGGTTGTTCGCACCTAGCTAACACTGAATACTTACACAGACTCAACCAAGTAGCAAAGATCATCCATCAGCAGCATGCTCTCCAATACGACCTTGTCGGTCCAGAGGTTCCGTACCATAAGTACGCACCGGTACCGGTTTTTGAAAATGGTCGTGCTACGCTCTACTGGGACCGCTCTATCATCACGGACAGGACTATTCTAGCGAATAAACCTGATATCGTGCTGATAGACTGGTCGGAACGCCGGGCGAAATAAAAATTTCGCCCGGCGTTGTCAAAAATGACATCACCATCCCACACGACGCTAATCTCGTGAAGGCCGAGAAGGACAAGCTTAGCAAACCTTGACTTAGCCCACGAGATTACCGCTATGTGGGATGTCGACTCAAAAACGGCACGCATTGTGCGGAGGTTCCTCTATCTGCAGCCCAAGCCACCCACCGTTTGAGCCTTGCCGCGGTCAGTGGTCCACCATTTTGGAAATATTTTTTACTATAATGTTTTTTATATTAGTTTTTTATATATTAGATTAATAATGTTTTAAATTTTATAGTAAAAATGAGTTTTAAAATGAATAAAGTGTCATAATAATAAAACGTTTAATTTGTTACAGAGATACAGTTTGTTATCATAATTAGGGTACAATTATCGAATTATCGGACGACCTCTGTGGCGCAGTGGGCGAAGGTCCGCCTGTGACGCAGAAGGTTGCGGGTTCGATTCCCGCTGCGGGACAAATGCTTGCATGCTCTGCAGATATTTGTCTCGGGTCTGGGTGTTTTCTATGTATGATATATATGTATTTACAAAAAAAATGTATCTATGTAGTATATCAATCATGTGGTTCCCATAATACAAGCTCTGCTTAGTTTGGGGCTACATGATGCTGTGTGATAACGTCCAGGATTATTTATTTATTTATTATTTATTAATTATTCTAATAGGTACTAGTAACAAAAACGGCCACCACTCAGCATAAGCTAGGGCAAAGCGGAACGCGCCGCCAAAGCCCTTGTAATCCGTGGTAGCACTACCATGCAGCGTACAGTGACTCTGTGATACACCATTCACACAATATAGAGAAGATGTGAATAAGATGTAATAACTAAGCCGTGACGTCACGCGGAACTTCAACGCACTACATCTTTTTATTTTTTTGTTTATTTGTCAAAAGAAAAAATACGTGTCCAATAGTTTTTGATAATTGACGGACCTAATAGAATTTTTCAGGCATCTAGGCTAATGGTCGAATTGCATACATAGACTCAATGTTATGTCGAATGACATTCCATAGAATTGTATGGAAACCATTCTTTTTCATTTTCGCGAAATCATACGATTCAATTTGGTAAGTTACTCTAGGAAAAGTGTTCTTGTTGGAAAATACGAGTAGATTGAGAACAGCTAATATTTGTTGACAAATATCATTCTTGGTTGATTATTACCCCAGTGATTTGGTAGTTTTACCTTTATTATCTTTTTTTGATATTGTCAAAAACTGTTTTTAGGCGCCATTTCTCCAATGGTGGCGTGAGCGGCAAAACTAAGAGGTGGCAAATTTAAAATTAGGAAAAAAACTTATCAAAATCTATAAAAGATACCAACTTTCAAAACTCCCGGAAAATTTTCCAGGTTACTCAATTTGTTTCACCTAAATGACCATACTATATTTTTTTTTATCCAATAATTTAATTGATTTTTTCCTCAAAATAAAACTAGTTTCAGAACAGAATCTTCGATCTACAAAAGAAAAGGTGGCTATCCTCAATGAGGTAATAATTTTGCCCCACCATGTATACTTACACAGTCATCAGTACAATATGGTAAGCAGTGTTTAGAAGGTGCATCACAAGTGCAACGGGGAACGCATAAACGGTATACTGGAAGTAGTTGAAAGGATCTGTATATACGAAGGCGTTTGCTGGACTCCTGCAACATGACAATAATTATATAGTTGATTAATATGATTTCAATTCAAGTCATTTTATTTAATGAAAAGAGAAAAGAAAAGAAGATTAGTGCAGACTTTCGCACTATGCCGGAAGTCGGACTAAGGTCCAAAATCGTTCTATAATTTAAATAGCTCAGAAATTGTAGATTATGCAATTTATACTGTGTAAAATTGTAAGTTTGTATTTATGTTTGTTAGAATATAAATCTCGAACCGGTGTCATCCAATCTGCATGAAAATTGGTAGGTTGATAAGTTGTATTTGAATTTTTACTGGGAAGTGTTTGACTTAAATCAGACATGGAGCCATTAAGATATGGGGTTTTAAAAGGGGCCAAAAAATTTAACACATATCATCATCATCATCAACAAAAGAATTAAACACAAATATATTAAGTGCGGTTTCATATGAATGGGTTTTGTTCGTACAATAGCCACCTTTACCAGCTTACTATCGCGCGTTCCGGGAGCATACAGGGACTCTAGCCAAAGTCAATTTAATCCATTCTATCGTCGACTTCCCTAGTCGTTATGTCCAAAATTGTATGGGATTGACTTAAGCTATTGATATGTCATGTGGTCTATCGGCAACGAAATGAAAGAATGTTCGTAGACAATGTAGTATCTATCTATTCAATGAATCGAATCGACAGCGGCGAGCCAATCCTGTCATAGATTTGTCACGTGATATCACTCGGTTGCGATTTTCTTCATTGAAATCCTAGCGAATGCCAAGACCCTGTAGAAAACGAAACAAAATGGTGGATTTCAATCAGCTGTAATTATAAAGTGTTATTTTGGGCTGTGTATTGCCTTGTTTTGTAATATTTGAAGTTTTTGGTTCATGTTTTAATTAATTGTAAACTAATTAAATGAATTCTGCGTACTTAAAAAATTACCAAAGTCCATTAATTTGATTATGTTGTACCTACCTACGCACATACTTACATACCTGCCTACCTATGAAATATATGTGACTTTATTCAATATTCCGAGGATGGTCGAGTGTGTCAGAGTCGAGTTCGCTTGAATGGAATCCGTTTGATGCACAACCAATTAAAGCACTGCCTTCAAATCCGTGTACAATAAATACGAAATATGACTGTACGTACACCAATACTAGGAGAATACAATCTTGTCTTGTGTCAGTATTGTACAAGCAAGTCTTGTTCATCTCGGAAATAGGTGCACTTATAACAACCAATATTGATTTATTAATACATGTACCTACTCAATTTATTGGACTGTGCTTTCCTTGCTTGTGTATTAATCGTACTTGTGTAAATTAAATAAATCAGTGTCATGTAAATTAATTATGGCCAAATAAAACACAACTCAGAGTTTGGAAGCCAAAGTATTGTTTGGTTGCGTTTTATTGGGGCGCGGGCGTACAAATGAAGCACAGCAAGTGAAAACAAAACACAAGTACCTAAGCACAACCAAGAAAAGTCCACTTCGGAATGTACAAGTGACTATAATAATTATGCACAAGGGTTATTGAGCTGTACAATATGTACAATATTTGGATGTGTTTTATTCGCTCCCGAACGATGACGACAGTCTCTTCATAGCAAATGCTGTTTGGCTAGACCCTCAGGATTGCGCGCCGGAAAGCCTGCACGCTCAATCGCGCGCAATTATGCTTTTGATGCTGTTTATGCTGCACCATCTTCTTTTGCGCGCGATTACTCTATGGTTTTTGTCAAAATGGAAAGAGCGGCCGTGTAAAGCCTAATTGCGCGTGATAGATCGTCCAGATCTGGCGCGTGTTGGAGTGTGTGCAATTCACACAGTTTTACTGAAGTAATGCAGTTCACTAGTTAGTACGGTGAAAAATGTATAGAAGAAATATCATGGCACAAGTTATCATGTTCGCTGGTGTTAGTCTGCTCAAAAAGAAGAAGAAACGATTTTTATTTAAAATTATCCGGACGAATTCAAGAATTATTTGCGTATGGATAATCATTTATTTAATATTTTGTTAAATAAAATAAAACATAAAATATCTAAACAAGATACCTACTGTTATGAGGGAAAGCATTAGTGAAGAAGCACGTTTAGCAGCAATCTTTGTGAACAGAAATTAGGTTTCTCTTTTAATGAGCAGCTTGAAAACTACCTCAGTAAACTCAAGATGTGGTTATTTCTCACCCATCAGATAAATTCATCTTGTTGGGAGATTTTAACCTAAGTAATATCATTTGGTCACCTTGCTCAGAATCGTATCTTTTGCCTTCTTATTCTAACCCTATTGAAACTCTTTTAATTGATGACAGGAATACACACAATTTTTGTTACAACGGTGTACGTAATATGTATGAGAAATTCTTAGATTTGGTTTGGTCTAACGAAGACGTCTCAGCCACTGAATGCTTAGACCCTCTTGTGCCAATCGATCCGTATCATAAAGTCCTACTAATAAATGCATATTATATATCCTTACCATGTTTAAAATCTCAATCTCACAGTAAATACATTTATAGTAAAGGTAATTATGAACTGATTAACAACGTATCTGATATTGACTGGTTCACTGAGTTTTCATGTAGGTCCATTGATGCTGCTGTTGATTATTTTTACTCCGTTCTTGACCGGTTAAAAAATCAGTATATTCCCGCTAAAGCTGTATGTGATGGTCTGTATCCCAAATGGTATTCGTCTGCACTAATTAAAGTTATCAAGGAAAAGTCAAAATATTTCAAAAAGTTTAAAGCCTTTGGTATGAAATCTGACCATGACACCTTTATGCTACTGCGAGATAGAGCGCATGCATTGGAGGGTAAGTGTTATGAGAATTACATATCTCATACTATACTATAGAAGAACAAACGAAGCACTTTTGGTCAGTTATCAAAAATCGATCCAATTCAAATGGTATCCCGACCTGTGTTAGTTATCTTGGTAGTATAGTAGGCTAGTATAGTATGTAATTCTCATACTATACTATAGAAGAACAAACGAAGCACTTTTGGTCAGTTATCAAAAATCGATCCAATTCAAATGATATCCCGACCTGTGTTAGTTATCTTGGTTCAAAGGCAAATAATGGTGAGTCTATCTGTGACATGTTCTCAAAGTATTTTTATTCCACTTTTCTATCACTGGACACGCAAAGAACCGATTTATCCGTTACTTACCCATTACACCAATTTGAGTGCGGCGTACGATATACACAGCATAGAAATAAACAAACATTTTGTTTGTAAACTTATTTTAAGATTGGATACGCCTAAGTCGGCCCTGACAAAATTAGCTCTATATTTCTTACTAATTGTGCTTAATAAGTGTGTCCCAATAACGTTACTTTTTAAAAAATCTATTACTGACTGTACTGTACCTTCTATTTGGAAATCCGCTTTTGTCTCACCGATTCATAAAAAAAGATCTATATCTGAAGTCAGCAACTATAAACTGATCTCCAAACTTTGCATCATCGCCAACATATTTGAGAAGATTATCTATAGCCAGGTCTTTGCTGCTTTGAAACATTCCTTCAACCTAACGCAACATGGTTTCATTAAGGGCCGCTCCACCATGTCTAATATTATTATTTTTAATGACTTTTTAACAGAAGCCATGGTACCAAGTTAATGTAGTCTTTATAGACTACAGTAAAGCTTTTGACAGAATAGATCATAGGCTCCATGAGGAAATGAGAAGCTTGTACATGAGTACAAGCTTGAATTGTTCGGTATAAGAGGCGACTTACTTAGGTGGTTTTCCTCGTATATCAACAATCGCTCGCAAGCTATAGTCATCAAAAATTATATTTCTAGTTGGGTTTCTATTCTAATGGTGTTCCACAAGGATCCTTACTTGGTCTTTTACTCTTCGTGATTTTTGTCAACGACATATCTAAATGTTTTCAAAACAGCCAATTGCTATGCTTTGCATACGATATGAAGATTTTCAAAATTATTAAATCTTCGGATGATGTAGGTCAACTTCAATCTGATCTTTCAAGACTTGACGCCTATAATAATTTTAATCATTTAGAACTCAATCCGTCTAAATGTTCAGTTGTTACTTTCACCCGTAAAACTATTATAGTACCCTCGCAATACTGTTAAAACAAGAAGTATTGATTAGTCACAACGTCATCAGGGACCTTGGTGTACTGCATGACTCGAAGTTATTATTCGACGATCATGTTGACGCTATAATATCCAAGGCCTCTAGAGCGTTGGATTTTTGTAATGAGAAGTTCGTCAAACTTTAATAGAGCCAAAAAAATTAAAATACTTTATTGCACCTTCGTCCGAAGCATTCTCGAATACGCATCTCAAGTTTGGAACCTTCTATATAATAAATACATTGAAAGAATGTAACGAATTCAGATTAAATTTATCAAATATATATGTTTTCGATTGAAAATTTCATATAAATCTTCTAAATACCTCATCGCCTGTAAAAGATTCCATTTTCTTCCCCTTTCCAAGCGTTGTGAAATTGCAGATTTAACTTTTCTATTAAAAATCACCTCGAACAACATTAAGTGTCCCGATTTACTCCACAAAATAAATATTAATGTCCCTTTTAAGAACACCAGGTTAAATCCCCCTATTTCCACCTCTATAGTCGGAGCTCATTACAGGCAAAATGGCGAGTAAGCAACAATTTTAATAAGCTTTGCAAGCGCACGAATTTTGACTTGTTCACCACGAGCGTCAACTCCGCCAGACAGAGTTCTTTGCCAGTGATGTTGATTGTCTGATTTGATTTGACAGTGTACCTTCCAAATTATGCGACATACGTCGCAGGGCTCAAAAGTTT
Source organism: Horisme vitalbata (assembly GCA_951804965.1). Classification (NCBI taxonomy): domain Eukaryota; kingdom Metazoa; phylum Arthropoda; class Insecta; order Lepidoptera; family Geometridae; genus Horisme; species Horisme vitalbata. Next base: position 12,614,100 of record OX638088.1, on the reverse strand, counting down.
CTCGGATATGTAGGTTAAGTAGGTACCTTATTACTTAAATCGTGTGCCAATTCTGATAATTTATCAGGTTGAATAATATTTATTTATTTATTAATAAAGGAAAACCAACAGCTAAAGTAACACAATGGTATAGACTTATAAAAACAGAAAGCCAATTACAGATTTTCACGAGTAGAAGTTGCTTCGAAACAAATAGTGTGAATAGCTTGAATAACAATAATAATTAAGAAATATCATCATAATTTGGAAGGTACAGCTACCTTTTGTGTACGTCCGTAATGTTGAACGATACGTGACAAGATGTACATCTAAACATACCTAAGTACATTTAATAATGTACAAAAACAATATGACCTTTCTTCTGGAAATTAATGAAATTGAAGATTTTTGTTGGTGCAAGATGATGATTTACAATTACTTACAGCACACGTCATATGCACCATTTTCAATACAATTTATTATGTTTATTCAATATGTTGGTACTCGTAGTTTTACTATCACAATAAAAGTCTAATAAAAAGAACAGTCCATGTAAATTGTTTGCTAAATATTTTCATAGTTATCGTATTTCCACGCCATTCTACCATGACAGCTATGCCTAACATTCTAATAATATAAATATAATAGTTTTCTTTTTCATCATTTACCAACCCTTCTGATCCTTTTCCGAATTAAGTAAAATCGTATTTTTTAAATCTAATTACAAAAAATAATAATAATTCCAAAACACATGAAATGGCAAATGCACAAACCGAGCGACGCCAAGATGAAAAAAAAACATAAAATGGAAAATGCACAAACAGTGCGGCGCCAAGAAGAAAAAACAAACCACACTGAAAGTTATATCCCGAGTTAACTCGGCCTGCGACTAACCGGCCCCCCCACGTCTCGCCCCTGTCACCCCGCACGATTGCCCTGTCTAGATGTTTCGCGTGGTTGGCTCGACACTGGCTGCCGGCCATCTTGCGAGGCGCGACAGATGAGCTGTGCGCTTGAACAGTGGGTAAAACAGGACCCTTACTCAGCATAGGCAGCAAATGAGACAAAGCTCAGATGCTGCTCTGGTTTTCAGTTAGGGCCCTATACAAGTGAGATCACGAAATATGACAAGAAAACAGACGTATACTTTGTAGTAGATTGTGTAGTACTTGCTGTACCTACTTATGATTATAAAGTATAAACTATATTTATATGAGTATAAGTATAAACTATACTATAATCAGTAGGAATTTTTGTTCGGTAAGGATGATTTTGAGGTGTATTTTAAAGACATTTACCGATTTCAGAGCACGTACAAATGGTGGCAAATCATTCCAATTCTGCGAGGCAGCGAATTTAAGTGACCCACGGAATGCCATTGATTTGTGCTTCGGAGTGGAGAAGATAGAAGTGCATGACCTACTGGATCTAGACTGGCCATCAGCCCAGGGGGCCAATTTTCAAGCTAGAGACATTGACTTCTGCTAGACTTAGGTAGAGTGATCCGCCATTATGTCTCTCAAAGCAGAAAAAGTTTATTCTCGTGAAATCACCAACAGACAAAAGTCGACTAAATTAAGAGACATGCAACGAGTGGTCCTGAGCACACGACGTGGCTTGTTGTAGGATTTGTCGATGATAAAGTTGATGAAGCCGCCATAATTACGTTGGTAAACATCGATGTGTCCGACATTGATATTTCATTACGATCTAACATCAAAGTTTTTAAATAGACTGTTAGTGAATAAATGGCAAAATAACCACTGAGTTCAACTTATGCAAGAATTATGAATAAGTAGATACACAGCAGACTAATTTGAAATGTATATCTGTTTTATTGTTGTTGATTACCTACCCCAAGAACTGACAAAAACAAGAACATGACCTTTAATATTAATAAACCTATATACCTGGGTATAAATTTTCTTCTTATTTTTATTTAAGTTTATTAAATAGGTAGGTAGGTAGGTAGGTAGGTAAGTAGGTATTTATGCATGTTTTTGAAAGATGTTTATCGAAGTTATATTCAGTCATGTAGTAGGTACCAAACCTACCTACCCATAACACAAGCTCTGCCAGTGATTGATAAACTAGGTACTATTTAGTACTAGTACAGGTTCTACTTACTTTTGGCACTTTTAGGCTAAGATGTGTAAAAACGTCCGGCATTATTTACTTATAAAGATTAGCTCCAACTTAGTACCTACCTATCTATTAAAAAGTATTTGTTTATAATTTTATTATATCAGAGGCCTTCTATTATGTAATAGATAGATACATAGATAGACTCTTTATTGTACTCATACCAACAAAAACAAATAGAACAATATACAATAACAATAATGTAAGTACAATGGGCGGTCTTATCGCTTAGAGCGATCTCTTCCAGACAACCTTTGGATGGACTGGATTTAAAATACTGTAGCAGACGATGGTGTATAATATCAATAAACACACTAAATATCATCATAATACATTGCGGACGAGGAAAAAAAAATACGATAATTAAACCTAAATATCTACATAAACATAAATATCTACATGTAAAATAGTAGATACCAAATAATAAATACAATACTAATACTTCCTATAGATAACTCAGAAATACCTATGTACCTACCTTACTGTATAAATACTGAGCTACGCCTACATCCATAAATATAGGTATTTATTTGCTTACAAGAATGCGTGCCGATCGTGAGGTCGACACTTCTACACTTCTCAGCATAAGCAAAATCAGCTCCATAGCATGAGGATGTTGTGGATGGGCAAGCGGAGTAGTTTGTGTAGATACCCATCAGTGGATAGGTACGCTACCATATGCAAGCCTTCCCTACGTATTTGTGTTGTTCTCTGCTTAAATCTAGTTATTTTGTTTCGATATATTCTTTGTGCGTGCGCTTGTATTTTTTTTTCACTAGTTCTTAGCTTTTAATATGTGCCACTTTAGATACTATTTTTCTATTCGTTCAACATCAAGTGACAAATGAAAATATTTTGTCAGGTGAAAGTCAGTTCGAATATTCATTCAGAAACTGATTTACAATCGATACCTAATTATTAGATGGCCATGTAGAGGGGAAACGTTCCAGAGGAAGATCCCCAACCCGATGGTCTGACCAGCTCAGAGACAAGGGAACGTCGCTTTACAGTGTGGTGCAGATGGCCACAAATCGGAGTCGCTGGAGACAGGCCGTTAACAACTGCAGGACATCACATAGTGATCACGATCTTCAGCAATGAAGTACCGACTACAAAGAAGACCTAATTATTATACCTGATACAGAAACGGCTTAATAATTTATTAATAATCTTAATAATCTAACGCTGAAATAATTTGTTTTTTGGGCAATGTAAGTTAATTAAAATAAAAAAGAAAGTTTTTACCGACCACCGGCAACCCCCGCTTTGACTGACACTTGCTTGACAGTGGGCAAACAAACAAACCAAGCATTCACGTTTCGTTTCACGATTATAAACTTGTCTTAGTACCTACCTAAAATAACCTTTTTTTCTATCAATAAGCCTCAATAGTTGCATTTTAAAGCATAATAGGGTTAATATAAATCAAATACATTTTTTTTTTTGCTTGGTTTTATATTTTTGCATGCTAAGCGCTTCCAAATATCATTTATAATGCGCACTGCTAAAATATGGAATCAGCTGCCAGCGTCTGTTTTTCCATTGAGTTACGACCTTAACGGCTTCAAAAAGAGAGTTAATAGGCATCTTCTGGGAAAGCTCGCCCTATCGTCGACCTCATCCTTGCCTATGCAAGCCTCGAGGTCAAGAGCTGGCGCAGAATGATGATTTACCGATTGCCACTTTATGTTAAAAGCCGAAAGAAGTTAATTTGGGAAAAGTGTTTGATTGAGACTAGCTTGTTTCTTGACAAATGTCATTTTGCAGGCTGACTGTACCTTTTTTCATAAATCCTAAACAGCAATTCTTTTATCCTTCAAAATTAACCAGTTTTTTTTTAAATAAACAAAGTTTACTTAGAACGAAACCTGCTAACTTCAAAAGTAAAGGCCTCAATGAGGTAAAATTTTATCCCACCCTGTATACCTATTTTTTTCATTTTTGTACCTTTATATTGACATATTGTAAGTGCAATTAAAATGTCAAAGACAAATAAATACATTTAGTTTAAATCGTGGTTCGCTCCGATCTAAAAGCTTAATTTTTTTCACTTAGGGGTTGAATAGCGAAAAATACTGAAATAGGTGTTCGTGAGTCTCTGTGCAAAACTTCAAGTATGACTGGTAAAGATTTTTTTATTCCCCATTCAAACTTTGCTATCCCCTTAGAGGTTGATTTGCGAAAAATCCTTAAACAGGAATTCATTTATTTTCAGTCGAGAGTAATTGTGCAAAATTCCAAGTCGATTGGAAACGATTTTTTTTATTGTTCCTCATACAAACTTTGCCATATCCGTATACCAGCTCAAAGGTAATTCTTTCAAAGTTAAAGAAAAAAAAGACTTAGCCAGCCTAACTCCGCCCAGAAGCACAGAAGTTTCCTGGGGTGTTCGCAGACTTCGCGGAGTGACATCGTGGTTCCAAGGATTTGTTCACGTTGTAATTCAACTCCGACGCATTCCAGGATTACGTAAGCTGCTAATTCTTCTTCGGTCAGACACCTTCTGCAGAGTGGGCTGTCTATTGCTCCGATGTTGTAGAGGTGTTTGTTCAGAGGACAGTGTCCCGAACGATGGCGCGAAGATCTTGTCTTTTTAGTCTTAACAGACGACGGGTCAGCCGCAGTGAGGTGGCCGGTAGCGCTGCTCTGAACTGCCTGCAGTCCGTCGTCTGTGCCCAGCGTTCTGTTGATTAAGGGTACGCAGCCGCAACCATGTGCATAGCTAAGAGAAGGGCAGAGGTAGAAACGGCGGTGTACCTTCTGTTGGGGTTTCCGATCCCCTCCTCGCAAGTTCATCTGCGGCGTTGTTACCCAGTGATCCGCTATGTCCCTTTATCCACTGAAGAGTTACATTATTCTTTGTAGCGATACTCTCCAGGGCAAGGTGGCATTCGTAGACGAGCTTGGAGTTACAGCTGTGGCTCTCCAATGCTCTGAGAGTTGCTGCCCTGTCTGAGAGAATCCGTACGTTGTAGCCGTCTGCCTCTCTACGGTTGATTGCAGCAGCAGCTTCGGTTATGGCCACAGATTCACATTTAAAAATAGAGCTGTATGTGCCAAGCGTTAGCCATATGTTGATATTGAGATCCAGCGTGTGTACCCCGGCTACCGTTCCCTGCTTCGTTTTTGAGCCATCGGTGTACACACAGACTTCATGGAGCCCTGAGTGATTGCTCCGGTTCTTGTGTAGTTGTATGCGGTAGTGTTTCAGGTGTGTTTGTTGTTTGGGGCACTGTCGCAAGGGGCAGATAGCAGGGGTTCTTACGCCATCGCTCTATAAAGAATATGTGCGTGTGGGCTCCTTGTGTTTCCCCATAGGTTCAGGTATTTTAAACTGATAGCAGACATTGGCGCTTCTTGTTGTATATACAGGTCAAGCGGGGCTAATCCCAGAATTATTTCTAGAGCAGCCGTTGGTGTTGTTCTCATGCAACCAGTTATAGCAGAGCATGCTAGTCTTTGGAAACGTTGTAACGTGGGTGTGTGGTGATGACGGTGCTTAGCTCGGTTCTTGGCCCTAGCGGCAGTATTGTTCTGAATGGAGCAGAGCGTGGATTGGCTCATCTTTCCTTTATGTGTAGTGAGCTAGGCGGCTGAAACTTTTGTCACAGGTAGGGCTACACCTAGGAAGCCTAAATCTGGCGTAGTGCGGAAACGAATAGTTTTTGAGATATGAATTTTTGAAAATTCCAATTTTTCACGTAATTTCGTCAAACTTGATGTTATTGTTTGCTATTGATTGCAAATTATTTGGTAATCTGACAATGACAATGACATTTCTCGTGGTTTTTGCGGCAATTTTATGGTATTTTTTGGTAATCTGACAATAACAATGACATCTTTTGTGGTTTTCCCGCCGGTTTTTGTTGATTGTTTGATTGATTGAATTTAGTCGTGTAAAAATTGACACAGATAAACAGTAGGTTATTAGGTTTTTTTTTTATAACCACCCGGAAATCCTTCTCACAGAAGTAGGTTCTAGGACACCCCGACTTGAGTAGATTAGGTTCGAAATCTAACACAGAACCGACACAGAGGCACCCCGATGCCACCTAGTCTTGTGGTCCCTACCCCTAGTGTATATAAAAAATGCGTGAGTGAGAGTTCTGGCGAGAGCCCATACCGGAGTCAAATATCCATTTTTATGATTTGAAACGGGTTTTTAGAGTGGTCATAGGTCATAGGTTCCCCTTCCCTAACACTACCGCATCCCCCCCTCTCCCGATAGTGTGTTTTGGTGTTTAGTGTTTACGTTTTTTCCATACTTAACCTCAAAACTAAATTATTATTTTTCTCGGAAACTATGAGTTTCCGCACTTCACCCTTTTAGGGGGAGGGTCCTCCCCCCCTCCCCCACCCCTCCCACCCCCTTACCCCCCAAAAGCTCACTACACATAAAGGAAAGTCCTTCCTTAATTGTGATCTTGTGTTGTGAGTTGATCAAGTGCAATTTTGGTAAAATCAGACTTCATTATTTTTTATTCCGAACCCTAGCTCGTAGCAGTATGTAAGTTTTGGTTTTATTATGGCTGTATATAGCCACATTGTTATCTTAAATGACAAACCCCATGTTTTTCCGAGCATTGGAAGAAGGTTGTACACTCTTTTTGTAGTTTGTAGTCAAGATGCTTGTTCCATAGTAGTTTGTTGTCTAGTATGACTCCAAGAAGACTTCATTGGTGTGTTATTTCAGTATTGAATAGTTTGGGAAGTCTAAGGTTGTTCACGTTTCTTTTACCTGTGAACAATATTAATTCCGTTTTTGGTGGATTAACCGATAACCCGTGACCCGTGCACCAGGATTCAATTATCTTGAAAGCAGATTTTATGAGGTCGCATAGTATGTTTTTGAAGCACCCGGTGGCTAGGATAGCGAGATCGTCTGCAAATCCTACTGCGAATAGGCCCCGGCCGTTCAGTTTACGGATGAGTTTGTCTACTACTATGTTCCAAAGCAGCGGCGAGAGAACTCCGCCCTGTGGGTAGCCTCTGGCTACAATGCCTCTGGTAGTTGTGTTGATTGTGCCTTGTATTACTCTATATTTCAGCATGTTGTTTATCTATTCAGCTTGTGTCGGAAAGATGCCATATCTTTCCAAGGCTTTCCAAGGTTAATACTAGTGAATGTTGTTTTGTCAAAGGCTCCTTCAATGTCTATGAAGGCTCCCAAGGTTGGTTGTTTTGAGGCTTATCCGTATCCGATTCGAGATACTATACTTAGCAGTGCTGATTCTGTTGATATGCCTTTACTATATGCGTTGGTGTGTGTGTAAGGGATTGCGTAGGAGAGTATTATCTCCTATTTCCTGGTCGCATAATCTCTCTAGGGTTTTAAGTAGGGACTATGTAAGCCTTATTGGTTGAAATAATTTTGCAAGGAGGGGTGTACGGGGTTCCAACCTTCATCTTTGGAACCCAAGCCAACCTCACCTGCTCGTGGTGCACCCTGCTAAACAACGAACGGGGCTCTGGCGGCCGGCTGATTGCGGCATAGCACAGCCTTAATCGGCACAGCTAAATTCCCTGGCCACCGACGGGCAGCAGCGTCGGTGGTGCGAGAAACTGTGCCCTGCGATCCCCAACCCGCATGCCCAGCGTGGGGATTATGGGCATATCCCCCTTTATTAGGGGAGGCCTATGTCCAGCAGTGGACTGATATAGGCTGGTGTGTGTGGTGTGTGTAGTCGCTCCTGCCTGGTTTTTAGGTATGAATACTACCTTCACTTCCCTCCATTTCTGAGGTATGTATCGGTGGGCGATACCGCTTCGGAAATTGTGACTAAGTGGTCAATTATTATGTCACCGCACCATCTTAGGAGACCTGGGAATATCTCATCTAGTCCTGGCGATTTGAAAGAGAGGAAGCTGTTGATTTCCCAAAGAACCCTTTCTGGATTTATAAAGTTTTGGGCTGTGTTCCAGTCTTGGCTGTTTGGTACTCGTTCGGATTCTTTTTCCCATATGTGGTCTTCAGTTTTCCGACAACCAGGGAAGGAAGTCTCGAAGTTCGATTCAGGATAAAAACTAACACTGCTTGATGGAACATTGCTAAACTAAAAACCACCCCGCGTATACCGCCTCATACTCATCACTTGCCACGAAGATAAGTCCGGCCAATTTATTTTGCAATAATGTACAATACATAGTACTTGTAAAATACTGACACTAGTGTATACAATCTTTTACATACTCCCAAAATTTGCGTACAGTCATGTTTCGTATTGATCGAACGTGGATTTCTAGGTTGTGCAATAGCCGGACGCGTTCGGTTCAAGCGAACTCTACTCGGGACACACTCGGTCATCCTCAACATACTGAATAAAGCGTTGCCAGAAGGTTAAGGTTCTTAACATTTGACCGCCTCGCGTAACATGTAAGTATTTTTTTTTTATGTCAAATATCGTAACGTTTGAGAAAAGCGAGATTTGTAATACAAGATTTTTATTTTGTAATAAAAATCGTTCCAAATCCAAATTGAACATAGCTAAAAGTAGCGCGTCTAGAAAGTATTTCACTCCATAACACACTCAGGGATGGCTCGGAATGGAACGCGCTATGACAAAATGAAACGTATCCAGAATGAAGTCAAACTTGATTTGCTTCAGCGTATGCGTGCACAATTCCTACTTCCTGAGTTCATGCCGTGTTCGTACGTATCGCAGTTATTTCAGTGAAAAACTGATAGATGGCGCTGCAAAAAATTAAACGAGAATCTAAGATTAAATACTACTCATGGCTCCGATCATCTACAACAAAATCCCGTTGTCGATACGTTCCGAAAGTAGTTTGAGTGCATTTAAAAACAAACTAAACAAGCTGTTGGAGGAAAAAGTTTATTACAAAATTGACGAATTTCTGAATGATAAATTTTAATATATTTCACTGTGACATCAAGTACCTACTTTTTTCTATTTGTGTGAATAATGTAATAATTTTGACATTAATATTAATCTTAATCTTTTATATTCTGACATGTAATTTTAATTTTGAACTAACTCTTTATTGACTTAATAAAACATTTTTATTTTTTCAATATAATGTTGTAAGCCTTACTTCACATGGCAGACTAGAGATACAAGCATTTATGATATAAGACCAATGTACCTAATGTTACAACCTAGTTCTACAACAATAAATTCATTTCATCATTTCATCATTTCACTAATTGCTGACATCAATTTGCCAAACACGTGATTCAACAATGTAACATTTCTGGGAACGAAATGTAACTCACGACTTAAAGTTACATACATTGGATAGTTAAGCAGATAGGCGTAGATAGGTAAAACATAATTGTGACTGATACATTTTTAAGTATGCATAATGCATTTAATTAATACTTAAAAACTTCAAATATTACAAAAAAAACCCACTTTCCCAAACTAACAGCCGTTTTAGCGCCAGTTTGCGAGGTCTTGGTAAATCGAATACGCGCTCACGCCAGGATGCCCACTGTGTGCATTCCGGCAGTCAGTGATTTAAAAATATAATAATAAATATTTTTGCCGTCCAGAATTTTTTTGTCTTAGGGTAATACTTGCCTAAATAGTCTTGATGCGCTGTGGATATTTTTCTATTCACTCAAGCTATCACAGAATGAACAAAATTCTTTTTCGTTTTCGCTACCGATTCGCTCGGCCGGTGCGGTAAAAGAATTTTAATTTCGTAGGTTTTTTTTTCGTTTGTGTGGTGCCGTTAAAAAATGCCGGTAAAATTTGATAAAGGGTAAGTTTTTCGTCATTCCACAATTGTTTTATGCATACATAATGCTCGTGTAATAAAATAGGAGCGGTTTTCAGTGAAGGTTTCAGTGACGTGAGCGTCAGCGTGCATGCCCTGCCTGACGGACATTGATTTTTTTTACATATCATCTATTCAATTAAAATAACTAAAACTAAGCTAAATTAGTAACTTCATTGAACATATTTACATTATTTATCTCTCAAAATCGCCCAAATCATTAAAAAACACACTTTTTTTCAAACGCAACTTTTTTTCATCCCACCGTGGGCGCATCGGCATTTGTACATTCAGTATTGGAAATATAGTGTTGTCTACACTATATTTCCCGCTCGTTGTTCTTACTGTTACAAGTATTATATGATTAGATGGTGTAAAAGGGGTACCAAACCCCATCTACGGAACCCAAGCAAACCTCACGCACTTGGTGCACCCAGTTAACTAACAAACGGAGCTCTGGAGGCGGCTGATTGCGGCATAGCGCAGCCAAGCACAGCCTAGCACCGGCACAACTAAATGCCCTGGCGGCCGATGGGCAGCAGCATCGGCAGTGCGAGAAGTTGTGCACTGCGATCTCCAGCTCGCATGCCCAGTGTGGGAATTATGGGCATATCCCCCTTTACTAAGGGAGGCCTATGTCCAGCAGTGGACTGATATTAGGCTGGTGTAGTGTGGTGGGAAGCATTATGAAGTCGAGCAATTTAAAACATGAATTCAAATCATTTTGTTTTATAAGTTGTTTCTTTATTTTCAGCTGATTGAGATCCGCCATTTTGTTTCATTATCTACAGGGTCTTGGGATCTGGCCAGACCTACTATAGTATCTGTCTGTCTTTTACGTTTTTATAAGAGCCTACCCAGACGTGCGATTTACGCGCGAGTTGAGACGTGCGATTGTCGCGTGTAACCGGCTTGCCGAATGTCACGGGGAACGTAACCTCACGCATATTTTTTTTAGAATTCCCACAGTTTTCATCATTTCCAATAGTTTCCAGTTTTTACATAAATAAATAGTATTGAATTAAACAGGATCCGAATAGATTGTTGGAATAGGCCTATCAGGGAAACCACATTAAAAAAACGCGCCAAGTACACTACCTCCTCAGAATGCATGGAAACGTGTGCATATTATAAAGAATACAACGTTTGCCTCTTTTTCAACCATTTCATCTCATAAACTGTGATGTTTAGGAGAAAAATTTGGAGAAAAAACGCAAAAAAATCAATTTTACTTGAATTAGTTTTGGGACTTTTTACTTTTCATTTATAATGGTGTGGTGTAAACGTATTAATTTTCTCTGAAAATTTTTGGACTTTGACTGGACTACTAGCTGACCCAACAGACGATGTGCTATCTAAATTCTGAAGTTCATACAAGAATCTCATTAAATAAAACAATTTCAATTTATCTTGAATTTTTAATTTACAAGGCAAGTTTTCCAATTTTTCTTTCGATATTCAATACTTTATTGGAATATTACGTTATTTTGACATAAAAAACTCCCAAATCGATCTAGAAAATCTAAAGTGATTGCTCTTACCAACGACCCTCATTTAAATGTTTTACAAAATCAACAAGTTTTATTCCTGGCTATATTATTAAAACGACTTTAGGATAGAAGTAAATACTTACGCATAAAACATCGCTCGCATTGCTAAAGTAGCTATGGCTGAGTGTGGTAATGCTAGACTCCCTGAAAAGAATTGTTTAAATATTTTTGTATGATTCACACCTACCGGCGCGCGTCGGAGAGCGTCGAAGCGCATTTTAAAACATGCTAGAGGAAATTGAAACATCCACAAACCAGTTAAGTTCCTTATTTGCATGCAATATCTACTTAGAGATCTATTTATGTCAGTGTTCGACAAAGCTCAAAGCTGCGTAAATTGCATGCAACTAAGGAACTTAACTGCTTTGTGGAAGTTTCAATTTCCTTGGGCATGTTATAAAATGGTCTCCGATGCTCTCCTATTCGCACCGGTAGGTATGAATCATACATAAGAGATTAAAACAAAATGACAGTAGATGTCATTTAAAAATCCAAAATCTATGCAAAAACACTAAGTAAAATTAGGCCTTGACAGTAAAATGGGAACTCATACTAAGCGGGACGTTGCAATAACTGGGAAAATTATGGTTAGATGGAGCATGGTTGCCCACTACCTTTACAACCCTCTCGGCCTAGTCGGCCTTACCTACATGATTGACATGGTCAGTACGGGTGGAGCTGACTAAGCTTGCGGGATTCCTCAGGATGTTTTCCTTTAACATTTTAAGCACGTGGCAATGGTTCATACATTTTTCAATAGGATAAATCCATTAACCGAGATTCGAATCCACGACCTCTGTATCGGATATTGGACATCACACTAGAATATCAAGGCTGCAAATACAATAAAGCCTAATTTTAAGTCATAAATGGAAAGAAAACCATGGAAATGAAATTCAATTTTTTTTATTGGAATATTGTAAACGTAACGAACAATTTTGGCCAGTGAAAAGTCGTTAGGATTTTGAATCTACGCTTTATCATTGGCCAAAATCTTACTAACGTCTACGATAAGAATACTTTTTCGCTACTCTTCGTGATCGAGCCTCGTAGCGATCCCAGAATGCTAGTTGCATTGACATGATGAATGGCAAAGCTTTGTTGCAAAAGTATTTAATTATTGTACCTACCTATATTCTTAAGAAGAAAATAATTTAATCAACTTACCAATAGAAGAGGCAGTATGTATGGCATTGCAGACTATGTAGCGCACCTCATCAAAATTAGGTTCCGTTGCGGAATCAGACTAAAAATTAAAGTAAGCACACAATTTAAACATTAACCTCATATTAATAAATACAAAACAAAGGTGGAAGTTTATAAAAACAGATGGAAAATGTTTGTTCTTCCTCGCCAAAACTACTGAACGGATTGCATACCAGACCAGGAATTAAAATATATATTACTATTATTTATATCCTGGTGCTATGTGAGGGAAGCCGCGGACGAAAACAAGTAAAATAAAACGCGCAAAGTCACATAGATTAGCCTTAAAACCTCACTTTAATTATTCAGTCTCATTGTAGAAGTATCTTTTCTTTTACATTATCTGAATAAGACTAATTTTCTAAGCTAAAAATTTCACGCCAGTTTATTATGATTCATAACCATGTAAAAACAAGGTAAGCGGTCCATTTCCATATTTGGAACCTGGGTCTGCCTCACCGGCCCGTGATGTACCCTGGTAGATAACAAACGGGGTTCTAGCGGCCAACTGTAGCTGCAGTATCGGCAGTGCACGAAGCTGTGCTGATACCAAACCCGCATGCCTAGCGTGGGTGCTATAAGCGTGGGCATAACCCCCTTCTTATTCGAGGAAGCTTATGTCCAGCACTTGACTATTAACAGTTAGGTGTTGTTGAAAAAAAATATGTTACAAGTTACCGGCAAACTCATCAGAGTTGGTGTTATGAATTCCATAATAGTCGATGTCACTATGAGCCTATTACTGATAATTGATAAGGCAAACGCGGCAGTGGCACTTTTGAAAATCAGCCTGTAAAAAGAGTTTAACTTGGTTGTAAAATTAAACCTACAACGGGAAGCATAAACCATGGCATGAGTAATAAATAAATATAAATTAATAAATAAATAATGCTGGATACTACACACATGTATCTCCAAACTAAGCAGAGCTTGTATTATGGGAACCACATAACTGATACTTTTTTTTGTAAATACATACATATAATACATAGAAAACACCCAGACCTGAGACAAATATCTGCAGATAATGCAAAAATATGTCCCATGACGGGAATCAGACCCACGATCTTCTGCGTCCCAGGCGGACCTTCGCCCACCGCGCCACAGAAGCCGTCGAATAACAACAATTATCAACTAAAAAAGGAAGCAAAATTAAAACTTTTTGTATAAGCCTAAGTCAGCGAGAACCTCATGGCTCGGACATGTGCTCTACATGGGTGCAGATCATGCAGTTGGGTGGGCAACAACAGGGTGGTAGGAGGCCTCTTGAACGTCTAAAGTACCGCTGGGGTGATGAAATTCAGAAGGATCTGTGGGAACTTCTGGCCGTTGACGGGATAGAAGCGGCAATGGGCCGAAAAACCTGGTGAACTCTAGTGTTGGAGGCCAAAATCTTTTGAGTTGCTGCGCCACTGCAGTAAGTGAGTATGTAATAATTATGTAAGCTTGACCAACAGCTGTTTACAATACTCAAAGCGTTAATTAGTCATTTGAATCAATCCATGGCAAAGTAACATAACTTTTCAGAAAATAGTCACATACTTTCAAAATCCATACTCTCCTGTTTCGTGTCTACCGTAACACCAGACTCGGTACAAGTATTTGAACATCAGACAAACATAGGTCCTGCCGTGAAAATTGACTACGCTACCTCCTAGATAATGTAATGAGTTAATACTCATTGTGAGAGTCCTTTCCTAAAGTTTAATCCACCTGGCCGGAGGGAGTCCTACATTACCTACTGCTTGATTGCAGTATTCTACTCAAGGACTTGTTTTCCTTTCTTGTTTACAGTTCTTCGGTAAATATGGCCAGTTTTCTGCCATTAAGCTTAGATATTCTTTATAGAATATCGTACTTTTCTTACTACAAGTTCAAAAGAAGGGTACATACTTTATCGCAGAACCAGCACCACCAAAACATAGGAGCCAAAGTGCAAAACGTTTATCTGAACCAGAGTTGTTGAGAAGTAGCGCCAGTATGCTTCCAAGTAGGAATAATACGATACTTTCCTGAAATAGAAGAAAATCAATTTATAAGTAATATAAGTAGGTACGCAAGTGAGCGTGGGTGACGTAAATGGTCAACTTTCTACTACAAAACTATTAATAAATAATAAATAATGCTGGACTATCACTAGCAGAATTATGGGAATAACATGACTGAGCAACGAATCGCGAGGAGTGGAAGAAGGGGAGGGAGGCCGTTGCCTTGGAGTGGGATCAAAATGGCTAAATAACAATGAATGACTGATGATTATTACTGCAAACTTCTACGTCTCAGGCAGGCCTTTGTTCACTGCGCCAAAGAAGTTGTCAAATGGACAGTGTTTGCACAGTGCGGTAGACATTCAGTTGGTCATAAAAACAATAGAGTGCGCTTAAGAATAAATCTGTGGTTTTTGGTGGATTTTTCCCCGGACCTCATCGTTTAATCTATACCTTGTAGTTAGGTCTACCCTTGCCAGAAGTATACATAAGTATAAGTTATCTACGATTGTTGGTAAGCTACAATCCTACTTCCTATCGTATCCTTCCTACTATCCTACTAATATTATAAATACGAAAGTTTGTGAGTATGGATGGATGTATGGATGAATGGGTGAATGTTTGTATCTCTTTCACGCAAAAACTACTGAATGAATTTGGATGTAACGTGGAATACACATAGTTTGTAATTTGGATTAACATATAAAGAAATCAAAAATAAGAACTGCACTAAAATGTAAAAAGATAATAATTGCGTATTTTTTTGTTAACCTTGTTTTCTACCCAATGTATCACGTACGTATGCGTTTACCACTTAGTAAAACGTAGCTGATACGGATTCCAAACATGGAGAATGATAAAAATAACAGGTACAGGTACCTACCAGTTATTTTAAGAGTAAGTGTGAGCCAATAAAAATAAATCCCCTATTTTTACTGTTACAGGTTGTAGCTAAATGGGCCCAAACATGAAGCAGTATACTCTCCCCAACGTAAAAATATTTTTTCAAATCGTGCTTACCAGCGAGCCAAATCGAGAACGGGATTAGGATTTGACTTCTGTCATTTGGTAGTATTGAAAGCCTGCCTTATACAAAAAAAGACAACTTGCGGAATTTGAATCGATATTAGAATAGACTTGTCTATTTTTGACACTGTTGACGTTGATAAAGGAGAATGCCGATAACCCGTACCAAGAGCGTCAAAACCAAACGTATCCCATAAAATTGGCTATATTATATAAATAACATTAACATTTTTTTTAGTCTTACAGACCGACTCGATTAATAATCACGTAAAAAATTCTTTCGTTTATTTGGTTTCCGGCGCAAGGCGCCATGATATTGCAACCACCCTCACTTTTAATTTTAGACAGTAGAATTTACTGAAAACATTGGAGGTTTTTTCACTTTGTATAATCAAAGAGGTTGGATCAGAAACTTTTTTGTGGTACTACTAAACTATCTCCTATTTTTATGTATTACTAGAGTGTTCTGTGGCATTGTGTAGCAGTGTTTATTCTGAAAATATATGTTTTATTAGACATAATCACAATAATGAACGATAAACAATCGAGGCATCCCCATGGATGCCTTTTCGTCGTTGTGACTAATGTGTTAAGATCTTGGATCTTAGCTTGGATTTCACCTTCACCAGTAAGTACTAATACCTATTATAATGATGTAAATGCCTATCTACTTTCTCGTCACTATCATTATTTGAAAATAATATAAAGTAGAACACAGTAGTAATGTATGTAATGTCCTACCTACGAAGTAGAAGTTAAAACACCCTTTTACCTATCTTTGTGAGTTATATAAACATTTTCTTATAGATATTATCATATTTAAATGTTTATAGTGTAATATTTATAATTATGTAGACAAAACTGAACACACAAGGTCTCGGGAAAGCATTTTTTCAAAAACAAACTCTAAAACTAATATCAAATAAAAACAATTTTTTTACGTTTATCTTAAAAAATACTTAGTGTTCCACGAATAACAGTATAAAATCTTTCAAAAAAATTAGGTTTCGTTTTGACGCAATCACTTTAGCATTGGTACCGAGCGCCATACATCAGACGGCATTCTCCTTTGAAATTAATCGAGTTTACTATCGAGCTTTTACAGTTTTGTGAAAGTAACTTTTTAGCGATCGAGGATTTTAATCATGATGAAGTTTGAAAAAACTAGGTAAAAAAATTAGTAGGTAGTCTGAGGCAAAAATAAACATTATATTGGTACATAACTATGTGCTTGTGCGCTAAATTAATAAATAATCATCTAAGTAGGTAGGTACATACAAATTATCTGTTATTAATATTCACTGGAATTGCTACCTATTACAAAAACTTATTTCTGAGGTGCAAATTTAGATAAATACTGAAATATGCTGCTGTGCGTTTGCAAGACAAACAGCAATCTTACCCTCTTGACGTTAAATCTGGTGGGACACCTTTCAATGTCGGATAATTATAATAACGTTGAGTTATCTATTTTTAAATAAAATATGAAATATTCCGAAATTTATCTATACAAAGAAAATATGATTAATGGTAATAATTTTCGAGTATTGCTCACGTTATTTACAGGTCGAAAATTTACAATACAATAATAAAAAATATATATTTTTGAGGATGTGGCTCCGCCATCTTGACTTTCGAGTGACATAAATCCAATTCTAATCCCGTTCTCGATTTGGCTTGGTGGTAAGCACCCAGGTCATAAAAATGACGAAGTTGAGGTAAAATTTTCGATTAATTAGCTCATCATAGTACTTTGTAACACAAATACGTAATTATAATGTGGCTCAATGAATAAAACACATATATATTATGAAATAATGTTAAATACCGAAATTTTCTTCACAATTTATTATTCAAAAACTTGTTTTCATTTTGAGTTTTGTTTCAAATAAGTGACAACTATATACAATATTTATTAAAATAATTTTGAAATAACAAACTCCAACCAAATTTAACAAACAGAATCTACGAATGTAGTAGATGCTACTAAGTGTGTAAGAATATTTAACAAAGTGCCAAAATCGACCACCGAGACCATTGAGTTAAATAACAAGAGATGCAAACCTCCTTAACAAGTGTCAAAATATAGTAACCACTTATTGATGGCGAAGACGTAGCTTTGAAACTAATTGTAATTTTGAAGGAAACATATATTTATCTCTTTTATTTAAACTGGCCTGCTTTGAGAATGGCAGTTGAAGCCACAATGCTTATGAAATAAAAAGCTGGATGTTGCCTGATCTAGATTTTTTCCCGAAAATGAATGTGATTTTTTTACTCATTGATTATTGGAAATAAGTAATTTAATAAACCCCATACCAACCACAACAACGTACAACGTAGCGCAGTTGGTAGTTTCCTAGTATTTATGGGAAGGCCACGGGTTCTAATCCCATCTTCATCATCATCATCATCCACAGCCCGACTTCACCCACTGCTGGGTATAGGCCTCCCTTTGTATGTGCCAATCCCCACGGTTCAAAGCTCGACTCATCCAGTTTCGGCCCACGATTGATGCTCATGCCACCTGGTGATAATAATCCCACTGAGTTAAAATTTATGGGATACTAGCTTCCACCCCCGGCTTTGCTCGCGAGGTACCCGGGTGAAAAGTCGCCTATGTGTTCGATTCAGGCCATAAACAACTATATATATTTCAAATTTTTATTTTATTATTTTATGTATTATTAAATTTTATATGCGCTCTGTAATTTTTGCGTGATAGAGTAACAAACATCCATACATATGGATGTAAAAATGTGAAAATTTGTGAGTATGGATCTCCTACTCACAAATTTTCACATCTATAATATTAGTAGGAAGAAGGATAGGATTATAGATTTTCCCTGAAGTTTAAACTTACATGTATATATATATATTACATGCACATATATATACATATAATATTATTATATTATATAGATTGAAATAGTAAACTTTGTCTGGGGAAATAAAATAAGTGTTTTAGTTTGTGTCAAAATATAATAGCGATTGTAATATCACTCAACCACCGCATATAACGTCAAATGTCTTCCGATCTTCCTTTTATTTCTTTGAGTTAATCATTTAATTTCATGAATGATGGAATTTATCAATAGAAGTGAGTGATCTATTTGAAATGATCTTAAATATGCTCCTATGTGTATTGTAAATTATTTTAAGAAATTAAGAGCGTAACAAAGATTTTATCGTTTATCAAAATCTCCCACAATAATCGGGAAAACTACACATTTTTTTGCCGACAACATTACATGGCATGAACTATTTATCTAAATTTTCTTTAATATTTGCTGTGATTTTAGCAAAAAATCAATATGTATTCTTGAAAAAAGTAATTCCACGTGATTCTTTACGCAATTGAGTTCAAGAAATGCACTTTTTCATCACATTATTTGCCTATTTCGCGGAAGTGTCACTCGGTCGATGTCAAGATGGCCACTGTATGAAAAAAGGAAAGGATCTTGGCCATGGCCAAGACCTGAGCCTACACGCATTTTGGCCGGTACTACGCATCTAGTTACGATGGTAACAATATATATCAATGACCGAGACTATTTAAAACCTAGTTATTTAAATGGTTAATCGAGAATTGCTTTTATGCTATCAAATAATTATTTGACAAGTAAGTTAGTACTTAATTAATAATTAACATAAATATTTGGTGGTTTTTTTTTTTTGTATATTGACATTACCTAAATAATAGATATTATTTTTTTTTGACATACAATATGACTGTGAATAATTGAATGTATAAAATGTATTGTGTATTAATTTATGTAAAATTGATAATTCTTTATTTTTATTATATATAAATATTTTAAAATAAGTCTTTCTGAGATGTGTTCTATGAGAATTATTTTGTAAAAATAATTTAAATATTTGCATGATAGGAATAGTTAATGTGCCGATCTAAATAAAATAAAAAATAAATAAATCTAATTTTAAATAACAAGAACCACATTATTCCTAAAAATATAATATGATTGATAGATGAATTTAATTCATTTCCACCGCACCACACCACTCTTAAGACACTGTAATGATTAGTCGCGACGAATTTTGTCTTTATTAACAGTTCCACTTCACCAAAAGGTTAACCAATAGGTTTAGTCTATTATGATTTCCTACAACAAATGCTGATATATCTTTTGAGAAGGTTATATAAGGATGGAACAGCGACAATACGAGTTGATGATGTCCTTTCGGAAAGATTCAAGACTGAATCCGGTGTCCGACAGGGATGTATACTCTCTCCACTGTTCCAATTCCAGTTACCGTGTCCCAGCCGCACGTCGTATTCTGATATCAATCGTATTTTCTGTTAACATTGCTACTTTATTGTGTGAAAAAATGGGGGTCATGCAGGGTACAGTATGCGTTTGAATTGGCTATAACGTATCTTTGAAGTACAAGCTCTCAACTTCTAGAACAGGTTAATACATTTATCGTACATTTATTTCCAGAAAACCTTATACAGATGACCTTTTGTGGTTTCCATTAACACAGCGTGCTACCGCTGGGAAAGCTTCCTGGCGGTATCACAACGACATGTTAATTTTCAGTGAAATAGCAACGTACAATTATTTTTATTGGACGTACAATATCGTACATTAAACGTTCATTTTTTCATACTAGTATCAAGTCTTAATTACGGTAACATATTACATATTCGAAATTGACAAAAAATCTTAATTTACCGAAAACAGTTAATAGAAAGTACGATTTTAAGATGTTTTTGTAGCCATCTTTTGGATTCAACGAAAATACAACTTACAGATGAATCATTTGACACAAAAACTATTGCCAAATTATCACTATGATTTATTTTTCTATTGACAACAGTACCTTTTGATCGAAGTTTTGCAAGGCCGAATTAAGATTTGCCATAAAATTATTAGAATAAAAATACATTTTCCACAAGATTACTAGATCGAAATTACCTTTTCCACAATATCACTGAACAGAAAATACCTTTTCCATAATATTTCTAGATAGAATAGGGAGCCAATATTGTACAGCCTGATTACCCATGAACACACGATAGACAAGACTTATGCTTCGTTTACAGTACTTACTTGGGGTACCAAGAATAGATTAGGACAGTAATAGTTTCTTGTCTGTAATGCAAGGCACCCGGAAATGATTGGATTAAGTTCTAAATATATCACAGAACCGACGCAGAGCACTCCGATGCCACCTAGTCTTGTGGTCCCTACCCCTAGAGTGTAAATACAAAATGCAGAACCAGAAGCTCGCGTGAGAGATCCTGAGTGGAGCTAGCCCGCGTGGGCAAGTAGAGCGAAGGGGGGGAGAGAGACTCGCGAGAGTTCTGGCGAGAGCCCATGGCGGAGTCAAATATCCATTTTTATTTACATTTTAAAAATGCTATCATGCTTCGTGACGATAGTAGATTGTTGGCAATGTCAACGTAAATCAAATATTAGAGTAATATCACCCTAATATTATAAAAGCGACAGTTTGTGTGAGTGAGTACGTTTGTTACTCCTTCACGCTCAATCGGTTGAACGGATTGAGCTGAAATTTTGCACATATGTATGTAGTTTTAGACCAGGAATAACATAATAGGCTACATGGAAAATGACTATATGGAAAAAAACATTTCGGGAAATTGATTTGATGGAAAATGAACTTTCAGTAAATTGATTTTATGGAAATCGAATGTATGGAAAACAAAAACGTGGTATATTAAATCATATGGCAATCGTTACTGCGGTAACGGTACTGCGTTTTGTTGGAAATTAAAATACCTGTAAATTGAAAATAACTGCAACTTAAAAATGTGGCCTTTGTAAAGATAGCAATGGTGTTTTCGGCCAATCGAAAAAAAAGTGAATCAATAAAAGGAGAATCGTTTTTGGCAGAATTAAATTCGAATCTTTAAGTTTCGAAAGACCAATAGGTAGCCCTTAATTACACCGTGGTGCCGCGATGAAGTATCACACGATGGCTCAGTAGTGCTTTCGTGATAATCGATTATTAGAATCGGTTCTTTTTTTTCTAACACAATTGAGTTTGGTTGTAATGATTTAAGGAGCCTCCGGAGGACGAATTGCCAATACAAACGTAATACCAAAACGATTTCTCAATCAAGCATATTTCCGCTAAATTGTTGTATTATTTGTATTCCGATAGTATATATCTAGGTTCTTAGATAGTCTTTTTTACAAAATACCAACGTAAAATCAAATAAAAGCCAATAACATTTTGCACATTTTTATGCCAAAATTGACCACTTTTCTTCTTCTTTGTTTCGTATTAAAAACAACAATATCCTACGTGTCGTTTGTTTAGGAACATAGCATATATTATCTAGTGACAGAATAACAATATTATTTAAAGAATATAATACTTATAAAGTTTTCAGTCATCATTTTTGGTATTACGGAACACAACCAAATTTATATCAAATTTTGAACGGCTGATATTGCTATCGCGCATGCTTGGCTTAATCCACAGAAATATCGAGATAGAAGAAAAGAGTGTACGTATCTCGTATGGCAAAAATTCGCCTCGACGGCTCCATTGCTAGCCACGAACTTTAGTCCACTGCCGCAGTGTTGCCGTTTTAGCATTTTTAATTTTAAATCTAGCATATTTCCTGATCCATATAGCATGAAAAATTTGCATTTACCATTTTGCATGATAATCATGTTTTGAATGTTACCATAGTAAGGAAAGAAAGGGTAAGGAATTCAAAAGATTTTTTTGAAACCAGAGGCAATATCTTTTTTGACCCAACGTAGACTTTTTATATAGCATGGCAACTCTCTGTAAAGAAATTAGGACTTCCCCGAAATTTAATATGTTTTCTTTTGCATAACGATTTAATTTGATATCAATGAGCATTGCAAAATTTTTACCTCAAATTTTAATTTGTTAAGATTGAATGATTGTTTATTAATTTATTTGGAAAGATAAACAGCCATAGGTACGTACCATACATATCTACTAATAAATAAATAAGCTACGTGGCGCGAGTTATGTGTGTCAAGATCACCGGCTGGCACTTGACTGGCACTTGACTGGCAGGTAAGCGATTCGGTGACACGTGGGGCGAATGCGCGCGGCTTGTCTCAAGATGCTTTTCTCTATCTATTTCTTATACCTTGTAAATGTAAATGTAAATGGACTCCCTTTCCCGCAATGGGACCCGCAGTTGGTCCATTGTGCGTGTGGGAGATCTGGTTAAATACTTAGCCAGCCCAACTCCGCCCAGAAGCACAGAAGTTTCCTGGGGTCTTCGCAGGCTTCGCGGAGTGACCTCGGTGTTCCAAGGATTGGTTTGCTTTGTGATGCAACTCCCACGCATTCCAGGATTACATGAGCTGCCGATTCTTCTTCGGTCAGACACCCTCTGCAGAGTGGGCTGTCTGTTGCTCCGATGTTGTACAGGTGTTTGTTCAGTTTTTTTTTTTTTTTTTATGAGGACAACTTAATCTACTGTTGTTCTTATAATGCAACAACATTTTTAAACTATAACTTACATATTGAACAAACAACAATGATATTAAAATTTATCCAAAAGAAAAACTAACAAACAATAAATTTTTAAAACAATAAAAGTAAATTAAATCATACATAACGAATTGAATAATATAAAAATAAAAATATAACAAAAAACAACATATGAACTGTGTTATACCTAGCGCTACGACCAGAACTGCCTAAATCGCAATTCCACAATTATGTGGCAATAACCAACCGATTGACGTCAATGCTGACCCAGCACCACGAGGCTGCACTGCGTGGCTCGCCCAACACTTTGGCTCACCACTTCGGTTCCAACCTCGAACCCGTCAACATAATTATAGTTTAGTACATAACATTTTCTAGTATTAATTCTAATTTGTAGAACTCAATAAAGAGTTATTTCGTAATCGGTTTTTTTTGAGAACTCCAGGCGTCGTTCCTATATTTGGCGCAGGCGGTAGGAAAATTCGGGTCCATTCCAGGATAAACAGGAAGAAATTCTGGAAGGATAGACATTTCAAAGTCGAGCCGGATTACTACAACTTTGACGTTCGCCGGGGAATCCAAACTTCGATTACCTCTCAAGAAGTACCGAGATGCTGCTCATGTAAGTACACTGATTTTTCTAGTGATTGCTTGCCCATTTTCCTTTTAAGTGTTATTTTATAAAATTTCAAGATTTTTCACTTAAGAAAATCTAAGAATCCTAGGATAGTTAAAAGTAGAGATAAAATTTTAGACAGTAATAGAGATTTAGATTCAGTAGGAAATAGTGAAAGTAGTGAAATTAGCGATATGGCTAGCTTAGACGGGATTTGCAAAGCCCTTCGGTTAGTTCCGGAATTTGACGGGAACACCCATGTTCTAGTAAGATTCGTCAATTTGTGTGACCAATTAGTGGCAGCATATGCTCAGGAAGAAAGTCAATTAAATAAGTTAGGACTACTTAACGGAATCCTTAACAAAATCGTTGGTCCCGCCGCACGCTTAATCAATGCGAACGGCATTCCGAACGATTGGCCAAGTATCCGTAATACTCTTATTAATAACTTTGCTGACCAGAGGGATGAAACCGCCCTCTATAACGATTTGGCAATCCTAACTCAAGGCTCTAGCACCCCTCAGGAGTTTTATGAGCGATGCCAGAACTTGTTCTCAACTATCATGACATATGTATCATTGCATGAATCGATAGCTACCACTATTGACGCTAAGCGGGTACTCTATAAGAAACTAACCCTTCAGGCATTTTTACGCGGGTTAAAGGATCCTTTAGGGTCACGTATACGCTGTATGCGCCCCGAAACTATAGAAAAGGCATTGGAGTTCGTTCACGACGAAATGAACACCATGTATATCCAAAATAGAAATTCTTATTTGCCAGAGAAGAAGTTAGATGATAGGCAGCAAGCCATTCAGCCCTTCAGGCCTATGAACTTTAATTTGCCAGGTCCTTCACGACCCCAGTTCACGCCTAGACCACCTCCGCCACAACATCAATTTAGGATGCCATTTAATCAGCCGCGTATGCCATCCCGCACTCAACAAATGTTCAGTGCGCCGCCGCCAAACCATAACCAGCGTAACGCGTTCCAATTACCAGTACCCAAGCCTTCATTTCAGGGTCCTAAGCCCATGAGTGGCGTATCCCATTTCGTGACTAGGGAAAGACCTATGCCCTCCGCCAGTGGCTGGAATTGGGCTAAGCAGGGTAATCCACCCCCATCTAATTATTTTAAGACTCGTGATGTAAACGTAAATGAATGTTCAGGTAACGATTATGACGGATATGAATTCTATGATTATAATGACTATGACTATAGCGACTATTATAACAACGGCTATTACGACGACTCTAACGCCTATACTTCTGAGTACGAAGGACCTCACCAGACTGACATGACTGGTGACTATGACGTTCAGGAAGTAGGTGACCAGCCTCAGTCCAACTCTCCGTCGAGCGAGGATTTTACCAAGGCCTTGACTTCAAAAAAGTCAAGATAGAAGTTAATCTCCAGACTCAGAGACAGCTACCGTATATTCGTATAATAAACCCTCCTTTGAATCTCCTCATAGATACAGGCGCGAATCAGTCCTTCCTTAGTCCGGAAGCTGTGGAAAATTATTTTTCACACGTACCATTAGACTATGATCCGTTTGAAGTAACTAATGTTCACGCTACGAGCAGGAATGAGTACTCCATCACTCTTCCGTGTTTCCCGGAGTTCAGAGATACAGAGGATGTTAAATTATTCGTGTATAGGTTTCATGATCATTTCGATGGATTAATAGGTATGGATTTATTAACTAAATGGGAAGCGAAACTAGATCTTAAGAATCGGTCGCTAGTAACTAAGAACGCCCTTAATCCCATCCGCATGTACAACTCGCGGAACTTAAACCTTTACGAGGATATTATTCCAGCCGAAAGCTCGAAGTTGGTAAGGCTACCCATTAACGCCCCGGATGGCGCAGTGTTCATTCAGGAACAATTAATTTGTAACTGCGTGATTGTTGACTGCTTAACCACCGTTATTAATAATCGTGGTATAGTGGAAGTCGTCAATCCAACCCAGAACGACGTAATATTCTCGCTAGACCACGCGACGCAAGCGTCGGTTTACACCGTTGAGTGCACGAGCACCGACGCCGAGACCACGTCGTCGCGCGCTCGCGATATTATTTCGCGTTTGCGCACGGAGCATTTAAATGCTGAGGAAAAAACGAACTTAATTACACTCTGTTCCAAATACGCCGACGTATTTTATGTCGAGGGTGAAGCGCTAACGTTCACGAATAAAATTAAACATAGTATAAAGACTCATGACGAAGTCCCCGTCTATACTAAAAGCTACCGCTACCCCTATATCCATCGCGAGGAAGTAAGCGAACAGATAGCTAAAATGTTAGATCAGGGTATCATCAGACCATCGGAATCGGCATGGAGCTCCCCAATTTGGGTAGTCCCGAAAAAAGTAGATGCTTCAGGGAAGCAGAAGTGGAGGCTGGTCGTTGACTTTCGTAAGGTGAATGAAAAGACTATCGACGATAAGTACCCTATACCTAACATTACAGACGTCCTCGACAAGTTAGGCAAATGTCAGTATTTTACGACCCTCGACCTTGCATCTGGATTTCATCAAGTCGAGATGAATCCTAGTGACATCCATAAAACTGCGTTCAACGTAGAGAATGGACATTTTGAATGGTTAAGAATGCCAATGGGGTTGAAAAACTCACCCTCTACATTCCAACGTGTAATGGACAATGTTCTTAGAGGTTTGCAAAACGTCATATGCCTCGTTTATCTGGATGACATCATAGTTTTTTCGACGTCACTCCAAGAACATATGGTCAATCTTGAAAAGGTATTCCAAAGATTACGCGAGTCTAACTTTAAAATCCAGCTAGATAAGTCAGAGTTTCTCAAACTTGAGACCGCGTACTTAGGTCATATAATAACCAGGGACGGAATAAAACCGAACCCTGATAAAATTTCAGCAATCCAGAAGTATCCTATACCTAAGACCCCTAAGGAAATTAAGTCATTTTTAGGACTTCTTGGTTACTATAGAAAATTTATACCCGACTTTGCCCGAATTACAAAGCCTATGACACAGTGTCTTAAGAAGGGAAGAAAAATTACATTTGACTCAGACTACGTAAATAGCTTTGAGAAATGCAAAACTCTTCTGACGAACGACCCCATATTGAGATACCCCGACTTTGATCGTGACTTCATACTGACGACCGACGCATCTAATTTCGCTATAGGTGCAATACTATCACAAAGTAGAGTAGGTACGGACAAACCGATTGCGTATGCTTCTCGTACTTTAAATGAGAGCGAAATTAATTATAGTACGATAGAAAAAGAGCTACTAGCTATCGTATGGGCTACGAAGTACTTTCGACCTTATCTCTATGGCCGTAAGTTCAAAATCATAACCGATCATAAACCACTGCAATGGATAATGAACCTTAAGGAGCCGAACTCTAAGCTCACAAGGTGGCGTCTTAAGCTAAGTGAATACGATTTTACTACCGAACATAAGCCAGGTAAGAAAAATACTAACGCCGACGCCCTCTCACGTGTGGAGATCTGTAATGAAGAGTTGAGTTCTATGGTAGCTAACGCATCTGAAAGACCCCCATCAGTAGCCGACGACCTTGACACTCGTACCCAGACCGCTCATACCTCGAATGAAAATCCCATACTTGAAATTCCCATAACCGACGATCCTTTGAATAAATTCCACCGACAGCTGATACTGACTATAGTAGGTGACATTAAAAAGCGTACGTCAGCGACAAAGCCGTTCGACACTCACACACGTACATCCGTCCAGTTATCGGAGTCTAACTTGAAGGAAGATTTAATTAAGGCAATTAAGGAATACGTTAATCCTAAGATTAAAACAGCTCTCCTTATAAATCCTCCTCTTGCTATGTACAAGATCGTCCCAATCCTACAGGAAACATTTAAAAGTTCATCTATGAAATTGGTCCTTGCTAAAAAAGAAGTTGAAAATGTTAAAGAGTATCTTAGACAGCAGGACATCATCCGCAATTATCACGAAGGAAAAACTAACCACCGTGGCATTAGCGAATGTTGCCTAGCTTTATCGGCGCGATACTATTGGCCAAAGATGAAAGAACATGTAACCAAATTCATAAATGACTGTACTATTTGTGGACAGGCTAAATACGATAGGAACCCGATTAGGCCTAAATTCAATGTGGTCCCACCAGCCACGAGGCCCTTTGAGATAGTTCACATGGACAGCTTCACTGCCCAAAGTGAAAAGTATGTTACGTTTATAGACGTTTTCTCAAAGTATGGACAAGCCTATCTACTTAGAGACGGCACCGCGCTTAGTGTAATACAAGCTTTATTAATTTTCAGCACGCATCATGGCTTACCACTAACAATTATCACGGATCAAGGTACTGAATTTACTAACCAGATGTTTTCAGAGTTTTGTAAGGTTCACAAAATCACTCATCATCAAACCTTAGCTCACTCACCTAACGCTAACGGGAACATAGAGCGTTTTCACTCGACTTTGCTCGAACATCTTCGCATCTTAAAGTTACAGCAACGAGATCAGCCTGTTATTAACTTGATGCCCTATGCTCTGATCGCGTATAATAGTTCAGTACATAGTTTTACTAAATGCAAGCCTTATGACCTCATATTAGGACATACTGACCCACGTGACCCGACTGACATCGATATTACAGGGCACCTCTTGCAGCAGTACACTCAGACTCATAGAGAGCAGATGAAACAAGTGTATGAACTCATCAATGAGACATCTCTTGCTAATAGGACTGCTATTATAGAAAACCGTAACAAGTCACGCGAAACTGAAGCAGAGTACCAACCTGACCAACAGATTTTTATCAGTAATCCTTGCGCTAGTAGATCTAAGCTCGCACCTAGGTACACGCAGGATACTGTATTAGCGGACCTACCTATTCATATTTATACCTCTAGGAAAAAGGGTCCCATAGCTAAAAATAGGTTGAAACGAGTCCCTAAGACCGCAAAATTGTTACAGGACGCTGATGCTGACCGTCAGCCTAATACAGGCTCACGAGATAAAACTTGAAGGACTCGAAGATGGACCAGGACTTTTACCATTTAAATTAGGCCCCATGAGACTAACCACTCATTATCATACATTTTTACAGTACATTGAATTGAAAGAAATCAGCGATAACATTAACTTAGTACGATCCCAATTAACTAACATTAAAGATAGACTAGATAACTACACTTATGCATTATACGAATTTCAGATAGATCATTTAATTAATAAATTAGACTTTGCTTCACTTCAACTAAAAAGTTTAGAGCCAACTCGTTCTAGAAGAGGTTTGGTAGATGGTCTTGGATCCGTTATTAAGAGCATTACCGGGAATCTGGACTATACGGATGCTGTAAAGTACAATGATGCCCTAACTGTTCTTA
This sequence comes from Horisme vitalbata, assembly GCA_951804965.1. Taxonomy (NCBI): domain Eukaryota; kingdom Metazoa; phylum Arthropoda; class Insecta; order Lepidoptera; family Geometridae; genus Horisme; species Horisme vitalbata. The sequence goes on along the minus strand of OX638088.1, from coordinate 12,585,001 downwards.
AGAAAAATCAGGATAAGATTGTGATTGAACAAAATCATCATATCAGTCTTAGCAAAGATTGGATGAATGATCATACTAAAATATTATCTACAATTGTAGATAATCAAATCACTATTAATAAAACTTTAAACATTTTAATTGACCGCAATTCACTTTCGCAATACACGTTTATGAAATTTGCTAAATTCGCACAAATTCTGGCGATAACAAGTAATAACGTAGGTAGCTTAGTTAACGAAATAAGTAGGTTAGAGAATGCGCTTGCATTTTGCAGTGCCTCGCGCACTCATCATTCTACGATAAATATAAATGTAATGAAAAATATGTTAAGTAGATTAAAAACTTTTTATAATAAGGATCAATTATTAGAGTTAGAGCTCCGTGACTATTACGATGTTATAAAATCGGCATCCTACTATAACGGAGATCAATTAGTTTTCGCTTTTAATTTTCCAGTGGTATCTCCACTTAGTTATACTTTATATAGGTTGGTTATCGTACCAAATAGGAACAGGAAGGCTATTATCCCACCTTTCCCACTCCTGGCAATCACTGGTAACTTTCACGTGTACATAGAGGCTGAATGCCCGAAGTCAGGTACGAGGTATCTATGTGCTGAACAGCTCAACCACCAGCTGAAGCCCCAACCCGACTGCATCTGCAATATCATCGAAGGCAGAACAACTGAAGACCAACCCTGTGAGATGACCACCATCGAGTTGATGAAGCCCGCTATGGAGAAGCTGGATGACCGCCACTACGCCGTCGTTTTTCCGACACCAACTCAAGTTCGACTCACATGCGAACGAGATGAATTTAACACGCTCACCGGCAGCTACTTAGTCACCATACCGCATGACTGCAAGCTACGTACGAATGACTTTACCATCGTCAACGTCAATGATCGCATCGAAGGACAGCCCATGAAGATAACGAAAATTCCGAGTCAAGCCGAGGAAGTACCTGCATCTTTATCTCTCAAGATCAATTCAATCAATCTGAGGAAGCTGCACGACATTCAAGACAAAATCAACCAACAGGCGCCCTTGCAGATAGAAAATTCGTCGACCTTATACCATACGACCATCCCTTTCTATGGTATACTATCTGGTGCACTAGTACTCATCATCATCATTTTAAGTCGAAGATACTTCATAAAGAAGGAAAATTCTAAGACAGAAATAGAACAGACCACAACTGAAACGCCCACCTACGCAGTACCAGATACATCTCCAAAGGAGAAGAAGCTGCCAGCGACATTTTTTCTAAATCTTCAAAAATAGTCGCTGATCTGAAGGGGGAGATGTTATACCTAGCGCTACGACCAGAACTGCCTAAATCGCAATTCCACAATTATGTGGCAATAACCAACCGATTGACGTCAATGCTGACCCAGCACCACGAGGCTGCACTGCGTGGCTCGCCCAACACTTTGGCTCACCACTTCGGTTCCAACCTCGAACCCGTCAACATAATTATAGTTTAGTACATAACATTTTCTAGTATTAATTCTAATTTGTAGAACTCAATAAAGAGTTATTTCGTAATCGGTTTTTTTTGAGAACTCCAGGCGTCGTTCCTATATTTACTGCTTAAAATACCTAAATACAAAACATAGCAAACAAAATGATAGCTCTAAAATATAAGTTATTTATATAAATTAATAAAATATTAATAATATTTATACTTTGATAAAATAAATCTGTTTATTCAATTTAAATATTATTCATGTGAGGCCATTTAATCTAATTATGAGTAAGCCCATAAAAAGAGATCAACAATAATCAATAATCATCACTAACTAGGTTCTACAAATGAACCATTCTCCTTCCCAATTATGCGAAGGATAGCCTTTGCATAATTAAGACAGAGAACTCTGTTACTATCATCCGCCAAAATGGACTGAAGGTTCTCAATATTAATCTCCAAGTCCATTGCACACTCGCAGTTATAACGCATAATTGAAAACTTTAAACAACTTACAAGGACATGTTCCACAGTCTGTAATAAATCTTCTCCGCAAGTGCACAATGGAGTCACAGACAATTTGAACTTATATAAGTACGATCTAAAGCCTCCATGGCCAGTAAAAATCTGTGTAAAATAATTATCTATATATTTTTTTAAATCCTATATGCTACTCCTATATCACAAAAAAATAGTCTAGTGGTAGCTCCTGCGATTGCCGTTTCATAAATGTACTGTCATTTTTCTGCCTGCACGCTGAGCCTCAGCTCCTCCCACCCAGCAACTCACCGCCGCCCCGACCTTTCCCTCCAATTTGCTGCCGTCAGTATATAGCACAGGCCCCTCGCCCGCCAGCGCCATGGCGTCATCCTGCGAGCCAACCAGCCCGAACTCCAGCCGCCTACGCTCTGCACGATGTGGCAGCGAGAAAGGACTTCTCCTGCACTCTATACTCCTCCCAGGTAAACACGCCAACGATCCTCCTTTCTTTAATTTATATATTTTGGCCTGTTCCCTTATTCTTATAGGCCAGGGCAAGATTCGTGCAAGTTACAAACTGGACACAAAGGATACTGTACGATGAGCCTTACTGATCTTGATAGCGAAGCATCGCGAAAGCTTGTTGAGTTCAGTTTCAGCATAAACCCTCGAAGAGACTTCAGCCCAGCAGCTCGCAGAATATAATATAGTAGGTTCTACTACCGCTATATATATCAACCTCAGAATCTCAGAGTTGAGACCCCACTGCGCCCGCGCCGCCCTAGATACCACCTTATAAAACACTATCGCCTTCCTCGTTACATTTTCTATGTGCTTCCTGAAGTCGAGCAGCGGATCTACAGTCAACCCCAATACTTTTCTGGCTGACTGGTCCTATAATGCAAAACAACACCTGCCATCGTCAGCGTGGGAGCATGGTATCTCAACTTTCTTGTGAGTAGGAGAGCTTGTGTTTTACCCGGCGCGAACACGAGTCTTAAGCGCTCACCCCAACGCACAATCACGGCCAGCGCCCGGTTCACCTTTTCTTCTAGTTCTTTACCGTCAGTGGCAGCCGCGATCACCAGGATATCATCAGCGAACGCCTGCACCCGCACGTCCCCATACTGCGTCTGCTCTAGCACCGGACCCAGTTGCACGTTACACAGGATGGCCTGGCCTCGCGCAGGCACTCATGAGTGGCCGCCCGCCCCCGCCCGAGATTGTATTGAACAAACTTAATGTCCTGCAGTTGAGCTGGAAGGGTGCCCTCAGCAGTACCTGACAGCCAGACGCGCCAGGCGGTCCCAGCGCCTCCACTCGGGGCAAGTGTAACTGTAGGCAGGGTGCACGCTCTCCGTCTCCAGCTGGCGGCGTGCAAGGCAGGCGACGCAGCATGGGGCCGCGCTCCGGGCAGGACAGTCGCGGGTGTCGTGCGCGCCAGCGCAGTAGCCGCACCTTGACTCCGGCGCACGGCACTCCGCCACCCTATGCGAGAAGCCGAGACACCAGAGGAGAGTGTCCCGTGATGGTACCAACGATGGTGCGAAGATCTTGTCTTTTGAGTTTTAACAGACGACGGGTCAGCCGCGGTGAGGTGGCCGGTAGCGCTGCTCTGGACGAATGATGCTCCGGACTATGCATCCATGTTTTAGTGCGCGAGCCCACAACGCGCCATACAACGATGGATGCTGTAGGAAGATGCATTCTGAGTGCAGCGAGTTGTCGCTCGGTGCGCTGGTCCACATCGCACCAATTGACTTCGCGTCGCTTCATAGGGTGTACTGTCGCCCGCGTGGAAGAACGCCCTATGTTAGATTTTAATTGGAATTGAATGAGTTGAATGGAAAAAATTTAAACGAAACTTTTTTTATGAATTTTGAATTTTTTTTCCTTCTAGGTACCTAATACATATTTAGGTGTTAAAAATGTGAAATATTCTACTCAAAGGATGAAAACAAAATCCTATTATTAAGCCTCCGCTATCTGTCTGTGCGTTCGTCCGTCTGTCCGTCCGTCTTTAAGTCAGAATGCTGTAAGTATATCATGAACCGTAAGGGGTAGACAGTTGAAACTTTTACAGAATGTCTCTATATCAATAAATAATTATATTAACAAAATAATGGGATGAAACCCTCCGTGTGCAAGCTGACTCGCACTTAACCAGTTTTTTTATTGAATTATCTTAGAATTATTTAAACGTATGTAGGTACAAGTTCGTGTTAGTCGGTCACAACGTACGTAATTATTAATAAGTACAAATTGCAAGCTATACCTACCTCTACTCGTAGTTCCACAATTCGAAAACTTTTATAGTTCACGTTTTCGAGCTCAATTTAAAAGTATCTACCATTTTTCTTTACATACCTAACTGTTTTGAGTGACAAACATTGCAATCTGTAAGACTATAATTATTACCTACCTACGTTCTTCGATCAGTTTCTATTGAAAACCAGTTGCGTTATATCCTAAAACGTATATTAAAATCGAGCTCGAAAACGAAAACTATTAACGTTTCCGTATTTTGCAACTCATAAGGGTACCGATATAATAAAATAAAATAATATACCTAAGTATCTATTATAGGTTAATGTAAACTGTAGCAATCAATATTAATATAACTATAATAGCTGCTGTAGGTATCGGTACACGCTTGTGTGAGTCGGTAGCAGACATAATGTTAGCAATAAACGAACAACTAGTACATATCTAGTTTATCAATCAATACATTTATGAATAGATTCCTAGGTAGGTAAGATATAATCACGGCCAATGTAAGATAACTGGTTAGGTTGAAAAGTGCTAATCCAGGAGTTTCGAAGTGAAGTAGGTTACCTATAAGTAACTTGAATCACCTCAGAAGCTCAGTCTAATTCGAGCCTCCGGTCGACCGTAGGTGGAAACCCTTAGCTTTTACATAACCTGCCTTAAAAAGCGAAAAAAATCGAGTAACTTTCGTTTGTAAAACTCTTTTGATTTTAGTAAGCAGGAATACTACTTTTTTTTGTTTGATGTTTAGTTTTATTTTGTTTAATTTTATAATATACGTAACGTAGGTACTTATTTATTTGATTTTAACCATACAAATACATACTTATTTTATTAAATTATACTAATATATTTATTATAATTATAGTAAGGAAAACCAAAAAAAGGTATGTAAACATAAGAATGTACCTAACTACACTGGTCATCAAAAAAATCGACCCACCCTCTTTTTTCACAATTTTTGTTTAAATTTCGTAGATGAGTGGTTTTGAATTGTTTTTTTTTTGTTTGTTAGGGTTTGTTACGATGTTTGACATCTGTCTACCATAAATTACGGCCTACTTGAGGGTACTTAACAAACTTTTTAACGCTTACACTGATTAGTGTCGATTTTATTGTTTACGTCGAGATTCAGTTGAACCCAATTCCCTTTGTGAAACGGAACATTTAAACAGTGCGCTCGATAATTAACGCTATCTTTATTCACTACGGCTGTAGTTTAACAAAGATTTCATCTGAAATTATGGACACTACTGACACGACTTGCTGCAACAAGGCTTCAGTCAACGTGTTGTGGCGCGAAGATTGAATCTCAGTCGATCTGCGGTTATAAGAGTTTACCAGAGGTTCCTGAGACTGGAGAGTATCGAAGAAGATCAGGATCTGGAAGACATAGGGTCACTTCTGAACGAGATGACCGCTTTATTGTGACCTCAGCTTTAAGAAATCGGTACCTTTCTGGGGTTGATCTTCAGCGACGCTTACAAGAAGTGCGGGGTGTGCCTATAAGTGACAGTACAGTGAGAAGGAGACTCTGTGAATAAGATTTAAGACCTCACAAGCCAGCAACGGGACCACAACTGACCGCAGCTCATCGACAAGCAAGACTACAATTTGCGCGAAATCACCTGAACTGGACTATGGACCAATGGGCGTCAGTTCTTTTTAGTGATGAAAGCCGAATGACGTTATACGATTCAGACAGGCGCCGTAACGTCATGAGACGGCCAGGTGAGCGTTATGCCCAATGCTGTATTAGCGAAACAGTCAGTTATGGTGGAGGCTCTGTAATGTTTTGGGGTGAGATTTCTTTGACAGCTCGCACGGAACTGGTATTCATCAGGAGGGGTTCACTAACTGCTGCACGTTACATAACAGAGATCTTAGAAGATCACATGATGCCCTTTGCGGGTTATATCGGAGAACACTTCCAGTTAATGCAAGACAACGCACGGCCACACGTAGCGCGCATCGTGACTCAGTACCTGGAAGAGGTCGGTGTACAGGTTATGCGGTGGCCAGCAAGGAGTCCTGACCTCAACCCTATAGAGCACATTTGGGACACCCTAAAACAAAAGGTTAGAGCTCGAAATCCCGCCCCTACCACCTTAGGAGAACTGGAAACCGCCATCAAAGAAGAATGGGAGCGAGTACCTCAAGGAGCCATTGCTGTTTTGATAAGGTCTTTAAAAAGGAGAATGCAGGCTACAATTAAAGCAAAAGGAGGAAATACCAAATATTGATTTCAAGGATTCATCGGCTTAAGTGTAAAGGGTGTAAAATTACAGCTTGTTCAATATAAACCTAAAAATTGGGTAAAATTAAAGATTTTCAATTTTTCCTCATAATGTGCAAGTTTTCCAAAATGTATACATTATTTTCAGTTCAAAATGTTAAGAATAATCAATTTTAAATAAAAAATATTATTCCAAAACAACTTGTTTAATTCAAAATTAAAAAAACGAATTTTCCGGCAAAAGTACAGGTGGGCCGATTTTTATGATGACCAGTGTATATATACATCTATTATTTTAAATCGGCAGTAATACACGATATCGAATTTTAAAAGGCGCTCCAAGCTGCCTCACTGCCGCCGCAGTGACTGTACGCAGTTTTAAGTAACGCAAAGTAACATGGCTCGACATAAACTAACGTGCCGTTTGACGGTTCAGTGTTTTAAAAACGCACGGTGCTACAGCACTTCATATGGAGTGACGCACTGTAGACTAGCGCACTAAAACCTAAACGCACAGTCCGGAGCATCATTCCTCTGGACTGTCTGCAGTCCATCATCCGTGCCCAGCGTTCGTTGTGTTGGTTGTGTTGGTTAAGGGTACGCAGCCGCAGTTCTGTTAGGGTTTCCGATCCCCTCCTCGCTAGTTCATCCGCGGCGTCGTTCGTGATCCGCTGTGTCCCTTTATTCACATTAGTTTTACGGCGAGTACACGAGTTACATTATTCTTTGTAGCGATACTCTCCAGGGCAAGGTGACATTCATAGATGAACATGGAGTTACAGTGGTGGCTCTCTAATGCTCTGAGTGTTGCTGCGCTGTATGAGAGAATGTTGTAATGTTGAGAATTAAATGTTGTAAAATGTTGTAGCCGTCGATCTCTCTTCGGTTGATTGCGGCAGCTTCGGTTATGGCTACACATTCACATTAAAAAATAGAGCTCTGTGTGCCAAGCGTTAGCGATATGTTGATTTTGAGATCCAGCAAGTGTACCCCAGCTCCCGTTCCCTGTTTGATTTCCGAGCCGTCGGTGTACACACGGTCTTCATGGAGCCCTGATTGATCGCTCCGGTTCTCGTGTAGTTGGATGCGGTACAGTGAGGTATGTTTGTTGTTTGGGAATCTTGTCGCACGGGGCAGATATTAGGGGTTCGTACGCTATCGCTCTATCCAGAATGGATGCGTGTGGGCTCCTAGTGTTTCCCTATAGGTTCAGATGTTTTAATCTGATAGCAGTCGCTTCTTGTTGTATATACAGGTCAATCGGGGCTAATCCCAGAATTATTTCTAGAGCAGCCGTTGGTGTTTTTCTCATGCAACCAGTTATAGCAGAGCATGCCAGTCTCTGAAAATGTTGTAACTTTGTAATGATGGTGCTTAGCTCGGTTCTAGTCCACCATACGATGGCTCCGTATGTTAGTGTCGGTCTTATTATGACTGTATATAGCCACATGGTTATCTTTGGTGACAACCCCCGGCTTTCCAGAGCATTCTACTGCATTGGAAGACGGTTGTACACGCTCTTTGTAGTTTATAGTCAAGATGCTTGTTCCATAGTAGTTTGTCTAGTATGACTCCAAGATATTTGACTTCATTTGTAAGTGTTATTTCAGTATTGAATAATTTGGGAATTTTATGGTGGTTCACCTTTCTTTTGTATGAACAATATTAGTTCCATTTTAGTTGGATTAACTGATAACCCGTGACTCATGCACCAGGTTTCAATTGTCTTGAAAGCAGATTTTATGAGGTTGCATAGTATACTACTGCATAGCTTTCGAAGCATTCGGTAGCTATGAGTTCGTCTACTACTATATTCCAAAGCAGCGGCGAGAGAACTCCGGCCTGTGGTCAGGCTCTGGCTACAATGCCTCTGGTATTTGTGTTGATTGTGACTTGTATTGCTCGATATTTCAGCATGTTGTTCATCCACTCAGTGTCGGAGAGACGCCATATCTTTCCAAGGCTGTGTGTTGGTGTGGGTGTGTAGGGGATTGCGTTGGAGAGTATTACCTCTTATTTCCTGGTCACATAATCTCTCTAAAGTTTTGAAAAGGAACGATTTGAGGCTTATTGGTCGAAATGATTTTGCAAGCGTGTAGTCGCTACTCCCAGGTTTTGGTATGAATACTACTTTCACTTCCCTCCATTTCCGAGGTATATATCGGTGGGCGATACAGCATCGGAAAATTGTGACTAAGTGGTCAGTTATTATGTCACCGCACCATCTTAGGAGACCGGGGAATATCTCATCTAGTCCTGGCGATTTGAAAGAGAGGAAGCTGTTGATTTCCCAAAGAACCCTTTCTGGATTTATAAAGTTTTGGGCTGTGTTCCAGTCTTAGCTGTCTGGTACTCGTTCGGATTCTTCTTCCCATGTGTGGTCTTCGGTTATCCAACAACCAGGGCAGTGAGTATCGAGAAATAGCTCATTTGTTTCAGCATCTGTTTTGGTGTAGGTGTTGTCAGGTTTTTGAGTTGTCCAGGCCATCGGTGTGGTTTATTTGCTGGAAGGTTCCTTATCCTAGTTGCCTGACTGTTATTTTCTACGTTTGTACAAAAACGTTTCCAACATTCTAGTTTTCTGAGATGTATCTGGTGTTTGTAAGTTGTTTTCGTGGTTTGGTAATTTTTCCAGTCCGCGTTAAGTCTGGTGTTTATTGCTCTGTTAAAGAGCCTCCTTACTTTGCGACGTAGTTTCTGCAGTTCGGGATTCCACCAGTGACGTTTCAGTCTTGCCTTTGGTAGAACCAGGGCGCAAGATTGTTCATAGCTGTGGGTTAAAATGTGCGTGAGTTTATTAACGTATTCACGTTCGTTTCGGTCGGTGCCGATGACGATTTCTTATAACTTACGCGGAACGCTTTGTCTTTGTCTACAGCAACTAGGTCGCAACGTTTAGATGGCTAAAGCAGTCTCTGCCCATGCAGTCGGTCAGTCCGGCCCGACTATCTATATAGCACACCTGGCTATACCAGAAGCATTTATTCCTTTCTGTGGTCCACTTCAAGGTAACTGGGTGTTCCAGGGTTTTTTTCTTTCCATAATTTAATTTAAATCACCTGGCTGTAACAGAAGTCCTGTATTAGGTATGGGCATATAAGTTTGTTACATTACCTACCTTTCTTCTTACATTATTTTACCTACTTATACATTGTTACGAAGAAGAATTTTCTTGACATTTCATGCGTCTTTGGCCAGAAACATCACTCAAATAACATAACAGAATCTTAATATTCACAAATAAGTAAAAAAATAATAAAAAAATAAGCCACTATGACACGCCTGCTAACAGTGCTAAAGGCACTTGGAAGTTTTTTTTAATAGAGAGTTTTACCTAAAAATAAAACTTACCTATTATTTCTCCTAGTATATCCGGAATCCATCTTGAGTAGAAGCTCTCATCCTTCAAATCGGCAGCTCACGTAATCCTGGAATGCGTGGGAGTTGCATCACAATGCAAACCAATCCTTGGAACACCGAGGTCACTCCGCGAAGCCTGCGAAGACCCCAGGAAACTTCTGTGCTTCTGGGCGGAGTTGGGCTGGCTAAGTATTTAATCAGATCTCCCACACGCACAATGGACCAACTGCGGGTTCCATTGCGGGAAAGGGAGTCCATTTACATTTACATTTACAAGGTATAAGAAATAGATAGAGAAAAGCATCTTGAGACAAGCTGCGCGCATTCGCCCCACGTGTCACCGAATCGCTTACCTGCCAGTCAAGTGCCAGTCAAGTGCCAGCCGGTGATCTTGACACACATAACTCGCGCCTCGTAACTTATTTATATATTAGTAGATATGTATGGTACGTACCTTTGGCTGTTTATCTTTCCAAATAAATTAATAAACAATCATTCAATCTTAACATGTTAAGTTTCTTTTTATTAATTTAGTAGTACCAGAGACCAGTTTAAACTGGTCTGTTGCTAGCCTTGAAAGTTATGTCCCAAGTTGCATACATTTTGAATGTTTGCAACTAGGGACCGGCCCTCCCGCATCTCAAACCTGTCACCCCGCACGATTGCCCTGTCTAGACGCCTTCGTCGAACAACTGAATGATTTAAAGGCTGTGTTATTATGTTACACTATTTGCAAAAAACTTTGATTGGATCATCTTAGTACTACACTTACCAAATCTATGATCATTATTATCTGATAATGATGACAGCCAATCTATAAACTCTTATTTTCGCATTTTTCGCGCTCGTGTTGCTCACAATCACAAATATGAGAAGCCATATTATAACAAATTAAAATTAGACGTAAAAATTTTGCAATGATCGTTCTTATCAAATTAACAATGGTTACGCAAAAGAAAACATATTAAATTTCGGGGAAATCCTAATTTTTTTACAGAGAGTTGCCACGCTACATAAAAAGTCTATGTTGGTTCAAAAAAGATATTGCCTCTGGTTTCAAAAAAATCTTTTGAATTCCTTACCCTTTCTTTCCTTACTATGGTAACGTTCAAAACATGCTAATCATGCAAAATGGTAAATGCAAATTTTTCATGCTATATGGATCAGGAAATATGCTAGTTTTTAAATTAAAAATGCTAAAACGGCAACACTGTTCGTGGCTAGCAATGGAGCCGTCGAGGCGAATTTTTGCCATACGAGATACGTACACTCTTAACTTCTATCTCGATATTTCTGTGGATTAAGCCAAGCATGCGCGATAGCAATGTCAGCCGTTCAAAATTTGATATAAATTTGGTTGTGTTCCGTAATACCAAAAATGATGACTGAAAACTTTATAAGGTACCTGAGGTAATTAAAGCCCGCGGCATAATAAAACCCACTTTCAAAATTCGCGCGGCTAATGACTAAAACCAGCTTCCATCTGTAGTATTTTCTCGTTGAGAACAAAAAACTACGCGGTTTTCCGAAAAATCAACTCCCTTTGTGATGATGATGATGATGATAAATCGCTCTTAGGTGTGTGCTATGAAAACGATCCAAAGTTAACAGACTTTAACTGTAACTGTTTACTGATTTAAATATGGTTTTAAATAGGTTTTTACTATTTTTGAGTAAAATTTTTCCATACTCCTATAATGTATTTATTGGTTAATACGCATGCAAAATTTCAAAGTAATAACTTTCATAGTTAACGAATGCCATTGGTTTTCCTCCCCTAAGAATACAGATTTCGAGGTAACTTCGCGATTTTATTCTATCGAGCCAAAATGTATTAATCGTGTTTCGGCTCCCATATTCCACTAGGCAAAAAATTCGATTTTCATATTTATGAAATATAAAATTTGAATTCTCATTTTTATAGCCATGAAGCTGGTTTACCGTGCGGCAAAATTCTTGTTTTGGCTCATACTTCACCTTAAAATCTATATTTAACACTGTACTGCCCTTGTTGATGAAGCGCATCTTTATTGTAAATAAAGTATGTTGTTTGTTATGCTAGAACCAACAAATTTTGGATCAGAAAAAAAACATAATTTTCATATAAAGGGACGGTGATTCTATACCTGAATATTTTTTTAATACGGCTTGACTTCTCCGCACGTTGCTATAATCCTCCAATCTAACAATTTTTTTTATTAAAGGTATCCATAAAAAAAATTGTCTATTTTTCTTATTCTATCTTTTTGCCAAAATGCATTAGTTTTAAGTAGCTCAGCGAGCTATGGAACGAGTTATGCTCTGAGTTTCTCTGAAGGATAGAATCCACAACAAGACTTTCCAAGATAGAAATAAAGTTATCGACATAGTTCAGAGATGAAGTGGCAGTAGGCTGGCCATATCTGCCGAAGAACCAATAACCGTTGGGGTAAACGTGTTCTTGAGTGGAGTCCGTGGCTCGGCAAACGTAGTGTAGAAGCTGGATGCGTCGAGCTCAAAGCAGCAGTGGACTGACAATGATGATGATGATGATGATGATGATGATGCTAAAATCTCAATATTCACTTACCCTAATTTACTTCTGTAGAATGCAAAAGTACTGTCTTTTATTTAAAAATGTCTCTATTTGGTAAACCCGTACGATCTATGCGTTTACCTCATGGGTAGATCTAGATACCTACCTGTTATTTTTGGAGTCGGTGTCAGCCAAGGCACGCCAACTATTGCGTAGACGGCGAACGAAGGGCATGTCCGAGGTGGGAGTTGCTATAATATCGTGTTTCCTCAGATGACTCCGACTCCATAAATAACAGGTAGGTATCTTGATCTACCTATATGGTAAACGCATAGATCGTACGGGGTAAATTGATAGAAAAAAAGGTTAATTGTTAGTCGTATGAACAAAAAATAAGCAATTATATTTTACTTTTTAGTTTTGCATTTTTTGTTTTTTCTATTTTAAATATTTGTTTTATTATCAAATATAATTTATTCACAAACATGCCTATGATAACTTGCCTATCAAATAGTGTTCATAGCTATTTTTAATTGAATTAATTTTAATCAATTTTCTTTCATCACCTTCACTCTTTTCATAACCGAATTAATTTCATCTCAACTAATAGTTTTTAAAACAGAATATGCATAGATAGGCTTGCCTACTTATTTATGTGCATGCACCTGGCAAGCAGTTAGGTAAGTCAATAAAGTAACAATATATAACTACCGATATGTTAACCAATCGAAATTTATATCATAAGTAAGATATTTTAAGTTTGCCTGCAAAAAATCGAACATTCAATTAATAATTTCAATTAAAAATAGCTATGAATACTTTTCGATAGGCAAGTTATCATAGTCATGTTTCTTCATAAATTATATTTAATAAGAAGTCGGTTAAAAATATGCCTCATCAAGTTATCTGATGGGTGGATTTCGATCTACACCGGCTCATAGACTATTGGAGCTGGGACAACTATTCAACCATCGAAAGATGGTTCTTGCGAATTGCTTTTCCAACTTATATCACTTACGTTCATGTAGCACCCGCATGTTGCAACACTGCTCATAACTCCAGCCATGGGTAAAAGGAATAGAGGGATCATTCCAGTTACAGGAGTTTTCACAGGTTGTAATAGAAAAAACCATGCCATCCAAATCCACATGCATTTTACAGTTACACCAGGCTGAAAATAATAAGGAATATCTTTGGTAGGCCTCAAATTATAGTAACAATTAAAAAAGCTTTAAAGCTGTTTGGGGATAGATAACGCTAGTTGTGAGCAAGAATTATTATAACGACACTTTAATAAAACATTTTGGATCAGGAGGCTTTGAAAGCTATATGTGCTTGGGTGCAACTTGGCTGTAATATAAAATGCTCTAAGAGCAAAACGTCTTTAATTAAAAATTGTTTTGGAATCTTAATTGCTTTTCCAAAAGTTAGTCCTCTAGTCATAATGTCTTTGAATCAATTTGACCATTACGGCAAAACAACCAAGGAGCAAGACGTCCTACTTAATTTCAGAAAATATTTATTTTATTTTTAATTTATTTTTTTACATGTAATAACCATGTATTGAATCTTTTTCATACCTTCAGTATAACATATAATCAGAATGCTTGGTTGTATTTTAGTTATTGGGTGCTGGCCGGTAAGATGCGGGAAATTAGAGCTCAATTTAAAAATAAGTTAGAAATGGTGTCAGAAAAATGAATAGAGTATTAAGATGAATATTTTAGCCATGCGTAGGAGGGACAAAACTTTTCAAAATTCTGGAATGCTACAAAAAAAATTACCTATAATCAAAATTTACCGATTCAAATGGTTGGTTTGCAGAATCTGGCATCGATTGCGGAAATATTTGCCAGTAAGCTTAAAGCCACCCCGCAGCCCACAGAGAGTGTGCCCAACGTTGAATTCGACGTGCTTAAAATACCGATCTAGTTCACACTGGCTGACGTAGAGAGGACTATTAAACTTATAAAACGAGGCAAGTCACCGGGCACGACGGACTTAGCATCGAGCACATTCTCTATGGTAGCAATAAATTACTTGAGAATCTGCATATTTTTTACAACCTATGTATTAAATACGTGGTAAAAGTTATCTTCCTCAGGACCTAATGAAGACTATTGTGGTGCCTATTGTAAAAAAATAAAACAGAAGATCTCAGTACTTCCACGAATTACAGCCCTATTTATTTAGGAACGATTCTTGGCAAAATTTTGGAGCCACTTATTCACCCAACTATACGGGATAGTTTAGAAATAGATGATGCGCAGTTTGGTTTCCGCCCCGGTCTCTCAATAGATTCAGCCGTTTTGAGCCTCAAAAGCACGGTGAACTACTATACCACACAGATCACTTCGGTCTATGCGTGCTTTTTAGCCTAACCCGCACATTCGACCTAGTGAAATATAAAATTTTCTGAGCCAAATTGAAAAATGCAAAGGTCCCAAATCATGTGAGCAACGGGTAAGGTTAGCAAACAAGGTTAGGTGGGGCGACACGATCTCTAGTGATTTCAGACTAGAGTGCGGAGTTCGTCAAGGCGGATTGACTTCAACGGACCTGTTCAACCTAATAATTAAAAAAATATATATATTATAAATTAAATAGTCTTACCGGGAACTGAGAGACACCAAAATCGGTTGTTATATGCGTCAACAACTTAAGCTATGCAGATGATATGGTGCTTCTCAGCCCCTCCATTAAAGGTCTACAGAAATTACTTTTAATCTGTGAGCAATATGCTATTGGTCACGGGTTTAGTACAACGTTCCTAAAACAGAAATGGTGTTCAGGTCGGGGAAGGGTCCAGAGAATGTTCTAGAGGTGTACTTGGATTGACATGTAATAAAAAAGGTATCTTAATTTAAATACTTAGGTCATTGGCTAACGAAGGCGCTACATGATGACGGTGATATTGAGAGAGAAAGGAGGGCGCTCGCTGTTAGGAGTAACATGCTCGCACGTCGCTTCGCAGCCTGTAGTCCTGATGTTAAAAATACCTTGTTTCGAGCTTACTGTCTCGGTATGTATGCGTGCCAGCTATGGTTGAAACACTCAAGAAAGGCTATGAACAGCATTAGAGTACTGTATAATGACGCATACCGTGCTCTAATGAAGTTACCAAGGTGCAGCGCGTCGAGTATGTTCTCCGAAGCAGGTGTTCACGACTTTTTTGCAATGCTTTTTATGCGAGGCCGTATAGCGTCTTTTTGGGATAAGTTAAGTCGCTCCAAGAATAGCATACTGATGGCTGTCATGGACTACATGTCCAATCCTATATTTCAAAATTGGATATCCGTTAACATGACCGGAAATAAGAAATACTACGTAACTGCAATTTTAAATGCTTTTATTTTATTTTATTTATTTTGTATATTTACATATTTTTTTGCCATTTTGTTTTATTTTATTATTGTCTTATTTTAATTTAAACACACAGTATGGGACTATATGCCTGAAATAAATGACTTATTATTATTCTTATATTATTATAACGTATTCTCAAAAGAGGATTTAGGCAGACAGGATTCAAAAATGTTTGGCATAGTACATTTCAAATAGCGGACATTTAACTCTCATGACGTTTTACATTGCGAATATTCTGTAATAAGGACTTGGTGCTCTGAAAACTAGGAGTAGTTTCTAATTTAGGATGTTTTGCTCTCAGAGCCTTTTATATTACAGTTAATGTGCACCCAAGAACATTTAGCTTCCAAAACCTCCTAATCCAATATGTAATAAACTTTAAAACTCGTTACAAAACACATTATGTAAATAATTCAATAACATTGGCTAGGGCTGCAAATAAAGGAACCTCCTCACGATGCGTGCCGAGTCCAGGAGAGCTGCCTTCTTGTTATTATTATTACACTTTATTTCATTTAAAACTCGTCAAATATATTTTTTAACTATTAACCTCACATTATCTACTAAACATAAAAAAACATTATAAACATAATAGTAAGAAATGTATAGAAAAGGGAGACCACCGACCGCGGGAAAAAGCTCAAATGGTCGGTGACTAGGGCTGCAGAGAGCAACCTCTGCAAAATACGTGCCTAGTCCAGGAGAGCCGCCTACTATATCTGACTCTTGATCCACCTGCCTAGCGAGAGCCTCTTAACGATATTGATCAAGGCTCTTCGCTATCAGACCGTTCACTAAAACGACTATCAGAACGATAATTGTAAAGTCAACATCCCGGTAAGCGGAAGTAACATAGCGGTAATTTCGTAGCCCAGTCAAGGTACTTGCTAAGTCAAGGTCCTTCTCAGCTTTTACGTGATAAGCGTCGTGTGGGATGGTGATGTCAACAAGTATCGGCTGGCGTTCTGACCGGTCTACCAGGACGATATCAGGTTTATTCGCTAGATTAGTCCTGTCCGTCATGATAGAGCGGTCCTAGTAGAGCGTAGCGCGACCGTTTTCGAGAACTGGTACAGGTGCATACTGATAATACGGAAACTCTAGAACGACAAGGTAGTGTTAATAATAAGATAGATAGATTGATAGAAAACTTTTATTCATACCACCACAATGTAACAAAACAAAATAAAAATAATAAGAGAAATCAACTATATAAAGTGACATAATAATATTTTTTTTTTACTATATTGTTTTGATGTTATTTATGTATAAAGTAGATAATATTAGGTTTATAGTAAAAAATGTTTTTAACGAGTTTTAAAGTTTAATAAAGTGTAATAATAATTATGACACAAAAAACAAAAAAAAATTTTCACCGCTCGTGTCACACGCTTTTTTTCGAAATAATTTTCTATAATTTGATTTTATAACTCTGCCGCAATTAAATAACGAAATTATACAACTAGATACTGAAATTGACCCATTGCATACACAAATTTACTTTTCACGGAACCTTTTCTTGAAAAGACAAGCTGTCAAATAATTGACAGCTTCGATAAACATGTCAGAGGAGAAATGTTAACACGAAGAAAAGCAAAAATAGAAGCGGACAAACAAAACGCACGCCCAACACCACCTCTGCCTGCTCCGTCAAGCTCCGCGTCGTCGTCTGGGGATGAGGTATTCGCCACCCCCTCGGACACCAGCGCATCGAGCGACGAGAGCAGGCCGCCGTCGCCTCCGCCGCCGCGACCACCTGTGCGGCGTGGGCGGCCATCGCTGTCGGCCGGCTTGGGGTCTGCGGGACAATCTGCCCTGCGCCCGACCTCAAATGTCATGCGCGCATATTATAGGGCTACAGAGGGAGGAACCAACCGCACTGTGTACCTTGCCCGGATGCTGCCTCTGTTTCTGGTAGGTACTTGAACCAGCGGTCAACGTTACTGCACAACGGCTATCGGATGACGTACGAGACATCCAATGATTAAAATTGTTGGATGACTCGGTACTTGACCGGCTTCGCGCTGAAATCCAAAGTGATCAAGTAGCTGACCACTCGCAGCGGGTCCCGGCTGCCACGTCACCGGTTACGACAACTCCGATACCGGTAACGACGCAACCGGACCCCGCTGCTGACGACGTTGACTACGAGATCACCAGCGTGACAAACCAGGTAAATGAGCAATTGAAGAGGACTTGGGAGGATGCGATTTTGTCATACCGGTCCGCACCTCTCGATGAAAGACCGCGTTTGCCTCGCTTGCCCACTCACAGACGAAACTTAGCTGTAATGGAGGCCTTGAATCCTTTGTTGGTCCCTTATCTAGAGACTAACGAAGGACTAGCAGATACCCATTCGATCCTTTACTGCGGAGCCGTGGCGGCGTGTCGTGTTGCTCGTGTCAAGTTCCCAAACTCCACGCGAGCACCACGACCTGTCGACAAAATTCCAGCTTGGCAAGTACGGATCGAACGAACGTAAATTCAGGACCCTCATTGCAAAGCTAAGTTGCTTCAGAGAGGGCAATACCCGCCCCCGAGTGATGCGTTTTGTGACACAGGCCTTTGCTGGGACTGATACTCGGCCCCAAGATTATATGGCATGTGTCACAGAACGCATTGACTTTCTGAAGCAGAAAATCTCAGCTTGGGCAAGCCGCATCCGTATCGAGAACGTGTGGACCGATATTGGCAGAATCGAAACTTCGAAAGTGACCAGTGGAAAGTGTACCAAGTAGCAAAGATCATCCATCAGCAGCTTGCTCTCCAATACGACCTTGTCGGTCCAGAGGTTCCGTACTATAAGTACGCACCGGTACCGGGTCTCGAAAATGGTCGTGCTATGCTCTACTGGGACCGCTCTATCATCACGGGCAGGACTATTCTTGCGAATAAACCTGATATCGTCTTGGTAGACCGGTCGGAACGCCGGGCGATACTTGTTGACATCACCATCCCATATGACGCTAATCTCGTGAAGGCCGAGAAGGACAATCTTAGCAAGTACCTTGACTTGGCACACGAGATTACCGCTATGTGGGATGTCGACTCAACAATTATTGTTCCGATAGTCGTTTCAGTGAACGGTATGATAGCGAAGAGCCTTGACCAATACCTAGACTCTCGCTAGGCAGCTGGATCAAGGGTCAGATACAGAAGGCGGCTTTCCTGGACTGGGCACACATTGTGCGGAGGTTCCTCTCGCTGCAGCCCTAGCCACTGACCGTTTGAGCCTTGCCCCGCGGTCGGTGGTCTCCCGTTTTTATGCATTTTTTACGATATTGTTTTTGGTGTTATTTATGTATAAAGTAGATAATATTAGGTTTATAGTAAAAAATGTTTTTTTAACAAGTTTTAAAGTTTAATAAAGTGTCATAATAATTATTAATATGGTTTTTTTTAATATTATTTTTGTATATATAGTAGCTTAATAATGTTTTAAATTTTATAGTAAAAAAAATATTTTCGACGAGTAAAGTTATTTTACAAAATGAATAAAGTGTCATAATAATAACTTGACCAATACCTTAACGCATTGAGTGCTGAAAACACAAATGTGATTCTGCACGTCGTCATCCTCCTCGTGCATGGCGCGGAGCGTCATGTGCGAGGCCAGCAGCCAACGTGCTAGTGTATAACGCTTTGTGTGCTGAAAACACAAATGTGATTCTGCACGTCGTCATCCTCCTCGTGCATGGCGCGGAGCGTCATGTGCGAGGCCAGCAGCCAACGTGTTAAGAGGCTCTCGCTAGGCAGCTGGATCAAGGGTCAGATACAGAAGGCGGCTCTCCTGGACTCGGCACGCATTGTGCGGAGGTTCCTTTCTCTACAGCCCTAGCCACTGACCGTTTGAGCCTTGCCCCGCGGTCGGTGGTCTCCCGTTTTTATGCATTTTTTACGATATTGTTTTTGATGTTATTTATGTATAAATTAGATAATATTAGGTTTATAGTAAAAAATGTTTTTAACGAGTTTAAAGTGTCATAATAATAATACTAAAAATGTCACCGCTGACACACGCTTTTTCAACAAATATTTTCTTATTTTTTTATTTTTTCATGGTTTTCTCGAGATTTTCTTGTATAACACAAACCATACAAAGTAATAACAGTATATTAAGATGCAGTTCAACCTATTTCTATCATACATATACTGTGATTTTTATTTCACGTCAATCTCTATAAAATGTCAAAATAGAAAAATAACTCCATACAATGATTACAAGAAGTAAAGAAAAAGCAAAAGCAGAAACTAGCATAGCACACCCACACCACCTCCACCTGCTCCATCAAGTTCCGCGTCGTCGTCTGGGGATCGGGTATTCACCAACCCCCCCTGACACCAGCGCGTCGAGCCTCCGCCGCCGCGACCACCTGTGCGGCCACTGCTGTCGGCCGGCTTGGGCTCTGCGGGACAATCAGCCCAGCGTCCGACCCCCGCTTTCAGCAGCAATGTGCGACGCATGAAGTGGACGAAGATAATAAATGAGAACGTCATGCGCGCATATTATAGGGCTACATAGGGAGGAAACAACCGCACCCTGTACATTTTCCGGATACTGCCTCTATTTCAGGTGCTTGAGCCGGCTGTCACCGCCACTGCACAACGGCTATCGGATCCATAGATTTAGTATATTACCAGAAGATGACCTGAGGGTTTTCAAAAATGAAACAACTTTTGGATTGACAACCAAAATGAAACCGCACATGCGTATCTGTGATGACTGATAAATTAGTGAAGTTTCATTTTCATATAGACTTTCATTATTGATGTTTTTTACTCGATCTACTAATCCATACGCTTAGACAGTTTTTTACAGGTTTAACTTGGAGACTATCTGTCTATACTAAAGTTTACTATTAGTACGTCAATGCTACCTAGTTATTTTTGGTTAGTGATATAGCGATGTGATTATAAAATACTTATTTAATCGATATACTTTAATTCAGCCTACCATAACCTAAACATGCTAATTACATAAGTAACAAAAACATAAAGTAGGTACCTAAGTACCTAATGTGTGGTTATACAAAATATTGACTGCGTACAAGTTAATTTTACCCAAATGTTATTTATTAAGTTTAAAGGTAACAAACTATTCTTTCTTCTTTTTGGATAACCTGCAATAAAAAATATTGTTATGTTGGAGAATAATAGCCACGTCCGGAGAAGACATGCGGGGCGTAGAACGTGAAAAGACAGGCTGTACCAAAGAAATAGAAAAGATTCAGATATAAAATCACCGTCCTTTTAACAGTATCTTTGTATGAAAATTGTTTTTTATTCTGATCCAAAATTTGTTGGGCTGTACATAATAAACAACATACTTTTTTTGCGAGAAAGATGCAATGTATCAACAAGAAGCAGTCCAGTCGTAAATAATAATGTGAACATTCTGTTTTGTTCTTTTAGTATAGAAAATAGAAATTGGATAGTAGAAAAATTGCAAAACTTACTGGCACATCTATGGTTGGAAATGATTTACTGAGTAAACTGTTCATTTTTGTTCCAATTTCGTAGAACTTTTTTTCAAAATGTCTGCTACATATTGTAAAATATTTTGTTGGCTTCCATTTTGGCCTATTTATAGAATTTATCCATTTTAATTTCATTATTTCGTCTTTAGGAAATCTAAAATATAGAATATATACGTATTTTTTTTTTGTAAGATACAAATTAACAGAAATACTGAAATAAAATGGGGTGGGTGAGTTAATGTTTTCACGATCACAAAGCTTGCCTTTACCGTACGTCCCTGAATGGCAAACTCGCAAGGCCTTTCTACTTTTTAACCGACTTCAAAAAAAAGGAGGAGGTTCTCAATTCGGTTGTATTTTTTTTTTTTTTATGTTTGTTAGATCATAACTCTGTCATTTATGAACCGATTTGGAAAATTCTTTTTTCGTTGGAAAGGGTATACTTTCCAATTGGTTCCATTTAAATTTCAAGAAAAAATATTAACCCTAAGGGTGAAAAAATTGGGAATGAACCTTTTTTGGGCTCGAATTTTATATATTTTTTTATGTTTCTTACCTCATATCTCCGTAATTTATGAACCGATTTAGAAAATTCTTTTATCGTAGTGTAGGGTATACTTTGCAAATGGTCCAATATAAATTTGAAGTAAAAATACCAACCCTAAGGGTGAGAAAACTGGGAATGAAAATTTTATGGGCTCATATTTTATTCGTTTTTTTATGTTTGTTGCCTCATAACTCCGTCATTTATGAACCGATCTAAAAAAACTCTTAGTTTTTGTATAGTATATACTTTTTGATTGGTCCCATAAAAATTTGAAGAAATATACCAACTCTAAAGGTTAAAAAACAGGGACTAAGATTATGGGCTCGAATTTTATTCATGTTCCGATTTAGAAAATTCTTTTATCGTAGTGTAGGGTATACTTTGCAAATGGTCCAATATAAATTTGAAGTAAAAATACCAACCCTAAGGGTGAGAAAACTGGGAATGAAAATTTTATGGGCTCATATTTTATTCGTTTTTTTATGTATGTTGCCTCATAACTCCGTCATTTATGAACCGATCTAAAAAAACCCTTAGTTTTTGTATAGAATATACTTTTTGATTGGTCCCATAAAAATTTGAAGAAAAAATACCAACTCTAAAGGTTAAAAAACAGGGACTAAGATTATGGGCTCGAATTTTATTCATGTTTTATGTTTGTTATCTCATAACTCCGTCATATAAAAACCAATTTGGAAAATTCTTTTTCGTTGTGTTTTTCGGGGATAAGACAATAGGGAATAAAATTTCTATGGGCTTGAATTTTATTTATAGTTTTAGTAATCGTCTTTAAGTCAGATTCACTAAAACTTCGGAAATAAACAATAATTTAAAATAAAAAATAAACCGACTTCAAAAACATTTATTGAAAAAACTGTTAAACTAAAAAGTTAAAAATAATTGCTTATTTTTTGGTTCATCCACCTTTTTTCTATAAATTTATCCCTTACGATCTACGCGTTTACCACATAGGTAAGTAGATCTAGATACCTACCTGTTATTTTTGGAGTCGGTGTCAGCCAAGGCACGCCAAGGTAGGTAACTATTGCGTGGGCGGCGCAGGAGGGCATGTCCGAGGTGGGAGAAGTGTAGTTGCTATAATGTCGTACTCCAAAGCTGACTCCGACTCCAAAAATAACAGGTAGGTATCTAGATCTACCTATGTGGTAAACGCATAGATCGTAAGGGATAAATTTATAGAAAAAAGGTGGATGAACCAAAAAATAAGCAATTATTTTTAACTTTTTAGTTTAAGAGTTTTTTCAATAAATGTTTTTGAAGTCGGTTTATTTTTTATTTTTTATAAAAGAGCTATGTACAATCGAGCATACACTACTCTGGTAATCGAGCTTACCTATTTCAAAACTTACTTCCCATAACGTCCAACCTTTAAAAGTACTTTACACATTTATCGACAGAATTATCGACACTACCCATCACTAAACACAACTATAATGCACAAATTTACAGTGATATTTAAACTAGTAAATCTCAAAAATCCTACATTAAAATACGCCAAACACTACACGTAACACATGCTATACATTCTAAGAAACATAATAAATTATCCATCTTTACAGTCAAACGCGCCGTATTTACAAAGACACAAGGTAATGAAGCGGATGCTTCTTACCGATGAAACCTACAATTATCTGGATTATGTTATGGTAATGTACAATTTTGAACAGAATATGAGACCATGATCACTTCACTCTTTTATGTATACTATTCAATTGTTATATATAATAATATATTATATTAATATAAATATAATGGAAAAATATAATGGCAGAAATTCAAAGTGATCAAGTAGCTGACCAATTGCAGTGGGTCCCGGCTGCCACGTTCGCGCTAAATGAATGCTGCTATCACGCTGGCTGGAGGCGCGTGATTGGTGGATCACTTTTTTTTATATTTTTTATTTAATATTGTTCAGCTCTTGACCTCGAGGCTTGCATGGGCAAGGATGAGGTGGACGATGGGGCGAGCTTTCCCAGAAGATGCCTATTAACTCTCTTTTTGAAGCCATTAGGGTCGTAGGTCAATGGAAAAACCGGTTAGTTTCGCTATGCTCTATGCTATGCACTGATCATAAAATACCTAACAAAAAGTGCCGCTATGCACGGAATCAGATCCTTGGACTGTAGAAAGAAAAATGCTTATGTTTAAATATCACAGTCATCTAAAATGTACTATACACATCGTGTTGCTGCTTCTTGATGAAATTGTATGATAAAAATTTAAATAAATACTCTCTTAGTAGTTTCACAAACTATAAGTAGTAAACAGTATTCGTGTTAATCAACACATAGCTTAAACCGTCAACACCAAAACAACGAGTTTTTTGGGTTACCTCTTCCGCGAATTTGTACCTAAGTGTTAACTTTTGTCCTTGAATAGAAAGAGACAGTAGGATTGCGGTTTTGGTGCATCTTTATTTTACTGATAAGCGTAATTAGGTTAGTTCGTAAGTACGTCTGCAATCATGTCGGACGCAAGTTCTTCCCGTGGTCCGGTTAAAAATTATACAATAATTGATAGTAGACGTGGTGGAAAGACCCTGTTATATACCGGACACAATTACCATTTTGTAAGACAAAATAAAAGAACTGTTGTCTGGCAATGTGTAAATAAAAGAAGTGATCTTAAATGCAGTGGAAGTGTAACTTTGGAATCTGAAAATCAAACAATTATAAAAGAAAATAAACACAGTAATAAGTGCGTGCCAAGTTTTTCAAACAATGAAGTACCGTATGAGCGAGTGCAAAATGAAATAGCTACGAATTTCACGTCGGTACAGAAACCTTTTGAGAAACACATGAAAAACTTAAAAGATAAGGACTATCATCTGACAGGAAACATACCCGACTACAAATCAGTAAAATCAATGTTTTATAGACATAGAAACAAGTCACTCAAAATCCCAAAAACGCAATTCAACAATCCGGATGATGTCATTATACCCGAAGAATTTCACAAATATGTATTGGCCGATTATTGCAGCAAAGACGGAAACAGAATAATTATTCTGACTTCAAAGAAATTTATAAAGCAGCATATTAAAGACGTAACGCACATTTTTGGCGATTCACAGAAGCCAATAGAAACAATAGCATTACTCTTGGTGATTTTTTGATGAAAATCTCCTATGTAACTTCTAAAAAGAAGTTACATAGAAGTTGTGTTTTTGCAAAAGCAAAAAAACAATTAATACCAATCTGTAGCTACAATCTTTGTCTGCTATTTTGTGTTGATTTATAACTGTCATCTTATTTTTTATAATTATTTATTTATTAATAGTACAAATGTTGATTATGTATTTGCATGTTTTATTTTAATTTAAACCATAGTTAATGTTAGAAACTGTTTTATTTGTAAATGTTAATTTGAACTTTTGTGTATTATTTTAGGATCGTTGTTCCATCGATGTTGCGTAACGTTTAGTTGTTGATAATAATATTTTTCGTTGACTTATAATTTGTATTCTATTTTATTTTTACGATTGTTGATTATTTGCATGTTTTATTTTAATATAAACAAGCACAAGTGATTCTCGTGTTAAAAACTGTTTATTTTCTAAATGTTATTTTGAAACGTATCATTTCATTAATAATATGTTTTATTTTAATATGAGCAAGTACATGACGTGAATATAGTGTTAAAAACTGTTTAAATGTTATTTTGATACGTGTCATTTGATCTCTTAATTAAAAAATATTTTCTTGGCTAGTTTTAATCTGATTATTTTGAGTTAATTTATGTTTCGTTTTTATATTTTTAATCGAAATTTACGCAATTCTTAAATTTAAATTAGATTTTTATTTACCAAAACTTTTTTCCTCAAACTATGCAGTCCCAGGCTAGCTTTAGTATTCTTTAGAAACACTTTTCTATCAAATTGTACCTTCCATTGTTAAAGGTAGCACTCAGAAATTCAGAGCAAAGCGGCACTTTTTGGTAGGTATTTAAAGATCAGTGCATAGCGGGAACCGAGCGTAGCGAAACTAACCGGGCTAAAACTAACTAACTAAAAAACAGACGCTGGCAACTAATTCCATATTTTCCATGTTTGAAAGCGCTTAGTCTTGTTTTGATTGAAATTTTATAAATGGAATATCAACTTGATGCGGATGGTAGTTAGCAGTGCGTCTGAAGCTCCTATGGAAGAAAGGTGAAGGCGGAATAAGGTCATGTAGCTCCTGCGCACACTCTTTTCGAAGTACAATCTATAAAAGACCGACAAACACGCAACCTTGTGACGATGGCTCAAGCTCTCGAGCCTTGCTTTAGCAAGATACACTTGACCAATGAGCCTCTTAGCCCTGCGTTCGACTGAGTCTAGTGCGGCAAGTTGATACTTGGCGGAACCATCCCAAAGGTGGCTTTATACAAGATCAGAAGCTATACTTCACACCTGGACGGTGTGAAGTATCGCTATTTAGGATGCCCAGTTTTTTGGCCGCAATTAGAGCTTTAGACTCAATCATCATCATCATCATCAGCCTATATCAGTCCACTGCTATACATAGGCCTCCCCTAATGAGCGCCATTGCGCCTTGTCCTGAGCTCGACGCATCCAGCTTCTACCAGCAGCCTTTCGCAGATCGTCACCCCACCTGGCCGGAGGGCGTCCTACACTACGTTTGCCAAGCCGCGGTCTCCACTCAAGAACTCGTTTACCCCAACGGTTATCGGTTCTTCGGCAGATATGGCCAGCCCACTGCCACTTCAGCTTGCTAATTCTCTGAGCTATGTCGACAACTTTAGTTCTATGTCGGATAAACTCGTTACGGATTTTATCCTTCTGGGAAACCCCGAGCATAGCTCGTTCCATAGCTCGCTGAGCGACTTTAAACTGGTGGACCAGCCGTACTGTGAGTGTCCACGTTTCGGCTCCGTATGTCATGACGGGTAGAACGCATTGATTGAAAACTTTTGTTTTCAAACATTGCGGTATGGGTGACGAGAAAACTCGACGTAGTTTTCCAAATGCTGCCCAACCCAGCTGAATCCTCCTCTTGGCCTCCTTCTCGAAGTTGTTTCTACCCAACTGCAATATCTGCCCAATATATTAGACTCAATAGTGGTGCCAGAGTTGAGATTAGCCCTCAACTCCATGCCAAAAAGTTCGAGGCTGTCGGTTACTTTAATCGGTGTAGCACGAAAAGTGGGAGCAAGGGTAAACAGACTTGTTTTCGCCGAAAAAAGACATTCCTATGTTTTAGAGGCGTTAAAGTCTATTATCGTCACCCCATTGGGAGACAAGATTGAGAGTCCAATTTGTCCGCTCAACCTAGTTCACTTCTACTACATACCGCGCTTTACAGCCACACGTCAACAAAAGGGCGACACCACTGTGTCGGTGTGCGTAATGTACATAGTATGGAGGGTCTTGGCATTTAAAAATCCCCGACCCCCACATTCCGCGGGAAGTTGCATTCTGTGTGTCGTGAGAAGTTGGCGAACCTTACAGTTAAGGGCGTCCGAGTCCATCTCAATATGCCAAAGGTATAGATAAGCAGAGGCATAACCCAGCCGTTGAAAGCACGATCCTTGTTACCACCCGACAAAATACTATTAAGTTCTTTAGTCAGGCGGCAAAAGAATCGCTCCTTCACCGACCTTTTTCTGTCTCTGTTTACTACACCTAACGCTTCTGACATACCGAGATATTTGTAGGTTTCGATATCGGAAAGAGATCTGAAGGATATCGTATCGGAAAGCTGTAAGTTTGTAGTATTTACAACTTTCCCCCGCTGTACTTATATGACCGCACATTTCTCGACACCGAACTCCATGATGATGGCACTGCTGAATATCTGTGTGATGTTCAACAGAGTCAGCAGCTCTGGTTTTCTCGGCGCGAAAAGTTTAAGGTCATCCATGCACAACAGGTGAGAAACGATAATCATCACACCTTTAGCAGAGTACTAAGAGGATTCAGTGCCAGGCAGAACCATAGGGGACTCAGACTGTCGCCCAGGAAAATACCCCGCTCTATGCGAATCAGATCTTACGAAGCAGAGGGATCCCGTCCGCTACCTGGATGACGAAGAACTGTGATCCACTGTCTCATGCATGTACTAAGAAGGATCTAAAGTTGCATCAAATTTATACAACTTTAGGATCCTCTCCAGACATGTATGAGGCACCGAATCATACGCCTTCTTATAGTCTATCAATGTAGTGGAGAGGTTCCCCTTGCTGCGATCTGCTGGCTAATGGTCATGTCAATGAGGAGGAGCTCCTTAGTACCGTGGGACCCAACCCTACATCCATTCTGAACAGGGGCCAAAATGTTATTTGCAATTATGTGCGCATTAATTTTTACGGTCAGAATGGACGTAAGGAGCTTGTAGATGGTAGGTAATCACGTGATTGGTCTGTAGTTCGTTTCTTCCGTGGTACTACCAGATTTATGGAGCAAGAAGGTGACTCCAGTCGTCATGAAACTTAGGTGAGACCCAAGCTCGAGGGCTTCTTGAAATTGTGTGTTGAGCACAGAGTGTGAACATCGAAACCATTTAAGCCAAAAGTTATTCAACCCGTCCGTTCCAGGACTTTTCCAGTTATGGGCCGAACGGATTACAAATGTGACATCTATGGGGGTAATCTAAATAGCCCCATGGTTTCGATAGGTTCACACTCTCTTTTTAACACATCCATCCAATCTCCCCCCGTGTGCTGGATGGGTACAGACCAGATGCTGCGCCAGAAATTATTCATGGCATCAGCATCCGGTATACGCCCGTCCATCACACATTGATCAGATTTCTTCCAGTTTCGGTCCACCTTCCTCTGGTCATTTTACTTATAAAACTAACGTGAATTAACTCATTTATATTGAGAAACGGGATTTTTAACGTACCGTTACATCGGTGAAGGCACCGACGGCGTTTCGACTCGTTAAGAGTCTTCACCAGGTGGAGGGAACGCGATTTTGGAAGTTTCGATTCTGCCAATATCGGTCCACACGCTCTCGATACCAACGAATGCGGCTTGCCCATGCAGATATTTTCTGCTTCAGAAAGTCAATGCGTTCTGTGACACGTGCCATATAATCTCGGGGCCGAGTATCGGTCCCAGCAAAGGGTCTTGTGTCACAAAACGCATCACTTGGGGGTGGGTATTGCCTCCTCTGAAGCAACTTAGCTTTGCGATGAGAGTCCTGAATTTACCGATCCGCCGTTCGATCCGCACTCGCCAAGCTTCAATTTTGTCAACGGGTGGTGCTCGCGTGGAGTTTAGGAACTTGAAACGAGCAACACGACACGCCGCCACGGCTCCGCAGTAAAGGATCGAATAGGTATCGGCTAGTCCTTCGCTAGTCTCTAGATAAAGGACCAACAAAGGACTCAAGTCCTCCATTAGAGCTAAGTTTGGTCTGCGAGTGAGAAATTGAGGCAAACACCGTCTTTCATCGAGATGTGTGTACTGGTATGATAAAATCGCATCCTCCGTCCTCCTCAACTGCTCATTTACCTAGTTTGTCACGCTGGTAATCTCGTAGTCGACGTTGTCAGCAGCGGGGTCCTGCTGCGTCGTTACCGGTATCGGAGTAGTCGTAACCGACGACGTGGCAGCCGGGACCTACTGCAAGTGGTCAGCTACTTGATCACTTTGAATTTCAGTGCGAAGCCGGTGAAATACCGAATCATCCAACAATTTCAATCGTTGGATGGCTCGTACCTGATCCGATAGCCATTGTGCAGTGGCGGTGACAGCCGGCTCAAGCACCTGAAATAGAGGCAGTATCCGGACAATGTACGCGGTGCGGTTGGTTCCTACCTCTGTAGCTCTATAATATGCGCGCATGACGTTTTTTTTTCCCTTAATATCTTCGTCCACATTGCTGCTGGAGGTGGGGTTGGACGCGGGGCTGATTGTCCCGCAGACCCCAAGCCGTCCGACAGCGATGGCCGCCCACGCCGCACAGGTGGTCGCAGCAGCGGAGGTGACGGGGGCCAGGTGTCGTCGCTAGACGCGCTGGTGTCCGGGGGGACGGCGAATTCCTTATCCCGAGACGACTACACAGAGCTTGACGGAACAGGTAGAGATGGTGTTGGTGTGCTATGCTAGTTTCCGCGTTCGCTTTTACTTTACTTCTTGTAATCATTTTATGGAGCAATTTTTCTATTTTGTCATTTTTTAGAGATTGACGTGAAATAAATAGGTTGAGCTGCATCTTTATATACTGTTTTTACTTTGTACGGTTTGTGATTTACAACAAAATCTCGGAAAAAGCAGGAAAAAATAAAAATTAAGAAAATATTTGTTGAAAAAGCGCGACATTTTTTTTTGTTATTATGATTTGGTTTTAC
Organism: Horisme vitalbata; assembly: GCA_951804965.1. Taxonomy (NCBI): domain Eukaryota; kingdom Metazoa; phylum Arthropoda; class Insecta; order Lepidoptera; family Geometridae; genus Horisme; species Horisme vitalbata. The sequence goes on along the minus strand of OX638088.1, from coordinate 12,554,964 downwards.
ATTTTGTTTTCCTCGGCTATTATCATTAACTTATTATTAACAATGTTACCTTTTGTTTATCGCCTTGCCACGATAGTAAAAATAATGGCACAAAGAATCCAACTAAACCTCTGAAATTGTTTCTTGCTATATTCAGTAATCTTGGCAAAGGTCCACTGACTGGTGCACCTGGTTCCTTGGGCTTACTGCAAAATTAATAAACAAACTTTAAATAAAAAAACACTTTTTATTCCCCTAAAAATCGAAAAATAAACTAAATTAATATTGGTGGCAATGGGCTTGGCTCGAAACTAAGTAAAAATCGGTTTGTAACTAACTAAAACCCTAATTCCTATTCGGTTGTTGCCAAATTAGCGTAAATTTATTGTAAATGTTCGTAAAATTTTCTTAAATTCGATCACTAAATAAGAGAGATATTATCATTTATTTTACTTGTTTTTTGTCAAAAATATAAGAACTTTTATTCTTAAATTTAATCATTTGTATTTAAAATCATACAACTTAGTCAGCACTTCAAAAGTTGATTAAAATCCCACGTAATTTCGTGCATACAAACTTTGCCACCCCCGTTAACCCCCTTAGTCGTGGAATTTCCAAAAATCTCTTCTTATTCAGTGGTTTTGCTATAAAATTCCAAATTTCAACTTTGTACCTTCAGTGCTTTAGGCTGTGCGTTAATTCTAAAAAAAGGCTTTTTCTTTTATATATATAGGTATAGATAAGTAATGCAATTAATAACAAGACCGGTTAAGTGCGAAATGACTCGCTCACCACGGGTGACGTCAATGGCGTGCGAAACTAATTAGTAAGTTTTTTCGTAATTAAAAACTGTACGTCCTATAGAAAAATAGAACCAGGCTTTAGAATGGGCAAATTAGGGCAACTACGCTATAATTTTCCTTTAAAATATAGATATACTTCTATAATATGTATAAATTTCAGGTTTCTCACTTTGCAAACTTCGGAGATAAGTGGAAATGGTCATTTAATTGAAATTTTTTCATCCTAAATCAAAAACTGTGCATGATATAAAAAAAATAAAAACGTTTTGTACTTTCCAAATCAAGCCTTTTCATTTAATACCCACCTTTTATTTTTCAATCCCTCCATTTTGGAAGATTTCTCAAAAAACTGTTTTTAACCCTCGACGCAAAAACGACGGGGTATTATAAGTTCTACATGTGTGTGTGTGTGTGTGTGTGTGTGTCTGTGTCTATGTCTGTCTGTCCCATCGTAGCTCTCGAATGGATGAACCGATTTTGATTTAATTTTTTTTTTGTTTGAATGTATAAACGCCAATGTAGTATCAACCAAAACCAAGTCGTAGCGTGAACGATCGTCGTTATGGATTTTATTTTAGTCTGTGTAAAAACGAGTGTCGATTGGCTTTTCTAGGTGAATGAAACTCTAGTTTTGACATGCGTAGTATTGTATCCTCATTGGTTTCCGACAGTTGACAATGTCATGGCATCGAATGTCGAGAGAAAATTTGTTATTTTACTTATTTTGGAAACCACCACCGATAAAATGATTACATTTACAAAGTGTCCTAAATGCGTATTGCAATCCATAAGATAATAAATAACACATGGAATGAAATGGTGGCCAAAAATGCACGACGAGCAAGAGTCAGACCGGGCACTGGTAATGGTCAGTGTAGCCGGAGAACGATGGATGAGGAGAGGATAGCGGAGGTTCGGGAAAATGGCGTGTTGGAGAGGAAGCTTGCTGATGCTAATGCAGATGCTAGATAGATTAGCCAATATCCCTGCAGTGCAGCCACACACTGAAGTGATGTCACACCGTGCACCCTCTATTGGGGGTTATGGATACTTCGATCGGTTTGATCAAACCGATTTGTTCTTATATTAAATACAATTTTACTAATAACTTTTATGAGATTTATTTTATTTTATTCTACACCCAGTAGTCACATAGTTTGTATATAGGTAACAAATGAGGAATTTTTTTTGTAGTACCTACCTAGGTTGGTACATTAGTCAGCCAGATCCCACACAGATGTTTTTTCCTTTTTTAATTTATTGGATAATTAAATACTAGTTTGCGCCCCGAGCTTCACTTACGTGGCACCCCGATAGAAAGTACCTAGCATATTATGTTATGTTACTCCGGGTTAAGAAGTACTTGATTATTGACGTCAAGGAGGAACGAACATTTTCACATGCTTACATTAACATTCCACTTTGCCGCTAATATTAGTAGAAATAACTCTAGCATAGGATAGTAGGAAGCTCATGCAAGCATTTGCTCCTCAGTCGAAATGAAATCTGTATATTTTGACTGAGATATAGATGTACCGTACCTACTTAGGTAGGTACACCAATTTTATTAAGCGCCCGTTTTTTTAAATATAGTTTGGTTACTAGTGCGCATGCTGCGTACTAATCGGCAAACAGAGCGCATTTGTTATTTTTGCAGCAGGAACAGGGGCCTATTGCATTTTGAGTGTTTGAGTGTGTTGATTCTATGATTTTTGCGATCGTCAAAAAGGCCTCCGTTCCATCGTTTACTGCATTTTTAAATAAACTTGAGTACGTGATATGCATTTTACACTATTGTTTCAAGAAAATATATCACAAAATTTTTCGCAATACTCATAATTACCTCATACGATTACGATGCAGTTCAGAAAAAGTACCTCCGGAGCAACTTTATCAAAGACGCTTGTTTGAGTGCTGTTACGATCACGCTGGCCTCAACTTTCTGTCAAATAATTGAGTGCGGTACGAAACCATGATAATGTTGTAATACAATAAAGGTTTCACTGGATTTCCGCTAAAATGTTCCAGCCGCGAAAAGTTACGTTTTAAGTTTCTGTCAAAAATTTAGCGCGGTACGAAAAATGGAAAAAGCTGTGGTTCGATCACTATTTAACAGTTAAACCGCCAAGGTTTAACTGTTATAATTTAACGCGGTCGGGCTCCTGGACTCCTTAACAATAATTAATAAACATTGATTTTAGCGTTTTTACAAAATTCAGCCCCTAAGGAGGTAATCGCGGGTGGCAAATTTTGTATGTGGGTGTTAAAAAGTGAAAAATAAATAAAGCTAATACTAAATTTCAAGTCGATAACTAGAAATTTTGCACAGATACTCCCTAACAAAAATAAATAAACACATATTTCAGTATTTATCAAAATTTAACCTGTATAATTTAATGTAATGTGTAATAATAATGTAAAATTTAATTTTAATTTAACGGGGTAAGCGGGGGTCGCAAAGTTTGTATGGGGGACACAAAATTATTTACCTAAAGACTTGAAATTTTGGACAGAGACTCTTTAATATAAATAAATAAAGACCTATTGTAGCATTTGTCGTAAATCAACCCATAAAGGGTTCTAGAGGGGTGGCAAAATTTGTATGGAGGAAAACAAAAAGGTTTTCACTTATTCACTTGAAATTTTGCACAAAGACTCTCCAACCAAAATAAATAAACACCTATTACAGCATTTTTTTGCAGATAACCCCTAAGAGGTTCAAAGGGAAATAAAGTTTGTATGGAGGACAACAAAAATCTTCACTTATTGCCTTGATATTTAGCCCAGAGACTCTATAATAAAAAGAAATAAACACCATATTTCAGCATTTTTCGCAATTCAACCCCTAAGGGGATGAACGGAGGTGGTTTAGTATTTTTCGCTATTCAACCTATAAGAGGGTTAACAGGGATGGCAAAGTTCGTATGGGGTACAAAATACTACCGACTTCAAACAGATGAGTAGGTAGTACTGCCAAGCCGCTCCCGCCACATCACATCACGTAACGCGTGCGTGAATGCGTGAGCGTGGAGGGGGCGGGAGGTCTCTAGTCTCTACCTACCGTAGGTAGTGCACTACTAGCTAATAAATAATAGTATTGTATTTTCTCCTTTGAATTAAATATCGAATAATTTTATTTTTCACTTTATATGGCAGTAAGAAGTATTTTTATGACTTCAAAAAAAGGAGGATGTTCTCAATAAATCAATAAATAAATATATAATGCAGGATGTAATCACACAGCATCATGTAGCCCCAAACTAAGCAGAGCTTGTATTATAGGAACCACATGATTGATTTACTACACATAATAAATTTTTTTGTAATTGTATGTATGAAATGTATGTAACATTTCATACATACAATTAGTGTGTATTTTATTATGTTTGCGACCTCATAACTCTGTCAGTGATCACAATAGGTATTCATGGCCGCAGTGATATGAAAGCCACGCAATAAATAATAACTCTGCCGATTATGAACCGATTTATAAAATTATTTTTTCGTTGGATAGAGTATACCTTCCGTCCCATATAAATTTGAAGAAAAAATACTAACTTTAAGTATGAGAAAATAGACATTGAAAATTTTATTGGCTCGAATTTTATTCATTTTCATGTTTCTTACCTCATAACTCCGTCATTTATGAATTAGATTGTTACATTTAAAATGTTTGCAAGTCGGGACAAACTTTCAGGGCTAGCACGGTTCGTTTTTAGGGTGTTGTTAACGAACCGAAAAAACGAACCCTTATGGTGCCGCTTTGTCCGTCCGTCCGTCCGTCCGTCACAGCTGATTATTTCAGGAACTACATAAGCTACCGACTTGAAATTTGGAGTAGATTTAAAATGTACTGACTGAATAAGATTGCCGGTAAAATAAATATTTTCATTTTCATCCCCAAAAGGTCCAAAATTTCAAACTGGTGTCAATAGGTCGAGTGGCATATCATATGAAAGGGTTCAATTAGCCCAGTTTAAAGCAGTTCTTATTTTTTTATACGATGCTTGGTATTCATTTTATGATCAAAATTCTACAAAAGTGGGTCGCGTGGGGAATCAAATGAATAGGCTTGCTTTGAACAATACTAATTCGTTTTTTTTATACATGCTTAGTTTTTGATTTAGGATGAAAAAAGCTCAAAAAATGACCAAACCCCTTTGAACTCCGAAGTTAGCGAAGTGAAAAACCTGAAATTTATAAATATTATAGAAGTATATATATAGTTAACATGAAAATTATACCAAAGTCTCCATATAAAACAGTTTTTGAGAAATCTTCCAAAATGAGGGGCTTGAAAAATAAAAGGGGGGGTTGATAGGTCGAGTGCTTGATTTGAACAATATATAATAGCTTTTTTTTATTGATATCATACTTATGTTTTGATTTAGGATGATAAAAATCCTGAAATTTATACATATTATAGAAGTATATTTATATTTTACAGGAAAATTATAGCAATGTCTCCAGCTAATATGGTTTTGCAGAAACCTCAATATATGTAATGACAGCTGTGGTCAATCTATAAAGCAAGTTACACGGTGAAATGTGGTGTTATTTGAAAGGCCCTAATTTTCCCATTCTAAAGCCGGTTTTTATTTTTCTGTAGGACTTACACATTTTAATTATGAAAAAACCTTACTAATTAGTGTCGCACGCCATTGACGCCACCCGCGGTGGGCAAGTCAACTCGCACTTAACCGGTCTTTTTAGGGTGACGTTACTGAACCGGTGAAAGGAACCCTTATGGTGCCGCTTTGTCCGTCCGTCCGTCTGTCACAACTGATTATTTCAGGAACTATATGAGCTACCGTCTTGAAATTTGGTAAAGATGTTATATGCATTAAGTGAATAAGATTACCAGTAAAAAAAAATAGATTTCTTCCCCAAAGGGTGCAATATAAGAAATGAACTCCCCAACCCCAAGAGGGACGACTCACAGCGAAAATTACAAATGAGAATGATGTTTTATGAGTTTTGCTGCAAAAGTACAAACACCTCAGGATTACAATTTATATGGGACCACCTGTGAAGTATATACATTTCAGAAGAAAAAAAAAACTTGAAAATCGGCCCACAATTGTCGGAGATGTCGCTGGAAAAATTCGAAAAAATAAAAGATTCCCATGAATTGAGAACCTTCTCCTGTTTGGAATCGGTTAGATAAAAAAGTTAAATGATAGCAGCCATGATAATGATAATAAAACTAGCTTCCACTCGCGTGGTACCGGGTTAAAAAGGAGCATAAGTAACACTTAGGGCGCTTTTGCAATTCATTTTGATGGCCGGCATACCGGTTTTTTGCGGTCCGATATGGTGACCGTACATTTTTATTATTAGCTTGTGCACTATTCGTAATTTTACCGTCCAACATTGTACTTTTCTCCATTTCAGGCCGTTTTTTACGGTCCGAGATGATAGCAATGAAAAACGTGCTTACGATCATGGCCGGGCAGGGCGGGCGCGGGAGGCGGGGGCGCGTATACTGTCAGTGACTCCAACTACGCCGTAATTATGTTAAAACTACCGTAATAATTCTTACTAATCAAAACTTGCGCGTCATTGCCTCCTTCCGTCGCCTTTCCAACAATCCAATTTCGACATTAGTTTCGCGACTTAATCATACATTAATTTAATTCGTCTGTCGTGATTATTATGATGATGATGATTAAATATCGCTTCCTCGAGTGCGTCATGAAAACGATCCAAATGTTTCAGACCGCTTGTCAAGTGTGCCAACGTGCCAAGTGCGGCGAATTTTCTAACACGAAATTTTATTTTATTATTAGTTTAATTTTAAATAAAAATAAATTAAAAATAAGTAAATCATAATACAATTACTATTACTATTTATTATCTATTACTATTTAATATAATTTGTCACTTTTGAGTGAAGAAAACAATCTTACATTTTGTTTGACGAAATTTGAAGAAATCGCTTTTTATTTGCTCTGGTAACACTGAGATTTTGGATCGGAGTAGGTATATCGTATTTACTCGTGCGTAGCGTGTAGTTTTAAAGAGAGCTACCCTAAGCTGCGCTGCAACTGCGAGTAAAGACAGACGGTGCACAAAAATTATAGTGCCGGACCAGCGTTGCCGGCGCAGACTTTTTTACGTTTTTCTGACTTTCAGGCCTGAGCGATTTTTTTTTTGGATCATGAGGTCTTTTTATCTTTTTGTCTGTGCGTTTGTGCACGCTTATTTCAGAACAGCTTATCCGATTTGGATGTAGTTTTCACTAATATATTTTATGAAGCTTTATTTAACATTTAATGTTTTTTGTCAATCGATTTATAAATAAAAAGATAAGCCAATTTAAAGATTCACGCCAGTTTTGGAAATTTTTGGTAATTAATGTAAGTTGATCTCTAACCTATACTAAATACATATTGTATGTGTGAGGCATTTCTTTCTAGCTGACCTGCATGCAACTTCGTTTGCGTGTATTTTCTTTCACCTTCTCTCCCTCTCTAAATAAAGAATGTCAAATAAATTTGTTGTTTCTATCTTTGGAACCCAAACCGGCCGCACTGGAACGTAGTACCACCCACCTATAAAAAAAACGTGGCTTTGGTGGCCGGCTGATTTTGGCGTAGCGCAGCGGAACATCGGCACAGCTGGATTCCTTGACCACTGACAGGCACGGGGGTCCGTATCTGTATCCTACAGCAATTCTAGCAGCCTGTATGCTTTGATCCCTGATGGCTATACGTCTTATATTGTGTTTAGAGAAGCATTACTGAAGATTTTTTTTAAATACTCAAACGACTGTGTTTATAATCCAAAACAAACCAAAAGATGTCCAAAAATGCTGCCCAAAGTCACTATTCCACGCGGACAAAGTCGCGGGCACAGCTAGTATAGTAATACGGAGGTCAGGGTCTGATGATGAAGCAGGAAAGTGAAATTATAATTTTTGGCGTTTCCTAAGACCTTCGGATCTGATCTTTTTCTGTTTAACTGCCGGCAACACTGCCGGACAGTGTAAAATTCCTTGTAGGGCACAAGCCAATCATCCTTGTAGGGCACAAGTTTTTAGGGTGACGTTACCGAACCGGTCAATCGAACCGTAACGGCTGGCATACACCAAATCCGTTAACGGCCGTGCAACGCTCGGCTGCCGAACTCAGACAATCGAATCATGGTGCCGTTTTGTTCGTCCATCCGTCCGTTCGTCCGAATTATCATCAAAATTGACCAAAAATTGACCATAGCCCCCCCCCCCAACCCCCACCCCCAATTAATCTCCGAAGTTTGCAAAACGAGAAATATGAAACTAATATAACGTTAAAGATGAATATCTATCTTTTACAGGAAAATTATAGAGAAGTCTCCACCTAAAAGAGTTTTTTGGAAATCTTCAAAAAAGGGGGTGGGTTGCAAAATAAAAGGGCCACCCCCAGGTCGGAGTATCAAATAAAAAAGCTTGATTTTAGTTTTTTTTTATATCATGCACAATTTTAGATTTGGGATGAAAAAACTCCAAAAAATGACCATATCGGATGAGACACCTGAAATTTGTCTCAAGGTATTATGGTTTTGTATAAAACCTAAGTAAATGTGAGGACAGCTATGGTGAAGCTATAAAGCTAGTTACAAGGTCAAATATGGTGTTAACTACAAGACCTGAAGTTGCCCATTCTAAAGCCGGTTTTTTTTGTATAGGACGTTCAGTTTTTTATTACGTAGATAACCTACTAATTAGTATCGCACACCATTGCCGTCACCTGCGGTGAGCGAGTCAACTCTCACTTAAACGGTCTTGTTTTTAATACCACACCGGACCGTAAAAAATCGGACAGTAAAATTCTTTGTAGTGCACAAGCGCACATAAGGTCATAAAATACGGTTCATATATTACGGTGCTTCATTCAATTCCGTTCAGCCATTACGGAGTTGAGTGGGAACAAACACACTCACACAAAAACACATACATAAACTTTCGCATAATTATAATATACAGGGTTATAGGTTAAGTGGACCTAGATCCTGGAGGGGGTTGTAGTTTCCATAATTCCTGACTGATTTGACTATGGAACATATAACGATAGAGGACTTTTAAGTTTTTTTAAAAAACATACATATATTTTTGTTAGTTAGTTCTTGTTCTACGTGCCTCTCATTCTGTGTCTTAATCCACTTTATAAACGTCATTTTGTACCTATTTGGATTGTTTTATTGTTTTCTGAGTTAAGTACCATTATTTTATATTTTATTTTTTATAAACAATAATTTAAAATAAAAAAAACCGACTTGAAAACTGTTAAACTAAAAAGTTAAAAATAATTGCTTATTTTTTGGTTCATCCACCTTTTTTCTTATTGTTTATTTCCGAAGTTTTAGTGAATCTGACTTTAAGACGATTACTAAAATAATAAATAAAATTCAAGCCCATAGAAATTTTATTCCCTATTATCTTATCCCCAAAAAACACAACGAAAAAGAATTTTCCAAATTGGTTTTTATATGACGGAGTTATGAGATAACAAACATAAAACATGAATAAAATTCGAGCCCATAAAATCTTAGTCCCTGTTTTTTAACCTTTAGAGTTGGTATTTTTTCTTCAAATTTTTATGGGACCAATCAAAAAGTATATACTATACAAAAAACTAAGAGTTTTTTAAATCAGTTCATAAATGACGGAGTTATAAGGCAACAAACATAAAAAAACGAATAAAATATGAGCCCATAAAATTTTCATTCCCTGTTTTCTCACCCTTAGGGTTGGTATTTTTACTTCAAATTTATATTGGACCATTTGCAAAGTATACCCTACACTACAATAAAAGAATTTTCCAAATCGGTTCATAAATGACAGAGATATGAGCTAACAAACATAAAAAAAAACAACCGAATTGAGAACCTCCTCCTTTTTTTTGAAGTCGGTTAAAAACTTAAAAGTCCAATATCGTGAATACGGTTAAGTTTAGGGTAGGGTGTTCCATAGTCAAATCAGTCAGGAATTATGGAAGCTACAACCCCCTCCAGGATCTAGGTCGACTTAACCAATAACCCTGTATTAGTGTAATGTGATTTTGAGACATTGTGGGTTAATCAACTCTCAACCACCTAACAACTTAAAACCCTTGAACATAGAATTTTCTTGTGTCATGGGTATCAGGAACTTTGTATATACCAATGGTATGTACACAAACGAAATTTTTTTTACGACGTAGCTGCATTTTGGACCACCGGGATAGCGTGATATTATTTATTCGAGGTTTTATTAGTGGTAAGTATGTAATTAAATCTACTTGAGCTCAGAGTGGTTGTAAGGGGTTCTACCATCCGTATTTAGAATCCAAGGCAACCTTACCTGTCCGTGGTCCACCTTGCTGTATAACAAACAGGGCTCTGCCAGCCGGCTGATTGCGGCATAGCGCAGCCTAACTCAGGCACATCTAAATCAAATCAACGGGCAGCAGCGTCAGTGGTGTGAGAAGATATGCCCTGAGATCCCCTACCCGCATGTCCCACGTAGTGATTATGGGCATATCCCCTTTCATAGAGGAGAGGCTTATGTCCAGCAGTGGACTGAATAGGCTGCTGTTATTGTTGTCGGGCTTGGAGGCAGAGTCCAAAAAATATTGACGCCAGACTCAAGAAGGTATTAAAGTAGGATTGTTGTATTCAACTTACCAAAATGCTTCACAACGGGAAATCAGTCTGTAAAAAAATAAAATTTTAAATTAGTTTAATTTGAACAATATTGGTGGGATCTTGAGAAAAGTATACCTACTTACTAGTTTTGAATCCCGGATCCATTTTTTATAAACCTGGGGTTAATACAAACAACGATACAATAATAAAAGGCTGTTAATTTTCTGTTATGGAAAATATTTTTTGGTTCCTCTAGTTGTTGCTTTTTTGCCAAGACAGCTTTATTCCACAAAATAAGATTATATTAGTATATTATAATAAAAGCTTTTTAATTTGAAACCCATGTTGATCATCCAGTTATGGAAATAAATAATTACTTATTAGTTAGTACTTACCCTCCCATGGTGCGCTTTTTATCAAATTTTATAGCACCAACATTTTTTACAAGTTTTTCACGACAGTAACGTTTATGGCACGTCAAATAGACAGATTCTATCGAGGTTTCTAGCCTACTAAACCTATCAGTTTTGGCGCTAGTGGTCCCGTTAAAACCAAGGAGGTTTAGAAGAGGTTATGGTGTATAAAGTGCCGTGAATAGTCTATAGGCTTGCCGCACACACACAATATTATTGTCAATGCAAGATTGATAAAAATCTTCATAAATAATAGGGTACCGCACACTACGCAATATTATTGGCAATTTTTCGTGGTACAATCTGAATCAGTCGCTCCGCAGTCAGATTCATGTGCGCACGTTTAACATAATTGATAGAAAGAAACAGTTGTTTCATTGAGTATTCCATTAATTTTATCTACTGAAAACAAGCAATGAAAAAAGAAACAATGGATTAAGGACGGGATGAGAAAAAAAAGCTGAGTTAAATCATTTTAATCTAAATCAATGAATTACGAGTTACAGAAGAAAATGACATCAAAATTAATTTAAAAACATGAACTATCGAGTATTACGGTATTGTTCAATATAATTGTGGATATCCAGTGGCCTTAATCCCTTTAGATCAGTATCAGTATACAAAACCAATATCTATGGAGTGCCTCAAGGCAGTGTTTTAGGACCTTTATTGGTCTTAATTTATATAAACGACCTTTCACAAGTGACTGAAAATCATTACACATTTGCCGATGACGTTACCATACTAGTTATTTCGAATTCTGACATGAATAATTATACAGTTGACATAAATAATATTTATAAATGGTTAGACTCTACCAATTTGCACGTTAATCTGTCAAAAACTAAATTAAAGCAATTTAGCAATTCTTCCATAAATAATAATAAGCTTTGAGTTTCTTATGCGGAACAAAACTGTTGTTTCTTGTCAACGAAACAACATTTATAGGCATAATATTAGACGAAAGATGTAATTGGAAGGCACCTAACAACCAACAGAAAAAAAAATTGAATAAATTTGTTTATGTTTTGTATAGGCTACGTAAGACAGCTAACCTTGTAAATTGGCATAGGGACGCGCTCCGCCCCGCGCGTCCTGTGGGTTTCGTCTCCTTACTTGGGTACCCCCCACCAAGATTTCATTTTGGGGGTTGAGAACATGCCTTATTACTGTCTGTAATTGTATGGTCAGTCTTTTGACAAGCAAAGGAGTAAGAGGGAGTGATTTTTCAGCTAAGGTGCATCAAATCACTTATATTGATAATACCTATAACTTTGGTAAAATGAAGCAGTTATTTGTCTGCTAATACAATACGAAATGTCCAAGGAATTAGATTCCTAAAATGTTAGCTTAGCTATACACTTGAATATGAAATCAATGATATATTTCACCATGATTACTGATAGTATCAAAGACTTACATTTGCCTGTCTTTGTAGCGTGAACCTTATTGGTTGTACCTCATCTATTGCGAGGATTTATTGTGTAGATAAGAACTGCATCTGCTTGTCTTAGTAACTTCAATAGCTTGATAAAATATATCAATACCTTTATTAGGCAATCACCTCATCTTGTGCGAGGATTTTAATATGAAAACAAAGGATTCCATTCCTGGACAATTTTATATTGAATCATAGAACTTAACTGCTCATTCTCTCCAGTTAATAGGTAGATAGATAAATATATAGAATATACCTTTACAGGCTAGATAGATTTTAAAACAATATATTATTGAATCTAAAAATAGAACGGCTTGGCCTGCTGGACTTAGCTAGGACGCTGCCACCATAATAATCTAGATTTTACCAATAGGCTAAATAAATTCCTGCCTGCCTACTTTGCTAGGCCTATTCAGGCAAGTTTGACTTTAGAACGTAATATATATTATAGAATCTACAAAAAGGACGGCTTGGCCCGCCGGATTTAACGTGAAGAAAATACAGGACCTAGATTTAACAAATATACTAAATAAATTCCTGCCTACCTACTTTTCCTAGCCTACCATTGAACCTGAACCTACGTAGGCCCTAAAATAGCTAAGTGTGGGATTCTTTCAAAACTAGAAGTACAACCTTCTCATTTACATGTAAACGTGCGTGTCTCTCATCGGGGTGTAATGATGAGATACCTGGCTAACTGCTAGGCCTAACGTCCCTACAAATATGTACGTGTACCTACCACCCTAGCCCTAAACATATAAGTGTGATAGATAAATATATAGATAAGTACGGGAAGTCTGTTACCAAGCGACCTAAGGCAACAGATGGAAGGTGGGTAGGAAGTAAGGATGAGGGAAAGATTTTCTCACTGCCGGTCAAGCAGGCTCACAAGACCGATCAGGGTGCTGACGGCTAAAGGTGTCTTGGCCGCAGTGAGAGGATGATGGAACCCCACAAAGCTAAGGGCAAGGAACGTAGCCCTTGGGTATAACACCGCAAGGTTTCCGGACTACGTTTGAAGTGATCATTCAAACAAGCCTTCTACCCTTCTCATTTACTTGCTCAATACGCATGGTCAGCAGGCTCACCAACCAATTGAAGGACGTGAAGGAGTCTTAGCCACGTATTGAGAAACAAAGAAAGAGCAGATCATCTCTGAACTCGCTATACTCTCGTCTATTATCTGTCTTGAATTACGCATGGTCAGCAGGCTCACTAGACCAATTTAAGGGCGTGAAGGTGTCTTAGCCACGTAATAGATAATAGTCGAAAGTTCACATTAAATTACGCTTGGTCAGCAGGCTCACTAGACCAATTTAAGGGCATGAAGGTGTCTTAGCCACGTAATATCACTTGATAATTTACACTGAATTTACTTTACGAATTATAATCGTATAAAAATGGCGATAAGGCTTGGATGAACGATAACTTCTTGGGAACCGTGGACCGTCCGTCCGTAATTTCGCCTCGACTTATTCTTGTTCCTCCCCGTACCGATAATTGTGGAATGATCCCGAATGTACTTAAATTCCCCTTTTTAAAACCTCTTTCGTTCCGCCTCATCGCATTCGAAACGCAATAACAAGTTCCGGAAGTTACGCTCAATCTAAATCTACCTCAGTCAATATTTTGATAGAAAAGTGATACATTATATAAAGTATTTCTATCAAAAGTTTATCCTTTTAATCAGTTATGAATAGTAATAATAATCTTACAGGATTTCCATTAATTTAGCGATAATAAATACCTTTCGTATTAAGTTGCTTGAACTGATGGATTATTCTAAAACAGGCCATTCTGAACATTATATCTATTGCGTTAAGAGTTCATTTCATTATCTAAATTTGAGTGAACCTCCATATAGTCCCGCTTGGCAGCTCTGCTAACTCAATGATCAGACCCATCCAGTCCAATATGGTCTTTATGTTTATAAAGTTAAGGTTTAAATTATGCTTTAAAGTGTGTTTTCAACATAAAACTTTCCACTCATTATTGTTTACGCTGCATTTTTCACAAAATGCAATAACAAAATCCGGATGTTAGCTCATTTATAATCTACCCTCATTTATATTAAATGTAGCATTTCTGTAGTTAAATTATTACAATAAAATAGTTATTGTTATGCTAACTTTATGATTATATTCATTCGTGAAATTCAAGATGTTTTATAAAGCTTTATGAATTCAATTAATCTAACAATAATTAAATAACTTTTTTTCAGTTTGTTGATTGACCTACCCAACTATTTAGAACTAGTAATTATGGTTCTTATACTTGATAAGTTAGAGTTCATTTTATATTTTCAATAAATGGTTGAATCTCCTATAATTCGTTGTTTGACGTCGCTAGTGTTTTTAAATAAAGCAAGCGGTGATGCCATCTTTTTTATTTATTATGCAATATTATGTCTAAGCTTCTATAATGCATTGATTGATGTCGCTAGTGTTTTCACCCGCGTATTTTCAAATAAAGCAAGCAGTGATGCCATCTATTTAATTTATTAAGCAATATTATGTCTAAGCTTCTTTAATGCATTAGTTCTTGTCGCTAGTGTTTTTGCCCGCGTATTTTCAAATAAAACAAGAGGTTTATTTATTTACCATCGAGTTAAGAGTTAATTTTACGTTCAAAGAGACTGGTCTACCAAAAGGTTTATTTAGATACTATATTTTCCTATATTTGTGAGTGACGGAACACACCATAGGGTTCTGTTCCGTTACAACCTTAAAACTATTTTGACTGCCTATCATGGTTTTGTTGCTTCTGTCTTCAAGTACGTCCTCGTTCTGTGGGGAAACTCCTCTCATAAAGATACCACCTTGGGAATCATGCAGACCTATCTTCATTAAATTAAAACTGTTGACATTGCCCAGCATGTACATTTTAGAAGTAGCTTAATTTGTTAGGGAGCATTCAAATTTATTTATTAAAGCACGTGACATATACCCAAAATGGGTACGCAACCCTTACAGGATTGTCTTATCGAGGAATGATCGAGGGTACTTATTATAATGACACTTTATTTAATTGTAGTCGTCTACAATACATTTTTTACTATAATTATACTTAATACTACATAAGTACATAAATAACTATCAAAAACATTATGGTAAAAAATGTATCAAAACGGGAGACCATTGACCGCGGGGCAGGGCTCAAACGGTAGGTGGCTGGGGCTGCAGAGAGAGGATCCTCCGCACAATGCGTGCCGAGTCCAGGAGAGCCGCCTTCTGTATCTGACCTTTGATCCAGCTGCCTAGCGAGAGCCTGTTAAGATATTGGTCAAGGCTCTTCGCTATCAGACCGTTTACTGAAACGAATATCGGAACGATAATTGTTGAGTCGACATCCCACATAGCGGTAATCTCGTGGGCCAGGTCAAGGTACTTGCTAAGCTTGTCCTTCTCGGCCTTCACGAGATTAGCGTCGTGTGGGATGGTGATGTCAACTAGTATCGCCCGGCGTTCCGACCGGTCTACCAGGTCTATATCAGGTTTATTCGCTAGAATAGTCCTGTCCGTGATGATAGAGCGGTCCCAGTAGAGCGTAGCACGACCATTTTCGAGAACTGGCACCGGTGCGTAAGCGTATAGTACGGAACCTCTGGGCCGTCTAGGTCGTATTGGAGAGCAAGCTGCTGATGGATGATCTTGGCTACTTGATTGTGTCTGTGCAAGTATTCAGAGTTAGCGAGGTGCGAACAACCCGAAAGTATATATCTGAGGGATTTACCGGAACGATGTCAAACTTGTTAGCAGAGCTTGTCATCGTCCCGGTTAATCCCTCAGTCATATACTTTCGGGTTGTTCGCACCTCGCTAACACTGAATACTTGCAAATACACAGTCAATCAATTTTACGCACAAATTTAGGAATAAATTTTCTTACTAATGGAAAATTTTATATCTTTTATTTTATCCATTTTATCTCTCTTTACTATATTTGAAGAGATTTTACAGTTTAATATGGAACAATTAGGCATTTTTTATATATTTTTGTTAGCAAATGATGTCGATGACAGTGAAGCGCAGACTAATATGAAGAGCGTCGAATCAGGATTATAAATCCTAATCAAATTAGGATAGGCGAGGTACATATACTTGCGGGATCTATTTACATTGATATCTGTTGTTTTTGGCTATGATATTGGAGATTGAAATCCAACCGCCCATGGGCGGGCTTGGCGTGTCAGTCAAAAAGTTTCACCCACCAATGGGCGTGCACGACACTGAATGGGTTAACCCATTCACTGCCTTCCTGAAAAGTACAGACACTACCCAGATGTCACCCTAATGTGATATACAGCCCACCCGTTGGCGGCCCCGGCATCTTGAATAAGCATTCTTGCCCGCCTATCAGCGTTTTCCGGCATGAAGCTTTAGATTTTGTCATGAACTGTTTGATATGTTCAGTTTACAGTGTGCGCAACAGGATGGCGGGTGTATGTATTAAATGGCCACTTATTGTGAGCGTCAAGATGGCGGGACCACCTCTTGTATTTAATATTATTAATTACAATTAATAATATTAATATATTACCATATATTAATATTATTAATTGCAATTAGCAACGCGGTTACTACTATAACTGCCCTGGACAAGCCCCACTACCTATATTCGCCGGAGATAGTGAGGATCGTTCTTGACAAGCTACCAACCATACTCCGAGCCCGATGGATAGACTTCGACGCACGCTATAGAAATGGAGACCCAGAACTAGTGAAGATCAAGAGATTCCTTGAAGATGAAGTAGATTCCTGGATAAAGATGGCGCCACCGGAACCGACAAAGAAGAGGTTTGGATCACCAAGGTATCCGGTAAACAACACAAGAGAAGAAGAAGAAGAAGAGGATGACTTTGACAGAGTAGCCACATCCAGGGATGCCCACAACAAGTTCTGCGCTCAATGTGAAGGGGATCATTGGCTCACCGAATGCAAGATATTCAAGGCAGCGACTATCAACGAAAGATGGGATACCGCAGTGAAGAAGCGACTATGCTTTAAATGTCTACGACGAAGACATATGAGAACAAACTGCAGAGGTCAACCATGCAAGAAGTGCAGAAGATCTCACCACACCATGCTGCACTCGGAGCAGACTCATCGAGCCGCAGCACCGCCTACGCAGCATGAAAAATCTTCACCATGTCAGAACGACAACGAAGATAAGAAGAACGTCGTGACATCCGTGTACGCGGCAGCAGATGGAACAAAGGTGTATCTGAAGATTATTCCAGTGGATGTATATGGACCGAATGGATCCGCCCGCATCCTGGCACTCCTCGACGAGGGATCGACAGTAACACTACTGGATAAGAATGTCGCCTGCCGCATTGGAGTCACCGGTGAAGAAGAACCACTAATCCTGGAGACGGTCGGTGGGAAAATAATCGAGAAGAAGGACTCCCAGAGACTGGACCTCAAGATTAAGGGAGCCCAGAGAAGAGATAAGCGGACCCTCAAAGGAGTACGCACCATTGAAGATCTGAAGCTGTCATCACAATACGTCACCAAGAAGACGGTTGAAGAGTGCAGCCATCTGAAGAACATGATGAAAGAGCTAACATATGAAAAGGACAGGCCAACGTTATTGATTGGACAGGACAATTGGGACCTGATAGTTTCCCGGAAGGTCCTGAAGGGGAAGCGGAGTGAACCAGTTGCGTCACTGACAAGTCTGGGATGGGTACTCCATGGATGCCATAGCGGAGCTGTAGCGCCAGTGAACTTTGTGAACCACTGCCGCACTTTGGACACTGAAGAGCCAATTGAAGAAATGATCAGACGCCACTTTGAGTTGGATTCGATCGGAATACAACAGCGACGCCCCAGCAACGACGCTAATGGAAGAGCTTTAACCCTACTGAACGAGACGACGAAGCAACGGCCTGATGGAAGATATGAATCTGGACTTCTATGGAAGACTGAAGATGAGACGTTGCCGAACAACTACATCCACGCATATAACAGACTGCTGGGTGTAGAGAAGAAACTGAACAAGGACGCAACGCTCAAGAAAGAATACGAACGACAACTGGAGCACCTAGTGGCCAGCGGATATGCAGAGAAGGCCTCGACCGGCATTACTTCTGGTCGGACCTTCTACCTGCATCACTTTGCAGTAACCCATCCTACGAAGAAGAAGATTCGCATTGTTTTCGACGCTGCTGCCAAATTCAATGGGAAGAGCCTCAACGACGCACTACTGCCGGGACCAGACCTACTCCAATCTCTATTCGGAGTACTTCTACGATTCAGAGAAGGTCCTGTGGCAGTGGTAGCAGATATAAAAGAAATGTTCCTGCAGATACGTATCCGAGAAGAAGATCGAGACAGCCTTCGCTACCTGTGGCGTGGAAAAGACAAGACGGAGAAGCCGCAAGAGTACCGAATGACCTCCGTGATATTCGGTGCAGCATCATCACCTGCCACAGCCATCTTCATGAAGAACCTGAATGCGCAGAAACATGAGAAGGAGTATCCCGAGGCAGCGAGAGCAATCATCCGCAATCACTACATGGATGATTATCTACAAAGTTTTGCGAACATCGAAGAAGCAAAGAAAACTGCGGAGGAGGTGAACGTGGTCCATAAAGCAGCAGGCTTCGAGCTTCAACAGTGGACCAGCGATCAAGAAAGAGCACTTGCCAAATTAAGAACCGAAGAAGCTCCAAATGAGAAGATACTTGATGAAATCGTTGCAGACCGACAAGCAGCGATTGAAAACATAACCAAGCCTAGAGAATGGAGATGGGTGCCCACGATGGACAATCAAGCAGACCACGCTATGAGAAACGTACCGAAGAACTTCGACTGCACAACGAGATGGTTCACCGGACCCGAGTTCTTATACCTGCCGAACTCTGACTGGCCGATTAAGATCCTCAAGAAAGAAGATGAACATCCGGAAGAAACCAAGAAAGTGACTTGCGCGACGACCAGATCCGTTGAACAGCCGAACCTGCCAAACCCCTGTAGGTTCAGCACTTGGATCCGCCTGCTGAGAACGACAGCAAGAATGTACATGTTTCTGGATATGTGCCGCCGAGGAAGAAAGAACATTAATGTGAAGAAAGAAGAAAGAAAATGGTTGCCCCTTGAACACGAGCACCTGAGAAAAGCTGAAATCGCGCTCATCCGACAAAGCCAAGAAGAATCATTCAAGAAAGAAATGGAAAACCTACGAAAAGGAAAACCGATCGAGAACTCCAGTCGCCTGAAAAGAATCGACGTCACGCTAGAAGAAGATGTGCTGCGCCTGAACAGCCGGACAACGAAGCTACAGAACATTGAAGAAAGAGACACGAAGCTACCGATCCTTGACGGGAAAAGCCGCACATCACAGCTTCTCATCGAACATTACCATCGACGACTACATCATGGGAATCACGCGACCGTGATCAACGAGCTTCGGCAGCGTTACTGGATTCTGTCACTTCGGAATGCAGTTCGGCGAGTAGCACATCAATGCCAGTGGTGCAGAGTCAGAAGACTGAAGCCTGAGACTCCACCGCTGGGGAACCTGCCACAGGAGAGACTAGCCCACCACCAGCCGCCGTTCACGTGTACTGGGGTCGACTACTTTGGCCCGGTACACGTGACTGTTGGAAAAGAAAAACGCTGGGGTGTGCTTTTCACGTGCCTGACGACGAGAGCGATACATCTGGAGCTGGCGGCATCTCTAAGCACCAGTTCCATGATTATGGCGCTCAGAAGAATGGCTGCACGTCGAGGAAGTCCACGAGTGTTCTTCAGCGACAATGGAACGAACTTTGTCGGAGCGAGCAACGAGCTGAGAGAAGAAGCTCAGAAAATAAAGAAGAAAGAACTGATAGAAGCGGCCGCAGAAGAAGGACTGGTCTGGAAATTCATTCCCCCCGGAGCCCCAAACATGGGAGGAGCCTGGGAAAGATTGGTGCGGTCCGTCAAAACTGCACTGACAGCCGTCCTCAGAGAGAAGAGCCCACCTGAAGAAGTCCTCCACACGCTCCTCACAGAAGTCGAACACACAGTGAATTCGCGTCCGTTGACACACTTAAGTGCGGACCCGAACGACGAAGAAAGTCTGACTCCCAATCATTTTCTTATTGGGAGATCCTGTGGAGCGGCGATCCTGGGAGAATTCGACGACGTGTGCCTCATTGGGAAACCAGACTGGAAGACGGCACAGAGAATGGCCGACCATTTCTGGACCAGATGGCTCAGAGAATATTTTCCGACTTTGATGCCACGGAAGATGGTCGGCCAGAAGACTACGGATTTCCAGCGAGGCGACGTAGTGATCATCGCGGATTCTTCACTCCCGCACAATACGTGGCCACGAGGAGTCATCGAGGAAACGTACCCAGGACCAGATCGCAGAACGCGAATAGTGGACGTCAGGACCAGAGGGGGCATCATGAGGCGACCGACTTCACGACTTATCCCGATCGTTGCCACCAGGAAAGAAGAGTGTCCGTCGGAGCGAACACTGGCGGGGAGAATGTTAGGCAACGACGGTGACTTAGAAATAAGAAATAGTTAAGAATTTGATATTTGGTAGTTTAAGTTTCGTAAGTTAAGTTTTATTAAGAAATAAAGACTATTTTTGCTTAGCTAGGGACTTAGACTAAGAACACTGTAAATAGAATAGGTTGTTTTAATGTTAGGAACGACCAATCACAGCGCCGAACCTTAGGAACATTCTAGATAGGATAGACAAGAAAGGAAATACAAAATAGGCAGGGAGTTAGAAAGGGACAGATAGACGCAGAACGTGTCAGGACCTGTCGCGCGGGTCCAAAGTCCAACTCCCTAGCCGCGACCGAATAGCGCGCTGTGATTGGTCGGAAGCACGAACTCGCTTAGTTTATCAGAGTAAGTTAGAATGTATAAAATTTGTATATTAATAGGACATTTTTGTCAGAAGATAGATCAGTTTGATAGCGATATCATCTCAGAACAGAGAATAAACCGGAATACGAACTCAACGGCATTTTCTTCTTACACCCTATCTCCAGCCAGCCTGAACACCCTACACCAACGATTAACTTTAACTGTCAGGATTTAAGTACCTTGTTGGTAGTATTTTATACCTTTAGTGAAATAATTTGTACCTCGAGGAGTCTTTAGATATTCAGGAACGAAAGGGGTCCCGCCAGATGCAACCGTCAAGATGGCGGGACCACCAGTGTATCTTTTTATTGCAACCGCGCATGTATATACTTATCACACTAGGATTTAGTACCTGACTAGATACCTCCAAAACACAACTCTTTATCATAAAAACTTCAATAGTTTCAAAGAAAAATCTATTTCAAAATTAATGACCAGACATCTTTATGTAATACCCTGCTTAACCCCAGCGAACGCGAAGCAAATGCATGTGATCCTCATAAGCTAGCCATTAACATGAACTGTCAGGATTTAGTACCTTTATCCAATGAATAATATACCAAATTTCAGTTCTTTACACAGTAGAATCACTGAAATATTTTGAGAAAACAACCAACAGGTGATTCGAGTGATTAACCTCTTTTGATTGGCATCAATGAGCCTAGGTAGGTACCTCTTTTGATTGGCATCATTCAAAGTATTGCCAGTACAAATTTCGGGAAAAGTTCGACGTGTCACCTGAACAGTACGGTTTTTTGCTTCAAGGTACGATTTTCCAAAATGATCCCAAAAGTTTAATTTTACTAAAACGTTTAATTTTTTATACTCCTGTGTGTTTTCTGTACCGCAAGCAAGTAGACATACCTAGACATAGACGCGTTATAATTCATTTAAATTATTTTTTATGGAATTTTTAGATTGACTGCTGATCTGAGACTTTGAACAGACAAGTTTAATAAATAGGTATTATAGAATGTCGATCGAACCCGCAACCTCATACCTATGTCTAAGTCATATTTATCTGAAGCTTACACAAACCTGTGTCCCGCGGTGGGAATCGAACCGGCGGGTGGAAGTTAGTAACCAGTTTATAAAAAAAACAGTTTAAGAATTGTGCACACCAGAGTTGCCAGATGTACATTCGTACGATTTGCATTGCATTTTTACTCATGTACGATAGCTAGACCAAGATCGTACGGAAAATGTACGATTTTTTAATACCTGGGATCATTTCATAAAGAAAACAACGTGGTCCACCGGCAAGTATGAATTTAGGGAAATTCCTCAACAACTTAACGCGTGCCTGCGACATTAGCTTACCTAGAGACTGGTAGAATTGTGGGTGGATGTAATAATTCAAACTGCTGGACATGGTCAACTGTAACGTGTCTAAAAATTCCATAAAAAAATAATTTAAATTAATTTTAACGTGTCTATGTCATAACATGTATCAAGGTATGTCTACTTGCTTGCGGTACAGAAAACACATAGGAGAATAAAAAAATAGTAAAAATTTTGTGCTTTACCTTTTGGAAAATCGTACCTTGAAACAAAAAACTGTACTGTTTGGGTGACACGTCGTACTTATCCTGAAATTTGTACTGGCAACACTTTGAATGATCCCAATCAAAAGAGGTGTACCTATACTTCAGCCATTTTGGATGAAGAATGTTTGTAAACAAACATTTCAACATTTTTTGCAATTATTCCATAAATACGTAATATTTCAGTTAAGTAATGTCATAAATGAAACTTTTACTATAAAGGTAAGATATTAATGAAGTGGACATATTTATAAAACAAATAATAAAAAAGTACTTTTGAGGTTAAGTATGGGTGGTTTGTTTATATTTATTCTTCATCGAATTTGACTGAAGTATAGCACTATTGCCGTCTTAGCATTTTTGAAGCTAAATTTAGCATATTTCCGGGTCTGTTAGCATTTAGCATATTTCATGATTTACATTTTTTGTAACGTTACCTTCTTAGTAAGGAATTCAAAAGATTTTATAGAAACCAGACGATTTGTTTTTGACGTGATAACGTCTTATAATTATTCGATAGAGCCGGCTGCACGCACGAAAAAATGCGGCGTTACCTCGCTCTGAGGCGTTCCATGTAAGGCTTGAAGTGCAAGCGAGAGCGCGGAACGAGCGTCAAAGAAGCACAATCGGCCTCTGCGTTCGGCAGCGTTCGAAATTTAAAAGTTGTAAAACAATTGCTCTTTTGAAAAAGGCTACCATTCCATCAGTATTTCACGTTGACGTTGTCACGTTCAACTATCGTCAGTAAACCGACTTTACAGACAACCATTTTTTTTTAACTCAAAGTAGTTTTTTAAAACATGTGAACTCACATTAAACTCTCTCTAAAGGAATTAGGACTTATAGTCCCTTCTTACCCTTCTTAGGGTTAATATAATATAACAGCTTCTCATATTTATGAGAAAATTAAGCGTAAACAACGGGGAAATTTTGCAAACTTATAGTTCTAGGTAAGGTATCGGTATGGTACCGAAGATGGAAAGACGAACTTGACTTTTGAGAGGAGCGGAAAGAAGGAAGGGAGGCCGTTGCCCTGCAGTGGGACAATTTAGGCTCATAATAATAATAATAATAGTTATAGAACGGGAATAACTTATAGGGACGTTAATTGAATTTCGACGGATGAAATGTCAAAGCTTGTAAAAACAGGATCGGTGTCAATCATTTCTGTTTGCAACAGACGCAACAGCTGGGTGATCGGCTAACTCTGTTGCAAACAGCTTTGACATAAATTCAATGAACGTCAATTGACAAACTTTCACAGTTTGTTAAATCAGGATCGGTGTCAATCATTTCTGTTTGCAACAGAGTTAGCCGATCACCCCGCAGAGTTAGCCAATCACCCCGCTGGAATAACATATAGGCTACTTTTTGTCGGTTACCATGCAAGCAAAGTCATGGCTTCATGGCGTCATGGAAGCGAGTTCCGAAAATATACTTTTTTGTCGAGTGAATTTGAATAATGTTATATCGTGTTCAAATACACGATACTGACGAATATCTACCGATATAGGGAGCAAATGTCGTGCTGTCTTGTCGTGATGAAAGATAGTAGGTACATAGAGCCTTCCCAGATGGGTGATTTTCTCGCGCGAGTTGCGAGTCAATCATAATACCCAAAGAGCAGAGTCTTCTCTTGCGTTCTTTATATGCGAATATGCATCTAATTTAACAGGTGACCACTTCAGTTTGCTATTCGGGAATAAAATTTGGTGTTTAGCATTTTGTTTATAATATTAAAAAGTTTTTTTTGACATTTTGTGCACCAAGTTTTAGCAATTTCTCCAAATAAAAAACGGCGACACTGCTACCTAAGCTCATTGATGCCAATCAAAAGAGATTAATCACTCGAATCACCTGTTGGTTGTTTTCTCAAAATATTTCAGGGATCGTACTGTGTAAAGAACTGAAATTTGGTATATAATTCAGGTACTAAATCTTGACAGTTCAAGTTAATGGCTAGCTTATCAGGATCACATGTATTTGCTTCGCGTTCGCTGGGGTTACGCAGGGTAATACATTAAGATGTCAGGTCATTAATTTTGAAATCGCTTTTTCTCTGAAACTATTAAAGTTTGTATGATAAAGAGTTGTGTTTTGGAGGTATCTAGTCAGGTACTAAATCCTAGTGTGATAAGTATATTCATGCACGGTTGGAATAAAAAGATACACTGGTGGTCCCGCCATCTTGATGGTTGCATCTGGCGGGACCCCTTTCGTTCCTGAATATCTAAAGACTCCTCGAGGTACAAATTATTACACTAAAGGTATTAAATACTACCATCAAGGTACTAAATCCTGACAGTTAAAGTTAATCGCTGGCTTATCAGGATCACATGTATTTGATTCGCGTTTGCTGGGGTTACGCAGGGTAACACATTATGGTGCAAGGTCATTAGTTTTGAAATCGATTTTTCTCAGAAACTATTGAAGTTTTATGATAAAGAGTTGTGTTTCGGAGGTATCTAGTCAGGTACTAAATCCTAGTGTGATAATTATATTCATGCGCGGTTGCAATTAAAAGAAACACAGGTGGTCCCGCCATCTTGACGGTTGCATCTGACGGGACCCCTTTCGATCCTGAATATCTTAAGATTCCTTGAGGTACAAATTATTTCATTAAAGGTACTAAATAGTATCAATTAGGTACTAAATCCCTATGGTAAAAATAATTAAATACAAGAGGTGGTCCCGCCATCTTGACGCTCACGGTTTAATTCCTGCCCGGGTCCTAATTTTTGAAACATTAATCTCAATAATTCACAAAATCACTTTCTATCTTTATGGTTAAAATAAATAGTCTAAAAATAAATTCGAAATTGGATTAAAAGTAGATACAGAGCTCTGTATTCCGAACAGTCTATAAATTCGACATCTGCCCCACGCTAGCGAATTTAAAAACCTATGAATTAAATATAAGCCCAGTCTGTTTTGATTGTCTGTGTATCTGTTTTAAACATTCAAACTAGCAGTCCAATACAAAAACAGTAAAAACCAGCACATACAGGTTTAGTTAAATCATGAAAAAATAGGCACATTAGTATTTTTAGTCAACGCTACACGTTGGTCTTTAGACCTATGGTTACACCTTTGAGCTTAATTTGCCCGATAAATTGACAACCTCTTGACGACCTCTGTATCGCAGTGGGCGAAGGCGTGTCTGAGACGCAGAAGGTTTCGGGTTCGATTCTCGCTGCGGGACAAATGTTTGCAGGTTCTGCAGATATTTGTCTCGGGTCTGGGTTTTTCTATATAATATGATATGTATATACTTTAAAAAACTAATGTATGTAATATGTAGTCTCACAATCATGTGGTTTCCATAATACTAGGTCTGTTTAGTTTGGGGCTACATGATGCTGTGTGATAAACTGATAACGTCCAGCATTATTTATTTATTATTATCATTAAATGTGCGTTGCTTTAACAACCTCGTATCAAGGGGAAGGCAACAGATTTTTTTAGATACCTGAAGATGGAAGATATGGCCCACCAGATGTTAAGTAGGATCCATTACTTATAACAAAGTATTACCTAGTATCGTCGGTCACGCAAGTTTAGTACGTGTCCTACGACGCAACCCTACGACCATCAACTTGTTCTTCTTCTTCGTATGAGCTAGTGACCAACTCTGATGTCGGAGTTTTTAGGCCACCCGAAGTCCTCCGATATGGTTTAACGACTAAAAAGCCGGGACCAACATCTTAACGTGCCTTCCGAAGCACGGAAGCGCTCAAATCCAAATGTCACTAAACGGTCACCCATCCAATTAATGACCGGGCGGACCGTTCATTACTTGGATGGGTGACTTACTTTACTTTACCATCAACTTAAGGCATGAAGATGTAGGTACAGACAGCGTCAGAGTCTGGTAACCCCCCTAGTTAACGTTAGTAGGTTCAAACCGTCGCGGTGTCGGTCGTGGATCTCGAACTTTTTGCACAAATGTGTGTTTTATAAACCTTCTCCTCCTTGCTTAGGCATATTTAATTTCGTCCTTATATCTATAAGAGACGATGGAGCAGCGGTTACAACACTCGACATTAATCTATACGTTATAAGAGTGCTGGGTTCAAATCCCTCAATGCCTAAATGTATTTTTGTTTTTTTTTATTTTCGTTACTAACACAATGGACTACGTTTTAAGTGTAGTAGGTAAGTTAACTAATTATTTAAGGTAAAATAATATCACAATTTTCAAAAGTTATAACAAATTTATTAAAACACCATTTAACATAACACAATATAGATAGTTATTACTTATTTTTTAGAATTTTCAATAATGTTTTAAATGATAGAATAATACTTAATTTACCCATATAAAATTAACGAGTGAAGAAACATGTTAACATTGGAACAGGTTATACTTGCCGTATAAAATCCAATAAACAATTAAGATCACTTACAAATACTTACTCTGGTATTTTATCTGTTATTGAAAACATTAGATATATGAATATTTATTAATACCGAATGGGATGAATCTCTTTCACATAAAATAATTTGTTGAAGCCTTCTTTTCATTTGGGTAACCAAAGTCCGCCCAAAACCACTACGACGCATCAGTTCCCAGGTTCTTAGGACCTCCTGTTGCAGGTGGACAACACTTCACTCGTGTCCCAATTAGGACAAATTGACCCCCATATGCTCACACATTCTCCACATATTCAAATCTGGACTTTTAGATGACCAATGCTGTGGTGATTATGCCCGTCTGAGAAGCGAGCCAATTGGTCAGAATTCGCGAACGATGAACCACGCAGTTATCATGAACTAAATACACTGTTCCTTCTGGACGCTTATCCTCTGCTTGCACTGTTAACAGCATTATTTTTTGCAAAACTGGCCAATTATGCGTCCCATCACTTCAACAATTTCCCCTGGTCCCATTGATGACATCCATAACCAATAACCTGAAAATAAAAACACAATATTATAAACGTATGATTATATAATATAAAAGGGAATAGGTTTACTAAGCACATTGTTTATGATAATCCTACTTATAATCGTCATACCACTAACCTAATGTTATTCTGCCATTTCCTCTTACACTTGATGGGTTGTAGCGTTCCGAAATGCTATTTTGCAAAACCCACTCTTTAGCTCAATTTTTTTTTTTTTTATGCACAATTATTTTTCATAAACAAAATTAATGACACTCACCCAAGACGAAACAAGTAACCTTTTGTTCTGAACTATCATTTAATACACAACTACCCTCAATAGTCCAGTGCTGCACAGAATAATTTTAAGTAGTTGCGCACTACCGTGATAAACAAATGAAAAAGTTACTAGCTGACGCATCCATTCATACCTAGACAAAACAAAAAACGTATAATGTATCTTAAAATGTCGTCATGATTGCCAACCGCTATGATAGCTCAGTTGGTTAGAGCGTCTGATTCATAAACTGGTGTGAATGAATTGCTGGTTCGATCCCCCAGCCAAGTATAAATATTTTTGTATGATTTTGGCCATTTGAATATAGTAGCCTCCACGGCAGCAGTTTAAATTTATACTTGAAAGGGGTATACCAGATCGTGACGCTGTGTGTACATCTCTTTTGTGCCTGTAATTATACATCGCATCGGCACCAACATCAAACCTTTAAAACCAAAACACATGAATGCTGGTTCAAGGCAGAAAAAGACATGGTGGTACAGTACTTCTCCAGATTTAGATTTTATTTTCGTTCGATCTTTTTGAGAACTTTTTGGAAAAACTTGTGGTAACATGGGGTCCTGATACCAGGACCCTTTGGCTCAATTTTTTAAATATATCTCAGCAACTAAACAAATTTCGACGCTAATACCGATATGCGTTTCAAATGCAATACTATATCTGGGAAGCGTAGTTTACGTCTACGATACGAATACTTTTTACAAACGTAAAATTTTGGCCAATGAAAAACGTAGATTCAAATTACCGCTTTGTCATTGGCCAACATTTTTCGTTACGCTTACGATACGCCATGTTGACATATTTGTGATTGCCCCCTACAGTAGCTCGATCACGAATATTTGCGACAAAGTTATCGTATCGTAGACGTAAGCATTTTGTATGGCATTCGATACCGTAACGTTAACTACACAAAATTTGGTATCACGAATTATTTGACATACGTTCTCGTAACCATCCTATCGTCTGCGTGTAGTTACGTAAAGACTTTTGTATGAAAACGCGATCACGAGCACTTTTTGACGTACGTTTCGTCGCATCGCCGTCGTAGGCGTATGAATGTTTATTCACCGCGAAATTGTGAGTGAGAAAACTTTCGTAAGGTATTTAGATTTTTAGATTGTTTGTTTTATGGTGATTTTCTGTGTATAAATTACTAGATAGGTATGCACCGGGACCTACATTTTCTTCTAGTATGTTTCTAAGGGTACTACAAGGGTGTTACAAGGTTCAAATTGTAAGAATGAGCATAAGCAAAATATTGTGATCTAGAGGTTTTTGAAAAAGAAAAGGAACTCATTGAATTAACTACTATCTTTCTGCCAAGTTAATTGGAGTAGAGAAAATACATAACTTTCATTAAATAGCTACCTATATTAAATTAGCGAGGAAATTGGTCTAGGTATCTTATGTACGTTTACCTACTTTTGCTAAATTGCCTGAGTAGTTCTCTTCTATCAGGGAAGTTAGTCAAAGGGTTATTTTGAATTGTATTTCTGGCAGAGCACAAGAAAAGGAATGATTTTATAATAATGCGGTATATTTTTTCAACCCTGTGTCAGACCAAGCTAAAGGGTCCTATGAGTTGCCCTTGATAGTCCTTCCACTAACTTTCTTGAAAGTAGGGAAGTAGGCAGTTTAGTTATTGTATAATAATGTATGTTCCACCGTGTTTCTCTTTCTGCACAGTCTGTCCGCTTAATCCAATTCGTTTCGTTTTATCACTTAACTCTGTATTCCTTGATTTAAGTTCTAAGTTTATTATATCCTTTCTAAAGTTATGAATAAAAACCACTGTACTTACTGAATAAAAAGTTTAATTAAACGTGTTTTTTCAATTATATTTTCAGGTTAAGCACTTTAGTTTTAACATTGTACCTAGGGCGTCGTTTTTAAAGGCAAATGTAATAATAAATTATTCCTAACTAATGGACACCCCGTGACTTCTTCCGAGTAAGGAGTTTTTGTGAGGGCGGATTGGCTTGGCCCCGGCGCAGGCTCCACCACAGGTTGACTTCATTCTAAAACAATAAATAGACAGGATTAATATAAGACAGTACCCACACAGTACTACTATGTATAGGCTAACATCTTAGTTAGGGTAACAGTCAAGTGCAGTGCTTGGTTCCGCATCGTTGCCTTAAGCCAGCTCTAACTTAGAAAACATTAAATAAAATGTTGTTGTTGTTTTTAGCCCGCACTGTCCCACAGCTGGGCAAAGGCTTTCTTCGAGTTTTCCATTCTTTGCGGTTAAAAATGAAATGTTACCAATAGTAGGTAGGTAATTATCTTCATGGGTCTTCTTACGTAAGCTCCATGGGCTGAGGATTCCTGCGTTGACACTACATCACCATACTGTAAATAAATGCGGTATGGACTGATTTGCGATCACAAAGTAACTTTTATTTATAAAAGAACTACGGTAGGTGGGTACTTACTTTTTCTTATATTCTAACAAATGCAAGTATTGCAGCTGACTTGTTTGAACTTTATATTGATAAAATTGTTGAATAATTTCAAATTATTATCGTTCAGCATAATTATCTCAACACCGACAGTCAGACCGCGGTCGGTGATCTGTGAACTGAGAATCTAGCCTATTTTTATTCTGTGTGCTCACATATCATTCGTAAACATTTCGGGCGTTTACATAGACGTTTCGGTGCTGTCAAGCAGGCAAAATTCTAACCGCCATTGCAGATTCAAAACAGAAAAAATCGAGTGAAGTTTACGTTGATATATATTTCAGTAACATTTATCCTCCAATTCCGGAAGCTGTATTTATCTCGCAATATGTACAAGTGCTGTGTTGTGAGCTGTGTACAGTAGACGAAAGGATGTCAGATTACCTACATAAGTTTCCAAAAAGTGAGATAGGACTCCAAAAGTGGCTAGATCATAAATTTATGCAAGACTTCGAGGCCTGACCTTCCATAATTCTCGCAGGCAATTTGTGTGTCGCAAGCATGAGAAAAAGTTTCTCGCATTAACGCACGATAGAGCTCGTCTTCGCCCCGATGCTTATGCAACGTTATTTACCGCTACCGAGATGTCTAGTGGTGTTCCTGAAACATCTGCATTAATCCCTGATAAAACCGGTATGTACCTTTAAACTTTCTTGCCCAAATCTAGAACGTCTAAACATATAATTATGTTATAAATAGTGTGGGGCTAAGATTTTCTCCTGTGTCGTTGGTATTATCGGGAATAACGATCATACCTTGGTACCACTACACCCATACCAGAACCAAATACCTGCAGGTCATGCAAACATTTATCTCAGCGGTATCAAATGCATCAGTTTCATATCTACTTGCTTGAGTTGACTGATTATAGAGATAATTATTGATATTTAGCATGTGCCATACCTATTGTATTGTAATTTTGGATATATTTTTTCAGGGAATGTCTACCGTGAACACGATTACACTGAGCGACAACATGTGGATCACGGTTACCAGCTGCAAATCAGAGAAACGCTCCAAAACTGAAACTGGTAAGCAATTTTGGTAGTAAACTAAACCTAAGCTCTTTTATTAGCCTGTAATTTAGATACTTCTCATAAATGCAATAATGAGTATGTTTATGACTAGTTAATTAACTTTATTACTATGTTTTATTTCAGAAATAAATGTTCAGTTGCCAGCAGCGTCAACGTCCCACAGTGAATCCACACAGCAATGGTTAAGAATGTATTCATAAATCATAATTTATTGTATATATATATATATATTACAATGATAACAAGTTATTTTGGGTTAGTTAGTCCATCAATCCCTATTGAACGTCCCCATGTTGACTATTATGTGAACACACTATAATTTTGTGTTAATTTTGCTAGTATCAATGTTAGTAAGCTGCCTATAGTTGTATACTTAATAATATTTATTTCTGTAGCTCTGTGCTAAATATAATATATCTATAATATTTTTTATGTTTGGTTCCAGGTCAAGAATTAAGAAAAGAAGAAAAATTATCAACAAAAGAAACCAACCTTGAAAAAGACACCATTCATAATTGGATTTCTTATAATATAAAGAGTTTAAAAGTGTAAAACGAAATGAATTAGCTTATCCATCAGAGATGCCTGGTGATTCTGGTGAGGTTTTTTGGAAACATCACTCTAGAAGCAAACAAATACTTGGAGAAACAACCACAGCAAACATTTGTAATAAAAACCATTACTTATAATAAAATCTAAGTATTAGTTTGACTTTCTAGGCTGTGAACTGCACAGAGATGAGGTTGCAGACTTATTTGTATAGCTAACCTTTAGATGAGCAGTATTTAATTGGGTCAATATAATAAATATATATTGATAGGCACAGATATATGCCGATTACAAAATAAAATATTACCTAGCATGCAATTAAAGTCATATAATAAATGTAAAGCCAAATCGAAAATAAATAAATAAATTTTAAACTAATGTGTGTATATTATTAACCATTACAGAAATTATAAATAAACATTAGAAATGAATAAAATAAAAACCTATAGGTGCTATGTAACCTTCTTGCAAATAGAAAAAAGATGTATGGTAGAATGCCTTTGCCCAAAGATAACCTAAAATTAAAACAAAATTACTTGTCATAGATGATATGTGAGCTATAGATGTGACAAAAAATTGTCTATGGGAGTGCCCTGTCTGAGGCGTTAGCATCCTAGTAGTCTGTGAGTCAGACGTCCCTGACAGTAACCAAAGAGAATAAACCACCCAAATATTACAATTTTGAATGAAATATTGTGTCTATGTTCATTCATTTTGTTCACTTTTCAATCATCGGCGCTCATCCTTATTTATGCAGAATGACGTCACTTTTGCGATCGTCTCGTGTGGACGATATCGTAACGAGATGCTTCGTGATCGCATACAAAGTTATCGTGTAGTAAGCACGGTACGTTTACGCAGCGAATGTCAGAAATATTCGTGATCGCCCCTCTGAGGGGTGATAGACCCAATATTTCATTCAAAATGGTAATATTTGAGTGGTTTATCCTCTTTGGTTACTGTCAGTGACGTGTCGACTGTCGGTGTTGTGTTATGCTCAACGATAATAATTTGCCTCATATTATTATGAACAATTATTATACTTGATACTGGCGAAATTGTGGATAACTATCCCAAAAGCCATTTAATAAAGAAGTGAAGTGATAATAATTTGAAATTGTTCAACAATTTTAACAATATAAAGTTAAAAAAAAGTCAGCTGCAATACTTGCATTTGTTATAATTTAAGAAAATGTAAGTAAGTACCCACGTAGTTCTTTTATAAATAAAAGTTACTTTGTGATCGCAAATCAGTTCGTACCGCATTTTTAGCCACTATACCTACATATCTACCTACTATTAGTAACATTTTATTTTTAACCGCAAAGAATGGAAAACTTTAGCTAGGGAAGCCTTTGCCCAGCTGTGGGACAGTGGGGGCTACGAACTAACTAAGATATTAGCCTATACATAGTAGTACTGTGTGGGTATTGTCTTATATTAATCCTGTCTATTTATTGTTTTAGAATGAAGTCAACCTGTGGTGGAGTCTTCGCCGGGGCCAAGCCAATCCGCCCTTAAAACAACTTCTTACTCGGACGAAGTCACGGGGCGTCCATTAGTTAGGAATTATTTATTGTTACATTTGCCCTTAAAAAACGACGCCCTAGGTACAATGTTAAAACTAAAGTGCTTAACCTGAAAATATAATTAAAAAAAAAACATGTTTAATTAAACTTTTTATTTAGTAAGTACTGTGGTTTTTATTCATAACTTTAGAAAGGATATAATAAATTAGAACTTAAATCAAGAAATACAGAGTTAAGGGATAAAAGGAAATGAATTGGATTAAGCGGACAGACTGTGCAGAAAGAGAAACACGGTGGAACATACATTCTTATACAATAGCTAAACTGCCTATTTCCCTACTTTCAAGGAAGTTAGTGGAAGGACTATCAAGGGAAACTCATAGGACCCTTTAGCTTGGTCTGACATAGGGTTGAAAAAATATACCGCATTATTAAAGAATCATTCCTTTTCTTGTGCAGTGAGCTCTGCCAGAAATACAATTCAAAATAACCTTTTGACTAACTTCCCTGATAGCAGAGAAATACTTAGGCAATTTAGCAAAAGTAGGTAAAAGTACATAAGATACGTAGTCCTAGTGCATACCTACCTAGTAATTTATACGCACAAAATCACCAGAAAACAAACAATCTAAAAATCTAAATACCATACGAAAGTTTTCTCACTGACAATTTCGCGGTGAATAAACATTCGTACGCCTACGACGGCGATGCGACGAAACGTACGTCAAAAAAGTGCTCGTTATCGCGTTTTCATACAAAAGTCTTTACGTAACTACACGCAGACGATAGGATGGTTACGAGAACGTATGTCAAATAATTCGTGATACCAAATTTTGTGTAGTTAACGTTACGGTATCGAATGCCATACAAAATGCTTACGTCTACGATACGATGACTTTGTCGCAAATATTCGTGATCGAGCTACTGGAGAACATAGCTTACCAGGAGAATAAATAGGTTTGGAATGATGGCGGACGCCGGGAGAGGCGGATTACTATCCGCCAGTGCACACTATCAAGTAAAATGCATTGCGATTCCGCGAGCGTCTGCCAGCTTGCCGGAGCATTCGGCGGTATGCCGCAGGATCCACTGAGTAGCCACCGCTCGCCGGGATTTGATTGATTTATTCACTAAAGACTACGCAGTCAAACAGTTGCTTTGGAAAAAGTGTGTGTTGGGGGTTTCGTTTCATGATGGTGGATTGTGGGTTTAGTGCTAATATCAATTTTTGATGATGAGGCGAGCGGCCCCGAGTTCGCCGCGCGGCCTGGCATCCAGCCGCATGCCGGCACATACCGGTGCATAGCGGCGCCTCCCGCCGCGGTATCCTACAGCGTGCTCTGAGGCCGATCACCGAGCAGTGAAAATTTATAGTTTTTTCGATTGGATAATTATAATAAAAATTGATAAATTCATTTTCTGCCGTCCTGTCCGCCAATGTGTGCAGGCCCTAAACTGTAGAAAAATTATCGTTTTCATAGCCTATCAAGTTATAATCTCCTGGTACTTTATTTATGGTCAGTTACCATCCTCAAAAAGCAAGCCCCAACTTTCGAAGGGCTCACCGTTACTACTTGCGACTTGTATTGCCCTGGTAGTTAAGATAAATTTCGCTATTCTTGCGCATACCCTTGATGTTACAGAGACATGAAATACCGGGAGAACATAGTTGATCAGGCTACTGGTTGGAATAAAAAGCTTTTCTCGTGCGGGGTGATAGGGTTGAGACGCAAGAGGTCTGATTCGAGTTACATACATTCAAATGTATGCAACTTGGGACCTAACTTTCAGGGCTATCGCGATGTAGAAAAAATACTGGAAGTAACAACTTTTTATGAAATAGAATACACATCTTAGTAGGTACTATGTACCCAATGAATTTTGATTTGCATTAGTTACTAATTATTCTTTTAATTTGTGATTTCCATGAAAATGGCTGTGTATTTATTGACAAGTCTCTATATTTGAAAAAATATCTCCCTATGATTTATACTGCCCTGGTAGTTCTGATGCCATCTAAAGACCTTTTGCTTTTATTATGATTTTACATTTTAAGCCGACTTCATTAACCGACTTCAAAAAGGAGGAGGTTCACAATTCGTTGGAATCTTTTTTTGGTACCTACCTAATATAATGATAGGTAGGTAATTTAGTACCTTTTAATGATTAAGTGGATCTTAAGCACGAACAAGAACGTGAGCAAGAATAAGAAGAATAACAAGAACAAGACAATAATTTATTTATTTGCGACACAAAAGGAAGGTACACAATGTTTGCCTACTTGTGACAACCCTTGTCTTCCTACAGTTATGTGTCACTTATCGGAATTTACCGCGAGATCAAAGGCGACGGACTACTGTACGAGTGAGCGTCAAGATGGCGGGACCACCTCTTGTATTTAATTATTTTTACCATAAGGATTTAGTACCTAATTGGTACTATTTAGTACCTTTAGTGAAATAATTTGTACCTCAAGGAATCTTAAGTTATTCAGTATCGAAAGGGGTCCCGCCAGATGCAACCGTCAAGATGGCGGGACCACCTGTGTTTCTTGTAATTGCAACCGCGCATGAATATACTTATCACACTAGGATTTAATACCTCACTAGATACCTCCGAAACACAACTCTTTATCATAAAAACTTCAATAATTCCAGAGAAAACTCGATTTCAAAACTAATGACCTAGCACCATAGTGTGTTACCCTGCGTAACCCCAGCAAATGCAAAGCAAATACACGTGATCCTGATAAGCCAGCGATTAACTTTAACTGTCAGGATTTAGTACCTTTATCCAATTAATTATATACCAAATTTCAGTTCTTTACAGAGTAGAATCACTGAAATATTTGAGAAAACAACCAACAAGTGATTCGAGTGATTAACCTCTTTTGATTGGCAGCTGTGTTGCCGTTTTTTATTTGGAGAAAATGCTAAAACTTGGTGCAGAACATTTCAAAAATATGTTAAATGACTTTTAGATATCCCTCGAACTGGCAAAGAGCCTGCTCCCGGCCGCTTCGAAATTTGCCGCGTCTGGCAAGCGTTCTGCTCCCGGCCGCGCGCTCGGTCGCTGAACCGGCGCTCTGTTTTAGTACTTTGAACTGTATTAATCAGTTGCCACACCCTACTAAGAGATGTCGCTAGCTTCCTTGAAAACAGGGGCATGTAATGAACGAAGAATCGAGTTTTTGTCCATAGAGTTTTTGTTCAGAAATTCAATTATGATTGCACAGATGGCAGTCAAGTGGCAGTCAAGTGGTTGTTTGTGTGATTAGTTATTGTTGTTTTTAATGTGTTTTGAAGTGTTTTAGTGTTGTTTGTGTATTTTAAGGATAAACAGGTATGTTTTTAACGTTTTTTCATACGTTTGTAACGTTTTACGAACGTTTTCATTCGAAAAAGTTAATTTTACGTAACACGGGAATTCTCGACTTTTTTTTTTACTTTCTCTACTTTCACTTTTGAATAGCGATGTGTTTATCAGTAAACAAGTAATAAATTAATTTTCTATAGGTAGAATATTTCAAGCAGATTTCGTAGAGGTATGATACTATAAATAGTTTTATAGTAAAATATAAAGTAAATAATAATTATATATTACATGGGGGGCCCGGACCACCCACGATGGCCGACGGGGGGCGGGGCCCCGCAGATTTCCCATTTTCCATTTTCTTTTCGACGCAGTCTAAGAAAATGTTAAAATCAAAATTTAATTCCTGAATAGCAAACTGAAGTGGTCACCTGTTAAAATAGATGCATATTCGCATATAAAGAATGCAAGAGAAGTCTCTGCTCTTTGGGTATTAAGATTAATTTGCATCGTAGGTTAATTACTTTTCATTGACCCTACACATTTTGCATGTTTTGCGGTGGAAATGTGATGCTTTAGTAAAGGAGAATGCCGTCTGATGTATGGCGCTCGGTACCAAGACTAAAGTGATTGCGTCAAAACGAAACCTAATTTTTTTGAAAGATATTATACTGTTATTCATGAAATACTAAGTCTTTTTTAAGATAAACGTAAACAAATTGTTTTTATTTGATATTAGTTTTAGAGTTTCTTTTTAAAAAATGCTTTCCCGAGACCTTGTGTGTTCAGTTTTGTCTACATAATTATAAGTATTACACTATAAACATTTAAATATGATACTTTACATATAAGAAAAGGTTTATATACCTCACACAGATAGGTAAAAGGGTGTTTTAACTTCTACTTCGTAGGTAGGACATGACATACATAATTACTGTGTTCTACTTTATATTATTTTCAAAGAATGATAGTGACGAGAAAGTAGATAGGCATTTACATCATTATAATAGGTATTAGTACTTACTGGTGAAGGTGAAATAAAAGCTAAGATCCAAGATCTTAACACATTCATCACAACCACGAAAAGGCCATGGATGCCTTTTCCAAACAATGCTGGTTTCGCGTCACCGGTTATTAGCAAACAGTTGATGCAACGATTGGTTATCGTACATTATTGTGATGATGTCTAATTAAATATCTATTTAGAGAATAAACACTGCTACACAATACCACAGAACACTCTAGCGAGAGCATATTAAATACATAAAGATAGGAGATAGTTTAGTAGTACCACAAAAAGTTTCTGATCCAACCTCTTTGATTAAACAAAGTGAAAAAACCTCCAATGTTTTCAGTAAATTCTACTGTTTACAATTAAAAGTGAGGGTGGTTGCAATGTGATGGCGCCGTGCGCCGGAAACCAAATAAACGAAAGAATTTTTTAGGTGATTATTAATCGAGTCGGTGTGTAAGACTAAATAAAATGCTAAAGTTATTTATAAAATAAAGGCAATTTTATGGGATACGTTTGGTTTTGACGCAATTGGTATGGGTTATCGGCATTCTCCTTTTAGCTATTATGTTACACTTGCAAAATTTGCAATAAGTTAAACTCTGTCATCTTTTCCCGTTGTTCGCGCTAAATTTTCTCATATATATGAGAAGCTGTGATATTATATTAACACATCAGATTCAAATTAGACGTAAAAATTAAGAACACTGCACTGATCGTTCGTAACAAATTAACAATCGCTACGCAAAACATAAACATAAATTTCGGGGAAGTTAATTCCTTATGAGAGAGTTCCCATGTTTTAAAAAACTACTTTGAGTTAATAAGCAAATCGTCTCTGGTTTCTATAAAATCTTTTGAATTCCTTACTACGTAGGTAACGTTCAAAAAAATGTAAATCATGAAATATGCTAAATGCTATTTTTTCAAGCTTACATACCCGGAAATGGCAAAATTTGCAAAATTTAGCTTTAAAAATGCTAAAACGGCAACACTGCTAGGTACGTACCTCTTTTGATTGGCATCATTCAAAGTGTTGCCAGTACAAAGAAGATAGGCCAGTTTCATACAACCTGTGACCTCACCATAAAATGTCGCGTCTAAAAATGACATGTCCTAATTGATAGTTCTTATTGAAGGATATCATGTGCAATTAATCGTTTCTTTTATTAAAGCTGGATAATTTTGTTTGGGTATTTATTTTATACGTTTAGGTTAGGATCAATTAGGAAAATGGTGCCATTAAATAACAACCAACCTTATCGTCTTAGGTACTCAATTATTCTAAAGTCACAAGTCACTACGTATTATATACTGGTGGTTACTATATAAAAACCATTTGTATATATTAAAGACGTATAATAACAGCTGGAGTGTCTCTGTAAGTAAAACTGAAAATTGTACTAGAATTGGCCTATAAAACAGCCAAGATGGCAACACCACCAATAAACGCGTGCTTTGATAATGACAGTTGACATTAGCACGAGAGATGCACGATGTGGGTGAGAGTGCGTTCAATAATCATGATACGTTATCGCAATACACCCTGTATTGCGATGAATATTTAGTTATAAATTTACAAGTATTACGGCTTTAATAAATAAAGTTATTAGTTATAATTTCAATACTCCATTATTAAGAATATTTTTACGTAATTCGCATTTATAATAGCTTCCATTTCCTAGATACTAATAGAATTGTGGGTGGATGTAATCTACTTGTTATCTACTTTTCCTAGATACTAATAGAATTGTGGGTGGATGTAATCATTCAAACTGGTGGACGTGATCGACCGTAATGTGTCTAAAAAATCCATAAAAAATAATTTAAATTAATTATAATGCGTCTATGTCTAGGTATGTCTACATGCTTGCGGTACAGAAAACACATAGGAGTATAAAAAATTAAAAGTTTCAGACCTGTCCATAAATGGAAGCTATTATAAATGCGAATTACGTAAAAATATTCTTGATAATGGAGTATTGAAATTATAACTAATAACTTTATTTATTAAAGCCGTAATACTTGTAAATTTATTACTA
Organism: Horisme vitalbata; assembly: GCA_951804965.1. Lineage (NCBI taxonomy): Eukaryota > Metazoa > Arthropoda > Insecta > Lepidoptera > Geometridae > Horisme > Horisme vitalbata. The sequence goes on along the minus strand of OX638088.1, from coordinate 12,515,179 downwards.
AATATTCATCGCAATACACCCTACCATAACGTATCATGATTATTGAACGCACTCTCACCCACATCGTGCATCTCTCGTGCTAATGTCAACTGTCATTATCGAAGCACGCGTTTATTGGTGGTGTTGCCATCTTGGCTGTTTTATAGGCCAATTCTAGTATAATTTTCAGTTTTACTTACAGAGACACTCCAGCTGTTATTATACGTCTTTAATATATACAAATGGTTTTTATTTAGTAACCACCAGTATATAATACGTAGTGACTTGTGACTTTAGAATAATTGAGTACCTAAGACGATAAGGTTGGTTGTTATTTAATGGCGCCATTGTCCTAATTGATCCTAACCTAAACGTATAAAATAAATACCCAAACAAAATTATCCAGCTTTAATAAAAGAAACGATTAATTGCACATGATATCCTTCAATAAGAACTATCAATTAGGACATGTCATTTTTAGACGCGACATTTTATGGTCAGGTCACAGGTTGTATGAAACTGGCCTATCTTCTTTGTACTGGCAACACTTTGAATGATGCCAATCAAAAGAGGTACCTAACTAGGCGGCTCATTGATGCCAATCAAAAGAGGTTAATCACTCAAATCACCTGATGGTTGTTTTCTCAAAATATTTCAGTGATTCTACTCTGTAAAGAACTGAAATTTGGTATATAATTAATTGGATAAAGGTACTAAATCCTGACAGTTCAAGTTAATGGCTAGCATAACAGGATTATATTTATTTGCTTTGCGTTCGCTAAGGTTACGCAGGGTAACACACTGTGGTGCTAGGTCATTAGTTTTGAAATCGATTTTTCTCTGAAACGATTGAAGTTTTTATGATAAAGAGATGTGTTTCGGAGGTATCTAGTAAGGTACTAAATCCTAGTGTGATAAGTATAATCGTGCGCGGTTGCAATTAAAAGATACACTGGTGGTCCCGCCATCTTGACGGTTGCATCTGGCGGGACCCCTTTCGATCCTGAATATCTTAAGATTCCTTGAGGTACAAATTAATTCATTATAGGTATTAAATACTACCAACAAGGTACTAAATCCTGACAGTTAAAGTTAATCGCTGGCTTATCAGGATCACATGTATTTGCTTTGCATTTGCTGGGGTTACGCAGGGTAACACACTATGGTGCTAGGTCATTAGTTTTGAAATTGAGTTTTCTCTGGAATTATTGAAGTTTTTATGATAAAGAGTTGTGTTTCGGAGGTATCTAGTGAGGTACTAAATCCTAGTGTGATAAGAATATTCATGCGCGGTTGCAATTACAAGAAAAACAGGTGGTCCCGCCATCTTGACGGTTGCATCTGGCGGGACCCCTTTCGATACTGAATAACTTAAGATTCCTTGAGGTACAAATTATTTCACTAAAGGTACTAAATAGTACCAATTAGGTACTAAATCCCTGTGGTAAAAATAATTAAATACAAGAGGTGGTCCCGCCATCTTGACGCTCATCTGTACGAAAGTAGGTCTTTATACTGTTGTAAAATTATCATATGCATAGCCTACAAAGTTATATTCTCCTGGTACTATACGCTCAGAAACTTCTACCATCCACCATCTTACCTCAGAAAGCAAGCCCCCAATTTCAAAGGGCTCACCGGTTTACTCCTTACGACTTATATTGCCCTGGTAGTTCTGATAAATTTTGGTGAACATTTTGCGGATTCCTTTGATGTAGAGTACTCGACACGAAATACCAGGAGAACACAGCCGGCCAGGAGGTTACTGGTTGGAATAAAAAGCTTCTTAGTAAAATTATCATTGCCACAGCCTATCGTGTTATGAGCTCCTGGTATTTCATGGTCAGAAACTTATCTGAAAATGTCTACCGTCGATCTTACCTCACATAAAAACATTAAAATTATTGAGTCTGAATGTACTCCGCGAGGAAAAGCAAGCCCCGACTTCAAAGGGCTCACGGATAAGATGCCCACTGATATGAGGCGCGCGGATAAGAAGCCGCGGGGACAAGAAGAATGTACGTCAAATTTCAAGCCATGTACTAGCAGAGATCCAGAGTTATTCAAGAAAATAAGTTAGCCTAGCGGCTAACTTATTTCCTGATATCACAATGACGGGTAATTTTTAAATCTGAGCAAATTACCCAATATGAGTTTAAAATGACTTCGTAGCAATATACAAGCAATGTACGTCAAATTTCAAGCAATATACTAGAGTAAATCCAGATTTAACAACTGGTTATTAAACAGTAAAATAAATTCTTGATACTTAACCAGTTAAAATGTGAAATCTTAGTAACAAAAATGGACGAACGGTTTTGAAATCTCAAAAAAATAAAACCACAGGTCTGCGGATAATAATTATTTACTTCATCACTAAAACTATTATTCTAAAACAACTTAAAAAACAAAACAGTGGTAACTCCTAGCACTAAATGAATGAAAAAAAAAACCTTATCCAATTATCCAATCATAACCACAAAAGAAGTAAATTTTACACATTAAGAAAATTAAAGTTAATACCAATTGCACGTTTTTAAGTCCAATTGCTGTTAACCGAGCTTCAAAGAACTTGAAGGTTGCAAATTAAGAACATAAATCAGTAAATTATTAAATATTTAATATCGTGTACCCACCTACCCACTTATTTTTTCCAGTTTGCAGTACTTACCTAATTAATCTGCATAAAATACCTAGTTTTTTATAAAATTATTATTATTAATTCTATTAAAACTATGCATGTTATGCAGACTAATGAGGTACTACTATCAATGTAAAACAATAATCTGTATAAAATAAACGAGGATAAATAAAATGTTTTATTTTGCTCGTTTTTCAAGTCCTGAGCTCTTAAAGATCTTTATTATGATTATAAATAGATAATAACTAAGATCAGCAGACGAAAAAACGTAAAATAACAACGCTCCAGTGCTTATTGGTTCAATAACAACAATCATGCGTAAATTAGGCACATGTTCACATTACGATTATGCAGATTTGTACTTAAGGAATAAAATCAGCGGCATCTAGTGACATACATTTATAAATAAGCGTTGATACGTTTCTTTTGTACAAATCTGCGTTAATCTAGCTTAGAGCTAGTCCAGATGGGGCGATTTACGCTCGAGTTGGTTTGCTCTAGGGTTTAATTCCCGGGACCCGAGAATCAGGAATACCCGGGAATAACGTCGTTCCCGAAGTCGGAAATAATTTGAGATTTTTTGCCTTAAAACTCCTATTAATATACATAACAAGACAAGCCAAGCTTTTATGTCGTTGAGGTAGGTGGAGACTACATTTTTCCATATGCTGCGACACCTAACACACAAATCCTAAATAAATTACTGTTTTTGTTACTGTCAGCCTAAATCGTCCCATTGTATAGGACAAATAAATTATATATATATTTATAATTTATTTATCCTATACAATGGGACGATTTATATATATATAGGCCTCTAGGCCCATGGGGACCAGGGGCCCACAAAATTTTCAAAGACTTGGCAGAGCGCTTATTCGAGACCACGCGTGATCGGAATGGTGGTTTCTATTCGGGCCAAATGGATCAGCTTTGCTATCCAACGTGGCAATGCAGCCAGCAATCTGGGAACTCTACCGTAAGGTAGGTATAACTATGAAATATTTATTAAGAACTGGATATTGTAAGATTTATAATGTTAGTCGGATAAGTTATAGGTATTTCTTTAGTTCTGAGACAAAATAAATAGTTCGTTTTACTAAATAACGTGTTTTTATCGACTTTGAGGTATGTAAGCATAGTAAAAATAAAAAAATAAAAAAACCCGATTCTCGGGAATTCCCGGGAATACAATAAATTGATTCCCGATTCCCGGGAATGGAAAATACCCAGGCAAAACGAAACTCTAGGTTGCGCCTAGCCAATCGTATTCGAAATCTTAAGACAGAGCCTTCCCAGATGCGCGTGTTGCTCGCACGATTGACATGCGTATCCAATCAGGCTTGATAAATGTCACGTGGTATGTGTACGCACTTCACATTCCACGGGACATTCAGCAAGCCTGATTGGATACGCATGTCACTCGTGCGACTCCACTCGCGCGTAGGTAAATCGCCCATCTGGGAAGGCTCTTAATAGAAATGATTAAGTCACATTGGCATTTATGAACTTTCAGGTGTTTACAATCCGTAAGCGTGGGACGTGGGTGGTTCGTGAACTTGTCCCAAGGCAAGCTGATTACGTTACGATTCCGATTAGTGTGTGTTTCATACAAAGAAAAATGAACAGTTCTTGCGGTGACGATCCCTTTTCGAGTTGATATGTGTGTTATGTTATGACCTTTAACTACCCCACCTGGACTGGTTCTAAAACGATGAAGTAGGTAAAAACCTTCGCAAAAATTACAATTGAGCGGGACGGTTACAGGTTATGGTCAGCCGTCACCAGCGGCGGCGCCGGCGGCAGCGGTGGTCGTGGTCGCATTTGTGGTTACCCCGGCTTCTATTGGCGCAGTGGTCATCAAGATACCACTTTTATTTGGGTCCCACAAGAATGGCGCCCACAATGTTAATGAAATCCAGAGAATAATCAAGCAGATTATCGCACTACCAGCTCCATATTTTGCCTGCAAACAAAATTAACTATTAGGTGTACAATTATGTTATGTCGACTGGTGTACTTGTTTTGTAGTCAAGTAATCTACTAAAAATACATACTTAGCACTGCCGTCATACCAAAAGAAGGCGCTGATTGTTAATAATTTTTAGGGTGAAGTTACCGAACCGGTCAAACGAACCCTAACAATTCGCGTACCTACCTACACCAAACCCGTTAACGGCCGTGCAATGCTCGGGCGTTGACGGCCGAACACGGACGATCGAATCGAATGTATGTAAATGTATGAGAGCGCGTACACTACTGACGGGCGCAGTCGGACGATGTCGGTAGATTAATAATGTACGCGCTCTCATACTTTACATACGTTTGATTCGATCGTCCGAGTTTGCCGTCGACATCCGAGCATTGCTCGTCCATTAAGGGGCCTCCGGAGGACGGCCCATACAAACGTAATACCAAAATGATTTCTAATTCAAGCATATCTTCAATATATTAATGTATTATTCGTATTCCAATAGTAGGTATTTATCTAGGTTCCTGGATAGTTTATTTTACAAAATACTTACCTTAAATGAAATAAAAGCCAACAGTATTTTGCACATTTATATGCCAAAATTGACCGCTATTCTTGTTCTTTGTTTCGTATTAAAAACTACAAATCTAATATTTGTTTGTTAAGGAACATAGCATATATTATCTAGTCACAGAATTACAAAACTATAAGGAATACATAAAGTTTTCAGTCATCATTTTTGGTATTACGGAACACAACCAAATTTATATCAAATTTTGAACGGCTGACATTGCTATCGCGTATGCACGGCTGAATCATTCATCAGCTACCGATCGTTTGCCAGCGGTTGCTAGGTCGAGTGGGATATCAACTGAAAAGGGTTGATCAGTATAGAACCATTTTTTTTGATATCATGCACAGTTTTTGATTTTAGATGAAAAAAGACCAAAAAATGACCATACCGTTTAAATTTTGTAAGAGTGTACCTACGAGTGTGCTGGATATCCTGGCTGCAGCGACAGCTCTTATCATGGTATACTTATAGTATTCTACTAGTCAAGCCCTTTCATTTGATACCCATATTAGAAGGATTGTGAACAAATATGTAATCCGCCATTTTGTGGCAGCGGCCATCTTGGACTGATTTTCATCACACTAAGGACACTTCCAACTAATTCACCTTTCAAACAAAAAAAATAAATCAAAATCAGTTCATCCTTTCGAGAGCTACGATGGGACAGACAGACATAGACACAGACACACACACACACACACACACACATGTAGAACATATAATACCCCGTCGTTTTTGCGAGGGTTAAAAACAGTTTTTGAAAAATCTTTCAAAATGGAGGGGTTGAAAAATAAAAGGTAGGTATCAAATGAAAAGGCTTGATTTGACCGGTATGAAACGTTTTTATTTTTTTGATATCATGTACAGTTTTTGATTTAGGAAGAAAAAAGTCAATTAAATGACCATTTCCACTTATCTCCGAAGTTTGCAAAGTGAGAAACCTGAAATTTATACATATTATAGAAGTATAACTATATTTTAAAGGAAAATTATAGCGTAGTCTCTAGCTAATATGGTTTTGTAGAAACCTCAATAAACGTGGGGACAGCTTGTGGTCAAGCTATAAGTAAAGCAAATTACACGCTCAAATATGGTGTTATCTGAAAGGCCCTAATTTGCCCATTCTAAAGCTTGGTTCTATTTTTCTGTAGGACGAACAGTTTTTAATTACGAAAAAACTTACTAATTAGTTTCGCACGCCATTGACGTCACCCGCGGTGAGGGAGTCATTTCGCACTTAACCGGTCTTGTTATTAATTGCATTACTTATCTATACCTATATATATATATATATATATATATATATATATATATATATAAAAGAAAAAGCCTTTTTTTTGAATCAACGCACAGCCTAAAGCACTGAAGGTAAAAGTTGAAATTTGGAATGTAGCTTTCTTTTATAGCAAAACCACTGAATATGAAGAGATTTTTGGAAATTCCACGACTAAGGGGGTTAACGGGGGTGGCAAAGTTTGTATGGGGGACGAAAAAAATCTTCACTTATTAACTTAAAATTTTGCAGTATTTCTCTCTAATAAAAATAAACAAACACAGGATTTTTCTTTTTTTTTTCATTTCAGCATTTTTTGCAAATCAACCTCGAAGGGGTACAAAGGGGGTAACAAAGTTTGTATAGGGGAAAAAAATCTTCACCAATTAACTTGAAATTTTGCACAGAAACTTTCTAATAAAAATAAATAAACACATTTATCAGGATTTTTCGAAATTCAACCTCTAGGGGGGTCAACGGGGGTAGCAAAGTTTGTCAAAACCGAACGTATCCCATAAAATTTATTATATTTTATAAATGACACTAACATTTTCTTTAGTTTTACACACCTACGGGATTAATAATCTAGTAAAAAAATATTTTGTTGATTTGGTTTCCGCCGCACGCCGCCATTAGACTACAACAACCAATGATATATATGTTACTATGGAAACAGACATTGATGTAAAGTGTTGCTATGGAAATAACCCTCATTTTTTATTATTTTGACAGTACAATCGACTAAAAACTTATTGGAGATTTTTTTGACGCACGCACTTTAGTCTTGGTACCGAGCGCCATACATCAGACGGCATTCTCCTATTCACCAATTATCTTGAAATTTTACACAGAGGCTCTACTGTTTTATCAGTTTTTGCAAATCAACCCCTAAGGGGGTAAACGGGGATGGCAAAGTTTGTTTCGGGGACAAAAAAAATTTTCACCAATCAACTTGAAATTTTGCACGGAGACGCTCTAATTAAAATAAACAAATGCTTGTTTTCTTTCTTTTTCTTTCTTTATGCCAAAGCTGGCAGACGAACAGACGGGCCACCTGATGGAAAGTAGTCACCGTCGCCCATGGACACCTGCATCACCAGAGGCGATACTGATGCGCTGCCGGCCCTTGAGGAAATGAAATACCCGCCTTTTGAAGGACCCCATGTCGTAGCTCTGAGAGAAAACCGGAGGGAGTTCGTTCCACAACTTGCACGTACGTGGAAGAAAAAATCGTGCAAAGCAAACGGTTGTAGAGAACCAACCATCAAGGTGGTGCGGATGAAATTTGGTTTTGCGGCGTGTGGTGCGATGGTGGAAAGCGGCTGCCGGCACCAGATTAAGCAATTCCTCAGAACACTCCCCAAAATATAGACGATAGAATACTCAGAGAGATCCTACGTCTCTCCGCAAACTTAAAGGGTCTAGATCGTCTGTGAGCTTAGGATTGTCGACAATACGAGCTGCCCTGCGCTGTATCCGGTCAAGAGGAAAGAGTTGGTATTGGGGCGCTCTAGCCCAGAGATGAGAGCAGTACTCCACATGGGGACGGACTTGTGCTTTATAAAGCAACAGTCTTTGGTCCGGCGTGAAGTACCAACTCGCTCTGTTGAGGACGCCAAGTTTCTTAGAGGCTAGTTTGGCCTTACCTTCCAAGTGACTGCGGAATTGGACTTCACTCGATATGTCGACACCGAGAATTCCTATGCTCTTAGAAATATTAAGGAGAGCGTTCTGGAATTTGGGAGCTACGATAAATGGGGCTTTTAGCGGTAAATGCACAAACTTGTGTCATAGCGGGGTTGAAGCGGGCAAGATTGTATTCACCCCAGTCTGAGACTTGGTCCAGAGATGACTCAATTTCTGATACAAGTTTGTTTGGACTCTCTTCCACTTGTCCCCAAGAAATGTTTGCACGGCCGGCATACTAAGCGTCGCCAGTACTATCATCTACATAACAATGAATATTACTAACATGTAACATATCATTAATATGCAGAATAAATAGGGTAGGCGACAGCACAGAACCTTGTGGGACGCCGGCATTTATTGGCTTTATCTCTGATCGAGAACCGTCTACAACGACTTTAACGCTGCGCTCTGATAAAAAACTGGCAGTCCAGTTGCATAATATCTCGGGGAGTCCATAAGATGGTAGCTTCGATAAAAGTGCCTTGTGCCAGACCCGATCAAAGGCCTTCGCAATGTCTAAGCTGACTGCCAGAGCCTCTCTCTTGTTCTCAATGGCCTCTGCCCAGCGATGAGAGAGGTACACAAGAAGGTCACCAGCTGAGCGACCATGGCGAAAGCCATATTGCCTGTCACTAATCAGCTGGTGCTCCTCTAGGTACCCAAGGAGCCGGTCATTAATAATCCTCTCCATCATTTTAGAGAAAAGGGAGGTTATTGCAATAGGCCTGTAATTGGATGGGTCTGAGCGGTCACCCTTTTTGGGTATCGGGTGAACCAAGGCTATCTTCTACGAAGGTGGGACAATTTTATGTGGAGTTGGAAAGCCTGAAAAGGCGCGTGAGTACCAGTGCTAACTCCGGAGCGCACGTCTTGAGCACAATTGCGGGGATCCCGTCTGGCCCACTCGACTTTCTAACATCGAGGGAAAAAAGAGCTCGACGAACAGTACTTTGCTTAAAAATAATTTCGGTCATCGAGCTCTCATACCTTGGGATGGTAGGTGGCCTCCGTCATCTAACGTCGAGTTAGAATCAAAGAGTGTGCCCAGTAGATCGGCTTTCTCTTTAGCTGAATGGGCCAGCGAGTTGTCTGATTTGCGCAAGAGTGGAAGCGACGATTGATAGAAATTGCCCTCAACAGCTTTGGCAAGAGACCAGAAAGCACTAGACCCGGAAGGGAAGCTAGCCAGCCTCTCGCCAATGCGGCCAATATACGCGAACTATGCCCTGGAAATTTGTTTCTTAAAGGATCCAGAAGCAGCGTTGTATCGTTTCTTCAATTCAGAAGTGTTAGACTCGTTTTCTTCTCGTGCTGCAGCCCAGGCACAGTAGGCGCATTGCTTGAGTTCAAAGAACTTGGAGCAAGCCACACCGTACCAGGGCTGGGTCTTTCCACCAATTGGTATCACAGAGCTAAGAATGAAACATTCCATGCCTTGTAGAACCACATCAGCGACTGACTCCGCACAGGCATAAGTATCATCTGAAGAGAAACATAGCTGCCTCCATGGATAGGATGTATAGAACTCCCGCAATCCATCCCGGTTCACTGACCTATAGTGCTAAGCCCGACGTCTCCCAAGAGGGCGAGGATTAACTGGACGCGCGATCGGCACTTCCGTACGTACCATACAGTGATCGGATGACCCCAAAGGGATATCGTTCAGCATGTTTCAGCTTTTTCGCAAATCAACACCTAAGGGGGGTAAACAGGGTAGCAAATTTATATGGGGACAAAAAATCTTTAACTATCGACAAACATTTTAGCAAAAAGGCTTATAGAAAAAAATTACACTCTTTTCAGCATTTTTCTCAAACCATCCCTTAAGGGGGTAAGCGGGGGTGGTTAAGGTTGTATGGAGAACAAATAAAAAATCTCTTTAATGAAAACAAATATACACAATAATTTTAATTAATAATTAATAAAAAAGAAACAATTAATAAGATACGTACTCATATTTATTTTAAATCTTAACAAATTGTTTTATATTAGTTTTTGTATTTTACTTTTTTAATTAATAATACATTATATTGCATGCCACTCTCTAAGTTTTTGCTATACCGCTACAGGTCAAGCATGTCGTGTCATATTTTAACTTTTGTACACTTCATCCTATTTTACACGTGTTCAAGCAAATAAATATATTGTATCTAATGGTGAACCTTTGTATTGTTATTTTCTAGACCGTGAAGGTTTGCTATTTTGTATAACTATTATATTATATTATATATAACACTACATATTCAGTGATTTGATATCTTCAAAAATGTTGAATAGTGCAAGCGAGAGGGAGGTTTGACCCTTATAGTCGCCTTAAATGACTCAAATAACAAAAATGACAATCAACAGTCTTATGTATTTATAATATTGGTCTGCTCCTACTCACTGTTGTGAACATCCTAACTGGGTACATATGATGAGTATCGATTCTTTCCTAGTCTTAAGACCTAACTAAACTTGAATGTACCGTTTTATGTAATATGATTGCAAGAAACATTGAATACTGAATACTAAAATGTTCCGTCAATGATTTTTAGATACATATAGTAAAACGTGCCGAACATCGTGTTTGTTTTTATCAACAACAACAAAAAACAAACACATGGACCACCCAATGTGAAACAGTTATTATTACTTGTAACAAAGTATCGTTATGTTGTATTCCATCCTAGGTCCCATCAACCTGAGGCATGAAGGTGAAAATCCTCAATGACTTGAGTCATGAAATACTAGGTGCTTTTACTATTACCTACTAAGGCCAAAAATATGAGGTTTCATTATAGAAAATTACATTAAACTAATAGGAGTGTTTCCCAGTCCTAATGCGAAAGTATGTGAGTAATGGATATATGGATGGATGAATGGATGAATGTTTGTTACGCTTTCACGCAAAAACTACTGAACTCATTTGGATGAAACTAGGAATATACATAGTTTGTGACCTGGATTAACACATAGGCTACTTTTTATCCCGGTACCACGCGAGCGAAGCCGCAGGCGGAAGCTAGGTAATTTATAAAATAGTGTTACCATTTTTTTTTTCGGAACTTTTCCTGAGTAATGGCAGAAGAAGGCTGGCGTATAAAGGAACGGCCACATGAAACCGAAAGACGAGCCCAAGCCTACGGCCAGCGCACCCAGATATAATTTGGGAATCCAAGTGGTATTTGATGGTTTAGCCTGTAACAATAAAACATTTTCTGAATCAGGAAATTGACTATTCATTCTTTTGGAGAATTTTTTAACACCTTGAGCGCTGAAAACACGCTTTAGCCTCACGCTCTAGCCGGGCTGCTGCTGCTACATAGTGTTCAGCATTCATTTCTACTGTTTACAGTACTTATTCCTTAAACGCAGTCTAGATAGGTATAAAGCCCCATTCAGGTATCTCGTCATACAAATAGGTATTTAGCAGCACAAAGCAAATTTTAATAAGATAACTCTTTCTTAGGGTTAGCGCAGACAGAGAGCAGCGCAGCGGAGAGGATTTTATTAAAGCACTCGAAAATCAACTTTAAAATTGTTGAAATAATGTGCATATATGCTTGAACCTGACAAAAGATGCTCACGCGTCCTCTAAATCACGCGGTTAGCTCCGCACGCGCGCGTCGTCGAATCTGCGTCCGCGGCGGGCGGCGCAGTGTTTTGTTTTTTTTTCTAACATGAGAAATTTACCCTCCACATCTAGGTTTACTCGCACAGGCTCGCGAGGTCACGCGCATGCTCGAGCAACGATATACGCATACACGATCCGTCAGAAAATGCGCTGACCCTTAAGTTGGTTGCGCTCAAAAAGATAGTAGCGACTTATCGGCCAGGCACTTAGTATACAATAATGTTTGTCACATAACTAGATAAATGTGCAGAGTATAATGCTCGTTAATATTTTAAATGTGGAAGTGAGTTTATTTGTCTATTTTTTTGTTAGGTTGATTGTAATGCTTTCTTCACGCCTTTACTACCAATGGATCATCATGATTTTTTTTTTTCCTTATTAATTAATAAGGAATTACAAATAGCTACAATATCAAAGTAATGTTTTTACATAGATCTTTTATACCTACCGTTAGATTGGAAATACAGTGCTAGGGACGAGACCAAAACAATAGTACACGAGTATGTGTGTAATGTGCATGTGTGCAACAAAAATAGTGATGTGCTATGCACTGCCTACCTCAACTTCGATTATCGATAGGTAACCTAGAGATTGCAATGTCTTCGTCTATGTTTATTTGATGCAATGTACTCGTAAAGTTAATATCATGTTGAGGTAACAAAAATAAAACTAAATACGTTCCATGTGCAAAACTAGTTTGATTTTTTATTTTCCTTCAAAGATAACTAATTTGTTGAAAAAATGTCGTGTAAACTTTCTTTAGAAACATTTTGCAATTTTTTTTTATTCTAATAACAAAATATTGTTCAATTATTAATGTTATTAATAGATGTTTATGGTTGAATAATGCTGGAGATTCATACATATGAATATCAAATATGTTAAAAAAGTTTTTACAGCACACAAGACATTTGTTTACTAACTTTCTGAACATATTTTCTTTAACATTTTTTCCTTAAATGTGCTCGGAAAACTCATTCAGACTGAATAACTATCTCATAGACCTATTCTAAAGGATAAATAAGGCCTTCTATGTCCTTCATGTATATAAGTAAGCCTTCTTTAACTTCACTGTAAAGAGCGGTTACACACGGCTCGCATTTATTTTGTTTGAATTTTTTTCACCACGTAACCACATATGTACTCAATTATGGACACTATGAACTATGGATCACTAAATCCATGCCTTCAGGCATCCATGGCATAGATGATAAAAATCTTCGTTACTATCTATTTGGCCTGGGTTAATAAGTTAATAAGTTGGTTAATGGCCTCATCGTCTTTTGGCGTTGTTATTGCATTCAGGCCAGTCGTGGTATTTAAGGTGTCTATAGTACGTGATCGTTGCGTGTTGAGCACACAATGGTTTTCTAAAGGCAAACGGTGCTTTATCGCTGATTTACACTTCCACATGGCAGATTAATCGTTTGTACGCTGCTGTGAATTGCCTGGCTGTTGGATTGTTGTTAATTCCACATCTAGCACGCACTGCGCTGAAAAACGTTTCTAAATGATCTTGAGAGTTTATAAGAAGGAAAAAACTTCAATTTTCCTGACTCTACAAGATCAACATAAAGCCATTTCAAAGCCTCTGTATTCGTCAAAAACTAACGAAACCAAGTTTTCTACGACTTCAAGCTCAAAGTCAAAGCTTGCTCGTTGTATTTCAAATTTTGGACATATTCAGATACTTTCTCACATTAATCTGTATTTTTTTCAATATTTCTTACATTCAAAGGCTTTTTACATCCGTAAATTAAATTAGCAGAGTAAATTTCATTTTTGTTCGAAGAGCTTGCTGTATATAGCAGAATATTTTTTGGGTGCCCATTCATTTCTGTTTATCATTTTTATCCATTTTTATTATTTCAATATATTTGGAAATCTTAAAAATTATAATTGTTATTATAAATTGCTTACGGATTCCTAAAATATGAAATAAAAATTACCATTATGGCTGCTCGAAGCATTACTTTTGTCAAACACATCGACAAGACGCTAGGTATCGAAATAATCGACTATCGATACTATCGATAGTATCAATCACTATTTCTACCAAAGTGAGGTTTAAAATAGTAGGAATTCACGTATTTGATAAGATTCTAAATATAATTCCTATACATTTAGAGCATAGATATGATGAAATGCAATAATTTTATCCTTTTGTGTACTAAACTATGGTAGCAATGCTAAAATATTGTAAATACACTCGAGAGCAATGAATCCGGGTCACTCAAAGAATCCAAAAAATCTCGGAAAGTAAGAATGCTAGGTTAATGCAATAAATTGTATTTAATAGACAATTTAATACTCCTTAAATGAAAGTATTAAAACTTCTTAGTTATTGTAAAGTTATATCATAAAAAAATCAAATTTGAAAAGGGAACACTGTCGAAGATGGAACTACGAAATTACAGGATTTGTTTTTGCTTTTGTTTGTAATCTGTCATTTATGTTGGTACATAAACCAGGTTGATAGTGCTCAATATTCATTATTCAAGCTGAAATCATGTCGCTTACACTTGAAGAATGCACCAGAATACTTACATTGGTGGAAACCGGCCGGAGTCAGCGCGATACAGCCAGGACTGTCGGTGTGTCGCTGTCAACAGTACAAAGAGTTCTCCGACGTTACGAAGAAACTGGTTCTAACCTACGCAGACCAGGAACGGGCAGAACTAGGTGTACCACAGCACGAGAAGACCGATACTTGGTGAACACCATGCTTCGAAATCGCTTTCTCACAGGAACTGAACTCACAAATCAGTTTCGACGCCTCGGAGGAAGTAACCCAAGTGCATGGACAGTAAGACGTCGGCTTGCTGAATCTAACTTAAAACCCCTTAGACCTGCAAACGGCCCTAAACTGGAGCGTGGCCATCGTATTTCAAGACTAAGATATGCCCAGAACCACGTAAATTGGAGTATTGAAGATTGGTCGAAAGTTATGTTCTCCGACGAATCAAAATTTATGCTCTACAAGCACGATGGAAGACACAGAGTGTATAGAAGACCAGGGGAAAGATTCAAGCAAGCATGCATCGAAGAAAAAGTAGCCTACGGTGGTGGGTCTGTACTTGTGTGGGCCGGAATTTCCTCTGAAAGTCGCACAGAGCTGGTGATCATAGAAAACGGCTCTTTAACTAGCGTAAGATATGTGGAAGAAATCCTCAACGAACACGTTGGTCCATTTATGGTCAATTTGGGTGAGGATGCTATATTTATGCATGACAATGCCCGACCTCATACAGGTAGGATTGTGAATGACTACCTTCAAGAGATGAACATTACTTGTATGGAGTGGCCAGCGCGCAGCCCGGATATCAACTCGATCGAGCATGCTTGGGACAAGCTAGGGAGATGCGTAAAACAACGAAACCCTCCCCCAATCACGCTTCCTGAGCTCAAAATTGCTCTCACAGAGGAATGGGAGAATATTCCCCAAAATCGTATAAGGAACTTGGTGTACAGCATGCCAAACCGCGTAAACGCAGTAATGGAAGCACGAGGAGGTAATACGAAGTATTGAAATTCAAGAAAATCGTCATAAAGTTCAAAAATTTCATGTTTCCTATTTTTGTTTTAAGGAGAGATCAGCAGTTTTTTTTCTTTATGTAATTTTGTGTAAATAAAATGTATGGTGACTCATATTTTTTTAACTTTCATTTAAGGAGTATTAAATTGTCTATTAAATACAATTTATTGCATTAACCTAGCATTCTTACTTTCCGAGATTTTTTGGATTCTTTGAGTGACCCGGATTCATTGCTCTCAAGTGTACTTATACAGCTAAACATTCCAATGGTACTTACGTGTGAAACGTATAATTGTGTGGGTTTTCTTTCTTAGATGAGGTACATTCAAGTACCGCACAAGTCACCATTATTCACGAACAATAAATTACACACACTTACATTGTAAAATACGGAGATTTCGTAAAATATTCAGGATTTCTATCTTTCACGAATGACGCCAGGCCGATACAAGCCGATAGCGTGTACATGAATGGTCTCGCCTATCTATCTCGCTCTAACACACGCGTATAATAAGTTCCATCCTTTTTGAATTGCCAATCACGGTAGGTTTAAAAGATCTATCTGTTTTTATTAGGCAGGTCTTTCTTGGCCCACCGTGGGCCAAGAAAGAGGTTTACCAGTTTTGACAAAACTTCCTATGCAATCAAAATACCACTAAGGTTGAAGAACCTTTGCTAATAATGAAAGAGATGCATATAATCATGACTTTTTGGTAACTCAGATGCATAACATCTGAAGTCATGGTTTATAGATGTTGTAGTGACCTTTATTTTCAATGCAATAGGCTAATATTTTCAACAAATACAACCTTCAATCTTATTTGTCCATAAGTAAAAACCTCTTTTTAACTGAAAAAAGAAAATATCACTGACAACTGTCAAGATACAATAGATTACAATTGTTTTTTTTTTGTATTTTAAGTGGAAAATGTAAGATTTAGATATATCCCAAAAATTTCGACTCAGGCGAGTCGAGTTGAGGAGTTGACTCGGTAGCGCAGTTGGTTAGAGCGTCCCGGTATTGATGGGAAGGTCGCTAGTTCAAATCCCGCCTGAGTCGAAATTTTAGGGATATGTATAAATCTTACAATTGTTGTTATTTCTCAAATTTGCTAAAATGCCATGCAATTTATCAATAGCCGAAGGAGCAAATATTTGCATTACATATCGATGGCCTCAATATTAGTGAGATTTCTAGACTTTTATATTATAAGATATCTCAGAAAATGAAACAACTCAATAGTATTTGAAACTTATGATTCGCCTCCAAGAGACAACCAAACAAATTCTTAACTTACTTTATCAGGAGCACCAATTCAACTTAAAAAAAAACAAAAAATTGAATAACTAAACTTATTAGCGTCTGACGCCACAAAATTCCATACCGCTTCCCTTGTTTTTTCTCTTTTTCTTTTCGCTACCCACCGTCGGTCTGGCCAGTGCCAATCTTTTTTTATTATTTCCAACAACAACATAAAACCTTTATAGCGACAAAATCAATAAAATCTAACACTCGACCATCCTGACGGTGTGTATGCCCTCATACACATATCAGGTGTAACCTTACACTCGACTTAATGAAGTATTAGAAAAAAAGTATATATATAAATAATAATAATAATTTAACAAGAGCACTTAAATACCTGACTTTATAAAAATCTATTAGCTATAATTTGATATATAAAACTACATCAGACCACTTCGTATATTCTTGTGCTTGACCTAAAACAATTTAAAACAGAAAAATGTAAAAATGATTATATTATTAAGTTATCCACATTGAAGATAAAATCAAAAAACAAAAAAAAACTAAACCTAGAAATGTTAACTTTCAAAACAATGCGATCTTATCATGAAATGTATTACCCGGATAGAGTATCTTCGTCGATTCTACTTTTAATTTCACAGCGAATAGAAGATAGGGATGATACCTCGCGGGCATCATCGGCGATCTCGTTTAGCGCCGGGTTGAACTCACTATTCATTTCCTTTCCGAACATGACTTCTGATGGTGACCTACCTATAGTTTTCTGTAATGTATTATTTAACCCCCATTGGAACCCACCTAATTGTTTGTCTTTTTCATCCTGTCTGAGATTTTATGCAGTTAGGGATTCAAGGATGGTTCTGTTATAACGTTCAACTTGGTCGATGGATCTTGGGCATGCAACTGCATCGAGCACATGCTTTGTGCCTCCGTCAAGGCAAAACTTTCTAAACGCATGGGACGTAAAACAAGACCCCCGATCACTCACTAATCTATCTGGAGCTCGAAAAGTGTCAAAAATATCTTGTAATGGTCTGATAACATTTTGAGTGTTAGTATTTCTGACAGGTTTGATAAATAGAAATTTGGTTAACGAGTCTACGATGGTCAATAATGTGTGTATGGCCTCTCTTTGATTTTATAAAGGATCCAATGTGCAAGGTATGAAAGAGCTTTGGAACCTTCTCTATGGCATGTAATAATCCTTCACGCGTGTTATTAGATCGTTTAACGTATGCGCAGTCTATACATGCGCCTACATATTTTTTTATAAATCGCTTCATTTTTGAAAACCAAAAATTTCTTATAATCCTTTCAAGAGATTTTTCGAAACCAACATGTCCGATATTGTCATGGTTCATCTTCCACAACTGCCTGCCACCTTGCACCCTTTGGAACTACTCATATCAGACCTGCAACCCCTATTTGCCTGAACAACGTGTTATCTTTAAGGACGTAATTTTGTTTTATATTCTCTAACCCTTTAGGATCCATATTCGAACTTACAATATCGCGGATTCTGCACAACTCTAAGTCTCCTAACTGAAGAGGAAGTAACCATACTTAATAACCATTAGCACCATAAACGACGGATATTTCTCAGGGTTCAGAGTCTATATATCCCTACCCTTATCTCTATCTCTATCCCAATCCCTACCCTTAAGCTCATCTTTATTAACTTTATATTTAAAATAGTATTGTAACCTCATTGTACGAATACTTCACGCAAATAAATTTCATTTCATTTTAATTCTATTCCTATTTCGCTTAACCAATCCAACAACAAGGAGTACAATAACATGATACTTAAACCTTCATTGACTTACCTTTATAGCCGAGCTATAATAGTTATAAAGCTTAGAAGGTTATGGAGCATCCGCTCCATAACCTTCTATCTTGGTAAATAAAATGCGTTAAACCGTTAAGATGGATAATTATGTTTCTAAGAATGTATAAGTAGTGTTTCGTGTAGTGTTGTTTGGCATAAAATAATGTAGCATTTTTGAGATTTATTAGTTTAAATATCACTGTAAAGAAGGCCGGTCATTTCAGACCTGACCATAAATGGAAGCGACTAAAAATGCGAATTATGTAAAAATATTCTTGATATTGGAGTATTGAAATTATAACTCATAACTTTATTTATTAAAGCCGGAATACTTTGTAAATTAATGATAAATATTGATCGCAATACGCCCTATCATAACGAATCATGTTTGTTGAAAGCACTCACTTCCACATTGTGCATCTCTCGTCCCAATGTCAACCATCTAAAACAAAACTGCCAATATAACAAAGCATGCTTTTGGTTAGTTTTTGTATAATGGCGCCAGTGTCCTAATTGATCGTAACCTAAACGTATTAAATAAATACCCAGAAAAATCCTTGGCGATAAAAAAACGATTAATTGAACATGATATATGCAATAAAAACTATCAATTAGGACATAGGTAATTTCTAGACGTGACATTTTATGGTCAGGTCTCAGGTCACAGGTTGTATGAAACTGACCGATCTTCTTTGTGCATTATAGAGATTATAGTTGTGTTTAGTGATGGGTAGTATCGATAGTTCTGTTGATAAATGTGTCAAGTACTTTCCAAGGTTAGAAGATAAGTAAAGCAAGGTTTGAAACAGGTAAGTGCCAAAGTAGTGTATGCTTGATTGTACCTAGCTCTTTTATAGAATGTAGAAAGGCCTTGCGAGTTTGTGATTCAGGTACGTACAGTAAAGGCAAGCTTTGTCGTGAAAACATTCTCACCTACCTCATTTTATTTCAGTAAATCTGTTAATTTGCATCTTACTAAAAACTACACGTGAAGGTACCAATGATCGACACTGACGGAGTTTGCGAAAAAATTCTAAATATTTTTATTTTTATTTTTACTATTATATTTACAGCGATTAGTTCAAACGGCCAATAATATATTCAATAAAGGTTAGGTCACAAGTTTTTCTATATGTAAATTATTCTGTATGTATTCTATATGTTTCTATTCAGAAGATAAAAACCAAAACAACTCTCAACTCAATCTCCAGTGATGAACACTAAAAATCCAGTGATGAACAGTGATAAATTACCAGTTATCTTACAAAGTTTACATCCTCAAGATTTAATTACACCATATAGTTCCCTTCTCAATGTACTAGGCATCACATAATTTTAAAAGCTGTAGAAATTAAAAGATTTGAAATATAAAAATGTCAAGCTACGACTACGTCCCTACCTACCTATATCTGCCTCGCTCGCCCGGCTCGTGCCAAGCTCATTCCTTTTTTATGTGCGGGCATCGCAACAT
The DNA here is from genome assembly GCA_951804965.1 of Horisme vitalbata. NCBI lineage: Eukaryota > Metazoa > Arthropoda > Insecta > Lepidoptera > Geometridae > Horisme > Horisme vitalbata. The sequence continues at coordinate 12,495,337 of OX638088.1, read as the reverse complement.
CAAAATCTTCAAAAGTGTTTCTGAATGAAGTTTGAGAGTGTTAAAACAATAAGGTTATTATGGGTAAACGTAAGCACAGTGATAAACATAAATTGAAAAAGAAAATTAGACGTCTCGAACGACATTTACGAGAATCTACATCTACGGAAGATGAAGGTAAGTCAATTATCATTTCCTTTGTTCTGTAGAAGTTGACGTAGAATTTCCTAACCTGCCTATTTCATTATCCTGATAGGAATATTCAATACCTACATAACATACATTCGTTATCAAACATTTAATTAAATAGTGGTTACATTTCCTATTATGTTGTAGATTTATTACTGTATATTTTTTTTAAGTACCCGCATTTTTACTTATTTCATCTCTTCACATTCTATTATTAGCAACCGGCGATTAATGTGTTCAGTTCCATAAATAGGTATTTTCTCTTCGAATGAAGTATAGAGGTTGGCGGTTTTTCTGGAAATTACCCTACTGTGTCTGTTAAAGTTATACTCCATGACGTGATCATGGCTGATAACAAAATCGTCTCGTGTCGTCACGTGATGACGACCCATGACCACCCATGACGTTAAAATAAAAACAACCTGCTTACTGCAGTTTGTACACTATTAACATATATTTCAGAATATGACCGCTACTATAACCGGAACCGGAGTCCGGAACCAGAAGACAGACTAGTGTCGTCGCAGTCCGAGTTATCAGATCGTGACAATCGGGTACAATCATACATAGTAGTACCGGATGACCCTACTACGCCTACAGAGGCTTTCTGAGACGCGGGACCCCGTTCCTAGTACATGCTCAGTATCGCCCGTCTTACCAGTGGAAATACTGGAAGTGCTAGGAGACCCACTAGGTAAGGAGGAAGTTTTAGGTCCAGCCGTCAAAGATGAAATCGCTAAACGATGGGGTAGGATTTTGGTCGAAGTATTGAAGAAGGAAATCAAGACCCCTATATTAAAAAAGACTCTGATACCCGAGAAGTTTTGCTTGACGAAAGTGCCGAAGCTTAACTTATAATTATCTGCAGTACTAAGAGAAACTGTAAAAAGTTGGGACAAGCTAATGAAAAAATCCCAAAACCATCTAGGGTTGGGAATCGCAGGTCTTGCTAACCTAGTTTCATCCCTAATAGACCAGGACCATGAAAAAGTTGAAATTCTAAGGAGGTTGTCGGAAGTGAGTCAGATCTTTCTTGATCCTCACTACGAAAGCACTAAAACTAGGAGAAAATAAGTGACGTCATCTCTAGACAAAAAATTTAATACTGCGGTAGCCGATGTTAAAAGGGACTCATTCTTTTTTGGATCGTGCCTCCAGATTAAGCGCCGTGACGTGAACACAGTCCCTGTAACAAGACAGCAGGGAAACTGGAGGGGCCCACCCAGACACCAACAAGCCCGACCGTTCAGACCGGGTGGGCCGAAACAGAGGTACCCTCCCCAACAGGGATACCCTTACCAGCAAGGTTACACAAACCAGCAGGGGCGCAGGACACAAACCACAGTGAACCAAGCTCCAGATGCACCCAAAACGGACACAAGGACCCGCAAGCCCTAGAGGAGGTAATACTTCATGCTGGTAGATTACGTCATTTTCTTCATAACTGGGAATATGTTAATAATGACCCAGTCGTACTTAGTTATATCAGAGGGCTTTCAGATCCCATTTGACAGATGTCCTATACAACAATTTGAGCCAGCTAACCAAAAATTTTGCAACACTGATTTAGAACTATTAAACTCAGCTATTTCAAAATTAAGCTTCAGGATCCGTTGTAGAATGTCAAAATGTGCCAGGTCAATTTATATCCAGAATTATCTTAACACCCAAAAAAGATGGCACTTTAAAAGATTTATATTAAATCTGAAAATGTTAAACAAATTCATAGGTAAGCAACATTTTAAAATATAAGATATTTGGACGGCGACCAAATTAATTAGTAGGAATTGCTTTATGGCATCAATTGACCTACAGGAAGGATATTTTTTAGTGCCTTTTCACGAGGACAGTAAAAATATTTACTTCTAAGTTTCAGGGTAAAACTTACGAATTTCAATGTCTGCCGTTTGGAATATCCCTAGCGCCTTTAGTTTTCACAAAGATACTCAAGCCCGTTCTCTTATCTAAGAAGTAAAGGGCTGCTCTTGGTTATTTACCTAGATGATATTCTACGCATAGAAAGTACTTATGATCATTGTTTAAAAGGCACCAACGAAATTGTAAGCTTGCTTTCCAAACTAGGATTCGTCATTAATGAAAAGAAAAGTAAGCTTATCCCAAGCCAGACACAAACGTTTTTAGGATTCGAAATAGATTCACGGAGTATGTGTTTACGCCTACCAAACAAGAAACGTTTAAAAATTTTGAATCAAATTTATTAAATAAATAAAGTTCGAACGTTTTCTATCAGAGACTTCGCAAAATTTTTAGGCTTACTTTGTTCAGCTTGCCCTGCCGTTTCGTACGGATGGCTATACACAAAAAGACCCGAGCGAGAGAAATTTTTAGCCCTACAAAATTCGGACGATAGTAATATGACAATTTCATCTCGCTTAAAACCCGATTTGGCGTGGTGGAAAAAGAATATCTGTATCTCGTATAACCCTATACGTAGTAATAGGTACACTATAGAAATCTTCTCGGACGCATCACTAACTGCCTGGGGTATATTTTGTAGTGGAGAACAAGCTAACGGTCGGAGGCAACAGTTCATATAAATCTTTTAGAGCTTAAAGCTGCTTTTATAGGATTACAATGTTTTGCACAAAACTTAAACAATAAAGAAGTTCTGTTACGTATCGATAATACAACGGCAATATTCTATATAGGTACGGAGGGGTACAGTATGAACACTTAAATGATATCGCCAGAGAAATATGGCAGTGGTGCGAGGAAAGACGGTTACATATTTTTGCTTCATACATAAAGTCTAAGGAAAATACTGAAGCCGATCAAGGGTCCAGACATTATAACGTTGACACAGAATGGATCCTGTCAGAAACAGGCTTTAATAAACTTACTAGTGTTTTTGGAATCCCTCAAATCAACCTTCCGGTAAACTTACGTTTATATTAACGGACAACTGGGATTGAATTGCCAAAAAAAATTTCCTAGCTGTTGGATTTTAAATTGGATACGCTGAATTTTTACTGAATTATTCCTACCAGTCCGTTAATATTTTCTTCCTTAAGTACCAGGGTAGCTTAAGTCACAACTAAATTTTAAATCTTGAGCCCGCATCTCGGCGAACGTAGTGTAGGACGCCCTCCGGCCAGGTGGAGTGACGATCTACGTAAGGCTGCTCGTAGAATCAGAATGCATCGAGCTGAGAACAGCCCAATCGCACTCATTAGGGGAGGCTTATGTCCAGCAGTGGACTGCTAAGGGTGACTAATGATAATGGGCTTCAAATCAGTCGAATAATTATACCTACCTACTGGCTCAAGATGTAAGATCTCTTTCTGACTTATGCTACCCTGGTGCTTCAAGAAGAAAATGTCTGAAAGCCTGACGGAATTCAGCGTCCGGCTAAAGTTTGGAAAACCGTGCTACCGATCGGGCGAAATAAATGGGTAAGAAAGAATTCATCGTGTCCAATCTGTCCGACTATGCAAATTTGCCAGTTCATTCCCAGTAGTCCGATAGTTGGATTGCTGTTTTTTAACCTTTATCGTCCCACTGCTGGTCAAAGGTCTCCCCCATAGACCCACAGTAGGACTACTACTATAAAAAATATTTAATTTATTTTACACTAGACTGTACAAGATCGAAACTCCGATTGGTAGGAGGGGAAAAAAAATTCTCGCTCCTCCTACCAATCGGAGTTTCGATCGGAGGACAGGGGGAATAGCCCTCCAAATCGATGCGTTTACTCTAGACTGGAATTGTTACTTTTTCTACGCGTTTCCACCTTTTTCACTATCTTAAAATGCTTGCCGTCGTTGACGATTTTTCGTCTAGCAGCCGTACCTACCGGGATAATGGTTGTTCCTTATTGGCCTAGCCAGCCGTCATCAGAAATCAGCGTGCAAAGTATACACTTGATAAAATGGAAGTGGTGTAATTTTAAATGTACCGTCTCCATTTAAATACTTTATCATCGAAAACTTCTTTTTACAAAATTCAGATGCAAACATAATAATTTTATCCTCGTCACCATCATCGTAAATAAAAAAGTTCTGGCACAGTTTCTCAGGAATCATAACATCTCTTGGCCTTTTAAATATGCCTTTTGTACAGTTTAAATACTTATATCGTGACCCATACAAAGTATTTTGTACGGATGATAACGGCGGTACAGACGCTAAAACAGAATCAACAAACATTGGTCCCAAGGCGGGAATCGAACCCGCAACCTCCCGCGCCGCAGGCGGACCGTCGCCCGCCGCGCCACCGAGGTCGTCCTGCCCGCTTAGTACAGCGATTTTGTCGTGTCTTCCATAGACCTGACAAAGATCTTTGTCTATCACTCGTTTTCTCTACCACCCAGAGCACGGCGTTCATTCAAGACAAAAGTTTCTTGGAAGACAAGGCCTTTCCATAGCAACGAGGTTGTCTTTAGTGATGTAGTCATTTCACCCAACATGTCGTTCATTCTTTTACGTTTCGTTACCAAAAATATGTCAAACAATAGATTTGAACCTACTTTCGAGGTTAACGAAACGTAAAATACGTAAATGTCTTGATCTATAATCAAATGTCAATTTGTCAATTTTCAATCACAACAAAGATATTCCTATTGGGAAATGTGAAATTCGATGGTGAATAAAAATTATAGATTACTCATTAGAGCAAAGAATATAATTACTAAGCAAGGGCATGGATGGTCTATAAAAGTCAAGGTAAGTAATTCATTTTATTCTTTACCTACCTAGTATTTAGGTTGCTACATGTAAGAAAAGGTAATGCAAAAGATTTTTCGCGACTCATAAATCAGTCATAGAGGTAGAAGAATCTGCAGTTATTCTAGTCTGACTGCCTAAATTTGAATGATGGGTCGCTCCGCTCCATGATGAGCAACGGCAAGCCTGACATCCATCATTGTTTATCTATTGCCTTGTCTTTTTTGCAACTAAGTCTTTTCAACATTATCATCAGCCTATAGCAGCTCACTGCTGGACATAGGTCTCCGCTAATGAGTGTCGTTGCGCCCTGTCCTCAGTTCGAGTACCTACCTCTCTAACTGATTACGTATTGTACTTATTCATCTTGGTATGGAGATGAGCAATCTTAGTTAACATGAGCTTGTTTTAGCTTTAAGAAAAATGTCTAGTAAGTAGGGAAATAAACTTTTGATAGGTACTTTAAAGAATAGGTACTAACACATATTTATTTTTGTTCTAGCAAATGGAGCGTGTCAATACCAATTATTATTGGACTAATGGATCTACCTTTTTGTACAAACTTACCCATTCAAGAATGGCAAAGGCACCAAGTTGTAGAACTTTACATATTTAGGGTGTGTCAAATAAAATAAACTTAACTACTTTGTACCCAACCACAATGTATTTTTTTACATAATTGAATTAAATATTGTTTTAAAAAAATCTTATTTTTTTTCACTTTTATAGTAGGTACCTCATCAAAAATGCGACGGCATACAAAAAATATTATGAGTAACCTAGGTGTGCATGCTATGCCACAAACGCTTCGAAAAAAATGAAAAGATCCATTTTCAATGACATGTTAGCACCTCATGATATTCAGAGATGTCTTAGTACATATTTACTTAGCTATATAGGTATTTTATTTGTAGATTATTCTTTTTTCATACTCATTTCCCGTAGAAGCTGTGGTGGCCTAGTAGGATGTATCCCGACTTCCAATCCAGAGGTCGTGGGTTCAAATTCTAGCCATGCACAAAAAAAATGTGCGCATTATTTACCACGTGTTTGAAATGGTGGAGGAAAACATCGTGAGGAAATCAGTATGCCTTAGAACTAAAAAGGCATGTGCTAGGTTAGCGTTCTATTGAAAGCGGTAAATGTTAAGTTTTGACTGCTTTCTAACTACCCCTATACTGTACCTATCCTAAATAGATTTGCGCATTGAGCACGGGAAAAAGTCGTGATGATGTTTGTATTGTTATACATATTTCATACGATTAATAATAGTGATCTTAATTCGCGAGTTCAACTCAAAGTTGGCTGATTTGTACATATTTCATGAACAAAATCACGTAGAGAAACTTTTGTCTACCTCTATAGAGGTGTAGACAAATTAGGAAGAAATATCTCTAACCTCAAATGTCAAAGTTAGAGAAAATAAAACTGCGTGCTCGCCATTGAAGACTTTTGTCTTGGAAGAGTAGACATATGTCTTCCCATTCATTTCCACGATTCCCATGCTCTAGACAGAAGACAAAATTCTTTGTCTACCACCAAATGTCATTTTTCTCTTGACTTTGGTAGAGAAAACCCTTGTCTTCGATCCGTATGCTAAACGGGCTGGTGGTCTTACCCAAAATGAAAACCAATGTCAAAAGATTTGACGTATTTTTGACATATTATTCTTTCACCTTTGACATTCGCCGATATTCATTGGCTAACATTTTTGAAATTATAATTATATTTTCTGTGCACAGGACAACTGGAACAAAATTTATTTTTACTCTTCCCAGTTGTCCTGTACAGAACAACCACACAAGACAACTCGGAATAAGCGCATCAGACATCGGTGTACTCTGAGCATATGTATATTTCTTACCAAGTAGACGACGTGTGTGAATTGGATATGACTGTACCAAAGCAGACGATTTGAAAGGGTGACAATTAGAAAGAGCGACTATTTGAAAATCTGTCCATTTGAAAGTCTGACCTTGTGAAAATAAAGGGAAATGTAAAATGTCATTCAATGTCCAAACAATTTTTTTTTGCTGAAAGTTTGTTTTATAAATATTTTACTGAAAATCGTGGGATGTGTATGATGAGAGCAATCAATAATATAATCTATCTATTGGACCGAACAGGAGAAGGTATATTTTTTCACAATAGATACCTACCTACCTAGTTACCTACCAATGTAAACCAAATTAATCTAATTTATCAAATGCATGGCCTTAGAAACTGCACACATCACATCAAAAGTATGCTCTTTGAAAGTACCCGGAATGCCGGTGCTGTAACACGCCAACTTACCTACCTACATGATATGTATTACAAGCCATTTAAAAGGTGTGACGTATGCTCCGCCTACTTTCCCCTCTCAGACATCTATACAACAACTAAAGGTTACAATAGGCTAAACTAAAATGCAAAACCAACTTTGCATGTGAGTATTTAAATGAATACATTAGGAAATGAAGATTTCTTAAGATTGTATGCATTTAAATCGCTGGAGGAGCTGCAACAGATGCTAGACGGCCTAGCATCACCCTCACGAGAGATAGGTCTCGGCATGAATTTGGACATGACCAAAGTCATGGTTAATGATCAAATGGATTATGGTTGTTAATGGACACCTTCTTGAAGTTGTTTCGGATTATACCTACCACTTGGAGAAGGAGGCCAAAAGGAGGATTCAGCTGGGTTGGGCAGCATTTTGAAAACTTTTCTCGTCACCTGTGCCGCTGTGTATGAAAGCGAAAGTTTTCAACCAGTGCGTCCTACCCGTCATGACATACGGAGCCGAAACGTAGACACGTTTAATTACACGATTACGAGCCGAACAATATTTCGGCTCTTGTTCTTGAATAGACACTGCGACTCGGCAGAGGTAAACTCGAAGCCAAAAACTGCAAAAAATACTTTTCTAGTGATGTAGGCTTTGTTTAACTAGCGGCAAGGTACGGTAATTAAAAAATCCATAATAAATTTTATTTTACTAAAACGAATTGAATAAAACTAATTGAAAGCAACAGGGCAACTTCCCAGTAGATTTAAAAATAATACGAGTTTAAGTAAGTGCTTTATTCATAGGATTTTTGTATGAACTTAATTATTTGGACAGAACGTCTGTCTGATCAGCTTGTCCTTTATTATGTGATCATGTTAAATGTAAAATACTTAATATTTTTTCACGCTAAAACTACTAACCGGAATCAGCAAAAATTTTGCATTAAATTTTAGACCTGGAATAACTTAAGCTACTTTTTATCCGGGTACCATGGCGGGCACAAGTGTTAGTTAAGGTGCAACAATTTCCATACTAATTTATTTTACCAACTATGGGCGAGTAGAGAATATTTGTAAACTGAAATAACTATTGTTGGCTATTACATTGGTCTTTATCTGCGGCAAATTTTAATTTGTTGATGAAAACAGCAGAACAATAGCGAAAATATCATCGAATTTTAGTTCATTTTTGTCAATATGTGAGTGAACACAGATAGTGTTGTACTTATTTTTTGCTGTGTTGCGTCACAATACGTTGCCAGCTCGCGGCATATGCATCGCGCGTCATGCAATATTGCCGGTCTTCTCTGTATTTCTGACTTACACGATACAAAAACAAGCAATGATGGTTTGGTATAAATTGGATTGTCAGCAAAATAACATTTTGGATAACTATGTAAGAAAATGAAAATAACGAAAAATATTAAGTATTATGTAAGTAAATATGAAATGAAATTTGAATATAATGACAACCTTATAAGCTTCTTCCCACTCCAATTCTCACGCCCACTCCTACACCCAGTCCACTCCCGCTTCCAATCCAAATAACTATCCTTATCCCACTCCTAATCCCACGCCCACTGCCATTACCACTTTTTATCCCATTACCACTCCCAGATTTATATCCTATTCCTAATTCCACGACCACTCCAAGTCCCACCCCAATCCAATTTCTACACCGACTCCCACATCCACTCCCAGTTTATTGGCACTCCCATTACAAGTCCTAATCCGACTCCCACGCCCTCTCCCACACACACTTCTAATCCCAATCATCGATGAGATGACAGCTGTCAAACTAAAATCCAAGAACCCAAGAATCCAAGACCAAATCTCGGGAACTGCTCATCCTTGGCTTGCCGTTACTAGCTCAAATGATTGCTATTGACAAGACCCTAACATTCGATCATTTATCATTTGAGCAATAAATGGCAAGTCTAGGATGAGTAGTTCCCGAGATATAACTGTACAAAATTTGAAGAAGAGTGGACCTTTGAGTTGAGTTTTCAGTTTGAGTTTCAGTTTGAGATCAGTTGGTAGAGTGACGATGACTATACAAAATAGTTTCAGATGCAATTTTTTTTCTATATATAGCAAAACATCACTTCATATTGGCAGAATTAGGACTTTTCTTTATTTATAACAAAAATACCTAAAAAATAGAAGAAAAAAACATATATATGTAGTCAGGAATCGAACTCGGTACCACGACTTTATTGCCGAGGGTTAGATATTCATAGCAAAAAGATCTAAAAAATAAAAGTAAAAAGAATCAAAACAGTCAGGAAACGAACTCGGTACCACGGCATCATTGTCGAGCGTTCTAACCACTGGTCCAATTTTTACGTTGTCAGTATGTCGAAATCAACTCATAGTTTTGATTTGTATCACGTTGTCAAGATGCAATTTGAGATAGCTGTTTTTGTTAAAAGCCATATTAATCTATTCCAAAAGCCAAGCCACTCACGCAGTAGACGTGACCAACAACGTTTGTGCACGACCAGCGCTAACACAGCTCTCCTCAAGAAAAGTTTTCATGGAATGGCCCCCATAATTTTTAATAAATTGCCGAATAATTTAAAATTGCTACCAATGACACTATTTAAGAATAAACTTAATAAATTTTTGACATCAAAATGTTATTATCATATAAATGACTTTTTAATAGACAAGAACATACAATTTTAATAGAAACAGTACCAATTTTATTTTATTTGACATATTTAATTTACTTTTTCATTTTTACTGTATTGTTAGGTTCTTGGTATTTTATACTCGCATTTTAATTTATTATAACATTTTTAGTGGTAATTTTTTAAATAATTGTAAATTTACTCTGTTTTTAAATAACTATTTTATTTAATTGGTATATTTGTGTGAGAAATGCTGGCAACACTGACGATGGTTTGATAAAAAAAAAGATGGCGCGAGCACGGCGGAACGAACGAGGCATAGATTAAGTACCTATAGATATATATAAAGCGTGGCCACCCTAGTCTTTCTCATTTCAACTGCTTGGTTGCCAGATAATTAAAATTTCCATAGATTTGGATAAAATATACTGATAATACGCCCTCCGGCCAGATGCGTCATTTACTAACTCAGTTGCACACCGAAATGATCGGCACCGGACCTTTCTTTGCAAACTTTGACATACATCTGTTGAAATTCAAAGAACGTCAATTTGACAAACTGTCAAAATATGTAAAAACAGGACCGGTGCTTATCACTTCGGTGTGCAACTGAGTTAGTAAATGAGGCCTCAGGTAGTAACGATCTGCGAAATGCTGCTGGTAGAAGCTGGATGCGTCGAGCTCAGGACAGGGACTCAGGCGCTCATTAAGGGAGGCCTATGTCCAGCAGTGGACTGCTAGAGGCTGATGAAGATAATGGGTAAAATATAAATCTAACAAGAAATTAATGTCATGCAGGTAAAGTATTAATCTACCAATTAATACTGCAGGTAAAGTATTAATTAATAGATTAATTGCATGACAAAATTTTTTTCATTTACAATCTACCTTCACTAACAAGTTTTAATGACTTTTGATAATATGTTAGGGAAGGAAGGATGTTTAGCAAATTTGATTGAATGCACCTACCCATATAATTTTCAAATCAAATCAAATTATATTTATTTGCATAAAAGTATGGTAATTACAAAGTAAAGGATCTTAAAGGCTCTGTGGATCGCATACTTATACTTCATTACAGAAGCGTGCAAATATTAAATTGTTATATGTATATAATGTCATTAATTATCATTAATATCGGTTAATTTTAATTAACAATAATTAAGTTGACAATCAAGATTACTTAATAAATATATGTCAAAATGAAAACTAACCATTCAAAAGAAAAAATAAAAATAGTAAATTATTATTAAGTTTTAATAAATTCGTTTGATCGTAAGCATTTATCTACAAGACATTTGTGACGTCATAATTTAATAAAGCTAAGTGTCAAACTTTACATGTCTTCGGGGAGACTATTGAATATTTTAACGGACCTTTATAAAGATATCTTTTGCATTGATTTTTTACAGAACGGCAAAAATATCCTATTATTTATTTGTGTCCTAAGTTGTCGTTCACGCATGTCTTTATGTTTCTTGTATAAGCTTTCAAAATTCCTACATGCAAAAAAGAATAGAATTATAGGAAATATATTTTTAATTCTCCAAGACTTCAACATTTAGAAAATTATGCTTTCGATTCTGCAATCATATTTTTTAAATTCGCTACTTTTTTATTAAACGCCAACTTTTTACCCCAAGAGCTCGCAGTTTTTCGCGTATCTTCTAATAGCTTAGCAGTCCAACGCAATTTTTTTCCGCAGCCTTCGTGGTGTGTATGATGGTGATTTACCCTAAAAACAGTAATCAAAAATTAATTTCGGTATTTAAACATAACAAATGTAGTCTGTAGAAAATACGTTCATAAAAGGCTAGCAATCTTACTAATATAATGAAGGCGAAAGGTATTGAGTATTGTTTATTTCTCCCTCACGCAAAATTTAGATACACATACAATACAATACAATAAATTTATTGCTTTTACAAGGTCTTCATCGTTCTGGCTGGGAAATATAACAAGCTATTAATGCTGCTGCTGATGATAATGATGAAACATATGAATTGAGGCATGGAACATATCGGTCTTCTTCTTCTTCGTATGAAGTAGTGGCCAACTCTGATGACGGAATTTTTAGGCCACCCGAAGGCCTCCGACATGGCTAACAACAAAAAAAGCCGGGAAGAACATCTTAACGTGCCTTCCGAAGGGCGGAACGGCTCAGATCTAAATGCCATCCAGATCACCCATATAAGTAGTGTCCGGGCGGAGTGTTGCTTAACCAAGATGAACTGCAAAGATCACCGGAGTAAATTACATGGTGTTAAATTGCATTGTGTTACAGGTTCTAGGTAAGGTATCTCACATAAACCCTGTCTAAGGGTAAATTTAGCAATATGGTTATATAGTACCGAGGCTTTGTAGGTAGTTAACTAGGTGTACATATATAACAAATTGTCATTGCACATTATGTAGAGCTACACCAAGAATAACATTATAGGCTATTTTTTATCCAGGTACCTACCATGCGTGCGAAGCCGCGGGCAGAAGCTAGTATAAAATCTTAGTGAAAACTTTTTGAAAACTGGAGCTAACATTAAAGTGTTTCTTTCCTGTCAGCCAAAGTCCATTGTAAATAAATAAATAATGCGGGACGTAATCACACAACATCATGTAGCCCCAAACAGAACATGCAAACACTTGCCCCGCAGTGGGAATTGAAGCCACAACTAGCTAATTAAATTTGCGGGTACTTCGGAGAAGGCAAGCAGTATCTTGGGTTTCACTTACCCGGTTTTGATAAAATATAGCTTAGGCTTTTTGATACTTACTTACTGTGGCAGATTTAAATAATTGGGGGCATATAGGTGTATTGTCAAAAAATGCTGTCAGTTGTGACTGACGAATCCCGAATCCGTTTTAAATCTGAATGATCCGTTGATTTAACGTAGCCATTGGTTCTCTAGTCTGAAATAAAAAAAACAGTTTTATACCAAGACAAAAATGAACGAATTCTACCATTGTAGGTATGATAATAATAATAATAACAATAACCTAACATTTAATAGCACAACATATAAAAAATAATGAATTCTTTGATTTTCGTGGTCTATTTTCCTATACATTCATTAAGACCTCGGTTAGTCAAGGTTGACCAAATATAGCACATGGCTTTTAAACGATAAAATCAGTATCAAAATAGACTAAAGTTTTTTATACTTACTGTGGAAGATTCACATAACTGGAGACATACAGGTGTATTTTCAGTTACCATCCATTGAATTACGTGGCCCTTTGGTTTTTTATCCTGAAATTAAAACGTCATCTTTAAACCGGGCTATGCAAATAATAATGAACCAAAGAAATTATATAATTTAAAGTTCTAATAAAAATGAAACGACTTTCCTTTATATGTAATGAACTTATGGGGTAGGGAAGGGCAGGGAGGGAGTGAGGACTCTCCCTCTAAAAGGGGGAATCTCACAGTTTCCGAGAAAAAAAAAATTAAGTTTTGAGGTTAACGAGAGAAAAAAAAATATACAATATACGCCAAAACACACTACCGGGAGAGGGACCTATGACCTATGATCAGTTTAAAAACAGTTTCAAATCATAAAAATGGATATTTGATTCGGGTATTTGACCTCGTCGGCCCTGAGTGTCGCTTCGTCCACTTGTCCTCGCGGGCTAGCTCCACTCAGGATCTTCCACGCGAATTTCTGGTTCCACATTTTTTATATCCAATCTACGCATAGGGACCACATGACTACGTGGCATCGGGGTGATCTGCGTCAGTTCTGTGATATATCTAGAACCTTTGCTACTCAAGTTGGGGTGTCCTAGAACCTACTGCTGCGGGAAGGATTTCCAGGTGGTTGTAAAAAATCTAATAACCGACTGTCTATTCAACGTATTACATTAACAACGAGAAATATCATTGTCAATGTCGAATTACCAAAAAATACCACAGAAGCCATAAATAAAAAGAAGAAGATCATATTTTCGCTATTCAGTGATGAAAAAAAATATTGCCCGCAGTGTCATCAAGTTTGACGAAATTAAGTAAAAAATTTGAATTTTCAAATAATCATATCTCAAAAACTATTTGGTTCCGCACTACGCCATTTTAGATTTAGGCTTCCTAGATATAGACCTATCTGTGACAAAAATTCCAGCCGCCTAGTTCACTACAAATAAATGAAAGTTGAGCCAAAAATTAATGTGCAGTGGGCAAAATTCATTTCAAATGCCGGCAACACCAAACAAAACAAAACAAAATTGAATTTCACTTTTTGGCTTATTTTCTTACAGATTTCTGCTCTAAATGTTGTTATTTATTGTGGAAGTCTAGTTAATAATCCATTTTTGAATAAATACCTCGTCAAAAGTACGATACTTACGCTTGAAAAGACAAATCCGGAATGTTTTGATCACTGCCACTTTTGCACCAAAATACACTACACCGATCCATTTTGATAGAGAAATCCATAACATTCATTTGTTATTATTGATTTACAATAGATGAAACATAATTTTTCCAGGTAATAATTTAGTTTCAAGCAAGTTTTTCACAAAATCTTCCGAAACTGCTGCTAGCTGCCAAAGTTTGTTTAGCGCAATGTTGCGCTAAACAACGAAAAAACCGGCACGCGATAAGGGACAGCAAATCATATAGTGCGGTCTCCCTTATTTGCATGAAGCACGCATAAGTAGTTCTCTTTCTTGAAATAATGAGATGAAGTTATCGCGTCGTCTATAGCTTTCTCTGTCTAGGGAACGAGGGGTTCGTTAGCGCGCCGGTCACGCCACTGCGACATTTTACTCCGAGCCGCCGACAGTGTTGGTCGCATGCCAAGTGCCGCTAGTCTAAATAAGAAAAACCACGTGGTTGTTGTACAAAAAATAAAATGGATAATATCAAGGAGAACGAGAGAGTTTTATTACATTATGTAACTTTATTGATAATATTTTTGATTTGTACAATGCATTAGAAAACTACTGACGAAATTTTGCATGCCTTATATTTAGGCAGAACATGTTGTGCTTTAATTATAATACCACTGTATGTACAGCTTCATTACTCATGTCCGCAAATAAATGACTTTGAACTTTGATGCCTTGTCTGTGTGCGTGGTACGCTGCTACAAATTGTTTGAATCAATTACAAGAGCTACATAGACTAAAAAAATATAAATTATAGCTGAGTACATAGCAATCAATTCACTATTAGCGCGTCATAGATTACTCTGAAATAAAACGCACGTTTACATGCATAAAAAAAAATTAATACAGCAAGTTTGAGCATCAACGCCATCTATTAGCGCTACTGTGCCTAGCTGACTGCATTGTATCCCCTTAATTAATAAATATTTTAAACTTACCATGTGTAGTACGAATGGTAACCATATAGCACAAGCCGCAACGCCGGACATTGAGTTTGCCAAAACAACGGCAATCAAGCAGACTAAGAAAATTGACGCGTTCCACTCCTTTTCGCTGATATTTTTCCCAATTCCTTCAGCAAGTTTAATATTTAAACCTGATTCGATCATGCTGACCGCAATTGCTGCTCCACAGCCTGTAAATAATATTTAGTGTTATACAAAATTTGATATTTTTTAAACTTTCTAGGAAAATTCTGTAAAAAAAGATTTTACGGTAATAGTACAAAGATAACATTAGTCGTGGCTTAAACCAGGACTAGCTTAGTCTTGATTAAGTACTAAGGTTGATCTGAGGTTAAAAGACTAACCAAGAACTATTTAAAGTTATACCGGCGAGGTGGGGTCCGAGGAAAAAAGAGCAAGAGTACACATGCGATCAATATCATCGAACAGCTCCTACGATATCGGTTTACAATTACAATATTTTAAAGCTCTAAGCTACGACTGGCGTGTAAACCTCGAAATTATTAAAGGAGAATGCCGAGAACCCGTACCAATTGCGTCAAAACCGAACGTATCCCATAACATGTATTATATTTTATAAATTACATTAACATTTTCTTTAGTTTTACACACCGATGGGATTAATAATTATGTAAAAAATATTTAGTTGGTTTGGTTTCCGCCGCACGCCACCATTAGGACTGCAACAACCAATGATACTATGGCAACAAACATTGATGTAAAGTGTTAATAAGGCAATAACCCTCATTTTTAATTATTTTGACAGTAGAATCGACTAAAAACTTATAAGAGATTTTTTTGACGCACTCACTTTAGTCTTGGTACCGAGCGCCATACATCAAACGGCATTCTCCTTTATAAAAAAAATTGAAAATTTTATTTCATATTTGTAATGATCATAATCTTTATTGCCAGATGATTAATACATAAATATATAAATATTCAGCTACTTCAATGAAGGTCCTTGATATCACGAGATAACGTACGATACATCTCTGGATATTTATTTCATGTGTGTAGCGGTATGCTACCGCTGTACCACTCCTTAGCTATGTGCGCGGCACGGGCAGGGATGGTTATGCTAACAAAATAATTAATATAGACCAGGCCCAGTCGACTCTATCGGTCTTATTACAAACAAGACCGGTTAAGGGCGAGTTGAGTCGCACTCCGCGGGTGACGTCAATGGCGTGCGATACTAATTATTAAGGTTTCTTCGTAATTAAAATGTATACGTCCTAATGTAATGAATTGAATCAGGCGTGACTTTAGGAAATCCATTACAAGATATTTAAAAAATAAAATATTTAGTACAAATTCCACCAACTCTGACGAGTTTCATAAGAACTCAACAGAAATTCGACAATGTTTCGTCTTCCCCATAAGGCATCATCAGGAAACGATGTCGACTGTCGAAACGACTCGCTGTCCGTCTTGGACACTCCGCAGAACTTCTCAGACGTGTTGCTTCGCCGAGCGCCAAACAGAAAGTCAGCCAAGTTGGTCATTTCGGACATTTCGTTGTCATTTCGGTTTGTAACTCTGTTTCAACCCAGTTTACATAGATTTTTTCGGTTCGGTTTACAAGTCGGTTTGCATGTACACACAGCGTCACGATCTGGTATACCCCTTTCAAGTATAAATTTAAACTGCTGCCGTGGAGGCTACCATATTCAAATGGACAAAATCTTATACAAAAATATTTATACTTGGCTGGGGAATCGAACCAGCAATTTATTCACACCAGTTTATGAATTAGACGCTCTAACCAACTGAGCTATCGTAACGGTTGGCAATTATGACGAAATTTTAAGTTACAGTATACGTTTATTATTTTGTCTAGGTATAAATGGATGCATCAGCTAGTAACTTTTTCATTTGTTTATCACGGTAGTGCGCAACTACTTAAAATTATAACGAAAATAAAAAAACCAAAAATTCATTTAGGCATTGAGGGATTTGAACCCATTACTCTTATAGCGTATAGATTAATGTCGAGTGTTGTAACCGCCACTCCATCGTCCCATATAGATATATGGACGTAAAATTAAATATGCCTAAGCAAGGAGAAGAAGGTTTATAAAACACACATTTGTGCAAAAAGTTCGAGATCCACGACCGACACCGCGACGGTTTGAACCTACTAACGTTAACTAGGGGGGTTACCAGACTCTGACGTTTTCTGTACCTTAAACCCGGTTTGAGTCGGTTTGAAAATTTTTGAGATCGTTACATCATTAGAGCCAACCGCGCGACATCCCCACATTATATAAGTAGTATCCGGCCGGTCGCCCCGCCTTCTTTGTGGTGCGTAATCAACATCGGTTTGAGTTGAAAAAATACGCAATAACGGGGATCTGGGTAGAATATTGGTCTCGTTCAACAATGTAAATGAATTTTCATTAAGTTTTATTATTTCCAAATTTTCTAAAACTGAAATTCAGAAACCTTTAACACATGAATGTAAAATTGTACAACATAGTTTGGAAGAGGCATCCATGGCCTTGTCGTGGTTGTAATGAATGTTTTAAGATCTTGGATCTTGACTTGAACTCACCTTCACCAGTAATACGTATTATAACACGTTATATATTCTACGTTCTCGTCACTATGAACGCTACTCAACGTTCATAAGTAAGGATATTTATATTTATCAATGCTCAAAGTTAGCCCTGTCACTGTTTGTCATTATCCAACAGTATGAGATGGCAATGGCCTAAGCATCGTTTATCTTTTGAAAGATGTTCATAAGTAAGGCCTATAGTATCATAGTTTAATGTTTATAGTGTAATACATAAAATTATGTAGACAAAAATGAACACACAAGATCTCGGGAAAGTATTTTTTAAAAAACAAACTAAAACTAATATCAAATGCAAATCAGAGAAAGAACAAGCAAACATGCAATCATTAATAAATGCAACCGTCTAATTACTCTTCCACCAAATAAAACAACACTTTAACCTGTAATTGCGGGCGGGAGGGCGGTGCATGCGTATGCATTTTGTGGAACTTGTCAGAGAAAGTTAGCGGAATTTGTACAAAATATTTTGTCTTGTAGAATATCTTGTAATGGATTTCCGCAAAGTCACGCCTGAGTCAATTAATTATAAAAATTATAGCAAAGTCCCAAGCCTTTAACAGTTTATGAGAAATCTTCCAAAATGGGGGGGGGGGGAGGGGGTTGGGGTCGAAGTAAAGTGAATTTATTTTAATCTAGGTCATTGAGATAATATTCAAACTCAAACTTAAACTCAAACTCAAAATTCATTTATTCAGTAGGAACTGTATAGTACACTTTGAAACGTATTTTTTTTAATTTACCACCAATTCGTAACGCGAACAAACTAAAAAAGAATTGGCAAGAAACTCTGCTTGGCTTATATTTTTTTAACGTCATTGTTCTTAATAACTATTACATATTTACATTTTGAATGGAGTTGGAGGCAGTTTCATCCCAAGCTTTTTTGTCATCTAAATAATCATATATTTTGTAATAAGATTTATTACAGAGATTACGTTTAACAACATTTTTGAATTTATTTACAGATAGATTAATCACGTCATTTGGGATTTTGTTAATAAATCGTACACACATCCCTCTAAAAGATTGACTAATTTTATGGAGCCTTACAGTAGGAACAGCTAGTTTATCTTTATTTCTAGTGTTAACATTATATAGTCGCTATTTTTCTTGAACATGTTAATATGTTTTCGGGCATACATTAAGTTTTCATATATATATTGGCACGGCACTGTCATAACATTTATTTCTTTAAACTTCGTTCTAAGTGATTCTCTGGGGCCCATATTATAAATTGCATGAACAGCCCTCTTCTGCAACACAAATATGGTGTTGATATCTGCAGCATTCCCCCACAACAAAATGCCGTACGATATAATCCTACAACATAATAATTTTATGTTTATTGCAGGTTATCCAATAAGAAGAACGAATATTTTATTACCTTTAAACTTAATAAATAACATTTGGGTAAAAGTAACTTGTACGCAGTCAAAATTTTGTATACTCACACATTAGGTACTTAGGAACCTACTTTTTCTTATTGTTACTTATGTAATTAGTATATTTAGGTTATGGTAGGCTGAATTCAAGTATATCGATTAAAAAAGTATTTTATTATCATGTCGCCAAATCACTTACCAAAAATACGTAGGACAGGAAAGGAAAATATAACTAGGTAGCATTGACGTACTAATAGTAAACTTTAGTATAGACAGATAGTCTCCAAGTTAAACATGTAAAAAACCGTCTAAACGTATGGATTGGTAGGTCGAGTAAAAATATCGATAAATGAGTCGATATAAAAATGGAACTTCACTAATTCATCAGTCATCACAGATGCGCATCTGTGGTTCCATTTTGGTTGTCAATCCAAAAGCTGTTTCATTTTTGAGAACCCTCAGGTCATCTTCTGGTAATATACTTATTCTATGGAGGTAACTATACATATTTTGACACTTGTTTACATTTCTTGTTATTTATCTTAATGTTGCCATCACATCAAAATAAAATATTAAGAATATTTATTTATTTAGTTAAATAACAATGTAATGACTGTTTTATTAATTGTGTTATTAGTACTTTTCCAGATTGTATCTTCAGTACCTAAGATCATCAGATGCTGTGCTTCCATATAAATTACCTACTAACTGATCAACTAAGACGTAAATATCTATCCCAGACAACTAATAAGAGGAAAAAATATGATGTAAAAATTAAACTTAAACTAGTATTTTACTTTAATAAAAAATAAAAAATTTAGTAGGCGAACCAAACTCATGTTCCCATTTGCTACTAGATTATGATGTTATATTATTTTTAATGTCATTATTATTTTGTATTTTGTTATTTTATTTTCCTTTTTTTAAATAAAAAAAAAATATATGTGGCTGTTTAAGTAATTGTGTTATTATTACATTTCCAGATTTTGCCTTCAGCAGGATCGTCAGCTATGGTAATTCCTACAAATCAGTTGCTGATTTACAAAGAAATGAATTAGCTGTTCCGGACAACGAACAAAAGGATAAGAGCGAGTTGACTCGACCACCACGGGTGACGTCAATGGCGTGCAATACTAATTAGTAAGGTTACTTCGTAATTGAAATCTGTACGTCCTATAGAAAAATGGAAACAGGTTTTAGAATGGACAAATTAGGGCCTTTCAAAAAACATCATTTTTTACCGTGTAACTTGCTTTATAGTTTGACCACGGCTGTCCTTACATTTATTGAATGAATGTGGCCATGAAAAGTTAAAAAGTAGTATATTATAGTGTTGCCTGAAAATCTGCTAGAAAGGGGCGGAGCCAGCCGCGCCATCGCAAGCTGGCACCAGAGGCTTGGAGGAGCGTCGCCTGAGCGCGGCGCGACATTAATTCTTGGACGGTCGGAGCGAACGGACGTGCTAGGGAAATCTCTGAGACTTTGTGCTAAATTATTTGTGAAATTATTTAAATAATTATAAGCTTCAATTTGTGTTCTTGCTTTTTTTTTTTTAATGGATTTTGATACTAGTTGATAATATCAGAAGTGGGATAGTGCGCCGCTACTGCCTACCCGCTTTTGGTTATACCTGACCTCTATTAAAAGTTATTGCTAAAAATAGACTGGATCGCAAATCAAGTTCTTAACGTTTTCGTAGTCTTGCAAACGTTTATAATTCTTGTGTAGTGTCGATTAGAAATAATGGCAGACGAAGAACGTCCTGCTCGAGCATGTCGGCACAAGTGCGACTCGAGTAAAGAGGAATTAGATGCCAACCTTTGTTAGACTAAATTCGCTTGAACAAGGCTTCACCGCTCCTCCGCCGTCCAAACTTTCTTTTTCACAGCCCGACCTACCCGCGCTGGCGGATAGCGCTGCGATCGACCGGGTGACAACAGGTTTCGTGGTAAGGATACGTGCCCTTATCCATCGCAGGGGAGAGCGTTTCCTCCACGTATGGAGAAGCAACCGCTAGTAAAAGCTGTGGTAAAAGTAAGGTTTCGAAATTATTTTATCTCGAACTGTGTCTAAAACTTTAACGCATTACCAATGTCTGGTGCGAGGAAGTTGTTGCGAGCTAAGGAAATGAACAGGTAGGACGATAGTAAATGTCTTTCGTGGATAGGAAATTGTATAGAAGGGGACGTGCATACGTGGCTACACGAGTGGTCTAGCTCAGATCGTTCAGGGTCAAGTTTTAAACGTGACTTTATAGCTTTGTGCCTAAGAGATTGATATTTCGACTATTCTTTTTGAACTGGTGTCTACCGATTCCAAACATTACGTAACCTACGCGGAATATGTTAGGCGTTCTTTGCCGAAGTTGAACTTGGTCCAAGGTTTGTCAGACGAACTAATTGTTGTAATCGTTCTTAGGGGTATTACAGACCCCCACATTAAAGCAGCCGCAACAAATGCTAAGTTGGAACCGAAAGACCTGGTACATTTTCTTTCAATGTACGTAAAACCTAAAAATGATCCTAGATCTGCCCGCGAACATTTCCGTGTACCGCGTACCGTTAGTCTACCTGCAACTAGGTCTGACAATAGTAGAAAATCGGGTAATGACCTTAAATGTTATTTTTGTGGGAAAATGGGGCACAAACGTAGGGACTGTCGCAGTGCTAAGAGACAACGCTTATATGAGAGTTCCGGATCGAAATATTCTGAATCGCCGGCACCGTTGCCTTCGGTCACATGCACGTTCTGCAAAAAGAACGGCCACACGGTTAACAGCTGTTTTGCTAAACAACGATCAGAATCTTCGAACCAGAACCCACATAACGTGAATTTTTGTAGCAGACTAGATGATAATGTCTTCAAACCAAATAACGACGTCACAAGCGCAGTTATTCAAAGCATACCGGTCGACACATTAGTAGATAGCGGATCATGTATATCGCTAATATCTAGTTCGATACTGAAACATTTCAAAACTACCCCCAAACCAACATATCGTGTATTACGTGGTATAGGTAGCCAACTTGTCGAAAGCACGTCATTCGTAACGCTAGTAATCGAACTTTCTCGTATATCTATTGAGGCCGACCTATATGTGGTTCCTCGCGAGTGCATAAGCACGCCAGTTATCATAGGTACCGACATATTAGATCGCGAGGGTATCACTTATATCCGACAAAACGGCGTGCAGATTTTGACGCACACAGCAGCACCCACTGCTGTGAAAAACATCCAGCTCGATGTTAGTAAAGTAAATACGCCGCTTGAAGGCGAAGAGAAGGAACAGCTTTTGTCGGTTATAGGTGATTTCTCGACCTCGTTCATAACGGGTACGGCTACGTCAACCGTCACGACGGGCAGTATGAAAATTGCGCTGACTAGTGAGGAACCTGTATGCTATAGGCCCTATAGGTTAGCATACGATGAAAAACTGCGAGTCCGCAATATAGTGAACGACTTGTTGAGTAAAGGCATAATACGCGAATCCGAATCGCCTTATGCGAGCCCGGTCATTTTAGTTAAGAAAAAGGACGGCACAGATCGAATGTGCGTTGATTACAGAGCCCTAAATGCGCGTACTGTCAAAGATAAATTCCCTCTACCTGTAATCGACGATCATATCGACCGACTAGGTTCTAGCAAATTCTTTACGAGTTTAGACATGGCAACCGGTTTTCACCAAGTGCCAATGGAGGAAAACTCCATTGCTAAAACAGCTTTCGTGACAAGTGAGGCCCATTACGAGTATGTAAAAATGCCATATGGGCTATGTAACTCGCCAGTAGTTTACCAAAAGATCATTTCGAAGACCCTCAAACCTTTTATCGACTCAGGGAAAGTCCTGGTATATATAGATGACGTCCTCCTATTGTCAAATTCGATAGATGAAGGCTTGGCATTATTACGACAAGTCTTAGAGACACTGACCGCGTCTGGTTTTTCTATTAACCTCAAAAAGTGCACCTTTCTGAGTAGCGAGATAGAATATTTAGGAAGGGTTATTAGTAATGGTCAGGTTAGGCCGAGTACTGGGAAGGTTCAGGCTCTAGTAGACTCCCCGAAACCGCGTAACGTTAAGCAAGTAAGGCAGTTTCTTGGGCTTGCGGGTTACTTTAGACGTTATATTTCAAACTACGCACAGCGCACTGCTTGTATCGCACAGCTTACTAAGAAAAACGTCCCATTTGTATGGGGAGCGGAACAAGACAAATCTCGAGACTACGTAGTCCATTGTCTTACAAATGCGCCGGTTCTAGCAATCTATGATCCCCAATTACCTACGGGCTACGGCGCTGTCCTCATACAAATCCATAAAGGCGGATTGAGACGCGCTGTAGCATATTTTAGCAAGTCCACTCAAGGAGCGGAGCCAAAATACCACTCCTACGAGCTGGAAACGTTAGCCGTAGTAAAAGCACTTCAACACTTTAGAAAGTACCTACTAGGCATACCATTTAAAATAGTCACCGACTGCAACGCGCTAAAGTTAACCGAGCGAAAGAAAGATTTACTCCCACGAGTAGCTAGGTGGTGGCTATACATGCAGGACTATCATTACAGTATACAGAAAGGGCTCTTTGATGTCTCACGCGGACTACCTAAGTAGGAATCCTATTGACGTTCGTCATATTCAAAGTCCCAAAAATTGGGCCAAGTTAGCCCAATCCGCGGATGAGGAGACTCTTGACCTCATTGACAAACTTAGTAACGGGCAGTTAGATTCTTCCCGCTATGTCCTAAAGAATGGCCTCCTATATGTCAAATACTCTCCCATAGGACAGGAAACCCGCCTTCTGTGTTTTATCCCTAAAGGATATAGACTCAGCCTACTTCACGTATTCCACGACGACCAAGACCATATCGGGTACGATAAAACTGTAGAACTTATTCTACGACATTTCTGGTTCCCCGGATTACGAGCTTTCGTTAGGAAATACCTAAAACACTGTATCGTGTGCCTGTCCCAAAAACGCGTACCGCATGCTCCTAACCAACCCATTGAATCTTGGACTAAACCCGACGAACCATTCTCGGTAGTGCACATGGATGTACTGGGCCCATTACCTGAGTCTCATGGCAAAAGATATGTTCTGTTGATGGTAGATGCATTTTCAAAATTTTGCCTCCTCTACGCCCTATGTCGCCAAGATACTGAAGAGCTAAAACATGCGTTTACTGACGCAGTCTCATTATTCGGGTCTCCTAGACTTCTAGTAACGGATAGGGCGCGAATGTTTGAAAGCTCTGCGTTTCAAGTCATGGTTAGGTCATTTGGTAGCGATATCCATTTTATTACACCCGGCATGCATCATGAAAATGGCCAAGCCGAACGTTATTGTAGGACATTACTTAACCTACTCCGAATTGAAGTCAATTACCGAGAACAAAGCTGGTCCGATGTTTTGTGGAAGACTCAACTAATACTAAATAGCACACAGCACAGCACGACTGATATGTCCCCACTTCAGTTGCTCATTGGCACCGA
Organism: Horisme vitalbata; assembly: GCA_951804965.1. Taxonomy (NCBI): domain Eukaryota; kingdom Metazoa; phylum Arthropoda; class Insecta; order Lepidoptera; family Geometridae; genus Horisme; species Horisme vitalbata. Next base: position 12,470,781 of record OX638088.1, on the reverse strand, counting down.
CTCATCTACGCCCGTCATACGTGCTCTTGTCCGAGATGTCGCTTTTGACATAGCGACTCCTAACCGCGAGGCGACCATGGTACTACGTAGACAACGTGCCTCATCACTGTTGATGGCTAATCAGGGTAGACAAGACAGCTACGTAAATAAAGGCCGTACTCCTCCTCGTGAGTTTAATGTAAACGACAAAGTATTTGTTATCAAAGCTTCACAGGCAGCAGGAAAATTAGATTCCTGCATGCGCGGGCCCTACAAGGTGCTGGAACGCCTCCCACACCAACGGTACGAGCTAGAGTTGTTGGTCGGCTCTTACGGGAAACGTACACAGGCCGCCGCCGTAAACATGGTGCTGTGGGCAGGAGAGTGGTCTCCTGAGACCTGCGCTGCATTTTTCGCAAGTGAGTTGCCTCTGAACCTATTTATAGCACGTGTGTTCTCTACCACGGCAGGTTACGTCTGGTATCGAGTGTGTTCTCTACCACGGCAGGTTACGTCTGGTATCGAGTGTGTTCTCTACCACGGCAGGATTACGTCTGGTATCGAGTGTGTTCTCTACCACGGCAGGATTATGTCTGGTATCGAGTGTGTTCTCTACCACGGCAGGATTACGTCTGGTATCGAGTGTGTTCTCTACCACGGCAGGATTACGTCTGGTATCGAGTGTGTTTTCTACCATGGCAGGATTACGTCTGGTATCGAGTGTGTTCTCTACCACGGCAGGATTACGTCTGGTATCGAGTGTGTTCTCTACCATGGCAGGATTACGTCTGGTATCGAGTGTGTTCTCTACCACGGCAGGATTACGTCTGGTATCGAGTGTGTTCTCTACCATGGCAGGATTACGTCTGGTATCGAGTGTGTTCTCTACCACGGCAGGATTACGTCTGGTATCGAGTGTGTTCTCTACCATGGCAGGGCAGTTAGCTCATCAGGAGCGCTGACGGGGCATACTAGTCACTGCCACATGTACTTCCTATTTCCTTTTCCTGGCCAGGTTGTGTGTATTTAAGGGGGCCCTCGTGAGATCGATGTATGTGATTGTGTAACGCTCGTGAGATCGATGTATGTGATTGTGTAACCCTCGTGAGATCGATGTATGAATTATGTTGAAAGTAGATTTTGAAAGAAGTATGTTTCCAAGTATGCGCGCAAAGCGAATAACGATTGTAGATGTATGTACATTGCTGGAAGTAGGTTTTGAAAGGAGTATGTTTACCAAACTTGATTTTGAGTGATACTTTCTTGTGTTTAACCTTTCTGCCTATTTCAGCCGTTAAAAATATAAGCCAAGCAGAGTTTCTTGCCAATTCTTCTCTGTTTGGTCGCGTTCCGAATTGGTGTAAATTATAAAAAAAAATAACGATTCAAAGCGTGCTTTAAGGTTCCTACAGCCAAATAAATTTTTACTTTAACTTTGCTTTGATGTTACTGATGAGACTATTCCTGAAGACAAGGCTGACCCAAGCCGCGAGCATCCTAGGGTTGCGGACGAGGACGACCGCCCGTCAGGAGAGGCCGTGTTGCCTGAAAATCTGCTAGAAAGGGGCGGAGCCAGCCGCGCCATCGCAAGCTGGCACCAGAGGCTTGGAGGAGCGTCGCCTGAGCGCGGCGCGACATTAATTCTTGGACGGTCGGAGCGAACGGACGTGCTAGGGAAATCTCTGAGACTTTGTGCTAAATTATTTGTGAAATTATTTAAATAATTATAAGCTTCAATTTGTGTTCTTGCTTTGTTTTTTTTAATGGATTTTGATACTGGTTGATAATAATAGTATATTTAGGATATCTTCCGCTTGACACATTACTTTCTACATTTCTTTTAAATATCTTTGATATCTCAGAATAATATCTTAAATAGACGAAAGATTTCTGGAAATACACTAACGTTTATACGTTATTATTTTTTATGATGCAATGTTATAATAACTTAAAATATACATCATAGTAAACTAGATGCATCAAGGTAGGTCTGTTGTCTATTTACAATTACATTTGATATATTTTTTAATTTTAATTTAAAAAATAACTTCGAAAACTTGAATCATTCAAACCAGTCACGCGTTAGCGCTTGTCAAAGCTGGACCTATGTAAATTTTTTTCAGGCACCACAACTTTTTCACTCGAATCTGGCATCTCTTTCGCACTCACTGCGCGCCGCTGAGAGTCGAGTTTCATCATCAAATCACAGGTTTTGATACCATAAAGCGAGTACTTTTTTGTCGGTATTATCATCATCATCAGCCTAAATAAGTTATACCTTTGTCAGTAGGTTTTATAGAAAACAGATGAGGAAGTATGTTTGGACACCAAACATGACAGCATAAAGGTTTTCGCACATTACACCGACTCAACGCTGACTCAGAGCGGCACATTGACATGAAGTGCACTTCACGTCAACGTGCCGCCCTGCAACACCGTAACGTGCCACCTTGAGGACGTCGTGACGATTTGATGAGGACAAGCCGTTAATTAACAAACTAAACGTCAATACGGGGATACAAAACCACTACTACCACAATAAAAAAAAATGTGTGGTCCAAGTATTCAAAATCTATCTATGGTGATGGGAACAAGCCCTAAGCTCCCTCTCTTCATTTACGTATGACATCTACGAGAATGCAATACCGAATGTATGAATTAGAAGTCATTTACGTCACCCGCGGTGGGCAAGTTAATTCGCACTTTACCGGTCTTGTTTTTACTGAAGTTGTTTTTTCTACCTTTAAATTATACATAAGACATTCATACATCATACACTCATACATACATACATACATACATACATACATACATACATACATACATACATACATACATACATACATTCATACATACACACACACATACACACACATACACACTCACACACACACACACACACACACACACACACACACTAAGGATTTTAGATTTACCTCGCTCTGCTCGAGAGTTATTATACAAACACTAGAGTAACTCTAGCCCCTCGTTGTGCTCGCACTCGTGATTCGAAATGGGAGGCGTGACGTAAGACACTGCTTTATTGCCTTGATTCACCATCATTATCATCATCATCACCAACAGCTATAGGGAACAGTCCACAGATGGATATAGCCACCCTTTCCTTGGATTTATTTTTTGAGGAAAGTACTTAGAATTATTTAGTAGGATTGAGGTAAAGTTTTTCCCACTCACCAAAAAGGAAAATGTAGCCGTAATTCATATTTTTGTCCACAAAACGCCACCACAGGATTGCAGACTGGGGCTTTATCGGAGGTAACTCACTCTTTTCTGAAACAAATTATCATCACAACTACGCATATACATCCCATCAAAAATACAAATGTGAAATGAGAGCCAAGTTCAGTATTATGATAATTATATGCCTTAGTTGACTTCAACGACAAAAGAAATGAGATCTAAATGGGTGCCAAGTTCAATGGTCAGTCCTAAACTTATTTATAACAACATAAGAAAGAGGACTATCTACCCACAATATAGGTTCTCCTAGAGTGGGAGTTAGTGAATTCTAAATATCGAATGTATTCTTTAAAATATTTTTGACAGAACTTTTCATACTGACTAACCTCGATAGCCAATCATACATAATATTTACCTAATAAGTTAATACATAATTTTTAAAATATTTTTTGTAAAACGTACCCATGACCCGCGACCTGTGCACCCACTGGTGGGTGTAGGGGTAATTCCTGTTTACCCGTGTACCCACTGCGATATGGTTGGAATTAATTATCGATGAAAAAATTAAATAATATAGGTATTTTAAGTACAAAAGTTTGGATGTTTGTTATTCTCAAACACGCAAAAACATTCTGAATGGATTCGGATACAGATTTACACACAGATCTGCGGGGTGATCGGCTAATTCGGTTGCAAACAGAAACGATTGACACTGATCCTGTATTAGCAAACTGTGACAGTTTATCAATTGACTTTCATTAAATTTCGACGAATTATAGGTCAAAGTTTGTAAAAACAGGATCGCTGTCAATCACTTCTGTTTGCAACAGAGTTAGCCGATCACCCCGCTGAATGTCTGTCTTCCTTCATTTCATGTTTTTATATTCTCATCATTTTTGTTATTATTTTTAGAATAATGAGTACATCAAGACTGCACCTCATATAAATGAATGTAAACCTGATGATTACAAATATGAAGTAGCGTTAGCTATGGATAATGCAAGAATGGATGCTGGATGAATTTTAACTCATGTGCCATCATTTAATAATGCTAAACATTCGTTATATAATAGTAGAAATCTACATTATCAAGTACGGAAAAACAGTATATACAAAACTAGATGAAGTAGAAGAACCGATTAAATTTTAACCGTATTTAAAAGCAGACTATTACGATCCGGAAGATAATATTAGAATATTATTTTTTGCTACAGAAGATTCATTAAAGCTCGTGAATGAAATAGAAGAGGTTTTTATAGATGGTACATTCAAGTCAGTCCCCTCTCCATTTTATCAGTTGGTAGTCATACATGCCGAAAATGGAAGCAACTCTACGTCAACTAAAGTCGATCCTTTGTTTTTTGTGCTACTTCCCAACAAAAATGAGAAGACATAAATAAATAAATAAATAAATAAATAATCCTGGACGTTATCACACAGCATCATGCAGCCCCAAACTAAGCAGAGCTTGTATTATGGGAACCACATGATTGATATACTACATAGATACATTTTTTTTTTTGTAAATACATACATATCATACATAGAAAACACCCAGACCCGAGACAAATATCTGCAGAACATGCAAACATTTGTCCCGCAGCGGGAATCGAACCCGCAACCTTCTGCGTCACAGGCGGACCTTCGCCCACTGCGCCACAGAGGTCGACATATAGAGTAATATTTGATTTGATAACTACAGTCGTTCCATATTTAAAGCCAAAAATAGTTCACGCCGATTTCGAATTTGATATAACAAACGCAATTAAAACATTATTTCCAAAAATTATTGTTGTTCGATGCTACTTCCATTGTACAAATAGTCTTTGGAAAAAGGCAAAAACTCTATGTATTAAATGTAAAACTTTACGGCGCATCGTGGGTTTATGTTGCAATTTACCTCTTTTACCGAATGATATGATTTTGGAGGGCTGGAATTACATAACTAACGAATGTAATGACATTAATAATAAAAAAATAGAAAATTTTCTTTCTTACTTCAAAAAATTTTATCTAAAAAAAAATTCATCGACGAATGGTGCGTGAATAACAAACGTCACCAAACTAACAATGTTAGCGAAAGCTGGAATTCGGGGATTAATAAAAATATTAATAAAAATTATAAGACGGTTGCAAAGTTGTTATCCAAAATACTTGCACCAAACAAGAAATTAACTAAAAGGCGCGATGAAATGTATCAAATTCGAGATAATCAGATAATTAATGCACAAATGCAACTACCTATTAACAAATGAGATAAGCGTTGGTCATTTTTTAGACAAATTACGTTAATTATTATGTATTAGTTTGTTCCTGTTAAATGTAATCTAGTCTCCTTTAGATTGTTAGTTTTAATAAACAAATTGAGTTATCGTATTATTATTATTTGTGTTTTTTCATCGATAACTAGCTGACCCGGCGAACTTCGTACCGCCTTAGCGTAGCAATGATGCACTATTTTTCAATATTTCTGAGAGATTTTCTTAATATTTTTTTCCGTAAGAACCTTTTCCTAATAATAACAAATACAACAAAAAAAGAATTAGTGAAATCGGTCCAGCCATTCACGCGTAATGCCGTGACCAAGGAAAACGGGTTTCATTTTTATATATATAGATTAATTCCAACCATATCGCAGTGGGTACACGGTAAACAGGAATTACCCCTACACCCACCGGTGGGTGAAGCCAGTACCCACTGGCTTCACCCACCGGTGGCACGGGTCGCGGGTCGTACCCATTGTTGCATGTTTTGTATTATATAAATAAATAAACTTAACTCAAAACTCTTTTTATCAAACTAAAATATAATTTTTTTTATAACTTAGGATAATAAATTGAAGGTCTGAAATGGCTTGTTTCTGATTTACTCCTTTGTATTCACCCCACTACCTTTCTGAATGCCAAATTTAAACTTTCTGGGTCATCTGAGGGCTTACCACGGGTTTTGATAGTTTTCGAAAACTTTTTAGGTTTTGGTATCTTTCCATACATTTTCGTACAGCGCCTCTAGGGAAACGTGCATGAACTACGAAAATGTATCTAAAGATCAGTGTTGCCGTTTTTTATTTGGAGAAAATGCTAAAACATGTTGCAAAAAAATGCTAAATAACTTTTAAAAATGCTAAATAAAATGCTAAAATCTACATTTTTCTTTTGAATTCCTTAGGAATTTTGAATTTTTAGGTAACGTACAAAAAAATGTTAATCATAAAAATATGCTAAATGCGAATTTTTCAAGCTAACAGACCCGAAAATATGCTAAATTTAGCATTAAAAATGCTAAAACAGCAACACTGGGAAAGATACCGAAACTTATAAAGTTTTCGAAAACTATCAAAACTCGTGGTAAGCCCTCTGAAACTGGGTCAGAATTTTGATCTATATGTCAGACATTTTTGGACGTTATTATCTAAAACTGATAAAAATTTACTTGTTTCTGATTTATAGATAGATAAATTGATATTGCTTTATTGCACACCATACAAAGAATTACAAATTATTGAAACAGGCACTAAAAATTATGGTACAATGGGCGACCTTATCGCTTAAAGCAATCTCTTCCAGGCAACCTTTGGATGGAGAGATAGTTTCATAACAAACAGGAACGGCGGTGTGCCTAGTCCAAAAAAAAAAAAAAAAACAATACAATAGACTACATCCAAATACATACTAATATTTACTTACTATAAAATATAACTTAATATATGATATACTAATAAAGAAATAAATAATATTCATGAAATAATAATAATAATAATAATATAATAGCTCCATACAATGATTACAAGAAGTAAAGGAAAAGCAAAAGCGGAAACTAGCATAGCACACCCAACACCACCTCCACCTGCTCCGTCAAGCTCCGCGTCGTCGTCTGGGGATGAGGTATTCGCCACCCCCCCGGACACCAGCGCGTCGAGCGACGAGAGCAGGCCCCCGTCGCCTCCGCCGCCGCGACCACCTGTGCGGCGTGGGCGGCCACCGCTGTCGGCCGGCTTGGGGTCTGCGGGACAATCTGCCCCGCGTCCGACCCCCGCCTCCACCAGCAATGTGCGACGTATGAAGTGGACAAAGATAATAAATGAAAACGTCATGCGCGCATATTATAGGGCTACAGAGGGAGGAACCAACCGCACCGCGTACATTGTCCGGATGCTGCCTCTATTTCAGGTGCTTGAGCCAACTGTCACCGCCACTGCACAACGGCTATCGGATCAGGTACGAGCCATCCAACGATTAAAATTGTTGGATGACTCGTTACTTGACCGGCTTCGCGCTGAAATCCAAAGTGATCAAGTAGCTGACCACTCGCAGCGGGTCCTGGCTGCCGCTCTGCCGGTTACGACAACTCTGATACCGGTAACGACGCAGCCGGACCCCGCTGCTGACGACGTCGACTACGAGATCACCAGCGTGACAAACCAGGTAAATGAGCAATTGAGGAGGACTTTGGAGGATGCGATTTTATCGTACCGGTCCGCACCTCTCGATGAAAGACCGCGTTTGCCTCGCTTGCCCACTCACAGACGAAACTTAGATGTAATGGAGGCCTTGAATCCTTTGTTGGTCCCTTATCTAGAGACTAGCGAAGGACTAGCCGATACCCATTCGATCCTTTACTGCGGAGCCGTGGCGGCATGTCGTGTTGCACGTGTCAAGTTCCCAAACTCCACGCGAGCACCACGACCTGTCGACAAAATTCCAGCTTGGCAAGTACGGATCGAACGGCGGATCGGTAAATTCAGGACCCTCATTGCAAAGCTAAGTTGCTTCAGAGGAGGCAATACTCGCCCCCGAGTGATGCGTTTTGTGACACAGGCCTTTGCTGGAACCGATACTCGGCCCCGAGATTATATGGCATGTGTCACAGAACGCATTGACTTTCTGAAGCAGAAAATCTCTGCATGGGCAAGCCGCATTCGTCGGTATCGAGAACGTTTGGACCGATATTGGCAAAATCGAAACTTCCAAAGTGACCAGAGGAAGGTGTACCGAAACTGGGAGAAACCTGACCAATGTGTGATGGACAGGCGTGTAACGGATGCGGACGCCATGAATAATTTCTGGCGCAGCATCTGGTCTGTGCCCATCCAGCACACGGAGGGAGATTGGATGGATGTGGTGAGTAGAGAGTGTGAATCTATTGAAACCATGGGAGCTGTTGAGATTAGCCCCATAGATGTCAGATTTGCAATCCGTTCGACCCATAACTGGAAAAGTCCTGGACCGGACGGGTTGCATAACTTCTGGCTGAAGTGGTTTCGGTGTTCACACCCTGTACTCGCCACACAGTTTCAAGAAGCCCTCGAGCTTGGGTCTCTCCCAAGTTTCATGACGACTGGAGTCACCTTCCTGCTCCACAAATCTGGTAGTACCGCGGAAGCAAAGAACTACAGACCCATCACGTGCCTACCTACCATCTACAAGCTCCTTACGTCCATTCTGACCGTAAAAATTAATGCGCACATAGTTGCAAATAATATTTTGGCTCCTGCTCAGAATGGATGTAGGGTGGGGTCCCGCGGTACTAAGGAGCTCCTCCTCATTGACATGACCATTAGCCAGCAGATCAGGCGCAGCAAGGGGAACCTCTCCACTGCATGGATAGACTACAAGAAGGCGTATGATTCGGTACCTCATACATGGCTGGAGAGGATCTTAGAGTTGTATAAAATTGATGCAACTTTGAGATCCTTCTTAGGTACATGCATGAGACAGTGGATCACAGTTCTTCGTCATCCAGGTAGCGGACGGGATCCCTCTGCTCCGCAAGATCTGATTCGCATAGAGCGGGGTATTTTCCAGGGCGACAGTCTGAGTCCCCTATGGTTCTGCCTGGCACTGAATCCTCTTAGTACTCTGCTAAAGGATTCAGAGCTAGGCTATCGACTTCGGAGAGAGGGTGGTATCGTTTCTCACCTGTTGTACATGGATGACCTCAAACTTTTCGCGCCGAGAAAACCAGAGCTGCTGACTCTGTTGAATATCACACATATATTCAGCAGTGCCATCAGCATGGAGTTCGGTGTCGATAAGTGTGCGGTCATGCAAGTACAGCGGGGGAAAGTTGTAAATACTACAAACTTACAGCTTTCCGATACGATATCCCTCAGATCTCTTTCCGATATCGAAACCTACAAATATCTCGGTATGTCAGAAGCGTTAGGTATAGTAGACAGAGACATAAAACAGTCTGTGAAGGAGCGATTCTTTTGCCGCCTGACTAAAGTACTCAATAGTCTTCTGTCGGGTGGTAACAAGGTTCGAGCCTTCAACGGCTGGGTTATGCCTCTGCTCATCTATACTTTTGGCATATTGAAATGGACTCAGACTGAACTTGACGCCCTTGACTGTAAGGTTCGTCAACTTCTTACGACACACAGAACGCGACATCCACGCTCGTCGGTAATGAGGATGTACATCCCGCGGAAATGTGGGGGCCGCGGCTTTTTAAATGCCAAGACCCTCCATAACCGCGAGGTGTGCAAGCTCAGAGAATACTTCCTCCATGCCGACAGTGAGATGCATCGTGATGTCGTAGCAGTTGACAAGAACCTTACCCCGCTCTCACTGGCTAAGGAGAACTGGCACAAACCTACGGTGCTGAGTGCCCTCGAACGCAAGGTGGTATGGGAGAGTAAGGAGCTGCACGGACGGTTCTACAAAGCCCTTACAGGGCCTGATGTAGACCTACTCGCATCCGTAAACTGGCTACGTTTCGGTGACCTCTTTGGGGAAACTGAAGGTTTTGTCTGTGCGATTATGGATGAGGTAATAAAGACGAACAACTACCGAAAGTATATCATGAAGGATGGAACCGTTGACATTTGCAGAGCTTGTCATCGTCCCGGTGAATCCCTCAGACATATACTTTCGGGTTGTTCGCACCTCGCTAACACTGAATACTTGCACAGACATAACCAAGTAGCAAAGATCATCCATCAGCAGCTTGCTCTCCAATACGACCTTGTCGGTCCAGAGGTTCCGTACTATAAGTACGCACCGGTACCGGTTCTCGAAAATGGTCGTGCTACGCTCTACTGGGACCGCTCTATCATCACGGACAGGACTATTCTTGCGAATAAACCTGATATCGTCTTGGTAGACCGGTCGGAACGCCGGGCGATACTTGTTGACATAACCATCCCACATGACGCTAATCTCGTGAAGGCCGAGAAGGACAAGCTTAGCAAGTACCTCGACTTGGCACACGAGATTACCGCTATGTGGGATGTCGACTCAACAATTATCGTTCCGATAGTCGTTTCAGTGAACGGTCTGATAGCGAAGAGCCTTGACCAATACCTTAAGAGGCTCTCGCTAGGCAGCTGGATCAAGGGTCAGATACAGAAGGCGGCTCTCCTGGACTCGGCACGCATTGTGCGGAGGTTCCTCTCTCTGCAGCCCTAGCCACCGACCGTTTGAGCCTTGCCCCGCGGTCGGTGGTCCACCATTTTGGATATATTTTTTACTATAATGTTTTTTTTATATTATTTTTGTACATAGTAGATTAAAAATGTTTTAAATTTTATAGTAAAAAATGTATTTTTTATGAGTTTTAAAATGAATAAAGTGTCATAATATAATATTAATTAATATAATTATAATTTCGAGCTTGGGTCTCTCCCAAGTTTCATGACGACAGGAGTCACCTTCCTGCTCCACAAATCTGGTAGTACCGCGGAAGCAAAGAACTACAGACCCATCACGTGCTTACCTACCATTTACAAGCTCCTTACGTCCATTCTGAGCATAAAAATTAATGCGCACATAGTTGCAAATAATATTTTGGCTCCGGCTCAGAATGGATGTAGGGTTGGGTCCCGCGGTACTAAGGAGCTCCTCCTCATTGACATGACCATTAGCCAGCAGATCAGGCGCAGCAAGGGGAACCTCTCCGCTGCATGGATAGACTACAAAAAGGCGTATGATTCAGTGCCTCATACATGGCTGGGGAGGATCTTAGAGTTGTATAAAATTGATGCAACATTGAGATCCTTCTTAGGTACGTGCATGAGACAGTGGATCACAGTTCTTCGTCATCCAGGTAGCGGACGGGATCCCTCTGCTCCGCAAGATCTGATTCGCATAGAGCGGGGTATTTTCCAGGGCGACAGTCTGAGTCCCCTATGGTTCTGCCTGGCACTGAATCCTCTTAGTACTCTGCTAAAGGATTCAGGGCTAGGCTATCGACTTCGGAGAGAGGGTGATATCGTTTCTCACCTGCTGTACATGGATGACCTCAAACTTTTTGCGCCAAGAAAACCAGAACTGCTGACTCTGTTGAATATCACACAGATATTCAGCAGTGCCATCAGCATGGAGTTCGGTGTCGAGAAGTGTGCGGTCATGCAAGTACGGCGGGGGAAAGTTGTAAATACTACAAACTTACAGCTTTCCGATACGATATCCCTCAGATCTCTTTCCGACATCGAAACCTACAAATATCTCGGTATGTCAGAAGCGTTAGGTATGGTAGACAGAGACATAAAACAGTCGGTGAAGGAGCGATTCTTTTGCCGCCTTACTAAAGTACTCAATAGTCTTTTGTCGGGTGGTAACAAGGTTCGAGCCTTCAACGGCTGGGTTATGCCTCTGCTCATCTATACTTTTGGCATATTAAGATGGACTCAGACTGAACTTGACGCCCTTGACTGTAAGGTTCGTCAACTTCTTACGACACACAGAATGCGACATCCACGCTCGTCGGTAATGAGGATGTACATCCCGCGGAAATGTGGGGGCCGCGGCTTTTTAAATGCCAAGACCCTCCATAACCACGAGGTGTGCAAGCTCAGAGAATACTTCCTCCATGCCGACATTGAGATGCATCGTGATGTCGTAGCAGTTGACAAGAACCTTACCCCGCTCTCACTGGCTAAGGAAAACTGGCACAAACCTACGGTGCTGAGTGCCCTCGACCGCAAGGTGGTATGGGAGAGTAAGGAGCTGCACGGACGGTTCTATAAAGCCCTTACAGGGCCTGATGTAGACCTACTCGCATCCGTGAACTGGCTACGTTTCGGTGACCTCTTTGGGGAAACTGAAGGTTTTGTCTGTGCGATTATGGATGAGGTAATAAAAACGAACAACTACCGAAAGTATATCATGAAGGATGGAACCGTTGACATTTGCAGAGCTTGTCATTGTCCCGGTGAATCCCTCAGACATATACTTTCGGGTTGTTCGCACCTCGCTAACACTGAATACTTGCACAGACATAACCAAGTAGCAAAGATCATCCATCAGCAGCTTGCTCTCCAATACGACCTTGTCGGTTCAGAGGTTCCGTACTATAAGTACGCACCGGTACCGGTTCTCGAAAATGGTCGTGCTACGCTCTACTGGGACCGCTCTATCATCACGAACAGGACTATTCTTGCGAATAAACCTGATATCGTCTTGGTAGACCGGTCGGAACGCCGGGCGATACTTGTTGACATCACCATCCCGCATGACGCTAATCTCGTGAAGGCCGAGAAGGACAAGCTTAGCAAGTACCTTGACTTGGCACACGAGATTACCGCTATGTGGGATGTCGACTCAACAATTATCGTTCCGATAGTCGTTTCAGTGAACGGTCTGATAGCGAAGAGCCTTGACCAATATCTTAAGAGGCTCTCGCTAGGCAGCTGGATCAAGGGTCAGATACAGAAGGCGGCTCTCCTGGACTCGGCACGCATTGTGCGGAGGTTCCTCTCTCTGCAGCCCTAGCCACCGACCGTTTGAGCCCTGCCCCGCGGTCGATGGTCTCCCGTTTTGATACATTTTTTACTATAATGTTTTCGATATTTATTTATGTACATAAGTAGTATTAAGTATAATAGTAAAAAATGTATTTTAGACGAGTTTACAATTAAATAAAGTGTCATAATAATATAAATTATATAAAGAAATATAATATTAAATAATAAATATAAATATGTACAAACGATCAACAAAAGTCATAAGCATTAATAAACAATACACTTATTTGGATATTTTACTTATATTGTAGAAGGCGTTGAAAGATAGTGATTGGCTACTAAGTTTTTGAAAATAGGCAGAGACTTTGCATGACGGATATTAACAGGAAGAGCATTCCACAGTTTTATAGCCTGCAGCGTAAACGAGTTGCTATAAAAACATGTGAAATGGACCGGAGTCTTTAATTGGAGGGTTTCAGAGGAGCGCAAGGACCGGGAATTGGAGAGGTAAAGGAACTCAAAACGTTCCTTAAGGTATGAGGGGGTAGTGGGATTAAAAAGTATTCCGTAGAGGAGAGAAAGGATATGAGCGTTCCGGCGAAGGCGAATAGGCAACCACTTGAGCTTATTGCGATATTCGGAGACATGGTCATATTTCCGCAGGCCAAATATAAAGCGGATGGAGAAATTTTGGAGCCGCTCAAGTTTATTTAGTTGGTCTTCAGTTAAGTCAGGGTAGCTGGCGTCAGCATAGTCCAGAATGGGAAGTAACAGTGATTGAGTAAGCGCAACTTTAGTGGATGTCGGAAGGAAATTACGCAACCGTCTAAAGGGAGGCAGCTGAAGCAAAGGTCTTTTGACTAAGTGCTGTTAACTGAGGTTGCCACGAGAGATCTTTGTCTATGAGCAAGCCTAAATTTTTAACGACCTCACTAATTTTCATGACATTCCCATCAAAGACAACTTGCGGAAGGAGGAGCCAATCAATCTTAGTAATCATCCTCGAGCTTCCTACGACTATCACTTGTGTTTTTGCTGGATTTACTTTTAAACCAAAGGATTTACTCCACTCGAGGATGATTTGCAAGTTGTCATTAGTGCGTAATATGGCTTCACCTAACCGCTCCACCGGAGCCTGCGTGTAGATTTGCAAATCATCTGCATAAAGGTGGTAGGAAGAAGATAGTTTATTTAGAAGATAGTTTGTTTTTTGATTTATTCCTTTGTATTTCTAGTTCAACTGGAACTGGTTTAGAATTTGGATATATAGGTCAGTCAGCGATTTTTTAAAGTTTCTATCATGACGATATATATTTTTTTTGTTTCTGATTTATTACTTTGTATTCAACCAACTACCTTTCTGAATGCCTAATATGAACTTTCAAGGTCATCAAGAACTGGTAAGAATGTTGATCTATAGGTCAGACATTTTTGGACGTTTTATTCTTATAATTATAATTTACTAGTTCCTGATTTATTCCTTTGTATTAACCTAACTACTTACTTGGATGCCAAATTTGAACTTTCTAGGTCATTTGGAACTGGGTTAGAATTTTGATTTGTAGGTCAGTCAGTGATAAAAATGACGCTTTTTGGACGTTAATAATAAAAATAACCGTTTGAAGTATGTATATAAAATTTTGAGCACAAATTTATCTCAATAGTTTCAATAAATAACCCAAATTTGACATCGTGAAATAGTTTTTTAGTTATGAGGAGGTCAAAAGTGGCTCCAAATGGTTCGTGTACTCCAGTAACACACGGTGCTCTGCTCGTCAGTTCTGTTAGCTTGAACTTGGCTTGACACGCTACCGCGTGTCTAGATATCAAAGCGTTCGTCTGCTACTCGAGCCACTTCTGTGAGGCCTGCAGTCAACGTGCTAGTGTCTTGTGTATAACACTTAGAGTACTGAAAACACACTTGTTCCAGGGCGCGAGATGCTACCCCACCCACTGCTGCGAGGCCTGCAGTCAACGTGCTAGATATGATTTAGCTTCACATAAATTTAGCTTAATTTTTAATATATCAATACACTGGTATAAGTGCCCCCCTTAGGGGTAACGATTCCCTATACTTCTAACACAAAATTTCAGCGAGTTTTTCAAGGATTTGTATGCTATTTTTACTGCTATTTTTGATTGATATGTGGCTTCGAAAAACATTAATTATAGGTTTTAATATTCTTCAGGGAACCTATATCCCTGTATAAGTGATATCGTGTTATGAAAAATATTTTTTCTTGCTTAAAATTATGATATCACCCTCTCACCCCCCTACCTTCGTGAGCGCTTTGATTTTATTGTTCCTCGTGGTGTGCCCTGCAGATCAACTAAGTCCCTCGTGATGTGCCCTGCAGATCAACTAAGTCCCTACTTCTCAAAACTTCATCTCATTCTTCTGGCCGCTATGGTGAGTCTTTCTCCGTTAAGGCGGTGAGACTTTGGAACTCCTTTCCCCATACTATCCGTGACAGTCCTTCGCCTAACGTCTTTAAGTCAAAATTGAAAGAGCAGGGACGAACTCTTTCAGGGTTAAGATCGCCTTTGTACATAGCTTTTAACTAAACTTTTTTCATTACTTATTTTACAGTGTACAATAATGAATAAAGGATATATTTTGTTGTTTAAAAATTGGTATTTATTTGATGTTGGTGTATTTTTTATTTTTTAAATAATTTAGTTTATTTCCTCTCCTCCTAAATCGGTCTCCTCAGTACTGACGGTCGTGACCCCCTCTATGAATTACTTTTGCTTATATGATACTGCGCCACCCCAATCTGTTATGGGCTGTATGAATGGCTTGGTGAAACTTAGACTCGAGTGTGGTGCGGATCTGATCCGACCAACGCAACTGACTTCGGCCTCTAGGTCTTTTCCCATTTACTTTTCCAGTAATGAGAAGTTTCTCTAGGTCGTCACCGCTTTTCCGTGCTATGTGGCCAAAATACTCAAGGACTCTTGAAGACAGATGGAAGATAGTCTTGTTGTTATTCCCAGTTCCTTGAGTATTGATACATTGGTCCTTCTCGCTGTCCAGGGAATTAGTAGCATTCTTCACCAACACCACATTTCGAAAGCGTCTATATGTCTACGGTCATTCGCTCTTAGAATCCAAGTTTCTGCAACATAGAGGAATATGGAAATAATAAGTGTGCGGACAAGTCTCGTTTTGGTTGTTTTGGAGATGTTTCTGTCTTTCCATATTCTTTGTAGTTGCCTCATTGTGTTTTTTGCCATTCCTACTCTTCTATGCACTTCAGGTTCGCAGGAGCCGGTATTTGATATAGTAGAGCCCAGGTATGTTAAGTCCTTGAAAATCTCGAGATTAAGTGTCCCAGTGAGCTCCAGTGGTACGGTCTACAACCATAACCTTTGTCTTGGTTCTGTTAATGGAAAGACCCAAACTTGTACTGACCAGTTCCATTTTGTGTAGTAGCTCTTTCATTTTGGTTTCCGAAGCAGCCAGCAGGGTGGTGTCATCAGCATATCTCAAATTCGTCATTTTGACGCCGTTTATGCTTACCTCTCCCTCCCAGTTGTCGCATGTGTGTCTTATTAAGTACTCTCCATATGCATTAAACAATATGGTTGAGAGAATACAGCCCTGTCTCACGCCTTTCTGAAAGGTGAATGGTTCGGAGGTAGCCGATCCAACTTTTACTATACGTGACTATTACTGTAGAGGGACTCAAGAAGCGCGATTAGATGGTGTGGTACTCCCAATTTGGCTAGGTCTTTCCATAGTTGAGACTAGTTGACACAGTTGAAAGCTTTGCTGTAGTCGACAAAGCATAGGATTAGTGGTGTGTCAAACTCGAATGACTTTTCTATGAGTTGCCTTACATTAAAAATGTGCTCGCGAGTGCCTCTTCCTTTGACGAAACCTGCCTTCTTCTGTTCTTCCAGTATCTGCCAGTCAATGTTTTATCTGATTCGGTTATTTATTATATGTTATAGAATTTTACTGGCGTGTGATATATCGGACAGTGTTCTGTAATTATCACACTTCTTCGTCGAAACTTTTTTGTGTAGAGATATTACGACCGATTCCGTCCAGTCTAGTCGAAATATCCGAGGACTAGAGTGATTTCCCGATTTGGCATTTCATCTAGAATGCTTTCGAGTTTACCGTAAAAGTTTTCTATGTCCTCTTCAGATGAGTGTGCGGTTGGGGCATAAATCTGGATAATATTTAGTTTGCAAGGTTTGGTATTCAAATTCAGAGTTATGATTCTGTCTGAGATGAGGTTATGACTAGTATACCAACGACACGTGAGCTCGAGTCCTTAGATCCCGAAAAGTGAAAGGTGGTACCAGATTCTATGGCAAAATGACCCTTATTGCGCATGTGTGTTTCACTGATATCCAGTATGCTTTTTCTACTATACTGAGTTTCCCTGGTTTATGTAGTCCTCTGATATTCCAGGTTCCAATACGTTGATGGGCGCATATTTAGTCTTGATTAAAGTCGTTTTTGTATCACCAGTAGAGTTTCCTCCTTCAGGGGCCTGGTGAGTCACCTCATCAGGAGCTTCGGTTGCCCATATCACACTACCCAAGCTGGGCCCTGGGCAGCACCGAGTGTTGGTCGGGTCGCATAACATACTTGTATCATCTAGTTGCATTTCCATAGGGGGGTTTTCTCGTTATAGTGATAGTTTAATTATGTATGTTAAAAATCTATGCTTTGTTGATTTTTTAGTTAAATAATTGTACTTATTAAACGATTTGAAATCAATCAACATGTTTACTTTTCTACTTACATTTATACGTTTTCTTTTAGGGATTTAAAATATAACATTACTAAATGACCCGGTGAACTTTTTTCCTTTACCTTTAACACCTTTTTACCTTTTACTCTGATATCGAAACTATTTTGTATAGATTCTTCGAACCCACAAACTATTAGTTCTCAAAAAGTTAATGGCTTACCAATTTCATACCCACTCCCACGCCCACGCCATTCCCACGTCCACGCTCATTCCCACGCTCCCTGCTCTATGATCTATCCCACTCCAACCCACGCGCTTATGCCCGTGCCTCCTCCCAGTCCCACTCCCAAACCCACTCCTACGCCCACGCCCACTCCAATTATACTCAAACTCCCGATTCTACTCCTACGCCCACGACTACTCCACTTGCACTCACACTCTCATTATCACTTCTACCCCACTTCAACTCCCTACACCACTCACTCTTACTCCACGCCCACGCCCATGTCCACTACCGGTCCAGCTACCTCCTCGCCCAAATCAAATGTTTGGTAAGAAGGAACAATTAACATGTTAAAATAACATTGCTGTTTTTACTATTTTCTTCGCAATTTTTCCATATTTTATAACGCTTTAAACCTTCTTTGGACTTCTACAAATTATTCAAACCAAAATTTGCCAAATCTGTTCAGCTTTTCTCGAGTTTAAGCGAGACTTCTTCTTCTTTCATATAAGCTAGTGACCAACTCTGGTGTCGGAGTTTTTAGGCTGCCCGAAGGCCTTCGACATGGCTTAACGACTGAAAATCCGGGACCAACATCTTAACGTACCTTCCAAAGTAGGGAAGCGCTCTTAAATCTTAATGCCACTGAATGGTCACCCATCCAAGTAATGACCGGGCGGAGTGTTGCTTTACCAAAGTGATCTGCTTGGAACACCGAAGTTAACGACGCCACGGAGCTTTGAAACTAACGAAGAGAAATTCAGTTTTATATGTTATTTATGGACAATGTGATTAATTAGTATTAATTACTAATAATGGGAGGGCAATGTGATAATAACTATTGAATGAATTAAATTGCCCGGGCAATATACATAATGCCCATTACCTGTTGTATATATATATATTTTACTATTAATTTTATTTCAGGCTTTAAATCCAAATTTAAAACACAATTTTCTTTCTTTTTTTACCTGATGATATGAAGCTTAAAATCAACTAAACTTTAAATAATTTTAATAATCAGACTCATCATTAGTAGAAATTTTGGGCTTGTTCCCTCCAACTCCAAGAATTCTATCCACAAACTCTAAAAATATATAAATAATAAAAATATTATTATTATTTTATTCACTAAAAACTTCCTGCTGGCTCCAAAAAGTATTGTAGCAGTACAGTCACCTTCAGATTTGTCTTACATATATTTGCAGATATTTGTCTCGGGTCTGGGTATGATATGTATGTATTTACAAAAAAAAATATACATGTAATATATCAATCACGTGGTTCCCATAACACAAGATCTGCTTAGTTTGGGGCAACATGATGCTGTGTGATAGTCCAGCATTATTTATTTATTTTTATTTTATCTTTTTCATGGCAAAATTTGATGGACGCAGGGCGTTGCATCGTAGAGCACGTTCCAAAATAAAACGTGATCTACGATGCAATGCTTTGTGATAGGTAATGGTTACCACTTAACATTAGGTGGGCCATATGCTTGCTCCATCTTCGAGTACCATAAAAAAAAAGATATACATAACTTAACAATATAAAATTCTTCCTTTTGCCCTGGTCTATGATTAAATAACTTAAAATAAACGTAACGTTAAACAATTTGAACAGACTCAATTGTACCTACTACCTCTAATATGGTTCTACATTTCAGGTAGTAGGGGGCACGCATTCGTTTCCTTTCCCTCGCTTCATCCAAACCATTGCCCGATAATCATTCATAATGCCCGAGCAATGTGATAAATAATGAAGTTTAGATCATATTTAATCACTTTGCCCAAAGTAGCTGGTCATTATTCATACTGTCCGGGCTCTGTGAATAATGCCCGCATTAATCACTTTGTCCATAACATTTTAATAAAGAGATTAAAATATATTTTACTTATTTCATTCTCTAGGGCATCTATCCTACATCATAGGCATCTATCCTCTTTAGCTTTTAAATGGTGTGGCACCTATGTATAAAGGTAGTCAAAAAAATGGTTGTGCAAAAACTCAGTATTGCTAGACAACAGAAACAAGTCGTAATGTCAATTAAAAAAAATATTAAACTAGGTAAATATACTCAAAGGAGTTATTCATTGATTATTTGTTTTCAAATTACGAAGCTCTTTAAAAAAGTAGGGTATCTATCTTGCTTTGTCCCTACTCAATTTATCCTTTACGATTTATGCGTTAACCACATAGGTAGACCTAGATACGGATTTTTGGAGTCGTTGTCAGCCAAGGAAATACGATATTATAGCAACTTTATTACCCCTCCCACCTCTGACATCGCGCCGCCCGCGAAAAAATATCTAATGTTTTTTCTCCGGCTAAATGCGGCATAGCGCAGTCTAACAAAGGCACGGCTACACTCCCTGGCGGTCGACGAGCAGCAGCGTTGGCAATGCAAACAAGCTGTACCCTGTGATCCCCAACGCGCATACCTAGCGTGGCCACAGCAATTTGTTGTTGTTGTTGTGGATAAACGGTTTGATTAACTATCTATACTTATGCTTTAACAAACATATCAACTTTTACATTTTCTTTGTATTTCAAAAACTATAAATCCTGGAATAAACTTTTTTGGAATGTACAAATAAAGTTCCTTTATATAACACCACTCAAGGAATTTATTTTTTGTACATTCCGATTCACTTAACACATTTTGTAAAACTTTGCTTTCCTCTCTTCTTTGCGCGTGCCAAGAGCGATTCCCACTTCAAAAATTTGGCGGGCGTTTCAATAATGTTTGCACTGATGGTGCATTCGATCATGGCGCGCGCACCAGCCGCGACTATCACTACGTGGTCAAACTTACTGGTGGCGTACGAGTACTTTAAAAATCCACATCCGTTGGGTAGTATGTGAAGAATAACAACAAACATGGCGGCCACTGTGGAATCCTGAACCCTGGAATAAACAATCGGGTTAAATTTCTGATGAATTACAATGATTTTATCCTAATTCCTACTAAAAATATGTAAATGCCAGTGACATTGAGCACCATCACTGAGTCGTCAAGCCACCAAGCGGTGAAGAAAAACATAGATAGGAAATCGGCATGTAAGAGAAATTTATGATTCTACAGGCAAGCACAAGGTTAGTTTTTCTATAAAACATTAGACTTCATTAAAAAAACTAACTGCCCTAAAAAGCGAAAAATAAACTTAATTATGTATACAGAGTGGGGCAAAATTTTACCTCAATGAGGGCAGCTACCTTTTCTTTTGTCGCTGGGTTTTGTTCTGAGCAAACTGTAGGTTTAGTTTGATGGAAAAAATAATAGCATTTGAGATTATAATTCAGCCAAGAAATAGTACATTGTTCACCGAGAGGAGAAAGTGACCGATTACCTCGCCTACGGCTCGGGCTTCAAACGACAACTTGACTTTGACTTTGACTTTGACTTTGACTTTGACTTTGACTTTGACTTTGACTTTGACTTTGACTTTGACTTTGACTTTGACTTTGACTTTGACTTTGACTTTGACTTTGACTTTGACTTTGACTTTGACTTTGACTTTGACTTTGACTTTGACTTTGACTTTGACTTTGACTTTGACTTTGACTTTGACTTTGACTTTGACTTTGACTTTGACTTTGACTTTGACTTTGACTTTGACTTTGACTTTGACTTTGACTTTGACTTTGACTTTGACTTTGACTTTGACTTTGACTTTGACTTTGACTTTGACTTTGACTGACTAGCCAGTGCTTTTTTTTTAGCTAGTGGCCAGTGTCATTTTGCGAACTTGGAGATAAAATCTCACTGTAATAACTTTTTGGCTTTTGATATTTAGGTTACCAGCGCATAGTCTTACCCAAAATTAAAAAAGAAAAACCACGTAAGAAATGGATTTTCATACACTTTTCTCTCCCGCTCAGATGCGTTTTCTCCCCGCATATTTGTTCGATATGCAATGACGTACTTTCTACCGTAAATTTGATAAAGTATCAAGGTACTTTCCGAGCAGGTGTAGTATAAATAACATTTGTCAATAAAAAACGTTAGTCTCAATCGACTATTTCCCAACAGGAACACTTTTCCCAAAGTTGCTTTCCGAATCAAATCGTGATATTTCGCGAAAATTAAAAAAAAAAAGACGTGTGGCACTCGGGGACTGCCGCGGTAAAGCTATTGCATAGCATTTTGTATCAACTTATGCAATTATAATTATTTATTTATTTTATTTATGCAGTATTTCTTTTTCTTTGATATTAATTCAAGTTACACTTTTTGAGCGTGGTGACCGATAAGAAAACAAATTTCAAAACAAAACTGAAATTAGATTCAGGTGAAAAACGTCAGACGTCAGTTCGTGTCAGAGGCCAATCATGGACGTGTAGCTATCTTTACTGTGTTGAACACTAGCGCTGCGACGTTGTGACGAAGAACTAATAGAATACAAAAGTTTGAATATGAACTCTATTTCCAAGCAACAGATTATAAAATTAAATAAATCGGAGTGGGGAGCGTGAGGTTTTTTTTCGTTACGGAATTTTTGGATTCGGTCCCCGCGCTCAAGGCCCTCGATAGAAGCTATGCAATAGCTTAAAAGTTTTCCATACAATTTCTATGAAACATCATTCGCCATAACATTGAGTTCATACAGTTAAATAACACGAGGTATTTTGCCCCACCCTATATAATTAAAGATAACAGAATACAATATACCTACTATACCTATATATACCTACTATACCTACTATATGATATATATGGGCTAGGTACCTACTCACCTGTTTGAAGTCGGTGCAGTACCTACGTAGGTAAAGCCCCCCGTCCCCCATCCCCCTGTCCCCCTTCACGCTCAGGCATCATGCACGCGTTGGGTGATGTAATTTGGCGGGGTGTATAGCCAATACCCTATACACTACAGAGAGAAGTGTGAAGCCTATATACATATATGTTTTAGCACCGATTTCAAACAGATAAGTAGGTGTACCTATCCCATTTAATAGTACATATTATATTTGTTTCCATGAACCTTAAATATCTTCAAGTTTTCCTTTCGCTTTTTAAGACAGCAACGGCCGAATACTGAAACGCTACTTAAATATTTGAGGTCATCCTAAATGTTTGAGACGCCGCTTTCCTCCTAAATCGTATACCGAAACGATAATTAGATGAAAAATTAAAATTTGAAGGATAGCAGGTTTTTAGTTTTACTTAAATTACCACCTAAGTTCCAAATGGTATTCTGAGGGCTTACCACAGGTTTTTATAGTTTACGAAAACTTTATAAGTTTCGGTATCTTTCCATACATTTTCAGTACAGCGCCTCTAGGGAAACGTGCATGAACTACGAAAATGTATCGAAAGATACTGAAACTTATAAAGTTTTCGTAAACTATAAAAACCTGTGGTAAGCCCTCTGAAAGGATGACTAGACGTTTGACGTCTCCTTAAATATTTTAGGTAGTCATCAAATCAGAGAGGACTCGCAACCTCTCCTAAACGTTAATATTTGTATGATATCTTTCGAAAACATTTATATTTTACAGTCTAGAATAAGACTATAAATACTTATTTAAAAATAACAGTTGAAGGTAGAAGGTAGGTGGCTAGGTAATAATAGGTACTTAGGTCTATAGTTAATCTAAATAAAACTAAAAAAGTATACACGCTGTTATAAGCAATTTTATTTTTGTTTTTGGTAACAATGAACTTTAGCCAAAATGATGAAATAGGTAGGTAGACCTATTATCTTTTATTATTGGTAGGTACCGTTGGCCAAGATAGTGGTTTACCAGTTTCACAAAACTTCCTATGCAATCAAAATAACACTAAGGTTGAACTTTTTTAATTATGAAAGAGATGCATAATCATGACGTATTTTTTGTTAACTGAGATGCAAAACATCTAAAGTCGTGGGTTAAAGATGTTATTTTGACCTTTATTTTAGGCTTATATTTTCAAGAAACATAAATTATTACTCTATTTTGTTCTTATGTGAAAACCTCTTTTTAACTGAAGGGTGTCTGTTAAATTTCTTACTTTTACCGATGACTTTTACAATACAATTTATAGCAACTACTTAGTTCAAAAGTTCGCAATTTTTATATGTTATGTAATAGTTATAAATAAATGTTTATTTTATTACGTATAAAGTTGTTGTTGGAAAGACTTAGAGTAAGTGCGCCAAATACGTATTGGCTCTATAATATGGACTACCGGCGTTTCTCAAAGAACGTCCTTTGTATCGAGCCTTCGATCAGCGAACGCTAAGGGTAACCCCTCCTGCGGCTCGCTTGTCGTTTTCTGGCCGGCAGAGATTGTGAGATTGTGATTTCTTAGCTAACTTTGTAAGCTCAAAATTTCAACAAATATTATTCTTTGTGTAAAGGCAAAGGTGTTACAATTTACAATTATTCACATTAAGTTGCAATATCCAATCGTTTTTATAATTTTCTGAACAACAATATTAACCTAAAAATGCATGTGAATTATAATATGGACCACCGGCATGTTCTGAATATTGACTACTAGTCCATATTATAAACAGTCACTTATATTTTTATCTTTAATGTTTTAGGATGGCATCTATAACTAAAAAAAAGACCAGAAAAACAGGGGTTAAAAATGCAATGGCAAATGCAATTAGACCTTTAAGAGAAAAGTAAATGTACTTTTTGAAAGCATCCAAAATATAATTATGAAGTACACAAAACTACCCTTATACGCTTATCAAAAATAGAAGACCACTTAGCGCCATAACAAACCAGAAACTTGGAAGAAAATCGACTTTACCGGCTCCGGCGGCCGGTGATTAAAGGTCAAAGTTCTCTTAAACAGTTTATAGGCCTTTAATAGGCCACGTTTAATAGGCCTTTGAAACCTATTAAACGTGGCTATAAAGTTTGGGCTCGCTGCGATTCCAAAACTGGATATTTATATGAACTTAACATCTACACGGGAAAGGATAATGAAGATATTAAATCAAAAAACGATGCGGGACTAGGATACAAAGTTGTTTCAGCACTGTGCAAAAATGTACTTAATTGCCGTCGATAGGTTTTTTTCAAGTTTAGCTCTTATGGAGACACTACATTGCAAGGGCATTTATTGTGTTGGAACATTTTTCGGGAACGGTAAAGGGATATCACTTTCTATTAAGGAAACACCAAGGAAGACTGCAGCACTGGTTCCTGAAGAATTTATGTATGAATATGCACAACCGACATCTGTAATCCGATGGCACGACAAGAAAGATGAAAAGTCATGACAAATGCATTTGACTCAAGGCGAGTTCAAATTATTATGAGAACTAAAAAGATGGCTCAAAAAAATTAATATTTTGCCCTCTTGCTATTTATGAATACACGAAAACAATGGGAGGTGTCGATTTATTCGACCACTTTAAATCATCATATATACCGTAGGCCGGAGATCAAAACTGGTTTCGTATATTTTGATACTTATTTGAAGCTGCAGTTATTAATTTAAGTTTAGTTGTTAACACAAGTAGGGCTTTTTCAAAAAAATGAACCGACTTCAAATAAATCACTTATTACTTTTTGCCCTAAAGAATTTTGAAATCGGTTCACAATTGACGGAGATATTGGTGATCATAGGGCGAAAATTACAAGTGAAGATGAAGTTTTTTGAGTTTTCCGGGAAAAGTACCAATCCCTCAGGAATAAAATTTATATGGGACCACCTGTGAAGTACTCTTTTAAACAAAAAAATAATTTTGAAAATCGGTCCACAATTGACGGAGTTATCAGTGAACATACATAAAAAAAAAGGTTCCGACGAATTGAGAACCTCCTCCTTTTTGTTTAATTAAATGCATTAATGAAGTTAATTGTTATTTCGCAAATATAGGGAAAACGCTCGCTGAAGAAGTAATAATTACGACCAATAGCGTAACCAATAGCGTTTGTTGCGCATGGTGAAGGAAGTGGCCAGGGAAAAGGATTATGCGTATGTTTGGGTGAGAAATTGTAAGGTATATGTTCATAAGTGTCAAGGTTCTCCAGCGTTTCAAATTAATATGGTAAAGGATTTAAAAAAAATTATATGATATGACAATGAGAAACTTAAATAATGATTTTAAATTGTCACTTTTAAATGCACAGTCGCTTAATACAAATAAAGATGAACTTTTAGTAACAATTCAGTCAAAACAACCTGATCTAGTAGCTTTAAATGAAACTTTTCTATACTCACATTCCATTCTCAATGACTATTCTATACCAGGATACCGATTGATTCAAAATCCTAGAGATAAATCACGAGGGGGAGGTGTAGGTGCTTATGTCAGGGAGGGCTTACAGGTTAAAGAACTGCCATCATCTTCAGTAATTGAACAACTATGGCTAGAAATAAAATTCAAAAAAACTAAATCTGCGGTAGGTATTATTTATAGACCACCAAAATCACAAAATTTTAATAAGTTTATGGCTGAATTAGAAGAGTCGCTATCAGTGTTTACCCCTATCTATAGTTATATCTTTATAGCAAGTGATTGTAATATTAATTTACTGCTTGATGAAAAGCCACAAAAAGAGTTTCTGGCTTTGCTAGCTGAGCATGGGCTCAAGCAGGTAGTAACCGAACCCACCAGAATTACCACCACAACAAGTTGTCTATTAGATGTCATATGCTGCCCAGTAAATTTAACAGTACACAGTGTTATTGTTAAACATAATAAGGATCTAAGTGACCATGCCTTTATAACAGCCAGGTTTTCACTACCAATTGACAAACCAATTCCAAGGCAGGTCACCTTTCGCCCATTTAATGACTTTGATTTAAATACTTATGACCTTGCATCCTCAGCCACTCCATGGGAATTAGTCTTACAGTGTGACTCCTTAAATCAAATGGTGGAATGCTTTATTTTTTTAATAATCGGCTTATTTGACCATTTCGTACCAGAGCGAACAAAAATATTTACCCACCCCCCCACGCCATGGATAACAGATAGTATTAAAGCTGTTATGCATGACAGGGATGTGGCATGTGACTTAGCGAATCAGACAAAAAATGCTAAAGACATTGTCTTATCAATTGCTACGTAATTTAGTTACCACATTAACCCGTTCGGAGAAACAATCATATTTTACAAATCAAGTTAATAATAACATTAAACACCCACGTAAAATGTGGGGTGCTTTCAATAAAGTTCAGGGTATGCCTGTGAAATCTGGTGTGCCTGAAAGTCTACGTGATCCAGAAATGATAAACTCAGCTTTTATTGACACAATACCTAAGGTAGGTGATTCTCGAGCATGCATTCAATGTTTTCAACAATCTCATTATGATCAAAATGCTTGTTTTAAATTTACAGAAACCTCATCTGAAGAATTATTAAGGACTAGCTGACCCGGCGAACTTCGTACCGCCTTAGCGTAGCAATTTTCTTAATATTTTTTTTCCGAAAGAACCTTCTCCTAATAATCACAAATACAACAAAAAAAGAATTAGTGAAATCGGTCCAGCCATTCACGCGTGATGCCGTGACCAAGGAAAACAGGTTTCATTTTTATATATATAGATTATTAACTCGATCACTTCCGATGCAATGGGTGTAGACCGTATTTCAATGAAAATGATCAAGTTGACACTACCACACTCGCTTTATGCCATTCTAGCTATAGTAAATAAATCACTGCTATCTGGTTCATTTCCTAAGCTTTGGACCACGTCCCTGATAAAGCCTATACCGAAAAAACCAGCAGCTGAGACGGTAAAAGACCTCAGGCCCATTGGAATACTTCCTGCTATGTCAAAAGTGCTAGAAAAAATTGTACAGAAGCAACTAATCTCTTATCTTGAAGAGCATCACATAATACCGCGGAATCAATCAGGCTTTCGCAAAGCGCATTGCACGACGACTACACTTCTACATGTAGTGGACGAAGTTCTTAATGCCTCAAATGATGGGGTTGCTTCATTACTTATTCTATTGGATTATAGTCGGGCATTAGATTGCTTAGATATCAATCTGCTACTTGCTAAACTGCGTTTTTACGGTTGTGATGAAGTATCACTGGCGTGGTTTGGTAGTTATTTTTCTGATAGAAAACAAATAATGCTCAGAATGCTCAGATATAGGTGGCAGGAAGTTTCTTTCCAGCTCAAAATCAATCGATAGGGGTGTGGTCCAGGGCTCGATTTTAGGCCCAACTTTGTACTCGATTTATACTGCCGACCTGTTAAATAATATTACATTTAGTATTGCTCATATGTATGCAGACGATACACAAATACGTACAGGCTCAGAACAAAATGATATACAATCGGCCATCAATAGAGTTAACCTAGACTTACAAGCAATTGGTAAATGGTCATACGACAATGCGCTACGACTAAATCCACAAAAGTGAACATATGTTATCCTGGGCACAGCACATCAAATAGATAAAGTCCGTCAAGTCAATGCCCCCATTATTATTGGTAATACAATTATCCAGGAATCTAAGTTAGTAAAAAGCTTTGGACTACTGCTTGATGAAAAGATGAGTTTTGAAGAGCATATTAAACAGAAAACATCAAAATGCTACTCTTCACTAAGATCATTGTATAAGTTTAGACCTCATTTATGTACACCAATTTGGATTCAGCTTGTTAATTCCCTTGTTCTCTCACACTTTGATTATTGTGATATAGTTTATGGACCCGTTCTACTGAAAAAGTTTGAAGATTCAAAGATTCAGCGAGCCCAAAATTCCTGTATTAGATTTTGTTTTGATGTTCCAAAAAGAGCACATATAACACCGTTCCTGAATTCCCATAATATTCTAAGTATGAAAAACAGACGTTTATATAAACAAGGTAGTTTTCTTTTTAATATAAAAAACAGGCATACCAGAATACCTACATGAAAAACTTAAATGGAGGAGCGATAAACCTGGAAGAGTCAGGTCAGTACGAAATGAGACGCTTGAAACCCCACAACCCAAACTTGTAAAATTTAGGGGCAGTTTCCGTTTCGCAGCATCTAGGTGCTGGAATGATCTTCCCCCACCCATACGAAAGGTTAAAGGTTTAGTCAAATTTAAGGCATCCTTAAAAGATTGGCTACTTAAAAAATAAAAATCAGAGTGTTGCTGGGAGATTGTCCCAGATAAATAATAACAATATAATAGTTATATATGTAATAGCTTTGTGGTTTGAAAAGTTAAGGAAAATGAGATGATTGTCAGTGTTTTGGTATATATTATATATAAATATATTTAAATGCACCGATATATATATATATATATATATATATAATTTAAGTATGAATAATACATGGGAGCATGGGTAAAGATGGGGCTCACTTTGCTTATGCTCTCATGATGATGATGATCAGACCTAGTTGGGTATAAGAGGCTCTTTTTTTTTGTTTTTTGTTTTATAATCCTTAATGTTGTTAGGAAGTTAAATAACGATTATATTTTAGTTTATCTATGCTTTTGTAAGATGCTAGTATAAATATCAAATGCAGTCACATGAGAGTATGAGTTACGATGGGACTCACTTTGCTTATGCTCTCATGTTTCAGTAGGTACACATTTGCATATAAAATAAGAAGCTCATTTGATTTTGTAGTAGGTATTATAGATAACAGTCTCATGTTGATAAAACCTAGTTAGGTATGAGGCTCGTTTTCTTTTTCTTTTGTTTTTTTTTTTTTGTTTTATAGTTCTTAATGTTGTTAGGAAGTTATATTATTATATTATCTATTATATTTTAGTTTTCCATGCATTTATAAGATGCTTGTTTAAATATTGAATGCAGTTACATGGGAGTATGAGTTAAGATGGGACCCACTTTGCTTAGGCTCTCATGTTTGAGTAGGGTACACATTTGCTTAGATATTAGGTAGCTCATTTGGTTTTGTAGTAGGTATAGAACTTAATATTGTTAGAAAGTTCTATCATATAATAACTATCGTAATTTGGATGATAAGTGCGTTTATTAATAATAAATTAACATAAGTATAAATATAATATATAGCAGTTACATGAGAGCATGAGTAAAGATGGGACCCTCTTTGCATGCTTTCAGTACACATTTGCCTGGAAGAAGCTCTTTTGGTTTTGTAGTATAGACCTTAATAATGTTAAGAAGCTCTATCATAATAATTATTATAGTACTTTGTTTGTTCTGTGTATCTATAAGAGTAAGCTTTATTATTTAGTTTTAGACAAATAGCAAAAGGGAATTGTGATTGCTGTGACGACAGCAGTGTTGTTAGGCGAGGCTGAAAAACAGCGTAGCTGAGTCCTTGACCTTTTCACTTGCTTACTTACCTTTACACAAGCTACATATAATTTAAAGTTATAACCACATTTTATTAGAAAATCTTCAAAAATGGAACATAATATTCAATCACCAACCTCCGCCCGCGGCATCGCTAGCATGGTGCGGGTGTGAAGGTTGTATAATGATCCAAGTCTTAAACTATGTAGCTATGTGAATCCCAAGTTTCACTCAAATCCGGTTAGCCGTTGCTGAGTTGGGTTGGAACAAACATACTCACATATACAAACCATCGCGTTTATATTATAGGTGTGTTATATTATGAGAATTTTTTTATTGTTAATTGAGGGCATTACTTATAAAAAATCTGTCAAAAGATAAACGATGCTTAAACTATTGCCATACCTACCATTGGATATTGACAAACAGTGACAGGCAACAACAGTGGCAGGTATAAGCAACGGCAAATTTTAAGTAGTGTTAAATTTTAAGTAAGGGGGTTCATATTGTACTAAGTAGATATCATTGTGTAAACAATTTGTATTTAGTGTGGGGTATTGTAAGTAAGTGAATAAATGTCTTTTATTTATTTATTTATTTATCAATAGCATTGGTTCAGCTGATAGTTGTTGTAAAACTGCTTCTTCTATTAAATCATTCGTATTGCTCCCCACTGATGAAATGGAAGTATATCAACTTGGATAAAATTTCCGGTAATATTATAAAAAGATACGCCAACCTTTTGGCAGTTCCAACATCTTATATTTGTAATCTTTCTTTTGCCAATGGTATATTTCCTAGTGCTTTCAAAATGGCTCTTATTAAACCCCCATACACAAGGGTGGGGAAAAGGACCGTGTCAGTAACTTCAGACCTATTTCAATTCTACCTACCTTGTCTAAAATCCTGGAAAGGCTGATGAACAAGCGTCTAACTAGTTTCCTGGAACGTAACCAACTGATTTCGCCATCCCAATACGGCTTCCGCTCTAACAGGTCTACAAGTGATGCAGTCCATGAACTAACAGAATCCATTGTGTCGAATCTTGATCAAAAAAGAAAGTGTCTTGCCGTATTTCTAGACTTGGCTAAGGCCTTCGACACGGTCTCGATTCCCATTCTTGTAGCAAAGCTGGAGGAAATTGGGGTGAGGACGCTTCCACTTTTCCATGACTACCTTACAAA
Source organism: Horisme vitalbata (assembly GCA_951804965.1). NCBI lineage: Eukaryota > Metazoa > Arthropoda > Insecta > Lepidoptera > Geometridae > Horisme > Horisme vitalbata. The sequence goes on along the minus strand of OX638088.1, from coordinate 12,439,604 downwards.
TAGAAAACAACGTGTCCAAATAGACTCAGTAATTAGTGATGAGCTCCCAGTGACCTATGAAGTCCCACAAGGAAGCATCCTGGGACCAACGCTGTACCTAGTATACATAATTAGTCTATGCAATATGATACTGCACTTTTCCTTAGTGGTGCGGCTTCTCCAAGCTCCGCTCTTGGCTTATGACAAACGTCTTGACGCTTAACGTCTCCAAGACCAACTATATTGCGTTTGCTCCGAGATCTAACCTACTCCCTTCTGCAGCTCTATCTATTACTGCACACACCTGTGTCCCGACAACGCGAACCTGCGCTTGTCCGGCATTAACACGTACTGATAATGCTAAATACCTTGGTGTTCATAGATCAAACGCTCACTTTTAAACGACACATTGAGATCCAAGTAAACAGACTACGTAAACTTATTTATATACTTAAGGCATTAAAATATGTTTCCGACAGAAACACTATCATATCTGTCTATTTTGCCCTATGCCAAGGGATAATAGGTTACTGCATCACCTCATGGATAGGCGCTGCAAAAACAAACCTCATCAAACTCGAGATTGCTCAAAGGGCTATTCTCAAAGTGGGAGCGGGTCTTTCTTACCGATTTCCTACAGTTGAGCTCTATAGCAGATGGGGTGTCCTCTCAGTTAGGCAAAACTTCATTTTGCAGATAGTCCTCAAAAAACACACAACTGCATTATGATAAGGACCTCGACAAATTTAAGCGTAGAAAAGGTTCTGTATGTCGCTCACAAACTTTTCATAGTGGTCTCTCTCACAACTTCTTTTGTTTCCTTGGTCCTTACTTATATAACAAAGTCAACCAAGTTCTGTCTGTTTATCCGATGCTACGAACCAAGTGTAAAGATGAAGTGACAAACTGGCTCAAATCACTGCACTACTAGCAGACCGAAGACTTGTTATCGCCTATCTCCTAATATCTTTTTAACCGACTTCAAAAACGAGGAGATTCTTAATTCGTCTCATATGGAATCTTTTTCATTTCTTTTTATTTAGTAACCTTTTGCCTTTGATAATCTGACTGCTTATTTAAAATTGCCCCTTCAACTTTATATATAATTTGGCTTGCTATATCATCGTTCATAATGGTTCTCACTCACATTCATCTACTCACACTTCACACTTCCACACACCTTATCACTTATTACAACGTGGGTTAACCAGACTCTCCTGAGACTGGGAGGAACAGGATAACCCGCACACCACACACACACATACATACACACACACACACATACACACACACACATACATACACACACACATACACACACATACACACACATACACACACACACATACACACACACATACATTTACACACATATACCCAAGCATACATACATACATACATACTAACATACGCACATACTCACAAACATACACATACATACACACACACACATACATACACACACACACACACACACACACACACACACACACACACACACACACACACACACACACACACACACACACACACACACACACACACACCAATCACTAACTTACACTATACCAATACCTTTTTGTGTGTCTGTATATTCCCCCGTGTCATGTCTGCATTTTGTTAAGTTTTTAATTATAGTTTATTTTTTTCGTTCTTTTGTTAACACTCACCTATTATTCCTTGACTTTTTACCTTATTATTATTACTAGAAAGTAAATTACTGTGCATCCGTGGAGTGGGGGCCTGGTGACCAGTATTACAGGTTTTTCTTAAACCTACTTCTGGCTCCAGTCTATCACAAAACAGGTTTTTCATTGTTAACTACCTAGTTAATTTTAATTTGTTTGTAAGAAACCTTGTTGTGAGAGAAAATAAAATTTTATTATTATTATGACACTAATAGGACACTTTATTAAACTTTAAAACTCGTTAAAAAACATTTTTTACTATAAACCTAATATTATCTACTTTATACATAAATAACATCAAAAACAATATAGTAAAAAATGTATAAAAACGGGAGACCACCGATCGCAGGGCAAGGCTCAAACGGTCAGTGGCTAGGGCTGCAGAGAGAGGCACCTCCGCACAATGCGTGCCCAGTCCAGGAGAGCCGCTTTCTGTATCTGACCCTTGATCCAGCTGCCTAGCGAGAACCTCTTAAGGTATTGGTCAAGGCTCTTCGCTATCAGACCGTTCACTGAAACGACTATCGGAACGATAATTGTTGAGTCGACATCCCACATAGCGGTAATCTCGTGTGCCAAGTCAAGGTACTTGCTAAGCTTGTCCTTCTCGGCCTTCACGAGATTAGCGTCGTGTGGGATGGTGATGTCAACAAGTATCGCCGGGCGTTCCGACCAGTCTACCAGGACGATAACCCTCGAACTGGCAAAGAGCCGGCTCCCGGCCGCTTCGAAATTTGCCGCGTCTGGCAAGCGGCCTGCTCACCGGCGCTCTGTTTTAGTACTTTGAACTGTATTAAACAGTTGCCACACCCTACTAAGAGATGTCGCTAGCTTCCTTGAAAACAGGGGCATGTAATGAACGAAGAATCGAGTTTTTGTCCATAGAGTTTTTGTTCAGAAATTCAATTATGATTGCACAGATGGCAGTCAAGTGGCAGTCAAGTGGTTGTTTGTGTGATTAGTTATTGTTGTTTTTAATGTGTTTTGAAGTGTTTTTGTATTGTTTGTGTATTTTAAGGATAAACAGGTATGTTTTTAACGTTTTTTCATACTTTTACGAACGTTTTCATTCGAAAAAGGTAATTTTACCGATTTATTCGCAAGAATAGTCCTGTCCGTGATGATAGAGCGGTCCCAGCAGAGCGTAGCACGACCATTTTCGAGAACCGGTACCGGTGCGTACTTATAGTACGGAACCTCTGGACCGACAAGGTCGTATTGGAGAGCAAGCTGCTGATAGATGATCTTTGCTACTTGTTTGTGTCTGTGTAAGTATTCACACTATTATTATTATTATTATTAATTCATATATACTATACAAACATAATAAAAATGATTCCTACCATCGTGACTATCGTTTAAGGCTTAACAGAGCTCTGATAAATCATTTTAATTCACGTAAAAGGAAAGCAACTACTTTCAAAAGTGAAAAGGGTGGAAATTTTTGTGTACTTACCTAATGAAGTACGCTTAGCAAACGTAGGTTTGCATATGCCTTAACCTAGTACTTCTAAAAGATGTAAACATTGCAGTACAAAAGCCGTTCCAAAGAGAAGTAGTTATATATGTAAAATTTGCAAGGTTCCAATTTGTATATACCCGTTTTTTGAAGAGTTTCATCAAGAAGTACAATAAGGTAATACTTTTCCGAGAAAACCTCCTTTATACAATTCCATGACTTTGGTTGTTTTTCCAAAACACACTCCAATTGTCAGTTGTTTAAAATTGATATTTTTAAATTATTATTAAGAAATGGCTGACATAGAGTCCATTATAAAAAAAAAGTGTAATAAAAGCCCTGCTAGTTTTTATTCAATATGTCTTACTAAGGATTACCTGAAAAAGTGCACCGTTTAATGGACTCTGAATCGAGGGGGAAGTGGAGATGTAAATTTTGTGTACAAAAACCAAAAGTAATGATTACTACTAGGGAAGCCAGTAATGTTACGAACAGGAAAAAAAATTGCCTCCCCCAAACTGAACGAAAGCGTTGAGTCAATTCGTTTTTCTACTCCGGCAAGTAAAATTTCTCAGATGGACGATTCACACATTCTTACCGTATTAAATTCGTCTTGTGATTCACCGCTACCTCTATCTAGAAGCGTAGACAATACACCAATACACTCTCTGATACCATCTCTGTGCAGGAAATGAAGGAGACTATCACTAGGCTAACGTCGCAACTGACTGGCACACAGATTGAGCTGGAGAACACAATACTGGAAAATAATGACTTTCATAAACAAATAAATAAACTGACCAAAGAAAAGAAACTTTTTAAGACATTATGCCAACAACCTCTACCAGAAATAAAAATTGACGCTAATACGACGAAGAAAAATAAAAGGTGCTCAGCACAGTTTTCAGACATCAAAAGAACGCTGTTTGCTTCCCCTAGACCTCAGTCTTTGACAAAAACTCGTCTCGAGAAAAACGCTAAACTTGTTATCTGCGTAGGTGAAAATGATTACGACTTAAAATTTCCTTCATAACATTTGCGTAAACTATGCAACAAGTTTATTAACAGTATAATAATACTTAACATTTTCAGGAGTTATTACCTAAATGTTGACGATTTCAATTATAATATACAAACCATTTGTAATGAATATAAAAACTGTCACTTTGTCAAATGTAACTCGAATAAATTGCTTAACATGTGTGAATCATTAAACCATAAAATTGATTGTAATGATTATGACAGCAAATACCTCGATTTTAAGGAACTAAAAAAAATTATATAGCGTAGTAGACCAGATTCCAAAGCTAACAAGGGCATATGAACCGATTACACCTACCCTAAACAATATTGATAGATTTATTTTTTGAATTTTTTCTAAATGAAACATTTTTTTTAAGTGAAGAAGGGATGAGTCCTACCGGAGTCTGTGATGAATATAGACACCCACAATCTTCTAGAAAACTACTAAGACTTTGTGAAGATGAAGTCTACTTATCCGATTTATATTGCGAAATATGTGGTGGTGAACTATACACAAGAATTGAAGAATTGTAAATATGTACCTATAATTACTTTTTAACGTGCACACCTACCCAAGACCTACCCCACACCTACCCAACACCTACCCAACACCTACCCAACACCTACCCATCACCTACCCAACACCTACCCAACACCTACCCAACACCTACCCAACACCTACCCAACACCTACCCAACACCTACCCAACACCTACCCAACACCTACCCTACCCCTACACCTACACTACACTAAATATCTATACGATTCCATCTGGGAGAACAACCGTGTGATTGACGAATCGTAATATGTACTAGAGGATTGTTTTTTTTTAATTCAAAAGATTTTATTTATTTATTATGATTGTTCATTATTGCCCTTCCTTTTTGATACGTCGTCGTGCCTAATGGAAACAGTGTCCATATCGTATCACCGCTAGACAGGCATAGGGCATATAATAACCACTTACTTTGAATGGCCATTTTGCCTTTAGTATTTATATTTTTAGACAAATTATGAAAACTACACATATCAGTAATTAAAAATGGATTTCTAAATTGAGAAAGATAATGAAGGTCACTCGTAAACTCAAATAATTTAGTAAACTTAAATTATGCCTGATAGAGGGTTAATGTGTATAAGCTATTTTATATAAAGAATCTCTTTGTTTTGTTATTATTGTTTTCCTATGAAAACAATCATTAACTAGAACATGGGAATTGAAGAGTTAAAGAAGAAGTATTAAGTAAGTATACGTAGGTAGGTACTTATGCTGTTTATGTATACCTACATATTTTATTTAGATAGAGCTATGCCTTATGCTACCCGCTTATGGTATATCTAGACCATTCCGAGCAGAAAAGTACCTACCTACGTCCGATGTACTTAACTACTTTCCAGCTGAAATCTCAGCAGTCAAATATAATAATAAAATGAGTACCTGAGTAGGTCCGATGGTAAACGTTCTAATTACTTTATAAGAACCTTTTTTGGAGGGAGTAGATAGTACATTACACGTAGGCACAACATAATCTCTTATGGACTCATAATACTTGTTGCTTGTACAATACTGACACGATTGTATACTTACTCCCAAAATTTGCGTACAGTCATGTTTCGTATTAACTGTACATGGATATCAAGGCTGTGCTTTTATTGGCTGTGTATTAACAGGACGCGTTCGGTTCAAGCGAATTCAACTTGGACACACTCGGCTATCCTCGGAATATTGAATTAAGTCACATACATTTTATAGGTAGGCAGGTATGTAAGTATGTGCGTAGGTAGGTACAACATAATCACACAATGGACTTTGGTAATTTTTAGTACGCATAATGCATTTAATTTATTAACAATTAATTCAAACGAACCAAAAACTTCAAATATTACAAAACAATGCAATACACAGCCCAAACTAACACTTTATAATTACGGCTGATGAAAAAAAAAGGTGGATTTCACCACCATTTTATTTCGTTTTCTACAGGGTCTTGGCATTCGCTAGGATTTCAATGAAGAGAATCGCAACCGAGCGATATCACGTGACAAATCTATGACAGGATTAGCTCGCCGCTATCGATTCGCTTCATTGAATAGAGAGATGCTACATTGTCTAGGAACATTCGTTCATTTCGACGACAGACCACGACAGACGATAGACCACGTGACATATCAATAGATTGTCAATCCCATACCATTTTTGGACTTAGCGACTAGCAAAGTCAATGATAGAATAGATTAAATTGATTTTGGCTAGATTTATCTAGGCTGGTTGTCAATAGTCATCAGGTTTTTTTTCTTAAATTTGGATTTTGGATAAATTAATAATATAGGTACCCGGACTTGAATAAAATAATTGTGATTGGCGCAATCACGCTCATTAGGGGACGCCTATGTCCAGCAGTGTACTGTTATAGGCTAGTGATGATGATGGGCTCCAAATCAGTTCATAATTATACCTACCGGTTACTCAAGATGTGTGATATATGTAGTCGGACAGTTTGGATAAAAACAACTTTCAAAACGACTCAGTTTGTAATAAACTGTTAAGGCCCACGACCGATTTTTCCAACGATTTTTTGTAGGACAGTTAGGGAGAAGCACCTCATGGACAGAGCGTATACCAACCAGATTGGATTGACGAAGGTAAGAGCCTTAAGCGCTAAAATTGTTGGAATTGGATTGTACGTATTTTTATAAGTATTTTATGTTCTGTTACTTTTTTCGCAAAGTTCATAGTTTTAGAGTAGTTAGAGAGTAGTAGTTTTACACTTTGAAATATGTAAAAAAAAGTGCCCTAACTCCACTCATAGTTTTGGAGTTAGGGCACTTTTCGAAAAAAAGTGATAGAACATAAAATACTCTTTTTAGCCTTAAAGACCTTACTTTCTGAATCCAGAAAATGAAATTTTCAGTATTTGAAAGTGCCCTAACTCCAAAACTTTGAACTTTACGAAAAAAAGTTATGGAACATAAAATTCCGGACAATCCAATTCCAACTTCCATTTTGGCTCTTAAGGCCTTACTTCCTCCGTCAATCCAACCTGGTTGGTTGACGGAGGTTGGTTACCTCGTTACGCTCTGTCCATAACCAGGCCTCTTTCACTCCGCAGAATAGGTATAAAAATATACCTACGCATCGCCGGCCTTGCGAGCGTGGTTCGTTACGTCGGTTGCCGCGCTCTGCCCGGAACGAAAGTGTCCTTGAGCAGCCGCGGCATTTTAGTTTGTTTTTGTTAATGTACCTATATTTTTCACCAAATGAAGGCAAAAAAATACTACACAGCATTTGGTTGCCTGAATAATAATAAGAAAATGTTAATAATACCAATAGTAGGTACAGAACTGAAAGTTTTTCTACAAAATAATGCGTTGTTTAGATATCAAAGTCTCCCGTATTTACTTAAGTAGGTAGGTACTTAGGTACAAGTTCTAATTGAATGCGGTACCTACCTACATAAATAAACGTAATATTATTATGTAGGTATTTTTTTTTCATAGACAATTTTTGTGCCATTGGTAGGTATAGGTAGGCATACATAGTGCTTTAGTAAGTAGGTATTATGATTTTGATTATGTAGACTGAGAGCAAGATTAGAAACCCAAGCTAGGTACATTTTTATTTGGTTTAACTTTAAGTAGGCAGTGTAGGTTATCTATTTAAAAACAGTCGGGTAGGTAGGTGTAGGTAGACAAATCGATGTGGTAAGTTACCTTAAGGTAGGTGTACTAACAACTAAAACTAGATACCTAGGTTACCTACAAACCAAATGTTGTTTTTTTATCTTGCAAATATCTAGGTAGGTACCTACCTACTAAAATTTCTCTTAAGATTTAGCATGATGTACCTACCTTAAACAGTGATTATTCAGTTTTCGTACACAAGACACCTAAACACTTAAGTATGTGTTAAGGACCCAAGTACCTACCTAGTAGGTATGCCTATTTTCTGAGCTCTTAATGCAGCCAGCCAGTGTAAAATAGTTTTCTGATCTAATACTAGGTAGGTAGATATTATTTGAATTATCATTGTTCCTAAAAAGAAATAGGTACTGGATAGTAAAATGTTCAACAACAACAGCCTATTCAGTCCACTGCTGGACATAGGCCTCCTCTATAAGAAGGGGGATATGCCCATAATCCCCACGCTGGGCATGCGAGTTGAGGATCGCAGGATACAGCTTCTCGCACCGCCGACGCTGCTGCCCGTCGGCGGCTAGGTTATTATTATTCGTCACAGAATAATTCTCAAGACAACCCTAACGTTACACGTGCCACGTCAGTAGAGATAGAGATATACGATAGAAAGGGATGCAAGGTGTAGGTTAATATAAATTTTAGGCACTGAGTTCGGTGCGAGCTGAATAGCACTTTATTGCGTAGCAGCTAAAGTCGCTATTTATTTAAATGATTGCGCGGAGTGAAGCTTCTGTCCTCTCTGTATTCTGTGCCATAACGTGCTCCTCCCTAACTGTCCTACAAAAAATCGGTGGAAAAATCGGTCGTCGGCGGGGAGTCTTAACTATGTCGGAGGTCTTTGGGCGGTCAAAAAACTCCTGACACCAGATTTATCGACTAGCTCATACGAAAAAACGAAGGAAGAATTTTGTATACAGGATTAAGATACTTATACTAAAACAGACGTTTATCTGAAGCTAGATTAGAGATATACGGACATTCCTAAGAAATATGTAAAACCAACCTAGGTATTGTATTTGAAGATGGCTCCATCTCAGCCCACTTAAAGTGTTTGTTATAGCGAGTGAAGGCCGCGACCAGATAGGCTATTGTAAAGAAGACTGATAGCTGAAATGAAATATTAATTTATTTTATTTTATTTTATTTTATTATACAAAGGAGAATGCCAAGAACTCGTACCAATTGCGTAAAAACCGAACGTATCCCATAAAATTTATTATATTTTATAAATGACATTAACATTTTCTTTAGTTTTACACACCGACTCGATTAATAATCAAATCCTCTCCACTATCAGTTTCTAGTTCTTGGCGTCGCTGCAGTACAATAGGAGCCCTCGCAGCAAGTACAACTCCGTTGCACGGAGATTTCCTATCGCGACGTAAGATACTCCAATCTCCACCTGTCAATTCCTGATCTTCTATTGAGCAGTCTAAAAAACTCTCAGCCACCGCGACTAATGGCCGGTTTCTATATTATACCGTTACCGATTACGTTACTATATTACTATATTAAATACGCCTCGTTTTTTCTTGAAAAACTGTCAAAAATTAACAACGAGGCGTCGAAAATTTCACACTTTTTCAGGGGAAAACGAGGCGTAATTTAATATAGTAACCAGCCATAAGTCATGTTAAAGGGCTGTCAGATTACTTCGCCACATGCTGAGCTTGGTTTTTAGGCCACGGATATTTTGATAGTAAGCACTGAAACGGGAGAGCCTAATGTGTGACCGTCGCTCCACGAAAGGGCTGGGACCAGCTGGGCTTCAATGGGCCCAGTCCAACAGGTTTTTGGTAGACAACCCATTCCTTTATCCTTGCGTTGACTGGCCAGACGTCAGTAGGCATACAAGTGTCATAGTAAGCGATTGGTACACCAATTTTATAGGATTTGTAATCACCCGTCGGATTAAGCTCTAAAACCGTGCAGACACTGTCAGGGCAAAGTTGACGGAGGTAATCACGAAGCTCCTCAGCGCTAGACACATATACCACAGGTGAATGTAAGATCGAGCTTTCAGAGTGGTAGTTGTTGGTCCGGCCGGCGGTACCACATAGTGATGATGGGCGTCGTCAAATTCTCCTTACATCTATCCACGGCTGCTGGTTCCCGGCTTCCGTATGGCTCGGGGTAGGAACTACCGACGATGGTAAATTGTCGTATTGGATGGGATTTTTGGGGTCGACTTGTAAAGAAGAGTGTGGCGTTGGAACTGGATGGGTACTTTGCTTCCTCTTCTTCCTCTGTTTAGGTTTGGTGGACTTCAAGAATGTCTCAGTTACAGTTTCTACATCAATCTGTGAAGTTACTTTTACGGGTTCGGGGGTGCAAGAAGTAGCAGGTACCACAGGACTTACGTACTTCATTCATTTCTAGTTTATTGTGAAGACCCTCGACTTTGGATATATAGCTTTGAAGCTTCCATCTCATAACCAGTTATAAGCAATATTCATATAGTTTATTTCCACAAAACGGCACTTATGTATACTTCAACACAAAGTAATAAGCTTGTTGCATAATATAATAAGTAATATAGCTTTGCCAAGTTCATTCCTAAGAAATGACATCTCTTGACGTAAGGAACGGGTCTCCGTTGACAAAAGCTCATTCTCAGTTTTGCATTGGGATTCATTACTAGCAATAGATGTCAACTTATTGCGGAACGTTACATTAGGATCGCAAACCTTAGAGGCGCCGACTGAGTAAGAGTAAGGGTCTACTCACACTTCTTCAGCTCCATTCGCGTTTCGCTGAACGGTTTTGGTCACACTTATACAGCTCTGCTTCTATCAGCCGCGTACGGAGTCGTAAGAATGAGAAAAGCCGTCAAAGCGTGCTATCTTCGCTGAAACGCTTCTTTCTACTACGTACGACGCTGAATATGCTGCGAAGACGGTTAGGCTCCCCGCAGACGACCGACTTTACAGCCGATTTTTCGTAGGACAGTTAGGAATAAGACATCATGGACGGAGCGTATTTCAACCAGGTTGGATTTACAGAGGAATTAAGGCCTTAAGAGCTAAAATTAGGAGTTATAGCAGTTTCAAATATGAATGAGTATTTCGTTTTCTGGATTCAGAAAGTAAGGCCTTAAAGAGACGCATTGATAAATGGCAAAGTGCCATAACTCCACAACTATGAACTTTACAAAAAAAAGTAATAGCACATAAAATACTTATATCAATACGTACAATCTAATTTCAACCATTTTAGCTCTTAAGGCCTTACTTCCTTCGTAAATCCAACCTGGTTGGTATTCGCTCTTTCTTCCTGGTTGGTATGACGTCTCATCGCTAATTGTCCAATTTTCTGTCCTACAGAAAGTCTTCTATGGACAAAAGCTGAATCGAGCTGAATAAGTGTGAGTAGTCCCTAAGGGTATTATTACCGCCTCTCTTAGATCGACAACGGCATTCAGGGCAGACCCAAGAACATGTTTCAGCAGGAAGGGCGTTCATTCCCGCACAAAGAAGATGAAATATTTTCCCACATTAATCCAAGGTACATCGTAGGCAATCTTCATTCTTAAGCACAGCAGTGCAGCAATTAGCGCAACTCGTATTGTGTGCAATAAAAAGCGTCAAGAACTTAAAGAAGGTAGACGAAAGCAAGCAGTGTGAAAGCGCTCAACATAGTGCGGTGCGTGAATCAAAAAAGCCGATAGATGCAAGCGATGCTCACCGCCACGAACAAAGAAGCGAGCGCGCTGCGAGTTGTCGAAGGTCAGGATATCAAAACTTATTAGCAATTTATTGCTTATATCTTTGGTGTTTTTGGTCAAATCGTTATCAAACAAACTTCACTAGTTAGGTATCGATCTTGGGCATAATCGTTTATAAGTTTTATTGCTACTGCTAAACTTTAAACTTCTTTATTATATTTTTTTAACGGAGCAAACAAACAAGATGTTGCTTCAACGGCAGTAATGGTCGGAACCCAAAGAAAAAACTAAAAAAAATGTTTAATGTTATTTATATAAAATAAAGGCAATTGTATGGGATACGTTTGGTTTTGACGCAATTGGTACGAGTATTGGTATCGGTATCGGCATTCTCCTTTAATATATTAAAATTAAATTTATTATATTATATTTTATTTATAATAATTATATAGTAGGAAGTAGGATAATTTACTTTTTCATGGGCTGTAACTTCTTTAGGTAGAGCATCTTTGTGTTTCATCAGGGCACTTCGAACTTGAGCCATGCTGCTGGCACTCATCGGTTTCTTGACGTAACTGAAACGATTGTCTATTATATTTTTTATTTATTTTAATGTTACCAGCGGGGTGATTGGCTAACTTTGTTGCAAACAGAAATGATTGACACCGATCCTGTTTTTACAAACTTTGACATTTCATCCGTCGAAATTCAATTGACAGACTGTCACAGTTTGTTAAAACAGGATCGGTTTCAATCATTTCTGATTGCAACAGAGTTAGCCGATCACCCCACAGGTGTTACGTCACAACTAAATGATAGAAAGTGGTCAACCACCACCCATGAACATGTTATACCAAAGACAAGGTATTTTGATGTTAAGGTTCATGGCATTGTTATCGTCACCATAACATCAATAAATAATAACTTTAAATAGACCTCCTCAAAGATTTCTGCGAAAGTAGGTATTGAACTCTTGTCATTTGCCAATCTGCTGCAATCGTGCAACATAGCTGATGTTAAATCATTGGTCCTTTCTGGTAAGAGGTACTTCCAAAATTTTTGGCCTTTTTTATGCATTGCCCACACAAAAATTCCTGCGGCTGCGGTTTAGTCATTGACATCAGAACCCTGTAACCAGCACTCTTGGCTGTATATTTTACCAGATTAAGTGATTAATTTGTAACAAAGATCGGTATAACTCAAGCAATTTGTGATAGTCTAGTTGCTAAGATATTTATAAAAAAACTGAGATACAGGACCCTGTATCTCAGTGTGTGTGTCATATTTATGAAAATATCTCAGTTACTTAGACCATCACAAATTGTGAATCAAGTACTGATCTGCGTTACAAGCAAGTCACTAAATCCTAGTTAAAGAATCATCTTCCTAGGCTATTTTATTACAAAGTTACAAAAAAGAGAAATTTCGTTTTTGAGGTTAAAAACTGATTGTATGATCGATATGAATTTTATGAATGAACATAATAAAAACTATACCTGGAGTTAGCGATGAGTTTGTGATGCAGATTGGCATACCTTTCAACATTTCTAATGCCCTTATTCCTGAGATATCAACATAAATGTGGTGGTTTGTTAGCTTGATGGCATAACTAGGTGAATATATCAGCAACTAGACCTTCACATATTACGAAACAAATACCTATATGTGCCATCACGAAGTCGCTTAATCACTGTTATAAACATATCTGCCCAGGTTATTTTGTTACCATTTTGAGAATATGAAAATAATAACCTCATTAAGAATAGAACAAACTTAAAACAATACCTACCTAGAAGTAATGTAGAGTTAATGACGCAGATTGGCATTAGTACCATAATTTTTGTCGGTCTATTTGCGTTTTTTTTTTGAAAAAATAACAAACTTAGCTCACAAAATACCTACCTTATAAAAACACAGTGACCTCATCTTTTGAATTTAATGAGACTTTCATTGTACTAGGTAGGGAGGTAACTAAATTAACAGTTAACACTTCTGCCTGCACTCTAAACTACATACCTACCTATTAACGAGCTCTATCAGCGACCAAATTATTACTTTGTCCTTTGTTTGCCTAGTATTGCCTGGCAGCCACACCCAGTCTACCTAGTGCGTGGAAAGAAAGTAGGCACAAGGTCTCATCAACATCATCGGTGGTTTCCACAGCAACGAATCTATCACTAAAAAGCTTCTGAAACTTTTCGGCACCTGCCGTGTTTGAAGCGTTTTGAAGCTTCAGATAAGTCTATGATCAGATCAGATCTGGTATTGAACCTGTTGATCACGGAAACATCTCTAATTTATGCCTTTTTTCCGTCATGAATTGATGAAGTCGATCCTCATTTTTGGTCACAGCATCAGGACTTTGCAACTTCCACTTTCTGTCAGGCTTCTCCTTAAAGAAAGAGTTCATTAAGAATCTGGTGACACTAGCTCGCAACTTCAATTCGAGGCGCGTACAAAAATCCACAGAAATATATCTAGATAGAAGAAGAGAGTTCAGCAATTTGTAGACAGACCGAGCGTATAACATATTGCGTAGGTACTTTGACGTCACGAGTGCAATTTAGTTATGGGAAACAACGCCACCTCGCCGCGGGTCGCACATCGATCATTTTTCATGTTAAAAAACCTGCTTCCAAGCGCCTGTACCACTGTTAGCAGGCGCGCGACAGTGGTTTATTTTGTTCTTATTTTTGTACATATTTGTAAATATTAAGATTCTGTTATGTTATTTCTGTGATGTTTCTGACCAAAGACGCATGAAACGTCAAGAAAATTATTCGTAATCTAAAAGGTAACAATGTATAAGTAGGTAAAATAATGTATAAGGAAGAAGATTGGTAATGTTACAAACTTGTATGCCCATACCTAATACAGGTGGACCAGGGAAAGCAAAAATGACTTCTGTTACAGCCAGGTAAACTAAGGTAAATCATGGAAAGAAAAAAAATCCTGGAACACCCAGTTACTTCGAGATGGACCAAAGAAAGGAATAAATGCCTCTGGTACAGCCAGGTGTACAATATAGATAGGCGGGCTGGACTGACCAACTGCATGGGCAAGGAATGCTCTAACCATCTAAACGTTGCGACCTAGTTGCTGTAGACAAAGACAAAGTGTTCCGCGTAAGGTATAGGAAAGAGATAGAGAGAAGCATCTTGAAACGAGCCGCGGGCTTTCGCCCCACGTGTCACCGAATCGCTTGCCTGCCAGTCAAGTTTCAGCTGGTGACCTTGACACACAACTCGCGCCACATAGCTTATTTTTTATTAGTAGACATGTATGGTCGGTACCTATGGCTGTTTATCTTTCCAATTAATTAATAAACAATCATTCAATCTTAACATGTTTTTTATCAATTTAGTAGTACCAGAGACCAGTTTAAACTGGTCTCCTAGGATACCTGGTATACCTAGGACTTTTTGTGAAGAGCTCGTCCGGAGAAGGAGTACCGTCATGGAGTATTCTTATGACAACCGCAGCATTGCTGTTTCGGTTTGAAAATTATGGATAAAACCGACTATAATTTAGTACCTACCGTCTATTGTTACCCATGTTTCGCAAATAAAGAAATCTGAATCTGTATCTAGATGCAAAAGATTTTAAGGGTAAAGTTCTGGAAAGATGCTTCTTTTTAAGTACCTAACCTTAAACATACAGTAGTCCCGACGCCGATAATGCTTAACAATTATTACTCATACAGCACTCGTCGTATGCACCATTTTCAATACAATTTACCATTATTATCTTTACTCGTAGTTTTATAATGACAATAAAATCTAATAAAAAGAATATTCCTGTAGTAATGCCTCAGTATTTTTTTCCGGTAAATATTGTCATGTTAATCGTATTCCCACGCCGTTCTGCCATGATAACTACATAATATGCCTAATATCTAATACTATGAATATAATAATTTCCTTTTTATTCTTTACTAACCCTCCTGATCTTTGTAAAAATATACATACTTTTCCCTTATTTTTATTTAAATATAATATGTAATAATTCCAAAATACACAAAATGCCAAATGCACAAACTTTGAGACGCCAAGAAAAAACGAAACATAAAATGACAAATGAAAAACAGTGCAGCGCAAACCCAAAAAAACGAACCATGCAAGCCTTGAAAGTTATGTCACGAGTTGCATACATTTTGAATGTTTGCAACTTGGGACCGGCCCTCCCGCGTCTCACCCCTGTCACCCCGCACGATTGCCCTGTCTAGACGCCTTCTTCGAATGACTGTTTGATTTATAGGCTGTGCTATTATGTTACACTATTTGCAAAAAAAGCTTTGATTGGATCATCTTAGTACCAAACTTACAAATCTGTGATCATCTGTATCTGATAATGATGACAGCCAATCTTTGAAATCTGTCATCTTTTCCCATTCTTCGCGCTCGTGTTGCTCCCAATCTCAAATATGAGAAGCCATAACATATCAAAGGAGCCATTTAAGTATTACGTAACCACTATAGGGGGCGGGCGGGGGCGGGGGCGGGGGTCTTTGCTTTGCTTATTTATGATGACATAGGGGCTAGGGGGGTCTAGATGGTGATTAAAGATAAACACATTTATTTATGATTACGTCAGCAGTAGTTATTTATTTTTTTACACATTGGCGATCCAGACCAGAGCCGCAAACCAGAATATATTAAGGGGGTACGATGCGGTCAGCTAGGCACAGTAGCGCTAATAGATGGCGTTGATGCTCAAATTTGCTGTATTAAATTTTTTTATACATTAAAACTTACGTTTTATTTCAGAGTAATCTATGACGCGCTAATAGTGAATTATTTGCTATGTACTCAGCTATAATGTATATTTTTTTTTGTCTATGTAGCTCTTGTAATTGAGTCAGACAATTTGTAGCAGCGTACCACGCAGACAGACAAGGCATCATGACAACATGATACAAAACAAAACTGAGTTGATTTCGACATACTGACAACAAAGACAAAGACAAAGACAAGATTGGACCAGTGGTGAGAACCCTCGAGCCTCGACAATGATGCCGTGGTACTGAGTTCGTTTCCTGACTATATTGATTCTTTTTACTTTTATTTTTTAGATCTTTTTGCTATAAATATCTAACCTTCGGCAATAAAGTCTTGGTCTTGACTACTTGCTACTGAAAAAATCTTAGTTTTCAATGACAGCTGTCAAACTAAAAATTGACATCAAAAATGGAGATCTTGTAATTGTCTATCATTTGAGCTAGTAACGGCAAGTCTAGGATGAGTAGTTCTCGAGATATGGTAGATTTTAGTTTGACAGCTGTCATCAAAAATTAAGGTCTTGTCAATAGCAATCATTTGAGCTAGTAACGGCAAGTCTAGGATGAGTAGTTTTTGAGATATGGTCCATTTAAATTTGACAGCTGTCAACGAAAATGAAGATCTTGTCATTATTTATCATTTGAGCTAGTAACGGCAAGTCTAGGATGAGTAGTTCTCGAGATATTTTCGATTTGAGTTTGACAGCTGTCATCAATGATTGGGATTAGGAGTGGGTGTGGGAGAGGGCGTGGGAGTCGAATTAGGACTTGGAATGGGAGTGCCAATAAACTGGGAGTGGAAGTGGGAGTAGGTGTGGGAGTCTGTGTAGGAATGGGATTGGATAGGGACTTGGAGTGGTAGTGGAATTAGGAATAGGATATAAATCTGGGAGTGGTTATGGGATTAGAAGGGGTAATGGCAGTGGGCGTGGGATTAGGAGTGGGATAAGGATAGTGATTTGGATTAGAAATGGGAGTGGACTGGGTGTAGGAGTGGGCGTGAGAATTGGAGCGGGAATAGGAATGAGAATAGGAGTAGGAATGGGAGTGGGACAGGGAGTGAAAGTGGGAGTGGGTGTTGGAGTGGTAATTCCTCCTTACTCTTTATATAAAACTGGGTCCTGAACAGCATTCTTCCGAGATACTAATGGGGTGGGGGTGAATGGGGTGAAAAGAGGTCGTATTTTTTCTGAAGTCACCGAAACTCCCTCTATACGGTTCCACCAGAAATTTCCACCATACGAGGTGGTATCAGGGAGAACAATTATGTCAATCAGTGATTGAGTCAGCAGTTATTTTATTATATATATATATGTAGCTTATAAGGTTGTCATGATATTCAAATTTCATTTCATATTTACTTACATATGAATATTCTACGTCACAGAAAGACAGAGAAGACCGGCAACATCGCATGACGCGCGATGCATATGCCACGAGCTGGCAACGTATCGTGATGCAACACAGCAATAAATACGTACAACACTATCTGAGTTCACTCACACATTGACAAAAAGGAACTAAAATTCGATGATATTTTCGCTATTGTTCTGCTGTTTTCATCAAAAAATTATAATTTGCCGCAGATGAAGACCAATAGCCAACAACAGTTATTTCAGTTTACAAATATTCTGTACTCGCCCATAGTTGGTATAATAAATTAGTATGGAAATCGTTGCACCTTAAAAAGAAAAATGCAAAAAGGTACCAATGTTTCCGTAAGCATGGAGGGGGGGTAAGAGCTTTGCTTACTTTTGCTGACAAGGGGGAGATGGGGTTAAAACTGTAAAAGATCTTGGTACGCAATACTTGGACAGTCCCAAATTCAAATAAGACGTTCAAATTTTGCAATGATCGTTCATATCAAATAAACAATCCCAAAGCAAAAGAATACTAATACCTTTACAGTTGCCATGCTACATAAAAAAAAACTACGTCTGGTCAAGAAAGAAATGGTCTCTGGTTTCAATAAAATCTTTTGAATTCCTTACCCTTAATTTCCCTATTTAATTATGGGAACGTTCAAATAATGTTAAACACAATTTTTTTTTTATAAGTTTTTTTTAATTATTAGTAATTTTACAATGATCGTTCATATCAAATTAACAATCGCTAAGCAAAAGAAAAAAATATTAAATTTCGGGGAAGTCCTAATACCTTTACAGAGAGTTGCTATGCTACATAAAAAAACTACGTCCGGTCAAAAAAGAAATGGTCTCTGGTTTCAATAAAATCTTTTCAATTCCTTACCCATAATTTCCTTATTTAATTATGGGAACGTTAAAAAAATGTTAAACACAAATTTTTCATGCTAATGGATCAGGAAATATGTTTTAGCATTAGGAATGCTAAAACGGCAACACTGCGGCAGCGGACTTAAGTTCGTGGCAAGCAATTGAGCCGTCGAGGCGACTTTTTCCCATACGAGATACATACACTCTTTTCTTCTATCTCGATATTTCTGTGGATTTAGCCGAGCATGCGCGATAGAAATATCAGCCGTTCAAAATTTGATATGAATTTGGTTGTGTTCCGTAATACCAAAACATCATTTTTGTGAACTTTATGTATTCTTTAAATAGTATTGTTATTCTATAATTAGATAATATATGCGATGTTCCTAAACAAACGACACGTAAGATAGTGTTGTTTTTAATACGAAACAAAGAGGAAGTGAAAGTGGTAAATTTTGCCATAAAAATGTGCAAACTGCTATTGGCTTTTATTTCATTTCAAGTAAGTATTTTGTAAAAAGACCTATCCAGGAACCTATATAAATAATATTGGATTACAAATATTAAAACAATAATAGCGGAAATATGCTTGATCGAGAAATCATTTTGGTATTACGTTTGTATGGGCAATTCGTCCTCCGGAGGCCCCTTAAGAAGAAACTCTCCTTCTCTAGAAAGTTGACGAGCATTTGTCCCCTGTGATTTCTACTTCCATAGCCATGTGGGCCTCACTCTGGATTCGTTGCCAATTTGGAATCCCACATTGCCGTTATAGTCCCCCATAACTACATGGGAGGATCAGGTAGGCTACTTTGGTCGACACACTGGAGATTTCTACAACGTTGCTAGAGGGCCTTATTGACGAGACACGCTACGCCACTCTGGGATGTTCGATTACCCTCGCTGGAGAGCAAAAGGTGGCTTGGTAATGGTGTCCTTTCCCTCTATACGGACTTAACACAACCCTTGAACATGCCGCCTAATACTCTCTAGCTCTACTTTTAACTGCAAATGGCCAGGACTAGGGAGGTGTTGGGAACTGGGAACATTTTCCTTTTTGTGTCTATCATTACGGGGCTTGTGCCCATAATCCTTACACTTGGCAAGCGAGTTGAGGATCACAGGGCACAGCTTCTCGCACAGCGACGCTGCTGTCCGTTGGCAGCCAGGAAATTTAGCTGTGCCGTTATAGGCTACGCTGTGCCAGAATTAGCCGGCCACCAGAGCCCTTTTTTGTTATTTAGTAGCATGCACCTCGGGCGGACGTATGATTTTTATAAAAAACACTTATTAAGTGGTCTAATAAGAATGTACTCAATTTTAGATAATTTATACTCTAGTTCTTATGAACCAGAATAATGAACAATCTCATTAACACATCATCATTAATGTGTTAATAAGATTATTCATTAACATTTACAAAATACCTTCTTTTATCATTTATTTTGTAACTAGATGCAGGTTTTATCCACCCTTTTTATGAATCTTATAATAATTATCATAAAGGATATTTATAGTATTTATTTTGACATTGTTATATCCGATTTGTATTACTTTTCGCAAAATAAAAAGAACGTTTATTTTGGAGTATATTAATATAACTGACTTGTATTACATGCCACACCAGCATTACGTGAAAAATACTTAAAAAGTTGTTTTGTATTACTTTGCACATCAAATTTATTGAAAATATTTAATTTTTGGGTGATACAAACTATTTGTATCAAAAAACACAAAAACTGATACTAATACTACAACACCGCTATAATACTACACCGCTTTATTTTCGTTTCTAGAGCAGCTAGAGCTACGCGGATTAGACAGAAAGATAGATCTTTCTGCGAAGATCACGAATATGTAAATAACTTAAAACGGGTATGACTCGAGTTACATCCGTTTCCAATAAAGGTACAGAAATGTAAGAACAAGAATGTACCTACAGGTATGGTCTCGACGAGAACGTTCTTAGCCGAAATTACGTCGCGAGACTCTCTAGACAAGTGTGTACAGCCGCCATAAAAAAACACAACGGGTGGACACGTGGGGTGCGGGCATGCCTGCCTCCCGCTGCTCCCCGCCCCGGATTTTCGTCAGCAATTAAAACCGAACAAATATATGTGCTCTACCGCCGAATCGCCGCTGAACTTATGCCTCACCGAAGTTCGACTGTACGCTGTATCACAACGTAATTTCAGCATAGTGTCGTCATAGCATTGCACGCGTAATCATGCCGAACTTCGATCGCGTAACTTCGGCATAGTATGTTTCGACACTTAGTGATTCGCTTATAACGCAGATCGGTACTTGATTCACAACTTGTGTCTTGTCTAGTTGCTGAGCTAATTGCATAAATATGTGGCCACAAGGGTCCTGATAATTAGGACAATAAATCTGGGAACATAAATATACCCATGAGTTCTGACCGGGTTTTGATGTCAATGTTTAATCAGCAACACAGGCATTGATTCATTATCTTTTTTGCCGTTTAGTCAGCAACACAATTGCTTATTATCTTTCCTGCGCATTAGGTAAACAAGCTCAAGGGTAGGTATTGGGCAGCGGGATGTTCTGATTCTTTAACACCAATATTTTATGTATGACTAAGGTTTTCTAGAAAAATATCTGAAATTCTGAAATCAATTTCCACTAACCAATTGATAAGTAGCATGTTGTACGCAAAGTTAAGTACATGCATAAGAAATGCGACAGGGAAAGCATACACAGTATACTGAAAGAAGTTGAAAATATCTGGATACACGTTGCCCTTTGTTACTGCCCTGTAAAAAGAATAACATGCTTGATAAACAAAATTGGGATAAGAGGGATCAATAGGATACAGGATAAAAACCTATTCCTACTGATTAGTTTCAGCTTGATATTCTTATTAATAAAATCAATTATAGAAAGTATGTATGATTCAAATTTAAATTCACATACTAATAATGACATTCAATAGTTATTCAATTCAGGAAGAACCAAGCATTATTTTAGAGGGCTTATTCCAAAAATCCCCTGCGATTATCCCCTGCGAAAGGGATTTTTGGATTTCAAAGGGTAAGCGAAGGGGATTTCTTGACAAAAGATCCAAAAATCCATTTTTTACTTTGGTATAATATAAATCAATAATTACAAACAACTAGACTATAATTTTTTTTTCTTAGGTACATATTTAATAGAGATGACATTTTTCTCACCTAAAATCATTTTGGTATTGACATGGAGTTTCCACACAACGAGCCACAGTCCACAGTTGCTACAGTCTAGCAGATAACTTATTATGAACTCAATTTGAATAAATAATAAATAAAGGCGCGTGTCGCAGAGCATTGAAGCGCATTTTAAAACGATAAGAAACTTAACTAAATAAGGAAATAAGGAACTTAACTGCTTTGTGGATGTTTCAATTTCCTTTAGCATATTATAAAATGCTCTCCGTTGCTCTCCGACTCGCGCCGGTAAGTGTGAATCGTACATTACAGTTATAGATCCGAGGGCGCAAAGCGAACAATGAAACTAAGTAGGATGATTAGTTGTATAATATGTTAGTATACTGGCATGTTTGTATGTTATATGTTATTTTTATACTTATTATATATATATAAAATCGACGTCAGGCCGAAGAGGGTTAAATGCTCTGCCTTAGTGTTGCAAAAGGTCCCATATAGTTTGATGTATTTTTTTTTCAACCCACATGTTCAACTGAAAAACCAAAAGTAATAATATTTTTTGCTGATTCGCACCACTTGATTTTTCCGTTTCTATTTAAACCCACTCGGAAGCAAAGAGCCTAAGTACCTAAAGGAGAATGCCGTCTGATGTATGGCGCTCGATACCAAGACTAAAATGCGTGGGTCAAAAAAATCTCCAATAAGTTTTTAGTCGATTCTACTGTAAAATTATAAAAAATGAGGGTTATTTCCATAGTAACACTTTACAACAACGTTTGTTTCCATAGTAACGTATAATATCATTGGTTGTTGCAGTCTAATGGCGGTGTGCGGCGGAAACCAAATCAACAAAATATTTTTTTACTTGATTATTAATCCCGTCGGTGTGTAAAACTAAAGAAAATGTTAGTGTCATTTCAAAATATAATAAATTTTATGGGATACGTTCGGTTATGACGCAATTGGTACGGGTTCTCAGCATTCTCCTTTGATGTGTATATTGGCAAAGGTACAGTCAAATAAAAAATACAACCGAATTGAGAACCTCCTCCTTTTTTGAAGTCGGTTACTAAAGCATGAATATGTTTTCAAGAAATCTTTGTAATTTTTAACTTTACGATTTATGAACATTTACAACGCTTATCAATGCAGTCAAATTGGTATATTTTTATACAATTTCAAATTAAACTACATGTTCATATTTTGTTTAATACCTATGAAAATAACAAACATAAACAAAGTATGTTTAAAATTTAGTTATAAGAACCTTTTTTAAATATTTTAATTAGCAACAATTAATAAAAAGCTTTAAAATAACACGAAATCATCACGAAATCTTTCTTCATTAAAATAAAAATCATCATTGCGTTATGACTATACTTGGATAATAAAACATCAACCTGGTAATAATTATATTTAAAGCATTAGCTTTTTTCACCGCTGTGTCTGTGAGCATAACTGCCTACTATGCTTTAAAGTATTGTACTGGTATATTATTTATATAATTTTATGCTATCCTCAGAGAACCCTAGTGTCTAGATAAACCTAACATAGGATTTAAGGCACTAATAATAATAAACTAAACATGTCATCTTTTTTGACAATAAACTTTATCTATCTATCTAAGTAAAAAACACAGTTACGTTATGACTTTGTATAAGATTACCGAGTAAACGGACCCATTTTTTCTAAACAGTAGCAAAATTATATTTTTCAAGAGAACGGTTGCCAGCTCCATGCAGACGTCCTGTCTTTTGCTGATGAGATTTTTCTTTCTCTTTCGAGTGTATCAGTTTTTCGATATCTTGACCATGAGACCTCCCCAGACAACGTATTAGAGAAGCGAGCGTTCTGCATCCGAGCTCGATGGATAATAGTCAGAAATTCCAGCACGTTAATATTTTCTTCTTTGCAACGAATCACTCAAATCCGTAAAGGCTGAACGGATTTGGATAAAACTTAGAATATACATAAGTAGTTTATGGCCTGGAATAACGCATCGGCTACTTTTTATTACGGTACCAAGCGATTGAAGCCACAGGCAAAAGCTAGTAAATAAATAAAAAATACACTTTGGCTCAAGTTTCGAGATCTGAAAAATGCTCCGCATTCATAATTTTTCTCAATAAGATGGATTCCTTGTTCTCGTTATGACAATACTTCTTCATACATTAAATGTCGCCCTTCTGACGATTGCACTTTTTTTTTAGCAAATTCATATTATTCTAGCACAACTTAAAGGCGCTTTTGCACAGCGCCACACTATTAAACTATATTTATTCACTCTCATTTCATTGACTTTTTTTTTTTTATGTACCCTTTGCCTTTTCTCCCATCACGCGGTGCGCCCTTGCAACCCTTTGTTCCCAGTTGCTCTAACAACAAATATTTTACCTAATAAACAAAAGTAAGGATAATTTAGTAAAATACGTTTGCTATGTTGATCAGCATCAGTCTTGCAAAAGTGGTACTTACTTAAAAAATGGTAAAAACTAAAAATGTTCAAGATGTTTGTCCACCCACCTGTACAAGATCGCTTCCTTTTTGGCTGTGGTATGAAAAAGAAATAGATTTTGGTATGAAACGGAAAAAAATATTATTTAATTTTGTAGTGTTTAACAACATAGTGTAATTGCCGACATATTTCGGTGCGAAACAAAAATTTTAAATTTGTGGTGAGAAACTGTGGGTTGAAAGAGAAATACAACCATAAATTAGCTTTACAAAATGGCAATCTTCTTAACTAACACCCAGTGGTAATTTTTTTTCGGAAAGCTATATTCTGAATAATTATTTATTATTGTTACAATTTTTTTACATTTGCAATACTTTCGGAATAACTTTTGTGTGGGAGTAGCATGATTATTACCTTTATGTAGTGAATAATTCTCATATACTTACGTGTGGAAAATTGTTCGCATTGCTAAAACAGCCAGAGCCGAATGCGGCATAGCAATGCTCCCTGAAACGTAATGACAATAATTAAGTCGGCTTTTCACTATGGGATGTAATGTAATTACATCTTGAGCTATCTACTAATACATCCCGCGATTGCTATTAACACTGTCAGCTATAATATGTTTTGGAACGCATGGAATCATCAATAATAAACCTCTTTGCACGAACGTCACCATTCAAACTGAAGGCAAGGCAGGGGGAGGCGTGGTGTCCGGGGACGTGAGGTAAAATATACATCTCAATTCGCTCGAAAAAATATTTATCGCTTGGGATGTAATATAGCACAGTGTAAACGGTCTCACACAAAATCTATTACAAGCGATAAATTATCATGTCTCAAGATGTAATATATATATATATATATATATATATCCCATAGTGAAATGCCGGCTTTATGTTTTTAGTCGTTTCAAAAAGGTACAAAGTTACTTCACCTTTCGATTACAATTCTATCGCCTCAAATAAGCCCATAAAACTCTCAAAACAAATGTGTAGGCACTATATGCAGACATAAGAGCAGTTACTTTCTACAGGCTATCCATGACTTTCGACTATAACAACATCCAAAGACCAGGATCAGGGCAGGGGGAGGCGTGGTGTCCGGGGACGTGAGAAAAATATACATCTCAATATCGCTCGAAAAAATATTTATCGCTTGGGATGTTGTAAAGATTATAGCACAGTGTAAACGGTCTCATACAAAATGTATTAGATGCTTCAATAATAATAATTGATAATTGATAATTTATCGCTTGTCAATTTTTTTATTTATGTATTTTATATTTTTATATATTATGATAATTTATCGGACCATTCTGCCAAAAAGTATTTTTTCCGGAACGGACATAAGAATGCTGGCCTTAAAAACGGAGGATGGTATGAGGATGGTTTTTTAAAAAAATTGGACACTTTATTGAACGAATGCAAATGAAAAGAGTTAATGATTTTTTATTTCGTCCTGTATTACACAAAGCTTCAATTTCGTTGAAGAAATTTATTTATGTTACTTAACTTTACTACGTAAAATTTACATGCTAATTATCGATACTCTGGAAGTGACTAATCAACATTTACTTATACAGAACCTTTACAGAAACTTTAATCAAACTCATAAATTTTTAGATAACATAATTTATAATAATGAAGTAAATACTTGTAACGAGACATTATATTATTAATAAAAAAAACCTTTTTTTAACCGACTTCAAAAAGAAGGAACTTCTATGTTCGACATTATGTATTCCTTTTAAGTAGGTATGTTCACTGATTTCTCTCTCAAGTGTATAGAATAATCGAAAAATTTAACGTTATCACATAGTCACCAAAAAGTATAAAATGTTATTATTTTTGAGCTTCTATTAAATATTCAGGTAAGGTTTTGAAGTCGGTTTTATTATTGTAAAAAAATATATTTAACCCATGTTAAGATCAAGTAACATAATCAGTGTACTCTTGTGTATCACAAATTAATCATACGACAAGCTTTTATATCCTTTAAATTGCATAATGTGGTAAATTGATGTGTTTTATTTATTTTAAAGTTAACTTTTTTCATTTCAGCTTTGATTTCAAAATGAAAGCTGGTTTTATGAGTTTTTTTACCATTCATTATTTATTCTATTTTTTGTTATCGCTATGTTATTGTATCAAATGTTTCTTGACCTGCTCATTTTATTTAATGCGTAATTGTTGACTGGTCATTTGCCCGTTAAGTAAAGTATCGTTCTTCAATAAGGAGACGAAGTGTTGAACGCAGACGTAATTTTATTCGTATTCTTCTCAGTAAATCCTTTCAATTGATACCTACCCATACCATGGGAGTGCACAAAAAAATAAATTCCTATCTTAGGCCGTCCGCCATGATAACACATACTAGACAAACTAGATATCTATGCATTTTTTTCATTTCCAATTTCATCTCAATCGGTTAAAGGTAGCTGATTTAAAATTCAGTTTCAAGATTTGACCCGAACATACATATGGTACATACTCGTACAAACATTGCAAGTTAAATCAAAACTTGTACAAATCATACTGCATTTAGGACGCTAATCGATAACTAAGTACAAATTGTAAGGATTAAATTAGTTCATTATCAAGGAAATCGAGTAGATTGTTCAGGTATGTATGTACGAAACTTGTAAAAGTTAAAGCTTACCAATAGCAGAGGCAGTTTGTATGGCATTGCACACCACATATCGCATCTCATCATAATCCGGTTCAGTAGCTCTGTATCTTGAGGTTGCAGACTGGAAACGAAATAACAGAGTAAGGCAAGTACCAGGATTTTTTAACCTCAGTTCGAGTTTTTTCTATTTAATATGTCAGTTACCCACTTAAATTATTAACACCGCACCGGGTTCTCATTTCCTAACTCAGTTGCTTACAAACTATGTACTAAGTATGTCAAATTGATAGATAAAGTTTAAGGTCCCTTGCCTATCCTTAGATTAGATTAGAAGATAAAGAAAAGATTTACCGTCCTATTCATGGCCGTTTAGTGTCATTTACATCCGAGCGCTGGGGCGTTTCGGAAGGCTAACGTGCCTGTACATGTTGATCCCAACTTATTCAGTCGTTAAGTCATAACGGAGGCGTTTGGGCGACCTAAAAACTCCTAACACCACTTTGGCCACCAGCTCATACGAAGAAGAAGAATCAATGGTTATCTTTAACCGTCTGATTTACTTTGTGACGCCAGTGACGAAAGACATTGCTTTATTCCCTTGGTTAATAATCTACTGGGGTGTAAAACCAAAATCACCTGCCCGTGGTGCACCCTGCTAACTTACACGGGGCCCGGCTGAATGTGGCATAGAACAGCGTAACACCAGTACAGCTAAATTCCCTGACCACCAACAGACAGGCGGCTGTGTCAGGCGGTGCGATTATGGGCATACCCCCCTTAATTACCAGAGGCCTATGTCCAGCAATGGACTGATATGCTTGGGTGTTGTGTGTATGGTAATAATCTACTTTTGTTCCTTCTTCTGCCTTTCCATAGAACAGGTTGAGCTGTATTTAGTTCTAGACCAGGATTAACATAATATTCTACTTTTCATCCGGATACCAATCTAGCGTAACGGTATGGTTCAATTAACACTGAAAGCTAGTGATGATTTAATAGTAATAATACCTGCAAATTCATTAACGTCGGCGCTACATACTGCGTTATTACAGACGTAACGATAAGTCTACTGCCGAACATTGATAAGAAGAACGCAGCAGTAGTACATTTGAACACCAGCCTGAAAAATAAAGAGTGGCATAAAAACTATTCCAAAACAATCTGAAAGTTCGAACGGCAATTAATGCAACGGTGGGTGACAGTGACGGCCTCATTTCCTTCTACGTCACACGGTCACAGAAGAAATATGTACAGAAGACAAACTAGATACAAAGCGCGCTCGAGCAACGCACACATAGACACTGCTCACGGACATTTTAACTCTGAACAGAAATGTTATGCAAACAAAAATGGAGCAACAAACAATTTAGAACAAAATTTTTAGAAGTTATTTGGGATTTTTGATAGTCAATTGACAATCAAATTGATAGTTTGTCAAAAATAAAATTTCATATTTTTGTTCTGCAAACTAAGTATGTTTATTGTTTTGTTTTAATATTATAGAATAAGTTTTTTGCCATGCGGGCGTAGGTACAAAAAGTGAAGAACATACATGAGTCAGCACTATTACTATTGTGACACGGTGTAATGGAGGTATAGATCTACCAGAGTGATCGAGGACCTCCATGCCTACCGCTTTAACCCACATGTATGTTCAACGATACATCCCGGAAGAGGGTGATTTGGACCATGGTTATCCACAATTAAAAATGCATAATTCAATTTTTTTTCTACAAAAATTTAAGCTATCTTTGTATTGTGTGTGGCAGCCCTAAAATTTAGGCATAATAGCTACAATTATCATCGTCATTAAGTCAAGGACAAAGTTATGCAAAATCAGCTGTTCTATGGCTGCATCAAAAGTTTTGAAGTTTTATATCACCGTTACTTTACATGCCATTTCATCAATGAAAAAACAAAAAAAAATCTAAAGTCGTAACAAATGTTTTTGACCTTCCGAGTCCAGCTTGACGATAAATCTATAGGCCTTATGAGGCCTTATTGGACGAATGGCCCATACATACGTAATTTCAAAAATATTTCAAATTCACGCATATTTTCACTATTGTATGGCTTATACAATTTATACCTAGTTACATATACAATATTATTTTCACCATACAAGGCATAACATTTAGATCGGTCAGTATGGGAAAGTCTGAAACTCTGTTCGTAAGAAACATGTCATCGATTTTAGTAACAAGGAAAACTGCATTTCATACATTTAAAAAAAGCTTGTACTCACTTCCTCGGAAATTGAACCCGGACGTTTTGAATCTAATAGGATATTTTTTTTAACCTACCCTCAAACAGGAGGACAATGGGGTGTATGTATTTTATTACCAAAAAAAAAAGCTGTTGCTAGTAAACAACTGCAGCTAAAAAACAAAATACAATGTCAGAACAGTTACATAATTAGCCAAATACCTAAACAGCGAATGATTGGCCAATTAATTGTAAAGGGTCATTGCTCTTTGTGTTAAATCTTGCGTCACAGGCGCTTCGCGCCAAAAACCGTAGCTGGTTAAACGGTGGTTACTGCATGATTTTTAAGACTATCTTGAAAATGAAATAATGTTGACTGCTCTTTTACATTGTCTCTCACTTGTATACTATAAAAAAGAGAAAAGGCAGGTTATTATAAAATGAATTTTACCTTTTTCCGGAGTACTGACAAGCATCGCCTGAACAGAGCAGCCAAAGCGCTACACGTCGATCAAAACCAGTATTGTTGATAAGTAGCAACAGCATGCTTGTTAATAAGAACAGCACTATACCTTCCTGAAATACATCAAAGAAGCAATGTTTAAAAAAAAATTGGTACCTGAATACTATTCGTTTGAGAAAGTTATAGGTATAGGACGCAGGACGCATTCAGATTTTATTTAATCATGTGCTACTAGCTAATAAATAGTGTTACGATTCTTTAAAAAAAGTGTCATCATGAAAACTATTAAGTTTCAAAAGTCTCCAGATTAGTTTTTGTTCTTATTGAATCTAAATCAACATTTGGGTCTATTTCAACAATTGTGATTTTTTCTTATTTTTGGTGGCGAATTTTAACTATGTGTTTTCAGCTTATTTTATGTTGGGATATAATAAAGTAAGTAATTTTTATACCAAATCTTTAAATGTGCCAGAAAAAATCCCGTTAGTTTAGAAAATATTAGACTTTAAAATATTATGTGACCGCCAAAATTGTATTACACCACCAAAAATAGAAATATTCTTTATTTTAAACCATATATAAAAAGGAAACTAGTAGTTATGGGTTAAACATGTGCTAACTCCCTATGATTAATGCTATCCTGGTAGTTCTCGTATGGAAATATGTGCTAGCTACAAATCAGCCCCATTTAATTTGCACAACTACTTAGTTATTTTGTAATATAGAACTGATATGTAGGATGGTATAACTAATTGGACTGAAACAAAATTGAAAAGAAAAACAGTTATGCTGTCAAGGAAATCAAAATTATGATTCCATATTGCACAGCATTAATAGGTCCATCAGGAACACCTCTATATTAGCAATAAATATTTTCAGTCTTTACCAAAAGCGCAAGTATTTTTTTTAAATATTATAGTTAATTTATAAGACGCAAATTTGGAAAATATTCGTTTTCAGTATTGTGGAAGAGAATTCAACTATTATAGGTGTATTAATTTGTCCGTTCTTTTTTTACTCGCACTCTGTATAATGTCCTTAACATCAGAGATGTTGATATTACAGTCAATGGATTTTTCCAGTCGTACTACCATGTTTATTATGTCTTCTTTTGTCTCAGCCTTACTCTTTGGTATATTTTTTCTATGTTGCTTTTCCTGTCTGTTCTTTGAATATCTTCAATTTTGTTTTCCAAAATTATGATGTATTCAGTATCCTTCTTCATTTTCGGCCATCAGTAGGAGATCTCAATATTGCGATTTTTTTTTTGGATTTCTGTCAATGTTGGGGTAAACAGTTTCTTTAATTCTGTTTCTTGGTCAGCCATGAAGGCTCCCATCATGGTTTTAATATCTTCTTAAAAAATTATAAACCTCGCACTCCAATCGTCCTCCCTTTTCCTTTTTCCACGCAGAAACACATAGCTAGGAGGAGTAGTGAGTTCATTGCTCTGACTTGCTTGGTTTAGATTTCCCTCACTGGATGCTTTGTCTATTGTTTTATTATCAGTTATTAAACATTTATCCATTACGCAGCTGCTGATGTGACTTACTATAAACTTTAGTTCAGGTTGGGTAGTTATTAGCAAGGTATATTAGAATAACCCGCTAACGCTATCGCTTATGAACTTGTGGCAAGCGACAATATGCACACACAGTGATCGATCAATGTACGTACGGTAAGTTAGCGCGAGCGCAGCGAAGCTCGTGGAAATGTTTCCGTAGCAGTTTTTGTTGTCTCGTTCGGCTGGACTCCAAGCTTGAATCGATAACTTTCTGTAACGTATGCGCGCCTGGTACTTAAAAGAATCATGTTACTTTTATTTTTAAGAAGTTTGATTTAAAATTTAACACGTCTTAATGCTTTCGCGGTCCGAGGGGAAGATGAAATAATCAGAGTTTGAGTCAGTGTTGTTGTTAAAAAGTAAAGTTTATAGTACAGTCCATGTACAGTAACTATGTAGATAAAAAATAATTTATGCAAAGATTATTACTATAAGGTTACAAATACGCGACTGGATTAGCGTAAAATTTATCTTAAAGCTCTATTCGCCAGCGTACTTATAAAGTAGCTACTTAATCGTAAGTTTTCTTTGTAATTAAAAAAGGCTTATCTAAGGTGTCAGAGATTGTATAAAATATTTGAAACTATTCTGGGGGCCTGCTGATAGCGGCATAGCGCAGCCTAGCACTGGCACAGCTAAATTCCCTGGCTGCCGACGGGCAGCAGCGTCAGCGGTGCGAGAGGCTGTATCCAGTGATCCCTAACCGCCGCATTAGGGGATCACGAAATGGAAATGGCCCACAGTTCCCGGCGGTCCCGCTTTTCCTGGCCATACAGGTAGCGGCCATGGTAACGGTGAGACAGCGGGTGCTAAAAATCACCGGGCTACCTCTGGCAACCTACAAAACCTGTCCCTGGCTACGTTTAACAGACGCTGACTCTGAGGCTCGACGAACATCTAGCACAGTTAGAAGTGGAGCTGGAGAACATTAGGTGGCATGTTCTGGGGTTGTGTGAAGTTCAAAGAGAAGGAGAGGAAACCATTACCCTAGACTTGGGCCACCTTCTGTACTTCCGCGAGGGTGATCAACTATCCCAGGGTGGCGTAGAGTTTCTCGCTAACATAAGGCCCTCTCTAACAACGTTAAAGAAGCCTCCAATGTGTCGAACAGGGTAGCGTACATGATTCTTCGGGTGTCAAAGTACACATACATTATGAAGGTTATTTAGGTTTACGCACCGACCTCGGCACATTTGGATGACGCAGTGGAGGATATGTACGAGACATATCCAAAGCCTTGCAGAACACCATGAAGGCTCACTCCATCGTTGTTATTGGGGACTTTAACGGCAAAGTGGGAGTCAGACTTGTCGACGAATCCAGAGTGGGCCCGCATGGTTTTGGGTGTAGAAATCACAGGGGGAAATGCTGATCAAATTCCTAGAGTAGGGGCTCTTCTTGATGAACTCTTCTTTGAGAAGAAGCCACACAGGAAGTGTACATACTGAAGCCCCGACACTGTGACCAAAAACGAGATCGACTTCATCATGACGGATAAAAAACACATATTCAGAGACGTCTCCGTGATCAACAGGTTCAATACCGGATCTGATCACAGACTTGTCCGAGGCTCTCTGAATATCAATCCTAAGATCAAAATAAACCGTCCAATAAAGTTCACTCTCCGACACAATCTACTCCAAATCATGGCGGGCACTGAGAAGTTTCAGAAGCTACTTGGTGATAGATTTGTTTGCTGTGCAATCCACCGAAAACGTGGATACGGTCCTACAAAACGTGGTTGAAACGTTTAAGGACGTGGGAATCAAATTCTACCAAATGCAGCCTAAAAGCAAGAAGTCCAAACTTTCAGATGAGACTCTTCGGCTTATGACAAAAAGACGGGAAACCACTCAGACCACTTCGTCAGAGATGTAAGACCTGAACAACCAAATTGCGAATATGATACGGCGCGACCTTCAGAGCTCCAACACACGCCTCATTGAAGAGACAATAGAACGAAACCGAGGGTCTAATGTATTCACTCAGCAGCTGGGCAGGAGCCACCTGACAGAGATGGTCAAACCGTCTTTTTTTTATAGTTTATATGCTTACGTTTCACCACCATCTCACCTGTTGGTAAGTAAAGATGCGGTCGACGATGTAGCACGCTTGCCTAGAATTCTTCAAGCGTAGAGTTAATACTCTACGCTTGAAGACCTCTAAGTCATAGCGATCGGGAAACACTGACGCCGGAAGAGCATTCCATTCCTTAGGTAGTTATTGGGCAAAATTTAAACATGTCTGTGGCAAAGGTGAAAAAAATAAACAAAAATAAATCGATTTGTCTTCAGAACAATTTTAGCATTTGTTCCTAAAATATTATAACTATATTTCAAAGAAGAAGAAATAAAAATATAAAATAAGTTTAGTTGTTTTACAGCCGTAGAGTATAATAAGAATGTGTGTGAGTCTGTTTATATGTATGTGTGTATGTGTTTATTTGTATGTGTATGTATGTTTATTTTTTTTATTTTGATAGGGTTGTCAGAAGCAATGGTGTATTTGCGTGTTTGTGTCTATATAAGTGATGCGCTTATGATAGTATTGACAACAAGTCTTCTGTTTGTTTATAGTCCAAGCTCTCTAGGTATATTCTAATGTTCTTTTTGCATTGAAAATATGTAGTGTTATTTATTTGTGTGTGTTTATTAATTTTATTGTACAAATATGCTGATAAGTAATATGTATGTTTATGAGCAAATGAAGTTTTACAGAGTGTTGTTTGGTAAATTTTATATGTTCTTTTATTATGTATTTGTATATCTGGAGTGAGTTTGTGTTGTTTCAATATAGCTTGTTGTATGAACAGTTTGCGAACAGATAGGACTTTACAGTCTTTATAGTGTTGTACTGTAGAGTATCTAAAGGGACGGGAGTTGGCCACCTTGAGAACGGCTCTTTGTGCTCTTTCGAGTGGGAGTATATGTGTGAGAGCAGCGCCACCCCAAGATGTTATGCAGTAAGTCAAAAGTGATTGGCACAGAGCAAAATAGGTAGATTTAAGTTGGGTTTCATTTACTGCATGTCTAATATTTTTAAAAACAGCAATCAATTTACGGACTTTAGCGGTGAGAAGTGAGATATGTGGTTTATAGGTCATATGCGAATCTAGTGTTACGCCTAAATATTTTAAGGAGCTACAGTTTCCCAAGGTTGGACAGGACAGTCACAAAATATACCAAGAGCCTGGTGACATTTTGGTTTGTGCGCTTTTACAGAGTATATAGCTGTATTAAGTAGGCCTGGCTCTCGTAAAGAAAAGGAAAAAAGCTTTGTTTTAGATGCGTTTAGGGTAAGTATCTTTTGGTAGAGACAATTGGATACTGTATTAAAACCCGTTTGAGCTTGACGATAAGTCTCATCCCAACTATCTCTCTGAAATAACAAAGCCGTGTTGTCAGCGTAGGCAAGCAGCTTACAATTAAAAAAAAAAAAGAGTTGGGCCCAAGATAGAGCCTTGTGGTATTCCATAATTCACGGGTAACTCTGAACTTATGTATTCCCCAATTGTGACACATTGAGTTCTTTCGCTAAGATAAATCCCTAGTAGTTTTAATTGATTACCCCGTATTCCTAGACCTTCAAGTTTGTTCGAAAGCAATGGAATTGATACCGTATCGAATGCTTTTGCCAGATCTAGTAAAATTGCGAGGACGACCTCTGTGGCGCAGTGGACGAAGGTCCACCTGTGACACAGAAGGTTGCGGGTTCGATTCCCGCTGCGGGACAAATGTTTGCATGTTCTGCAGATATTTGTCTCGGGTCTGGGTGTTTTCTATGTATGATATGTAAATATTTACAAAAAAAAATGTTATCTATGTAGTATATCAATCATGTGGTTCCCATAATACAAGCTCTGCTTAGTTTGGGGCTACATGATGCTGTGTGACAGCGTCCCGGATTATTTATTTATTTATTATTTATTTAGAGCCTCTACCTAGGCACTCTACGACATATTTGTTAAGCTCCGTGTGGTATATCTTACTTTGAATGTGGGTAGGATGGTTTATTTCGGCAGTTGGTTGTCGGCCATTAAACGTTTACAAGCAAATTGCGGTGTTTCTTTGCAAATATCCACAACATATAGAACACTCCGATACGGCGTCTGAGGCTGAGCGTCCCTTTCGAAAACCAAACTGGTTGTTTGAAAAGAGCTGATGGTTTTCAAGGTATTTCACCAGCCTGTTATTGAGTGCCTTTTCCAAAATCTTAGAGAGAGCTGGAAGAATCGATATTGGCCTGTAATTGGTTACGTTATTTTGTCTCCAGTTTTGTGGATAGGTAGTATTATAGTTTTTTTAAGCTCTAGAGAAAACCGAAGTAGAGAAGCTTAGTTGACATATATGAGTAAGAGGCGTAATGCGAAAATCTTTGTTCTGTTTAATAGTACGAGAAGAGATATTGTCCCATCCAATCAAGCAGTCGGTTTTTAAGGAATTTATTAGGCTTAATATTTCTCTTTGGTCAATGTCTAGTAGCCCAAAGGAGTTCAGCGGCATGGGGCAGGTATCTTGATTTTCCAGGTTGTAAGTTGATGTGGTGGATAAAATGATTTTTTCTGCTAGATTCTTACCGATATTTGTAAAGAAGTAATTAACCGTATTAATAGACGTGAGCGGGCTATTTCCCTGTACAAGTTTTTGTGGAAGCGACTTTTTAGGCTTGTAGTTCGTTATCATATTTATAGCTTTCCATGTTTTTTTCACATCCGAGCGGCATTTTTTATTTTTTTTAATAGAGCATTACAAAAATTTCTGTGACGCTTATAAATTAGCTGAACAGTTTCATTATCTGGTGACTTACGTGACTTAGAATGAAGTTTGTCCCAGTGTTGTATACAGTGGATAAGCCCCGGAGTAATCCACGGTTTAATAGGTGTTTTTCTTCGCGAAAGTTTTACTAATATACTAACTATATGAATAATTTTGCATAAAATATCAATGAAAAGATCTGTTGCTTGATTACAGTCTGTAGCGTTTAGTACGCTGGCAAAACTGGTAAGGGACAACTCGGCTTTGATAGCTTCATGGTCCAACTTTTAGAATCTGAGCTTTAGAAGGTATTTCATTTTTACATTTTTGTATTGCCAATAAGATAGAGTTGTGGTCCGTCACGGTATTTTCTATGACTAGTGTAAGGGCACTATGTTTTGTTTTTACGAAAATGTGATCGAGGCAATTTGATTTTCTAGTGGGGTAACTATGAGATGGAAGTAGACCATGGTAAGCTAAAATGTCTATATAATCAGAGTTTTTTCTAGTTTCCTCGTCGTTTATAATATTTATATTTATATCTCCAATCAACATGATATTTTTGTAATGTGATAATGTGGAAAGAAGTGAATCTAATGATTGAATGAAGCTATCTTTGTTTGTATAAGAGGGTGAGCGATAGAGTGATATTACAGCAATATCATTATCAATGATTGTTACTAAACAGTTTGCATTTGAGAAGGGTGGCTCAAACGAGTTTGATCGAATATTATTTTTAGTATAAACCACTACTCCATCGTTTTGTATTAAGTTAACACTGGTCGAGGCGGATTCATATCCATTCATACAGGGAAGGTTATACATTTCTGAAGCCAGCACTCAGTCAAAACTTTATCGTCTGGTTGGATGTTCATACGTTCCAATTGGATTTGAAATTCATCAAAATTTTTGGATATGCTCCTTATTAGTTTTCCGAGATTATCACAAGTTGTTTATTTAATTTATACGAGTTTAAATAAGACAAACAATTTTCGGGTGCGCATAAATAGGACTCTGATACGGACACACTATCTATGCTATCGTATAAGTTTAGTATATCTCTACTCCTGTTATGTCTAATATATTATCTTTGTATACACTGCGTAAAAACATGCAGTGTGATAGGTTTTTAAAAGATAGCATTTGCATGATAGCATATCACCATGTGGACATTGTGGTTCGAGGCAGTAGGTATGCGTGCAGCCGATTATTGTTTTCAATATGTCCATTATAAACTCGTTGTGGTGAAATATTTAGTTTTGAAATTTGATTGTAATGGTTGGGTTGTGATTGTTGTGTGTTGCTGCTGCTGGAAAACTGCTAGAAATCAGCCAAGACAAGATCGAATTGGCCCTGAGACAGCTTAAAAATGGAAAAGCCCCCGGTCAAAACGAGGTGACTTCAGAACTTTTGAACGCTGGAGGAGCTACTGTTGTGCAGGAGCTGAAGAACCTCTTCAACTCTATCCTTGACTGTGGGAGAACTCTTATGGCGTGGAACAAAAGCTTGGTGGTTCTGTTTTTCAGGAAGGGAGATAAACCCTTCTTAAAAACTACAGACATATCTCGCTCCTGAGCCACATAATCTGTTCTCAAGGGTTATTACAAATCGTCTCGCCAGAAGACTCGACGAGTTCCAGCCACCGGAACAGGCTGACTTTCGCGGAGGATATGGCACCATAGACCACATTTACACAGTGAGGCAGATTATACAGAAGTCCGAAAAGTATAATCAGTCCATGTGTCTGGCTTTTGTGGACCATGAGAAAGCCTTTGACTCTGTCAAAACCTGGGCAAACCTGAAATCCTTGCAGCTATGCCAAGTGGACTATCGTTATATCGAAGTGTTGATGCCACTATGAGTGTTCGAGTACAGGACCAGCAGTCTAAACCCATCCAACTGCGCCGCGGAGTGAGACAGGGAGATTTCATATATCCAAAACTGTTCACAAGCGCATTGGAGGATATGTTTAAGACGCTAGACTGGAAAGGTATGGGGGCATAAACATAAACGGCGAGCACATCTCACACTTGCGATTCACTGATGACATAGTCCTTATGGTGGAGTCACTAGAAGAGCTGCAACAGATGCTGGACGGCCTAGCATTAGCCTCGTGAAAGATAGGTCTCGGCATATATTTGGACAAGACCAAAGTCATGGTCAATGACCGAATTGATCCGAGTCCTGTCGTCATTAATGGAAACCTTCTTGAAGTTGTTTCGGAGTACACATACCTCTGGCAGATATTGCAGTTGTGTAGGAACAACTTCAAGAAAGAGGCCAAGAAGAGGATTCAGCTGGGTTGGGCAGCATTTGGAAAACTACGTCGAGTTTTCTCGTCACCCACACTGCAATGTTTGAAAACGAAAGTTTTCAATCAGTGCGTCCTTTCCGTCATGACATACGGAGCCGAAACGTGTACACTCACAGTACGGCTAGTCCACTAGTTTTTAAAGTCGCTCAGTGAGCTACGGAACGAGCCATCCTTTGAGTTTCTCTGAAGGATAGAATTCGCAACGATACTTAAGCTCAGAGAATTAGCAAGCTGAAGTGGCAGTGGGCTGGTCATATCTGCCGAAGAACCGACAACCGCTCGGGCAAACGAGTTCTTTAGTGGAGACCACGGCTCGACAGTAGTGTAACCCTCTGACAAAGTAGACCGACGATTTGCGTAAGGCAGCTGGTAGAAGTTGGATGCGTCGAGATGAGGACAGGGCGCAATGGCGCTCATTAGTGCAGGCCTATGTCCAGCAGTGGACTGCTATAAGCTGATGATGATGATGATTTAAAACTGGTGGCTTAAATTGTTAAATTTTATTCTCTTTGCTCCTAGGGCTATTTTGAACTAATTCTAGGGGCTTTTTTTACTTACGCTCATATAGCATTGGCATGTTTTAACAGTACTCATGACTCCAGCCATGGGCAAAATAAAGAGAGGGATCAATGCAGTCACGGGAATGTTCACAGGTTGAAAGAGAAAAGACCACGCCATCCAAATCCACATACAGGCTACAGTTTTCCAATGCTGAAATAAATAATGATATGTTAGAAAAAAATAGAAACTTTAACCATGTTACACTACTAAAAAGGAAAGTTTGTATGAAATGGACTGAAAGTGTTCAGAAAGCATTTAGAAAATTATGTTGCTCATTACTTTTTTATTTGTGCATATAGGATTAAATTTTTCTTAATTTATTCAGTAACTGACATAAAAACGCTACTCAAAGTAAATCATTGCTGTTAAGGTGTGTCCAAATATTGCGCGGCGAGTGCGCGGCAACAACACGTGGCGCTTGCAGGACCCATTTCTACCGCGCTCTAGTTAGGACTAAGCCAAAGAATGTTTGTGTGGCAGTGTTGCGCGGTACATCCAAGATATGCCGCGCACTTCAGTTGATATCAGAACTAAAATGAAAGTGGTTGTGTGTGTCGCAGCTTTGCTTATTATTTGAAAATTACGGAGAAAAACTAAGAAAAACATTTTAATCAGGACATGCTGAATGAAACGACTTTATCAGCGGAGGTTATAGAATATTGAATCAATAAATCACGAAATTCATTACCCGAACACCACAGTTTTTAAAATTAACCTTGGAGGAGTTCGAACACTTGCATATTTAATTAATAATTTATTTACGTTAGGGGCTCACATTTTTAGACCCAACCATTAGGGCACAAATTTCATTGGGGTATGTTCTTA
This sequence comes from Horisme vitalbata, assembly GCA_951804965.1. Lineage (NCBI taxonomy): Eukaryota > Metazoa > Arthropoda > Insecta > Lepidoptera > Geometridae > Horisme > Horisme vitalbata. Next base: position 12,400,145 of record OX638088.1, on the reverse strand, counting down.
CGATAGGTAGGTGTCTACATGTATTATCTGTACCTCTAGTACGAGTTGCGTAATACGGCCACGTACATAGTTTTCGTTTTTGAGCTCAATTTTATTGAACGTTTTTTGGAAATTACGCAACTGCTTTTGCATAGAAGCTGATCGAAAAACGTTGGTTGCAGATTGCAATGTTTATCACTCAAAACCAGCCCTAATTGCCATAGGCTAGCAAAAGGTCGCTTCGACCGAGTCGAGCCGACGAGAACGATATTGACACCCTTCTGACGTAGACAGCTTTTTCTGACCAATTGAAGTCATCAATGATGCGTGGCAAGAAACCAACAGCTACTGGAGCCTCACTGTCCATGTTCAAAAGTTCACATTGGCTCACGCGCCAGCATGGTATCCATTTTGCGTGGCTATTGCGCGCTTCAATGTTTAGCGGTTTTGGAGCGCGAAATTGATACATGGCTTAAGAAACCTCGCAATTAACTTTTGCACAGGGTTGGACAAGTACTCATATTAATATTAATTTATTTTACTCACCTGCCCTTTTTCGCCATTCCACGATAATGCGGCTAAAGGCACAAAAAATCCAACTAGGCCTCTGTAGTTATTTTTTCCTATATTCTTTAACCTAGGGACTATGCCCTTGACCGGGGTCCGTGGGTCCTTGCGTCGACTGCAATATTATAAGGTAATTATAAGTATTGCTAACTAAAAATAAAGTTGGGTTCGCATATAATCGAATTACTTATACAGCGTCTATTGGTACCTAACTCTTACTCACTGACTATGCAAGGATAAGGTTGGACGCATAAGGCTACCATAATTATACTATAACCATCTTCCTAGCCTCGTCGGCCTGGAAAAAACATAGGCAATATGTGTGGACTAGTGTGGAGCTGACTAAGCCGCAGGTATCGTCACGATATTTTCCTTCACTTGCACACAAACATACAACAACCTATTTAATCCACTGCTGGATATAAGTATCCCCCGTTAAAAGGGGGATATGCCTCCAATCCCCATGCTGTGCATGCGGGTTGGCTATTGCAGGGCTTAGCTTTTCGCATCACCGACGCTGCTACTCTTCTGTGGCTATAGGATTTAGTTGTGCCGGTGTAAGGCCGTGCTTTGCCGCAATCAGTCGACAGCCAGGAGCCCGGTTTGCTATTCAGCAAGGTGTACCACGGGCAGGTGAGGTTAGTTTGAGTTCCATAGATAAAGGTTAGAACCCTTAAGCATGTAGTAATGCGCATATACATCGAAACGAAAAATCTATGGGTGTACCATAGATTTTTGGCTGAGATTTGAACCCACGACGGGACCGGGTAGTAAGTTGGGGTATAGTAGGTACACTCAATTATGACACCACACTCCATAAATACTTATAACTGCTGTGGTTTTCATCTAATCAATCAACATGTAGAAAATCGTTCTTAAGTGCAGATCATACAAATATTTGTCACGCAGTGGGAATCGAACCCGCAACCTTCTGGGTATCAGGCAGGCCTTTTCCCACTGCGCCATACAGGTAATCAAAACACAATGATGATAATAGCTGTATAACAAAAATATATTATATCTCTGCATATCTCATACCATTATATGAAAACGCAGATATACAGTGTAAACTAGGTAGAATTGGTGAAAATGTTGATGCTACAAATTACAATACATGAATATTTTAAATTATTTGTGTCAACTTACAAAAGCCCAAATATTCGGGAAAGTACTCTGAAATGAAAATAAAAATATTAATATCTGTATTTATTTCCGGACCCTAAAATTTTATGCAATACAGTGATTTTGTTTGTTACGATTTCACGCTCCGATCATCATGAAATTTCGTATAGGTAGGTTACACGTTAACAGGTGTAAAAAAAACATAGGGTACCTTTCTTCCAGTACCAAAAAGTACTATAACTGAAGGCAACATAAACTTTACAAAATCAACATTATCATGAGCGAAGTCAGTTGCAAAAGCCAAGAGGAATTTGAGATACACAACTTTTTTAAGTATGCGCATTCTGGCAAAATAGAGATCTATGATAGTAGCTTTGATTATCGAGAAAGGATACCCATACAAACGTAGTTGCTAAGGGGTTGGTTATTTACTTTACAGAACTCACGTTCGAATATTGAAACGGTACTCAACCAATTTAGGTAGTTTTAAATAATAGCACTAAGGAAAAAATGGTCTCGACCATTAAACACCTATTTATATTTTCATAATTATCTCTACTGAAATCTCAGTTTTGTCTCCGCAAAGAATAAATATTTTGAGTAGCGTTTCACCCTCATATTCTTGTTGTCACCTCGATTTTTTTCGTTGAGGAATTCTCATGGAACATAGCGAGGTACCTCGAGTTGACACTGTTGACGTCTGAGGAAATATTTTGCTATCATTGACTATCAAACAAACTAACTTCAGAAATTCCATTTAAGGTAGAGTAGAGGTATGAATTGTTAAAGTTACAACTTCAGAGGTTCAGTATTCGATAGTAGGGGAGCAGGGGCCTAGTTGTAACAGGGGTAAGTAGTAACAGATTAATTACGCAGCAGGTTTCAAATATTTAGGTTTAAATTAACACTTAATTTGCTCCTTATAACGGGGCCTATGACGTAAGCACAGCCAGGAAGGCGCGGGAGTTCGCAGTGAGTGATTGTGAGCAGGCGTTTTATTTTTGCAAACAACAATTAAATGTAGTTCGTAAAGTTCGATACTTAGTGACTGCAATGTATTTAAGAAATTAATTTATATTAATTTGTGTAGTCAATATATTAAGCTATCATATTACGTAACTACTTTCATATGACAATAACATTACATACTTTTTTTTCAATAAATAAAAATGTTCAAAATTTTGTCATGGGGCCAGTTGTATTCAAATTTCGGGGCACATTGTAACATGTTAAAACTTGCCTGTTCATGCTCCTTTCATGCATCTATAATAGATCAGTTGACCTTTTCAGCATTAAAATCGGACCACTGCGTAACGCTTCACTGATGAAAAAATCTAACAGATGCACAAAAATAAGCCTTACAAAAAGAATATCGAAAAAAAAATTCAAAAGAAATAGAAAAAGAAAAACCAAGGGAAAAAATATGGTAAAGAGAAAAGAAAAAAAAATGCCCAAAAAACAAAAATGGGTTTTGAATGGTTTCAGAAACAGAAGAGCTGTTTAATTTGCGAAGAAAAATACAGAAGATTCAGATGGAGAAGAGTGAAGGAATGTTTTTCGTGTCACACGTTAAATGTGTAAGAGGCGATCCTGAATCATATGTTTGTGTGAACCGTGATTCTGATTAATACTTTGTTATTGAAACTAGAGGAGTCTCGCTGCCTGTGATAATTCAGTTTGAAAACTAGTTCATGATGAAAAAATAAATAAAAAAAATATTTATTCAGTAGGAACTTCATTTTTCAAATTAACACCAGTTAGTAACGCGACCAAACAAGAGAAGAATTGGCAAGAAACTCTGTTATATTTTTTTTTAAGTCCATGTTAATACAATTTTTATTCTTATCATTGTTTTTGAGGGAGACAGTATCATCCTAAGCTTTTTTGTCATCTAAATAATCAGATATTTTATAATACGCCTCATTACAGAGGTTACGCTTAGAAACAGTTTTTAATTTATTTACAGATAAATTAATCGCGTCATTTGGGATTTTAATAAAGATGCTTTTTAATTAGCAAAAGTTTAGAGAAGCCATTTGATTTAGGTATATTTTTAAATTCATCTCAGTTCAATGACCAAAAATTAAAATAAACTACGTAAAATTGTACAAATATTTTGTTTTGATATGTTGTAACTGGCGTGAGGCAAGTACCACGCCAGTTACAACTACCAACCCAGGGATAAGTTATAACATGTGACTACTTTCACAAAAAGTCATTTATACAATTATATGTTATCAATTTAAGTACATGCAATTATTATTATAGTGAATACCTGGATATGACCTCTCATTTAAAAGTGCTTCATCATGAAAATACTCAATATTTTGACATTCCCAATGAACAAAGTAAAAATTATTCCAACTAGCCCCCCGCTCCCCTACGGAATTTCGCTGAACTGCCTTGGTACTCAAGCGAGAGACAGACGGGTACGTGGGGGTACGCAACATAACCAATGCAACGTGGAAGAATTGATGTGCACACTTTATCCCGCATATTGATATCAGACGTTATCATTTCTCAGGTCTTCACTACTTCTAGTACAAGTTCTATTCGTGTCTGACGCGCTGAAAGCTTGAGTTCTAGAAACCGACTGATCACACTCGTGGGGTACGAAAATCCCTCTACCTTCCCATGACGTGTGCTTGCGTTGTATGCATCAAGTATTTCTATTGCATTGTTCTTAATATAAGATCAATATTCAGATATTATAGTGCATTGCATACGTTGCGTACGGGGGCTCAGTACCTCTAGCTTTACTGACCGACCAATGTCAAACGCATAGTCAGCGCGTCATGTGCAAAATTGTTATGCAGCTTCTTCAAGAAACTGAAAGTATGAGATGCAGGTCGCTTCTAAATATCGCTGAGGTAAAAAGAACATCACTGTTCCGCAAGTGTGCTCTACTTAAGACAGGCGGTGGTTATAATGATAAGTTTACTAGCATTGTAAGTATTTGTAAAATCCTTCCGAAAAGTAACAAATTGTTTTACTTACCCTCCCATGATGTTTTTATTTGTTATTCAGTTTTACATGAAACTATTATTTTACATCCATTCAATGACAATTCAGAGTTTTAGACTTAATTGTTTGATATATGACAGAAGCGAGTATGCTTCTTAATTTAAAAAATTAAGCAATTCGTACTTGTTTGTTCAAAAAGGCTAACACATCTAAGCAAATAGTTTTTATCTTCTACCAAGTCTTAACATAATACTGTGTGGATAGTACTGTGTGGATAATTTGTCCTACTTTATATAAGCATTTAGATGAAATTTTGAATGTATATAGTTTGTGACCTTGGTTAATACCAAGGCTAATTTTTATCCGAGTACCACGCAAGCGAAACACGGGCGGAAATTAGTAGGCTATAGTTTTGATTCTTTTCTACCTAGACGTTTGCGGCAACCGTGTGGGCGGTTGTTTTGATTATTTCTTATTCTGTAGGGTGGGCTAGAATCATGGCCGGCTTTGCGTTTATTAATAAAAAAACATACACAGAAGAAATAAGACAAAAAACTTTAATTACCAGAAGAGGCCTATCCAGAGTAAAAGAGTTAATAATAACAACAACAACAACAACAACAACAATAACACCACCACCAGAATAATATATTAGTCCAATGCTAGACATAGGCCTCCCTTAGGGGATAAGAAGGGGGAAATACCCATTATTCTCACGCAAGGCATACGGATCGGGGATCGAAAGTCAGATTTTCTAGCACCGCGCAGAGTTGGGTAAATGTAAATTCAGTGTAAATAAGTATTCAAAATAAAAGTTCTAATTTTTGTGTTTAATTTTTTTTCTATACCCAAAGTGAGCTTCTTTTATGTTCATCTTTGTGTGCGTTGGATGGAACCAAGTAAAAATTCACTAAAGTTAGTACGTCGATATTCGTTTCCATGTAGATGTTACTACCCAGCTGATTGAATGCAAATATATTGCATCTTTTTTTGTAGCATGCATTTTGCCTTAAGTTACTATGGAGAGAGCCTTTTAGTATCTTTCGGACTATCGACTATCTCTCGTATGCAGGTATTGAAAATGTATAACTGTTGTATATTTATTAATTTGGTTTCATTATATTTTTTTTTCAGTTGAAGTTAGATAGTGATAGTGAAAAAGCAATTTAATTTATTTATTTTGAGTAGTTTGTAGATGAGCTATTTTGGTGTTTGTAGCGCTGCCCCAGATTTCTATTAGGTATTGTAAGTTTATGTTATTTTGGATTATAAACACATAGACCAGGGTAGAAGCCTTTAAAAATAATAAAAAGTGAAAAAAAATAATAGTAGGATGAAACCCATTAGAAAAGGAGGAGAATATTATAAAAATGAAAGGAAAAATAATTTACGGGCGATCTGAGGTCGGGAAGGGGATGGGGGTGAGTTTTTAAGGGTAAAAAACGGTTTTTCTCGATTTCCGGCAAAACTAAAAGTCCATTGGAAAAAAGTGAAATGGCAAAGTTGTAGGTAATAAGAAGATCTAAAACTTTTGTATTAACACTTTTTTCACATAACCTCAAAATTTATGTGAAAAATTCAAAAAACTAGGTTTTTGGTTTTTTATTTTTATCTTTTACTAAAATGTTTTTTTATTCACGAAATTTGGTGAAAACTTACCTTTTTATGTCCCAAATACGCTGTAATTTATTTGATTAGAAATATTTATTTTTTCACCTTATTTTGAATTAATATCGAAAAAGCACCCTAATTTTCAATCGAAAATTCACCCGTCAAAATATCAGCTTTTTTCAAAAAGTTGGTATGTTTTCTGTTCGTTAAAATCTCTTCTTTCCGATGGTGAAAAAATATATATATGTTTTTATAGTAAATCTTCTCAGAAAATGCAAAACAGTACAAGATTAAAAAATAATAATCTCCTTAATTTTGCACAAATAAATTTAGTAAATCCCGTGAAAAAAAATATATTTCAAAATACATAAAAAATATATTAAAAATATATAAAATATAAATCGTAATATTTTTAATAACTAACTTTTGGCCGATTTTCATATATATTTTATACATTTCAAATATATTTCAGATATAATCAAAATATATTTTTTTATATTTTTAGCTATGTTTTTTATGTCTTTTAAGATACATTTTGAATGTATCTAAATATATTTAAAATATATGAAATATACATGAAAATCGGCCAAAACTTATTTATTAAAAATATTACGATATTTATTTTTAATATATTTTTCATGTATTTTGAAATATATTTTTTTTCACGGGATTTACTAAATTTATTTGTGCAAAATTAAGGAGATTATTATTTTTTAATCTTGTACTGTTTTGCATTTTCTGAGAAGATTTACTATAAAAACATATATATATTTTTTCACCATCGGAAAGTAAAGATTTCAACGATCAGAAAACATACCAACTTTTTGAAAAAAGCTGATATTTTGACGGGTGAATTTTCGATTGAAAATTAGGGTGCTTTTTCGAAATTAATTCAAAATAAGGTGAAAAAATAAATATTTCTAATCAAATAAATTACAGCGTATTTGGGACATAAAAAGGTAAGTTTTCACCAAATTTCGTGAATAAAAAAACATTTTAGTAAAAGATAAAAATAAAAAACCAAAAACCTAGTTTTTTGAATTTTTCACACAAATTTTGAGGTTATGTGAAAAAAGTGTTAATACAAAAGTTTTAGATCTTCTTATTACCTACAACTTTGCCATTTCACTTTTTTCCAATGGACTTTTAGTTTTGCCGGAAATCGAGAAAAACCGTTTTTTACCCTTAAAAACTCACCCCCATCCCCTTCCCGACCTCAGATCGCCCGTAAATTATTTTTCCTTTCATTTTTATAATATTCTCCTCCTTTTCTAATAGGTTTCATCCTACTATAATTTTTTTTGGTTTTAAAAATTATCGACCCTGGTCTAACAGTCGAATTGAGTATTTTAAATAATCTGCAGTAGGTAGTGCTTCTATATACATCATTTTAGACGTATAGCCATCGGGGTTCAAAGCAAACAGGCTGCTAGAATTGCTAACACTCACGTGACAGAGCCACATAAAGCTGACTGTGTGAAAAACAGCTAATACTTAGATCCACACTCACAACTTTTAGAGTTTGACCTTGGGCTTTAAAAAAATCTAACTTGAAAATAAACTGAAAACATAAAATATGTATTTTTAAACCTAAGCCTTTAACGATGTACTTATCAAAAACACTTAACTGGAAGTACTTTCAGATTTTTACACATAAAAATCTACACATAATAATGAAAGAGAAGCGCATAAAAAATATGTACCTAAGTTTTTTAACAAAAGTGTATTCAGAAAAGCATAATAAAGCTAAAACTGAAAAAAAATTTGGATAGGAAGACTTTGTTTGGATGTTTGGCGCGAAAAGTGCGGAACGGCTTTTGATGAACTTTGTAAATTTAGAAATCTTACTATCCAACTAAATAAATAGGCTACATTTTATTTCTCTATAATGTATAAAAGCAGAATTAAAAACTAATCGTTCACCAACCCTTCATACCATAATATACCATGCTTTATACATTCATATGGCCGACCTCCTTACCATACTTTCAAAACTCTTTGTTAGGACGTGACGGGCACAGACTATACTTTAGTACTAAACTTATAAATCTGTGACAGACTACTAGGATGCTAACGCATGCTAACCATTGAGATGGGAATAGTGAGGAGTGGCTCCATATAAATATATAAATAATTGGTAAGGAAATTTCTATTTAATCGATAAAGAAATGATAAAAATGGGTTTGTCTCTTTTTAACCAAGGCTGGTCACTGTACGAAAAAAGAGCGAAAGAGTGTTTGTATTTTTAAAATTTTGGCAACATTTTGGTGTGACGTAATCATGCACTCTTTGCGTGGCCAGCGTCGCCATTAAAGTCACCAAGGTCACCAAGTCTTGTTGTAGATCAGCTGTCAAATTGTTGTTTATCTAAACTATTTTGTGAATTTATTGAAAATATTGTGCTAAATAGCGTTTTATGTATTTACTGCGTTACCATATAAAGGTAAACCATGCCTTCGTGTTGTGTTAAAGGATGTGGGGCGAGAAAAAACATAAATCAGCCGCAATTGACTCTTCATAAGTAAGTATACAATTTTCATTGATTACATCGAAATTTTTCGAATTGTATGATGTATATTGATAATATTAAAAGTGTAGATGAGATTATCTTTCTTGCTTTGGCTTATTTATATGTTTTTAACTCATAATTCTTCGATATTAATCTACGTAGCAATGTCATTCACGCCTTAGGATTTAGTGATGGGATGCTAATTCGATAGATTTATTTAAGTTTCTGTGAATCTACACAATTGTATATTTGAAACAAGTAAACTCAAAAACTATTACCTATTTCAAAAATGTCTTCATTAGAATGCTACAATTACGCGGTGAAACCACAGGACGATGCTAGTGTTGTTATAAAATATATTAATAATTGTTGATATGTTTATAGAAAAAACCTGGTTTGATTTTAGGCTATTTTTAGTCTCAGCTTACCTTTAACTTTTGTCACAGATAGGAAACAAATAGTTTTTGAGATATGATTATTTTTAAATTCCAATTCGACACGTAATTTCGCCAACATTGAGTGCATTTTTTTTTTCTTGGCCAATCAGCGAAAATTTGGTCTTCTTTTTATTATGGCGTCTGTGGATGAAAATATGGTATTTTTTGGTAATCTGACAATGACAATGACATTTCTTGTTATTTTCCCGGAATAGACAGTAGGTTATTAGGTTTTTTTTATAAACCACCCGGAAATACTTTCCGCAGTAGTTGGTTCTAGGACACCCCGACTTGAATAGGTTCCAAATATATCACAGAACCGACACAGAGCACCCCAGTACCACTTAGTCTTGTGCTTTGTGTAGAGAGGGTCTTGCTACCTCCTCCCTCCCCCCCTTTTACTCACATCAGTAAAATGAAAGTCCTTCCTATTTTTACAACAGATTTCCTAGAAATGAACGAAAGCCAAAAGGCCTTCGATGAATTTATATATTTTTTTCTTTTTCAGCCAATACAACACCATGATCAGTCGTCGGACGACATTATTCCGCCACTGCAGGAATTGGTGAGTTTGTTTGTTTTTTGTTTTATAAAAATAGAAACTGAACTATCGGTATTTTAAACGTACCACTTGGCAGATAAATCAAAATACCCATATTTCTGTTTCCACCACACTACCACGTTGACCTAAAATTTTTTTTAACATACTATGTAGGATTGATTGGGTCTTTTCACATAGTCTTTAATGGTGTTTCTAATGTTACTTAATAATAAAATAAAATAAAATAGTTATTAAACTGTGTATCTCGTTATTTTGATACATAGTGTCATGATTTCTTTAATATTCTACGTTTATTTTAACAATCATTATTATTCAATAGTCTATTTTATAAGCAAATAATAATTACCGGATGTAAAAAGTATTAATCATGCATATTATGACAACTCAGAACCTGACTGACGAAAACCAGAGAGCAAGTCTCTGGTTTTGTCGTTGGTTGGATTTTGGAAGGAGGTATTGTCTGAGAGTACCTAACGAAAAATGACTAGGCTTGGGGATTCCGAAAAGTGAAGCGGTAGCGACAAGTCGTCTTGAGAATTGAGATTGAGCCACAAGCCTCGTTAGTTTTTGAACAATATGATCTCCAAGTAACCTCTGTACAATAATGTCTAGAAAGTATCTAAAATGGATCCAAAAGCAAAAATAAAGTCTTATCCCAAGATAAATGTGTATCATTTATCACACATCAGAAGTGGAGATGAACCAAGGTACGAAAGTGTTGATTTCATTATTTAACATTAAAGTAAATGTTTATTTCATCGCCATCTTGTTCTATAAGAATTGAATCGTGTTTTATGTGCCGGTCGGTAATGCACCGAGATTACCTGGCCATGTTAGCACCTTTCTATTTTTAGAACTTGGTACATAATTCCGAATAGTTCCGATACCTACCCGCATTTTGAATATCTAATTTAAATAAGTAGGGAAATTACCAGTTTTTCTAGCATGGATCAGTCGGTATTGAACCGAGAATATCTGTCTGTGCTAGCCTAATTGGTAATACAAAGCTTGGATTGAATACTGTTCGATCAGGGCCACTCTCTGATAGCAGTATTTGGTTTGCGAATTTTAAAAATGTGAGTTTAGATCTAAATATGTAGATGCCCAATTTTGCTGGTATAGATCAGTCGGTTTTAGCCGAGATTATCTGACTGTGCTAGCCTAGTTGGTAGTACAAAGTTTGAATTGAACACTGTTTGGTCAGGGCTACTCCCTGATAGCGGTATTTGATTTTTACTATTCTGCATATCTAATTCGTAATACAAAGTTTGAATTGAACACTGTTTGGTCAGGGCTACTCCCTGATAGCGGTGTTTGATTCTTACTGTTCTGCATACAGGGTGTACTTGAATTGAATCGACAATTTAATTTTTGAGGAATTATGTGCCATGTGAGTTAGTACTTTTATTTCAAACAGTTATTTTGCAACTTATATGTTGGGTTGGCGGTTAATGATTTTTACTTTAGTGGTTATGTACGTCACAATCACAAGGCTATGTATGTCATTGTAGGGAAAAGTTTGAACCATGTGCGTTCAAGTGGCTATTTACGTCACAAAGCTAGGCTAAGTATGCCATTGGAGGGAAAGGTATGATATGAACCATGTGAGTTAAAGTGGCTGAGTACGTCACAAAATTACACGGACTGAATAGCAGTATGATCCAATGCTATGTATGCATCTAATTTAAGTATGGACTACTCTTAGGACCTGAACGTGGCTATGTACTGTGACGTACTGTGACGTGATTACGCGGACTTTTTAGCAGTATGATCCAATGCTATGTATACATCAGAATAAAGTTAGCACTACACGTAGGACCAGTAGGTTCGGTGGCTATATTCGTCACAACGTTACATGGACTGCGTAGTAGGAGCCCAAGTGTGCTATATATTCTAGAATTTTATTTTGTACTAATGAGCAAACTAAAATGATTATTTTATTTATTTCTATGGAATCTGATGACATGCTGACTCCCAAGAGAGAACCTTCAGTAAAACACACAAGCATTATAAAAGCAAGCAAGAAGTCTTCGATAAGGAAGGAAAAAGATGCGTTCAAGGAAATGAAGGTCCACATCGACCTCTCCAAGCTCTACTTCATCTTCTGACTGCCCAGGTACATAGAAACGTCGTATAAAGCATAAGAGAACTGTAAGGTTAGCCCACCAAGAATGTACCTGTTTAATAATATTGTGTCAGATTTGATCCGTTGAGTAAATCTAAAAGTATTGACAGCTGTCTTAGAAAAGTTATGTTAAGTGTGCCGCTATTTACGAATGGGATCAAAAGCAGATCATACATTTTGCTTTATAGAAACTAATAGGCCTGACAAAGGAGTGGTTCGAAGCCCTTCCAGGCATAGTGTTTAGCTGGACAGAGTGGTAGGCAAAACTTTAGAGGGTGTTTCCAAAAGAACAAAATTATGATCGGCTTTTGAAAGCTTATCTTGTATGTCACGAAATAATGAAAACTTCCGGGACTATTTTGACGATATGCTAACATTTTTTTTAATGTGTGAATTTAGTGATAAGAGGGCAGATAGTATTGTTAGATTGTAGTACACTGTATTGTTTAAATGTTCATGGCATAAATGATAAATTTGTGAAATTTTACACTGGCGAGCTTAACAGTTTTCTTCCAATAAAACCTTTGAGTGGGATATGGAACAGCACAAAACAGGTAGAAAAGTGTACAACCGGCAAGAATTTATGTAGACAATAGAAACAACGGACTAATTACCACAAATTATAATAAACAGAAATAGATATAAAACAAATGCAAAGTACTCGCAACTATAATAGCAAAATACATATATATAACAAGAATAAATGAACGATGATACTTATAAAGATGAATAATACAAAAATATAAAAATAAAAAAAATATATAAAGATAAACCTAAATTATTATGACCTATTGTTTAGAAATATACTTAGTGTTTTTTTTTATTTTGATTCTCCCAATTCATGTATCTAATTATTAAGATAGCAAAAAAAAAAAAAAAAATATATATATAAAAAGTTCGAGATGAAACTGTCCAACCCCTTAATATTAATAACAATTGTAAGAAAGACGATTAAAACAAATACAACCCTTGCAGAGTTTCTTGCCAATTCTTCTCTGTTTGGTCGCGTTACGAATTGGTGTAAATTTAAAATAACAAATAAATAATAAAAATATAACTTTAATTTAGTGTTCACAAAAGCTTAAACAAACAATTCCATGTACCTACTTACTACATTGCACAATAACAGGTGAGAATGTAAGCTTATCAGAAAAATGTAAGTTTGGGAAAAGGTATTTACAGGTTACATACAGTCAATCTCCAAAACTTAGCTCACACCGTCATGCATAGTTATTATAATCATTAATTATAATATTTTTTCTTAATTATTAATACATAGTTATTATAATTATTAGCATGCATGGTTATTGAAGAAAAATGAAAGAAAAACTTCATCTGTTTTGTATCTGGGTTTGTACATACATGTAATTAGTTAGTACCTACGTTGAACATGGCTGAGCTCAAACTCCCAACTAGGTCCCTGTGTTTGGGAATCAGCAAGCTAGCAGTATCAGCAGGCAGTAGTACAAAGCGTATCTACTTATTACCGTTTTGCCGCGAGCTTTGATGAAGATTTGAGAGATTTTCACTTTTTAACATAATTAGAATTTAATGTTGCTAGGCTGATAATTGACACGTATAAAGGACCGCATCAGCCAATATAGATGCAAGATTTTGTGTGTGTTAGTATGTTTGATCTCACTAAATTCAGGAATGGCTGAACGGATGAATGATACGATTAAAAGTGTTCCTTAAGGTTCCAAATTAATAAATGAATTCTGTATCATTGTATCACAGTCAGTAAAAATAGAACTACGATTAAATAATATTTTCAATCAAGGAACTTAAGTTTAGGTGACGGGAGGTGTACCTAATCTTGTTTGACAAATTTGACAGGTCTCACCATAAGTTTAACGGCAAACACTTTAATTGCCAGAGCTATATCTTTTATCGTAAAAAGATATTTTATATGCTAATATAATAAACAAAGATTTATACACTTTAGAATTTTTTTGACCGAGACTGATGTTAAGGTTGGACTCAATACTCATTACTCAATCATTTATTGCGTTCCATAATGAAAACATACAGGTGTTAACAGCTTTTTAGTATTAAATTGAAAGAGAGAGATAAGTGGAAGTGAATATATTTTTACTTAGTCAATATTTTGGTAAAAGGTAGGTATTATCGGCAGATTACTTTAGTCATATTATTAATATCGTTTTTCAATTTTATTTACGACTCTAGGTTGACGTGAAAATAAAAACATTGGATGAACTTTATGAACTCTTTGATATCCTACCCTGACTGTTGTGAATTAATTTTAAGTGGGTATTAGGCTGTACTACTTGTAATTCTATAGGGATAAAGATAGACCTGATGGATGATAGCCCGGTTATTTTTAAAAAAGTTGATGAGAATCTTTGCACAGTTGTTCCGCCGGCGTGATGCTCTTGATAAATATGTTGGTCTAGCCATGACGATGTAGGACATTTAGGTATTACCAGTATTACCTATACAACTTTATTTTATCTTTTAATAACGACTTTGAGAATATAGAGATTATCGTGGTCGCCAAAATTGCGGTGATTTTGTAAAATTTTAAAGGGTTTTGTTAATGCTGTTAATTATTTCACTCAAAAGATTTCCACATATGTTTTATTTTGTACCAGATTGAGAAATAGTTTAAAGTTGGATATTGGCACTCGGGCCGCTCCCGAATAACTTTAGAATATAAGGAAGAGAAGTTACAATTGTAATTGTAACTAGCCAAGCTAAGCAAAAGGCTAATTACGTTACTGGTAATGCCTTATTCTCCTATGTAGGTAAATACACTGTAGGTTATTAATAAAATAACACTTAACTCATTTTATCAACAAAAATAACTTATGTAACATTCATAGGCCCTTTAGGAATAATCAGAAATAATCAGGAATAATCAATTTATTTTCAAATAAATATTTACATGTAAATGTTTTACATACCATTATGAATTAGAATTACATTAGGTACCTAATGACTGAATATAAAGTTGCCATAATTCCAGGCTTTAAGGAGCAGGTTAAGCACTTAAATTATAGGCACAATTAAACATATTTTGTACGCTAAACCAATTTGAGTTCACATGTTGTAAGTAAGAGTGCCTAATCACAAAAAGAAATAAAAAAAAAAAGAAAACATATACTCATGATAAAATTTAATAGAAAAATCTTTATTGCACGAGGTAGATTATGTAAATAGGCGAACTTAATGCTAAATAGCATTTTCTTCCAGATAATCTTTATGTTGTGGGGATAGATTGATAGTGCTAAAAAATTGATAAATGAAATGGCAGAGAATATAACTTTACTCTAAAACCTATCAAATAAAAAAAAATTAAAAAAAAAACAATAAAAAAAAACATTAAAACAATAATTAGGTAAGTAAAGGTAAAATAAACTTACATACAAAAGCTAAGATATCTAATGCATACATAAATTACTTAATGTACCTAGAAGCAAATCCGATAACAGCAGTAGCTCAACATCTAAGTAGGTACCTAAATCAAATCGAAAATCGAGCAATAACCGAATGTCATGATTTCTATGTAATTACTTGTAGACTTAATTTAGTAAGTGGGTATATCATTAAGTCTCATTTTTGTATGTATATTTACATTTGTACATTTAGTAGGTACCTACTTATACTTACCTACACCATGAAGATGTTATTTCTTTTAGTACCCATCTATAGCAAGCAATGATAACCTGCGAGGAAATGATTGCACTATTAGCTTGAAACTGTACCTACCTATTTTGTG
Organism: Horisme vitalbata; assembly: GCA_951804965.1. Classification (NCBI taxonomy): domain Eukaryota; kingdom Metazoa; phylum Arthropoda; class Insecta; order Lepidoptera; family Geometridae; genus Horisme; species Horisme vitalbata. The sequence goes on along the minus strand of OX638088.1, from coordinate 12,384,530 downwards.
AATGAAAGCAGAAATCAGATAATTTATTTATTTGTAAACATCGGTAGCATAAATAATTTGTTTTTTTTTATGGTGTTGTCGTATACAATGTTCTGTGTTCTGTACCAGTGGTTAAGAAAAGCAAATATTCGTAGTATTGTAAAGGCAGGTTCAGCACATTAATGTACATACATTGTTGTGTAATAAATAGTGTGTTATGTGTTAAATTACATTCCTAGATTTAGTTTTTTTTTACTTTGAATATTTCGAAATTGACTTTTCCAATTCAAATGAGTATCTTTCTGATAAATTAAATATTTCTACAGTTTCTATGGGAGTATATCAAAATTGTCAATTCAGTAAAGAGCAATTGTAAGTTGTATCTTAGTTTTGGTGTTATTAATTACAAGATTAAGGTCAAAACAATCAATTTAATTAAATTCTAAACTAAGTAGACCTACTGTAATAACTATTAGTTGTATAGTTGTTGTACTCGTGTCTGCAGGTACAATTGGTTAATTCTGTAAATAGTACCGTATTGTTATACTAACTAATGGCTTGATTTGTTTCAATCATGCGTCAGGAGATCGCATGAAGACGGACGGCCGAATGTCATGATTTCTTTAATATTCTACGTTTATTTTAACAATCATTATTATTCAATAGTCTATTTTATAAGCAAATAATAATTACCGGATGTAAAAAGTATTAATCATGCATATTATGACAACTCAGAACCTGACTGACGAAAACCAGAGAGCAAGTCTCTGGTTTTGTCGTTGGTTGGATTTTGGAAGGAGGTATTGTCTGAGAGTACCTAACGAAAAATGACTAGGCTTGGGGATTCCGAAAAGTGAAGCGGTAGCGACAAGTCGTCTTGAGAATTGAGATTGAGCCACAAGCCTCGTTAGTTTTTGAACAATATGATCTCCAAGTAACCTCTGTACAATAATGTCTAGAAAGTATCTAAAATGGATCCAAAAGCAAAAATAAAGTCTTATCCCAAGATAAATGTGTATCATTTATCACAATAGTAACAATTGTTTTTTTTCCTTTTCTGCCTATTCAAGAACAGTCTTATGGCGAACGTTACAACATTGTTAATGAGTCACTGCAAAATAGTTTGGACCGTGCTCATGAGCTAGTGAGATTAATACTTAAACTATAACTACTTTTTTGACACCCTGTTTAATATTTTGCCAGTAAAATGTATTTTGTATTATTTCAGATACAGCAACAACATGAAATAATTCGCAAATTGAATGAGAAGTGCAACAAATTGCAAAAAACTGCAAAAGTCTTAGAGAAAAAGTCCGTAGGCGCGACAAAAAGATAGCCATCTTTTCTGATATGATCAAAGACGTTAAAGAACAAAATTTACTAAACTCGCAGGAAACGATTCTTCTGGAGGAATGCTCAGGTGCGGGACCTGAAGATTTCCTGAAGAGGCAAATAGCGAAAGCCAAAGGACTGCCGCTACGAAAAAAATAATCCGAAGAAATCAGAAAATTTGCGTTGACTCTACACTTTTTTTCGCCAAAAGCGTACAATTATATACGACAGACGTACAATACCTATTTGCTGGCAACACAACTTTTAAGTAACTCGGTAGCAGATGCCCTAGAACACTGCCGGGACAAACTAAAACTACCAGAATTCCAAGACTGTGATGGCACAATTAACTTCATAAATATTATGAATAACGTTTTTGACGTACTAAATAGTCACTCCGTTCGTCCGCCAGGTTGGAAGAAGGAGAAGAAGAAGAAGAACAACAACCTCTATGCAGTTCAATTTCGGGCAGCTTACAAAAAATTGCTCATTAGGGCAGAAATTAGAGATGGAGGAGTCGGAAACTGCATTCCTCTGGAGCAAATAAATATCTTGACCTGCTCAAGTAAAAATCCAATCCAGTTTATAAACGATCTTACTGAAAAAAATGATTTGGTGGAAATAAGTGAAGACCATAGCGATTTATATGATAGCTACGTCGAATATTTGGCAGCAGGTGATGTGGACGAATACACTCACAGTGTTCTCGAATATATTTCAGGTTTTGTATCTAGAAAACTATCTAAAAGTCTGACCTGTGTTGTGTGTGTTGTGTTTGACATTATTGTTAGGTTTTAAAGAAAAAATCGATAGTCTAATTTACCAAAAGTCTAGAGGTGGCCTAGTTTACTCATCCAATGATGTTTTAGAAATTATTAAAAAGACAGAAAACTTAATAAAACCTCATCTCATGAAAAGGCAACCAGAAAATTACTTTTTATATATATTTAGATTTTTAATAGAATTTCATAGTTGCGAAAAATTCTTATACATAGAAAATCACCCGGAACACAACACAAATCACAGGTTGCTACTAATAAAGGCTATTATTAAAACCTGTATTGACATAAGGTTTCGGTACTACGGAAATAAAAGGACCGACAAAATTTCGTATAGAAATTATTTTAACAAGCTTATATTGTTCAGAAATGAATAAAATTATGTGTTTATATTGTTTTTATTTACTTAAGATTGCTCACCTATTTAACCTACTCTCAGAATAGGGAATAATTACCCATTAAACAGGATAGGTACTATAATAAAAGGTATTTAATAATTAATTACCTTTTAACCCCCTTTCACCCCCCATATCTTGTAAATGGCCGAACCTATTTTGGTGAAACATGATTAAGAACCACTGCCGGAACGTTAATCTTCAAATTAAAAAACTGTATTAAAATCGGTTCACCCGTTTAAGAGCTACAGTGTCACAGACACACAGCAGCGGTCAAACACTTTAACACTTTAATTTTAACTTTTTCGTCAGGGGTTAAAAAGAAAAGATTTCAAAGACAAATTGAGAACCTCCTTTTTTGAAGTCAGTCAATAAGATTAAATATCGGTTCCTAGAATCGATATTTGTCAATGTAGATATACTGGACGGGTACAACACTAAAGGAAGCCATTTTGTGCGCAAAATTATTTGTAGGGCTAACCACGCAATATACAAAGGTATTGCCGGTCCTTTAGAGGACCGAAAGAAACAAATTACATTTAGATGTAATTTGTTTCTTTAGTCATTGATGCCAACGGTGACGGGTTGCTCACTTCGCTTCTTTATTAAATGGCTTCTGGGATAGTTTCCACAATTTCGTCAGTATCAATATATTATAGTTAGTATAGTTATAATTGTTCATAATAATATGAGTAATATAACATTTTTCATTTTGAACGACGGCTGTGTCATTTTTATTAAATTTTATTTTCTAGTGTTTTTCTAATGCATATAGTTTTTATTAATGGTATTTTAACCGTTATACGTTAGTAATATGAAACAAGTATTAGTGAAATGGAATATAGAAGATTTGGACGTAAACTCTCTGATGAAGAAATTTGTGCGCCGATCGTTTTTTGTTATATTTGCCATTGCTATAGCAGAAAACAGGGCCTGACTGAAGACTGGACGACTAGACTTATGAACCGTATTACGTTGCCTCCTACTATTAACTGTGGAAACTATCTTAGGAGCCATTTAAAAAAGATGTGAATTAGTGAATTACTTTTACATGGAAAATTTATGTTTTTCTTATAATGTAGGTACAACAACACCAACACCAGCCTTTAACAGTCTACTGCATGAACACTAACAACAACACCAGTCTATATTATTCCACTGTTGGTCATCGGCCTCCCCTAATAAGAATGGGGATAAGCCCATAATCCCCACGCTGGGCATGCGGGTTGGCAATCGCAGCGCACAGGTTCTCGCACCACCGACGCTGCTGCCCGTCGGCAGCCAGGGTGTTTAGCTATAAATAAAAAATAAAAATAATAAAATCTTTTGATTTCAAGCAACAGGGCTCATAGTTTACAAGTTTTTTTTTTTAATAATTTACAAGTTTAATGACCAGCCCTATACACGACATGTCTGTCGCAGCAGCGTCGTATATAGGGGCAGTCTATTCGTCCGGCGATCATTCGTCAGGCGTTGGTGCTGGCCCGTGTTCTTGCTGCTATGCCGGTGTTAGGCTGCGCTATGCCGTAATCAGCCAGCAGCCAGAGCCCCGTTTGTTATTTATTTATTTATTTTATTTATTTTATTTATTTTATTTATTTTATTTATTTTATTTATTTTATTTATTTTATTTATTTTATTTATTTTATTTATTTTATTTATTTTATTTATTTTATTTATTTTATTTATTTTATTTATTTTATTTATTTTATTTATTTTATTTATTTTATTTATTTTATTTATTTTATTTATTTTATTTATTTTATTTATTTTATTTATTTTATTTATTTTATTTATTTTATTTATTTTATTTATTTTATTTATTTTATTTATTTTATTTATTTTATTTATTTTATTTATTTTATTTATTTTATTTATTTTATTTATTTATTTATCTAGCAGGATGCACAACGGGCAGGTGAGGTTGGCTTGGGTTCCGAAGATGAAAGTTGGAACCCCTTATCAATAAAACGTTGACCAAAATTCCTTAAGTACATGTTACTTATCATTCAACCAGATAAAACGATAAAGTTTTTCTACATCCGCTGTAAAGCCATATCTGTAAGTTCTCCAGTTAATCAATAGTGTAAATGTTTTACGTTACCGAACCGGTCAAACTAACCCATAAGGTGCCGCTTTGTCCGTCCGTCACAGCTGATTATTTTAGGAACTACATAAGCTAGAGACTTTAAATTTGGTACAAATTTGAAATGCACTTACTGAATAAGATTGCTAGTAAAAAAAAAAAATTCATCCCCACCACTCCACTCCAGCCTATATCAGTCCACTGCTGGACATAGGCCTCCCCTAATAAGGGGGGATATGCCCATAATCCCCACGCTGGACATGCGGGTTGGGGATCGCAGGGCACAGTTTCTCGCACCACCGACGCTGCTGCCCGTCGGTGGCCAGGGGATTTTGCTGTGCCGATGTAGGCTGTGCTATGCCGCATCCAGCCGGCCGCCAGAGCCCCGTTCGTTGTTTAGCAGGGTGCACCACGGGCAGGTGGGATTGGCTTAGATTCCGAAGATAGGGGTTGGAATGGAACCCCGTACACCCCAAAATCACCCGATTTTCATCCCCAAAAGGTCCAAAATTAGAAACGTCAAAATTTCAAACAGCGTTTAATTTCTCTATGGATGCTAATAGGTCGAGTGGCATATCATATGAAATGAGTCAATTAGCCCAGCTTAAAGCATTTTTTTATTTTTACGATGCATGGTTTATTATTTTTACGATGCATGGTTAAAATTATCCAAAAAATTACCAACAGTTTTTTAGAAATCTTCCAAAATAGGGGGGTTGAATAGTAAAAGGGGGCATTGGTAGGTCGAGTGGGGATATTAAATGAAAAGGCTTGATTTGAACAATATAAATCCGTCTTTATTTTTTTGACATCATGCATAGTTTTTAATTTAAGATGAAAAAGCTCAAAAATGACCATAATGGCAGGCTGATTAAGGAGTATATTTATGTAAGATGTAAATAGCAGCCGCTTGTTGTCATAACGGTGCGTAAGGACAGGACAACAGGATGTATAGTTTTCTGCGCTAAACCCAAGATGCTGCACTAGTTTTTCCGCTTCACCTTTCAGTTTTGTCTTCAAGTGTTGCATTTTTGAGCTTTGGAAAGTACAGGATTCTTATGCACACTTTCAACGTAGAGGTCTCTAAAAGTTAGCCACTCATTGTACTTGCCGTAAACATCTGGTAAGTTTCTATTTTTGGTGTTGATTTCTCGTAGTGAGCATTGTTCCAGATGCTGTTCTGTATCTTTTTTTTTGAGTCATCGTAGACGTTCTCTGCAGCCTCATATTTTTGTTTGTAGGCAAAATCTTCGTCTTGTAAAATATAGTCAAGCTCCTAGTTTGCCTTCTCAATGTGCTTCCACTTAGTTTTTACATTGTCTTCTAGTTCCCATTTTTCTCTCAAAGTTAACTGAGTTTATTTTCTCCACGGTTCGTTCAAACGCTCTAAAGTTGCAATATTGTTTACGTAAAAGATCTTGTTGTTTGTCATTCGTCTCGGTAGTATCACGAGGAGGTACGTGAAATATAATATCATCGAAACTAAATCTCAATGTTTGTTTACCTTGAGTAGGTGATACCCCACCGGATTCCGGCTAACTTGTAGTTGCAGCCGGTAATTCTCCTTTTCTTTTTTTGGATATCTTGTAAAACATCTTCATACATTTTCTTCGTGTTATTAAAAACGACGTCGCTACAGTATTGAAGGTCGGTCGCTCCCGACTCTTCCAGTAGTTGGTTGTTATAAATAAACTTCTCCCAATGCGTGTTTAGCCTAGAAAAACTGTCTTCCAGGTATTCCAAATTCTTTCGCGTTGGACTATCCTTCTTGTAGTTTATGCAAATCTGCCTCAGGTTGTTGAAGATAGCCTCCTGACGACTGATAAGTTCTTTGACGCTCTGAGCCATCGTTATTCTTTCGTGCGTTGGTGGAGTAGCAGTAGTATCACCGCTAGCACTGGTTGCAGATACTTAATGTAATAGCACTGTAATCACGACATATGCGCCTTCTCAATCCAACTGGGGCGACCCGCTTGTGGGAGACCTATTGAACCGAATCGCTGCCACTTCTAGAGACACTTACTACACTAAATATCCAATAGTTATAGTTCAATGACTCGAAAGATCAAATTGAGATGTACGGGCCCAGAGGTCTAGGTAGTACTAGTTGTTGAGTTGACGAAAACCACCGACTTTATGATCCAAGTTTATTAGTTAAAATACGTTAGGTAGGATGCTGATCCACGGTTGTTCGCTGAGGTAGCCAAAATTCAACTAAACTTAGGTAATAATCAATTTAAAGTATTATGATAAAAGTAGGTCGCGGCGTCGTAAGCAAATCAATCGCCTGTACGTAAATCGTACAGATATGGCCTGCGCACTGCCAATTCAGCTTGATTCTCTGAGCTATATCGACCACTTTTGTTCGATGTCGGATAGTCTCGTTGTGGATTCTGGCCTTTAGATAAACTCCGAGCATAATTCGGTTAATAACTCGCCGAGCGACTTTTTTGTGAACTAACCGTACTATGAGTGTCCACGTTTCCGCTCCGTACGTCATAACAGGTTGGACGTACTGATTGAAAACTTTCGTTTTCAGTCATTTTTTTCAACAATCATAGATTTATAGAGAAATACAATGAATTATAATAACTAGATGAGTGCAGCCAGGCCACATATAAAACTAACTATTATGAGGAATAATAAAAATATTAAATAAATAATGCTGGACGTTATCAGTTTATCACACAGCATCATGTAGCCCCAAACTAAGCAGAGCTAGGATGGCAGCTATGTCTTCAGGAATGCACCAAAACTGACATATTTAGAATATAGGATCACGTAGAAAGTCAGTTTGACCATGTTCCAATTCTTGCATCCTCCGTTGTTCATTATATTGAGTGCCACTTGTGAATGACAGTTGTCATAGAATATTATCATGTATGCTATACGTAGTATCTAATAGTAGTCAGTGGTATGCTCTTTTTATAAATCTCGAGGCCTCTACATTACGGTATAGGTGAGGAGAAAACTCGACGAAGTTTTCCAAAAGCTGTCCAGCTAAATCTTCCTCTTGGCCTTCTTTTCATAGTAGTTTTTATTCAACTGAAAAATCTGCCCGAGTTATGTGTTCATTATCGATGATAAGTATCGGAATAATTTGGTCATTAACCATGAATTTGGTCTTATCGAAATGCCGAGGCTTATTTTTCGCGAGGCTGATGCTAGAATATCCAGCATCTGTTGCAGCTCCTGCAGCGACTTCGCCAGTAAGACTATGTCATCTGTAAATCTTATGTGTGAGTTTTGCTCGCGCCCAAACACATCCATAAGCTACTACATAAACACAATAATAATAAGTCCCATGCTGGAGGCATGCCTACCATATTGTAGTACTGTAGTAGGTTTTTCAATAACTTAAGACTGTTGAAATACCTTTCGTAGTTATGTCATGATAGAGGAACAAACATTTCACATTTTATATTTCAACTTCATTTTCACTTTCATTTTGCTTAGTATTTGTTTTTGTTTTATGTAGTATACCCATAGAATATTGTGTGATATGATGCATTATTACTATGCCACTTTATTGTATTGTAAACTATAAATAAAGAACACCTAACCACACGAACCACACGTGTGGTGCGTGTGGTTCGTGGTGGTGACGAGGGAAGGACCACAGAATAAGAAATATTATATTTAGTATTCCTGTATAGTACATATTCTACCACCTACGTTCTTGCCGCAAACGTGTAGGTAGACTAGAATAAAAAATATAACCTACTAACTTCCGCCCGTGACTTCTCTCGCGTGGTACCGGGCAAAAAAAAGTGAAAAAAAGTAGCCTATGTGTTAATCTAGGTCACAAACTATGTATATTCCGTATAAACAGTAACATTATTTATAATGCTACTTTTTATACGCGTACAAAACGAGTGAAGCTGCGGACGGTAGCTAGTAGTTTATAAATAATCCAATTAATTTTCATAGTTATAATGCATGCAACAAAATTATAATGCCCTAGCGTAGGTAGCATCGAGATACTTTTGCTCGAAGGTAGGTAGAGTTGGTATTCATTTTCATAATAGCTTCAAAAATTATGATGATCTTAAAATTCACAAAATAATTTTTGATTTATCTTTATCTGTTAAAGCAAGAGAAAATAAATAGACAAATGGCAGTGTTTATTACAGGAATTATTAACAATTTAAAATTTTACAACAGAGGTCACAGTACTTTCATAAATTCGAAAGACACTCTTAATATTAAAACTGTCTACGTACAATTATTATAACTAAGTTAAGTACACAGCACGTGAATTCACAGCGTCACTTATCACTTGTAGATATGCTTTATCGGGGGTGAAGGCCCGATGGTGTGGATCAGACGGGCGTTGTTCTACGATAGGGATCCGTGCCGACAGCTCGGTCGTGGCGAGTTTGTTCCTCGTGGATTGCCACTCGCGTTCCAACACCGAATGTAACTAGTTCCTCCTCCCTTGACGGTGGCGGTTCTACCGCTGATGTATCTAAGAACCTTCCACTGGCCACTGAAGCTTGTGACTGGAAAATCGACGCGCTTCTTAGCCCGCTCAAAGTGTTGGCACTTTGAGGCACTTCTTTGAACTCTTCGAAATAGTTCTCGCATGCAGTCGGCCTAGGTGCCGCTGGGAAACCGTACAGCGTCGACGAGGATAAGTCCTTTAGCGAGGCAGAGCTAAGATTTATTCTCCTATTTTTGTTATGGATAGAACAGTGCGGCATTTCATCTCCGTCGAATATAAAGCGCCGTCGCTCCCTAGGAGTGGCCGCTGAAGACCCTGTTGGTGGATAAGTATCCCTTTTCATCATGCGCCTCTCTAATAGCGTAGAATCTCTTTCCCGGAACTCAGAAAAGGCATATTCTCTGTCCCACGCTCGGCAGTCTGCTTTGGCTTTTTCAGCAAGTTCTGTTATCCAGTCTTTTTGATACCATTGAAGGAACAGGAATATAGCTGATGTGCCTGCTAGCTCACAGGCCACGAACCCGCCAAGGTACAGTCCAAAAGAATATCCATAGCTGTAAGACATTCTTGGTGTGTCGAAGACTATCATATAGCGAAGCTTGTGGCCCAATTGTGACTTAAATACGGATATGTACATGACGATTCCGGTCAGCATGATTAGACCTGGAAATAAAAGTAATACTTTAATAAAAAAAAGATATTCAAAAAACCTTATTACTAAGTATTGTTAATGTTTATATAACAAGGTTCTGATGTCCGACTCATTATGCCAGCGTTAGTTGAAATCCCCAAACATATATTTCGGGAGGTTTATGTTTTGGGTCTTTTGTTGCTTAATTAATGCTTAGTAATGTATTCTGACTTCCGATTCGGATGAAAATTCTGAGGGCCTACCACAGGTTTTGATAGTTTTCGAAAACTTTATAAGTTTCGGTATCTTTCCCAGTGTTGCCGTTTTAGCATTTTTAATGCTAAATTTAGCATATTTTCGGGTCTGTTAGCTTGCATTCGCATTTAGCATATTTCATGATTAACATTTTTTTGTACGTTACCTAAAAAAACGACTATATACTATCAAAACGTGCTTGCGTAGCACTTCCGGCGTCGGGCGTAGTGAGTTCGGGGTGGCTCTGCCCGGGCTGTAAGGTCAAAGTTCCACGAGAAGATAACACCTGTACTCCTTTCAAAGGCGTTGAGCAGCACACCTCCGCCGCAGATAGCGTAAGCGTCGGCAAAACTCAGTACGGCACTCAGGGCGCCTCGGCTGATCAAATGGCAACTACATTATTGAAAGACAGCCTGGCCTGCGAGATTAGGGCTTTTCGAGAGGAATTAAGTGCCCTCAGAGCAGAGCTGAAGGAAATGCGATCTGAGGTGACGGGTTTTCAATCCTCCATAAGCGCTTGTAATGACAGGATTGGAGTGGTGGAGGGCAGAGTTTGCTTACTCGAGGAAAAGTTCGAAAATATTGTTCCTCCAAACTTGGATACTTTGGAGGATACTATTAGTGTCCTGAAACAGGAGCTCAACATCAGAGACCAGGAGCTCCTCCTGAATGACGTCGAGATCGCGGGAATTCCTGAGAACGCGGACGATAACTTGGTGCATATTGTCAAACTTTTAGCACGGAAAATAGGATCCGAAATACACGAGAGTGATATCGTTCATGTAGAAAGAGTCGGCGCCGTTCACCGAAATCGCGAACTGAACAGCACCGGAGCCGTCGTGCCGCCGCCGCGACCTCGTAACATAGCCTTGCGCCTGTCACGTCGCATCGTTCGCGATCAGCTGTTGCGCGCTGCAAGGGTACGTCGCGTTATCACGGGCGTCGATCTGGAGCTGCAGGATCCTACACGACGTGTGTATGTTATATGAGATTGACGGCTACTAACCGGAAATTATTTGCGAGAGCCCGGGAAGCGGCTCGCCATGCCCACTACAAGTACGTGTGGACCAGGGAAGGAAAAATCTTTGCACGTAAAGAAGATGGTAGAATGGCAGAACGCATCCGTGCAGAGAAGGATCTAGCTAGAATTTTTGGTTGAAGGTCTGTTTGAGTTCTCAAATGCTACATAAAGTAATGACAAACTCAATTATTAGTCTATGTAATTAAACAATCGTAGATTTCCCACACTTCAACATTCTATTTGTTCTGTTTCATATTATATTTGCCTTAAGCCGTTTCTATGATATATTTGTAGTACTTTTTAGTTATATGAAATACCAGACATATACTACGCTCCTATGGAGCCAGTTTGTCCTTTATCATAACTCGCTCACTCACCATTATCACTTTGTATTTGTTGTGCATCGCATGAGGGTTGGTAGATGTGTACATATTTTCATCTACAATAATAGCAAACTACGTCCAGCTCACACTAACTCGGTATTGTTTACGCAGTGTTATTGTTCTAAGATCATGTTTTCACCTAGCAATATTTGTATTAATTAAAACAGTTATTTACATAGTCTAACATACAAATGCTATACAACAAACTTTAATATTTTTACCATAATATATATAAGTATAAATCGATATAATATAGTATATGAACATACTCATAATGTTATAAACATAATGTTAAAATACCTATTACTTTTAGTGTTATATAACCTTATATTATTATGTTATTTTTTGCAACAAGTTTTAGCATTTTCTCCAAATAAAAAACGGCAACACTGATCTTTCCATACATTTTCGTAGTTCATGCACGTTTCCCTAGAGGCGCTGTACGAAAATGTATGGAAAGATACCGAAACTTATAAAGTTTTCGAAAACTATCAAAACCTGTGGTAAGGCCTCTGTTCGGCAATCACATAATTGCCGCACACAAGCGCCACGTACCTAAAACGGTAAAGGAAAACATCGTGAGAAAACCGACTTTCTCTGTATAAGACTTGCAAAATATGGAAACATTCATATTTTTCGTTCTCGACCTTAATTCTTGGAAATTACGCAACTGATTTTAGGATGTAGAAACTGATCGAACAACGTAGGAAATGTAATATTCTTGCAGATTATAATGTTTTTGACTCAAAAACCATTTGGTTATTGACAAAAATTGATTAAAATTGAGCTCGAAAACGTAAACTATGAAAGATTTTAAATTGTGCAATTCGTACTAGGAGTATGGATCAAATATTCGGAGTCATTATATTTTCCTAATGAAAGCGGTACTGGGCTTGCACATGTAACGTTCAAGCTTACTGGTTGCAAAATAACCAGTACGCAGTGGTTGCAAAAAGTAAGCTTGAGCCAAATATTATAATAAACATGTTTGAATTAGCTTCTGACCACCCCCTATTATGGTATCCTCAATAGATTTGGGTCATCATCATCATTATCAGCCCATAAAAGCCCAATGCTGGCTATTAGCCTCCCCTAATCCCCTAAGTACCACCGCACCCAGTCCTCAGTTTGACGCATCTACCTTAAACCAGCCTTTGCAAATTGTCAGCAGCTAGCTCATATAGATAGGCATACTGTGCAATATCAAAAAATATTCATAATCATGTTTTTATGTTTTTGTTTTGCTTGCAATCTGTTACGTGGAATAATACTAGTTGCTACAAGTGAGTTTGTACCAAATATGATAAAAAAAATAAAAAAAAATATAATATAATATAATATAATTATTTGGATTTGACTCTGACAATCCCCTATTGTGGAATTTAGATTGGTTTGCGTACTGAGAAATCTCTAAAGATATTCATAATCATGTTTTCGTTTAGTTTTCTATGTTTATGAATGTGAGTGTATTCCTCTTAACGACGATGACTTTCTGACTCAAGGGTGTACTAATTTTTATGTCCTGATCATTGAGATAAATAACAAGAGATGCAAACCTCCTTGACAAGTGTCAAAATATAGTAACCAAGTAACCGCTTATTGATGGCGAAAGCTTTGAAACGAATTGTCGTTTTGAAGTAACCATATATTTATCTCTTTTATTTAAACTGGACTGCTTCGAAAATAGCAAAAAATAGCAAAAAATATAGCATTTTATAGAGATAGCTATAGTGCTTGAAATAAAAAGCTCGATCTTGCCTGAACTGAATTTTTGTCCTGATCTAAGTAATTTTTTATAGGATACTAGCTTCCGCCCGCGGCTTCACTCGCGTGGGACCCCGATAAAAAGTCGCCTATGTGTTAATCCAGGCCATAAACAACTATGTATATTTCAAGTTTCATCCAAATGCGTTCTGTAGTTTTTACGCTTGTTTTATTTGGAAATAAAATAACAGTGTTTTAGTTAGTGCCAACGTATAATTGTGATCGTAATATTACTCAACCACAGCATGTAATGTCAAATGTATTCTGGTCTTCCTTTTTTTTGTCTTGTTAATCATTTAATTTCATGGATGATGGCATTTATCAATAGAAGTGAGTGATCTATTTGAATTGATCTTAAATATTCTCCTGTATATACATTGTGAATTCTTTTATAGAATTAAGAGGTTAATAATAATTTTATTCCTTATCAAAATCTCCCACGATAATCGGGAAAACTGCACATTTTTTTGCTGGCAACATTACATGGCATGAACTATTTAACTAAATTTTCTTTAATATTTGCTACGACTTTAGCAAAAATCAATAGATATACATGAAAAAAGTAATTCCGCGTGATTTTTTACGCAATTGAGTTCAAGAAATGCACTTTTTCATCACATTATTTGGTGTGATACTACCCAGCATGACCATGGAAGCTTTTAGTAATTTCTTTGTGGTACAAATTCATGAAATAAAATGTATCATTTTGTACCCTGGAAGAAATAATTTGTACCCTTATAGTTTTGAAGATACAGCATAGTGGCTTTGGTCGTGCTGGGTAGTACCTTTCTGGCACGACCACGAGAGATTTATAGTAATTGCGATCATAAAATAGGCTCAGAAAAATTGTACTATTTTGTACTCCAAAATTTGTGTTTCGTACTTCAAAGGTTCAAAAGTTATAGCCAATTTAAAGCAAATTTGAGGGACCCGGAAAATGCCTTGAGTGACTCCGAAACTTTTCTCACTTAAAAAAACGTGTAGCTTTATATGAAAACCTACCTACATCAATCTACCGACAACCTAATGTATCTATCCACGTATTCAGATAATCATCATCGATCATAAGGAAGTATTTTCCTACTTTTTCAATTAAATCGTTCGTTACCGTCTTAGGCTCCCCGCCCACGATTGACTGAACGACCGATTTTTTTGTAGGACAGATAGGTATGGGACGTCATGGACAGAGCGTATACCAACCAGGTTAGATTTAATAAGGCCTTAAGAGCTAAATTGTTGAAATTAGATTGTACGTATTGATATAAGTATTTTATGTTCACTAACTTTTTTTCGTAAAGTTCATAGTTTTGTAGTTATGGCACTTTAAAAAGAATTTTGTATACATATTTCAAATTACCATAACTCCAAAACCATGAACTTTACAAACAAAAGTTATCTTCCATATAAATAAAAGAGAAGGCCTTTTTCTGGAATCAATGCACAGCCTAAACCACTGAAGATTCAAAGTTGAAATTTGGAGTGTAGCTTCCTTTTATAGCAAAACCACCGAATAAGAAGGGACTCCTAAGGGGGTTAACGGGGGTGGCAAAGTTTGTATGGGGGACGAAAAAAATCTTCACCTATTAACTTGAAATTTTGCACAAAGACTCTCTAATAAAAATAAAAAAACATAATATTTCAGGATTTTACGAAATTCAACCCCTAAGGGGTACAAAAGGGGTGGCAAAGTAAATAGGGGGACAAAAACAATACTTACCTATTGACTTGAAATTTTGCATAGAGATTCTCTAACAAAAATAAATAAACACCTTTTCAGCATTTTTCGCATTTAACCTTTAAGGGGTTCAAAAAAATCTTCACCAATTGACTTGGAATTTTACACAGATATTTTCTAATAAAAATATATAACCACATATTTCAGCATTTTTCGCTATTCAACATTTAAGGGGGTAAACGGGAGAGGCAAATATTGTATGGGGGACACATAAATACTTACCAAACGACTTGAAAATTTTCCACAGAGACTCTTTAATGAAAAATAAAAAAAACAGCATTTGCAAAATTCAATTCCTAAGGGGGTAAACGATGTGGCTAAGTTTGTATGGGGGACTAAAAAAATTACCTATCGACTTGAAATTTTCCACAAGAACTCGCTAATAAAAATAAATCGGCACTTGTTTCAGCATTTATAGCAATTCAACCTCAAAAGAGGTTTACGGGGGTGGCAAAGTTTGTATGGGGAACAAAAAAATATTTACCGATTAACTTGAGATTTTGCACAGAGACTCTGTAATAAAAACAAATAAACGTCTATTTCATCATTTTTCACAATTCAACATCTAAAGGCGTATTCGGCAGTGGCAAAGATTGTATGGGAAACGAAAACATCTATACCTACCAACTTGAAATTATGCACAGAGATCCTCTAATATGTAATAATGTATTGCAAAAAAATACAGGAAAATTATAGCAATGTCTCCAGCTTATATGGTTTTTTAGAAACTTCAATAAATGTAATGACAGCTGTGGTCAAGCTATAAAGCAAGTTACATGGTTAAATATGGTGTTATCTAAAAGGCCCTAATTTGCCTATTCTATAGCTGGTTTTTATTTTTCTATAGGACGTACACATTTTAATTACGAAGAATCTTTACTAATGAGTATCGCACGCCATTGACGTAACCCGCGGTGGGCGAGTCAACTCACACTTAACCTGTCTTGTTTTTCACAGTTGACAAACGCCCTTTAGCAGAATGCAGAAGGTTGCGGGATTCCCGCCGCGAGACAAATATTTGTCTAATCTGCAAATATTTGTATCGGATCTGGGTGTCTCGTATGTATAATATACATGTACTAGCTGACCCGCTCGCAACTTCGTTTGCGTTTATACTCTTTTTTTAGGTATGTCCTTTCATATGAAATGTTTCCCAAGCCCGGTAATTTGATACGGAACCCTAAATATGAATGGAATAAAAAGTACCTACATATTACTACATTACCTATTCCGTAATGTAGTAATTTGTAGGTACCTGTTCCCGTTCCCGCTCTCACTCCTTTTTTCGTTCCTGTTTCCGTTGGCAACCCGTCGCCTAGTTAACAGCCGGTATAGGTATGATGAATTTTTATATGCCTTACTCTTCTCTCTAAAATCTCAAGTCTAAGTAAAAAAAAACTTGCTATCTCCGTGGTATTCAAATATCCAAGAACAAATAAATAAAATTGAAATTTCGAATTCTAATTCGATTTATATATTATTTTTTATTTGACATTCCAATTTTAAAGAGTATCGCACTTTTAAGGCTCCCCACACAGGTGTGTTATTATCACCGATAATATCGTATGCGTTATTGTGATAATGCAATTTCTTGTACATAATTGCGTTATCGCAGCAGTATGTAACTTTTTAACCGTCCTAATACCTACATAATGTACTAAAATTCTACAGATCTCACACTACGCGCAACTATCAAAGGCATTAAAAATGTAGTTTAGAAATAAAGCACACGATAAAATTTGACTATAATGTACTGACGATAAAGTGAACGGAGCGCACAGTGGCTTTGCACGTAAAGGCCCTTCTACTACCTAAAGTTTTTGTCCGTCTGCCTCCTAAGAGGGCTCAAGCTGTAGCTTAATTCAATCTCGAGATATCATTTTTTCCGTTTCTTGAATAGCGAGCTCAAAAAGTAATTGGAAAATTCTCGATCCAGAAAATTTTTGAATATTGTCAAGTTTTGGAAAATCTCAAAAAGTTACCACCCGATTTTGGAAATTGAAATTGCACTTTGAAGCCCTCTGGCAAACGCAAATATTGACATAATTGTGACCGATCACTTTATTTACCTACACATATTTTTTTAATGCATGTGACGAATTTACTTTCAATGTATGGAGTTTCAAAAATGTGACGAATTTTTTTTGTAGCAAATGTACAACAACCCCTCTCATACCTGTGAAACTACAGGCAAATGTCAGAATTTCATGAATCGGGACTCGATCAGAAAAACTAAAAATTTTTCAATATTTGCACATGCACACACACACACATCAGCCTATATCAGTCCACTGCTGGACATAGGCCTCCTCTAATAAAGGGGGATATACCCATAATCCCCACGCTGGGCATGCGGGTTGGGGATCGCAGGGCACAGCTTCTCGCACCACCGACGCTGCTGCCCATCAGTGGCCAGGGCATTTAGCTGTGCCGATGTAGGCTGTGCTATGCCGCAATCAGCCGGCCGCCAGAGCCTCGTTCGTTGTTTAGCAGGGTGCACCACGTGCAGGTGGGGTTGGCTTGGGTTCCGAAGATAGGGGTTGGAACCCTGTACACCCCACATGTTCGCACATGCGATATTACGATAATTCTGTTGTATTGTCTGATATTATCGCCGATAATAACGTACCTATGCCCACGCACACAGGTGCGTGTAGGAGTCTTTATGTGAGATCAACGGTTTTTGAATAAATTTGGAATGAGTTTTCTAACACGACAGTGTCAAAATAAAATAGCATAATATGTGTCACTAAGGAGTATTGATATCAACTTCGATGCAAATCACCCCTAAAATAACTTTCTACCCCTTTTTAACCCCGTTAGGCGATAAATTTCAATAATATACGAAACACGTCTTTAATCAATTTTGTTAAAGGATGTTTTTGCAAAATTTGAAGTAGATTGAACCAAGGAATCACGTTGTTCCATACAAACTTTGCCCACGTTTTTTAACCCTTTATGGGTAGAATCTCGGAAAATGCTTTCTTATCGGATGCCTACGTCATACAAAGAACACGCCCTCCAAGTTTCAGGTCTCTACAATCAGCGGTTTAGGCTGTGCGTTGATCCGTCAGTCATTCAGGACAAAAGATTTTATTAGTATATATTACACTCCATTAAGGTATTTATTTCAAAAACCTGGTATGCGGTCTTTTATTATTTAATATTCAAAGTGTTCTGACGAAGTTTCAAGAAAATCAGACCACGCGTTAAGATTTCCCATACAAACTTTACCACCCCATTGCAACCCCCTCGAGAACTATTTCAAATTTTCAATGACACTAATCTTCATTGATTGTAAGGAATAATACATGTGCCAGGTTTCAAGTTTCTAAGTTCAAGGAATAAGATTTTTCATACAAACATTTTTACCCCTTTTCACCCTCTTTGGGGTTGAATTTCTAAAAACCGTTTCTTAGTAAGCGCTCACACTCTTTAAAGACTACGTGTACCAAATTTCAAACCTCTAGGCCCTGTGGTTTCTGAGATTTCGTGATGAGTGTGTCAGTGAGTGAGTGAGGATAGTTCTCTTTTATATATATAGACTAGCTGACCCGCTCGCAACTTCGTTTGCGTTTATACTCTTTATTTTACTTATATCCTTTCGTGTGAAATGTTTCCCAAGCCCGGTTATTTGACCCGGAACCCTAAATATGAATGGAATAAAAAGTACCTCCATATTACTACATTACCTACCCCGTAATGTAGTAATAGGTATGTAGGTACCTGTTTCCGTTGGCAACCCGTCGCCAAGTTAACAGCCGGTATAGGTATAATGAATTTTTATATGCCTAACTCTTGATTATGATTGGTGACCCATGCAAAATTTCATCACATAAATCACCCTCTTTAAGTTTAATTTTCGCTACAAAAAGCAGCAAGTCCTCCAAGGTCCCACCGATGGTTCAGAACTTTAGGTGTTTATTTATTTTCGTTATAGTCTCTGTGAAAAATCTCAAGTCTTTATGTAAAAAAAATATTTGCTATCCTCGTGGTCTTCAAATATCCAAGAACAAATGAATAAAATTGAAAATTCGACTTCTAATCCGATTTAAATATTGTTTTTTATTTGACATTCCTATTTTAAAGAGTATCGCATTGCACCAAGTTTTTAAGGCTCCCCCACACAGGTGTGTTAATATCGGCGATAATATCGCATGCGTTATTGTGATAATGCGTCCCAATTCCTTGCACATAATTGCGTTATCGCAGCAGTATGTAACTTTTTAGCCGTCTTAATACATAATGTACTAAAATTCTACATATCTCACACTACGCGCAACTATCAAAGGCATTAAAAATGTAATTTAGAAATAAAGCAAACGATAAAATTTGACTATAATGTACTGACGAAAAAGTGAACGGAGCGCAGAGTGGCTTTGCGCGTACAGGCCTTTCTACTGCCTACAGTTTTTGTCCGTCTGCCTCCTAAGAGGGCTCAAGCTATAGCTTAATTCAATCTCGAGATATCATTTTTTCCGTTTCTTGAATAGTGAGCTCAAAAAAAGTAATTGGGAAATTCTCGATCCAAAAAATTTATAAATTTTGTAAAATTTTGGAAAATCTCAAAAAGTTACCGCCCGATTTTGGAAATTCAAGCCTTGCACTTTGAAGCCCTCCGGCAGACGCAAATATTGACATAATTGTGACCGATCACATTCACCTACACATCTTTTTTTAATGCATGTGACGAATTTTCTTTCAATAATGTGACGAATTTACTTTGTGGCAAATGTACAATAACCCCTCTCATATCTGTGAAATGTCAGAATTTCATGAATCGGGGCACTATACTCGATCAGAAAAACATAAACATTTTCAATATTTTTCAACGTACCTATGCCCACGCACCTGTGTAAAGGAGCCTTTATGTGAGAACAACGTTTTTTGAATAAATTTGGATTGAGTTTTCAAACACGACAGTGTCAAAATAAAATGGCATAACATGTGTCACTAAGGAGTATTGATATCAACTTCGATGCCAATCACCCCCAAAATAACTTTCTACCCCTTTTTAACCCCGTTAAGCGATGAGTTTCAATAAAATACGAAACACGTCTTCCATTCATTCTGTTAAAGAATGTTTATGCAAAATTTGAAGTAGATTGAACCAAGGAATCACGTTGGTCCATACAAACTTTGCCCACGTTTTTCACCTCTTTAGGGGTAGAATCTCGGAAAATCCTTTCTTATCGGATGCTAACGTCATACAAAGAACACGCCTCCAAGTTTCAGGTCTCTACGATCAGCGGTTTAGGCTGTGCGTTGATCCGTCAGTCATTCAGGACAAAGGATTTTATATGTATAGATTACCCTCCATTAAGGTATTTTTTTTCAAAAACCTGGTATGCAGTCTTTTATTATTTAATATTCAAAGTGTTCTGACAAAGTTTCAAGAAAATCACACCACGCGTTAAGATTTTCCCATACAAACTTTACCACCCCATTGCAACCCCCTCGAGGCCTATTTCAATTTTTCAATGACACCATTCTTAATTGATTGTAAGGAATAATATATGTCCTAGGTTTCAAGTTTCTAAGTTCAAGGAATACGATTTTTCATACAAACATTTTTTCCCCTTTACTGACTACATGATGCTGTGTGATAGTGTTCAGCATTATTTTTAATTTTATTTAAATCTTTAAAGTTGGATACAGTATGGATATACTTATCGTCACTCCACCTGGCCAGAGGATATCCTACACTACGTTTGCCGAGAAGCGGCCTCTACTCAAGACGTCGCTTATCCCAACGGTTGTCGGTTTTTGGGCAGATAGGGCCAGCCCGCTGTCAAATAAGCTAGCTAACTCCCAGTGCTATATTGATGACTTTGGTTCTCTTGCGGATAGTCTCACACAGTCACAGATCCAGTTTAGGTAGCATCTGATTATGAAAGGCTTACCAGAAATAATAAACATTACTCCAGCGATAAACGTGCAAACACGCCGACCCTTCACACAGTGGCCGAGTACGCAACACAGCGCACCAACACACTGTGTGAACACAGCTAACAAAAGTGGAGCCGCTGATCTCGTCACCACATCTGGAAAAATTTGAAAATACATTTTATTGATGCTTATTTCTGCCGTGAAAAAACCCTGTTTCGGTTACACATTCGGCACATGAAACTTAAATCTTCATGCCTCAAGTTGATGGACGCAGGGCGTTTCATCGTAGGTCACGTTCTAAGCATGCGTGCCCTACGAAGCATTACTTTGTTATAAGTAATGGTTACCACTTAACATCAGATAGGCCATGTTTTAGTTCCATCTTCAGATATTATAAAAATATCACTATCATCACTATCACTACATAATTACTATTATTATATACATAGTTTCGTCAACATTTGGTCACTTGCTAAATGTTAGTACTTATGTCATACTTTTTTTACTTGTTTTGTTTTTAACTTCCTGCATTATTTTTATTTTTATGTATTTGTACCTAATAAACATAACGAAACACCTGAGAGTCCCACTTTCACAAAGAACAGATACCTGCGGATCATGCAAACATTTGACCCTCAGCGGTAATCAGAGCCCACATCTCTTGCTTCTCAGCCGGCTTTTTGACACTGCTCAAACACAAGGATCCCAGCAATGCGAAATCTATTGTTCTCAGAATAAGGATAACGATTGAAAAATTCTAATTAGTCCGTCAGATAGTTCAAGAAAACTATTGGACACGTTTATTTTTTCTTTTGTCGATCATACAAAAAATAACAAAGATATAGTGCGTTGAAGTTCCGCGTGACGTGACGGCTTAGTACTTTTTACCTAGTCGTGTCGTCACGAGCCCCCACCCCCACGCTGCGGAGCTCTGTCAATTATTATTTATTTGATAAATAAAAAAATACCTGTCCAATATTTTTTGTTGACAGAGAAATTAGAATAATTATTTTTTTACCCATTCCTCATTTTAAACTTTTTACATTATGTCCCAAGCAATGCGACGACATTTTAAATCAACCAATATATAGTTATTTTCTTCCTAATAATGCCACGAGTTTTCGGAACGTACAGTTAACGCGAAAAGTCTAAGATATTTTTTTTGTTTACCTATCCATCCATGTATGTAAGTAACCTACTTTGAATAGCAGGGCTGTTAAAAATGAACTTGTAAGCAAAATAAAGGGTTACTATAATTTGTATTGTTTTAAGTTTTAATTTTGTTGTTTCTTTTTTAATAGTTTCTTGTTATGAACTTACTAGTATTAAGTCATACCTACACTCATAGCAAGCTGTTCCTAAATTTCATTTCATTCTTGCATGTGGTGTTTGCCTGTTAAAGGTTGTACATGTAGCATAAGACCCTTTATCTCTAATATTTTTGTTAAACCTTACATGTAACTACTACTGTTGGCAAATCTAAATAAATATATAAATAATAAATAAAATCCTGGTGTCTGTCTCTATGTATGCTTAAATCTTTAAAACTACGCAACGGATTTTGATGCGGATTTTTTAATAGATAGTGATTCAAGAGGAAGGTTTTTAAGCTATTGCATAGCTTCTATCGAGGGCCTTGAGCTTGGGGACCGAATCCAGAAATTCCGTAACGAAAACCTCACGCTCCCCACTCCGACGGGCACGGAGGTGTGGCTTGAAGGCCGTGCAGTGTCTAACGTCGTTTCTTTTCGGCAGTCTTCGATACGGTGTTTGTGTGCGTGCAACTAGACGTATTGTACGACTCTACGAAGCTCGCACGAATCGAGACGATCACCACGCTCAAAAAGTGTAACTTGAATTAATATCAAAGAAAAAGAAATACTGCATAAATAAAATAAATAAATAATTATAATTGCATAAGTTGATACAAAATGCTATGCAATAGCTTTACCGCGGCAGTCCCCGAGTGCCACACGTCTTTTTTATGTATAACTTGCACCTGTGCGAAGCCGGGCGGTTTGCTAGTATTAATACAAAACCATTTAGGCTTCTTCATTAGCATGGACGATGTAAGAGGTGACGTATTGATGTTATTGCAGCGGCCAGCAAAAGAGGCATTGATGGACGAACGTGTAAATGTGAGCCGAGGCGAAGCTGAGGCACACATACGTGAGTCCATCAATGCCTAGTTGTGGCCAAGGCTTGTATAGTACTTTTCTCAAATAATGCGCGGAAATTAAAACAAAATAGTTCCTAGGCAGAACTTGTAAATTTTTCAATAACAGAATTATATTTGCAAGTCAGTTCGAAAATTAAATAAATCCTTTAGTTACTTCCTTGGTTGCCATGTTTTAAATAACTCGACAGATATGAGTTTACATAGTAATTTATTTGGCCGCTAAACACGACACATGAATTTTCATACAACTTTTGCCGGCCGCTGCTCGCAAGTATTGGGCCGATACAGCAATTTCAATTTATCTCGAAGAAGGTTGTCAAAATGATGCTCTAATTTCCAAGCATGTTTGAGAAAAATAAGAAAGACCCCTAATTATGACGCAAAAGAAAGTTTATTGGGAATCAAATCCTGAATCTTATTGTTCTGATGCCGACCCATCTTTTCCTTTATTTTCCCCTTCCTACTCTACTCCTAGTTCTTGCTTTTTGGCTTCCTCTTTAAATGCTTGGCACACTTCATTCCTGCACACACCCTTACCCAATCACACAGTATCTACTGTGGGTTACACCTATCTATAGGAACCTTTACAGTAGCCCATTTCTGTGGTTTTTATTTTATTTTCATTTTTTCTACCTTCTTTTTTTTATTTATCCTTCTTTATTATATTATCCTTCTTTATTATATTATTAGGTAATCTGATTTATATTTCGGTCTCCCGCACAGCTAGCCCTAGTGCGGGGACAGTGGACCCCGTACTAGCCAGCCTTATACCAGGCTAGCCTTACCAGTGGATAACCTCTGTACTTATTAAGTTTAGATCTGGTAGTAAAAAAATTGTATTTGTTAAAAAGAGATGACTAAGGTATTGGAAAAGGGAATGAAAATGTCTTACCTGTTTTATATGGGTTCTATTTGGTCCGCAAATATTTATCCTGGGGCTTTTTATGTTTAATCACTACATATTATAAAACAAAGTCGCTTCCCGCTGTTTGTCTGTCCCTATGTATGCTTAGATCTTTAAAACTACGCAAGTGATTTGATGCGGTTTTTTAATTTAAAGAGTGATTCAAGAGGAATGATGTATAATTTGCACCAGGGGCGGGTTTCGCACGGGTCGCTAGTTGTATATATTTAGAAAAAATATACATTTATGAAGTATTTAGATAGTCATGTGGTTCCCTTATGTATACATATTCTGCTTAGTTTTGGGGTAGATAATGCTATGTGATAGTGTCCAGCATTAATTATATTTTATGACCAATAAATACTACGATGGCAAAATCTCTGGCTTGATTTATAACAGACTTAAAAAAAAATACAACCGAATTGAGAACTTCCATTTTTGAAGTCAGTTAAAAAGGCGGAGGTTCTGTGTTCGGCTGTATGTATGTTTTTTGTGTATTTTCACCGATAACTAAGTCAATTGTGCACCCATTTTCAAAAACCTTTTTATTCTATTGCATAGCTTCTATCGAGGGCCTTGAGCGCGGGGACCGAATCCAGAAATTCCGTAACGAAAAAAAACCTCACGCTCCCCACTCCGACGGGCACGGAGGTGTGGCTTGAAGGCCGTGCAGTGTCTAACGTCGTTTCTTTTCGGCAGTCTTCGACACGGTGTTTGTGTATTTTTATTTAATTAAAAGAAAAAAAAATTGTTTTCTTATCGGTCACCACGCTCAAAAAGTGTAACTTGAATTAATATCAAAGAAAAAGAAATACTGCATAAATAAAATAAATAAATCATTATAATTGCATAAGTTGATACAAAATGCTATGCAATAGCTTTACCGCGGCAGTCCCCGAGTGCCACATGTCTTTTTTTTGTTTGAAAGGGCTTCACAGGTAGTCCCGCAAGTTCGGTTTCCCCGCAAATCTTAAAAAACTTCATGCTCACTTATAATTTTCTTGCATTTGCAACTATCAGTTATGTATCGAGTATGCGTGCATTTCGCGCCCACCCTCTTCTTATTGTTTTTAGGAGAGACCTTTAGAGACCTTTAAGACCTAGAGGGATGGGGAGAGGGGACGGACGGACCAGGACGTGAGACATAATGGACATATTTTAAGGGGAAGCAGTAAATTAAATGAATTAAATGTATCTTTTGTTTATTCCAGGCATGCATCAAAAATAATCTGTAGTAAGTATAGTCCTGAAATGATTGTGGCGTCACTAGTTCGGTGTTCGTAGAAAATCATCTAAATCAATCACCACACTACCAGTTCACTACTTGAATGGGTATTTCGAAAGGCACGTTAAGAGATCGGCTATTTTTTCGAAACCATGTCGGAGACCTTTCTAGCAGCCTAAATACTCCAACAACCGATTCAGGATGGTCCCTTTCCGAGTTGAGATGTGTGATATGACCTTTATATGGAGTTCAACTTACATGGTATTGCATTAGTAGAATCACTTGGGTCTGGCGTGTATTGCGACAGTGGAAAGTAAGGGATGTCTAAGCATCTGAACACCGTCCCTCCAGCTGAAAAACCAAAACATCCAGTCGTTAGAATTTATTGACTAGCAAAGGTTTTAGCAAGGTCTTTAAGCAAGGTCTTAAAGGTTTTACTGATGCATCATATAAAATGAAATAGCTTGTTACTTTGTGAACTAGATTCCGCCCACGGCGTCAAGTAGAAGTACATCATATGCAAAATTTTGCTTAATTCGTTCTTTAGATTTGGCGTGGAGGATCAAATATTATTACTAATTTTTACAAAATTTTGACATTCATATAATAGTCCCTATCTAGGATTCCGAAGGTACTTATACTCGAGAGTAAGTACTCCTCAGACGGGTTATATCCATTATTGTCCTTCATTCATTCATTCATTGGCTCAACTTTCCTTTAGCTGATGTGAGCTAGGCGACTGAAACTTTTGTCACAGATATTTGTCTTTACCTAGGAAGCCTAGATTTAAATTGGCGTAGTGCGGAAACAAATAGTTTTTGAGTTATTATTACATAAAATTTTGCTACTGATTGCTAATTAATTGGTAATTTGACAATGACAATGACATTTGTCGTGGTTTTTCCGGCAGTTTTTTGGTATTTTTTGGTAATCTGACAATGACAATGATATCTTTCGTTGTTTTGCCGCCGATTTTGGTGTTTGTTTGATTTATTGAATTTAGTTTATCCTAGTCAGATTTTGCTAAAATACACGAACCACCCGGTAATCCTTTCCGCAGTAGTAGGTTCTAGGACACCCCGACTTGAGTAGATTAGGCTCTAAATGTATCATAGAACCGACACAGAGCACCCCGATGCCACCTAGTCTTGTGGTCCTTACCCATTTTTCCCATACTTAATTTATAATTTTCTCGGAAACTATGGATTTCCGCACTCCCCCACTTTAGGGGGAGGGTCCTCCTGTTAATCCTCATACAACAGATCGTAACCCCAAAAAAGCTCATTTCAAAACAATCCTGTATTAAATCTAGATGGCGCTGACAAATAGCCTGAAAACTTTTATATTGGCTATTCAAACCAAAGCATTGAGATTATTCTTTTAATAGAAACACTTAATTATAGTTTAATTATTTTTAAATGTGTTAATATTGCTCATTTAATTATTTACATTTTATAATTTATATCGTTTTCATACCACTTTCATAAGCTTTTTTTCAGATGGCATGGTGTTACAATGTTGCCTTCAAAGTAGCTCATCGTTTTTTAACTAGATGGCGCTTACGCATATTCAATGTATTTTTTTCCATAACTAATGACGGTTTAAATAATATTAACAACTGTGTTTTATTTTTGAGGTCAACTTCTTTTATGAAATTGGAAGTGCATAGCTGACAGCGCTTGTTAATTTTTATCCTTGTCCATGGAACTTTAGTAGGTACCTAGTTCCAAAGTAGATGGGTTAGATACAGTCATGCGCACCAATATCTATATACTCAAAGCTTCCAAATGTAGGTAGGTATTTCTTGTCTAAATTTTGCAAAGAAATATTCAGGCAAACATTATTCACATTTGTCAGAATTCGGTACACATTTTATAAAAACTATGTAACCTACACTATCAAGTAACAAAATGTACCATCGATACCATAATTATTATTTTACGTATCCTTGGCCACGTAAAAATAAATATACATCATAGAGTTCAAATGATGTTTACATGGTGATACACGTTTTTAATTATAATGTATACCTAATTATGAATTTTATAAAATTAAGGTAGATTAAAGCTATTACATTTTATTTTTTGACGAAAGCGGTCAAATTTAAATGGCTACTAACTACTAACCCTAAATTTGCGGTTCCTAGCCCAAATGATAGCTATTGACAAGGTTAAAATTTCAATGACAGCTGTCAAACTTAAATCAACCATATCTAGAGGACTACTCGTCCTAGAACTGCTGTTACTAGCTCAAATGATAGTTATTGACAAGACTTTAATTTTCGATTACCGCTGTCGAACTTATTTCGATCATATCTCGAGAACTACTCATTCTAAACTTGCCCTTACTTCTTCTTCTTTTGAGTCAAATTTCTTTCAAAATATTAGTTAGATTTGTTTCGACTGTTACTATTGATAGCTATTGACAAGATTTTTAATTTTTGATGACAGCTGTCACATTGATCAGCCATAATTCGAGAACTACTCATCCTAGACTTTCCATGTCTAGTTCAAATGATACCTATTGACAAGATTTTAATTTTTGATGACAGCTGTCAAACTTAAATCTGCCATAACTCGAGAACTACTAAACTTATATTTTCCATGTCTAGTTCAAATGATAGCTATTGACAAGATCTTAATTTTCCATGACAGCTGTCAAGCTTTAAGTTGGTATATCTCGGGAAATACTTACCCTAAACATGCCGTTTCTAGCTCAAATGGTAGTTATTGACAAGAGTACCACTCCATCAAAATATGGTGGTGAAAACAGAACAGCGCCATCTTACAATTTTGTTTCATAGCACTAAGAGTAGGTAACATAACAGCAAATTTAAGAGCCTTCCCAGATGGGTGATTTGCTCGCGCGTGTTGCTAGCGCGATTGACATGCGTATCCAATCAGGCTTGCTGAGTGTCACATGGAATGTGAAGTGCGTGCACATACCACGTGACATTCAGCAAGCCTGATTGGATACGCATGTCCATCGCGCGACTCCACTCGCGCGTGAATCACCCATCTGGGAAGGGTGAAAGGTGAAGAGATGGTTCGGACTTTTATAGTATATCCTGTGCTTTTGACAGGATACTTAATAGTATAGAGTATTCCCAAATGCGCGTTTTTCTCCCACGTGTTGCTCGCGCGATTTACTTGCGTATCCAATCAGGCTTGCTAAATGTCACGTGGTCACGTGGTATGCGCATACACTTCACATTCCACGTGACATTCAGCAAGCCTGATAAGCAAGCAAATGGCCCATCTGGGAAGGCACGTATCTGATTCGTGTCAAATTGTAACTGGTAATGCCATCTTGCGTCCTAGAAGGTAAACATTTCGAGTCACGATTTTTTGTGTGGGATTAGCCGTCTCTTTACTTACCTTGTCCGTGGTAGTACCTACGTGTGTAGCTCAGTAGGTAGCAGTGTAATGAAATTGGCATTACATGGCATGCCTAGAGCAAATTACCTGGTATTTTAATTATAACCTTATAATCTGTAATTAAAATGTTGCGGAATCTTCAAAATTGAATGTACAGCTAGATGTAACACCACGAAAGAACTTTTTCCCCTTTTTGATATCTGATTTATTATTTTCTTTTTTAATCATCTATTTCCAATATTCATCAAACATTATGCGTAGCTTCTCGTAGAGTTTATTATAATATTCAAAATCGATAGCCTTTTCACGGCGCGGGCGCGTCAATACCTTTTCACGCACATTCATCGTATCACTACATAATAAAATGAAAGTGGGCCGAGCGAGCCAGCACAAAACATCCCTCGGCTCCGGAAGCCGCGATGTATTGTGCCATGGCGACACACGCGGAAGTTTCGACTCTATTGTCTACTGAGTTTCCTGGTAATACTATTGATGATTGTAAAATAGGTAAATGGACTACGAGTTATGTACCTATCTTTGTTTAGGTAGCAGTATTGCCCATTCTGAAAAAATATCTCTGCTTATCCACTATATTTTAATTATTTACTATACTAACTTTACTTTTGAACAGTGTTTTAATCGTGTTTCTTGTGTTGTGCGTTATAGAGTTGATGATGAATTATTTATATTTAATATACCTACTAACATAATATATAAAATTATACTATATACAATTTGACAACTGATACATAATTAATGAACTTATATGACAACTGATAGGTTGATAAAATAATAAACTGAAATTCGGAGGTTGATTTATAGATAGTAGAACAAGTGAGAAATATTTATCCGAGTAGTTCGATGGTAAAACAAGTGGGAAAAAATTTCTCACTAGTTCGACGGTAGAACTTCTTGATCGAACTAGCGGGGTTCAAACCTATTTATTAATCTATCATCTCAAAAGTCTGTATTATTGGAAACTTACGATCAGTATGACATATCCTCCATAGCCCCGAAACGGTTTGCTTTGCGACCAGCCCGTATTTCCCCGTGCCATTGTACGACGGGTTCATCATGTTCTCTTCTGTGTGCAGCCAGTTGTTAGTGGACACTGCGATGAGAACTGCAGCTACTGCGGTTCCAGCTGAGAGAGGTGTCAGTATCCAAAGGCACGCGACGGATGAGTCTATTTTGGCGATTAGCGTTGGGGATGGAGGTGTTGGTCTGAAAATTGAAACATATTTCCTGCTAGTTTATTTTTATAGCTTGGTACTATTCACTATATCATAATCATCATCAACATCGGCCTATAGCAGTCCACTGCTGGACATAGGCCTCCCCTAATGAGCGCCATTGCGCCCTATCCTGAGCTCGACGCATCCAGCTTCTATCAGCAGCCTTTCGCAAATCATCACTTCACCATCCGACCGAGGGCGTCCTACACTACGTTGGCCGATCCGCGGTTTCCACTCAAGAACACGCTTGCCTCAACGGTAATCGGTTCTTCGACAGCTATGGCCAGCCCACTGCCACTTTATCTTGCTAATTCTCTGAGCTATGTTGACAACTTTCGTTCTGTGTTGGATAGTCTCGTCAGAGAAACTCCGAGCATAGTTCGTTTCACTATATCAGTTGCCAATGAAAACAATAATTACCTACTGAGCATGAACGTAGTTATTAGGGGATTTTTACTAGATTATACTAGTAGTTATTAGGAGATTATTACTAAATAAAAGGTATTTTATGCTCCAAGTATTGACACACAATAAAGTGTACATAAGACTAGCTTTTACTTTTTTACTAGCTTCCGCATGCGGCGTTGCTCACGTGGTACTCGGGTAAAAAGTAACTTAGAGGTTTTCCAGGTCTGGAACTTAAAAAAATTCAGCTCAATCCATTTAGTAGTTTTGACGTGAAGTAGGGACAAACATGTTCACATTTTACAAACATTCGCCTTTATAACATCGAGATACTAAATATTACGCTATTATAGAGTCACAAGTCTTCAAGTGAAAACTGTCAAAAATTGTATTATCAAATACGATTTTTGTAAATAATTTTCAAAATAGACCATATTTCGCTTGAAAAGTGTTCAAAGTTGGCGCAATTGACAGCGTGTGCTGAGTTTTGGTGCAGACACTTTTTCCACGTTTGTGGCTCTAGAGAATAAATATGTCGATGCTCTTTATATCATTATATATATCAGCAGATTTTTTAAAATCAAATGGCTATTTAAACTCAACAGATAAACAGATTTAATGC
The DNA here is from genome assembly GCA_951804965.1 of Horisme vitalbata. Lineage (NCBI taxonomy): Eukaryota > Metazoa > Arthropoda > Insecta > Lepidoptera > Geometridae > Horisme > Horisme vitalbata. The sequence goes on along the minus strand of OX638088.1, from coordinate 12,353,890 downwards.
AGCATCCTTGAATTATATGGAAATAATCTATAAATAATTACAACATAGACACAAGGATACAAACTAATGTGCTCATACTATCCAGAGAGTTTCCGAGACGGGACGTTGGTACAATCTACGAGCCTTATTTCCTTAGAGCGCAAGCGGAAACTTATTTCCTCAACGACGTTGGCAGTTCACCGGCTTGATAGTGATTGTGATTTTTTACTATTCTCGTAAGTCTTTTAGACGTAAAACTTTAAAGCGAGTATTGAATTTTACATCCCCTTATCGAAATCAAAAGTATTTTCTTACTCACGGTGAACTCGTAAAAGCACAACAGAACTCCACAGATAAAAGTATATAACAAACCCAAATCTGCACCTTTCTAAACCTATTTATTTAAAACTGGGTATGGGGTTGAATAAATTTGTCATAAAGACTGTTTAGGGGTTGGATTTTTTATGAGCCCCATCTATAAATCTCGGCTTGAGAAGTATAAAGATGTTTATTCACGCAGAATAACGTCAAATCGCCTCGCGGCAAGAACGATACCGTTGGTCTTACGTTTTGGCTTTTTTTATAAATATATTTTTCTGAAATATTTTGTTACAAACTCAACATAGTTAACACAGTAATATTTTATGTTTTATTTAGTGACCAGATTTTGCCCGTGGCTGCTCTTGCATCATTTCAATTCCAAGGAATTGAAAAATCAAGGAAACAAGAGAACAGTAGCTATTTTTTTAGATGAAAGATAGGTACCTATGCCATTGTCTGTACCCCTGACCACGTGAACCTATGCAAAAATTCATGATATCGATTGAGTAGTTAAGGCGTGAAAGAATAATAAACAAGCAAACAAACTTACTTTCGTATTTATAATTTATATAATGATAAAATTACAAACATAATATGGAAGTAATTTGCTAATAATTTTACAATGCCTTAGAATTATATAGTTGTTAAAGGTAGCAGGGTTAAAAATCACTTCAAAATTAAAGTTTTCTGGATTTTCCTTCCAACCCAATATATCTCTGTGATGCTGTGTGATAATTCAGCATTATTTATTTGTTTATTAATTATCTCGGCTCAATACCGGAAATCCTAGTCCCTACTAATAATATGAAAGCGAAAGTTAGTTAAATGTGAAAAGTTTGTCCCTCCTTTACGCTAAAACCACAGCCTACAAATCCATAGTCTTCCGACGTAGGTATTTAAACTTATTCAGTCTCCAAAGACTCTCAGTTTCAAGAGAATCTGAATGCATTATGCATGATAATAATATGCTATCTCTAAATATGAAAAATGTACTGTCTTATAAAAAACTCTTTTACGCGAAAGTTGAGTTCGGTTGTGTAATCTTATTGTTTGTATAGCCACCAATTAATAGGGTATCTTTGGTTAGAGACGGAAGTGTCTACCTTGACTCTAAATTATTGTTTGATGTTTACATTGATAATATAGTTAAAGCATTTCGTACGCTAGGATTTGTTTTAAGAATAGGTAAGCAAGAATTTTAAACAAATGTCTACCTTAAACATATTATTAAATTCCTTTGTTAAATCGACTCTAGAATACGCTCAGTAGTATCAGAATCCTCAATACGATATTTATATTAATTAAATTGAGAAGGTGCAAAATAAATTACGCAAGCATCTGGATTAAAGATTTTACAAAAAAGGAATTGCTCTACCGAATTGAGTTTCTTTTAGAGAGAAGAACCGAGCGTGATCAGACCATTTTATACAAGATTATAAATGGGCATGTTGACACTCCATACCCGCTGAGTAGACTGAGATTTAGGTGCCCTTGAAAAAACTCCAAAAAAGCATGTATGGCAACCATCCATAACCCGGACCAAATTATATGGTTAAAATTCAATTCAATTCAAATTATTTATTTGTGATACACAGGTTAAAAGGTTGTTACATGGAAAGATATAAAGAACTCACTGTGATCGCCATTAGGCGTACACAATTTAAAGACTACATACATGCTAATAATTAAATATTAATAATAATCAAATATCTATAATAATATGAAAAAAAATGTTGCAAAATTTTAAAAATAATCAGTAAATAAATCATAAAATAGTTAAAGAATGTCAAACGAGAATAAATTAGTCCTTGTTACCAAAAAATTCTTCAATCGAGTAAAATGTCTTGTCTATTAAATAATTGAACAGAGTTGTCTTAAATGTCTTAGAGTCATTGCATGTTCTAATGTAAGCTGGTAGTTTATTAAAGATTTTGGAGGACATTCCAAACACACTGTTCTTGAAGAGGGCTGTTTTAATGTTAGTCTCAATAATTCGATGTAAGTTTGTTTATATGTTTGTCCGAGCATAACTCTCGAACCTGTGATCCAATCTGCATGAAATTCGGTGGGTCGATAAGTTGTATTTGAAATTTTTGCTAGGAAGCATTGCAGTTAAATCCGGCTGGGGGGTCCTTACGGTATAGGGTTCCAAAAGGGGTCAAAAAAAATTATCATATAAATATATTGAGTGGGGTATCATGAGAAAGGGTTTTGTTTGTACATTGGAAAATTGTTTTTATTTTATTTCTAGAATATAGTTTTTGAAACACGCAAAAAGTATTGGTATAATGTATGTGTGTTCGAGCATAAATCTCGTACCGTTGATCCAATCTGCAAACAATTCAGTGGGTCGATAAGTTGTATATGATTTTTTTGCTGGGAAGTATATGAGTTACATCAGATAGGGGGTCATCAAGGCATGAAGTCTCAAAATGGGCCAAAAAAAATAAACTTATGCAAATATATTGAGTGAGGTGTCATATGAATGTGTTTTGTTTGTACATTCCAAAATGGTTTTTATTTTAATTCTAGAATGTATAATGAATGTCAAAAATAGAAAAATGTAATGAACATTACCACATGACCTTCTTAGAGTTTCGTTGACATCGTAGTTCAGTAAGTTGAAAACGTGGTCAACTAACATTAGTATTGAATCGACGGCCCAGGTTAGCCTTATGCAGGCGACGGGGTTATTGGATGGCGGTATCAATGCCAGCTGACCCGCCCGCAACTTTGTTTGCCTTTATTTGTTGCGCGGAAGCCGTAATATTTTTAGAACAAAACGTATATCATAGACTTTGATATCCAAACTATCCTAACTAATGTTATAAATGCGAAAGTAAATCTGTTTGTATGTCTGTTTATTACGTTTTCATGCCTAACCCGCTGAACCGATTTTAATAAATTTTGGTATGGAGATAGATGATGGAAGGGTTATAGGAAGGGTAGTTTTGTATGGTAAACCAATCATTTCTTAAGTTAGGGATATAAAAATGTATCATACCTACTCATAGTTTTGGTATGATGTAAAGAATTTTTCTGCATTTTTGACCTATTATCATCCACAGCCCGACTTTACCTACTGCTTGGTTTAGACCTAGCGTGGCCTAGTTATAATTATGATAAGAATGATAGGTTTCGTTGACATCGTAGTTCAGATCACATTGGATAAAATAGATCGCGCTATCGATGCGAAGATTATAGTGTTTCAGCTTGAGGGAAGTATTTTTGCTTTTTGTTTTTAGGCACAGGCACGTAACCATACTAAGTTAGTCGGGGGTGGTCAGAAACAAGTCTAATCTAACATTGTGTTTGGCACACATACCTGCTCACAGTTATCAGTACCTAAGATCTACGTAAAACGTAACCAACCATATCAAGTTCATTGGTGGTAGTCAGAGGCAAGTCCAAATATTGTGTTTGGTACACATGCCTGCTCAGGTGCACAGTGCTCACAATTAGAACAGAAAAAAACAAGATATCCGTGATTATGACACACGTACCTATATTAGCCTGCTCACAATAAGTGACTGTCTGTCAGTTTTTAACGTTTTCACGCCTACAAACCTTAACAATGTGTGTTTTCAGCACTCAGTGTTATACATTATACACTAGCGCGTTGACTGCGAACTTCGCAGCAGCGGGTCGAGTAGCTAATTTGCGCCCTAGAGCAAGTGTGTTTTCAGTATTCAAAGTATTATACACCAGACAGTAGCATGTTGGCTGTGGGCCTCGCAGCAGCGGATCGAGCAGCTCGCACCCTAGAACAAGTGTGTTTTTTAGCACGCAAAGTGTTACACACTAGACACTCGGACGTTGGCTGTGGGCTTTGCAGTAGTGGATCGAGCAGCAGCTCGCGCCCTTGAACGAGAGTGTTAAAGTGTTACTAGAGTTAGATGGGAAGGGCAGATAGGGGATCAAAGTTTGCACGGGGAACCAATAATTTCTCAAGTAAGGGATACAAAAACTCATGATACCTATACTTTTTAACTGGCTGTGACTTGGCGACGGGTCGCTAACGAAAAAGGGAGTAAGAACGGGCTCGGATAAGGCAGCGGAAGCGAAAGCGAGAACGGGAACGGGGACGGGCCCGGGTATCTGACCGGACCTAACCTGGTAATGTAGGTAATGTAGGTTGGTACTTTTTATTCCGTACATATTTAGGGTTAGGTACGTGTAAAATAACCTTATGTGTTCAGGAAACATTTTACATGAAAACGGACTATACAAAAGTATACACGCAAACGAAGTTGTGGGCAGGTCAACTAGTTTATATATATATATATAAATTTACAAATGTATCTCGTAAGTAGTATAACATTTATGTGGCCTCCCATAATACAAGCTCGTGCTGCATTATGCTGTGTGATAGTGTCTGGCATTTTTTTTTATGAGAAGAAAAATGATCTTAGCCCGACAACCAACAATCTTGATAAAATGGTTGAAATGAGAAAGGACCTCGCGGACGTACACCTAACCGTTGCTGGTCTTACAAAGTTGTCGCTGACCGGTCCCTTTGACTGCCTCCTTGAGGCAAGCCGAACACGGAACACTGAGGCAATCATTAATGCCTCTATAATATACTTTCAGAGCGGACCTGCAGCAACGAAGAATACAAGGAAAATGATTCGTTTACCTAGGAGGTCGTCGAGCAGAGATGGCACCACTGAGAGTGGGGGCGGGCTGCGAATGCGCGCCGCGCGGCAGCGACCCGTGCACGCACTGCGCACCCCCACCCCACATACCTCCCTTTGATTTCACTGTAACAATACAAAAATACAATTATTCAAACTATTATAAAACTCTATACCCGGATGAAGCTTGCCTATAATTTTATTGAAGATGACAATGAACTGGAATAAACAATAGTATATTCCAAGTTGGCCTTTTGGAGTTTAGTAGGAACAATAACACGTAAATTCCATAGAATTCAGAATTTACAAAAATAATAAGATGAGGATATTTTTATTGTTATAAATCTTCACTATTTAGAAATAAACCCTTTAATTAATGAGTAGTTTAAAATGGGCTTCAAAGTTATTTAAAATTAGCTGACCCGCCAGCTTCTTCGTTGTGTCTAATTGTATATCACAATATGATTAATGGTTTCGGAACGCATAGAGGAGAAACATAAAAACATAGGTTTTTATTAATAAAAATTCTTGGGCCAGGCAACCTCGCGGGCGTTCCTAGCCCCCTACCAAAGTTTCATCACAATCTGATCAATGGTTTTTAAGTCTATAACGTAGACCGTAGTTTTTAACCAACTTCAAAAAGGAGGAGGTTCTCAATTCGACTGTATGTTACTTTTTATTATTATTATTTTTTGTATGCATGTTCCGCGATATCTCCGCCATTATTGAATCGATTTTAATGATTTTTTTTGTTTTGAAGATCATACTTCAGTGATGGTCACATATAATTTTTATTCCTGAAGGATTGATACTTTTCCCGCAATACTCAAAAAACCTTATCCTCACTTGTAATTTTCGCCGGTAGGTACCATAGGTACTTATCTCATCATCATCATCAGCCTATAGCAGTGCCTTGCTGAACATAGGCTTCCCCTTATGAGCAGCATTGCACCCTGTCCTAATGTCAACCACTTTAGTTCTATATCGGGTAGTCTCATAGCTCATTAGTAGTTCCATAGCTCGTTGAGCGACTTTGACCTGGTGGACTAGCCGTACTTTGAGTTTCCACGTTTCGGCTCCTTAAGTCATGATGGGTAGGACGCACTGATTGAAAACTTTCGATTTCAAACATTGCGATATGGGTGACGAGAAAACTCGACGTAGTTTTCCAAATGCTGCCAAAAAGGGTCTATTCTCGAGGTGGTCTCATTATCACCAAGTCAGAATCTGATGATGGAATCTCAAGGAAATCGAGGAAAACTAACTAACAATGCAATAAAATCTTAGAAGTTAATTTTGATCCACTTCCCGGTTTTCGATTGAGCTGAAATTTTGCATACTAAGAAAGTTTAGTAACAATGCAGTATTCTGGTACTATTTATTAGTACTGGTGGATAGTGGAACTCCTCAACGGCGAACAGCAAAGACACGAAATTTTGTAAATGGATATAACTATAATATAACCTGTTCTAAACTCCATCATGACATGGCTGCTGCACCCAGGGTTGACTTCCGGCGAGGGAACTCCTCAACGGTGAAGAGTACAGACACAGCATTTTGTAAATGGATTTAACCTTAATAACCATGTTCTAAATTCCATCATGACATGGCTGATGCACCCAGGGTTGACTTCCAGCGAGGAAACTCCTCAATAGTGAATGACATTTTTTTTACATGGACATCATTTTAATTAAAACTTGTTTTGCACTAAACGGCATAAATTATTTTTCAAAAAAATTTAAACCGACTTCAAAACCAAATAAGTACTCAAAAGCGAATAATAAATTAATATAATTATTGTAAGCGCTACCTGTGGTATCTTGTGGCTACCCACTCATCTATTTGAAGTCGGTGCCATATGCCAGCCAAGTCTAATAAGTAGTAAATAGATACTACCTACTCGTATCTACCTACTTACTCCATACATAGTATCTATTTACAACCAATTAGGCTGGCATATGGCACCGACTTATAGATGAGTGGGTAGCGCTTACAATAATTATATTAATTTATTTTTTGCTTTTCAGTGCTTATCTGGTTTTGAAGTCTGTTTTTTTTTTTGAAAAATAATTTATTTGTGTTTTATGTTTAAAGATCAAAACATATAAATGTCAATAAATGGTATCCACTGTCCATAGTACAGTGCTTTGCCTAGTTTGAGATCAGTTGACCGTGTGTGACATGTTATGTATACTTACTTTACTCACTAATAACACCTATTTATCAGATGGAGTCTTGCCCCAATTCTTAACATTGAAATGCTGAAAGCACACTTGCTTTAGGGCACAAGTTGCTGCTCCTCGTGCATGGCTAGGTGCGTCTTGTCTGTGGCCTGCAGTAAAAGTGTTAATGTTCTTATGTAAATTTACTCTACTTTTGTTTATATAAATTCGTTGAAAAAATAGCAATTTTTACCCTAAGGTGTTACTAAAATAGTTACCAATCGTTTTTGTCGATAAGACAGATAAAATGTTGTCCCTTGGGCTTTGAAGGTCAACTGGCCCGAACCAAACCTATGACCTCTCCGCTATATTTTCTCACCGTACGTGAATGTGAGTGAATCCAATCTTATTTTTTATTTATTATTTGCAGACTGTTTTCTATAGATTTTTTGTAAGTATAAACGTACCTAAGTCTAATAATAAAATTAGTGAACATGAAAAATCGTGTGGCGGTATAATGAACTTATAATTAAGTAAAACAAAATACACACAACACCACCAGCCTATATCAGTCCACTGCTGAACATATGCCTCCCCTAATAAGAAGGGGGATGTGCTAATAATCCCCATGCTGATAATGTGGGTTTGGAGATTGTAGTGCGCATATTCTCGGACCACCAATGTTGCTGCCTTTCGGCGGAATTCAGTTGATGCGCTATGTCGCAAGTAGCCGGCTGCCACAACCCCGTTTGTTAGACAACAGAAAACAGGATGCACCACAGGCCAGTGAGGTTGGCTTGGGTTCTAAAGATGCTGAAATCCCTGACATCCCTTACACCTATTTTACAAAACAAAATGATTGACATCTAATCCAAATTTTATGTAAGTAACACAAAAATTTGTATTACAAAAACCGTAACAGGGAAATCCTTATTAAAAATGTTCTGAGAGCATAACACAAACATTTAGTCCAAGCATAGTCCGGTATCTGAGCAACTGAAAATAATTTAAAACTGCATCTGAACTGCAAATCAAAACTGCATTAGTCCAACAAAAGGATTACCATAACAAAGAAAAGCTCAAAAAAACAAGACATGACTCCAGCTAAAACAATGCCGATTCACAAAAAGGTCCACAGAAAATTAACATAAGAATGACAAAATAAAAACAGATGGAACGCAATGCAACATCGAAACAATTACTGTAGGCAAAATCGCTTTGTTTATTGTGTAATCAAACCAGTCAGCTCTTGTGTACCATTCGTAAACTGTTGCTAATTTTATGGAGCAATTCAGTTTTAATTGTTACGTTTTCCCGCTTTTAAACTCTAAACGTCAGTCAATTTCGAAGTTTATTTATTTCCCATCACTGTTTTATAAGATAAAAAAGGCAGTTATACCATCTCTTATACATTTCTGAGATCGTAGATAACATAAAATCAATAAAAAATGGCTTTTGGGGTATAAAAGGAATAGTGCGTGTGAAAATGCTTCGGAATTCGAAGCATGCATGAGGGTGAATCCGGAGCCTTTTGTAGCGGCTCCTTTAAGAATTCCGGCGCAGGTGGACATTGGTATTCGACAATCGTGTCCAATGCTTTTCCCAGAGAATTCTCTGAGCATCGTCAGCTTTCTTTCCTTCGTACTCGCCATTTTTCAACCCAAAACCCGCAATGTAATAATGCTAAGGACGTCCATAATAAAATTCAATTATTTCCTCTCCTCGTTCAGTTTGTGTTACATTCGGATCAGATGTTTTTTTTCTATTACCAAGGTTTATTGTAAAACATTTCATTTAATTCATTTAGCTAGTTTTAATTCATTTCTAGCTTTGAGTACTTTGGGATTGTTTCTGATTGTAACTATTCTAATATTTATCTCTTCTCATTTGTTTCTATATTTATATTTTATTTAAAACATGTTGTGCCGACCACTTCTAGATTTCATACAAATACTCCATACAAAATTACCAAATTGGATTTTTCGGCTTTTCTTTGGGTTTTCCTTATATTCTTTTTGTCTAAACTACCCTTTTTTAGACGTGGGTGAAATCCTCATAGATACCATTTCACTACGGGGCATCATAATGATTAAACCAGACTCCAACCGGCCAAAACCACCACGATGTTTATCCTAGCGCCATTATGCAAAAAGCATGGGTGCTCTTGAGGACTATTCCACAGATTCAGCAGCGTCAGCCCACATTATTGTAAGCTCCTCAAATCAAGAATCAAAGTGAACAAAACAAAATATATATTCAAATTGGTCAAACCGTTTTCAAGCGTTTGCGAGACATACGCTCGGCAATCGGCTTATATTTTAAAGATCTTCTTTATTGTAGGAGATGCATTAAAAGGGTGTTGATTTTAAATTTATGTGGCAACGTACTTTTAGTACTTAAGACTGTATTCTGTGGTTTATGTAATGCCATAGCTACCGAGTCCTTTAACATCATATACTTTCTAAAATCACTGAAGAATATTCTTGATTCTTTACCTACTTTGCTGTCAACTGGACACAGAAACTAAAATAAAGTATGATTATTTCGGCCAGGTGGAGCGACGATCTGTGAAAGGCTACTGGTAAAAGCTACATGTGTGGAGTTTTGGACAGGGCGCAATGGCGCTCATTAGGGGAGGCCTATGTCCTGCAGTGGGCTGCTATAGGCTGATGATAATGATGACAATGATGATGATGGATTATTCTTCAATGATTTTATAAAGTTAACAAGATGCTAAAGGACTCTGCAGTTAAGACATTACTGATGACTTGTACCGGTCTACTAAGTTGAAAAGTTAAATTTCTTTTGTAAGACTTCCCGCAAATGAAGTTCCTTGGAGTTCTGTTTATTTTCAAACTGAGCTTGTTCACTTATTGAGCCAGCTCGAGGCGATATCGTCCAATTAATGAGTAACAGTACCTATAAATAAACACAAAGTACGGGTCGTTGGCGATGTAATTGGAGATAAAATTTCTTTTGTAATCGAATCATTTTATCAATAAATTAATGAAAATATGGCTTCAAAATATAGATTAAGGATATTATATTTTTAGTAGATCAATCAAGTTTTTGAAGATGATGACATATAGGTTTATCAAAAACGTAATTGAGTATAATTATTAATATGTAATGTTTCTTTAGTAATTGTTATTAATGTAATTCTTTTAGAGCTTGGTACAAATAAGTTGAAGTTTTGAGATAGTTTCATCCACGTATAGGTAAACTACCCAAAAGAAGAGTAAAAGTAAAAGATATTACACGGTTCAACCAAATTGAATCACTAATGTTGAATGGAGCAGAAATGAAAGGAATGCTGTTTACACGGTATCTTTAAAGTGCAATACATTATTCAAAAGATCATTTATATAGATTTATATGTAATTTACAAAAAAAAAAAATATTTCCCATATAATTTTTTTGGAGTTCACTTCTTTATATAATGACTTTTGAGTTATTTCTCGACAATTTTGCCGGTATCAAGTATAATTGTTCATAAGTCCCGTCGTTAGTCAGGTCCTGTTTTCTGCTATAGCAATGGCGAGGAACAATCTGTGACTAATTTTTTACCTCAGAGAATTTCAGTCCAAATCCCCTTTTAGTCCATTTCACTAATCTTGTGTGTTATTATTACTAAGGTAAGAAAGAAAGAAAGAAAGAAGATTCTATTATTCGACCCACAATGCACACAGAATATGTAGGTAGGTAGGTACAGAGTTGTTGATTAAAAGTATAGGTACATAAAAACAAAAGCAAAAAAATAAAAAAAAACACACACACACACACACACACACCAGCCTATATCAGTCCACTGCTGGACATAGGCCTCCCCTAATAAAGGGGGATATGCCCGTAATCCCCACGCTGGGCATGCTGATTGGGGATCGCAGGGCACAGCTTCTCGTACCACCGACGCTGCTGCCCGTCAGTGGCCAGGGGATTTAGCTGTGCCGATGTAGGCTATGCTATTCGCAATCAGCCGGCCGCCAGAGCCCCGTTCGTTGTTTAGCAGGGTGGGGTTGGCTTGGGTTCCGAAGACTGGGGTTGGAACCCCGTACACCCCAAAAAAATACAAAAAGTTTAAATATGGGCACTTAATATTATTTCGCATTGCGTGGGGTCGAAATTCCCCCGTCTCAGCATGTGCTGCACCAAACCTAGGTAGGAATGGTGCAGCGCTGGTTTTCAGACGCGACCGACAACGAGGTAGATTAATTAAATTGCAAAAAAGATTTAAACTATATAAATCAGAAAAACACTAGAAAATTAAATAAGACAAAAATTACCAACTATGAGTTGAAGATAAAAAAATGGTTCTTCTTTTCTTTTTTAGAGTTAGAAAAGTCTTGTTACAACGGCACAAGGAGGCTTACTGATTGAGTTTTTACTGTATTTCATAGAGCTCGCGCCAAATATGTTTTGTACACCCTGTCCAAATGGAGCGATTCACGTGCAAGTCAAGACACGCGTAGAAAATCAGACTTGTGAAATGTCATGTGGAATATAGCGTGCGTCCATTATACCCGTCGTTAGAGAAGTACGCGATCTTTTAAGTTTGTTTTGATCGGCTGAATTCGGTCAAAAACGCCCGTGCAAACTTTAGCCGATGACAGATTTTATATCACCAAGCCGTAAGCCGCTGGTTTCTTCACAAAATTTTCTATCATAGTTGAGCATGTGGTAACGCGCACATCAATTTATCTAAACGATTGAAACTACTGGCCAAGATTTATACCTAAGACCTCTGGATGAGGAATTATTTAAAGAAATTAATTACCTACGTGCCTGAAGCTGATGGACCTGCATCTAGGCCACGTTCCAAGCATACTTTGTCATAGGTAATAGTTACCACTTATCATCAGGTGGATCATGTGCATTTACAAGTATCTTTAAATAGGTATTATAAAAATAAAAATACGTAAAGAGTTAGTCATTATTTTAGTAGGACGCACGAATACAAATTACTAATTGTAAAGATGTCGATAAACGGCCCCATTATACATAATTACGTTTTGGGACATCCCAGTAAAGAAGTCGTATTATCGTAGACGTAACTTATAAAAGTTCTAAAACTCATTTTGGGTCGGTCGGCAGGAAAAACGATGTGGCCAGTTTTTGGTAGCGTGTTTTTCATCCGTAATCTCTATTTAATATCTATGGGGGGCGTGATACCTCTGACCGGCCAAACTCGTGATGTCAACTTTACAGATTAATTTAGTAATTTTGAAGTTTCCTCACGCACAAGGAAAAAGGACAGTATTCCTAGAACTCGCAGAATTAAAGTATAAAAAGTCAGTGTACCAAAACGGAATAACCGTTTTGGTAGTCCGTTGCATTCTGAAAATCTACATATATTCGAGAAAACTTTAAACTAGATTATGATAAAGGCATAAAACAAAAAAAGTTATGAATAAAACCATCGGCCTTATCAGATAAGTCTGAAAGCCAAGGCAGACGTCCTGAATCCATCATGTGTAAAAATAAAAAAGACAAAATTAAACAATTCATTATTTAATATTTTTTTTTGTGATAGAGAAGAGGCCTTTACAGTGGGTGATACCGGCTGAATAGATAGATAGATAGAAACAATTCTTTGTTTTACGAAACCAAGTCAGGTGAATTAGCCGATAAGACTGGGGATTATATACTACAATGTGTTTTTTTTAACCCTAGACATTCCTTAACTTGCATGATAAGCTAACCATTCGATTTTTTGACAACTATTTTTTAAATGTTATTAAAAAAACTGTAGTTTTAATAATTTTGTATATATGGGTAATAAGGTATATATATTAACGATAATTGTTATAAAAAAATATATTTATTTTACTTCTAGGTAATCGATAAATCTGAAATCATGTATGGCGCATGATTTATTGAGATCTTTATGGCACTAAAACTTACAATGACAAAATCAAGAACTATTATTTAACAAGTTTTTTTTTCGTTTCAATTTATAAAGAATAAAACCTACAAATCAACGAAAATGAACTAGTAACTTGGATTTTCAAGTTTGCCACAAAATGGAAACTTTTCAACTATTGCAGTCGTTCTTCGTCATGCGTCTTTTCAATAGGAACCAGAGCATTTTATTTTCCTTTTTGAGGCATTTATGTAATCAAAGGACTTTCGGAACCAGACTGCCCAGGAGTTTGACCATTTCCTTCTCCACGTTCCTCCTGGCGCAAGCCCAATACATCACTGATTTTGTCCTACGAGACATTGTTGGTATTTCAAGTCGAAGCCATGGTTCAGCAAGTTGTTCATGCAATTGCTTTATATATATTTTCAGTGATAAGGGCTTACCTCTAAACACCATGGCATCGACAATAGATGATGTAGGAGTTGATAAACAGGTCATAGTATTTGTACATGGTTCACCCATTGGTCTTACAGTTGCAGGACCTATTTGAACCAATATGGTGCAATGCAAAGTGGCCTTTCTTGCTCCTCTTTAATGTACAATGGTAGATTTGCATTACTTCAGTGTCTGAGGATTATTTATTTAACACTTTATTGCACATAAACAAAAGAATTGTACGAACGGAGGACTTAATGCGAAAGCATTCAAAGTTATTAATAGTGAGAACCACTTTCTTTGTATTCAATCTTCAATCAACAGCCATGCTACTTCTCATTATCAGGATAACACTTCATTTCTGACGTTATAATCCTCATCGTCTAACGCACGAACAATTTTGTGGTCTGTTACGATCGACCTCGCAGCCATTCTATGCTATCAACGTAATAACTATTCAAAAACAAAGCAAACATCAACACAAAGCACAGGTGTAAAGGTTACGCATATGCTAAAAATGCATATGATGAGTATAATATTAGATATCTCAAAAACCATAATAGTTACCGGATAATCGTGACCACCTTACGACGCAGTCTAGGGGTAAATAAGTTCGCGCAAAACCGCGACTGTGTAGGTAAAATAATTAAAAAGGGAGAGGTAGGTATTTATTGCATGCTCGTCATTTTGACGAACGTTAGTTTTCTAGAGTTAAATGAATGAAGCTAGACAGAGTTTAAATGCCTGACTCGCATGTGGTTGTTTACTAATTGCGGTTAGCAATGTTTCTCTTGAACCCAAAATACCCTGACGAGACAATTCGCGTGACTCTAAACTGTCTACAAAGGCACGTAATATTCATAAGTAGGTCCCCATTCAAAAGCGGAGCAAACCTCGGGTATAGTTAGCAGGCGCCACAGATGTCGCGGCGAGCGGCGTTCTCGTGCAATTTATTTAATGTGGGCTCCGCCTACGTTTTACGACGTTTTTTCACGATGATGATACCGTCTCATCTTATTGAGCCGTTTGCTTCACTTCTCCAGGGAGATCTTTTATTAAGTGACGATGCTTTACTGCCTCAGCGTACCGTTTATTTTGCGTAGCCACGTTTTATTCCAGTTTCGTTGCTGTCAATAAACGTATATTTTTATGATGCTATGAGGTATGACACGACATAAATCCTTTTTGCTGTGACATGAGCTTCATACTGAGACGACGACATGTGTCTAAAATATTTTACAAGAGTGCCATTTCAACTGAAGATAGCGTGGGTGAAAAAGGGTTTTTCTATTTTTCTTACGAAAGTGACTTTCTACTGTGTTGATAAAAATTTAATTACTCGAACGAATGTCACATCTTATACCCTTCAAGTTTCACATGAAAGTTACCAGGATTTGAAATACAAAATTCTTGATTAATATCTTTACTTTTCCAATCAATATTTTTTATATCTTAGACACTGAGATTTGCACATTAGGTTTGAATGGTGTCAAACAGTAGACTGCTACAGGTTTATGATGATGATAATAATGATCATCTATAAATGGCTGTGTTATGCATAATGTAAATGTTGTAGTCAGCATTATAGTTGATCAATATATCAACAGCGACAGTTATGGCGTCTTTGTTATTTACAACATCAGTAAACGTTATCTCTATTGAATTTGCATAGCCTTTAAATCAGGGGTCTACCTACTTGCTATCATTTGCATAAGAACCAGACTGCCAGTGACTGACATACATATAAGCAGGTAAATATATTAAAAATTAAAATATTTTATAATTTTGGGTTGAAATCATAGTTACCATCTTTATATAAATGCTATTTTTACTGAACTCATTTCTCATATATTACTGGATAATGACGTGGTGGAAGCATATACGTCTTGCATGAGGAATCAAATCGGTATCTTGCACGTGAGGTATATGAGTCTACGGATATCATCTTCTCCACTAGTTATTATTATTGTTCAAAGATCACTAAACTAAAACTACGCTTTTTAACAGACTTATATGGTTTTATGCTTCTAGTCCCTTTCAAATGTCTGCTTTCCATGTAAAAGCAGCATAAGAAAATGTATTCGGACATTATTGTTCGAGATAATGATTCATGTATTTAATTAATTTTAATTGACCCCTATGATACTGCTTGACACGTTGCCTGCGGGCTAAGTCGACGTTCCGCTGGTACACTGGTGTGTTTTAGCACTCAAAACGTTACAGGCTAACAAGCTTTTTTGGTTGCATTTACGTTTTAAGTGCTGGAAGCACACCGGAGCACCAGCAACTGCAGTCAACGTTATAATATAATGTAAGAGATTCAATAAAAATTAATTCAATAAATCAAAGATTATTTAATCCACTCTCTGCTGCTTTTACTAAGAAAGGAATGGTGCGTAGCATCATATCTGAGGCCCGCAGTGAACGTGTTATGCTTTATATTATTGTAAAGTAATGTGCTATAAAGCCTAATTTTTTATCATATCTTACATTCATGTAAGGAAGCCGGCTTTTGTGGCGCAGTGGACAATAGCCTGCTTGAGACGCAGAAGGTTGCGGGTTCAGTTCTCGTCGCGAGACAAATGTTTGTATGATTTTCAAATATTTGTCTTGGGTCTGGGTGTGTGGTTGTTGTATAATAGGATATTTAATTACAAAAAAAAAGTAGTTTATCAGTCACGTGGTTTACCCTTACTACGACCTCTGCTTAGTATATGGCTACATAATGCTCTGTGATTGTTATTATTGTTATTAATCATCATAATAACTGAAAATTATTACAATATACATGCTAATTAAAATAAGTTCATGGGCTGATCTAATTGCACAACACAGGATGAGCATAAAAAAAATCAGATAATTATTTATTTCATCCAAATTAAAAAAGTATTATGTATACATGAGTAACCTAGCTAGTGAAAACAGAACTTCACACTTTCGAAGACACACAATCTTTTACTTCGCATTTACGAATTCAAAGATTTCCAGCAACAGTACATAAAATTTTAGACGTAAAACAATAGCTTCAAAAAAATGACTACGCTGCCTTTCCAAATGTACGAGGAAAATAGCTTTCCGAGTAACGCTCAATCATTCTCCGCTTATTATCACGCAATCCTACATAAGCTCGGATTAAATATTACAAGCTCAAGAGAAAATGGAGGTCCCTGATCAGCATAGGGGCATGGAGCAGACTTTGATCGATGGTTCTCAAGCACAAATTTAAGTAGCTACACGTGTAACAGACTACCTAGAAAGCTGAGGATATTATTTTGATGTAGTGCCGTTATTTTATAGGATCAAACTAATAGTACAAATGCGAAAGTTCATAAATGTGTGTATGTTTATTCCCACATAACTTTTACACGGCTGGAAACTTGGAATATAGATTTTGACCTAGACTAAGGCTACTTTTATCCGAGTACTACGCGAGCAAATTGCAGAAGCTAGATATATTTTGTGAAACAAGCTTGATGCAAAAAATTGTAAGTACAATAGAAATAAAAAGTGGAAATATTTTCTACAGTTTTTAGTTCAGAATAAAAATTCAATAGCAATGATTTTTATCATGGATGGTTATTTATAATACACTTTATACTACCTAGTAGAATAAGTAATAGGTTTTTTTTAAATTGAACTAGCTACATGCAGAAACTGACTGAGGCGCAGAAGGTCGCGAGGCAGCTGCGTCGTCGCGTGAAGCTGTGTTCTGCAATCCCCAATTATAGCGTATGGCATATCCCCTTTTTTTATTAGGGAAGGCCAATGTCCAGCAGTTGACTGATATAGACTGGTGATGTAAGTGACAAATATGGTCCTACTAATATAAGACGATACTTTTAAAAAAAGATATGTAATGTTGGCTACTTCACGCAAAAACTACTGAACGTATTGAGATATTATTTTGAAAATTATTTTTTGGAGGTAGTAGAGTTCTTTGTGGAGGGTTCGTCCGGGGAAGTACTGTCACCATGCCTATTTCTGCTGTGAAGCAGCTGAGCTGTGTTTCAGTTTGAAGGGTATGGGTGCCGGTGAAATTACAGGCACAAGAGGCTTATCATCTTCATGCCTCAAGTTGATGGACGTAGGGCGTTGCATCGTAGAGCACGTTCCGGAAAAAAATGATCTACGATGCAATGCTTTGTGATAGGTAATGGTTACCACTTAACATCAGGTGGGCAATGTGCTTGACCAACGTTCCATCTTCAAAAAGTATAAAAAAAACTTAGTTCTAGACCAAAAATAGCTATGTATAAGTTACTTTTTATGTGGGCACCATGCAAGCAAAGCCGCAGATAGAAAGTTTAAGAGCCTTGCTCTTGTCGGTGCAGTGATGCAATTCTCTCTATTTTGCTCTTTCTATTGCTGTCTCTTTCACCTCCTTGTACGACATGACGGTGACGCCCTTCTCTTATCTGGCTCATGTAGCTTATTCTTGGTCTTTCTCTTCCGTGATTTTTTTCTACCTTTTTCTCGATGATGTTTTCAATGAAGCTGTCATGTTGTATATAGGTTCAAATATTTTTTCTCTTCTGTTTTGTATGGTTTCTATTAAGAACCTCTCTTCACCTACTTACTTGTTTTAGAACGTCCTCGTTAGTTATTTTCAGTTCAGTCAAATAAATAAAATAACAAAAATCATTGACCACAGTGATCTTTATAAAGATAACGAGATCAAACCGAAAAAAGTTAATTCTGTCCACATAAAACTATTGGTTACAAATGGATACTAACCTCGCGGGAGTTCTTACAAAAATGGATGGATAGGCATCAGAACGTTCAACCAATCAATCAAGGAGGCCTCAGGCGCCTCGCATTACGAGTGCTTGGATTGACCATCACCCAAAATGAGTCATATACTTTTGATAAGGCTTTAAAATTGCATTCAAAATTTAATAAAATAACATTTTTAGAAAAGTTGGTGGATATTTTTCGTGTATAAATTCCTATTCTCATCTTATAACCGGTAGCTGAGTTTACTGAATATTTTTTTTTGTAAATATCTCTTTGTTTGTCTTTATTTTGGGCTCGTGGTATATTTTGTTATTTTTGGCCACAGAAAAAAATATAAATCTAATGTGTTAATGTGTTTTGTGTTTTCAATAGAAAATACTCGATTCCTCGATTTTAATAAGTCATTAAGCGGACAGGATCGACCTATTCCTTCCTTGATTTGGATATTAGTGTCTTTTTCACCAGTCATCACCAACACATAAAAAAGGCCAAAAACTTCTGAAACTAGAACTTACTCGCTTTTATTATAATATATATAGCTATCTATATATAAAAATCAATTAATTGCTGTGCGTATTTCTTGCAAAAACTTCAAATGAATCGACTGATTTCTATATTATTTCTTTAGTTCGCCTTTATTCAGGCAGGGATGGTTTAGAAAAAAAGTACCAATCCCTCAAGAATAAAATTTAAATGGAGTATACTCTTGTTTAGAATATAACTCGTGAAGTATACACTTAAAAAAAAAACCATTGAAATCGGTTCACAATTGACGGAGATATCGGTGAAAATACATAAAAAAAGTCGAAAAAAAAAAGATTCCGACGAATTAAGAACCTCCTCCTTTTTTGAAGTCCGTTAATAATAAAATAAAATTTCAAAAGAACAGCCGAAAAATCTATAATATCAAAATTCATTAATATATATTGTTACCATCGTAACTAGATGAGTAGTACCGGCCAAAATGCGTGTAGGCTCAGGTCTTGGCCATGGCCAAGATCCTTTCCTTTCTTCATACAGTGGCCATCTTGACATCGACCGAGTGACACTTCCGCGAAATAGGCAAATAATGTGATGAAAAAGTGCATTTCTTGAACTCAATTGCGTAAAGAAACAGAATGCAGCGGAATTACTTTTTTCATGAATACATATTGATTTTTTGCTAAAATCACAGCAACTATTAAAGAAAATTTAGATAAATAGTTCATGCCATGTAATGTTGCCAGCAAAAAAATGTGTAGTTTTTCCCGATTATTGTGGGAGATTTTGATAAAGGATAAAATCTTTGTTAAGCTCTTAATTTCTTAGAATAATTTACAATACACATAGGAGCATACTTAAGATCATTTAAAATAGATCACTCACTTCTATTGATAAATTCTATCATTCATGAAATTAAATGATAAACTCAAAGAAATAAAAGGAAGACCGGAAGACATTTGACGTTATATGCGGTGGTTGAGTGATATTACGACCGCTATTATATGTTGGCACAAACTAAAACACTTATTTTATTTCCCCAGACAAAATTTACTATTTCGATCTACTAATATGATTAGTGATAATATCACAAAGTTATGACGAACAGTTATTTTCTTAAACAATGCACTTTTCAACTATAGGGTGGTAATAAATGGTGACTGGAGAACAATTTGTACTCTATGAAAAATCATATGACTGACAGTCACATGTTAGTTTAAACTTCAGGGAAAATCTATAATCCTATCTTTCTTCCTACTAATATTATAGATGTGAAAATTTGTGAGTAGGTAAGCATGTATGGATGTTTGTTACTTTTTCACGCAAAAATTACAGAGCGCATATAAAAATTTAATAATTCATAAAATAATAAAATAAAAAATGGAAATATACATAGTTGTTTATGGCCTGGATCGAACACATAGGCGACTTTTCACCCGAGTACCTCGCGAGCAAAGCCGCGGGTGGAAGCTAGTATACCATAAATTTCGACTCAGTGGGATCATCATCATCAGGTGGCATGAGCATCAATTGTGGGCCGAAACTGAATGAGACGAGCTTTGAACCGTGGGGATTGGCACATACAAAGGGAGGCCTATACCCAGCAGTGGGTGAAGTCGGGCTGTGGATGATTATGATGATGAAGATGGGATTAAAACCCATGGCCTTCCCATAAATACTGGGAAACTACCAACTGCGCTACGTTGTACGTTGTTGTTGTTGGTACGGGGTTTATTATATTACGTATTTCTAATAATCAATGATTAAAATAATCACATCCATTTTCGGGAAAAAAATCTAGATCAGGCAACATCGAGCTTTTTATTTCAAGCATTGTGGCTATCTCTATAAAATCAACTGCCATTCTCGAAGCAGGCCAGTTTAAATAAAAGAGATAAATATATGTTTCCTTCAAAATGACAATTAGTTTCAAAGCTACGTCTTCGCCATCAATAAGTGGTTACTATATTTTGACACTTGTTAAGGAGGTTTGCATCTTTTGTTATTTATGTCAAAATTAGATATGTTGTATGTAAAATGCTTTTTCTGTTTACAAATCAATTTTAGGTGATGGGTACGAAGTTCACAGAGACAACTAGTTTAGTTAGTAAAATTATAGGTCACATCCTTGACTTTTGAACAACTACAGACCCATATCACTTTTGCCCGTCTTTAGTTAAATTTTCAAAAAATATATTGCCAATGAAATGTACACCTTCATAGAACCCGACAATATACTAAACAGCAGACAGTTCGGGTTTCAAAGAAAGAAAAGTACAAACAATGTAATGGCTTCTCTTTTAGAAAGAGTTTTATGGGACCTAAACAGTTCAAAAAGCACTTAGTTCAGAAAAACTTGTGAAAGTTTTACTATGAAGACTTATCGTAAAATACAATACTTTACAATTTCCGCTAAAATAAGTACCTGCAATGTACACAGGAACGAAAGTAAATCAGATTTATAAAATCGCCGTAAAGAACGTGCACCTTCATTCCTCCGACAGTAATAGCCCAAAAGATTAACTTCGAGGTAACTTTTACGAAAGATAAACTTTGCCTCTTTATATTAAATTATTCTATAACTTTGAAGGTAAGTACCGATGAACATTTCCGGAAGTGCTAATTGATTGATATTTTACTTACAGAAGATATTTCTTCTTTTGTTAAGCGAACAATTGTATATGATAATTCTCTTGTCCTAAATTATTATATTGATTATTATAGATGCAAATTCAAGATTGATGTTTGTTACTCAATCACACCAGAAGGGCTGAAGGGAAAAAGGTAAGAAACTTGGACACAATCACAACCAGCCTATATCAGTCCACCCCTGGGCATAGGCCTCCCCTAGTGGGATTTGTTCATAATCCCCACGCTGGGCATGCGGGTTGGCGCCGCCTACGTCGCTCTCCGTCAGCGGTCAAGGAATTTAGCAATGTTAGTGTGAGGCTGTACTATGCTGCAATCAGCCAGCCACCAGCGCCCCGTTTGTAATACTACAGGGTGCACCACGGGCAGGTGAGGTTGGCTTGGATTCCGAAGATGGATATTGGAACCTTACATCCTGATTAGATACATAGACTACTTTTTACTTATTACCAGGCGGGCGAGGCCGCAGGCGGAATCTAGTCTTCTAATAAAACTGTAATGAAACTGACTTACTGACTGAGTAAGTAGAAGTAATATTAGGTAGGTACCTAACAATGTTTGTTCTCATATTTGATTTTATGAATAGATATAGGGTCTCGAAAATGAGTGAGTAGGTAATTGGAAAGTTTAAAGGGAAATAAAATAAATAATAGTATGGAAAACGTTCGTGGATAGGTTTATCTCAGCTAATTAGTTTATTTTGAAGACAGGCAGGATAAGGAAGTCACAAGGCGGACCGAAAACGCCTGGTGGAGCTATTGGTCGATGAAAGGACTATTCAAAAGAGATCTCCCATTAACTCTCAAATGTAAAGACATGGACGTCTGTATCCTCAGACCGGTGTTCAGAAGTACAAACTCAAGGTTTGCCAAAGAGCGATGGAGCGAAGTATCTTGGGCGTAAAGCTAACTGACCGAATTAAAAATAAGTACTGATCATTCGCTCATAAGGTCAAGTCGCCGACGTAGCTCAATAGGCCGCAATACTTAAAGGCAGGGCACGGCTGTCGCATGTCGGACGAACTGTGGGCTAAGACTACCACTGAATGGAACCCTGAGACAGTGAGACGGCGTCATGGTAGACCACTCAAGCGATGGCGCGACGAGCTTCACACTTTCAGCAACTATCATTCGCAGGCAAGAATTTCCATATTTCCATTAGCAGAATTCCATCAGGCAGTTTTTTCATAAAGCAAATTTCTATTCTTTGTGGTCCATTGGCGTTGGACCGCAAATAATGGAAAACTCGAGGGCCTTTGCCCAGCAGTGGGACAGCGGGCTAACAACAACAAGAACAACAAAAACAACATTAATAGTAACAGTGACGACCCCTGTGGCGCAGTGAGCGAAGGCCCGCCTGAGACGCAAAAGGTTGCGGATTCTATTCCCACCGCGAGACAAGTGTTTGTATGGTTTATAAATATTTGTCTCCGGTCTGGGTGCTTTCTATTTATGTAGCTATTAGGTAGCTAAGACAAGGTATGAATTTACAAAAAAAAATAGTTTTTTTTTTGTAAATTAGTATCATGTAGCCCCAAACTAAGCAGAGCTATATGATATAGGTATTAACCTATATCAACCATGTGGTTCCCATAATACAAGCTCTGCTTAGTTTGGTGCTATATGATGCTATGAGACCAGCATTATTTAATAAAATCTAGTAAAGATTAAAAAGATGCGCAGTAAAACTATTTAGTAGTTTTTACTGCTTGCATTTGTAGTTTTAATCAGACATGATATTGCGCATACATCACCAAAACCATATTCACATTGCTCGCTGGCGGACTTGTGTATTTAAGCATATTACAGCTAGAATTTCAAACAGAATCCTTGTGTCAATTTGCCTCAGAAAGTCAACAAAGTTATTCTCGTTGAATTAAGTATCCATTTTGGTTTGAAACAGGGAAAACATTATAAAATTAAAGGTCAGTTTTTTATTACTGTTTCCCCTCCAAGGTCCATTTTGCTATCCAGTATTTTATACTTAGACATAATACTTTTATTTAAAAAAAAAAAAACGTAGAATGGTGCTCATTATGGGAGGCCTATGTCCAGCAGTGGACTGCTAAATGCTGATTATGAGGACAATTAATTTAAAAGGAGGTTGCCTACCTCCTTTTAGACTTAAGAATCCCTGCATACAAAGGTAACAATTACAAAACCAGCATTTATTAAAAAAAAAATTAGACGAACCGGAAGTTTTTTTCGCTAACTGGAGATCGGTTGCGTAAAGATTGCATGCTTGAGAGTCATTAAATAGATTTTTGCTATGGAAGTGTTATTTTGACATTCGTAATTGTCTCAGAGTTAGAAATAAGATCGTCCCCAGCAATTATTTTTTAGATTAAATAATTGCATCAAATGGCCATTCAACTTTCACGTAAATTTGGAATTGGAACGTGAAAATTTGTATATAGATTTCACTTATTAGGTCCCTTGCTAAAGCGGGCTGCGGTACCATAGAGATCCACTCTAAAATAATTTAATAATTCAAATTATGAACTAGCCTTCTTGAAGGCTGCAGGATACATTGTACCCACAGATATCATAAACGGTAATATACTTTTTATTGTGGTCTTCTAAGGTACAATCACAGCTATCTATGATTGTATATAAATATTGTTTTTTTTATACCCCGCCAATATATAATATATAATTTATATATTAAATATATATTTTTTAATACCACACCAAAAAGTATTTACTGATTCCAAATTCGAAGTAACCTCGGAGGCTGCACATTTTAGCAAGTAGAATGCAAACTCTGCTTTTAACGTTTGCTAATAGTACGTCAATGGCTTTTAAAGACAACAGATATTTTAATAATTCAATAGTTTTTAGTTACAAATAAATAGGTTGGTTTGAAACCTAGCCAAAACCTGGCTGACAATGATGATTTGATTCCCGTTGTGGGACAAATATTGTTTACATGTTCTCCAGAGCCATAACTAGGTCTACCCTATAGATCTTTTTTTAGTACCTACCTATAAAATATCTATGGTCTACCCCACCTTGGTCTAAGTACTCATCGTTTCTGATACCCACGATACAGATGAAAATCCTGTTTGGGTCACGACTGTGTAGTTGTTGGATGTTTTGTCAGGTATTTTGTTAGGCTTGCGTTCAATTTTCTTGCAGAAAGTTTGAAAAGTAGAGTATTCGCCTCGGGAATAAAGCCTTCTGCATCTTGGTCGGTCTTCATTCATTCACTACTTTTAGGATTCTAATTAACTACCTCGCTCCGCTCGGGAGTTAACTCTAAAATCTATCGTTACGCTCGTGATTTAATATGGCACCCATAACGTAAGATATCACTGTTTTACTCCCTTGGTTGGTTATCTAATATTACAATAGATACTGACCTCTTATCCGTCCGTCAAAGACCAATGTCATAGACCTCGCTCGGGCATGGTTGCGCGTACTAACCTATTACTTTTTGCCGAGTATTTTTCAGAGAAATAGTCGCGGTCAAGGACTCACGGTCAAGAAAGCGCATCATATCCTATGTCAATCTTTAGTGATCCAGACGAATCTAACAATACCATATCTGTCAAAACCAATCAAGTATTCATTACTTTTTATTTTTAATTAATTAAAATGGCTTAATAAAGTTCTCTCATTAGCCATATTTAATTTTTTAACATTTGATATAATCTACATGTCTTTATAATGATTCAGACCAATCCAATGATTTAGCTTGTGGAAGTTGGTCAGTTTTTGGTACCTTTTCAGTTCATCATAAAATTAAAATGGCTACTTACAGACGCCATTTTGGATTATTTGACATTTTATATAGCCTTTGGGATCTAGACAAATCCAACGACACCTCATTAGTCAAAATCCGTCCAGCCCTTTGGGCCACAGCGACCGACAAAAATATTGCAAACATACCGACACCCTAAAACCATAACTCGACTGAAGACTTCAGTCGGGTAAAAAGATGCTTAATTCACTTAATTCCTTAAAAAGGCAAAAATACAGGCCTCTGTGGTGCGATGTGCGAAGGACCGCCTAGGACGCAGAAGGATGCGGGACAAATGTTTGCATTATTTGCAGATATTTGTCTCGGGTCTGGGTGTTTTCCATGTGTTATATGTCTATGTATAATAAGCATTTACAAAAAAAAGTAGGTATTTATTTAGTTTATCAATTACGTGGTTCACATTATACAAGCTCTACTTAGTTCAGGGCTACATGATGCTGTGTGAGAGTGTCCAGCATTACATAAAATTGTCGCTAAATAATTATTTACCTATATAACTTCACGCTTTAACTGAGTGAATATTCCGTCATAAAAATAACAAAGCTCATTTGACCCTACAATGTTTTGCCATAAGGCGTAATATCTAAAAGTGTTTCGTTAACATCGCCCAGCTGGTAATAAGTGGGCACTTACCCCTGTCTACACCACGACTGAATGGTCACCCTATTGGACGATCAAAGGGAGAATGCACGCGAGAGAACAACACATGTTGTCGGTTTAAAGCAAGTATTTTTAGGGGAAAACTAAGCCACGCTCCAATTGTTTTTTGACATAGGGTAAGGCATAAGTTTTTTAGATATTGTTAAAAAAAAATATTATTTACAAAAAATTGTCTTATTATAAAACTGTACGAACCTTGGGCAGATTTTGCAGTTGGGTAAAATAACTTTGATAAGGAGGCCAAGAGGAGGATTTAGCTGGGTTGGGCAGCATTTGGAAAACTACATCGAGTTTTCTCGTCACCCATACCGCAATGTTTGAAAAGTATCAATCCCTCAGGAATAAAATTAATATTATGGAACCTCCTTTACAGTAAACTCTTTCAAACAAAAAAAAAAGACTTTTTAAATCGGTTTACAAGAGATATTGGTGAACATACACTCGAGAGCAATGAATCCGGGTCACTCAAAGAATCCAAAAAATCTCGGAAAGTAAGAATGCTAGGTTAATGCAATAAAT
Source organism: Horisme vitalbata (assembly GCA_951804965.1). Taxonomy (NCBI): domain Eukaryota; kingdom Metazoa; phylum Arthropoda; class Insecta; order Lepidoptera; family Geometridae; genus Horisme; species Horisme vitalbata. Next base: position 12,327,695 of record OX638088.1, on the reverse strand, counting down.
TGCATTTAATAGACAATTTAATACTCCTTAAATGAAAGTATTAAAACTTCTTAGTTATTGTAAAGTTATATCATAAAAAAATCAAATTTGAAAAGGGAACACTGTCGAAGATGGAACTACGAAATTACAGGATTTGTTTTTGCTTTTGTTTGTAATCTGTCATTTATGTTGGTACATAAACCAGGTTGATAGTGCTCAATATTCATTATTCAAGCTGAAATCATGTCGCTTACACTTGAAGAATGCACCAGAATACTTACATTGGTGGAAACCGGCCGGAGTCAGCGCGATACAGCCAGGACTGTCGGTGTGTCGCTGTCAACAGTACAAAGAGTTCTCCGACGTTACGAAGAAACTGGTTCTAACCTACGCAGACCAGGAACGGGCAGAACTAGGTGTACCACAGCACGAGAAGACCGATACTTGGTGAACACCATGCTTCGAAATCGCTTTCTCACAGGAACTGAACTCACAAATCAGTTTCGACGCCTCGGAGGAAGTAACCCAAGTGCATGGACAGTAAGACGTCGGCTTGCTGAATCTAACTTAAAACCCCTTAGACCTGCAAACGGCCCTAAACTGGAGCGTGGCCATCGTATTTCAAGACTAAGATATGCCCAGAACCACGTAAATTGGAGTATTGAAGATTGGTCGAAAGTTATGTTCTCCGACGAATCAAAATTTATGCTCTACAAGCACGATGGAAGACACAGAGTGTATAGAAGACCAGGGGAAAGATTCAAGCAAGCATGCATCGAAGAAAAAGTAGCCTACGGTGGTGGGTCTGTACTTGTGTGGGCCGGAATTTCCTCTGAAAGTCGCACAGAGCTGGTGATCATAGAAAACGGCTCTTTAACTAGCGTAAGATATGTGGAAGAAATCCTCAACGAACACGTTGGTCCATTTATGGTCAATTTGGGTGAGGATGCTATATTTATGCATGACAATGCCCGACCTCATACAGGTAGGATTGTGAATGACTACCTTCAAGAGATGAACATTACTTGTATGGAGTGGCCAGCGCGCAGCCCGGATATCAACCCGATCGAGCATGCTTGGGACGAGCTAGGGAGATGCGTAAAACAACGAAACCCTCCCCCAATCACGCTTCCTGAGCTCAAAATTGCTCTCACAGAGGAATGGGAGAATATTCCCCAAAATCGTATAAGGAACTTGGTGTACAGCATGCCAAACCGCGTAAACGCAGTAATGGAAGCACGAGGAGGTAATACGAAGTATTGAAATTCAAGAAAATCGTCATAAAGTTCAAAAATTTCATGTTTCCTATTTTGGTTTTAAGGAGAGATCAGCAGTTTTTTTTCTTTATGTAATTTTGTGTAAATAAAATGTATGGTGACTCATATTTTTTTAACTTTCATTTAAGGAGTATTAAATTGTCTATTAAATACAATTTATTGCATTAACCTAGCATTCTTACTTTCCGAGATTTTTTGGATTCTTTGAGTGACCCGGATTCATTGCTCTCGAGGGTATATAAAAAACAGTCGAAATAAATGGTTCCAACGAATTGAAAACCGCCTCCTTTTTTAAGTCAGTGAAGCAGTGGACAAGCAATAGAGTAGATTTAGAAGTAGATTTTTGATCGCCAAACATAAAAACCCTTACATAAAATGGTTGGCAGGTACCGTACACTATCCATGTTACTACCAACCATGTAAATCATAAACTGACCCTAGCAGGCTTCCTATTTTACAAGATTTTGGGCCGTTTTACGCCAAGGCAATAAAAACCCACCGTAAAATATGACCCGATATCGGTCACGTTGCCACATGCAAGCGACATTTAGTATTAAACGGCCATGTTGAAAATAATACGCTGACTTGCTACAACGATATCGTAAATTAGATTAACGTAGTGTGAGCAACGTCTCGACAAAATGCTTTGCCCAAAACTATGCGTGTGTAGGTAGATAAGTAGATAATGACAGAAAAAAATAATATTCTTTGGTCTGTGCAAATACGTACGTAGTGTTCTATAAGTAAGGCCTTTATATGTAATTTGTACTCTGATATAAATCAAACAGTTCCTTCAAAGATTTCACGCAGCTCCTTTGTAGAATCGATGATTATCTATAAAAATAAATGGCCTTACTTATAAAAATATGTCCAAAGATAAAATATGTTTAAACTATTGCCGTTGGATAATGACAGACAGTGAACACAGCTAACTAAATGCAATGACTAAATTTAACATGTTGGCTGCTGGCCTCGCACATGACGTTCCGCGCTAGGTATGCACGAGAAGAAGGAGGACGTGCAGAATTACTTTTGTGTTTTGAGCACTCAAAGCGCTTATACATTATGTAGCGTTTATAAGTATGGGGAAACAAGAACTCAGCCAGTGTAGGGGGATATCTCGCTGCACAGGCAGTGCCAAGTCCGGCTAAAAGAGGAGGGTTTGTCGCGAGGCTAACAAGCCAGCATGGTAAAAAACCCTGGTGACGAAGACTTATACAAAGGAAGCGAGTGGCAATCCATCGTTGAAGAAGCCAAAAACCCACAAAGAGTTAAGCGCCGAAGAAAGTAAGAAAGTAAAGTAAAGTAATAAAGATTTTAAACGTAAGCTTCTATCATTTCAAGGTTTATTTTCGTAGCTAAACCTGGGAAAACTTTTTTCCGCTCCATCCACTTATTTTTATTACAAAAAGTATCCTCTTTGAGGTCATTAAATGGACTTTTAGTTGAGACAGAGACATATTGCGTGTAATGTACTATCCCGTTTCAATTTTGCTAAGTAGTCACGGATGTCTACGATTTTGTGCGATAAAAACAAGAGTGATAAAGAAGATCGGGCCCAACTCACAGTTTTAAGTAAACAGCATGTTTCAAAGTTTTAACCACTTCAGAACAAGGGGTTTACTTGATTTTTTTGTATGCGATATCTTTATACCACCACACCAGCCTACATCAGTTCACTCGTGGACCTATCTCTCCTAATAAAAAGGGATATGCCCATAATCTCCACGCTAGGCATGCAGGTTAGGAATCGCAGAGCATAGCTTCTCGCACCGCCGATGCTGAATGATGAATTTAGCTTGGCCGGTGTTTGGCTGTGCTATGCCGTATTCAGCTGACCACCGCGCCAGAAACCTGTTTGTTATACAACAGGGTGATGAGGTTGATTTGGATTCCAAACATGGAGGTTAGAACCCCTTACACCCCGTATTTGTAAGCAATGTAGTTAAACTATTTTAATGGTATTTGAATAAAGCGTATGTATATCAAGGGAGTTATTATAAACGATATAATCAGATAATTGTTATGTGTTATACAAAAACATCATCACAAATTTTCCCGCATTATGCTTCAGATATTGCTCGGTACGCAAATATATTGAGGATACCCTAAAAGGTTGTCGAAAGCAGATCCAACCAAATTAAAACTACCAAAAAACCTAATAATATAATTTTCGGCGAACGATATTGCATCCATCGTGTGCAAAAACGCTTTGAACCGTGGAGATTTAGCACACACAAAGGGAGCCGTATACCCACCAGTGGGTGAAGTTAGGCTGCGTTTGATGATGATGATGAATATTATTTCATACAACAACAACAACAACATCATCATCAGAATCAACCGTAGTTCGGTGTTCTTAGCCGTTCATCAATATTTGTATGCGTGTTTGTATAAATGTTTAGTGGCATTTAAATTCGAGCGCTTCCGTGCTTCGGAAGGTACGTTAAGATGTTGATCCCGGCTTTTTCAGTCGTTAAACCATCGCGAAGGGTTTCGTGCGGCCTTATACTCCAACACCAGATTTAGCCACGTTAGCTCATACGAAGAAGCTAATATTATAATTTCATTAAAAAATAAATTGCCGAAACCTTTTCATTTTCGCAACAAAAACTGAAACAAAATTATCTGTGCCAGCTTTTCTGTAAGAAATTGTTATGGTGCCGTTTTGGTGAGATTAACAGCTATAATCTGGCAATTGGTCGAGGATTACAGTGAATTTTATGTCGCCATTGAAAGTGGCGCCTTTTAGGCCGACACAAGTTATCAATCAGACTAGCACAGACCCAAAATTCAATGAGCCAACGGTAAAGTAGCAATAAATATTACAGACTAATTAGTAACCCAGCAAGCCTACTTCATTGAACCATGTCTTAGGCACAACAGCGTTCTGGTCAGTGAGTGAAACATAACTTGATGCTGTGTAGTGTAATATATCATCTTGATTAGGAAAAAGGTTTTTTTTTATTTAGAAGTAAGCAAATTGATCATACTAATACCTATATATACTAGTATTGTAAATATGAAAGTTTGTGAGGATGTGTGGATGTTTGTTACGCTTTCAAGCAAAAACTACTGAACCGATTTTGATAAAATTTAGAATATGCATAGTTTGGGACCTGGAACACATCGGCTTCTTTTTATCGGAGTAACACGCGGGCGAAAACTAGTGAACCTCAAAAAAACTTATCACTTTGTGTGCGTTGTGTGTGTGTGTGTGTGTGTGTGTGTGTGTGTGTGTGTGTGTGTGTGTGTGTGTGTGTGTGAGAGAGAGAGAGAGAGAGAGATAGAGAGAAGAGTAAGTTTGTTCCAATTCAACTCATAAATGTATTTGGATGAAACTTGGAATATACATAGCTTGTAACCTGGATTAACACATAGACTACTTTTTATCCGGTTATGTATTAATTAATTAATTATGCAAAAGTTTGTGTTTTTGTGTGCTTGTTTCCAACCAACATCCTTCAGCGTCTCAAGCGGACTTTCACCCACTACGCCACAGAGGTACTCAAAATGATAATGTAACAAAAGAGGATTAATCTTTGAAAATTAAAGACTTGGCGTACTCATTTTAATATTGAAATGATGACGATTCCAATTTCTAAGTCACTCATTCTTTAATAATGATGAAGGTAAATTATATTGAAATTGCAATACTCTCATTCTTACGTTTCTTTTGACATTTCCAAAATAATTTCCAAGGAAAATGTAGCGAAATTATTATCCGTGAACGTCCGGTACATCCTTATTACATTGAAGAACCGCAAAAATATGTGGCCCCGTCAAAGCCTTCGAGAGATTATGAAGACGCAGTAATAAAACGGAGGCTTTTACTAATAAAAAATAGGCTTTCGGGACAATTAAGGCTAATGGTTCCACATTTTTAAAAATTCATTGCGCGGAAAATCTCTTTCAAGCTTGATCACTTGGGATAGATAATGTTTTATATTGACTGATTTTCACCCTTCACTTCTATATTATTTAATTAATTATTAATTAAACTCTTTATGAATCAAATAGCTTATGCTCGCGAATATTATATCTTGCATTAGTGAACTGCCATCTTCTAAAGCTTTACTCTTAAAGCTACGGATAGGAAGTTATCAGCGTTATCACTGTAGGCCGCTAATTGTGTTACCTTCATAATGCTTACACTAAGTTACACTTACTTTTCCTTGTCACATCAATAAAATGCTATGTAGCTATCTATTGATGCTGATAAATTGTTGCTCTGCCCTAGTTTTAGGGCTACCACACCCAATACAAGATATATTTTTAACCGACTTCAAGAAAAAGGAGGAGGTTCTCAATTCGGTTGTTTTTTTTTTTTTTGCAGAAAGTCTTTTCTTCTTCTTCTTCGTATGAGTTAGAAACCAACTCTGGTGTCGGAGTTTTTAGGCCGCCGACAGGCCTCCGACATGGCTTAACGACTGAAAAGCCGGAACCATCATCTTAACGTGCCTACCGAAGCACGGAAGCGTTTTGATTTCAATATTTAAAAAAAAAGAAACGTTTTGATACACTTTTTTTATTGTGAAGTTCTCACAGCTTATGAATAAATATGGTCTAAATCACCCCTTTTTAGGATAACATATGAATTCAAACTCACCTTGTATAGAACTGTAAAACTTAAATTTTGTGTTAAAAACCCTTTGCAAACGAAACAGAAGGCGTAGTACAAAACAAAGACCAACAGTATGTTGTTTAGACGACAACTTAACTCAAAACAAAGAAATCCGAATCCAACTTGAGCTGTGTTATTAAGCACCTTTTTTATGTGGGAGTAACGCCGCTAATTTTCTCTTTGTAACATTGTTACGAAGGAACTTGAAAACTTTTGAGATTTATTCCTGCTTCAAATTGGTGGCAAAAACGTTTGTTGGGAGGCATTGCTCAAATAATAATCATTATCTAAAAAATAAATATTTTTAGATAATAATTATTCTATATGCAGACTAGCATAGAATCGAGGTAAGTGGCGTATCCAAAACAAATAAAAAGAAAGCCTATACCTAGCATTGGGTCAATACATGATGATGATGATAGTAAATATAAGGCATGTAAGCGGTTTTAATATTCATCTTCGGAAATCACACCAACCTCACCGACACGTGGTGAACCCTGCTAACAAAAAAACTGGGCTCTGGCGGCCAGCTAATTGCGGCATAATACAACCAACATTAGTACAGCTAAATTCCCTGGCTGCCGACGGAAAGCAGTGTTGGAGGTACGAGAAGTGGTATCCGCAAACCCCAACCCAGATACCTAGCGTGGGGAATATGGGCTCATTAGGGGAGGCCTATGTCCAGCAGTGGACTACCATAGGCTAATGATGATTCTGATTAATAATATTAAACAGAGTGAATGATTTAATAACGTTTGGGGTGGAATTATCCAAAAAGTAATAAATAAAAATATTTTATAAAAATCTTCCTAATATGCCTAAACTATACAAGGCATCTTTGTGCAAAATTTCAAGTCTCTAGGTACAGCAGTTTAGGCTGTGCGTTGATATATCACCCAGTCAGTCAGTTTACTATTTTATTTATTTAATAAAAGATTTCAGCTCTATCTGATCTAAAAATTTTTGCGTGAAGGAGGATTAAGCATTTCACATTTAATGTCGTTTTATAAACTTTTGTGAACACAGTAAAATGGCGGTATGGTTTAAATTTGCTTCGTAGCTGTGCTACTGAATATCGTAGCTGCACTGCTGAAGTATATCGTTGCTGCTACGGCGTAGCACAAAATTAACCTTTGCAACTTTTACTTGAACATTCTGAAACTGCGACTCTGATAATTTTAAATTGCACTAAATTCCTTTATGTATGAACTGAATTGCCGCATTATCAAAGTGTGAAATATGAGGTTTATTTCCATTTTTTCTATTAAACGACGAAATTGCTGCACAACATTTCATGATCCTCTGTGGCGCAGTGGGCGAAGTTCTGCCTAAGATGCAGAAAGTTGCGGGTTCAATTCTCGCCGCGGGTCAAATGTTTGCATAGTTTGCAGATATTTGTCTCAGGTCTGGGAGTTTTCTATGTATAATATGTACCTACGTATTTACAAAAAAAAACATAAGTAGTTTATCTATAATGTGGTTCCCATAATACAAGCTCTGCTTAGTTTGGGGCTACATGATGCTGTGTGATAGTGTCCAGCATTGTTTATTTTTATTAATTATTTATTTATGGCGAGTCGATCAATATTATCATATATGATATATCTATCACCACGTTGAAAACGTTGACTGATTTCAAAAGAACAGTGCGCAACGGCGTTCATCACGGGAGGCCAAATGTCCGACAGTGGATTGCCTTCATCGTCAGCCTTTGATGATGATGATGATGATGATAATTTAAAAGTATTTTTTTATTTCCAAAGTATGTTTTTATTTGATAAGGATCTTGCCAATATTACAACTGAATTGAGAATGGGAATTCTCCTTATTAGAAGTCGGTAAGCGACAGTTTTTTTTAAATATGAAGGTGTATGTTTGTATCTCTTTTTCACTAAAACTACTGAACGGATTAAGGTGAAAATTTTTCTTATACATAGTTATAATTGTATGGGGTGTATCTCTTTACACCGCACACTATTATGATGACGACAGCCATTGAGGTAAACGAGTTCTTAAGTGGACACCGCGTCTCGGTGTTGGACGCCCATCGAGGTCAAGTGACGACATGCACAAGGCTGCTAGTCGATCTGAGGATAGGAAGCAATGGCTCTTATTTGGGGAGGCCTATGTCTGATGATTAAAATGATCTTACTACTGTAAAGAAGGATGTAGGGGGTGAGGTTTCAACCGCAATCTTCGTGACCAAGGCCAACCTCACCGATACCTGGTGAATCTTGCTAACTAACAAACAAGGCTCTGGCTACTTGTGGCATTGCGCATTCCATCATCGCTGAGGCGCAGCAGGTTCGGCGGACTGACATAGGCGGTGGTAATTCTAAACCAGAAATGACATACTTTTATCTGAGCACCATCAAGCCGCGAACGAAAGTTAGAGAAGAATAAAATATTAGATATCATCACATCCCACTTATGAAACTAATTATAAATGTGAAAGTTTGTGTTTGTTTCATGTTTGTTCCTATTCAACTCCGATTAACACATAGGCTCCTTTTTGTCCGAGTACCACATGAACCAAGCCGCTGGCGGAAGCTAGAAATAATATAAATGCAAAAGTTTGTGTGTGTAAATATCTTTGTTCTCATTCAACTCAATAACGACTGAAACGGGTTTGGATGAAAATTGAAACATACTTTACTTACTTTGTGATCTGGCCTATTTTATCCCGGTACCATGCGAGCAAAGCTGCGGGCGGAAGCAAGTTTAAAATATTCTCACGAACAAAGTACATTCCGGTAAACGTTAACATTAGAGACGCAAGTCCGGTTCAGAATTCCGTCCGGAATTCCGGATTGTAAATATGCAAGCACAAACCGTTTCCATTTGACATAGGACACAAGAGACGGGTCCCGTACAAGTTTCTATTCACTGGCAATTGAAAATACAATATTTGTTACAATGTGACATTACAAGACTCGTAGCAGTCACGAAACATTTGATCCTAGATGTTTTGTAAGCGCTTTTTGTAGAAGTTTTTCGTCCGTCGGATTTTATGATATGGAAATTCATTGGCCCATAATATTCTTAAACTGGACCCAACTATTTATTTAAATAAAAATAATAATAAATAAAACTTATTTGTACATAGTGATTACTTGTGACGGTTTGTATTGTAGCTAGGAGTCCGCGTTACGATATCCGGAGGCCTATTATAAATAGCTAGACCCATGATATGCGTCAGTTTAGATGATTTCGTAAGTGACCGCGATATTGTTTCCAGCTTGTGTGCATTACGAGTGGCGTATGTGTGCACGTGGCTACGCTGCACATATGAGTCCAGGTTGGTTCTTACGTAAATAGCCACTTGATAAATAACTATACAAGGCAACGTAAGAATGCCTAGACTCTTAAAGTATGGTCTCGCAGATACGTCACTCCGTATTCGGACTTGGCTACTGAGAATATGCCTAACATGGATTATGTAAGGTATATTCTATATATATAACAAATATTTACAGTTCGCTCTTTACTCTATAACCTAGAAAATGTTTAACATTGTTTTTTTTTTATGAAAAACCATTACAATTCCAGCCAATATCAGTCCGTTGCTGAACATAGGCAACCCAAAATAAGAAGGGGATATGCCCATAATGCCAACGCTGGGCATGCGTGTTGGAGATAGCAGGGCACAGCTTCTTGCACCGCCGATGCTGCTGCCCGTCGGCAGGGTATTTAACTGTGCTGGTTTTTTGCTGCACTATGCCCGTTACTTAGTCCCGTTTGCTAATTAGTAGGGTGCACCACTTGCCGGTGAGGTTGGCTTGGGTTCCGAAAATAGATGTTAGAACTCAATATGGGTAACCTTTGTAAGCGTGGTCAAAATTCTGTCTGATTACAATGAACGTATTTTTAAATTATGGATTTGAATATTTTCCTGATGCCATCAAACATTTTGTTTCGTTTTAAAATTAATTAAATAATAATTTGTTATTTTAAACTTATTATTAATAAATAATAAATATACATTTGACGTCCTCTGTGGCACAGTGGGCGAAAGCCCGCCTGAGACGCAGAAGGGTTCGATTCCTGCTGCGGGACAAATATTTGCATGTTCTGCAGATATTTGTCTCGGATCTGGGTGTTTTCTACGTATGATATGTATTTACAAAAAAAAAGTATATAATGTAGTATATCAATCATGTGGTTCCCATAACACAAGCTCTGCTTAGTTTGTGGCTAGAGATACTGTATGATAATATCTTAAATTTAGCAAACTATATGTTGTTACTGTGTATTATTTATTTCAAATTAAGAAGTTATTCTAACACATTCTAGGAAAACTGCCGTAGGCGTTTACGTATCACTATCGTAACATTGTTTGTGCGCACTTTGGGCCTCGTTTAGAACTCCCAACGGAAAGATTTGAACAATTTGCACGACAACGAGTCTTTTGAAACAAAAAGACGCAGAATGTCATCGACGTTACGGGCATTTTGCCGGTTCAAGGATCGGGTAAGATTACGTAAAATCCTAATATTAGATAGACTTATATTCGTTTGTAATGCTTGAGCTGTTTGTATCTTTCACCACCACCACCAGTCTTATCAGTCCACTGTTGGACATAGAGCCTTATGTCCAACAGAAAAACAACTCTAAAAAGAAGGGGGATATGCCGATAATCCCCACGCGCCCTCCTCCTCGCGCTCCTTGTTAAGAGCTTATAAGCGGTGTAGGTTTGTGAATAATAAGCAGGTATGGCCATTGATGAACAGTTTATTCACACTAATTTTACTAAAGCAAAACACGGAAGCTTGCGACAGCCGGAGCGCAGCTTGCGACCACAGACCACTTATATCCAGGTAGGCACAACTCACGATTCTTCGTAGATTCCTAACACCTCCCCTCGAAGTCGTGAGCAACTCTGTTCATACCTTACATACACTCATCATGCCTAGGTTATGCATGCATTCTTCATGCTTTGTCCCGCTTAAACCTTTGGTCAAAACATCTGCAGGCATTCTTTCTGTACACAAGTACTTCAGATCAATAACACCTTGTTCGCACATATCTCGAACGAAGTGGTGCCTCACGTCGATATGTTTTGTTCGTGAGTGATAATTTCTGCTTTTAGCAAGCTTTATAGCACCCTGATTATCGTTGAATAATGTTACAAACTCACATTCCATCCCAACATTACCCAAAACATCTCGCAAATACACGGCTTCTCTAGTAGCTTCGGATATCGCCATGTATTCGGCTTCCGTGCTTGACAACGCTATACTGCGTTGCTTACGTGCTTCCCAGCTAATTGGAGCACCTGCTAATATAAATGCAAAACCAGAATAAGACTTACGATCAATCGCATTCGAACCCCAGTCTGCATCAACCACACCAAATAAAGGTAAACCAGTCCTCTCATACACTAAGCCGTAGTCTGACGTACCCTTCACATATCTCAGTACACGCTTCGCCGCTTTCCAATGCTCACCATCATAGTTAGTATTAAATTGGCTTAGATAGTTCACGGCATACGTAATGTCGGGTCTTGTAGTTACAGCTAGATACATAAGAGCGCCTATTAAGCTCTGATAAGGGAACTGATTCATCACATCATTTTTCACACATTTAGGTTTTTCTAACTTCACATTCACATCAATAGGGGTCATTGTAGGTTTACACTCACTCATACCAAAGCGCTCAAGAATTTTACGCACATACTCACTTTGATTTAAGTACACTCGGTCTTCTTCATCACGAGTAAATTCAATACCCAAACAATTATTTATCCTTCCCATATCTTTCATCTCGAATGCGCTAGATAACTGTTTCTTTACATTACATAACCATTCATCATCATTTGTAGCTAGAATTAAATCATCAACATAAATCGCTATTAACATCATTCGCTCACCTTTTCGTGCTACAAACACACATGGATCCTGCGCCGTTGCTTTAAAGCCAACACTCTTCAGCTTTCTCACCAGCTCCTTATGCCACTGCAATCCAGACTGACGCAAACCATACAAACTCTTTTTTAACAAACACACACTATTATCACATTCACTCAGTACTTTGTCCCAGCGTTTAGCCGTTTCTATAATTTTCTTATCTATTATGATCTTCTTTTGTGTTCCAATCTTTTTGTTTGCGAGTAATCTTTCTATAACATCGCGTAGCTGATCTGGTACTTCCATTAAAACTTCCTCGTCCAGAGAACTATTCAGGTAAGCTGTCACTACGTCCATTTGATGGATCTCTAGTCCAAATTCAGCGGACAATGCAGCGATAAGTCTTATCGATGACGATCTCACGACTGGAGACGAGGTCTCATGAAAATCCTCCCCTGGCCGTTGAGAGCACCCTTTTGCAACCAGGCGCACCTTCTTCCCAGTAGTTTTGGTACTGAAAACTAATCTATTTCCAATAACCTTTCGATTCATTGGTCGAGATACTATTTCCCACGTGCCATTTTTTATCTGTGCCAAAAATTCATCTTCTAAGGCACTTCTCCATTCATTTACGTCGCTCGTCTTTTCGATTTCATTCCATGTCATTGGTTCAATAGTTGCTATTCCCGCTGTTAGCTGTTCATCCGATTCCTCAGCTTCTGACTCTGGTTCAGTATCCGTCACTATGTGTTCTGTAACTGGTCTGTATTCTTGTCGCGGTTTTCCCACAAAACCAGTACGAACTAATCTTCCCCTTCCTCCTTTTGAAGGTTCAACTAATCTTTCCCACGAAATAGTTGCTGTTCTTTTTCTATCTCCATCTCTTTTTGCCTTCAAGGGAGCCTCTCGCTCTTCTTTGTTCCTCTCATTTGGCATATTAAGATCTACAATAATCTCTCCGTCAATATCCTTTTCTTCAAGTATTTCCTTATATTCATGCCTGAAGGCCGTGTCATTCATAAATTTTACATCACGTGTTACAATGATTTTCCTGGTCCTAGGATCATGTATTCTGTAGGCTTTTGATTGGGTATCATATCCCATGAATATTCCCAATTCCGAACTCGAATCGAACTTCCCTTTCTGGGAGCCTTTGTCTTTATAGTACGCTTTCGATCCGAATACGTGCATGTATATTACAGTAGGTTTCTTTCCCTTCCACAATGAAAATGGTATTTCACCATTCAAGGCTGTAGTTGGGCAACGATTTCTTATATAATTCGCAGTGTGTACTGCTTCCGCCCAAAACGCAGGAGGGCTTCCTGCCTGACGCATCATGCATCTCGCCATCTCCACCAACGTTCTATTCTTTCTTTCTGATATACCGTTCTGTTGGGGTGTATATGGCGCTGTCAATCTTCGTTTTATACCTTCTTTCTTCAAGAAGTCATCGAAATCATTATTCACATATTCACGGCCGTTATCCGATTGCAAGTTCTTGATTTTTTTTCCAGTAAACTTTTCCGCATAGGCCTTATATTCTTTGAATACTTGCAGGACGTCACTTTTGTTTGCTATAAAGTATACTTCACACCATCGCGATTTGTCATCGATAAAAGTAACAAAATACCTTTTTCCTCCAAAAGATTGTTGTCTCATAGGGCCACATACATCAGTATGAATTATTTCTAGTAGCTCGCTCGTGCGTTCTGCACTGCCCCTTGGAAACGGTGTACAAGTCTGCTTCTCACTTATACAAATCTCACACTCAGATAATTTTTCATCATCTTTAAATGTCAGCCCATGCACTAGGCCATTCTTCGACATTGCTTTTAAATCACGCTCGTTCAAGTGTCCGAGTCGCTTGTGCCATATATCTATAGGTTTCTTCACAACAACATTGTTAGCACTGTTCTGGCTCATTCGAACATGATATAGATTACCAACACGGTCCGCTCGCATGTGTATCTTGTTTTTCTCATCGATAACAATAGCGTCGTTTTTCTTGAAATGAACTTCGAACCCCCGATCTGTCATTTTGGCCACTGAGAGTAAGTTGGTTCGCAAGTCCGATACGTAAAACACGTTCTCAATATCTACTCGGCGTTCTTCACTGCCTGTATCAACCGAAATGCTTATCTTCCCTGCTCCGGCGATATGTGTGCTTTGATTATTAGCCAAATTAAGCTCGGAGTCCAGCCGCGTGAAACCCTGGATCATGTGCTTTTCATTACACATATGCCCCGTGCATCCACTGTCGATACACCATATAGGGTTTCTCTGATCGCTAAACATAACCTCTTCGGTAGTACTCATCAACATCGTCGTCTTCGGATCACTATCCCGTTCTAATTGTCTTGCACTCTGTTTGTTCTTATTGAAGTTCTTTGCTTTGCACTCTCTCGCCAAATGCCCACGACGACCACAACGATAGCATTCGATTTTATTTTTGTTGTAGCCTTGGTTCTCATTTGAGTTCCTCTTCTGGTTGGCATTTGTATTGGTACGCCTGACGAACATAGCTCCTTGATCCACTATTTTTGACTTTCGTCCTTCGAAATCTTCGACAATCTTTATTTTTAACACTTCTGTTGACGGTAAATCATCCCTCGATTCCATTGCCGTGCGAAACATAGCGAAAGAATCCGGCAAACTATAAAGTAGTAATATAGCCAGTAGTTCATCAATCACGACTAAACCGATTTCTTTGAGCTTTTTCACAGCATCGAAAAAATCCGTTATGTGCTTCTTCAAGTCATCTTCTTCCTGCATACGAGTCAATACTAGTTTCTTCAACAATGAGGCTTTCCTGGCAGGGCCACTTGACTGATACAGAGACTTCAATTTATCCCATACAGCTTTAGAAGATTCCAAGCCATCCAATGCAATCAACTCACTTGGACTGACGGCCAACAAAATATCCGATTCGGCTTTTCCATCATTTCGCATCCATTCCGCATACTTTGCATCCGAACTCGTTGGCTGTGGCAATATTCCTGTTACGTAATTCCACAAGTCATTTTTCTTCAAAATAGCTCGCATTTGAATCTTCCAGGTATCATAATTATCGCCAGTAAGAGGATCAATTTTTATAGAAGCAGCCATTATTAAGTTTCTACAACTCAATAATCACAAAAACACACGAATTTATTACGATCGCGATGTTTTTACGTAATAAATATAAGATGGACGGTACCGATTGTGCAAAATGTCAATCACGCGCGGCCGGCCGGCTCGGCGATCACACAGAAAAAACAACACGCCATTACGGGCCGCTTCAATTATTGTTTTATGCAAAATGTCAATTTTATCGCGGAATCACTTGTGCTGGGCCCATAACCTGTAGGTTTGTGAATAATAAGCAGGTATGGCCATTGATGAACAGTTTATTCACACTAATTTTACTAAAGCAAAACACGGAAGCTTGCGACAGCCGGAGCGCAGCTTGCGACCACAGACCACTTATATCCAGGTAGGCACAACTCACGATTCTTCGTAGATTCCTAACAAGCGGAAGTACTAACACCATACCTGTTTCTTCAAAGAAGGTGTGGGTGCCGGTAAAATTACAGGCATACGAGGCTTAACACCTTCATGCCTCAAGTTGATGAACGTAAGGCGTTGCATTGTAGGACATGTTCAAACAAGCTTTAAGTACTGGTTACCACTTAAAATCAGCTGATGGGCCATGTTCTAGTTCCATCTTCTCATTGTAGGACATGTTTCAAACAAGCTTTAAGTACTGGTTACCACTTAAAATCAGATGATGGGCCATGTTCTAGTTTCATCTTCTCATTTCATAAAAAACGGTTAAATTACTGAACGGATCAAACTGAATTTGCATATACGTAGACTATAAAATTCACAGATAATAAATATGTATATAATTCATAACTGTTTTAATATTTTATCACAACTAGGTAGTAGGTAGTTTCGATAACCTCACTCAAACTTTGTCATCAACTGTACCTTTAGATAGAGCAATACAAACTTAAAGTTCTTGTTTGCACGATTAACGAAATAAACTGTTTGCCTGCTTAGTATTCATGGTGCTTCACTCATTGTTATTCTAGTGGCGGTTGGAAATGAAATATGGTGAATTCAGCGTGAATTTTGAATACTAGGTGACTTGGCAATACTCGGCTATTAATGTCAGTGGTTTTATTTTTGAGGTTTATTGAATCGATTTGGTTAAAATGTATGCAATTTGGCACGGTTGTTCCGGTTTCGTACATTACTAAATATCTGACTGGACCCTACAACTAAAAATAAGCCTCCCTTGTAAGAAGGGGGATATATGAATAATGCTATAATGCTGGGCATGCAAAGTTGGGGATCGTTTCTCACAGCACCGCCGACGTTGCTACCAGGGGATTTAGCTGTGCTGGTGTTAGGATGTGCTATGCCGCTGTAAGCCGGTCGCCAGAGCCCCGTTTGCTTTACAGCAGGGTGCACCACGGGCAGGTGAGGTTGGCTTAGGTTCCTAAGATGGAGGTTGGAACCCCTTACACTCCTAGGTTAAATTAAATTTTGTGAAAGCACTTGTTCTGTCGGAAAACGCCTACATCAATTGCAGTAGGTACTAAACAAAAAAATGCATATGTGCATATTTAGGGCCCTTGCAAACTGCAGATATTGGTCGGGCTCTTGATAGGTATGAAGAGTATAAAAGTGCACGTAAAACAACAATTGTTCAGTATTGGCCAATTCACCAGCAGCCAACCCAATCAAACTATCGGCAAAAAAAAGTTTTCAGTCTGCAAAAGCTCGTGTTAGAGTCATTTAAACAATCAGCAAGCAACTGACAAATTATTGGTCTGGTACGTAGTAGGTACACATTTTTTGTTCAGTAATAACGATGGATTTAGACATTTTTGGACTCAACGCGTTTGCTGCTAAAAAATTACATGCCAGGTGCATCTATTTTCGTGAGTTTTTAGGGTGACGTTACCGAACCGGTCAAACGGACCCTTATGGTGCCGCTTTATTTGTCTGTCCATCCGTCTGTCCGTCCATCTGTCACAGCTGATTATTTTATGAACTACATAAGCTACCGACTTGGAAATTGGTATTGATGTAAAATGCACTCACTGAATAAGATTGCCATGCCATTGCTAAAAAAATAAGATAATATTTTCATTTTCTTCCCCTAAAGGTCTTTAATAAGAAATATCATAATATAAATTTTAAAACTGGTGCATATAGGTGGAGTGGCATATCATATGAAAGGGGTCAATTAGCCCAGCTTAAAGCAGTTTTTTATTTATTTATACGATGCATGTTCATTTTATGATCAACAAAACTGTCCAAAAATGACCATAAGTTTAAAAGTTAAGTTTTCATTACGAAGAACGTACTATTTTATCCGGGTCTTATTCTATATTTGGTTATCCTAACTATAACTTATAAGATAACAAAGAAAAAGACATAGGATACCTTTCATCCAGAAAAAAAGTACTGTACCCGAGGGCAATAAGCCAAACGATTGGTACCTACTTACTTCTTCAAAGTTTATTATTATTGCTAATGGATTCACATAACTTTCTTATAATCACCCATATAAATGTATCTTAAGTTAACATTTTTACAACAAATATGTCTCACTGTAACATAATTAAATAAAAGTGTTTGTCGAGTAATTTCCCACTTATTGTTAATGTTCCCATCATGCATAACTGTTTGCAAACGTAGAAACCTATTATTCGCCCTAAATTAAACTTTTAGTGTATACTACTGACAAAAGCTAATAACTCAAACAAATAATAACTTTTTCAAAATAAGGTCAAAACATTGATAAAACGCTTTCCCTTGATGTACGTGAGGTTGAGGATAAATTTCAAGAATGCCTTATACGGCTCAGGGTCTTGGACATACCGAAAATAGAAATAAAATGAATGAGAATAGTAAAAGGAGATCCTACGGCTGACCCAAGGATTGCTTTCTTGACGTGTCGTGAAATCAATAATGAGGTAAGGCCTTTGTGCGGGGGGTTTTGCCGGGAGAAATGTGTGTTACTGGATGATCTTGTTTTTTGCTCATTATCATTATCCGCAGTCCGACTTCACCCACTGCTGGGTATAGACTTCCCTTTGTAAGTGCCAATCTCCACGGTTTAAAGTTCGTCTCATCCAGTTTCGGTCCACAATGGATCGACGACCTTTGTGGCGCAGTAGGCGAAGGGCTAAGACGTGACGTGCAATGAGGTGTATATAAGGGAACTTCTTAATGCATCGTGTAATTGGTTTGTTTAAAATTTTGTATAGATAAAGAAAACCAACTGCACTCAGAGAAGACTCAACATATGGTTGAGGGTCAACTCCTTAAACGGGTTGCAATGGGGTGAAGGGAACTTCTAAATACGTCGTGTGATTGGTTTGTTTGAAACATTGTATAGAATATTATATAACAAAAATATGTTATAACCTAATAGTTTCTAATATTAATTTGGAACTTTTTAGGCGTAGAATTTTTATAAGGGGTGGAAAATTTGTATGAGAAATTGTATTCGTTGAACTCACTAACTTTGAACTTTAAATTCTTGAAGAGGGTGAGATAGGGAACGAAAGTTTGCATGAGGAAAAAACTTTTCTCAAATTAGGGATATTAAAATTCATTATAATTATGTTTTTTTAACCAGCTGTAAGCTGTAGACTTAATGACGGGTCGCAAACGGGAACGGTAACGGAACCAGAGCAGGAGCGGGAACGGAACCGTAGCAGGAGCGGGAAAGGGTACGGGTAACGTTTACTACTATTTATTCCGTATATAATTAGGATTTCGTGTAAAATTACCTTGTTCGGTAAACATTTATCGTGAAAGTATGCGTATACAGAAACCAAAACAAACCAAACGAAGTTGCGGGCGGGTCAGCTAGTAATAAATAATAAATATAATAACGCTAAAGCGTGAAGTAGGAAATAACATACAAACCTAGATCTTCACATTTTACCGCCATTATGATCATCATTACCTTATAGCAGTCTACTGCTAGACATAGGCTTTCCCTAATGAGTGCCATTGCACCCTGTTCTCAGCTCGAAGCACTACCATGCAATTTCTTTTATTTAATTATATTTTATAATAGAACGTAGTTTTCATTGTGTATCGTGTGGTAAATTTTTTGATACTTTGTACATCATAATTATTTATTATTTAATGGTTTTAACGATAGGTGTTTTTGAGGGGTGTACGGGGTTCCAACCCCTATCTTCGGAACCCAAGTTATCCCCACCTGCACGTGGTGCACCCTGCTAAACAACGAACGGGGCTCTGGCGGCCGGCTGATTGCGGCATAGCACAGCCTACATCGGCACAGCTAAATCCTCTGGCCACCGACGGGCAGCAGCGGTGGTGGTGCGAGAAGCTGTGCCCTGCGATCCCCAACCCGCATGCCCAGCGTGGGGATTATGGGCATACCCCCCTTTATTAGGAGAGGCCTATGTCCAGCAGTGGACTGATATAGGCTGGTGTGGTGTAGTGTGGTGTGAAGTGTATACACATCATATCATGACATTAAAGGTACCTGAATTATCAATAATTAAGTGTTTTTTTTTTTTCAAAGTATCTTAATGTGACAAAAAAAAGGTGATAAAAGGACAAATTCGAACCAAATCTATGTCACAAATAAAGGAAAGAAAACATTCCCTTTCTGGTTTCATTCCGCACGAACACAATGTACTCAAGAAATTTCTGTTACACCCATTACCGGTAGAAATCTATTCTCTATATACCTCACGCTCTTGTCTATTATATAATAAGGTTCAGTTTACCGAATTCACATTGTTAGAAAACAGTATTGTAGCATAACTCGATTTGAGGTAGTACGGCTCTGAATCTTCTTTTCTCCAAATGGATACCATTGTTTTAGCCCGCACCGCAAAAAGCATTGAGTACCACAGAAAAAGTAATAGTATTTTTTACCGGTAATACGATACCGCAAGTTATTTAGGATGCTGCTGACAAAAATCATTACGTCATTTCAGCACGCATAGTTGGATTATGAGAAAGAAACAAATAAAGTCACGATCAAGTTTTGTTTTGGTACCATGTGATAAAAGCCGCGGACGGAAGCTAGTTAATATTGTTAAAAAATGAGAAAGCAATTATTGATATTGTTTTATTGTCTAGATATTCTACAAGGCAATGGTTTTGTTGGCTAAATTAGCATAATTTAAGCTCCTTATGTTGGCAACATTTTTTTATTTTCTTTTGTTGTTTGATTGAAATAAATGAACTATGAACTATATTAATTATCGAAAATAGAAGAAAAATTGTAATCATAAGGATTGTCCGGATGAAGCGATTTACGTGCCAGATGAACGCTCTTAGCCAATCATATGGGGGCATGTCACAGTCCACGTGACATTTCGCAAACCTGATTGGCTACGCGCAACTCAACTCGCGTGTGAATCACTGTCATGTATACATAAAAGCGTCATACTCCAAGCCAGCGTCATATACAAAGGCAACAGAAACGAGAATACAAAACGTAGCACTCAGTTTCTCTTCAGCCGAGCGAGAATACGATATGTCTCCATCACATTTACATTCTTGAAGTCGACGTGGATAGATACGTATTCAACGGTGATGCGTGACGATGGAATTTCCCCTTTTCACGGCACTTTGTGCTTCTGAATTCTATTTTGTCCCTTGGTAGAGCGGTTTGGTTTTTGCAACCGCAAAATATATTAAGAATACTTAGCAGCCACTACTATTAAATTATCAAAGTAAAATAGAATATGGTGAGTGTTTATGTAAAATGATTTCAAAAAGTGGGAGTTATCGGCAAGATAAAAATAAAATGTAGGTAGGTACTGAATTTTTACCTATGTTCATTACAGAATTGTATTCATTTTTTACAGGATATTTAGAATTTTTTAGATATTATATTACGTTATTATTTTTTACGTTATTACGTTATTATTTTTCTATGACGTCACTTAGACCGGTGGCACTATTAAATAGCGCAATGCTGGCTTTAGGCAGCGATGCGGGTTCAAGTCCTGTCTGATGTAAAAATTGTGGATTGAAAATCCGAAAACATAGAGCTATCAGTTCATTTATTGATATATACTGTTACTAATGGGTTTCTATTAAACAAATAGTATAAAACATTAACATTTATGATCTAGGGATCAACTGTAAGTTTATAGGCCATCCGAAAAAGCCTCCTACATTGGCTAAGTGACAGAAAAAGTCAAAACATCTGAAGCATAGAAGTGCTCGAATCTAAGTGCCACTAAACGGTCAACTATCTAAGTGACCGAGTGGAGTGTTTTCAAGATAAGAAAACCAAAATGATGAACTATGAACACTGAAGTACGCCTTGACACTAGCGCTTCATAACTTGAATAAAAAATATGAAATAAGTTACTTTAACCTATACTTGGCCATTATATTAATTTATCTTTATTATTGAATGATGTTGATGAATGAAATGAGGGCCCTGGTGGCCTAGTGGGATGTACCCCGACTTAAGATCTGGAGGGTTCGAATCCCAGCCGTGCACGAATGGATTTTTCGCTTCGCAAAATGTATGTGCGCATTACCACGAGCTCGAAACGGTGATGGAAAACATCGTGAGGAAACCGGCACGCCCTCGAACTAAAAAGTTCGAAAGGTATGTGCTAGGTCAGTGTTCCAATAAAAAGCGGCGATGGGCTTGCAATCTGTCACGTGGAATGCCAGCTGCTTGCAAAAAGTGGGCATGTATCGAACGTAATGTTTGGACTTGCTTCTGACTATCCCGTTAAGGTATCCTTAATAGATTTGCATACTGAGCAATATCTGAAGATATCCATAATAGGGAAAAAGTCGTGATGATGTTTTGTTTGTTGTTTTTTTATTGAATGAATTAAAATGGTGTATGTTATGTAAGTAGCACTAAATAAACTAATAAACAAATTGATAGTGCCTTCTCAATAACATCACGCATTATTACTATAATATTTCACTAAAATTTTGAGCACAAATTATGTCTATTTTATGTAAATATTACGGCAAATCGATGCCACCACGGAACTAATTTTAGACTCTATAAGATTTATTATATTTATTTAGGAAATCACGTGAAAATTATGTACAATACTAATCAATAGACTTACTCGAACCAAAGTAACCTAGGTAGGCAAACTATTATAAAAACAACAAAGATTGGTTTAGGTATATTAATAAATTGATTTGTTTAAATCACCTATTTTTGCTAGTACTTTACCAACTTTGCTAGTACTTTAGCAGCTATGCTAGGATTCTCTATAAAATAATCATCCTTATCGGCACAGCAACCTTTTCATCCGAAGCAAACTCAATCCTAGGCTTAAAAAAGCTTAGGTATCCAAGAGCTGAAGAATATGAAAAGAGCCGGGCAGTTTCAATTCTCGTTACGGCGGGTTTTGAACCCCGAGTAATGTAAACAGAAGTTCCATCTTAACAAAACGTGAGACAAAATTAAAAGTTGAAGTGGCACGGCAGCGTGGTTAGCTGATGACGTCATCCCCACAAGTGGCAATTTGGGCGACGCAGCGGAAAGCGGCAGTCCTTACAGATGTGGAATTAGAAAATATGGATACGTCAAGCAATAATATAGATAAGCAATGTATGTAAGTAAGTAAAACGTGAATTTTGACTGAAACCATAGTTGACTTTACACATTATAACATATATAATTTCATATAGTCTGCTTCGTACACTTTTTAGTTCTCTTTTTGGTTTATTAGTTTGTTAGTTCTCTTTTTAGTTTCTTGGCAAACGTAGTGTTAGGACGCCTTCTGGCTCCTATAATTTCATATAGTCTGCTTTGTACTGTTTTAGTCTCTGCAAAC
This sequence comes from Horisme vitalbata, assembly GCA_951804965.1. Classification (NCBI taxonomy): domain Eukaryota; kingdom Metazoa; phylum Arthropoda; class Insecta; order Lepidoptera; family Geometridae; genus Horisme; species Horisme vitalbata. The sequence continues at coordinate 12,305,149 of OX638088.1, read as the reverse complement.
CTAGTGTTAGGTGGAGTGGCGATTTGCGAAAAGCTGCTGAATGCGTCGAGCTGAAGACAGGGTGCAATGGCGCTTATTAGGAGAGGCCTATGTTCATTGTCCCTCATGAGCCCCTACGAGAGTACGAAAAGGCCTTTCTTAGAGCTCTTTATAAACGCGTCTCAGGATACTATCCGTATATATATCTCACTGCATTCCTCCAGGGTAATCTCGGCTACAACTCACTTCAAACCTGGAGATCAGCTGACCAGATGTTAACTTTTTGTACAATTCTTTGTTGTTATCAATGCTACTGATCTGCACATCGAGTTGTGTCGACTCTTTGTTCCAGACAAATATCTTAGAGCCAGAGGACATAGGCTGCTTTCAGTACCTTCGAGTCGCACGGTTGCGCGGGCGCACTCCCCTCTCCCTCGCACTCTCGCTGCCTTCAACAAGCTGTTAAAACAGAATCCGCACTGCGATATTTTTGCAGACAATTGGGAAAATGTTAGAGTGGCTTGTTTGAAGTTATGCGAGGCTGACATATAATTAACTTAGTTATAGTTGATTTTGTTTGTAAGTTAGGTATTGGTTTTTAGAATTTAGTAAATGCATTTTTTTTTTTAATTTTAATAATTTAATTTAATTAGTGTAAGTTGTCATAGGCCGTTCTAATAAATAAATAATAAATAATTGTCCAGCAGTGGACTGCTATAGGCTAATGATGATTATTTGTACTATTTGTATTCGTCAAAAAGGCGCTTAAATTTGTTTTTAAATTTTTTACTAGCTTTCATCCACACATGGTACTGTTAAAATCTTTTTATCAAACCTTTATTATACGTAGAATGGGATGGGCCGCATTTATGTCCAAAAGAAAATATTATAATAGTTTCTAGTAGGTACAATGCAAACAGTTTTGACCTCAATATACGGTTGGAAAGAAAAAATATTGCTTTATTCAGTGCTTGAGTTATCGCTATTGAAATCAAACATTTGTTTAGGTAATGCCAATAAAGTCGAAGCTACCGACAAATAAACAAAATTATTCTATGTTAAGATAACTTTAGCCTTCTGTTGAGGTTATTCAAAGCGAATTACCTTATACAATGGATATCTCTAGACTATCGCTACATTAACTTGGTTAATGGCCAATATAAAGAGACTTTTTATATTCTATTTCTTATAAAGAAACTACACAGATAAATTTTTTTTTGTAAATACATTTTTGTTATACATAGAAAACACCCAGACCCGAAACAAATATTTGTAAAATGTACAAACATTTGTCTCGCGGCGGGAATCGAGCCCGCAACCTTCTGCGTGTCAGGCGAGCATTCGCCCTCTGCGCCATAGAGGTCGTCATATTCTATTGCCAAAAAAAGTATATAAATAGTAGTATATTGTCATGTGATTCTCATTATACAACTTTGCTTAATTCGGGGCTACATGGTGCTGTGTGATAGTGTCCAGCATTATTTATTTATTTGTATAATTTTACCGGCACCCCCACACTACAAAGAACGCTTTATCATTATCAAAAATTTTTCATTACGCGTCATGTTGAAATATTTATCATCGCTCTACAGACGAAGTGCTCCGATGATCCACTAAAAACACCGAAGTAAGCCAAGCGAGGAGCGCTTCAATCCACGTAATAACAAGGTTATAATTTAAATATTAATTTATCAGGGATCATTTTTTGATATTAGACATGTGAGATCGTTTAATATTCGACCTCATTTTGATCCATGAAAAGCGAATCGTGACTTGATTGATGTGCCAAAATTTTCCGGATTTTCCTTGAGCTTCACCAATCTAAGGCTATTTTAAAATATTGGGGACATGCTATTGCAAGCGTTATTGTCTTAGGCTGTTTTTCCACCAGAGATGTGCTATTCTACGTTGCTATGGATGCGTTTGATATCCACCAATCATATTCATTGGTGCACATAGCTTAGCACTGGTGGAAACGGATTCAACTAAGATATGTTTTTAATATGAAAGGATGCGTGCTATGGATATATGCTATGGATCGTCGCGAGTGGTGTAGCTATGTACAGTATTCCCGCGTTTGTCACTGGAAGTAGACATGCCATCGTGGAAGTAAAAAGTTACGTTATATACATTGCATAGCTCGAGCTGCGCATCTTCCTCGCGTAGCTACTTTGCGGCGGCGTGTCTACATAGCATATCTTCCTCACACCGCTACATAGCTTAGCATTAGTGGAAACGGTCACAAAGTTTCGTAGCTTAGCTTTTACATTCTCACAGCATAGCTGCATAGCACACCTCTGCTGGAAAGGCACCCTTAATATGAAGTTAATGTACGTAAAGTAGTCACAACGTATTATATGTCTCTAAAGTTGGCTGTAAGCAGCGACGTAGTTCCTATCTTTAGGTCGGATTGTACTAGGATTGGTCGAATCGTTTACGGAGCCTAAGTTCAGAGGAACATACATCCGTTGTGATTACTGAACACATGTATGATCTATGGTCTTCATTCTAATACATAACTTTATTGTATAGAAGCTAGTGACTCGAAATTATGACAATTATGCCTTAAAAAGGCAGAATCATACAATCTAGACTGTTTTTTTTTTTCAATACTCAATTTAATTATTTTAGCTATAACTAAAAGTAGGGATAGAGGTGATATAAAGGTTCTTATGGGCCCTGATGGACATTACAATAAGAGAAAAGACTTAGTAAGTATTTCACGTTTACTTAAATTATTACCAGTAAATTATTTAAAGGGGTTAACAAAACTACTGCCTTTTCCAGCTCAAACTATAGAGAAGGCCGAAAGCTTTACAAAAAGCAATCTTTCTTACTTCTCATAAAAATACGCTATTTTCATAGTGATAACATTTGGGCCATTTCACAAACTTTTTCGACTAAACAACAATGAGACGCAAATGTGTGAATTATACACGAGTGGGTGAAAACGGCAATGTAAGACACATAATGCGATTTTTTCCCCGAGGTTTTTCTCCCCCTTTTATTGGCCAAGTTCCATTTTTGCTGCCTGTTTATATTTTAGTCTTGTTTATAGAAAATGACGTGTTGGGAAACTTTTGCTCTTTGCGTCAAAAGAAGTTAGTATTCAAACACAAAATATTCAGTTAGAATCAGTATTTTGTACAACATGGGTTAAATTTCTTGGATAGAATAGAATAATCTTTATTTGCACAACACAAAACAAGAAAAGTTTAGAAACATATTAGGTAAGAAGGTGACACCAAAATGAATTTGTAGGCTACTTACTTAATGGCCCAAATGTTGTAGTGCAAAAGTAACACGAAAGTAACAAAAAATCTTTTAGTAAGGAATCTTTAAGTAAAAATAAATTAAAGCCGGGACCAACATATAACGTGCCTTCTGAAGCATGGAATCGCTCAGTTAAAAATACCACTTAACGGGCACCCATCCAAGTAGTGACCGGGTACAGTGTTGCTGATTTTCCTATTTACATGTTACACATTACATAGGTAGTCTAATTAGCACAAGGCGTGGCTTTCTTCGTGGCTTTCTTCTGTTTTCTTTGCAGATCTTGGGTAAGCAACACTCCGCCTGTTCGCTACCTGGATGGATGATCGTTTAGTGACATTTAGATCTGAGCGATTTAATGCTATAGAAGGCACATTATTGTTGGTCCCAGTTTTTTCAGTCATGAAGCTATATTTCGGTGGCCTGAGAACTTCGACACTAGAGTTAGCTAGCTTATAATGAAGAAGAAAGGTATAGTTTTTACAAAGATACTAAAACTAAAGCTAAAATTTAATAATCAAAAACAAAACAAATATCATGAGGACTTTTATCGATCATGAATATCCTCAGTGGTTAGTCAGAGATAAGTCCAAACATTACATTCGGTATTATACTCACTTTTTGCAAACAATTAGCATTCCAGGGTTGCAAGCTTATCGCCGCTTTTATTGTATCACTTTTATAGCACATGCCTTTTGAGTTTTAAATCTAGAAGAGCATGCCGGTTTCCTCACAGTTTCAAGCACGTGATTTTATACTAGTAAAAATACAATTCATTTAACCCCCATCTTTATCATGATTGCATTTTTTATTGTACCAAAAGTAAATATCAGACTCCACCAAAATGTTATAAAATGATTTGAATATGAATGAACAAAAATTACGACACATTTTTCACGCATTTTTATCATGAATCTATTGGACTGTTAGAAGTGGGATTTTGATTGTATCCATATAAGTGTGTATGTATAAGTGGGCTCATCCAGTAAGACTAAAATTAGTAGAGTAACGTAGTTAGTGTGCTGTACGTGTTGACATAATATAAAATTAATGAAAACTAATTATCGATAGACAGTAACTATACATATAATATATATGGTGATGGATGATGGCAGGTGGATGGACGACATCGTTTCCGTACAGGGCAAGACCTGGATGCAAAAGCACAAAACCTTTTGCGATGGTGTTTGAGAGAAGGCTTATGCCCAGAAGTGGTTTTTGATTTATTATTATTTATTTATTTATTTATTATGATCATTTTTATTTGATAAATATCTAACAATCAATGCGCAGCTAAATTGTAAGCTCTATCTATACACTTTAGACATTATATTCCTTGCGTTGTGTGGAGATAAGAAATAATTTATTTTAAATCTTCCCGCCCGCGGCTTTTCTCGCATGATACCCGGATAAAAAGGAGCTTTTATGTTATTTCCAGGTCTAGATCAGTATAATATACTGAGTTGAGTAACGGAATGAGTTGATATTTAGCACATAATATGTGTTCAGTAGTTTAGGCGTGATGAAGGGATAAACATTTCGTATTTATTCATTCAAATTTCACAAACTTTCGCCTTTATTAGTAAAAAGTAGGATAGGATTAACGGTAAAGGGGTGCAGTGGTGTGTGACGAAAAAACTTTATGCTAAAGAAAAGGGTTCCAAATATTAGGTACATAATTAAAACAAAGTCTTTTGTGTGCTGATTGATTGAGATTCCTTCACCGTTTTCAGCACGTGGTAAAGAGCGCATAACATTTTTCGAAATGAAAAATCCACTGTTGCATGGCCAAGATTCGAAGTTACGTAAGGCCGACTAGGCTGAGAGGATGGTATAGGTACTGGGCAAGCCTACTCCATTTAACCATGTCACAGGCACTACAACGTCCTGGTCAGTGAGTAAAAAGTTACCACATGGCGCTGTATAAAAATAGCTAAAAACACATAAGTTTTAAATTTTTATATGTACCTAATATATATGTGAAGTCTGTATTGTGTGAATAATAATTGAGATTTAAATTAACTCGTCATTTTTGGTAGAGCAGTCCACTAAACGGTCAAGTACTCACAATAGTTATTGCACGTATATTGAGCTGGTGCTCTTCATTTCACATTGGGGGTCACTGACAGCCAATTTTCCTCTGAATAAACACGAAATGAGAAAAGTCGATCTGTTATGGGACACTTGTCATTCGTTGTTTTAAAAAAAGGATGCAGGATAACTAGGATATATATGTATATTTAAAACAAAGGAAGTTACAAAATGACAATACCCGGACAGAACCGTTTCGAGTGAAGGCTGAATCAAGACTGAAGCTTAAGTGAGACTAGCACTTGACCGTTTTATCAAAAGGGGCAAGTAAGCAAAAGGCTAGCATTATACTGTACATAGTAGGTATATAACACCTCCCCCTTTAAGAGGAGACTTTGGGGTTGAAAGATTCGAAGTCTCCGTATTAATATTATACTTGGCTTCTAATTGGGGCAATATTGCTTAGTTCCAAATCAGAGTCTGTTTGTCTGTCTGTTGGTGTCAATGGAGAAATTGGACGAGATGGGTTAACATTTAATTTTACTTTAAACCGAGAAAGGGTGCTGCCAGGTTTACAAAAGTATTTAAAAACTAAAAAACATAAGCTTAATATTATTACAATAAAAATGAAAATAATCAGGCTAGAATAATGTGTTCCATATTTCACAATATGAGGAGTATTGTCAATTTTTTCCAAATTATCCAACAAGGATTTCAATATGACCTTATTATTCGAATTTAATTCGTCCAAATCTATGTTTTGTAAGAGAATAGGGGACACATCATTTATGACACTATTTAGTTTTACGATGTTACAACAAGTATCATTAATTAGATTAAAGTCTGGTATATTATTGACAGGCGATGTAATATTCAGAGTATTACGTTTTGGAATTAAAGTGGTGCTTTTACAATAACCAATACAGTCGTTAGGTATGGTAAGTATACCTGTAGCTTGAATGGTCTTTTCATAAAGTTTCGAATTAACACAGTCTATTGAGATTTGATTTGGTTCCGATTGAACGAAAATCCACTTATTATTCTCTAATGATTTCCAAATGTCTAGTTTACCGAATATGAATTTCGTCTCGCACTGTTTAGGTTTTTCACTGATCACTTTGCTTAATAGTTCACTTTCACAGGAAGGTTTTGCGTCAGTCGCATAGACATTCGTGACGTCACATATGAAGTTCCCTGGGCTAACGATCTCGCAGTTACTTAAATCATCTAGGTTACAATAGTGGGATTTGTCTTTGGTCATTGCAACATATTTACTACTAGGGATAATTAAACCAAATTTGTTAGGTTCTTTGTAGTTGTACGGGGTAGGCAGAGCAATGTTATGGAATAAATTGTATTTTTTAATACCGACTAATGGCACTTGTAAAACAAATATTATCTTATAATCTAAATAATAACAAACTAACTTAGAGATACCTAAAATACGATATACAGTGTTTATGTCTAAGGTCACAGGTAATTCTAAATCGCTGGGTAAATGTCTGAAGTTATCGGCGAGCTCTTGGTATATTTGTCGTGGAGTTATAATCGACGGATGCAGAATGTTTTGACTACTAAACAGAATAGCGTTGATAACGTCTTCCAGCTGGAATGACAAGGTGAGTATTGACGTTTCAAGGCTGTTGAGAATTTCATTTACATGGGAAAGTACGAGTAATCCGTTGGTTGTTTCGGAAATAGTTCGTAAATTTAATGAGAGTTTATCAATAGCTTTATTTAAATTGTCTTCATTTATTTTAATTTTATTTAGAGTTTTATTAAAAGATGTTACTAAAGAAGTGGTGACCAAAATGTTTTCTTTCAATAATGATACTGTTTGCTTTTCATTGTTTTGAATAGATTCTATTGCATCATTATATTTCAGAGCATCATTCTCGTCTAAAGTACCAAAAATTTGTTTTAATATAGTTCCAATACCTCCTATCCAAGCGCGTTTAATTCGGTTATCTATCAAATGTGAGATTGACTCGAATTCCCTACTTACGTCTTGAAATCTTACTGTTAAAGGTTGTAACACATTATGACACGTAGCGACAATTTCGACGATCCGAGTTTGTTTACACAAATACCTAGTCGTTTCTAGAGCAGCCTCGATATTCCGTATGTGCGGATCAAAATGTGAAATATCCAATGGTATTAGAATCTTCAGATAGCCATTATTAATTTTTAATGTACCTAAATAATCAAAATAAAGGCCAGAACTTGAAGTAACCGGGTGTATATAACTGTAATCCTGAGATTGGCCCTGGCTTGAAGCCCTGTAAACAACAATTACCGTTAGGAGTAAATAAAGTAAGTACCTATCTAATTTTATCTGTCTTAAAATATTTTGCTTATGCTATTGTTATACTACCTATTTCTAATATCTATTTATCTTATGTACCTAATACTTATGTTATAAGTAAGTATCTATCTAATTTTATCTGTCTTAAAATATCTTGCTTATGCTACTGTTATACCTATTCCTAATATCTATCTTATGTACCTAATACCTATGTTTTAATTTTATTTTACAGGTGGTTCCCGGTATCAGCCAGTTTTACTTGGTCATAATGATGAGTAATATGACGCCGATTGATAAGTAAGGTAAGTGTGTTATTTCCATTTATTTTCACTACCTTGTAGGGACCTTTCCAGACAGGAGAGAGGGCTTTACGTAGCCTCAAATGGTTTTTTAGATAAACATAGTCCCCGACTTTGTACTTAACTGGACGAGTATGAGTATCGTAATAGGTTTTAGAGGATTCCTTAGATCTTCTTATGAAGTCAATTGCTTTATCTCGTGAATGTTTCAGTCGATTTTGTAGCATACGGACATAGTCTGGGTATGTAGCTCCAGGGGATTCTTCGTAGATGGAGTTAGGTATGTATGGCTTACTACCGAACATCAATTCGTAAGGTGTGAAATGTGTCGTCGAATGGACCGATGTATTGTAAGCGAGCATGGCTGTATATACATAACGAGGCCAGTCAGTTTGTCCTTCGTTAGTATAAGACTTGAGATATTCTTTTAGGGTGGAATGACTCCGTTCCAAAGCTCCCTGGGTTTGCGGATGGTAGGGAGAAGACCATAGGTTTTTGATTTTGAGGAATGCGCATGTCTTTTTGAACAAGTCTGATGTAAAATTGGGACCTTGATCGGTAACAATTATTTTAGGGATACCGAATGTAGATATATAGTGTAGAAGACACTCGCTTGTTTCCTCCGCAGTTGTACTACGAATAGGGTATGCAGAGGAGAATTTGGTAAGATCATCTTGGATTGTTAGGATAAATTTTAACTTTGCAGGACCTGCTTCAGGAAGAGGACCGACTACATCGATGGATACACGCTGACAAGGTTCAGTTGAGGTGCTGGTAATCTGCATGGGTGCACGATTAACCTTCCTCAATGCTTTATTCTCCTGACAGGATTTACATTGCTTTACATAAGATTCTATATCGCTTCGCATTCCTTTCCAATAGTATGTTTGCTTAATCCTATTGTACATGCGAGCTGAGCCTAAATGACCTGCTATGGGGATATCATGATTGTCATGTAATATTTTCTTGATTTCAGTTGGAGCTGGATATATGATGTTATTATGATAAATGTTGACTTTCACTTTCGTATCATGGAAGAGGTAAGTCAGGATGTTATAAATTTTAATAAACGAATGTTTCTCGAAAGGATTCTTCAAGTCAGGTATGCCGATTTCATTTATACCTAACAATACTAATTCATTCCTTATTCTTTTCAGGGTTTCGAAGATTTCGGGATAAGATGCTTGATCAAAATGGTGGACCTTATAGAACAAAAGGTAATACGTTTTGTTATTATGATTAATCTTTTTAAACAAGAAAAGTTCCTTTTCAGAATCACACATGCTGGCATTAACTTCAGGATCGCTAAGGATTTCTGGGATATATGGATTCGACTCATCTAAATCGATGGCGGTAGGTACAAGGATAACCTTCGCAGGGCATTTCATGAGGCTTTCATTATGTTCGTTGATTTCCGTGTTAAACAATTTATCTTTCTCTGACATTACTTTCAGGAACGTAGGATAATCATCGACAGGTGCATCTGGATTAGCACTTGTGGATGGCATCGGGTCAAGATGGGGCTGAGGATCAGGTAAGGATTCTACTTCCGGAACAGGTTCAGGTAAGTTGTCCTCATTTTCAATTTGGTCCCGGACGACGTCAGGGATATTATCAGGTAAGTTTAATTCAGGTAAAGGAAGGATATCTTCGTAAGGATCTAAGTAATCAGGATTCTGTAGAATCTCTTCGTCGGGATTGAATGAAGGTGGAGATATAAGGAGGTCCATGAGATCTCCGTCCAATTCTCGATTGGGTTCCGGTTCAAGAGGATTCGATATTACAGGTTCCTCAGGTTGGATAGGGTTGACTGGAAACCGGGATAGAGCATCAGCGTTAGTATTGATTCTTCCCTTTTTGTGTAGGATATCATATTCGAACTCCTCGAGTTTCAAACGCCATCTAACAAGTCTTGAACCCGGATCTTTACAATTAAACAGCCATTGCAATGGCCTGTGGTCCGAAAGGATTATAATCTTATGGCCATACAGATAGGGCCGGAATACCTTGGTTCCGAAGACAATGGCAAGACATTCTTTCTCCGTGACGCTATAATTGCACTCGGCCTTATTTAGAGTGCGGGACGCGTATGCGATGGGACGGTCTTGACCTACGGGGCCTTGGGATAGTATGGCGGATATGGCATAGTTTGATGCGTCACATGTAAGATTAAATGGTTGTGTAAAATCAGGATATGCCAGGATTGGTGCAGACACGAGCTTCTTTTTCAGGGTTTCAAATGCAAGTTGTTGTTCGTTTTGCCAGACAAAAGGAACATCTTTCTTTAATAGGGACGTTAAAGGTTTCGCTAGTTTTGCGAAATCAGGTATAAATCGCCTATAGTAGGATACTAGGCCTAGGAACGATTTAAATCTTTCGGAGATCCGGGAACAGGAAATTCTGTTACTGCTTTCGTTTTATCAGGGTTTAATTTAACGCCGTCTTCACCTATGATATGCCCTAAATATGCGACCTCTTTTCGAAGGAACTCACATTTCTCAGGTTGTAATTTTAAGTGGAAATTGCGGAGCCTATCGAAGACAGCTTGCAGGTTGTCAATGTGCAAAGGCAGATCATATGAGTAAACAACTATGTCATCTAGATATACGAAACATCTGGTACCCTGGAGTCCGGTAAGACATGTGTTCATCAGCTTCTGGAAGGTAGAAGGCGCATTTTTAAGCCCGAATGGCATTCTAGTGAACTGGTAATGGCCTTGTGGCACTGAGAAGGCAGTTTTCGGCGCGTCTTCTGGGGAGATGAGGATCTGGTGAAACCCAGAAGCTAGGTCTAGGGTAGTAAAGTATTTACTATTCCCCAGTTGGTCAAGGATTTCGGATATTTGTGGGATAGGATATGTTTCCCCGATGGTGATGTCGTTAAGTTTACGGTAGTCAATGACGATACGCCATTTTCGTTGACCCTGTGAGTCCGCTTTCTTGGGAACTATCCAAATTGGAGAGCTCCAAGGAGAAGATGATGGTTGTATGATGTTATCGTCGAGCATTTTGTTTATTTGCGTCTCTACTTCTTTCTTGTGGCATTCAGGAAATCTATATGATTTTGTATGAACGGGGGTATCACTACTCGTCTTAATTTGATGATCCAGGGCGGAAGTATATGATAATTGATCGTCAGGTAAGTGGAATATGTCTGAATATTGGGAGCAGAGTTCTAACAGAGCGTCTGACTCCTCTTGGTTAAGGTGTTCGATTCTTAAAGACTTAATGACCTCTGCAGTGCGGTCAGATGTGTTTCTTAAATCGGTGTTAAGTTGGATGGCACACGAATTCAACGGTTCAAGCCTGAGATTTAAGTTTGAGTTGAAGTTTACAGCGGTCTCGGATGTATTGACGATAGTCAGATTGACTCGCTTGTTCTTCTTAACTTTTACGATACAATTGGACACTAAAAGGTTATTGGATATATGTTGATTCAAGATGACACCTTCACCCATATTTGGGTTCACTACTGAGCATTCAACAACGGCCTCCGTTCGAGGTGGAATTTCATAAAATGGATTGAAAAAGTGTAATTTAATATTGAATTTACCTATTTTCAGGACGTCAGTCGTGTAATCAATTTTGCAGCCGAAAGCTGTCAGGAAGTCTGACCCTAAAATTCCATCATAAGGTAAGTTTATGTTTTTTATAACGTGAAATTTGTAGGATACTGATTTACTATTAGCTAGTTTAAGTTTAAGTTGTAAATGACCTTCAGTTGAAGTAGGTTCATCGCCAGGGTCTATGCCCTTGAGTTTAATGGAATCTCTGATCAATTTTTGATTAGTTTGGATACAGGATTGTTTTATCAAACATATAGCAGAACCAGAGTCTACTAACAATGTCAAGGGGATATCGGATACCTGTGAATTCAACAGTGTATGCGGTAACATCCTTTTGGATGTATCCAGATTGATTTCATAAACCTTAGTTGGAGATTCGTCAGATGGTCGGCTTTCGGTTTGGGGCTGGTTACCCTGTCGGTTAGCCTGGATAGTAGATGGTTGGCTGTCGGTTTGGGGCTGATTACCCTGTCGGTTAGCCTGGATATTGGATGGTCGGCTGTCGGTTTGGGGCTGGTTACCCTGTCGGTTAGCCTGGATATTGAATGGTCGGCTGTCGGTTTGGGGCTGGTTACCCTGTTGGTTAGCCTGGATAGTAGATGGTCGGCTGTCGGTTTGGGGCTGATTACCCTGTCGGTTAGCCTGGATATTGGATTTTGTTATAGTGTCGGCTTTTGTATTTTGTCTCGGGCGACACCTTAGCGAGACCTTTGTTAGTTTAAATTATCGGGCGAGAGGTCGACCTCATCATGCCCAACCTCCTCCTCCTCATCAGGTTCCTCGAGTACGTGATTTACCCTATGACTGCGGGAATTATTTGTCTGTTGATAATTCGACCTAGATGGATATTTACTGTTGTAAAACTCGCGTTTCTTGCAATCTCTGATTTCATGACCGGTGCTCTTACAGTAACGACAAAACAGGGTGCTATCGCCGGTCTTGTTCTGAGAAGTAAATTGCGTATTTGGCCTATAGGGGCTCGGATCGCCGACCTTGTTCTGATACGTGTTACCCGAAGGAAATTGCGTATTTGGTCTAGAGGGGCCTGGCTTAGGCTTTGTATTAAATTTTGTCTCCGTCGATGAACGCTTATACAAGCTCTGTTGGATACGCTCTTCTGAAATTGCCATGTTGATGGCCTCATTTAAAGTTTTCGGACCCCTGCATCTCACAATGTTGGATATTCGGGGGTATAAACCCATAAGGAAGTGGTGGAGAGCAAGGTCCTCCATTGCTGCACTTCGACCAGGCAGTTCCTTAGCCTTTGTATTGGACAATGTAATTTCAGTGAGCAATTGTGAGAGGCAGGTTTCCACACGCAGTGAAAATTGACTGACATTGTCTAGCGGGCCTTGCTTGCTTTCCTGTAAATCAGTAAGGAGGTGGGCGTAATGTTTACGCTCACAGAACTGAGTCTTTAGAAACTCCTTAAGTTGTTCCCAGGATGAAAACTCCTTGATCGAGCAAGCAACCTCCGCCTTACCATGCAATTGACTGAGGATATATTTAAACAGTATGGGCCTCTGAAATTCCGAAGCAAGTTCGTATGCATTGTTGCAGTTGATGATGAATGAATTTACGGTTTCACGACTGCCATCATATGATTTGATGAATTTGAACAACGTATTTAAGTCAAGTTCCGCCATGACCACAGCTGCAGCAGCAGCAGCGGATCTCGTGAGTCGCGGAGAACCAAGTGGTGACTTTTCTACGTTGGTGGGAGAGGGTTCTGCCTCTGGGATGTTAATTGTTAGCTTACTATCTTCTCCCTTAGGCACTTTTGGCATATTAAAATATTTACGGAAAATAGATGGACTTATTTTACCAGAAATAAGAAAAAGCTGTTATAAGTTTAATGACTTGGATATACTATAATATCGTCAACTTAAATCAATACATTAATTAGAAACGGATTTACTTTGCTTCATACGGAACTCTAAAATTATAAGCAATGACCAAAGACTTACAGAATGAATAACGCGTAGGCGACGACGACGGTAACCGATTCCGCGAACTGCATTCCGGAGCGATAAGGCGTAACCGGGCGAGACGATGGGATGATTCTTGACTCGACGAACAAGTTAAATAATTTGGAGTACTTATTTAACCGGGAATCTCGATGCAGGATGTCACGTTGCAGGATGCTCGATACGGATGACGATGACTACGAAGTAGGTATCTCCAGGAGTCACCAGATGCTGTAGCAGATCGATGCGCCAGTAGCTTAGGTAAGTAGTTTCAGTCCAGGATCTTCGAGACGGTGCAGGACAGGGTGACCAGGTAAGTCCGCACACGGATGCAGGTAGGTACACAGGTAAGTAACTTCAGTCCAGGATGTTAGAATGTAAAATCCGTGTAAGTATACGTAGTATTCACTATAAGGATAAGATCGAGTCCTTGTTCAATATGCACTTCACTGTGTTCTCCTTAGTTAAGGATTAAAGACACTGGGGATTTTCGTATCCCACCGCTGCCACCAAAATGTTATGGGACACTTGTCATTCGTTGTTTTAAAAAAAGGATGCAGGATAACTAGGATATATATGTATATTTAAAACAAAGGAAGTTACAAAATGACAATACCCGGACAGAACCGTTTCGAGTGAAGGCTGAATCAAGACTGAAGCTTAAGTGAGACTAGCACTTGACCGTTTTATCAAAAGGGGCAAGTAAGCAAAAGGCTAGCATTATACTGTACATAGTAGGTATATAACAGATCGTCCCTTGTTTCTTCAAACAAAAGAATCAAGTTTCCAACTCTCATTGTTGATAGCAATATACTTTAGGAGCAATTAATTAACGTGGATAATTTACTTTAGGCAGAAAACTTTTTATCGAGGTTATTGTGCTGTTTTCAAGAAATATTGTCTACTAGCTGACCCGCCCGCAATTTTGTTTGCGTATATACTTGTATATCACAATCTGATCAATGGTTTTGGAATGCATAGGAGAGACAGGCCGAAGCACAAATATTTTGACTTGTCGTATTGTAGGAGTATCGTGAAATTTTGGCCTATTGTCCAAAATTTCGAATTAGAAAGCGTTTTTATTTGAAATAACGCGGAAAATGTGTTCTAATGTATTGCTTTATGGATCGTTAATCACGATGAATAACGAGGGATGCGAAATGAAGTTGCGTGATTTTGCTGCCGTATGTATTGCGAACATGGCTAGATGAACTAGACACATTCGATGGAGCAAGTACAAATCGCTCAAGATCGAAGTAAAAGGAGGCCTTTGTCCAGCAGTGGGACATAAAATGGGCTTATCGTAGTCGTAATTGTTATTTATTGCAAACTTTTGTCGCCCCAACTGTACACATATGGGTACACAACTGTACACATATGGTATATGGGATTTGAAAAATAAATTAATATAATAAATGGTATATAAGTATGATAAATAAATACAATAATTGCTAGATGAGTATAAAAAATGTTGTCATTTTAAAAAAGAAAATCCTTTGAGGTTTAAATTCGTAATCAAAATACGATACAACTTTTTGATGAAATTCGTACAAAGAACCATTCTAAAGGGTGGATCAGCTTCCACAATCAAAATTCAAACATTTTACACGTTTTTTGACAAAATTTCCAAACAAATTTCTCAATTTAAGCTAAAATAAAACAAGCAGCAGTTAAAACTTGTTTGCAAAAACACTTTCAAAATTACGAAGTGACAAAGCATATACAGTCTGGAAAGCAAACCTCATTCTGCTATTCCATTCGTTAAAAATTCAAAGTAACATGCATTTTATTATTATACGTAGTGAAAACCGCACTCGGATATTTTAAGAGTACTTTGAGTGGTCGCCGCATACATTCGAATAGAGCCGCCAGCCCAGTGCGGCGTAGGTTACGCTAAGTGCATAAAATAATAAAACTTTGCTTGATTAAATTTTAATGTGACTATATACTGAAATATCATAACATATGCAACCAGTTAAAGTTCACTGCTAAACATCATTTGACAATGTTGTGATAAAATTACATAATTTGTTGTACAGTCAGCAAAAGTCGATTAACAAAAAGTATTTTAGAAATGGTAATTATTTTGAAATGCCTCTTAATAATCAAGATTTTATAAGAAGTTCTTTAAATTGGTAGCGAAAGTTTAGTCAGAAGTTTGATTATTACAGATTATAGTAGTTTGAAAAATCTAAGTAAATACCAATCTACTTTTGACGTTGACTACCACTAATTTACATAGAAAAATGCACAATGCTGGTTTTCTGTGGCACTATTATCAAAATATTTGTCAGTAAAGATCAAGAATTGGCGGTTTTCCTAGAAGATCAGCATACCTTTTTAAAACATAGAATAATTTATAACATTTGTCAAAAAATACAGAATTTATTCTATTTATTATTAATTAAATAGGAACATACAACAAAACTGCAAACGTAGTGTAGGACACACTCCGGCCAGGTGGAGTGACGATCTGCAAAAGGCTGCTGGTAGAATCTGGATGCGTCAAGCTCAGGGCAGGGCGCAATGGTGCTCATGACTAGGCTGTTGATGATGATTATAAAAAAACGGATTTGTTTATATAAAAATGTTTTGTAGCACACTATAGAAAGCATACTAAAAGCAGAGTAATAAACAATATATAGCTTTTTTTTTTACTGAAAACGTTCAAATTATTAATTCTTACAATTTCAATACACACTTTTTAGATAATTCACACAGAATTTATAGACCTTGACTAGTATTTATATCTATGAAATGTGTTAGTTTGAAAAAGTCTAGAAAAATTATTTATTAAAAAAAATTATCAAGTGCGAAGATTCGAATCACGTTACCCTAATCGACTAGTGTTGCCTCAGATAAAACCACTCTCAGGTTAAAAAATTGCATGGACAATACAGATTACTCTCTAACCACATACAAAACAGTATTATAGATCTACTGGAAAAAAAAACAAGTAAAATTGTTTACCATGGTTAGTAAGGGGCGTCTTATTAAACTCTTCAGACAACGTTATCATTTATTTGACACGGAACCTAAATAATTTTTAAATTTTGACTAATGGTTTTATAATTAAACTAAATAATAATTTATCCACCACTTCAGGACAAGCAGACGCTCACGGCTCAGTAGCATCCTTACTTAGTCGATATACCACATATTCGTACAAAGCGGTTTTCTTCTACTTTTATTAATAGAACTGCCAAGGATTGGAACTCTCTACCGGCCTCTGTCTTGTGCTCCATCTTAGACCACAACGTTACTTAACATTGGGTGAGTTCGTGGTCAAAACCATCCGATGTAAAAAAAAACTCGACATTGTTTTGCCCCTGGTACATGCATACCTACACATTGTTTACATATGGATTAAAGTACTTAGTGCGCAGTGGGCTGTACCCATAAGTGAAGTGCGACTGAAAACACTTTTAGAGCGTAGTGTTTTATAAAACTCAAAAATAATTTCTAGAGCGTTCCAACGAGCAAGTTAAAAAGGTTTCCGAATTTCCCGAAAATATGCTGCCCTCAAGAGTCATTTGGCTAGACAATTTTCGTCCCTTTTCGAAGGTCAAAGTAATTTAATACTATCTACTATCTACGTTTATCATCAAGAGTTTGATTGCGATAGGCGAGTAGAAAAGTAGAGATAATAATCGAGTGTGCACCGTTTCTTCTCAAAGCAGTTCTTCTTCAATTCGATTTACGGATTTTTTGTTAACTTGTCTCATTGCTCTGTAGGGCGAATTTTTCGCCAATTTACAAATGACAAAGCGTTATTTTGAATGTACGATTACACATTGGCCAAAATTTTGCCTTTTTCTATGATACAAATACTATTTGCTATGATTTTTGTGTTTTAGGTCGCTTTTGCGTTCCTCAGGACAAACGTCTGAGGTCTAAGTAACCTATGCATTTAAAATACATACCTAAAAGCTAGCTGCCTCTGCTTAACGGAAATAATTTGACCATGAATGTAATATCTCGTAAAAGGTTTATTTAATAATATGATTTCTACAAATATTTCTTTCGGGTCCACTCATATTCCGTCACACTTACCACACGGGAAGAACATAAATATTGAGTCAGGTCTACTTTTTATCCAGGTACTACGCGAGCGAAGCCGCGGGCGGTAGAAACTAGTAAATTATACAAAAACGTGTGCTTAAATAAAGCTTAGTAAAGCTAAAGTATGATAAAGACGATAGATAGAAGTACATTTATCGTGGTATTTACATATAACAGAGGTCTTTACAAAAATATTTTAAGGGCGAACGACTGGATGTTTGACACATCTGCTTTTTGTCCCAGTATTATGATCAGTCCGAAAATAACAAAATAGACTAAATATAAAATCACAAAACAGATCTTAAAAGTAAATAAGCACTAAGCGACTGTGGTGAGAAGAAAGTGTTATTTTGTGACTCAACATTTTTGGTAACGTTCACACTCCAAAGCATCGTCAAGGATTTCAATATTCGATAGACAAAGACCTTTATATCTATGTCGCTACGGACTAATATTCCGATAACCTTAACTCCTGACCTTTTGCCCGACATTGGATACGTCTTACAATGTGAGTAAAAGCGTACTTTTATCATGGTTTTAAATTACATTCAATACACTTGGTTTTGGGGTACCTTGAAGTACTTGTTTTTTACTTTCGTCACTGTATTAGGTGAATTCAGTTTAACCGATATTTAATATACAGCAATAACATACAATATATTCAATTTTTTATGTATAATTATTGTAATAAAACAGTATGTGCCTTGCTTGAATTAAAATCTTAACAACTGCTAAACAATGGAATACCTAAATGTAGAATGGCATCTAGCCTAAATAATTATGAATATCATAAAAATAAACGAAGTAGGTAGTAAACCATAATAGCCATTCAAAAAAGATAACTTTTTTTTGCCATATACTCAAATCTAACAAAAATAGTCGTGTTTTTTATTCAATAGCAACATCACCAGCCTGTTCAGTCCACTGCTGGACATAGGCCTCCCTTATGTAGGGGGATATGCCCATTATCCCCACGGTGGGCGAGCGGGTTGGGAATCGCAGAACACAGCTTCTCGCACCGCAAACACTGCTTTGGCATTTTCATTCATTTATAATAAAACCAAACCAAAATTATAAGAACCGCAGCCATTAACTCAAAAAATCACGTAAATAATATAGAATAAACCTCCACAGAATGCCTCGTTTTGAAAATTATTCCACTATCTTCGATTTTTTCTGCAAAAACCTCGTATATTTCATTCCAGCAGACTCCAGAATAGGCCCCCCGGGTGTGTAATATCCGTGAAATATGCGTTTTTACGAACACAAAGCAACAGGGCGCTTGTTTATTCCAAACATTTCAATATCGCTGGCAACTTTAAAAAAATAATATAAAAAAGTGCATTTTGCTCACAGGTTTTAAGAAAATATCATTTAATATCTTGGTTTGAGTAGTTTATATGTCTAGGCTTGTAAATACCTAAACTTAGTAATTTTTCCATCTCACTCAAAAATATAATGATACTATAGTAAGTGATCTCACTCAAAAATATAATGATCACTTACTATAGTTACTGAAATTTGAAGAACAAATCAATGATTAAAATTCCAAGAGTAAAGATTGCGTCTTTAATGTACGATAAATTATTCTAGATTTTATGAAAGTATCATTTAATAACTTCATTGGTTCGATAAATATTATTTATTATTTATTGATAAAAATGCTCACAAACTAACAGCTAGAGGCCGAAACGTTACAATGAGCCAGTTAAAAATAATCAAATAAGTGAGTAGCTATTTTTATAGGTACTATAAAAGACTAATAGCAACATAAAAAACTAATACATATTCTGATAATTATGTCTAGCTCTAGACGGCTAGGCGTTTTAAATTCCTAAACAATGAAATTTGTACTCATAATACTCATTGTTACTCATAAAAATAAATAAAATCACTGAAAGCAGCACAAGCGAAACATTTTATTCAAATGGTTATGGTCTCAAATTACTCACTTATTTGCTATTTTCTCACTAAATTCAGTTCTTTTCTATCATTCTTGTTCTAAACTTTTGCAAAGTCAAAACAACATACATTACGCGCGTGTCGGTTTAAATTTATGTCTGTGTTGCATAATTCCACGAGAGCAAAAATCCTTTCATCTCACCATTCTGTGCTACATATGTTTATGTTCATAGTTTTTGACGTGAAAATCTAGGGTGTTTCCAATGCAGAATATTGTAGTGCTGAACACATGAAAGCTATTTATATACGACCGTTAGTGTCCAAACTAGTAGGCATTAGGTATCTTGTCGGAAGAAGTTATGTTACAGTGTAGTCTTCTGTGTTCAAATACAAGGTTAATATCAGCTAGAAGCTGGTGGTACACTAAAAGAAGTGAAAATGTTTTTGTAGGTGGTTTTACATAAACATGTTTTACTTATTTTATTTTTCACTTGATTTTTCACTCAGTGTTTTTCCGATATCAAAAAATATTTATTTATCATCAGTCATTTATCAAGCAGATGCTATTGGAGCGTTTATTTATTGAAGGCCATTTTCAAAATTGCTTATTAAAATAATAAAATAACTAAACATTTGTACTGTGGCGGCTAGGTACCCGCCACAAGTATCAATCGGGCTGATCCGTTTTGGTATCGTGTCGCCAGTCGTCTCTCCCCGCTCAACCCGTGTACACATGTACCTAGTAGTTATAATGTGTGGAAATATAAATCAGTTACGGAATTATGGATTTCTTCATTGAGATCACCACCAACTATAATAACGTAGGAATAGACAACTTCTTTGCCCCTACAGTACCTTCTTCTTCTTCGAAATGTCGAGAAAAAATAAACACAATGGGTGGCCATTTCGCTCTTAGGATGGAGTTCGAATCTCCATTATCGGAACCCAAGCTCGCCTCACCTGCCCGGGGTGCACCCTCCTAACTAACAAACGGAGCTCTAGCGGTCGGCTGATTGTGGTATAGCGCAAACTATCACCGATACAGCTACATCCCTTGGCCGCCGACGGGCAGTAGCGTCGGCGTTGCAAGAATCTATGCCCTACGATCCCCAACCTGCATGCCCAGAGTGGGGAATAATGGCATACCCCCTTCATAATAAGGGATGCATATATCCAGCAGTGGACTGACATACTTGGTGTTGTGTATATATGTATATGTGTTTGTAGTGAAATACATTATATTATATTAGCTTTCGACCGCAGCTTCACTCGGTAACCGGATAAAAAGTAGCCAATGTGTTAATCTAAGATCACAAATTATGTATTTTCTAAGTTTCATTTAAATCCGTTGAGGCGTTACGTTAAGTAGGAACAAACATACTCACACAAACGTCCGCTTTTATAATATTCGTGTAACATAACATAACATAACATAACTAAATATAACAGTATAAAAACTAAAATATACACGTATCAAATTCTTCTTCTTCTGACTTCTTCCAAAAAGACTGGGAAACTTTAGCGGAGGATCGAAGTGGATGGAAAAAATGGAGTGAGGGTTTTGCCTTATAAAGTGATGATTTAGGCTTACAGTAACAGTAACACGTATCAAATAACATAGTTGATACTTTATTATCACTACATTGTGTAGCATGATATGACTCCAGCAGTAAACGTGATAAGATAGAACAAGTTTCCGAGATACTAGCATTGAGTTACGGTTTAATAACGTGCAGGCAGTAATTAGCTACCATTAAACTACCTTTAACAGCTTTAATTATCTTGGGACAAAGAGGTATTCCGCAGGTGCATCTAAGGGCATTGTTTTGCATTCCGTTGCTTTTATAATAAGAAGTTTTAAATGATAATGATTTTAGTATGAGACGCGCACTTTCATTGATTTCCGATCGCGAACTACGAGTAAATGTCCACTTACGCTAATGACTGGCGTAAGTAATAAGATGGCAAAAATTATGAAGGGCGGTGTAAGTCCTCGTACACATCAAATTATATTTAAAAATCTCGAGTCACGGTCATTGTGGTAGCACCAAAACGGCTCGACCGACGTTTATGAATTTTTTTTATGTATATTTTGTAGGTATGACAATAGGTCGTAAAGTATGTTTCATACCGCAGGGTGCTTAGGGTTGTCTCTATCCAGTTTTTTTTTAATTATTTTGACAAACAAAAAAATTGACAAATCAATGATCGTTCGATTTTCGCTGAGAACAGTTGTGTTACTCGCGACCGCGTGTACCGACAGTGCAAAGTGCTAACGCATCACAACAAACCCGTCGCGACGGCCGATCGCGATGACCCAGTTGGTCATTGCGTAAGCATGTTTGTGTACGACAAATCATATTGTTAAGGCGAAGTTATAAACCTTAACAATGGATACGCCAATTAAAGAAACAATAACGCTTCAGACTGAACTTGAACATAAGTTGTTTAGCCGCTTTAGAGAGACTCAAAACCGCCTCAAAGAGGAAATACAAGAACGAGAAAAACTGCAGAGTCTCGTCGATGACTTAAAACGTCAAATAGAAATACTCCAACAACAATTGAAATGCGTTGTTGAGAATACTCAAAATCCTTCTTCAGCGAATACCAAAACAACCCCTCTACGTGCTGAATATAGTACTGATGAGGAGGAGCTAGCAAAAGAGACGGAGTGGATTAGAACAAAGGCCAGGAAAAAAAGAAAATTGAACTCCTCACCCACAGTCACACCTCAAGATAATAATGAAACATTATCTACAGAAAAAAATAAGAAAGTTCCCCCGCCACCCCCGATAGTAGTGGATGGCGTGAATAATTATCAAAATTTCTACGACTTCTTGTCATCCAAACAAGCTGCTGGCACCTTTGCAATAAAGGTATTAAACGGTGACAGCGTTAAAGTGAACGCTTGTAACGGCGAAGCATACAGAGCTATCACAAAGTTGCTCACCGATAGAAATTGTCTTTGGCACTCATATGAGAACAAGCAAGAGAGGCCAATAAGAGTGATGGCCAAAAAATTGCCTTTTACCTGCAAACCAGAGAGGATCATAGAAGACCTTAAAATAAAGGGGTATAAAATTGAAGATGCTGTAAATAAGCTGAGTTGGAAAACAAAAGAGCCACTGAATATGTTTACGCTTACCTTCAATAATGAATAAGAAATCCAAAAAATATATGGGATTAAATATATACTGGGTTGTATGGTTGAGATCCAACCGCTTAGATCAACTAAACTAATCCCCCAGTGTAAGAGATGCCAAGTCTACGGGCATACTCATAAGTACTGCTCTAAAGAGCCAAGGTGTGTTAAGTGTACAGGAAAACACCTTACGAAAGATTGCAAAAAATCTTCGGAAGAGAAACCTAAATGTGTTCATTGCGGAGAGGCACATCCAGCTAACTACAGGGGTTGTATAATAGCTAAAGAAATACAAAAATTACGAAACAAAAACGTAAAAAAAGCACCTCTGCGCCAGCTACAACAGGTAACCAGTAACAAACGAGCTCTTGCTCCTCCACCTTCCAACCAAAAACCCAGTAGCCTAAGAGCTCCTTCATTGGCAAACAAAAATGTATCTTACGCAGAGGCAACTGCGAGAAACAATAGTACTGCGCAACAAAAAGAGCAAAATAGCGACAATGACAACAAGCTGGATGTCATACTAAGGCTCATGACGTCCTTCGATGAGCGTCTTAAGAAAATCGAGAATAGCGCCACTAAAACGGCTACCCACAAACATACAAAATGATTAACAATCTCAAAATCATGGCTTGGAACTGTAATGGCCTACAGAAACACCAAAATGAGCTACAGGTAGTCCTAGATATAGAAAACATAGATATGTGTCTCGTCTCAGAGACTCATTTCACAAAACAATCCCATATAAAATTAAAAGGGTACAAAGTCTACCATGCCTTACACCCATCTAATAAAGGAAGAGGTGGTAGTGCCGTTATTGTTAAAGATAATATCAAACATTATGAATTGAATAAAAAAGAAGAACCAGAGATTCAATCCGTGGCAATCTGTATATACACTAAGCAATATCCTCTCACAGTTGCAGCAATTTACTGTCCACCGCGGCACACCATAAGAAAAGATACCTATGTAAGTCTATTAAAAACCCTCGGCAAAAGATTTGTATTGGGAGGTGACTTTAATGCTAAGAACACTTACTGGGGCTCTAGGCTAACGAATACAAAAGGACGAGAACTCATGAGTGCAGTTAAAGAGATGAATTGTGAAATCTCATCTACGGGATCGCCTACCTACTGGCCAACTGATCCACATAAACTTCCAGATCTCATAGACTTTTTTATATATAAGAACCTATCGCATAACTATCTACAAACTAAACAGAGCTGTGATTTGAACTCAGACCACTCTGCAATATACTTAGAAATAAGCGAGAAAGTTTTACACATAGATAATACTCTGACCCTAGTGAATAAATATACTGATTGGGAGAGTTTTAAGATGGAATTAGAATGTAATATAGATCTTAAAGTTCCATTAAAAACTCCGGAACAGCTTAATATAGAATTAGATAACTTTATAAAGCTTATACAGAAAACTGCATGGAATAACACACCAAAAATCCAAAGAAAGGCTGCTAAAAATAAATATCCACTAGATATTATACAACTAATAAATAAAAAAAGACGACAGAGAAACCAATGGCATCAATCTAGGTCTCCGCAAGACAAAACGAAATTGAACAATCTAACAAAACAGTTAAAAAGAAAAATTCAAACCCATATTGAGACGTCTACAAATTCATACCTTCAAAACCTTACCAGTGATCGCAGTACAGATTACTCGCTCTGGAAGGCCACAAAGAACATGAAACGGCCTACGACTCAGATTCCTCCTATACGAACAGGACCGGGAAAATGGGCCGTCAGTAATGAACAAAAGGCAAAATTATTTGCGGAGCACCTAGAAAGTATATTCAAACCAAATGAATCTCATGCATATCAAAATTTATTTAATCAAGTTTGTGAAGATGATACAAGGATAAAACTTGTCACACCAAGAGAAGTCCAACGTGAAATAAAACAACATATAAATCCAAAAAAATCACCTGGATTTGACCTTATATCGGGAGAAATCCTTCATAATCTTCCGAGGAAAGCTTTAGTTAAAACTACAACCCTCATAAATGCTGCACTCAGAATAAGATATGTACCAGACCTATGGAAAGTGGCTGAAGTCATAATGATACCAAAACCAGGGAAACCGCCCCAAGAGACTACGTCATATAGGCCGATTTCCCTGTTACCAATAATGTCAAAATTATTTGAAAAATTATTCATTAAAAGACTGAAACCGATACTCCATCGCAAGAAACTAATACCAGATTATCAGTTTGGTTTTCGAGAAAAGCACTCTACAATAGATCAAGTGCACAGAATTACAAACTTGATTGAGAAAACATTAGAAGAAAAAAAAGTTTGTACTACCATTTTCTTAGATGTAGCACAAGCCTTCGATAAAGTATGGCACAAAGGCCTCATATTTAAGTTAAGAAAATTTCTACCTACAGACTTCGTAGACATATTAAAATCATATTTAACGGATAGAGTATTTAGGATAAGGCAAGAAGACGCCTACTCAGAGATTAAAGAAATACAAGCGGGTGTACCACAAGGAAGTGTATTGGGTCCGGTCCTTTACCTACTATATACCTGTGATATCCCAGACATAGAAAATAGCACCATTGCGACCTTTGCTGATGATACTGCCATAATGGCTATTGGAAACACCCATGAAGAAGCAGCAGAAAAAGTCCAAGTGGCTGTTAACAAAATTTACGCCTGGACAAACAAATGGCGAATCACACTCAATGAATTGAAATCAGTACATATCAACTTTACCAATAAAAAAGAACAGTACCACCCAGTACTCATCAACAACAGGATCATTCCTTATGAAAATACAGCAAAGTACTTGGGCATGACGCTGGATGCCAAGCTTCGCTGGAAAGCTCACGTGAAGAAGAAAAAAATTGAGTTAGAGCTACGCTATAAAAGGATGTATTGGCTGATTGGAAGAAATTCTCCTCTGTCGGTACAAAATAAATTGTTACTATATAAACAAGTCCTGATGCCAGTTTGGACATACGGTATACAGCTCTGGGGCTGTACCAAACAGAGCAATGTAGAAATAATCCAAAGATTTCAAAACAAAGTGCTCAGGGGAATAGTGAATGCACCCTGGTACGTAAGAAATGATGACCTCCACCGGGACCTTAACATAGAGTTCGTCAACAAAGTGATTAAAAAATATGCAGAAGCTCACGAACATAGACTTCATCACCATGTGAACGTTGAGGCCATCCAGCTCCTCGACAACACGGACATAGTGAGAAGACTCAAAAGAACTAAGCCTTTTGAGCTAGTGTAGTGTAATTATTAGTAAAAACAGTGCAACAGTGCTTTATAAAGAACACAAGAACAACGTGTCGCCTTAAGTAAATAGAGACAGTAAGAAAGTGTTGATGGACACATTCTTAGAAATACCTTATAATATAAAACTAGGTCAATGTTAAGTTACTTATTAGTCTATCATAAGGCTAGATTGTAATATTTTAAGTGTACATTTCTTTTATTAATGTGCACTAGGTAAAAAAAAAAAAAAAAAAAAAAATTTTGACAAACATTTTCTGTTTATATTTTTGATAAAAAAATACCTATAGCCCCAAATTTTAATCCACCAACCCCTTCCATTTTTAATAGGGATTATAAAAATCAATTAAATGTACAAACATTAAAACAATTATACTAAATTATAATTTGCAGCAGCAGCAAACTGCAATGCGCGTTCCGACTGAACGCGTAGTGGTTGCTGTGTTATCGTCTACAATATTAGTAGAATTTCTGAAAGAAATATTGTTTAAACTATCAGCGCAAAATCTAACGGTGTTATGAATTTTAGATCAGAAACGAGCAGATAAAAAAAATAAGCAACGAGATTGGTATATCTATGTAAAAGCGACACATTTAAGTGAAATATACAGTTAATGTAAGCCAATTTTCACATTGATGCATCCTAAGTCTTCAAAGTAATGAAATGTAAACTCCATTTTGGTTAAATAAACTTCATTCGTTGGCTGCATCGTATTTGCGAGTCAGAGGCTGATGGCAAATAAATAATAATTTAAATAATTTGAATCAAGGAGTGCCTCTCTTTTTAGAGACGTTGACGTTCAAACATGATTATTATTTAATAGCTTCCACCCGCGGCTTCAATTGTGAGGTACCCGGAAAAAAGTTGGTTATATGCTATTCCAGGTGTAGAAGTACATATGTGCAAAATTTCAGCTGAATCCTTTCAGTAGATTTGGCGTGAAAGAAGGATACACATTTCACATGTTCACATTTCACACTTCATAAACTTTCGCCTTTATAATATTAAAATTATTACTTTATGAGGTTCTAATCTCAGCCGGGCATAAATTTACTTTTCGTTTCGAATATTTTATGTGCACATTACCACTTGTTTAAAACAGTGAAGGAAAACATCATGTGAAAACCCGCAGCTTAGTTAGCTTCACAAGTATTAATCATACCTTGCCTAGGTAAGGACGACTATCTGAGAGGATGCTATAAGTTATGTGCAAGCCAACTCCATCTCCTCATCTCTCAGGCACTACAGCTTCCTGGAAGTGGTGGGTTTTAAAGCCACTGCGATCACCGATCCAAGCATGGCTATTAAATTATATATTAAATTATATTTACCTGGTCACTTCTTAGATGGATGATATTTAGACGTTCAGTGGCATTTAGATCGAAGTCGTCTCAAGCTCCGGTAGTTCAAGATATTGGTCCTGGCATTTGCAGTCGTTAGGATATGTCAGAAGCCTTCAATTGGCCTAAAACCACATCACTGTTGGCCACTAGCTCATACGAAGAACGAAGAAGGTAAAAAGCGTTGGTGAGGTGTTCAAGCCAGCTAATGTTAACCTATATGTGATCTGCTCGGAGCATTTACCATTTATAGTCCTGTACAGAATGGAAGGTTATACCAGTGGTACGTGTATCTGCATCGATTAACGTCCATACTACGTGCATACATCGGCTAATAAATGGGCCCTTGGTATGCTCGACGTGGTCAGACCATGTCTTGCGTAGAATACTAGAGTGTATTGGAAATCTTGCGGTAAAGGGCAGTGTGGAAACTGGTGGAGTTACTGGATCTTCTGCATTTAAGAATTGAGAACCCTAAACTTGTATTCAGTGTTGTCAACACTTTGAATTAAAAAGTTTGTAGAGTTAAAAACTACTTCCAAAAACATTAATGTTTTTCCTCTCTAAATATGACCAAACTTGCGAAATGTAAAAATATTTTTACAAATCGGTTCATAAATGAAGGAATTATGTAATAGCAAACATAAAAAAATACTTCCTCCTTTTTTTAAATATTTTACTTCTCTTTTTAATTAAGTGACATGAAGAATATAATGTCTACTGTGAATAATGTGTATACTTTATCAATATACTCGTAATTATCATTTTTAGATTTTCACCAGTAAAAAAGTTTCTATGAAATCTAGAGTCTAAAACTGATACTAAAACTATAGTTAAGTATTATTATTTTGGTGATATTTTCACATTTTGTAAGAATATAATATCACCAATTTCATGCAATTCGGGTTGGAATCTCATCAAAACCTTTTACGATCAATTTTTATTTTGTAGATTATTATAGGGATAACGTTTTAAAAGCAAACAGGCTCTGAAGCGGTTTCATATTAAACCTATTAATGGAATCGTTTTCAATTCTCATTAGCTTTGTATAATGCATTATTATTCCATAGCGGTATCAATAATATTAACGCTCCTTTATACAGATTAATGTGATTTTGTTGGTTGTCATCGTTCATAACGGTTATCCCATGATTTTAATAACGTTGAATGTAACGTTCACAGAGTGCTTGTTCTGCGACCCTATACCAAACTATATGTCACACTATTACTACTATAAATATCAAAAATACAAAAGTTTGTGTTTAAGTGTGTATATTTGTGTGTATGTGTGTGTCGCTCTCTCTCTCTTTCTCTCTCTCTCTCTCTCTGTTTGTGTGTGTGTGTGTGTGTGTGTGTGTGTGTCTAGGTACATAGTGCCATATTATACCCAAGAAAAGCTTTCATTTTAACATGGCTCGTAAGTTATCTCCAGTAATTCTTAATATTCTGATTATTCTAAATCTTTATATTTTCAAATGTTGATTGCAAGAAAATGAATGACAATGTATTCAGCATTAAGTTCTCCCATGTTTTTATCTTGTGAATTTGCTATCTATCTATGTACCTACTGTCGTATAAGCTAATGGCCAACTCTTGTGTTTTAGGCTCCATAAAGGTCTGTAACAAGTCATTGTGTTAACACATTCCAATTCCCGCCGTGTGACAAATGTTTATGTGATCTGCAAATATTTGTCTCAAGTCTGGGTTTTTTTCTATGTTTGATATTTATGTATTTACAAAAAATATATATACGTAGTATAGCAGTGATGTGATTCCGATAATACAAGCTCTGCTTCACTTCTGCTTAGTTTGATTTGGATCTTGGATCTCCTTAGTTTTTTTGGTCATGATGTATCCAGCATTATTTTTAAGCACTTTTTAACTCTTTATAATTATAATATACTAGCTTCCGCCCGTTTTGCTTGGTACCGAATAAAAAGTAGCCTATGTGTTAATGAAAATCAAAATCAAAATAAGTTTATTCAATAATCACATACGATACACTTTGAAACGTCAATTTTTTAAATTTTTTACACCAATTCGTAACGTGACCAAACAGAGAAGAATTGGCAAGAATCTCTGCTAGGCTTATATTTTTTTTTAAGTCTTGTTTTTACAAAGTTTATTATTATCTATTAAATTATTTTTGAAGGAGTTGGAGACAGTTTCATCCCCAGCTTTTTTGTCATCTAAATAATCAATCATTTTATAATATGTATTATTACAGAGGTTACGTTTAACAACATTTTTGAATTTATTTAGTAGACAAATTAAGCATATAATTTGGGATATTGTTAATAAATAGTACACATTTCCTTTTAAAAGATTGATTAACTTTATGAAGCCCTACAGTAGTAACAGTTGGTGAATTCAGATCACAATCTATATATATTCCAAGTTTCATACAAATCCGTTCAGCCGTTACGGAGTTAAATGTGAACAAACACACCCTCTCATACACACACACAACACACACACACATACACACACACACACACACACACACACACACATACACATTATTACATTAAACAAAATAATAATTTTGTCTCGTGAACAACTACTGTACCTACTGTGCCATGTGTTGAGCCTTTACGGTAGATTTTGCGTATTCAATTAACTCAAATGTGACGAGGCTCGTTATAATTTAGAACAGGAATTATAATTAAACCAGTTAATTTTATTATTAAAGGTTCTTTGAAGTGAAACTTGTTACTAAAACTAAAATTTACTGTGACGTAGTATGTCAACTCTCAGATCTCGTAGATACAAGACTTTTAAAACATTAAATCCATCTTCTTTTACATTTAAAGTAGTAGGGTATGTATTTTAGATAGTTTGGAAAATTAAGTTTTAAATGTTGTCTAGAGTGAAGTGTGATTAACTAGAACGTGTTACATTTATAGTACGTACTATAAATATGTACATAGGCATTTCACATTTTTTTAACAAAAATATCATGACACTTCCGGAAAACTCGTGATGTTGTTGCAATATAAAATGTGTACTATACTCAGAGTTATTTTAAAATTTCTAAATATTCAGCATAATCTGAATATATGCCAGCATTTTTTTAATAAATAGTTAACATGGTTAAAAAAAATGTATTCTCCCTATAATCCTAAACTTTATGAAAAAAAGTGAATTTGTTTGTTTGCTTTTACGCTTTCACGCCTTAAAACGTTGACGGCGGGTTCATGGCAGGCAACGTTGATGCCCTAATCGAGCTGCATCTGCTGCACAGGACTTTTATTTAGCACTTAAAGCGTCAAGCAACTCAACCTATCCTCATGAAATTTTGCAAAAACGTTATCAGAGGCACAAAAAAGTACCTTTCACTCAAGAAAATATATTTAAATAACTATTAGTGCAAGTGAAGCCGCGGTAAAATGTTAGGTATGACATAATTTATGAAAAATATATTTTCCCATTTTCCGGTTTATGCCACATAGCAGAATAGAAATAATATTTCTGAAAAAATTTGAAAGATTTTTTACCATCTAGCATAAGAACCCTAAAAATGTAATCATCAAATATAACAAACCTTCACACGTCAATCGACGTTGAAATGTGGAAAAAAATACAAATAAATATTCGCTGAAGGTCGAAAGGTTTAACTCGAAAAAGCGAAAATGGAGAAACACCCGCCACGGAAAAGAAATATGTCCTGTCAAATGTCAACCCGAACTAACAAGCAAGTCACATCACTGTGAAGTAAGGTGATCCTTCACAAAATAAAAGTGGAAAAAGAATAGTAAAATAAATAAAAAAGGATTTTGTTATGACACACAAAATTAAACTAAAAGTCCACGATAAAATTTAACAACAGCGCTATTAAATTTAATAACCCACTGAAGGACAGAAATGTTTCTGAAACTGTACTCACCATAAAATTAGAGAAACAAACGTTTCTATCGGATTCTTATCCTTGAACTTATTAATTCACCATAGTTTCACTCGATTATTTTCACGTAAATAAACCACCAAAGTTAGTTGTACACTTCGCGCTACGAGATTCGTAGACGCTCGACCCTCCGTGCTACGGCTACGTCACACGTGCGACCCTCGTAGTGGCGTTGACTCACTGGAGTACGGCAGCCTCAAACGGCCACGAAGTTTACCGACCATGGCCGAGCGCACCCGAGACTCGTAAGCTGTGATTGATATCAAATGAAATGTGAGGAATGAGTAGTTGGAGAGCTCTTTGTTTCAAGGATTACATTTTTTGCCGCTGACGTCACAACGATCGTATATCTCGGAAAAAAACGCCGCCACAACTGCAGCGTCTTGATAAAAATCCCCATTTATTCAGCAACTACTATTTCCCTTTAGCTATTGTTTAATGATGCGAATAACTAACCAGCTTTTTCCTGATATATTCCACTGTGCTTCCACCAGTGTTTCGTTTTATATTGCGGAGCGCTCAGCTAGAAATATGTTTCGGTCAGTGAGTTTCATCATAACTTAATTAAGCTTTGAAACGATTTGATAACTCTGTAATTTTCATACTTTGAACTGATATTCGAACTAAATATATTGTATAATATATTTTCACCGATGTAATTTAAAAATCTGTTATAAATTGCTGTGTATTTTACCTTCCCTGGTCGTTGGTTTGTTTCATTTACAGTTTATTCTTTATTTTCATGAGATTGTTGTAATATCTAAAAGATTAATATTTGAAGCGCTAATTAAAGTTTTCTTATAGTTCAAGAAAATTAGTCAAATCAGGGCAAGAATCTCGGAATGAGAGAAAGTCGGCTGTAAACTTGTATAATGCAAATTATTTAGAATTATATATTTGTCAATAATTTATAAACCTCATACGTGTTTTTATACGGCGGTTTGACTTCGAATGATACTCCAAATAGTTAAACACTGCACGCACTCTGCCCACTATCTTGAAAATGGTTCAAGATATTAAAAAAATGTTTAAAGAAAAGATGTAGAGAATTTAATGATCTTCAATATTTACTCAGATATTAATAGCATAAAACCCATTAGGAAACATGATATTTTCAATAAATCGATTTTTTGATCTTTGACCTTGGAATATCTGTAAAAGCTAAAACATATCCTACGATAAGTAGGTTTTGAGACAAGTTATAGGGTGCTCAAATAAAGGTTTATACAAGCTTATAGCCGACTATCTCTCATTCCGAGGTGAAACCACTAATTTCCCTGGTCTATTAGAGGTTATTTTCTTCTACCAACCGGCTGTCAGACTTGAATTGTCAGATGACGTTTACAATGCGCTATCCCTGACAGTTTCGTATTTCTTGCGACCTGTACTGGCTGAATGTGCCGGAAATCTTACCCCCTCTCAATGACCTTGGGTTCTCCAGGATATGCTTTTCTAGCTGACTCTACATAGTCTCTAGAGTCACCCATAGGATATAAGCACAAGCTACTGATGACTCAGCATATGATACTTTTAGTGGTGAGGACATCCGCAACACGAGATAGTGTATTTCATTTTATTATATGAATTAATAATATTATTCGTTTCTAAAAATTTTGTTTAGCTAACTTCCGACCTCTCAATATTTCTGATCTAGAAGTTAATATGTAATAAACTTCAGCTGAATTAGTCCAGTAGTTTCTGCATGATAGAGCACCAAATTATGCTATATGACAATTGGCAATATGTTAGTCTACTTTCATTATGAATGGTTGACATCTTGTATTACATATCGAATTAATTTTAAATCATTCTTCCCGTAACCTCAATCGTTGCAATACGGTCAAAACGTAGGAAATAAAAAAAAAGGTAAACCGCGAGGACGAGCCATAAAACAATAATAAAATACCTTCTTAGAATAAATAAAAACATAAATACATCTCAATATCTTCACATTTTTCAATTAAGATATCATTTGTTTTTAGCAATACTGAATCATAATAATTTTAATAAGACATGAAATATCTTTCCATACTTATAATAATTTATTTTGCTAGAAGTATGGTAACAATAGGTCTTACATATTTGTTAAATCTACACACTTCACTATTTGTATCCTATGCAAAATTTTATGTCAAAATAATTGAGTATCTCTGTGTTTTGTTAACGTATAAAATTATTATTATATAATTCAAACGGTCCAGCCCCTTAGTAATTTTGTGTTAGATGTCAATTGAAGCGAAACCGTAACATCGATTTTCTAGTTACGTCGTTTGGGCACATGACTATCCTCTATAGTATTACGCTATGCGCCATCATGCTAAATTGTATTATCCCCCATGATTTGCGGATATTGAATTTATTATCATTACGAACCCGATGGAAAGGGTTAGGTGATTAAACCGTCCCCAGATAATGTCTATCCACTTAGGTAATTCGAGAAATACCAAGGTTGAAAGGCTGTCACTAGGCGAACAATGTATCGAAAGTTTCTGAGATATCATTGGGATATCGGATGACGGTCGGGTGAGTAATAATGGCGCTTTGTAAATAGGAAACTTCTGTTGATAAACGCTCAAATCATTGTTATAAACTTGGCAATCTCAATGTCAGTAAACAACTTTACAGTGTATATTAAACTTTGTTTTTCAGTGTTTTTAAACCTTTTATAAATGTCGGAACGTGGATCAACGAGAGTAAATACATTTTCTATTGTGTATAAGATCAAAATCTATACCTATATTATCGATATAAAACTTACGAATCTTATCTTCAATAATATAGAACTCTTTTAACCGACAACTTTTTAGGTAGAATATGCTATTTTATAATGAGTTTTAGTTTTTTTTTTTCACGTATATTATGTAGAAAAATCAGTTTCCGTGCGCTTATTTCGCAAAAAACTCTGAAATGGTTGAATATTCGACAAAAAAACCAGTAATTAGTTGAATAAAATTGTATTTTTTTGTATTATTCAATACAAGACAGGTTTAGAAAAAAAGATAATTAAAAATCGCAGAGACAGCTAAAAAATAAAAATTGTTAATTGCCTCTTATTACAAATAAATTTAAGATGATATGAAGTTCATCTACAGCTACATCTGCTATCAACAGGTCATCTAGTCAGAGTGACGATAAAATTTAAATAATCTCATAAAAACTACACGACGCAACTATCGTACATTGCGTTGTCAAGTCACCCTATATAACATATTATTCTTCCTTAACATATTAAGGAAGAATAATATGTTATATAGGGTGACTAGGAAAGGAACCATAGTTCCTTTCCTTACTATGGTTGCCTGGAAGAGATCGCTTTTAGCGAGAAGGCCGCCAATTGTGTTACCTTCATGATGCTTAGACTTAAGTTACTCTTATTTTTCCTTGTATTAATGTGGTGATCAATAAAGTGTTATCTATCTATCTATCTATTCTTTAACACCTACCGTGTCTATAAAATTTGTAAATTTATCAAATTAGAAAAAAAATTAAAAACATTTTTTTTTAATGTGGATGCATATTAACATCATTGCTTAATCTCACCGTAGTACCGCAATGAAGTATCACACACAGTATCCCTACAAATACAATGTCATTATATAGTGATTATATTTTATTTTAATCAATCTGCATGGTCTTTCTGCTGGGCAAAGATCTCCTCCAACCTCCGCCAATGATGATGGGCGAATGCTACAGCATCCAACTCGAAGCCTTCGAGAAAGGATGGTGGGATATATACATGGACAGATAATAAAATAAGAACATATATTTGTTCTTTTTGAAAAAGCAATATAAAATAACTCTTTGTAAGCCAAAACCATGTATAAAACTATTGTTGATCGGTTTATTCTAACATTTCTGTTTGAAACAAATAAAAGTCTAGTTCAGGGTTCCGTACGAAGGGTCCAAACCTATTGTTCCTATTGTGAATCCTATTGTTCGAGCACGCTGTCCGTCTTTCCGCCAGTACTTCCGACCGTCTGTAAGATGCTTCAAAGGAATGAACGATAACGTTTTAAATGACTCACGGGCAACATCACCGGAGACTCGGTAAGATATTCAAAAGAATATTTAGTTCAAACTCCGCTAAAACCCAGCAGAAATTCAACAATTTTTCACCTTCCCCATAAGACATCCTTAGGAAATCTCGCTTAGGAAATTTATATAACTACTAAGATTAAAAAGGTGAAAGTGAAAAATGAAATTTTGTCCTTCACGCCAAAACTGTGTTATTCTGTTTATTTTCCCATTATATTGTTGTATACCTGGAATAATATATAGGCAACATATAGGCTTCGTAAGCGAAGCCGTGGGCGGAAGCTATTTTTATGAAATCCCCAAAAAATTTACTAAGGTGGGAATTGAAACCATATTTGGGGTACTAGAACATCTTGGAAATTCCCATGAGAACAAACAAAATTAAAACTTTTCAAGGAATTTTCGTAATAAAGTTACTCATTATCTCAAGTAACGAATATTAACTTATTTCCAAATAACATTAATTATGTAGGTACATTTTACAAAATATCGCTATGACGAACGATTTATTTTTACAGGCAGTTTTCTGGGCAAGCTACTATGGTGGCGATGTTCTTCATTGTTTGATATTTTAAAATTATTAGTTCCTCCATAACGCCTAAGCCTGATCGAATAATAATTGCGTAGCTCTGAATAGTAATTGCGTAGCTCTAAACAAATAATACCATAATTTTGTTATGCTAATCTTTAACCGGGAACCCAGCGAGCGAATCCGGGGGCAATGCAACCGAAAGTATTATATAAATAGCTTAATTATTCTTATCATAATACTCGCGATATTTTTCTCATATTACATAACACAAAATTATCTAATTTCCCAACTCC
This sequence comes from Horisme vitalbata, assembly GCA_951804965.1. Lineage (NCBI taxonomy): Eukaryota > Metazoa > Arthropoda > Insecta > Lepidoptera > Geometridae > Horisme > Horisme vitalbata. Next base: position 12,269,250 of record OX638088.1, on the reverse strand, counting down.
AAGTGTTACCCACGTAAGTTTATTTCGGTGATTAGGGAGAACTGGCGGAGTTAGCGCCTACAAACTTACTTAATTATTAACGCTATAAATCTGCAATTTGGATTACTTTAGGAGTTGGTAGCGCGTGTGAAATTGATTCCTGTTGTTAATTTAAGGTGAATGTTGAGTGTTGCTTATTTTTGTACTTACTTTTAATCCTTTGTTTCGTTAAACATCCCAGGAGTAAGGTAGGTACTTATTTTGTATTAAATGTAGCTACGGTACTTAGTCATAGTTTAAAGCAAAAAAGCTAAGAAAGGACTTTTTTGGCCTACGCATCACAGTGGAATAAGTTTTTTGGAACTTTTTTTTTATTCTATGTTTTCTCTTTTATAAAGTATCTATGTATATTCTACACGTGTGTTATTGTATTATGTCAAAAATTAATGCATATCTATCTATCTATCTATGTAACTATAATTGTTTAAATATTTGATCTAGTACTATGGTAACCTGTACAACGGGTTTTTTATAACCTATTTCGGGCAACAGTTTCTCGAAGATCCATTCTTCCCTTAAGTTTTGCTAGTACTTTATGTAGATACATACATAATATACATAGAAAACACCCAGACCTGAGACAAATATCTTCAAATAATGCAAACTATTGTCCCGGGGCGGAAATGGAACCCGCAACCTCTTTGTCTTAGGAGGACCTTCATCCACTGCGCCACAGAGGCTAGTAATAGCCCTCATTATAAGAGGCCTATGTCTAACACTGTACTGCTATAAGCTGATGATGGTGATGATAATGAAGTACTTTTTCCCCAGTATTGATATCTTCATACATGAGTAATGTTTGAAGATGTCGATACTGGGTGTATTCGATAGTAAGTGTGTATACAGGGTAGTCAGAGGCAAGTCCATTACATTACATGTTAACTTTTTGCAATGAGCTAGTACATGATAAGTGGCATGGCCATTGACGCTCTTAAATAGGTAAATTGGAAAAAAAAATCTTAAACCTTAATTATACAATGAGCTGATAAAATAAAGGGTTAGCAAGCAGCATTGACGTCAATTTTTTTAGTATTACTCGTTATACAATAGTGACTTGTCACTTGTAAAATTACCTATAGTAATATTATTTTTAAGAAATCTTTAAACTATATGAAAAATTACGTAGTCCCAAACTTAAATAGTTACGAATTTGAATGTTATAAAACCACAAATTATGCCACAAAACTAAAATTAATTTCTGAACCTATCGAACGCCTGCAGCTAAATGGAAACCAATGATATTGAAAATCATAATTCCCAAAACAATTGCAGGTGCTTTCAACTATCCAGAAGCCAGAGCCACCATGCCAATGACATAGATGAGTAGTTCAGATAATTCACTAAGAACATTTATTTAACTATGTGCCTAAACTACCTTTTTTGTAGCCTTGCTAAGAATAATAATGTATTATTATGTACCTACTTTACCTGTTAGGCGTTATCCAACATAATATTTACGGAGAAAAAATACATATTTTCTGTGAATTTTCTAACTGTAATCTTTGCAATTAAAATCGTTAGTGGAAAAAAATTTAAAAGGTCGGATCAGAAAATTCCTTCCTATTTTTTTTATGTGGTGGTTTTTAAAATATAATTCTGATACTACTTTTAGATTATTTTTTGAGTTTGTGCTATTAAGTGTGTTTTTTCTTAACCATTATTTTTACTAAAGGCAACCAGGACCCCAATGATGATGATACCTAGTAGTACTAGATACCTACGTCAAGAATGTTACAAATTGTATTAAATCAGACTGCACTCTGCTCTTCTAAGCGTTCAAGTCTCAAAATTTCTAAGTTATGGCATTTCTCCCGATAGCCCAAAGTATCCATCAAACATTCTTCAAGGGAAACACTGAAGAAAAAGTTTTAAAATTTTAGGATGTACCGAGGTCTGTCTACTTCGTGATCTTTGCCCGGGCAGTTAAACGTACAATACCATTTTCAGGGCCGTTCCGCCCGACCGTAGACCGTTACCATTAGTGGACACTAACTAATGAACACAAACGATCCAAGTCGTCCACTAACCCAGAATTTAGGATTATACTTTTATGTCTTTTGCGAACATAAATATTAAGGCTTACCGCTGAAATTATATTATCATTTCCTCGGTAATGTGTTATAGGTTTTATTTTATGTTAACATTATCATAAGAGTTACGTTGGATTTCGTTTAGCGATAGAATATAATGTCTCTTACGGTAAGCCGTAGAACAGTGTTTTTACTTAGCATTTTATAATTTTCAATGTATCTACATTGAAAATTATAAAATGCTATACAAGGGACAAAATAAACGCAGCAGGAAGGCACGGGATTTAATGGCGCACGCCGCTACATACAACAAGATCCTTCAGACTGCCAGAACGTGCCCTTATTGGCCACCGCCGTGTAGGTACTAGTATATAAAATAACATGTTCTTGACTTTGCCATCATTTACTCATAGATCTTGTTGAGACTTTCAAACATTTTATAAATAATATAATGGTAAATAAAACATTCCATCCATATTTAATTTTTATTCAACCACCCTATGGTAGTGTACACAAAATGACATGCAGTGTAAATAACAGCTGATTTCCATATTTATAAAGAGAAACACCCGGGGAAGTCGAATTGATATGCAAAGTGATCCTGACCCTTTTTATACGGTGACACCAAAAAGGTGCATTCCGATAAAACGATTCACCCATGATTCAAATCCTTGACTTGTGTGGTGGGAACGATGGACTTTCAACTCTTTAATATTTGGTTTTCAGGTCCACCTCATGTCAGGTTTTCAGTGGTTGTACGGCGATAGCAAATATTTCAACCTGACACGATACGTCAGGTGACAGCGTGACGACAAATGTTGGCCATGACAAAGCTTATTATTCTGAAATTCCGAATCTATGCTTTCTGATTGGAAAAAAATTTACATCTACGAGTCTCGAATAATAAGTATTAATCTTGACAAAGAGTTGCATTATAGGTCACGCATACGATTCAATGACCTGCTACCATCTATTTCTAGGTGAAGCCTCATATATCTGTAATTTCATTGACACCCTATACTCTTCAAATAAAACAGCAATGCAACTTTACGGCAAAAATAGACATAGTTGTACCCTACGAGTCATTTCCAAAAAGCTCAATTTCAAAAAATAAATAGTGTTCACTTGTATCTCTCGCCTATTATTATAGGACTAGTGTCTCATTTAGCTTTGTGGGCGTAGAGTTTTTCTCAGTGGCACACTTTTTAGGAAATCAGGGGACATTATGCAAGGAACAAAAGTTCCTGATTCCAATTCTTTAAGATTTACCGTTTAGGCAACATAACATTTTACTTATATAAAATAGACACAAGCCTATCTTCCCTGTACCTAAGAAATACAGCTCAATCTTACGTTTCATGTTTTCTGTACAAAAACACAGAGAAATCATAAACGAGGTACTGTAACCGTCTTACTTCCCATAAGACAAATACCATGATAGGGACATGACATGGGCATAAAGTTAAAGCTTGGTTATTTTTTTTCTCAAAACAAATGTTATCTACAGTTAAATATAATGCAACAGCGTGGATTCAAACCATTTGTATGTCCGTAGAGGACCGAAACCATCCCTTGAATATCCAAACATGGTTAATAATAGGTATTTCTTTCTTTTCTCATTATTTTCCGAATCTAACCTGAAGTCATACAGTATAGCGCTGATATAAATACGTACTCGTAAAACCGGAATAGTTACCAGTATTAGTGAGAACAGGCTTTAACGGAATACGGCCTTTAGGGAGCATTCACAAAGCAAAACGACTCTACCAATAGGGCGTAACGCTCACTAACGATATAAACCGGTAGTGCGAACAGGTACGAGCACAGGTACGAGTACGGGTACGAGTGTGACTGGTGTCGTTTCTAAGCTTACAGTGTGAGGCTACAGTATAGCGGACAAATTAATTTACTTTTATATTATGAAAGAGCGCAATGTGTTTCTTTGTTATTTGTTAAGCTTTCACTCTTATCATGAAGTTTCTCATACCTACGTTGGATGGGGTACAGAAAAGGGCATAGCTTAGCTTTCATTCGGTTAAAAAGTAGTTATTCTTTCCAACAAAGAAAACATAGTGATAAAACGTAATGTGAGAAAAGCCGCAAGCAAATGGTATTATTCTTTTTTAAAGGAAAATTTTCATAAAAAGTATAGTTTTATATTTGTATGCTATAGATAGCTTATAATATTAATTTTTGGTAAATATAATAGTGAGTATACATATTTAATTTTTCTATGTGTTCAGTTGATGACTGTGCCAATTAAAAAAAATACAATGATTAAAATTATATGATACGTGAATTTATGACGGAGCACAACCGTAATATTATGATATCTTAGGTACTTCAAACTTACGTTAACTATTAAATATTTTTGAATTGATATTGTTTCAATATAATAATGTATACACTACTTTCGATAGTTTACGTAGGGACCCTCCATTTTTCATCTCTCCTTTCACATCATTTTTACAAACTTTCGCCTTCTAATTATTATAAGATTCACTGTTATTAGTAGTAAGTAGTTCAATCACGAAGACTAGCAAAACAGTGATCGTATCGTAGACGTACAAATGTTCGCCAGTGAGATTAAAAATAACGATATGTCATTGGCCAAATTTTTCGTTACGCTTATGAGGTTGGACTATTCATGATCATACTGCTCGTTTGCTAGCCCAACACTATTGCACTAGGAATACGATATTCAGCGGCCATACCACAGTTAGGTATTACCTACCATTTTATTGCATCCAATTTTATTTTACGTCAGATCGTTCGAAATGATCTCAAATGCATCTAAATCTTTATTTGACGACATTTTGATGTTGATGCTGGCATCAGGTGTTATTTTACAATCTCTAATCTGATTACTTATATTTTGTCGAAGATCCATAAGTATCTAAGAAAATCCAAAAAAGTTTGATATTGTATACATCGAGATTAGTAACAGTAATAATAATGTATTTTTTTATTTATAAGTTGTATTTGCTGTACAAAGGTCGAAGATGTAGGTATACGGATTGCAAGGCTGAAGTGGAGATGGGCGGGACATCTGGCCCGACGGAACGACCAACGATGGACCAAAGCAGTTACCTAATTGTGGCCAAGAGATGTGCGGCGGCCACGAGGCAGACCACCTGCCAGATGGTCGGAGGATATTGTAAAGGCAGTAGTAGAGCAGTGGATCCGGCTGACACAAGATCACCAGGAGTGGCGTGATAGAGAAGAGGCTTTTACTCAGCAGTGGGTGCTACCGGCTGAATAGATAGATAGATATATTTAACGTATTACTGAAATATGACTTAAAATCACCACTATTTATTAATTACCGAAAACACCACTCGTGCTGTTCACTGTTCACTTTGGTGTTTTTAGCAGATCCTCTTGGTTATGCAACACTCCGCTTGATCATAACTTGAAAGGGTGACCGTTTAGTGGCATTTAGAATAGCGCTTCCGTGCTTCGGAAGACACTTAAAGATGTTAATTTTAGCTTTTTCTGTAGTTAAGTCATGTCGGAGACCTTTGGGCGGCCTAAACGCTCCGATACCGGAGTTGGCCTCTACGAAGAAAGAAAAAATAAGAAACTGAAAGAATGTAGGCAAAAATTACAATGTAAGTTAGGTAGGTAGGTTGATTTATTGGTCAATCAGAGCTAATTTATAGCGAATATTATACTTTTTTTATAATTTAAGAGCCGTACCCGCGAGCTTTCTGTAGTAAAGTGTAATGTACACAGGACAGGACTTACGTGACTACTTTATTAAGTTATTGATTTTGTAAGTGATGAAGGTTTATAAGGTTACATTGTTGAGACACATACGTATTGTTTGGATTATGATAAGGGTCTAATCATAGGTGAAGGATACATTATATGTTCGTGATAGCTCTTGGTCTTCTTTGCTCTTATGGGTGTTAGGGGTTCCAACCTCCATCTTTGGAACCCAAGTCAACCTCACATGCCTACTGTTCTGGCGGCCGGCTGATGGTGGCATAGCGCAGCTTAACATCGGTACAGCTCAATCCCTGGCCACTGATGGGCAGAAGCATTGGTGATGCGAGAAGCTGTGCCCTGCGATCCTCAACCCGCATGTTGTGCGGATGATGGCATGGGATTATCCCCCTTCTTACACGGGAGGACTATATTCAGTACATAAAAGATACATATAACGTAAAAGCGATGTCATACAAGTGATGCGCAATGATTTTGACGCACTAAGTCCCACGACACACGGTAACTGCGTTGCGTTGCGTTGCGTTGCGCTACAGCACCCACATAACTAAAATGTCGCAGCGTCCCGTTATATTAAATTGAATAAGGTTTTATTTGGCATTAAACTTTACTTATGTAAGAAATAATTATAGATTTTTATAAAAACCATTTAGGAAATTTCAAATCTAAACTTAGGAAACTAATGCAAAGTTTGTATGGGGAGCAAAAGTCTGTGTGAATGTTTGTTACCACGTATGTCCGTAACCACTGAACATATTTTGATGAAATTTGGTACGTAGATCTTTTAGAATCCAGAATATCAAAGGCCAATCTAAATTTGAAAAATTAACCTCTGAGATAGTAAACGGGGGTGCATAAGGCCACGGATGGGTGTCAAAGTTTGTATGGGGAACAAAAAAAATCTTCAACAATCGACGTGAAATTTTGCACAGAGACTACCTACTAAAAATAATGAATGAAATTTTGCACAGTTACTATAATGAAAATAAATAAATAGGTGTTTTAATTAAAGCACTGAATCAATTTTAATCTTCTTCTTCGTATGAGCTAGTGACCAACTCTGATATCGGAGTTTTAAGGCCGCCCTAAGGCCTCCGACATGGCTTAACGACTGAAAAGCCGGGAGCAACATCTTAACGTGCCATCCGAAGCACGGAAGCGCTCAAATCTAAATGTCACTAAACGGTTACCCATCCAAGTTGTGATCAATTTGAATGAATTTTGCAAACGATCCTCAAAAGTAAAAATCCCTCGAAAATAAAACTTGAAGAGGGTATGATAGGGTATGAAAGTTTGTATGGGGAACCAATCTTTTCTCAAGTAAGGTAGGTTTATAAAATATTATCATACTTAACCGGCTGTTGAATTGATGAATAACGCGAATAAGAGCGGGAACGGGAACGGAAAAGGGACTAAGAGTGGGAACGGGAACGGGTACGGCTAGGTAATGTAGTAATAATATGTTGGTACTTTTCCGCGCAGAACATGATAAAAAAAAACCTATATGTGAGTAATTAACACTTTTTGATACATCAATTTCCATGCGGGCGAAGCCGCGGGGCGCAGCTAGTAACTCACTAAACTGAAACCAATTAAGCTAGAGAAAAACAAAAAGTTGTCACAAACTATAAAAAAAAATCGGAACAATAAAAAACCGGCTGGATGCCATCAAATTCTTGGTGACACGAGAAAAAACTTAAATCTCCATTTCAATTGTTCAACACTCAAACAAAAGGCTCGCACAAAATTCTTTCCTCAATTTGAAAGGGTCGCAATCTGCCTCAGATAGGCTTTGAAGGACTCCGCTTTGCTTACTATCTGCCAAAGTGTAATAACCAGAACACCTTAACACCCGTGATAAATCTTTGAGCATCGGTTCGAGTTATGAGCTTAGTGCCTCAAAGTTCAGTCATGCCTAACCAGACGGCGCTTACTTGACATTTTTTTATGGTAAACTTTTGTTTAGACATGAGTATTAACTTTTCGTTAGAATTTACCTTTTAACTGACTTAAAAAAGTAGGAAGTTCTATGATCGACTGTATGTATGTTTTTATATAAGTATGTTCACCGTCAAATTGTACAACAACGTACAGAACTTCAGTTCAATCTGTTCAGTACGTTGCCATGAAGGAATGCTGGACACTGTCACACAGCATCATGTAGCCCCAAACTAAACAGAGGTTGTATTACGGGAACCACATGACTAATATACCTCATACATACATTGTTTTTTTGAATACATACATAATGTACTTATAGAAAACACCTAGACCTGAGACAAATAGGTAACTACAAATAATGCAAATATTAGTGCCGTAGCGGGAATCGAACTTGCAACCTTCTGCGTCACGTGCGTGGACTTACTACAGAGGCTGTTAACATTTGACAAACGGTACTCAAACTTTCACATTCATAATATTAATATGCCAGTTTATTGCTGTATTCGTACTTAAACTAAGTTTTGCTTAAAAAAAACAGGATCTGAATGTATAAATTTCGATGTAGTTGGATTCTACACATTTCCATACCGAATATACGTTAAAATACTTGCGTAGCCGCGTGCAACCAGTAGACAGGCAGCTTTATTACCAAACCACAGCAAAACCAAAGTAGGCATACACTTTTTAAGTATTTGCGAACAAGTGTGAATGTAGCAATTTACAGAACATTGTTGGCAAGAAATACCAAACCACGGTAAACACAACAAACCGCAAAAGCCTTAAATTTGAATGCCTTACAAATTATTGCGACTCCTTCGCAATAAAGAGCATTGAATAAAGGGTGAGCAGGTTTAAGATAAGATTTTATTCGGCAAGCCCGAGCCAGCTTTTCAGCTCACTTGTGTTATTAAAACGAATAGCGTTATTAAAATAAACAGTAACTTCATTCTACGCCTTAAAAACTTTTTCATAAAAGTCTTTGTTTTAATTCATGAGATAAAGTTGATGTCCTGAGATAAGAAGCAAAAAGTTGTGACCTACTTCTAGTTCTTTTGGGGAAAGGTAAAAAAGCAAATCTCAACAATCGAAACCTCGGCGACTTCAAATTACCTATGTTTTTGTTGCTTCCGAATTGTTTCAATTTTATTCTTTCCCTTTGTGTTTTGATTCCAAGGTAATTTAGAGCAGAGTTTAAAGGTTCTGTTGCCATATTAGGAAGGCCAGGCGATTATGCAATGATGTTACGAAAATATTAATTTAGGTTGGCAAATAATTTTTATTACTAACTTATTGTAATGCTTTATTTTTATTCGACAACATTTTCGCTTATTTGGACTAATTCTAAGGATATTTGCAATTATGGATATTTTAATTCATAATATCAACTTATCAAAAACAGCCTATTCAAAATTAACACGCTTTTTGGAGTAATAAATCTATCTTTATTTTCAAAAAATAATGATAGTAATATTTGCACCTTATAGGTGCGGTTTGAGAAATGTATATGACAAAGTAAATGTAATAATTCAACTGAACTAATACTACTAGCTGCCTCTGTTTACTCTTTGCCCTAACCAACTCGTTAAAACGCAAACGCTGATGAAAACAAACGATATTACTCTTTAATTAGATTTCTCATTAGAGGGAAAAGAAATAAAGTTACTTTACAGCAGTTATCTTTATGCAAGCGGCGTGCAAGACCGTTTAGAATGCAAATAGAACCGAGGAGCCAATTACTTGCAAATTCATGACATTGAAACCCGCAGAAATCATTTAAATGAAGAGACATCTTGCATACGAATTGATCTTTACGGAAGGATTACTCTCATCTGATAAATGCCACAGCGCGAGGGTTATACGTTTCGAAGAAAACCTTGCTTCGGAAGACACGTTATGATGTTGGTAAGGGCTATTTCAGTTATTTCATGGAGGCCTTCATGTGGCTTAAAAACCTGATACAAGAGTAAGCCGCTAGTTTGATTCAATATAGGTTGAGCATTGGCATTGACGTTTACATACACGTAGTGATGACAACAACAATGAAGAACGAAGACCAAAACCAATTTACTTTACAACCAATGAAAAGCAATTTTGGTTTTCGTCATCGTCACTTTTTATTAAATCACAGTTTTCAGCTGACTTTTTATATCAGAAACATTGAAGTTACACATTTTTTAAATAATATTTTTTTCATGGTTGAGATCTAACCTTTGCAATATAAAATAATATAATCAGATACTGTCTAAAAATTTGATTTACTGATAGTTAGATGATGCTTTTATTTCCCTGTAAATGTTTGCATAATAAAATACACATTCCTTTAAATTATATAACATGAAAGTTTGCTCTAAAAACAAGTAAACTAGATTCCTATGTCGCAGAAAATAAAACTCTTAAGTATCATAAAAACTTCCTTGGAAAAGCAAAAGAAAAGTTGGCTAAGATGGAGTAGAATGTCGTAAGATCAATAACCCGCATCTACATTTTTCAAGTCTAAGAAACCTATGTCAATTCTTTTCGCAAGACTTACTTGTGAAAAATGATAGTGAACGATGAATTTATAAGAAAACCTAAACATATTGAAAGAATACCTCACAAATATCATAAATGCAAATATTTTTGCTTGTATGTTTGCTCCCACTCAACTCTTACTGTTGAGCGGATTGGGATGAAACCAAAAAAAACTCGGAGTACTCGTATACTACATTGTGATCTGGATTTACACAATACACTAATTTTTATTAGGATACCACGCGAGTGAATCCGTAAGAGCAAGCTAGGTTTGTTTATTAAAAATAATTTATTATACTAAAAATATAGGTAGGTATGAATTGATAATTATTATGTTGCTATGAAACTTTTTTGGATGGTATTTCAAATTTAAGTTTTTATTCTAGATTGTGTTTTAACAAAGCGCTCGCGGCGTGCGTGTTTCGGAAGGTACGTTAGAATATTGGTTCAGTTGATAAGCCATGTCGGAGGTCCTCGCTCGGGCGACCAAAAAACTCCTAACCAGAGATTGCTACTAAATCATACGAAGAAGAAGATTCTAGAAAAAGCTTTTTAAATTGCTTTGATGTTTCAGAAATATACAGCCAAACTATTCAAAAAGGCTCTACGCTTTATAAGGTAAACTTTTAGTAGCAGGCTACATAAAACTATTCAGACCAATACATGATACTCGTAACATACGAGAGCAGGTACGTGAAAACAACGCGCACCAGAATTTAATAACATCCAGACTGATATTCCCTCCCGGATTCATAGCGAAACTAAAAAGAAAGGTATGAGCTAAAGTTTCACGTTGAATAAACCAATTACGCGATGAAACTCAACATTTGAGATTCAAATAGATTGAAGTAAGCTGGGAGGTCGCTAGATTATGCAAGTATGTGATCATTGTATTCACGCTCTTTTAATATTTTATTTGAATTTGTAAGTCATTGACGACCTCTGTGGCGCAGTGGGCGAAGGCCCGCTTGAGACGCAGAAGGTTGCTGGTTCGATTCCCATTGCGGGACAAATGTTTGCATGTTCTGTGTATGTGTGTGTGTGTGCAGATATTTGTCTCGGGTTTGGTTGTTTTCTATGTATGTATTTACAAAAAAAAAGTTTATATGTAGTATATCAATCATGTGGTTCCCATAATACAAGGTCTGCTTAGTTTGGGGCTACATGATGCTGTATATAGTATTCAGCATTATTATTTATCGTCAACATTAGCTTTAAAATTTTGTTGTTGTGTATCCATAATTATTTTACCTACAGTTATTGTTTCCATGAAAATTTATTGTTTACACATATTTTAAAGTGGTTTCGATGGTGATAGTTTAAGGTTTTCTGTGGAAAAAGAGCGCAATTTAGAACAGTTTTCTCACAATTTTTTTGTTTTTTTCACTAAATTGTAGTGCGCAAGGCTGTACAAGTCATAAAATCTAATTATATTAGAAGCGAAATGCATCGAGATAAATATATAGAATTCTATTTCCACGTTTACTACACTCTCTTTTGCACTCACTTCACTTCTTTATTAATTGGCTTCTGGGATAGTTTCCACAACTTCGCCAGTATCAAGCATAATGTTCATAATAATATGAGGCAACGTAGTACGGTTTATAAGTCCAGTCGTCCAGTCTTCAGTCAGGTCCTGTTTTCTGCTATAGCCATGGCGAATATAACAAAAAACGATCAGCGCACAATTTTCTTCATCAGAGAATTCCCGTTCAATCTTTTTTTATTCCATTTCACTTATACTTGTGTCTTATAACTAACGTATAACGGTTATAATACCATGACTAATAAACGGCATACTTTAGAAAAACATTATAAAATAAAATTTAATAAAAATGACAACCGTCGTTCAAGATGAAAAATATGGTGTCCCTCTTTTGCACTCTAGAGCATAAATATCTCGATGGCGAGATGTCACTACAGTACTTTTTTTTGGTTATCACGTGCGCTCACACCAAACACAAAAAAAGATGTCAATTATAACAAAAACAAGAGATAGAAAAGGGAATAACAAACTTTTGCTACGGCCTCGAAAACGGTTCATTGGAAGTAAACTTTTCGATTTCGATGAGTTTTAGATGCGTTTTTATGGTTATTACTCCGATCCCAATCTTCCTAACAACTTTCCTGATTTATTGTACGGTGTATCTGTAATGTTCGTGTATCGGCAAAATACGGGGTTATAGCCTCTGATAGCCGCTCTATACACAGCTTTTTGATGGGCAAGTGTATTCATGTTTTGTTGAGATATCGTTTTCGGGATTATACATTTTCCTCAAAGGTTCGCCTTGGTTTTGATGTATTGCGTTCGAGTTCTATAAAAAACAATGAAAAAATTGCTTAGTCTTAGAATACTTAGATTAGAGTTTATTAATAGTGAGAGAAAAGGAGGCGCCAACACCAAAACTTGTATTTGCTAATGAATAGTTAATTAAACTTTTTCAATACTGTGCTTTTAGATTGTAAAATCCACTACCGATTTTATTATTTTTCAAAATAGGTACTTTCTTAGCATTTCGTTTTATGGTACTTGAAGATGGAACAAGCATTTGATATTGTAGATTTTCATTTCGTCATCATCTTTTTTTTTCATTTATGACAAACATAATATAGCCACTTCTGTATAGTGAGTTTACAAAGTCTACACGATTTCGAGAAGATTGATGTGTTGTACAGCTGTTTCAGTTGCCTATCCGATTGACTGGCTATTTTAAGTGAGTTTATAGATTTTAGCGCGCGATTGATGGCATATTTCCAAAATAATGTTGATGTTGCTTTGCTTATACTAAAGAAAGTTGTAAGAAAATACAAACACTAAGAATCCAAAATAGTTACCTATTGGCAAGTTGAGGTCTAGTCGGTATTTTACATAAGATGTAAAAGACGAGGGAAATAAAGCTTATCTAGAGGTTTTGAAATGGTTTTGATTTATTTATCAGCAACAAAATTAAGGGATTAAAAATAAAGCTAACTTACATATTAGAGAATTAGAGCAATCATAAAAAAAACAATCATAATTATGACATGACATAGCATCATACTTACCTAAATATTTTTTTTGTAAGCACCTACATATTGTTCTAATCAGGCCTTTATCCAGCAGTAGCACTCAAATGCTCTGTCCATCAGTATACAGACTGATTGTGGTGATTGTGATCCATACGTAAAACATAGAAAACATCCAGACCCTGAACAAATACACTCGAGAGCAATGAATCCGGGTCACTCAAAGAATCCAAAAAATCTCGGAAAGTAAGAATGCTAGGTTAATGCAATAAATTGTATTTAATAGACAATTTAATACTCCTTAAATGAAAGTTAAAAAAATATGAGTCACCATACATTTTATTTACACAAAATTACATAAAGAAAAAAAACTGCTGATCTCTCCTTAAAACAAAAATAGGAAACATGAAATTTTTGAACTTTATGACGATTTTCTTGAATTTCAATACTTCGTATTACCTCCTCGTGCTTCCATTACTGCGTTTACGCGGTTTGGCATGCTGTACACCAAGTTCCTTATACGATTTTGGGGAATATTCTCCCATTCCTCTGTGAGAGCAATTTTGAGCTCAGGAAGCGTGATTGGGGGAGGGTTTCGTTGTTTTACGCATCTCCCTAGCTCGTCCCAAGCATGCTCGATCGGGTTGATATCCGGGCTGCACGCTGGCCACTCCATACAAGTAATGTTCATCTCTTGAAGGTAGTCATTCACAATCCTACCTGTATGAGGTCGGGCATTGTCATGCATAAATATAGCATCCTCACCCAAATTGACCATAAATGGACCAACGTGTTCGTTGAGGATTTCTTCCACATATCTTACGCTAGTTAAAGAGCCGTTTTCTATAATCACCAGCTCTGTGCGACTTTCAGAGGAAATTCCGGCCCACACAAGTACAGACCCACCACCGTAGGCTACTTTTTCTTCGATGCATGCTTGCTTGAATCTTTCCCCTGGTCTTCTATACACTCTGTGTCTTCCATCGTGCTTGTAGAGCATAAATTTTGATTCGTCGGAGAACATAACTTTCGACCAATCTTCAATACTCCAATTTACGTGGTTCTGGGCATATCTTAGTCTTGAAATACGATGGCCACGCTCCAGTTTAGGGCCGTTTGCAGGTCTAAGGGGTTTTAAGTTAGATTCAGCAAGCCGACGTCTTACTGTCCATGCACTTGGGTTACTTCCTCCGAGGCGTCGAAACTGATTTGTGAGTTCAGTTCCTGTGAGAAAGCGATTTCGAAGCATGGTGTTCACCAAGTATCGGTCTTCTCGTGCTGTGGTACACCTAGTTCTGCCCGTTCCTGGTCTGCGTAGGTTAGAACCAGTTTCTTCGTAACGTCGGAGAACTCTTTGTACTGTTGACAGCGACACACCGACAGTCCTGGCTGTATCGCGCTGACTCCGGCCGGTTTCCACCAATGTAAGTATTCTGGTGCATTCTTCAAGTGTAAGCGACATGATTTCAGCTTGAATAATGAATATTGAGCACTATCAACCTGGTTTATGTACCAATATAAATGACAGACAGAACAAAAGCAAAAACAAATCCTGTAATTTCGTAGTTCCATCTTCGACAGTGTTCCCTTTTCAAATTTGATTTTTTTATGATATAACTTTACAATAACTAAGAAGTTTTAATACTTTCATTTAAAGAGTATTAAATTGTCTATTAAATACAATTTATTGCATTAACCTAGCATTCTTACTTTCCGAGAATTTTTGGATTCTTTGAGTGACCCGGATTCATTGCTCTCGAGGGTATTTGCAGAAAATACCAACATTTATCTCGGCGGGATAATCGAACCCGTAACCTTCTGCATCTCAGGCGGACCTTTGCCCAGTGCGCCTTAGATGTTATTCATTACTAAATTCAACATAAAGGCTTATCTATCATGCATCAGCTATATCGTCTGCATTATACGCTGCAACCTAAACTTTGGCGAGATTTTCTACATGGGTGCAGGCGCCAGAAAATTATCAGCCGAGCGAGAAATTAAAGTAGCCGTGAACGGCATAAAATTAACTAAGACTCTGAAGACAGGAGCGTACATAAGGTACGGAAATATGGTTTACCATAAATAATTATACGAAATTGATGATTATTTGAAAATTTGTCTTTCAGTGATAACATTGAAATTAACTTTAGAGAAATAGGTTATTGTCCAATTTTGTAGTACATAAACAGATATTTCAGTATTACCTACTAATAATATTACGACCTCTGTGGCGCAGTGTTCGAAGGCTCGCATGAGATGCAGAAGGTTGTGGGTTCGATTCCTGTCACGACACAAATCTTTGTTCGTAATGCAATTATATATTTCGGGTCTGGATATTATATGTATAATATGTATGTATTTACAAAAAAAATATACCATAAAAGCTCTGCTTAGTTTGGGGCTATAGTATGATGCTCTGTGATAGTGTGCAGGATCATTTATTTATTATTTATTACTGTCTATTATAGAGTCACGGGGCCGGCGCCTTTTTCGCGGCGCCCACTTTCGGCACATATGCATTTTACGCTCTTTTATAGTAAACTAAGTTATAAACAATTAGCTTCAGCCCGCGGCTTCGCACCCGTGATACCCCATCCAAAGTAACTTATGTATTAATCCAAGTCACAAGCTATGTATATCTATCTATATTCCAAGTTTCATTTAGATCAGTTCAGTCGTTACGGAGTTGATTGGAAATAAAAAAATTAAATCGACTTCAATAAAAAACCATTTTTACTACTCTAAAAAGAGAAAAATAGACATTTATTTCAAAGATGAAAATATAATATACTCACTGTATGAAGTCGGTTACCTACGTAGGTAGAGGTACCCCACTCTATCTACGCTCACGCATTTACGCACGCGTTTGGTGATCTGACTCATGCATAAACAAATTTTCTTATTTATATTATCAGCAATGTAGTATATGTTTTATATAACTAATAATAAATAATAATTATATAAAAGTTATATTTAAAAAATAGAACCTTTGTTATACAATTATTACAACTTTGTGATAGGGCATATTTTTTTAAGAACTTAAAATTAATTCCACTATTTAAAACAAAACTATAGGAGTGAAAATAATAATATGGCTTTTTCAAAAAAATAACCAGGTTTACTAAAGAATTGCCTATTCTACAACAAATAAAAAACTATTGTACTATATAAACCACCATACAGAGGTTATGAGTCCACATAAAACCCGGTACTTATTCGGTTTTGTGGTTGCAGTTTCATACGGACGTGACACGATAAAAATCTTACACCATTTTCTATAACAACTTTTAACCCAAACTCCCTAGACATGTGAATATGTTGCATTTTTTAAAATATTACACTAAAGGAGAATGCCGAGAACCCGTACCAATTGCGTCAAAACCGTACGTATCTCATAAAATTTATTATATTTTATAAATGACATTAATATTTTCTTTAGTTTTACACACCGACGGGATTAATAATCAAGTAAAAAAATATTCTGTTGATTTGGTTTCCGTTGCGCGCTGCCATTAGACTACAACAACCAATGATATATACATACGTTGCTATGGCAATAAACATTGATGTGAAGTGTTACTATGGCAATAACCCTCATTTTTAATTATTTTGACAGTAGAATCGACTAAAAACTTATTGGATATTTTTTTGACGCACTCATTTTAGTCTTGGTACCAAGCGCCATACATCAGATGACATTCTCCTTTAATTACTGACGACCTCTGTGGCGCAGTGGGCGAAGGTCCGCCTGTGACGCAGAAGGTTGCGGGTTCGATTCCCGCTGCGGGACAAATGTTTGCATGTTCTGCAGATATTTGTCTCGGGTCTGGGTGTTTTCTATGTATGATATGTATGTATTTACAAAAAAAAATGTATCTATGTAGTATATCAATCATGTGGTTCCCATAATACAAGCTCTGCTTAGTTTGGGACTACATGATACTGTGTGATAACGTCCAGGATTATTTATTATTTATTTATTTTATTACCTATTTCATTATCATTTAATTCTTATTATATCACACAGCATCATCTAGCCCCAAATTATGCAGAGCTTGTTATATGGGAACAAATTGACTGATGTACTTCTTAAATATTTTTTCATGTAAATACATGTCGCATCCGGTTATGAATATCGGCTCTAAACGGAACGCAAGAGCGCCCTCTGTCGCGCGCTCTGACAGAGTTGTGATGTCATCGCTGCTCGCGTGCGGGCGCGACGAAACGAACACTTTCTGCCCGTTCGCCAAGCAGTAATGACGTCTCGGAACTGTCCGCGTTACGTAGTGCCGTAGCTATGAGTTGCAACCAGGCTCCATCATAAGCTGCCCCTTACTCCGATATACATATATATTAGACACAGAAAACACGTAGAAGTGTTACTTATATTTTTCAAATTCATCAATAGATACTGTAAAATCGGAGAGTAGTAAAACTAGCCCTTAGTAACTGTTTTTTTATTTAAATGAATATTTTAAATTCCAAAAACAATATGTTAAGCCAAATTAATTAATAACTGCCTCCCTTGATTACGCCCACCCGAACTTTCAGTATACCTACCTATTTGCTTAGGTCTTGAAGGTGCCGACGGGTTTCCTTGGCGTTCACCCGTCTCTTCCGTTCCATGCATTTGGATTTGCACACCTAATTTAATGAAAGTTTATTATATAACACCATTTTGAACATCCTGTAATTAAAGAGACTCAAACGAAGATAGAAAAGTGAACTGCTTGCAAATTTTCATTAATACTAATTTATACTAGTTACTAAATTTATACTAGTAACTATACGCAACTTCGTTTGCGTGTATAAGCTTTCTGTATAAGTATGTACTTTTACGATAAATGTTTACCGAACATGATAAATTATATACGGAACCCTCGATAAATACGCATAAAATGTACCAACCTATACGTTACATACCTAGCTACCCGTACCTGTTCCTGATCCCGTTCCCTTTTCCGTTCCCGTTCCCGCTCCTGTTCCCGTTGGCGATCTATCATTAAAGTCTAGAGCCGGTTAAAAAAGTATAGATATGATGAATTTTTATATCCCTAACTTAAGAATGATTGGTCCTCCATGCAAACTTTCGTTCCTTATCTCACCCTCCGAAGATTTGTTTTTGCCACTAAAAGTAGCTTACGTCCTATTCCAAGGTGCATGTCATATGCGAAAATTCATTAAATTCAGCGTTGTGGCAGAAAACTTAACAGACAGACAGAAAGAGTTACTTTCATATTTATAATATTAAACAGTTTTGAGAATCCAAGAAATACTATTTGAATTTATATTAAAATATTTAGACCATCACAGACGACGAAGATACAATAATATATATTTTTGTCGCTACCGCACGTGTACTACGTTGAACAATATACAGAGTCAGAGAGAAGATATATTTAATAACATAAGATGTTAAGTTACGATAAATTTTCATATCGCTTACGAGACGAAAATATTAAAATATATTATATTAACCGGGTGTGATGCCTCATAGTGATTGTAAGGCGAGCGATATTTAATCTTAAAATAAAATGTTCACCGTCTGTATGGCCCATATTGGTAGCGTGCGGCGGAAACCAAATCAACAAAATATTTTTTTACTTGAATATTAATCTCGTCGGTGTGTAAAACTAAAGAAAATGTTAATGGCATTTATAAAATAAAATAAATTTAATTGGCAATTGATACGGGTTCTCGTCATTCTCCTTCCCTCTTGCATGTGGTGTTTGCCTGTAAAAGGTTGTACTGTACTTACATGCAGCATAAGACACTTTGATTCATAACGGTAACCCTTCCTTCCTTCTTCGTATGAGCTAGTGGCCAATTGGCCACTCGATTTTTAAGTTGGTCTTAAGGATTTTAAACTGTAGTAAGGGATTTCAATACATACAATTTTGGACTTAGAGTGCATTATTAAAAACGAAAACATGTAAAAGTTTTGAGGATGGATGGATGGAGATTTGTTACTCTTTCACGTATAAACTACTGAACAGATTTTGATGAAACTTTGATAGACTGGATAGGTTACTTTTACTTTAGTCGGAAGGCTATTCTGTAAAATAATATTACTAATTTACTAATTAGGTACTCGTATTTACCTAACAAGCAACACCTTACATTTATTGACATTGATAGCCTATTTATTATACCGACTTTAGAACTACGTGTGTGCAAAATTTCAGCTGAATCTGTTCATTAGTTTAGGCGTGAAAGAGGAACAAACATTTCACATTTCACAAACTTTCCCCTTGATACTATTATAAGGAACTAGGGGCCCGTCCCTGCTTTGCACGGGTTAGGCCACTTTCTTACACCTTGGGTTACGTTACTATCTATACGTTAAGTTTTAGTAAGGATCCCTAATTTTTCTAGCAGTAAATATAGCCTATGTTACTCAAGGTGAATGTAAATTTCCAATGGTGAAATATTTTTGAAATCGGCACAGTAATTTTTGTGTTTATTCATTACAAACATACACATACACAAAAATAAAAACTTTCCTCTTTATAATATTATATTATTATTATAATTATATATATAGTGTATATGTAGATTGGCAAACAAATTCTACGAATAGACCTGGATCATTGAATTACAATATTTAGAAGAAAATACAACGGTACCTACTGTCCCAGTTCGCAATACAACCAAAAAGTGTAAGTGTAAACCGAATAGTCCTGTCGCGTTCCAGATTAGTGAGCAGCGTGGTTAAAAACGGTTGCCTACTGTGACGGTGGAAGATCGGATGTGGATTGAAGAGCGTTCACTTGTCCGGAACAGGGAATCGGATTCATTTCGATTCGATCGGAACGGTTTTAAAAATTCGTTCGGTTTTATTCTTCTGTTTCGATACATGCTCTACGGTGCTACTGCTTGTGATCGTCCAGTTTCAAAACTGGTATTTTTTAAAGTAAAGTCTTTTTATGCGGATAGGCTGAAGTGGAAATAGGTAGGACGCTTGGAGAATGGATGACGGCAGATGGACAAGGGCAATCAATGGAGGCCCAGAGATGCTCGAAAGTCAAGAGGCCGACGTTGGTCAAGCAAGTGCACGATAACTGAATGACATCGTAGACGTAGCTGTGAACCTTTGGATGATGCATGCAAGGGACCAAAAAGAGTGGTGTTATAAAGAGGAGGCCTATACCCAACAATGGGTGTTAACGGGCTAAATTATGATGATGAAGGTTGTTTGAGCTGAGCAGGTGAGGTCGGCTTAGGTTTGAAGATGGAGGTTGGAACCCCTTAGACCTTTAACTTTACAAGGTCAAACCTTTAGCAATCATTTCAAACAACTCTCTTAGAAAAATAATCAGCAACTCAAATAAAACAAACTCATTGAATATTCGCCAACTATACGCTAGATTGAACTAGAAAAGCGTTTCATTAATTTTGGTATTGACTGGTATTTGATCGAGCCCTGGCCTTCGCCATTAGGAATTCGAAAGGATACGCACTTAGATCTGAATAGGAAACTCAATTAGGAAATGCCTACCCGAGTCACAGAAAAGATATTTCAGCAAGTCTATTTCTTTGAACTTCTTAGATATTCTAATAAAACATCTCTGACCCACCCTTTTTGCAAAATTAACTACAACCTGTTTGCTGTGTTAAAAAGTTATTTAAATGATATTTAAGAAGACAAAATCATCATCAGTGATCGGAATAGGTAGAGTGATTTGGGGTCAATGGTCTCAAACATGCATATTAACATGGACATGCCTCCGGGATTCCGATATTTTAAAATTAATAAGACATTTTTTCCGGGATTTGTAAAATTATTACGTGGAAGTGTAAGATGAGAAACGTACAAGCAAGGTTTTTTCTTAGAACTCGTTCAGCGCCCTAGAGATGGCGTACGTAACCGGCATTTTTAGTAAAAAAAACTGAGATGTTCAAACTATAGAAGTAAAAGCCTGACAAAGTAATAACCAGGTTAGTAAAGAAGAGCACTTTATAATATTAGGTACCTACTAGTCGGCAAACAGGGTCTTGTGTATTGGCTTCTGAATCTTCTTAAAACGACAAATTTGGCTTGTATTAACGGACTTCCATTTGATTTTCTTTGATTGGATTGGACAAATTTGTATTTATTTTGTATACCAAAGTTTGGGTAAGTTTTATTATTATTTTTCCTAGTTAGTAGCTTTTAAGGCTTTTGTAGATGCATTATATAATGAACATTTTAAGTCGCTTCTTCAATTGATTATACTGTTATTCATACGATGAGTCTTTAATTTTTAGTTCATAAATAGAGGAAATCACAGTGAGCTTAGCATAAATTAAGCTAATATTAGCTAATGAGAACAAAATAATTTCAAGTGTTTTTCTATGTAATTAACTTTCTTTAAATCAACTATGGTATGCCAATTGTCCACGAATGTTAGTTTTGAAACATTTTAATCATTGTTTTAGGTGTAAAGAGGTAGCATCTTTCTTTTCGAAAGAGTTTAATCATGGCAAACGTCAAGGCTGACACAGTACAAAAATGGATATCGGTATATCCATAGCTACTTTACGATCATGCTAGTGGTATAATACACTGCACAAAGTGCGAGAGCCACGTTAATGCTACGATTAAAAGCAACATTAAAAGACATATGGAAGGCACAGTTCATCAAGGAAAGATAACGCAGCCGCAAAAGGACTTTTATTTTAAACTTATTAAGTTCTTGATCCTGTACAACACTCCGTGGGCTCAAATGAAAAATCCAGCTTTCATAGAGTTCTTTAAAAATACGTGTGCTCTACTTGATGTGTTTGTACTAATCGTAAAGTACCCGATAAATCACTGTTACGAAAAGTTTATTTGGACAAGTTTTTTAGGAATAAAATCAATTTGATTCATGAAAATACTAAAAATGAGAAACTGCATTATTTATTATTTATATTTTTTAAGACACACAAAGCCGCAGGCAAAATGTAGTATAGATCTTATAATTGTGATTGTACTTGTTATATTTACTTATGTTATTATTGTTATGTTTACTTGTGCTGCTTTTTAATCCAATTTTTACCCGGTCAATTAGTTGAAAGATTATAAAAAGATTGTTAAATAATAGTAGGTATTTTCTCATGGAAATGTTTTTTCTCGTGATTAAGTGCGTAGGAATTTACGCAAAGCAACTTACCAAAGCTTAAAATCAATTGAATTAATTTTAAGGAAGCACATGCTCCAAAACCTTTGCTGACAAACATTTTTGTTTATTCAAGTGATAAATATAAATCTGTTTTATACGTAGATAATTTAAATCGCTTCCTTGAAATTTTAAATGTAGTAGTCACTAAATTATTAGTTTAATAATAATGGTGAAATCAATCTCCTGTATATCGAAAATTCCCGGGAAATGGGCACGTCCGTGTTATGATATCATGATGCAAGTACCAAAAATCACTCTACCTATTCCGATCACTGATCATCATCATCATCACCATCATCACTACCATTGGTCTATAGTGGATATAGGCCTCCTCTAATGAGCGCCATTGCGCAATGTCCTCAGATCAACGCATCCAGGTTCTACCAGCAGCCTTGCACAAATCCTTACTCCCCCTGGCCGAAGGGCGTCCTACGCTACGTTTGCTAAACCGCGGTCTTCACTCAAGAAATCATGTACCCAACAGTTGTTCGGCAGTTATGGCCAGCCCACTACCACTTCAGTGAGCTATGTCAACAACTTTAGTACTATGTCGGATAAACTCGTTACGGATTTATCCTTCAGAGAAACTCCGAGCATAGCTCGTTCCATAGCTCGCTGAGCGACTTCAAACTGGTGGACTAGCCGTACGTAGCTGTACGGAAGAAGTGCAACAGTGCAAAAAATAAGCTGATGATGATGATGATGATGATTTCTTAAGTTCTGTAGTGTTTTCATAGTCATAAGAAAATATCTCAATTTTAGATGTCATAAGAAGTAACATATGGATTTCACGAGTATCTTATTTTATATTAAAGTCATCATCCACCAAAAAAAATCAATGATAAAAACAACAACACCAGCCTATATCATTCCACTGCTGATGATAAGTCTCCCCTTATTGATAGGGGGATCTCCAAGCTGGTCATGCGGGTAGGGGATCACAGGGCACAGCTGCTGGCCGCGGACGGTCAGGGAATTTGTCTGTGCTGTGTCAGGGAGTTGGACTGCAGTTGGACGTTGACTGATGTTAAGCTGCGCTTTGCTCCAATCAGCTGGCTGTCTAGTCCCGTTTGTTAGTTAGTAGGGTGCACGACGAGCATGTGAGGTTGGCTTGAGTTCCAAAGGTGGCGGTAGAAACCCCTTACACAGATCATTAATTTAATTATAATTTACAGTTTGTCCCAAATAGTAAGAGTCCTTAGACATTTGAAACTAGCACGATGACAGCAGGCTTCGGGGCCAGCCGGAAAACCAGCTCGGGCATGACGCTCCACGCCTAGTCCTGCGGCAGGTGCGCCGTTGTGTTTTCAGCACTCAAAGCCTTAAGAATATAGATTTGAATTGTTGTTGTGCTTCTACAGTTTCATATAAACTGTTGCAGCGTTTATGTAGCCACAAATGTTCATGATAACACCAATACCGTAATCCAATTTTAATTGAACTCACTTGTTTGTTTAGTGGATTCCGAGTGGCTTCTGTAATTGAGTTTCATTATACATTCTAGGATGTAAAGAAGGCCCTGATAAAGTGGTGCCCAAAAGGATACAATAGAGGGCTTTGCAGACTAATAGCCAAGTGGATGACCGAAATCATTGCCCTACAGGGAATGACCTGGATGAATATACCGCAAAACCGTTTGCAATGGCGTTTGAGGGAGAATGCTTATGCCCAGCAGTGGCTTTTGAAAAGCTGAAAAAAGGAGAATGATGCATTCAAGTCGATTATTTTTAAGATAACTAGTGGTCACAGCTTTATCACTCCCGTTTTTTTAACGGAAACGCTCATTATAATATCTATGAATCATTATTTTTCTGCTTTTGACGCAAATTTGGCACAACATTACTTCCACTCACTTCTATCAGCCGCCAAATCTGTGCCTACTCCATTCACAAAATAGTAAAAAGTTATGAAAGCTACGTGTTTTACACGTTGCTAAATTATGAACTTTTTAGGTATTAGCTATTTTGCTTATTAGGTATTTTTTTTTTATTATAACGCTGGACATTATTAAACAGCATCATCTAGCCCAAAACTAAGCAGAGCTTGTTATCAATATAAGTTAAGTTATATCTTGTTATGGGAACCACGACTGATGTACTTATTTTTATTCATAGAAAAACCCAATTCCGAGAAAAATATTTGCAAATTGTGATTTGTCTCGCGGCGGGAATCTTCTGCGTCACATGCCTTCGCCCACTGCGCCACAGAGATCGTCTGATTCTAAGAATGGTAATCAGAAACAGTAACACTAACTAATTTACCAACTGTATTCAAGCACTTTTAACGCGTTGTGTTATTGTTAGAGCAAAGTACAATCCAACTTGAAATCATAAATGTAAAAGTGGTGAGGATGGATGTTTGTTGAAAAATGACAAGGCTTAGATAAGAAGTATCCTATACTACTAATATTATATATGTGAAAGTTTGTGAGGATGGATGGATAGATGTTACTAAACGGCTAAACGGATTTGGATGAAACTTGGGATTGTGACTTGGATAAATACAGACTACTGTTTATTGAGCTACCATGCGAGCGAAGCCGCGGCGGAAGTATGTAAAAAATAGCTTTTTAAGAATTCAGAACTATCACCTTTTTTGAAGTGGATAATAATTGGCACGGCATGGTATCGGTAATACAGTTTAAGATAAATCATGACTCTTAAACATTATTTAATTAAATTAACCTTTATTGACAGACCTAGCTGTGAAGCTTTCATCCAAAACCCAATATTAAACATTCAGCTTTACAACACTCGAAAATCCAAACCAATTCATCCGTTAAAGGTACATAGTCAATTGAATTGTGGTCTCCGCGGATACAATCATTGATTCGTGTAATCGCTTCGAAATAACAAAATTAAATGAGTTTATATTATTTTGACGACCTCTGTGGCGCAGCGGGGGAAGGTCCGCCTGAGACGCAAAAGGTTGCTGGTTTGATTCCCGCCGCAGGACCAATTTTTTTTTTGCGTGTTGGTATTATATACAAAAATAATGTCCTAAACTCTGCTTAGTTTAGGTCTACATGATGCTGTGAGTTGGAGTGAAAATGGTGGGGTGACGATTTGCGAAAGGCTGCAGGAAGAAGCTGGACGCGTCGAGCTCAGAACAGGGCGCAATGGCGCTCATTAGGCTCCCTAAATGTCCTATGTCCAGCAGTGGACTGCTATATCAATCAATCAATCAATAATTTATTAGTATACGACCTATCTAAGTGCAATGACTATTGTCATTGCAATGACTATTGTCATTGCACTTAGATAGGTCGTTAATGAACAATAAAAAAATTATGATAGGTCGTTAAATAACAATAAACAATTAATAAAATTTTATCTAAATATCTTAGTCTAGTTTACTTCTACTAACAAAAATATATCAATAATAGCAACGTCATCATGAAAAATAAACATTTTCTTATCAGCAAAATCCTCGTCTATATTATAAAAGCTTATATCTATTAACTGTTAATTAAATTTCAAGCATGTTATATTCTTCATAGGGTCAGTTTTTTTTTATTAAATAGAACATACAAATGAAATGCAGTAAAATAATAGCTTTTTGACACCTTATCTGATCTTATCTTATCTTAGCTGATGATGATGATTATAATGATGTTTTGTGATAGTATCCATTATTATTTATTTATTTAATACAAATAATGTTCTTATTTAAAAAAAATCACACCCTACTGATATTATGTGGTTATAGTTTGTAAAAAAATGAGAGAAGTAAAATGTAAAATTTTTGTTAATCATTCACGCCGGATTATCCTGAAATTTTGTGCGTACTTCTAGACCGAGAATAACATAAAGGCTACTTTTTATCCGGAACCCATTCGAGCGATTCCGCGGGCGGAAGCTAGTTGAAAATAACATGAAATAAATATCCAACAATCACATAACCTTCACTCACACAATGGGACAACAGCCAAAGCTGGAGCAAGTATTAATCTGCAGATCTTAAGTACATTTTTTCCCGGGAGTCGAACCTGCATGCAATCTTATGCGTCTCTTAGCACTCTGATCGCCCAACGCACCAATGATGATGACATTTTGAGTAACAAAGTACCTAATTGTTTGAAGACTTACTTCTGTTTTGTTTCTTTTTAGAAAAAATATCATATCAGCTGCTTCGACATT
Organism: Horisme vitalbata; assembly: GCA_951804965.1. NCBI lineage: Eukaryota > Metazoa > Arthropoda > Insecta > Lepidoptera > Geometridae > Horisme > Horisme vitalbata. The sequence continues at coordinate 12,242,712 of OX638088.1, read as the reverse complement.
ATCTTTCCTTGTGAAGCAAATTTTTTTGATTAAGTTGTACCTACGAGGGATCATAATAATAAGAATATTTTTTTATGTTTGGTTGAAATTCTGATTTGTTATCTCTATGGGAGATTTGGTCCCTCAGCGAAGTTCAAAAAAGCCTTTAAATAAATATAAAAGTGCGATACCGCTCATTGTACCTTTTATTTTTTAAGAAACTGTCATTTTGTTTCTGATGATTCTAAAATTAAGGTTAACAATATAGCATTTTCAATCATTCATTAATTATATCACTTCTTAAAGAAACTCGGAAGGATATAGATCTATCCAATACAAAAAGGTCAAACGAAGGTTCGTTTGATCTCGAATTAGATAAATAACAAAAAAAAATACAACCGAATTGAGAACCTCCTCCTTTTTTTGAAGTCGGCTAAAAATACCTGAGCGCATAATAAATGAGGATAAGTATTTTTTGTTCTGTAAACACTTAAAACTACTTTTACTAGAAAAATGTTATTACTCTGTTGAATAATATCTTTCCGACAAAGGATCATGACGTCCTGTGACATTTCAATTTGTATGATAAATAAGTATAGTTGAATAAGTGGTTATTGACATTGACATTAATTTTTATTTGTATTTTTCCATTTTTTATTTTAATTTGACATTAATTTTTATTTGTATTTTACTCTAATAATAAATTTAATTTTAAATAACCTTTATTGTCTTGATTATGTACTACTTTTATTTTATTTTATTACGTAATTACATCATTTTTAGTATCAATTATTATGTTATTATACAAAACATATTATTAGCATTAAATTATGTAAAAATAGGCTCAGTAAAATTGCAATACCCTAACAGGATGCATGTTTAAACTATTAAGCTACCTACTATCTACATGTAAGCAAATAAATTAATATAAAGAATATATAAAGAATTCATTTGAAGTAAAGTGACGCTATGTCTTAAGATAGAGCACTATGGTCCAGAAGACACCTCTAGACTTAAATATTACTGGATTGTAGTTATCAGGAAAGTCAGTAGCCGGTAGTGGCCAATCCTTGGCAAGTCGCGTAATAAAAGTAGAAGAGAACCGTTTAGTGTAAATAAGCTAGTAGGTATTCCGATCAACTAACTTACACTACTCGCAACGTATCTTTGTCTCTCTGAAGTTGGCTGCAAGTAGCGACGTAGCTCATTTTTAAGCTATTGCATAGCTTCTATCGAGGGCCTTGAGCGCGGGGACCGAATCCAGAAATTCCGTAACGAAAAAAACCTCACGCTCCCCACTCCGACGGGCACGGAGGTGTGGCTTGAAGGCCGTGCATTGTCTAACGTCGTTTGTTTTCGGCAGTCTTCGACACGGTGTTTGTGTGCGTGCAACTAGACGTATTGTACGACTCTACGAAGCTCGCATGAATCGAGACGAGCTGCTCCGAAATCGGACGAATACATAAGCAGCTGTTTATGAGAAAGTATATCCCTTCATATAATTGCATAAGTTGATACAAAATGCTATGCAATAGCTTTACCGCGGCAGTCCCCGAGTGCCACACGTCTTTTTTTTATTGGATCGTTAACCGACTTTGAAAAAGAGGAGATCCTCAATTCGTTGGATTTTTTTTTATTTATTTAAATGATGAGTAGATGAGTAGGTACCTATTTTTGTCATTAAATTAAATATCTAACGTTTATTTTTCGCATTTTAGGGCAGATAAGAAGTGTTTTTTAGTGAGTTTTATTTTTAAGTTTTACTGGCATTGGTCGAAACGTTTGCCAAGCCTAAGTTAAGAACAGAGGGACAACGATTCGTTTTGACGATTGTTTGTACTAGGAAGGTAGGTACTTACATTTTGGATAAGTTGTTTCTCTTCTATCCCTGTAAGAAGAGCACGGAGACTTGTATGAACTACTTGTATGATGATTAAACATGGCCTTTTATTTCACTATCTGTAGAATATAGGTTTTTTTGTGGAATTAGTTTTCCGATGCGTCAAACAACTTTGAAACTATATAGGACACTCGTAAAAATTTTTGATGATTTAGTACCATAGAATACACTTCTCACAAATATGTACTAAGATACGAATATACTAGATAACTTTTATTCATCTGATTAGTCTCCAATAAGTCCATAAAATATTGTCAAAAAGAAACTTCCAAATCACTGTAGAACACTAAGTCATCATTCACAAAGTCCTTTTTTCCAACAATTTTTAAACAATTAAAAAAAAAACGATGTTCTTGTATTATTTCACTGGAAAATCGCGATTAAATAACAAATTCGGTGCATCTTCTGCCCGCGCATCGTATGCGTCGAGTCGCGACCAAATAACATCTGGATACGAGCGTTATTTTTGTTTTACCACACGCTGTGTATAAACAAAACTTTTCGGATTACTCATAAAGATTTTTGAGCCAAGCAGGTGGCTTAGCACCGTTTTATCTCTTGACATGCATCTTTTTCTTTATATTTATTAGTTTAATAGTCTACTGCATGACTAATTGGCATTTTATAATTATCATGTCTTAATGTGTCAGCTCTTCGCCCGCACAAGGCAGGGATGACGACTGGGTCAAAAAATAACAATTCTAATTAGTCCGTCAGTTATATTAGAAAAAAATACTGGACACGTATTTTTTTATTTATCGAATCAATAGAAATTGACGGAGCTAAAGAACGTGAAAGTTCGGGAGTGGGGGTTCGTGACGTCACGCCTAGGTAAAAAATGTAGTATATCGTGAACTTTATCGCAGTATATCTTTGTTATTTTTTGTTTAATTGTCAAAAGAATAAAAACGTGTCCAATATTTTTTGGAAGTGTAAATAACGTTCTATAATTAGAATTTTTCAGTCGTCTAGCCAGTAGTCGTTGTCCAGACGATTCAATACAACACACACCATAAATTTTACCACAATTCGAGTTCTAAGAAGTTGTATGTAAACGTACCTATTTTTTAATTATTAATGTTTTTGACCAGGTATAAGGAACGTAATTTATTTAAAATAGATACATTTTTAATTATTAACGTTATTTTTAAAGAGTTTTATTGAATATGTAGTTTATTTCAAAATAGTTTTAGACAAATGAAAGACGATATAAGAAAGGAGCTAGTTTTGGGATGACGTGTGTACTGTGTAGTTAGGTTTCACACGTAAAGTCTAGGGTGATGCACAGACATAACACAAAAATGGGTTTTTCGTCGAATCAGTTCGATTTGAAAAGCTTTTCTTCTAAATAAAGGTAAGTTGCACATGATCGCGAATGATGCCAGATAATTCCGCATCGGATAATGAAATTTTGTTTTAATATAAACATTAATATCATATAGATTCATTCGGAGAAAATTATGCGGACGATAGAACATGAATTGGCCACTAACTCATACCAAGAGGAAGAAGAAGAAGATCGTCATAATGGAAGATGAAAAAAAAATATAAACATACAGCTGAAATGTACAGTCGAACTGTTTCCTTTCTTTGAAGTTGCTTAAAAAGGCGCTTTAGCTTTTAGTAAACAACTGCCGCATCAAAAATCTAAACACTCACTATCCCAGTGCGGCTTAAATAAATTCATACCCAGAAAAACAACAAAAATACGTGAGCAAAATTAGCCAACAGCAATTTATTAACAGTGATCCCGGAACAAGAGCCTACTTAATACTGTCTAATTGAATTTCATTATTGTTTATTATTGTTCCAAGTCAAAGCATTTGAGACGAAGATCTATTTTGTTTTATTCTTGTTACGTTGGAGGTGGAATAATTAGTAACAAGTAGGTATGTACCTACCTCCCTACGTGGGTACTATCGCGATTTGCCCCTGGTAAAGTTGCTTAGGTTTTTTTCCATAATAATAAGCAACAAAATACAAATTATCAGAATCAGATTGACTGTTGATATACTCTTACTAATATAATACAAATTTATTTGATTTAAAGTGTTGATAAGTGCTTAGTCCGGCTTTGTAGGCACACAGACTATGAGTAAAAACCATTACCACAATCTTCAATGATTTGAAAAACGATCACGTGTTAATGTTGCGGGTATGCTTAACAGATCTTTTAGTCTAATATTAATGAATCATAGAGCCTTCATATAGCTATAGACGTGGTTCTTAAAATCTTTTAAGATTGTGCGTGATAGTTTCATATATAGAGTGTGTTAGTCTGGCTAAGCAGGTACTTAACTAGACATCATCATCCTCGTCATCCTAAAGCAGTCAACTGCTAGACATATGCTTCCTCTAATGAGCGCTATTGCGCGTTGTTCTCAACTCAACGTATCCAGCGATGTATCCTACACTACGTTTGCCAATTCTTCTCATACTGGCTGCAAATAATCATGTGACATCCATGACGTTACAGTAGGTAGTTAGTAATTGACGGTCAGGGTCAATTCATATTAGCGCACCACAGATATAGGAAGACAACTAGATAAAGTCTTAAAATTCAATACGGCTGATATCTACTTTCTTATGTCCAATATCATCAGTTAGAAAGGGATGCATACATATATCAATGCGAATTGGGCGCTCGAACAAATTTCTATGCAGGTTCATACAGATGCCCTGGTACGAAGTCGTACGAAGTCGCAGAAATCGCATTGAGATAAAGTATGCATCTCTTTCTAGCTAACATAAAATATATGGACATAAGAAAGTAGAGATCAGCCGTATGAGTTAGAGCATAAATGAATTTTAAGACTTCTTCTATGCTTTTACTCCTATTTCTTTGTAGCGCACAGTAGAAGCGTATCAAAGCGTCCAGTTCTTCACAATCAAAGCGAAGTTGCACGAATACACGCGTATTCGCGCTCCAAATTATCCAAACCCTAGATAATATAATGCAGATCATACAAACACTTATTTATCGACGGGAATTGAACCCACACCCTTCCGCGTCTCAGGAGAGTTTTCGCCCGCTGTGCCACTGTTATCGCTTATTACCTTATTAGACAGGTGATACAACATTATCTCACTGTTGATTTATGTTTGAAAATTGCTCTCCGTTCACACTATACCAACACAAGACATCATTTTCACACACTTCCCACTATCGGCCTAATATACCGAGCATAATTATTATTTGATCAATTTCTAACAGATAAATAAACTGGCTTTATAGTATGGTGACAGTAGCTCTGCCTTTCTGAACTGTACATATGTAGATCACAGGTTCGATCTCCATCTAGGATAAACATTTGTGTGGTGAACATGGATGTTTGTTCTGTGCCTGGGTCTTTATATGTATCCTATCTATATTTATCAATCCATCTACCCTTAATATATCAAGGCTTCGCCTACTTGTCCTGTATCTGGGTGTTTTATTATGTATATTATTTTTTCTCTACTACGTATTTACTATATATTTATATTATCTCTACTACTCATAGTATAGCCTCGGTCTAGTTTGGTATCAGTTGATTGTGTGAGATATCCCGTATACTGATTTATTATTTATTTATATAAACATAGGCATGTTTTTTTTATATTTAATGACTTATTTCTGGACTTCGCATTCCCCGTTTTACCGTCGAATTGCTCTCCAAAAGCTAGATACAATCTCCATACAGAGCGTAATAATAGAGAAATATCCATGGTTCGGTTTCAAAACGTCCTAAAATATGCGTATTTAATATTGAGGAGCATTTGAACTGGTAATTTATGTTCAATACAACTGCAGCCAACATTTCAAATTGAAAATGTGAATCTGAGAGTGTCCAACGTTGGTTTAATATTGAAAATTTTCTGATTTCCAATTAAAACATATGCCAAAATTGTAAGCTTTTCAGGCGTTTTGAGCATTATTTTAACGAACATGCAAGTATATTGCCGAAACTCGCAACTACTAGGTAGGTACATGTCGGCGCTTCTGTGAACTGCGAAGTTATTGAAAGTAAAAGAAAAAAATAAGGTTAAAAGTTCCCAAAACTCGCAGCTATAATTACGTCCTTTTAAATTAAACGAAACTAGACAAATGTTACTATTGAACAGTTAAGTTAATGTATACTCATCATCATCAGCCTAAAGCAGTCCATTGCTGGACATAAGCGCCATTGCGCTCTGTCCTCAGCTCGACGCGTCCAACTTCTACCAGCAGCCTTTTTCACATCAACACTCCATCTAGACGGATGTAGTTATACTACGTTTTCCGTGTCATGGTTTCCACTTCGGCAGATATGGTCAGCCTACTGCCATTTCAGCTTACGAATTCTCTGAGTTATGTCGACAACTTTATTCTATTCTATTATATTTATATTCAGATAGTCTCGTAGCAGATCCTATCCTTCAGAGAAACTCCGCGCATAACTCGTCACACAGCTCGCTGAGTTACTTTGAACTGGTGAACTAGCCGTACCGCGAGTGTTCACGTTTCGGCTCCGCATGTCTCCGTAATTTATACTAAATACTAGCTCTTATTTGCTCAACTTTTTTTCATGTTCATACATTTTCGCGCGCTATCAGTTCTGTTACTACTCTTCAGTGTAATTGTTTATTTCTGTGCGTTTTGGCAACATTTTTAACGAGTGCACAGAATAAATAGCAAAGTAATAAAGAACGTTGAAAAATAAACCGGCACATACGATATTTGGCCGCGCGCTCTAAAAGTTTTCAAATAGTTATTTTTATATTGGACACTAGCTTGTACTTTGGCTTTTCTTGCGTAGTTTTCGAAAATGGAAACCAAATAAAACAGAAGAGGAAAAATGATCCGACCTTTATAAAACACAAATTTCTGCCCGCGGCTTCTCGTGCTTAGTACCTGGATAAAAAGTAGCTTGTGATAATCTATATCACAAACAATGTATATTCATCCACATCTGTTCAGCCATTACGGAGTTGAATGGGCACAAACATATATAAAATTTTCGCATTTCTAAAATTAGTATTATTATTAATATTATATTTATTATTATAATAATCACTAGTATTATAATTATCTTTTAGAGACATAATGAACGCTTAAAATGAGACTATTTTTTAGCATGCACTAATTTTTTATCATTTTTTATCATCAGGCACATAAAGTAGATGCACTTAATACACAATGGAGCTTTTGCTTCATTTTCCATTATAAACCTTTTTTTGATATTATCCACATCCACATCAGCCTATATCAGTCCACTGCTGGACATAGGCCTCCCCTAATAAAGGGGGATATACCCATAATCCCCACGCTGGCATGCGGGTTGGGGATCGCAGGACACAGCTTCTCGCACCACCGACGCTGCTGCCCGTCAGTGGCCAGGGGATTTAGCTCTGCCGATGTAGGCTGTGCTATGCCGCAATCAGCCGGCCGCCAGAGCCCCGTTCGTTGTTTAGCAGGGTGCACCACGTGCAGGTGGGGTTGGCTTGGGTTCCGAAGATAGGGGTTGGTACCCTGTACACCCCTTTTGATATTATACATAATAATATTATACTTATAATGATCTTATCAAAACCTCATGTTCCCCTTTTAATATGAGTCTTATGGAACAAGGATATTTGAAGTTCTACATAATTGAGTAGAAAAGTCTCTAACTTTGATGACGAGAAAATTACGACCTTTGATTACAGAATCGTATTCTTAAATTTATAATACAGATGACTGGCCTCATCTGAGCTCAGTTGGTCTGCTCTACCTTCTGAGCTACAGGCCACAAGTTCAAGGCCCGCCCTGGATATTTCTATTCAGATATTATGTATTCAGTGTGGTGAATGGAATGATGATGGTTCTATGTTTGGCTGTTATAAAACTATCTATTGATGAAGTTTAACAAACTCTATTATCCATAATACAGATTCTTTTTTCTGTATATAGGTTGGTAGATAATAATTTAATTATTATATAGAGTTTGACATACAATAGCACAGGTAAGTAAAAACATGAAATAAAATGAACAAGAACAGAAAACAAATAATAGATTATAAGTAGGTACTTAGGCAGTTCATACTATAAAAAATAGGTAAATGTGTTAAAACGAAATCAAGGTAAAATAGGTTATCATTTTGTTTCATTACCGTCATCATCCACAGCCCGACTTCAACCACTACTGGGTATAGGCCTCCCTTTGTTTGTGTATTACCTCACAGTTCAAAGCTCGTCTCATCCAAAACACGACATGGTCAGGGTTAATGGGTTGTGATAGCTGGGCAACTTCTAGAGATGCTTAGATAGAGGGTACAATAGCGCCCTGCACACGTAAAGTTTGGACCGCGGGAAACAGTACGCGCCATTCCAACCCGCACTCCGAAACGAATGTGTAGATGCACGGGGCTGATAGTCCGATCTGGCATGTCGACGCGAAGGCAAATCTCACAGTTTCACGTAAGTGATCAGGCCCAGATGCGCGGTCCGATCTTTACGAGCCATTAGCACGACAGTTTGATCCGCAGTCCAAACCGTACAGATCTGACTGCGGTTTGGAACGCAGTCCCGATGCGCGGTCCGATCTTTACGAGTACAGGGCGCTTAAGAATCATTTGTTTTGTAAAGAAAATATACACGTCATGGTAAGTAAATGTGCAAAATCAGTAACTACAACCTACAGTACAATATGTGGATACCACATACTCAAATCAATGTGATCGAACTATTCGCGAGACAAACTTCGAACATATGAAGTTCATTAGTTCACTATAACTACCAGACGGTCCCTTCTATATCAAATTTAAACTTTATCGTTAGACATCGCTGAATTTGCTTTGAGCAGGTTCTCTATTGAAGAAGTTTATTGTTGATCGCCCTTTACCCTGTATCTTATCTTTATTACAAGTACTAGATATAAGGTGTCACTTACTTTCTAACTTACTTTGAAACTAACAATAGGGATGATGCCTGGGTAGAAAAACAATAATTATAATTAGTCCGTCAATTAGACTAACAAAAAATATTGGACACGTATTTTTTATTTTTAAAATCAATGGAAATCGACTAAGTTATAGAGCGTCAAAGTTCGGGAGTGGGGGTTCGTGACGTCACTTGTATGTAAAAAGTGTACTTATCCGTGACGTCACGCGGAACTTCAACTCACTATATATCTTTGTCATTTTTACTTTAATTGACAAAAGAAAAAATACGTGTCCAATATTTTTTGATAATGTAAATAACGGACTAATTAGAATTTTTTAGGCATCTAGCCTATTCAAATTAATAAAAAGTTTTCTTACAAACAGCCGTAAAGTAGAAAAACAATCGCTATTATTTTTGTAAGCACTATATTATTTATTTATTACGTAGGTACATGTATACATTACCACACCAGCCTATATCAGTCCACCGCTGGATTTCCCTAATAAAGAAAGATATGCCCATAATCCACACGCTGGACATGCGGGTTGGGGATCGCAGGGCACAGCTTCTCGCACCGCCGACGCCACTGCCCGTCGGTGGTCAGGGAATTAAGCTGTGCCGATGTTAGGCTATGCCATTTAGTTAATAAGACTATAAATGGTCTTACTTAGGGCGAAAGCGGACGGTCTGCTAAAGGCCGGTCCAACATTTGATTTTATATACAGACTTAGGCTATGCCATTTAGTTAATAAGACTATAAATGGTCTTACTAATAGGGCGAAAGCGGACGGTCTGCTAAAGGCCGGTCCAACATTTGATTTTATATACAGACTAGCTGACCCGCCCGCAACGTCGTTTGCGTGTTAACATTTTTTAAAGTACGTGTTTTTATTCCCATAAACGAACATGGTTATTTTATACATAGCCCTAACTATGTATGGAATAAAAAGTAAGTACAAAAATACATTACCTATATTACCAGGTTAGATCCGGGTGGGTACCATCCATTTTATAGTTCCATTTTTCTGATGACGTAAACAAATGACTGCACTTTTTTTTATTTATATTATATATTTCCCAATAAATCGCGCGTCACTTTTCTCAACTTCCCACAAACCCCATCCCTCCTTGCTCTTATTTCCTAAAACTCCACTAAAAAATTACGTACTTAACATTACAAAAAACTATTACGAATGAAATCTGATAACAGATTCAATTCGACAGAATCAATAACTTGAGAAAAATAAAAAATAAAGATTAATGGTAACATAATACATTTTCGGTACATAAGATACACAATACATGAGGTTTATGCGTAATAAGTTAACAAATAATTGTACCTAAGGGAGCTCTGTTCCCCGCACTAGGTCTCTAGTGAGCCTGTTTAGCGAGGTCTCAGCGATTCCTCTTGGCCTCACTATCGTTAACTTAAATTAATCCTCTACACAAACTGTTTTCAGATCTGTGTTTCAGTTTTACTAAAGATTGGATAATAATTTACAGTGACTAAATGGCAATGTTTAAGTACCTACTTAAATATTTAACTATATAGAAGACTAATTAAAAAAACAAAAAAAATAGAGATAAAAGAAAATCTATATTATAAAAGAGAACTATCCTCACTCACTCACTCACTGACACACTCATCACGAAATCTCAGAAACTACAGGGCCTAGAGGTCTGAAATTTGGTACAGGCAGTCTTTAAAGAGGGTGAGCGCTCACTAAGAAACTCAGTGTTTGAAAACTCATTCCAATTATATTCAAAAAACGTTGTTCTTATTTAAAGGCACACACAGGTGCGTGGGCATATGTACGTTATTATCGGCGATAATATCAGACAATATAACAGAATATATCGCAATATCACATGCGCAAATATTGAAAATGTTTAAGTTTTTCTGATCAAGTATAGTGCCCCGATTCATGAAAATCTGACATTTGCCTGTACACAGCCACAGATATGAGAGGGGTTGTTGTACATCTGGCACAAAGTAAATTCGTCACATTTTTGAAACTCCATACATTGAAATTAAATTCGTCACATGCATTAAAAAAAGAAGTATAGGTGAATAAAGTTATCGGTCACAATTATGTCAATATTTGCGTCTACCGGAGGGCTTCAAAGTGCAATTTGAATTTCCAAAATCGAGTGGTAACTTTTTGAGATTTTCCAAAATTTGTCCAAATTCAATAATTTTCTGGATCGAGAATTTCCCAATTACTTTTTTTGAGCTCGTTATTCAAGAAACGGAAAAAAATATATCTTGAGATTGAATTAAGCTACAGCTTGAACCATCTTAGGAGGCAGACGGACAAAAACTGTAGGCAGTAGAAGGGCCTTTACGCGCAAAGCACTCTGCGCTCCGTTCACTTTTTCGTCAGTACATTATAGTAAAATTTTATAATGTGCTTTATTTCTAAATTACATTTTCAATGCCTTTGATTGTTGCGCGTAGTGTGAGATCTGTAGAATTTTAGTACATTATGTATTAGGACGGCTTAAAAGTTACATACTGAATTGGGACGCATTATCGAAATTAAAAACGCATGCGATATTATCGCCGATAATAACACACCTGTGTGGAAACGTGACCGTGGACCTGCCTTGAAAGCTTGGTGCAATTACTCAATTACTTGGATACTCTTTAAAATTGGAATGTCAAATAAAAAATAACATTTAAATCGGATTAGAATTCGAAATTTCATTTTCATTCATTTGTTCATTTATTTGAATACCACGGGGGTAGCTAGTTGTTTTTTTTACATAAAGACTTGAGATTTTTCACAGACTATAACGAAAATAAATAATCACATAAAGCGCTGCTGCTTTTTGTAGCGAAAATGAAACTTATTTTGAATTATTTAAGCTTATCCAGCTTTATTAATAATATCTCTTTTAAGAGATAAATAAGTTTAATAAACATATTTATCGACAATACGATCTCTTAAAAGCGTACCTACCTACGTACAACGCGCTTCATGATAGGTCCAAAATAGCTGCTAAAGATAGCAGTTTTAATAAAGCTGGATAAGCAAAGCAGAGGTGGGGGAGCGAAAGAGGTCACCACAGTCGGACGACCATAATTTTTCATCTCATTAACTTCGAGGCTCTACGCGTCCTGAATGCGCATTGGGCTCATTAGCCGTAGGTACTCGATTTAGCCATCGGCCTGAAATGCAATCTATTTAAGGATGTGATGCGACCTGGGGTCTTATGCTCCAAAAAGTTTGAATTAATCTCATGTATGAACAATGTGATGACCGAAAGAAGCAAAAGAGGTATGCCAGGATAGCAAGAGGGAGATTCGTAGTCACTGGTGGCAATTCGCTTGGCACCAAACTAATAATTCCTATTCGGTTGTTGCCAAATTAGCGTAAATTTAAGGCAATTGTTCTTAAAATTCTGTCAATATATTAGAAAGGCTATTATAATTTATTTTACTTGTTTTTTATGAAAAAATGTAGAACTTTTATCCTTAGTGTTAGCGCCATCTACTGCAATACACATTCAGACTACACATAAATATTGTATTTTATTTAATCTATGAATCCCATTCCATCCTTCATTCCCTCCGAACGAAACGAAACGTCAAGAGGAGCCATTCATCGCTCCCAATCGCCGGCCGGCGCAATCATTCTTCAAATACTGTGCTCCGCTGTTTTCTACAAATAATTATCTAAATAAGTACAAACAATCCATAAGAAGAAATAAAGCCATCAAGTTTCCAAGTAAGTTTCGTTCAAATTCCTTCCTACTTTCTATATATAATCCACCACTTAGATTTAATCATTTGAATGTATAATCATATAATTTACTCAGCACCTGAAAAGGTGTTTACTAAATGGTATGAATGATGACTTTATTTCTAAAATAAGACGCTTTATTGTACCTACATAACTCTTGGAACTCAACTTGAAACATCCTGACCCATTGGAATGCCGCGCTTTTCGTCACCGCGATCTAGGATTGTACACTTTTACACTACACCATCTATTATATATTTTTTTATATATATATATAAAACAATATATAATACAAGCTTGTTTTTGTGTAATTTTTTATTTGTATTTTGGATTGTGCAATCTGTTGGTAGTAGCATCCCTTAATTTTCTAGACAGATTTTTATTAAAAAGTTCGGGATGCTATTTTACGAGCTCATCGTATCTTTTTATAGAGGCTTGCATGGGTCCAAAAAAGCTTTAATATTGTTTTAGGCGATAACTGAATGGCATCCAATATTTGGGTACATAAACGTCGGTCTTCCAGCATGAGCGAATGATATTGCATACATCGTGGGTCGAAACTGGATGAGACGAGCATTGGACCGTGGATATCGGCACGCACTTTGATATCTAGCAGTGTATGAAGTCGGGCTGCGGATGATAATGATGATCTCTCTGTTTTGCATATCAAGTCTCAGTCACCTGTTTCCTTCTTCAAAATAGCTACTAAAGTTTTTCAAAACTTTTGTTGGCAAGGCAACGAAGGCATGGTGACAAATCACAAAACATTGGTCGGAACTTTATTTCAGCTTCCATTATATTCTACGGCGTTCCTCGACGCTGATTTCTGTGCCAGCACTACAATGGGAAACAGAATGCATACTTCTCTGAAAGAAAATATTTACTTTTATACACAAAAAAGTCTAGGTACTGTTATTAGTGAGACTTCTGTGGCGCAATGGATAAAGTCCCGCCTGACATGCAGATGGTTGCGGATTTGATTCCCGTCGCGAGACAATATTTTTTATGACATGCATATATTGGTCTCGGGTCTGGATGATTTCTATTAACAAAGTGTATATGTAATAACAAAAAAAAAGTATTTAAAAGTTGTACGAGAATATCCGACATGGTTCCCAGGTTGATACAAGCACTGCATTATATAATTTATTTATTGTTAAAAAATGATTAATTAATAAAACTAGCTGACCCGACATACGTTGTCCTATCTGAAAAGGGTACCGAAGATAAATAAAGATTAAAAAAATATATGGAAATGGAAAAAGCAATCAATGAGGATAAAACAACAACAACGACAACACTACCCTACCCTACCCCTATCCTACCCCTACTCTGCCCCTACAGCTACCCTACCCCTCCCCCTAACCTACCCTACCCCTACTTTTAATATGAACGGGATAAAAAGTATCCTATGTCCTTCTCCTGGTTCTAAGCTACCTCCCCACCAATTTTCCAATTTTGTGTGTAATAATGTATACATATATATATATATATATATATATATATATATATATAATGTATATATATATATATAAAATCCAATAAACAATTTAGATCACTAAGTCCGCCCAAAACCACTAGGACGCATCAGTTCCCAGGTTCTTAGGACCTCCTGTTGCAGGTGGACAACACTTCACTCGTGTCCCAATTAGGACAAATTGACCCCACATATGCTCACACATTCTCCACATATTTAAATCTGGACTTTTAGATGACCAATGCTGTGGTGATTATGCCTGTCTGAGAAGCGAGCCAATTGGTCAGAATTCACGAACGATGAACCACGCAGTTATCATGAACTAAATACACTGTTCCTTCTGGACGCTTATCCACTGCTTGCACTGTTAATAACATTATTTCTTGCAAAACTGGCCAATTATGCGTCCACTCACTTCAACAATTTCTCCTGGTCCCATTGATGACATCCATCACCAATAACCTGAAAATAAAAACACAATATTATAAACGTATGACTGTGTTTATATAATATAAAAGGGAATAGGTTTACTAAGCACATTGTTTATGATAATCCTACTTATAATTGTCATACCACTTACCTTATGTTATTCTGCCATTTCCTCTTACATTTGATGGGTTGTAGCGTTCCGAAATGTTATTTTGCAAAACCCACTCTTTAGCTCAATTTTTCAGCTGTTATATATGCACAATTATTTTTCATAAACAAAATCAATGACACACACCCAAGACGAAACAAGTAACCTTTTGTTCTGAACTATCATTTAATACACAACTACCCTCATTAGTCCAGTGCTGCACGGAATAATTTTAAGTAGTTGCGCACTACCGTGATAAACAAATGAAAAAGTTACTAGCTGACGCATCCATTCATACCTAGACAAAATAATAAACGTATACTGTAACTTAAAATTTCGTCATAATTGCCAACCGCTAAGATAGCTCAGTTGGTTAGAGCGTCTCATTCATAAACTGGTGTGAAAAAATTGCTGGTTCGATTCCCCAGCCAAGTATAAATATTTTTGTATAAGATTTTGGCCATTTGAATATGGTAGCCTCCACGGCAGCAGTTTTAATTTATACTTGAAAGGGGTATACCAGATCGTGACGCTGTGTGTACCTATGTTAAAAAGAGGCCGATAAAACAATTCAATCATCATCATCCACAGCCAATCCACTGCCGGATATAGGCCTCCCGAAGTTTGTGCCATTCACTGGTCTTGCACTAGTCGCATCCAAAATTATTATGTATATTTTTCAAATGTAATTTATTAAAACAGCCATCTAATATTTGAATCTAAATAATAAATAATTGTCTGTGTATAGCTGCACTATGCCGCAATCAGCCAGCTGCCAGAGCCCCAATTATTAGCATCGTGCACCAAGTGCCTTCTAGGTTGACATATGTTCCGAAGACGGAGGTTGAAGTCCCTTACATCCCGCTTACTACTAATACTAAAACAGCTTAATTCTTTGACAGATTCGATTATACACTTTAAAATAAATAATCTGTTACACAAACTCAACTTCTTTAGTCTCGCACATTCTTATATCGCCATATTGATTTTGTAAAATCCAATAATAACTGCCAAGGTGAAGTTTTGCATTGAATTAAATCGCAAAAGCCCAAACTACGAAGCAACCTTCGCTAAACAACGCGCAAAGCGAAACGCTTAACAGTTTCAATTGTGTAATTCTGTGGATAATGGTGACCACTAACACTAGCTTCGCGAAGCCAAAGTGCATTACCGATTACGTTCATTTGTTCTGCTGTAGGAACAGTGCCAAAATGTCTCCGTGGAACGAACTTCCCGTAATTTCTGGTTATACCTGTACTTTTGCAATTATGACTATTTCGGCGAGGTCCTTTTGTTGCAACTACGACTATAAGATAACTTAAAAGGTTACGGTAAGATAATTGGATTTCAAGTGCACTGCTCTGTTATTTCTAATTTGCCAAATTCTGTATAGCCTGGCCATCACGAATGTTTGAAACATCCACCGTATCGTACCAAATGTGATGCATCTCAAAGTATGCGTATGCTTCACTATCGTTTCGGCGAAGGTTCATGTATTGCTTCTATTTGCCGAGTTAGAAAAACTTCTTCTTCACATTACGTAGTGAAACCGTCCAAATAAGGTAGAAATTTGTGCTTGCTATGATCTTGCTTGCTGCTTTACAACAAACAACACCAGCCTATTCAATCTACTGATGGGCCTTTGCTTATAATCCCTACGCTAGGAATGCAGGTTGATGATCTTCTCACCACAGCTTCTCACACCACTAAAGTTACTTCCCGTCGGCAAACAGGGGATTTAGCTGTGCCCATGTTAGACTGTGCTATGCCGCAGTCAGGTGCCAGATCCCCGTTAGTTATACACCAGGCTGCACCACAGGCAGGTAAGGTTGACTTGTTTTCCAATGATGAAGTTTATTTATTTATTTATATAATAGGAACGCCAACAGCTTAAATATCAATACATTGTAGAGTTATACTGACAAAGTTTTCATTCTGATAAAGAAACCAATTACAGGCGGACACAGCATTCAAGTTTAGAACCCTTTACATTGCAGCCCACTTTATGTCTAATATATCTTATCATTTTAAACTGAAATATGCCGAACATAATTTATCTTTATTACCTTCGTCAATGTCCATCATGTTTTTTTCCGTTCTTGTATTCTGAATTCAATATAATAATAATAACATTCGTGACCGTACATCAAATGTGGATTTGTAAATAACCAAACAGATATGAAGTTCTTCTAAGTATGCGCTAGTGGCTAAGTCTGGTTTCGGAGTTTTTAGGCTACCCAAAGGCCATAGAAATAGCCTTCCTTTTTCGTATGAGGTAGTGGCTAGCTCTGGTGTCGGAGGTGTAGGCCACTCGAAAGCCTTCGAGATGGCTTTATGACTGAAAAAGCCGAGGCCAACATGTTAACGGGAATTCCGAAACTCTGAAGTGCTCATGTCAGATCTAAATGATACTTATCTGTCACCATCCAAATAGTGACCGGCCGGTGTTAAGATGATCCACTAACGGCTGGTTTCTATATTATACCGTTACCGATTACGCCTCCTTTTCCCCTGAAAAACTGACAAATTTTCGACGCCTCGTTGTTAATTTTTGACAGTTTTTCAAGGGAAAACAAGGCGTCATCAGTAACGGTATAATATAGAAACCGGCCGTAAGAAAAGCGTAATATACCGCGCCAAGCGCGCTTCAAAGTTAAGAGATAAAAATAAGCTTTTATTTTTAGTTTTGGTGAAATGTTTGCACTAAAATAACCTTTCTTTTAATATAATCCTCATGTTCAACCATACTCCACATGGACACAGGTGTGCCGACCACCGTTTTACGATTATTTTTAGGAGCATATAAATAATAACTGCTATGATCATAATATTACTTAACCATCTAAGTGACCAACTCATCTACGCCTACTAGGATTTAGGTCCAAGATAAATTCAAATTCAATTTTTTGATTTCAGCTTCACATAGGTAGTTTACATGTTACAGCCATATTTAAGACACAAACAAATAAAATTGAAGAAACACTATAAAGACACAATAAAACTTAAAAAAAGAGATATCGATAAAAACATAATACATACCTCAATGGAGCACTGGATCACGATTGCACAGTGTGCACTTTCATCCACTCATGAAGGAATCATCCCCTTCCACCCTCTCCGCTTTAACGTAAAATAAATAGTAAAGAAAAAAAAAATAAAGAGCCTTGTCTTGAGAGATCTTGGACTCGGAGACAGTAGTGATTTCGCAACAGCTTATATGAAAAACTAACGTCTTAGTTTTATTTTTCGTAATAAACACTCACACAGTTCACAAAATCACTTACCAAATCTGTTTTTCGAACATTAATTATTAAGAAAATAAATAAAAAATAAACTTGGATTATGACAAGAGTATTTCTTGGTATTACAGGTATTTTAAAAGGTACTAGGTATTCGAAACACAGTCCAAAGTCCACACGAAACATTTGATTCGCTGTAGGATAGTATTACAAGCTAACGCCAGCCGCGCGGAAAATTAGAAACCTCGATATCTTCAATACCGTTCCGGAATCGTGGGATTTTGAGATGGAATCCTATATTTATGGCTTAGAAACTGACTTCTGTCTACGACTTTGCTTTAGGAACCAAATAAAAAATTGAGTCCTTTATCAGTGTATGTCAGCCGGGCTCTTAGCGATTTGTCAAAATACCTTGCCAACAACTTTTAGTCATCATCACCATCATCGTTTCAGCAATTTTCGGCCCACTTCTGGGCATAGGCCTTCTTTTGATTATGCTACTCGCTTCGATTCTGCGCTAGTCTGAGGTAGGTGCCGCCCACGGTTTTTAATGTCAGTAAAGCGAATATTGGGGCTCAAGTAGAGTTGGGCAGGACACTTGGCCAGATGGAATGAGAAAAAGTGCTGACCGAGTGGTGGCTGAGATATAGTCATAGAAATTGTAGGCCACATCCACCAATACGCAATACGCAATTTCTTAACTTTAAAAATGTGAGAACCTAGTAGAGTATAATAATTTCATTATTCCCATAGAAATACGAAGGTATATTATCATTCACCTACTTACATCTCCCCTCCAATATTTTACATTTCCAACCGAATTATTCCCATCCAAAATTTCACATAAAGTTACTCGCTTGAAGTAGGGAAATTCCATGTTAAATGAGGCACAATAAAATTGGCTGTTCATTACGTGTTGTTTCTCACACGTCGAGATATTGGCTATAGAGCTGAAGGGGCTACAGGGTGGCCCATAATTAGTAAGTGTACTTTCTTCTTAGTAGCTAGAAAGAAAAACAAATTGGCAATATTTCCTGGATTTTCAGCATTAATGAGATGTTGTATGAAAAATTTAAAATGGTTTTAGGGCTGACCGTATCGAATTTTGGTGTACATTTTGGTATACATAAGCAAGTATAGTAAGTTAGAAATTAGTAATATTTAGGTAGCAGTTCGAAAGGAAATGGTTCAATTAATACAGACATAACATACGCAATTATTAGATTAGGTACCTTCCTACAGACGAGTTACATAGAAAATATTCGATTTCGGCATGATATGTTTGAATGAATACAAAAACAAATGTGAATAAGCCGTTTTGCGGAAGGCACATCAAGATGTTGGCCCTGGCTTTTTTTAGTCGTTGAATTTAAATGAATATATATCAGAAGCTCTTGGACGGCCAAGACACCAAAGTTAGCTACTAGCTAGTATGAAGAACATAGACTGCTAAAAACCTGTACTGTATGAACACTTTAATTATTAGATTTTCGCTGAAGTGTGGGCTAGGCTAACACTTAAAATACAAAAAAAATCACTTTAATTCTTCTTTCCATGACAAAATAATACATTATTAATGCTTATTGAGCGTAAATTCAAATTAAATATTTCACTCAATATAACGTATAAAATAGGCTATTTTCAGGTTTTTATAGAAACTAGCACAGTTTTTTTATATTTTATGAACATTTAGTATGTTGGTCTGCTATAGGCTCATGATTATGATGATAATAAATTAGTGTGATTTTCTTGTTTAATGTATGTGTATTTTTATTGACTGAATAAAGTCAATGCTTAAGGCTAGTTACGTTTTGAGACACCTTTTAGTAGGGAAGTAGGGGAATTATTCATGTGAAAATGGGTTCTTTGGGAGCGCTAGAGATGTGAATTTTCGTATTTTTAAGGAGAACGGTGGATTTTGATGAAGGCGTTATGGAAAATAAAACGGTAATGATTATCTCGTAGGAAATGGTATATTTTACAACACGCTGTATGAATGATGTCGGTAGATATTGCAACATTGGGCTTTTAGTTTACTAACATGATATTTTTTAAAGGTTTGGTAAAAATATATAATATTTCAGCATCATTATCAGCTTGTAGCAGTCCACTGCTGGACATAGGTCTCCCCTGATGAGCCCCATTGCGCCCTGGTCTTGTCCTGTCCAGCTTGTAATATTGATGATATTTAATAAGACAAACTATTGTAGTACAAATTCCACTAAACTTCTTTCTGACGTGTTCTACAAAATGCATGCAAAACGCATTAAATATTATGTCTTAATATTGTCTTTATTAAATATTTTGTAATGTATTTCCGCAGCCACACATGAGTCAATTAACTGTACAAGATTATTTAAACGTATTACTAAATGATTCCAACACTCATGAAATAAATTATTATTCATTACAAAAATAGACTAGGTACCTAAGTAGTAATATCACTCCTCTTCTATGATTAGATAAAAAAAAATGCTTATATACGCATGCAACATCCTCTCATCCACATAATGTTCATCCGCAATAATGTTGACTACATACTCTGCTATATCTGTGCTGCTACTGAGGATGCCTTAAGGGCGTTGAATTTATTAAAGACCAGCTTCCGCCCGCGGCTTCACTCACGTGGTACCGGGATAAAAAGTAGCTTATTTATTCATCCAGGCCACAAAATATGTATATTCCAAATCCGTTCCGTAGTTTTTGCGTGAAAGAGTCACAAACATTCATCCATACATCCATACTCACAAACTTTTGCATTTATGATATTAGTAGGATTTGCCGTTGGTTTTTTTTGAGGGTTTTTGTTTCTTTCCTCAATCTTTGTTTAGTTTCTTTGGTGAGATGTTGAGTATTTATTAATGATTTTCATGTGAATCTATAAAAATTCCAACCGCCACCTTCGGAACTCAAGCCAGGGGCCGGCTGATTGTTGTGATTGTGATTGTGTGCTAGCGCAGCTTAACAGCGCAGCTAAATTCCCTGACCTAAGCTGTGTCCTGCGGTCCCAAACTGCAGTTTGCCCAGTGTTGGGATTATGGGCATATCCCCCTTCTTATAAGGGGAGACCTATGTTCAGCAGAGGACTGTAGTTGTGGTGGTGTTGTTGTTGTTCGATGTGTGTGAATCTGTAAGCAACAGATGTTAATATGGTTTTATTTAAAAAAATGGCAGAATTTGATAAATGTTTTCTCTTGATAACATCATGCCATGATTTTTATAAAACACTATAGACTATGATAGTATACTAAATAATAAACTCAAAGTAAAATGTTTTGTTGCCATAAAATTTACTCATTTCGCTACAATACAAGCTATAATAAAGGCTTCAATAAACTGAATAGCTAAAGTTATTGCTGATTCAAGTACTTTGTGAACGATCACCGGTTCAGCTTCATCTACAAGAGATTCTACGGATTTTATCATATTTACCAAGTTACAAAAAAATACATACATACATCCATACGGTCTCGCCTTTTTCCCAGAGGGGTAGGTAGAGACCACGGATCTCCACTTGCTACGATCCTGGCATACCTTTTTTGCTTGATTCACTCTTATCATGTTCTTGATACATGCTCGTCGGTTTAGGGTATACTCCTGACCTGGCCTTTTTCTAGCACGTCTCCAATTTAATCGCAAACGTCCGTCGAGGTGCCTATTCTATCGTCCATGCCTATTTCTGCTGTGAAGCAGCTGAGCTATGTTTCGGTTTGAAAGGTATGAGTGCCGGTGAAATAGGCTAGATGCCTCAAAAATTCTAATTAGTCTGTCATTTACATTATCAAAACATATTGGACACGTATTTTTTCTTTTGTCAATTAAACAAAAAACTGCAAAGATATAGTGCGTTGAAGTTCCGCGTGACGTCACGGGTAAGTATACTTTTACATACAAGTGACGTCACGAGCCCCCACTCCCGAACTTTGACGCTCTATAACTTTGTTGATTTCCATTGATTTTAAAAATAAAAAAATAAGTGTCCAATATTTTTTGACAATCTAATTGACGGACTAATTAGAATTATTGTTTTTCTACCCAGGCATCATCCCTATTACAGACACAAGAGGCTTATCATCTTCATGCATCAAGTTGATGGACGTAGGGCGTTGCATCGTAGAGCACGTTCCGGAAAAATTTGATCTACGATGCAATGCTTTGTGATAGGTAATGGTTACCACTTAACATCAGGTGGGCCATGTGCTTGTTGCATCTTCAAATAGTATTAAAAAAAAAGAGGTCTTCCCCTTCCAACTGCCCCATTACCACTCGCCTCAATCGCCTTAATCGCCTGAGTGATTGTAAAGTATCTTTAAATGCCACACAAAATATAATTTTAATTTACATTTTAGTTCAATGTAAGGATACTTTGAAAAACTATCTAATTTTTTAGAATGAGGAGGAGGTTCTCAGTTCGGCTTTATGTTTTTTTTAGCTAAATATCAGGCTAAAACTTTGGGTTGCATACATTATCTGTATCAATTTGCCTAAAAGCCCAATTCGTTAATGTTCAGTTACCACAACTTGTATGTATTTTGAAAATATTTTTTTTTATTATTTGATTTGATTTGATATGAATTCAAAGCTATACTGGTCAGCAAGCAATTAAAAATTTAACCCTTGATATTATTTGAGTTAAAATGAGGGATTTCCGCTGACATATCCAAATATGTCAACAAACTCCAAAGTTTGTTTATTGTTCTTACAATAATTTATGTACTGATCAATCGATAAAAAGAAGGTTTCTGACATCATACACCAGCCCTAACATTTCAGAGATAGCGCAATCGTAAAACAAAACCAGAAACACTTCGAATAATAGGTTTTGGTTGCAACATAACTTCCGTTGGATGGAATTACCCGATTTTGCATCACTGGGGATCGCGATGGCCCCGGAATGGGCCTGGGGCTTGATTGGGTAAGGGTTAAATAAATAATAAATAAATAAATAATGCTGGACTATCACACAGCATCATGTAGCCCCAAACTAAGCAGAATATGTGTTATGGGAACCATACATTACTTATATATATATATTTTTAAATCCATACATAGAAAACACCCAGACCCGAGACAAATATCTGCAGAACATGCAAACATTTGACCCGCGGCGGGAATCGAACCCGCAACCTTCTGCATCTCCAGCGGACCGTTACCCACTGCGCCACAGAGGCCGTCATAAATATTGGTGTAGTGTGTGTATTGGTGGATTGTGTGTCATTGATTTCACGAATTCATTCGCGAGTCAAATTGCGATAGATTTTCATATTTTTTATCATTCACCGAACACAATCAAAATCTCTTTAATCAGTAAATTTTTAGAACCACCTTGAATCGTTAAAAAAATTACAGGCACAATCAAAGATTTATATAACTGTATTTACTTGTACTAGTAGCTACAAAAAATATTCTGCTTTGTAAGCTGCAGGTTGCGTTTTCGATTCCCGCACAGGACAAACATTTGTGTGGTGAACATGTATTTTTATCTGGTTTCTATATGCAGAGAGCCAGTACCTCTGCTTAGTTTGGGATCAGTTCACCGTGAATGAGATGTCCCGTAGACATATTTATTATTATTATGTTTTCTTTACACTCAACCCTTTTATGTTGTTGAACTTACTCAGCAAAGCAAAGCACGTATATAATTTTTTTTGTAGGTTTTTATTTTTTGACCATTACTATTTTATTATTATTTTTAGATTTTGACGTTTACTCCAGGCAGTTGCTCACCTAGTTAACCTTACGACTGTATTTAAGTAAATTACTATACTTGAAATCCACTTTGTGTACCTAGCTTGGGATTAGAATTTTCTACCATATTTTGAAAAATATTTCCGACACAGTACTTTAATGTTTGAGAATAAATGAAATGAAATACTTATGGGCATTTGTTAAGCAGTAGATTTATTCTATGGACGAAAAATACACTTAATCTCCTTTTTTTTTGCATCGTGAGGTAATGCAGTGCGACCTGCTGCTAAGTCGACTAAGCACATTTGACTAAGCCGTTCCTCGATCGTCAATTGTCCAGTCCTGTCTCTTGCATCTAGGAATGGCAAAATCCAACGTTTGCAAATCCGCATGTCGTGTTTTATGCACTGACTGCGGCTGATAGGTGTTTGTAGTTTGGCACGTGATGGTTTAGGATTAGTTTCGTGGTCAGATTTAAATTTAGGAACGGAATATGATTTTTTTTCGTTTTGCCAGCCTTGCACTGTGGTCTCGGCTTGGCTAGCATTGTACTTTAAAAGCTGTTTTTTTGTGACGAGGACCTGCTCGTATATCTGATGGAAAATGGTAACTACTACTGTACAAAAAACAGTCGTATTTATTTTGAAGCCTACCAAATGCTAACAACCTACCAATGCGAGATCGTCTCAACGATTTTAGACACCACTATCCGTAGCAATCGGTAGCAATTCAGTATCCAGACGTAAACCTTCTACTATTTCTATGCTCTAAAATCACTGGCACCCATCATAAACCAGTAGCAGCTCATTGCTGGAAATAGGCATGGCCCATCAGATCGTCACTTTACCTAGCTGGAAGGCACCCTATCCTACACTCCATTCCTATATTATCGTTTACCGAGCCGCGGTCTCCACTCAAGAACTCGTTTACCCCAGCGGTTGTCTGTTCTTCGGCAAATATGCCATTTAAGCTTGCTAATTGTCTGCAAGCTAAAACGACAACTTTATTTCTATGTCGGATAGTCTCGTCGCCAATCCTATCCTGCAGAAAAACTCCGACCATAGCTCGATCCATCGCTAGCTGAGCGACTTTAAACTGGTAGTCTAGCCGTACTGTGAGTGTGAACGTTTTGGCTCCGTACGTTTATTTTTTAAATAAATAAAATCTTTGGTCATTGACCATGACTTTGATCTTCTTTAACACTCATAGTCTTCAAACTGAACCATGACAAGAAATAGGTAGTGATACTTTGGTGGTAAATGTTGAAATGGTGGTGATTAAGTTTTTCACAAAGATACCCCACAGCTAAGATTGACTAACGATTGATGGTAAACCTAAAATATAAACGTAATAATTAGTTACTAAAAATGTTGAGGACATGTCATATTCATGAAAACACATTTCACAAATCAGTCCGAATGCTCGCGGAAATCGTAAACAAAAATTCTCAGTTCATAAAAGGCAGTGAGTGAAAAGAGTAATTTTCTCCCCCATAAAAACAGTTACGCAGTTATTTATGGTGATACCGCAATCTATACAAGGGATTTGGCCCCGAGCAGAGCATTAACGATTATCCGGGTTATTCCTACAAAGAAATATTACCTACTTTGACAAGTAAATTCTGTGTAGGTATTCCTTTTCAAGTTCCTCGCAATTATAAAAAGGTTATCATCCAGCTTAGATATTCCTTCAGAACGATTACATAAAGACGTTTGTAAGTCTTTTTAAATAAAACGTCGGTTGAAACTGAAGTATTGTAGAGTACTGAAAGACACATTGACGACCTCTGAGGCGCAGTGGGCAAAGGTCCGCTTGAGACATAGAAGGTTGCGGGTTCTATTCCTGCCGCGAATAAATGTTTGTATGATTTACAATTTTTTATCTTAGGTGTGAATGTTTTCTAGGTAAAATGTGTATGTATTTTAAAGGGTATAAGTTATGTGGTTCACATAATTCAAGCCCTGCTTAGTTCGTGGCCACATGCTGTGTGTTGTGTATAATTTAATAAAGCCATAAAAGTTTATTCAATCGAACAATTTTTGGGTTTTCAATGTTCAAATAAATAGGTAAATACTAGGAGCACAGGAAAACACAAAAATGGAGCTGAGACGTAAGAGTGATTCCAAGACCAGTACAACTATCGGCACGTAATCGCATGCGCTGAACGAATCGTCTGCGCATGGGTCTCTCGCTCTCCCTCGCCTCTAGCTCCCATAAGAAACCTTACTATTGACTTCTGCGCGATAACGGTTTGCGCTAGAGTTTCGTGCCGCTACTTGTACAATAACTAATATTTAGACCTGAGGTATCGTAAACGTAACGAAAACGTAACTTTCTCATGAGCCAAAATGCAACATTTACGATATAATACAATGCGTTGTCAAAATATTGAATTAAGTTAGTACAATGTAAAAATTAGTTTTGTTTCACCTTCACGCCAAAACCACTGACCGGGTTGAGCCGAAATTTTGCACAGATGTTTTTCTAGACTTGGAGAATAACACATGGACTATTGTTTAACTGGCAGTGGCAAAATGCTACAATTTCTAGCGGTGTCGCTATAAGTATCAGAAATATTTTTCATCAAAATGATCAATACAGATCTGAATGTATCCCAGCTTATCATCCAATAAATCTTTAAATCTGATTGGTCGTTTACTTTTTTTAAATACCCACACCACCATCCTGAACGAGGGACCTCAACTCTGTGCCTGCGTGGTACATTTATAATGAACACTAGTACATGGCCCACCTGATGTTGAGTTGTAACCATTACTCTTAACAAAGTATTGCTTTGAAGGCAACGCATATTATGGTACGTAGCCTATGATGCATGGCCCAGGTCAACTTCAGATAAGAATCTGTTTCATGAGCATGTAATTAAACCGGCACGCGCACCACATATCATTCAACCCCTGGAAAGATGGAAATGCTGCTTCACGGTGGAAATAGGCATGGTGGTAGTGCTTCCCCTTATGAACTTAGCCCTTCAAGTGCTGAAAATATAACGTCGTACAACTAACTAGCACCTGATTTTTAAAGGAGATAGATCGCTACCTCCTTTACCCGCTACCCTGTGTTGTGGCACAGGGTATCCTAGTGTAGGAGCTTGAATCTCTTACGTCAGCACTCAATATTTGTAAGTAAGTAGGTACTATTTTAGCCATCCCCTTTTTTATTTTGTTTACTTCTTATTATTGATCCTGTAAGAAATCAAAATCAAAATAAGTTATTCAATAAGAACATACACTCTGAAACGTCAATTTTTTTTTATTTGAATTTACACCAAGTCGTAACGTGACCAAACAGAGAAGAATTGGCAAGAAACTCTGCTTGGCTTATAATTTTATAACGTCATGTTTTTACAAAGTTTATTATTAACTATTACATTGTTTTTGAGGGAGTGGGAGACAGTTTCATCCCAAGCTTTTTTGTCATCTAAATAAATAATCAGATATTTTATAATAAGCTTTATTACAGAGGTTACGTTTAACAACATTTCTGAATTTATTTACAGGTAAATTAAGCATATCATTTGGGATTTTGTTAAAGCCCTACGTTTTGCCCTTTCAATGATTGACTAACTTTATGGAGCTTTACAGTAGGAACAGCTAGTTTATCTTTATTTCTAGTATTAACATTATTACTGTCGCTATTTTTCTTAGACAATTTGATATTTTTTCAGACATACATTAAGTTTTCATATACATATTGGCACGACGCAGTTATTTCTCTAAAGTTAGTTCTAAGTGATTCTCTGGGGCCCATATTATAAATTGCACGAACAGCCCTCTTCTGCAGCACAAATATGGTGTTGATATCTGCAGCATTCCCCCACAGTAAAATGCCGTACAACATAATGCTGTGGAAGTAGCTGAAATAAACCAGTCTAGCCGTTTCTACGTCAGTAAGTTGACGGATTTTTTTGACTGCGTATGCTGCAGAACTGAGTTTGCTCGATAATCCATCTATGTGAGCGCCCCATTTAAGTTTATTTACTAAGGTTTTGCCTAAAAATTTTTTGCTCTTTGCTCTTATCCAAGTTCAGATCGAGACTGTTGCTAGGCCCTCAAGTATCTGTTGCAGCTTCTATAGCGTTTTTGCAATTTTTGCGTTTTAACAATATCTCATAGTGTTTTTGCTAGTGAGACTTCATAGCAAAAACGCTAATACATCTGCGAGTGGTTGAATGAATCATGAAGTATGAGATAATCTAGTCGTTTATGTTCAAACACATGTGACAACAGTTTCAAAGATAATGACATCTCTCTACCTCACTCCTAATGCTAGAATGACTGTACATCTGGAGCGGGGAGAAAGTATTAGCTATAATAAACCTATGTATGTAGCCGAGTTTCACGCATCCTATCATAACCAAACAACCAAAACGAATAATAGTGTGTAAAGGAATTAACTGTAGGAACGTTGATTTTAAAACAACAGCATTCAAAAAACGATAAAGCTTATCCTACAGTGCCAATAAAGGTTTTATGTTAACAAAAGAGCAAATTCAAATAGTTTGACCCACGTTGAACTGAACTGTACAGTCAGCATTGATGAACAAATTTTCAAATGCTACTTGAAAAATACTCAATAAAAGCAGTTTTGAATTTAAGTGGAAACTGTACTAATAGTGAAAAGGTGGGACGTGCCTACAACATCAAAAAACATGCTTCAGGAACTACAATTTTTATATTATGATTAATTATTCATTTATTTATGCCACCACCACACCAGCCTATTATCAGTCCACTGCTGGACATAGGCCTCCTAATAAAGGGGGATATGCCCATAATCCCCACGCTGGGCTTGCGGGTTGGGGATCGCAGGGGCAGCTTCTCGCACCACCGACGCTGCAGCCCGTCGGAGGCCAGGGGATTTATTTATACACTAGAGATAAACCCCCTAACTTATGAATGCTACTCAAAGTTAACCAATGCTCAAAGTTAGCCCTGTCACTGTTTGTCACTATCCGGTAAGAGATGGCAATAGTCTAAGCATCGTTTATCTTTTGAAAGATGTTCATGTAAGGCCAGAAATGCAAATGCCTTAATTTCAAGTTTAATCAATAATACGAAGCAATTTAATGATAATTTTATCATATTTTATTGTTTCATGGCGAAGTCGCGCCTCAGACACAGAAGGATACGGGTTCGATTCTTGCTGTAAGACAAATGTTTGTATGATCTGCAAATATTTGTCTCACGTGTTTTCTATTTATAAAGATGGAGCTAGCACATGGCCCACCTGATGTGAAGTGGTATATTACATAAATTACAATGTATTGCATCGTAGGTCACGTATGCAACGCCTTGCGTCCATCAACTTGAGGCATGAAGATGTGAAGTCTCATTTATCTGTAATTTCACCGGCATCCATACCCACAACACTGTAATGGTACTACCATTAATGTACTATGCCTATTTTTACGTCACGGTAAAATAAGCATAGTACATCAAACTATCACATCACATCACATCATATCACATCAGACTAATATTATAAATGCGAAAGTTTGTGAATATGTATGGATGAATGAATGAATGTTTGTAACTCTTTCACGCAAAAACTACTGAACGAATTGGATGAAACTTGGAATATACATAGTTTATGACCTGGATTAACACATAAGCTAATAAGATAACACAAATTCTACTCGTGAAAACCTGTAATTGGCTTTCTGATTTTTATAAGTCTATACCATTGTTACTTTAGCTGTTGGTTTTCCTTTATAAATAAATAAATAAAGATACACGCAAACCAAGTTTCGGGTGGGACAGCTAACTAATTATCTTAATTATAGCACATCTTATACGACATCATAGCTCTAAATTCAACATCATAGAGGGAAAAGTAGAAGAAAAGAGAGGTAGGCAAAGACCGAGGATAAATTATAAGAACCACATTAAAGGGAAGGTAGCTGTCATGTCGTATAGAGAAATATAAGAGGCTACTTTGGAGAGAGGCAGATGGATGGAGCTGCATCATTTGCGCCGACAAGATCACACAGCTCTTAAATAAAAATGATGATAGTACTACTTTTTGTCGCTTACTGTACAATGTACAATGCATACTCTAATTGCCGGTTGGGAGCGAATGCAAAAATCCCGCTGTAGCACTTGTAATGTAAACAATCTGTATGCTAATCACGCGGCGTGTCTCACGCTCGCGATAATGTCAGGCGCTATTAACGCGGCGGTTGCCGCTTTGAGGCCGGCTTACGCTTAAGCGCCAGCTAAGCTAACATAGCTTAGTTTAGTAAAGCTTATTTATTTATTTATTTCTTAACTCGTAATCCGCCCGCAGCTTCGCTCGCGAGGACCCGGACCCGAATAGAAAGTAGCATAAGAGCGTCTCAGGCGGAACTTGACCCACAGTGCCAGAGAGGTCATTAATATGTACGTACTAATTACTACCAGCTTCAGCTCACTTGTGGACTTAGGTTTCCCCTTTAAGAAAGAGGATTGGCCACTCATCCTTACTATATTTATTACTGCCAGCTCCAAATTTTTAGGTAACCAAGCTTTTATCATTTACCTAGCTGAAAAAAATAGTCTAGTTTATTTAAATCATGTAGCTCAGCTTACTTCAAGGCACTCTTCATACTTTATTGGTTACCAACCACCGTTAGAAAGGTGTATAAAAAGTCTATCAAAGACCCGTAACACCGTCTACCTTATAGTGAGTGTCACAGATCTACGGTATATTTTTGATCCTGTCCATGTCTGGTCTTGTCCCCATGCAAAAAATAATAAACTTTTCAAATGAGACAACTTTTTTTTTAAAGTTTTAGTTTTATTTACTTTTTAAAATGCTTTAGTGCCTGCTGGCCCTGACTCAAATGGTTGACAGCGATTCCACCCGATGTTATTTTGTTTAAATCACCCAACGCGTTAGCATACTTTGGGTTGGAATCAGTCGCCCTTTTAAAGTTGGAAGATGTCTTTCTACAATCGACATTAACAGATAGATAGAATAAAGAACTTATTTGGCACACATCAAGTAAAAAAAACAGTTAAAACAATCCGTAAAATAATAGCACAAAGAAGATAAACGTGGAGCAGAAAAGAAACAGAAAGGAATTATTAATAAAAGAAAATGTAATTCGCAATTAAATACAAATCAATTAAGAACATCTATTTGCATATTGAAGACACACTTTGGTTCATAGCATCAATGCGCTGGGGTAACCGGCGAGTTAGCTTGAAGCCTGAAAAAAAAAATGTGTTAGCAACTTAAAACGGTATTATTTTCAGGTACCGGAGCTACGTAAATTATTCATAGCCCATTCTTTTATAATCATAACCAATATAATATCCTTAACACATGACGTATATATATTTAACGACCCCTGTGGCGCAGAGGGTGAAGGTCCGCCTGGGACGCAGAAGGTTGCGGGTTCGATTCCCGCCGCGGACCAATGTTTGCATGTTCTGCAGATATTTGTCTCAGGTCTTGGTGTTTTCTATGTATGGTATGTATGTATTTACAAACAAAATTAATGTGTATTATATCAATCATGTGGTTCCCATAATACAAGCTCTGCTTAGTTTGGGGCTACATGATGCTGTGTGATTACGTCCCGCATTATTTATTTATTTATATACATCGAGACAGTTTACTTTAGAGCCACAAACGCGGGGAAAAAAATGTCCGCACCAAAACTCGGCGCACGCTGCCTATTGCATCCACATTTGTCACTTTTTAAGCGGCTTAAGGTCTGATTTAGAGAAATTTGTGACATTTTGGTTTTTAGGTAGGATGCTCGGATTTTGGACAGTTTTTACTTAAATAGGGATGACGACTGGGTAAAAAAAAAATTCTAATTAGTCCATCAGATAGATCAACAAAAAATATTGGACGCGTATTTTTTTATTTATCAAATAAATAGAAATTGATGGAGATAATGAGCTTTGAAGTTCGGTAGTGGGGGCTCGTGACGTCACGGCTAGGTAAAAAGTGTACTAAGCCGTAACGTCACGCGTATTTCAACGTACTATATTTTTGTCATTTTTTGTTTAATTCACAAAAGAAAAAATACGTGTCCAATATTTTTTGATAATGTAAATGACGGACTAATTAGATTTTTTCAGGAAAATGCTTGGTTTTGAATTTAATTTTTATTATTAGCATCCGCCCACGGTTTCGCTCGCGTGGTACCTGGATTAAAAATCTTATAAGTTATTTCAGGTACTATTTAAGTAGTCCAGTAGCTTAGGAGTGAAAGAGTAATTTCACATTTTATAACTTTATAATAATTATAAGTTAGTAGGTTTGTATACTTACGGGAGTACTATCCAATTTTTCGGCAGCTTGCTTCCACAGATCAGCTTAAAAAAAAAAACATCATAAGACTAAGATTACAAATATTACAGGATCTTTGAAATATTTTTTGATAATTAGAAATAAAATGGCTGAAATAATTTTGATGATATTTGATGCTTACAACTAGTATAATGTAGTTTCCGTAACTCAACTAACGCGATACCAGGATAATAAGTAGCCGTTATGAGATTTTTTTGTACAAAACTTTACTAAGAAATATCTCAGCTTAATCTACTTAGTAGTTTTGTAAAGGAATACAAAAAAAATTACACATCATTATCAGTCCACTGCTAATGGTCTGGTGGTCAGGTCTCCTCTAATGAGCTCCATTAATAAAATATCAAGTTAAGTATTACCACAAAAAATAACTGCTCTGACTGTGGTATTACTTACTTAGTTCCCCAGCTTAAATAATTTTAACTTTTGAAACTATGATGGCTATGAACATAATTATTAAAATCAACCGGATATTTACCTACCATGATTTGTGAGTAAGTCGAATTATCGAGAAACAATAGAACTGACACATCATGTAAATACTCCGTTGATATAATGTTATTTGCGTGTTCCATAATTAAACATTTTGATATTTTTCATTTTTAGACAAACATTTATAGTAAGGAAGAATAAGTAAGATAATTATGGTGTTTATTAAGCGCCCTATGAACGATCAAACTTGTTTAACAAAGTTGGTCATACATTATGCTTTCATCAAAATACTGTTTGACTCACACGTACAAAAAAGGCTCACATTATCAAACAATTTCACAAACATGTATTTGACCAACAATTTTATCGTTCACAGGCATCGAGGTAGTATACTCTAGGTTACAGTCACACAGTCGCAGTCTCCAAGTGGAGACTGACAAAAATCGACCGACGTACATAAACATATAAACATCGATTAAATAGTTGACAATGCCATATTATTGGTGCGGACTTTTTTTACATTTGTGGCTCTAGAGTATACTGTATCGATGTTTACAGGGCGCTTAATTTTTTTAGATCAATCACTCTTGCTTCATACATGACTATACGAGTAACGGTTAAAAAATTACTCACCCATGCGCTGGACCATTGTCGTTGTTGCGTTGTACTTCTCCTGAAGAGTTTTGCTTGGGTCAATCATAACTATTTTTGGTAAAAAACAGAAACAATATTAGATAATAAATACTACAAAAGAAAATACTTTTTTCTATAAAACTAGGACAAAATAAATGTATACTCAATTTATACTAGCTATCTGCCCGCGGATTCGCTCGCGTGGTACCCTAATAAAACATAGTCTTTATGTTATTTCAGATCAAGAACCATATTATGTGCAAAATCAATTCGGTCTATAGTTTTGGCGTGAATTAGGGACAAAAATTACATTTTTCAGTTTTGCTATAAAAAGAGCACGGAAACACTTTCTTCTCGTCCACAAAGTTTTTGAAAATAAATAAATGCAACAAGTTTAAGTTATTGAATTCATTTTAATAATAGGTACTTGCAGATAGAACACGTACATTGGCCCACCTGATGTTAAGTGGTAACCATTAACTATATCAAGACCGACCAATAATTTTTCATGTGGGCCAATATTCCAATTAACTGGAGGTTGATCAGCCAAACACATAATGGACTTTGTGGCAAAGAGCACATAAAACTTAATAAAATTTATGCCATAGTACAACGCCCATCAACTAGAGGCATTAAGGTGATAAACCTCATGTGCCTGTAATTTCACCGGTAACCACACCCTTCCAGCCAAAACACTGCAATACTGCTTCATGACAGAAATAGGCATGGTGGTAGAACATTCCCGAGAGAATTAGATTTTTTTTAAAGAATAATCAAGCATACTCACCCTCATGAGTCTTTCTTGGTTCATTTTCTATTTCAAGTTTTATGTCAGCATCTTAAAAAAAAACAATTTTAATGAATAATACATCATTTACTCTTATGTCGTGGGTATAGCGCCCTGCACACGTAAAGATCGGACCGCGCATCGGGACTGCGTTCCAAGCCGCAAGGTTTGGACTGCGGATCAAACTGTCATGCTAATGGTGCGTAAAGATCGGACCGCGCATCTGCGAATGATCACTGACGTGATGCGCGGTTAAAGCTGTGAGATTTGCCTTCGCGTCGACATGCCAGATCGGATTGTCAGCCCCGCGCATCTACACGTACGTTTCGGAGTGCGCGTTGGAATGGCGCGTGGTGTTTCCCGCGGTCCGAACTTTACGTGTGCAGGGCGCTTATTAGGAACTATGGTAGTGTACATGGTCACATCACGCAGAGGCTTCATTAAGTAACTCAGTTGTACACAGAAATGATAAGCACCGGTCCTGTTATTACAAACTTTGACAGTTTGTCAATTGACGTTCTTTGAATTTGGACAGATTAAAGTTTGCAAATAAAGGTCCAGTGACAAACATTTTGGTGTGCAACTGAGTTAGTTAATCAGGCCTTTGATCCAGAACAGATTGCAGATTATGCAAAATTTTTGTTTGGCGGGAATCAATCTCGCAACTTTTGTGTGTCGGCCAATAACGTAACAATAAGAGCCCTTGTACTGCAGGCTTTCTTTCGGCTGATAGTTGGGTCAGGTTGGGCTGCTAGTGCAAAAAGGTTGTTGCATACATCTTCATACTGATTATACAAATTCATTCTGATTTCTTAATCAGTATTCAGATTGTAGTAGTTAGCATGAAGATGGTAGTGGGCAAGAGTCCGCCCGACTATCGGCCGATATAAAGTCTATAGTCTGCGAGGCTCTAATAATTAACCAATACGTAGCCAAATAATTGTGCACGCACACATTATTATCAATTCGATTCAATCATTTATTACGAAATAATTAATTATTACATAATCATATTAAGCCATCACATAGAAATAATTAAGGGTTTAACATCCCAGGACCTTGGCATTCTTGTTTTTGTCATTAGAAAAATATTATATTTGATAATGCCAGTTGGTAACATAAATAAGAGTAAATACATATTATGAAATCTTCAAAAATATGAATTATCACGACTATTACTAATTTAAATTTAATTTGGAAGCTCTTGCGAACTATGTCGCACGCACACTCTGTTGATTTTAGTAGATTGTTATAACTTTAGCAACTCTCCACCTGGTCACCGCTCGGATAGGTGGTGCTATAGAGTGTAATAGGATCCGAGAGCTTTCTTATTTCGGAAGACCCTGACTTTTTCAGTCGTTAAGCCAAACCAGAAGCCCCATTTTCCAATGACCTAAACGAAAAAAAAGAAAGAATAAAATACATACCCAATGCTGCATAGAATTTTTCAGATTCGGGCGTCTTTTCATTTTTTGAAGCGGCCGCTAAATGGTGAAAAGAAAATACACATAAAAAATTATTAAAATAAATTTATAAATATTTATTTATTAAATGAAAAGGATGATTCAAATCAAATGAAATGTAGGGAAAGCACAAAAAGTATTAAGATAGAGAAACACAATTAATGGAATCTATGTTTTATTCTTATTCAAAGAAGAAGTGCATGTAGAGTGTTTTTTTAAAGACACTGTTTTTGATACAGTTTTCTTAAAAATATGAATACACGCACAATATATGCACAAAATGTACATATAAATGAACTGACATAGAACCGTTAGTGCACCTTCGCGATGTGCATGGGTAGATGAAATCAAACACGGTGGTATAGTACTTGTATCCTTAACACCAATACGCATTAACAAAAACTCACCAAAAGCTACCATATCAGATCTCAATTGATCATTCATCTTTTGCTGCTCCTCCTCCTATGAAATTAAAGAAACAAAACTGTATTAAAATAATAATTTTGACTACTTAAAATTGCAGCTTGTAGTTACACCTAAAAATCAATCATGAATAAATAAGTTAATATTAGTATTATTTAAGTAATAAGTATTATTTTAAACCAAGACATATGACATCAAAATTACTCATGACTATTAGTACCATTTATATTTGAGCAAAGTTCTTCTAACTTTGCCACACACAACTATGCCAATGAGAAAAAAAGGAAATAAGGAGAAAAGAAAAGAAGTTGATATGTTAAGTAAAAAGAGAGTAAACAGAATGCGAAATAGAACCTTGAGGAAACGTGCCAAAATAAAGGATGTCACCGTACGAAGAAAATTAACACACAAAAATTTACATACACATAAATTAGCACAAAGAATTTTAAATGGCGATGGACAGTACACACCATCTGGGGTATAAAAATGGAGCAAAATAGTTTGAAATTGGCAAATAAATAACAATAAAAGGAATAGAGGAATACATTTAGGAGATAGGAAGATGAAGGATAACTAATAGCAAAAATGTGTACTAGAAAGAACAGCACGAGAAAAGGAGGAGTGGATAAAGTTGGAGGAGGCCTGTGCTGGACAAAGATGATCAATGTCTAGGTTTATAAATACCTAATAATACTTTGTTTTTGACGTATCTAAATGAAAGCCTAGAAATAAAATTTTGTGAGATTAGAGCGCTTCCGTACTTTGAAAAGTGCGGTTAGGCCCGGCTTTTCCAGTCTATAAGCCATGTTGGACGCCTTCCGGCGCTCTTGAAACGTCGACACAGGAATTGGCCACTAACCTTTACGAAGAAGAAGAATTATCAAAATATTGTTCATCGATCTCTTTTGACTTAAAAATCTATATATAGCAAACTTACAGTTGGTGTGTTTCCTTTGTAGTTCTTAACGAAGTCCTTCCACTCGTCAGCTTTAAAAGAAAAAATGTCTTTTACTTCAATTCGATTCGTTCCGAGACAAATTTCAATAAGGGTAGTTGGGTGGTTCACTATTGTGGTAATAAGGTTCGTTTTGAAAATGAACTGTAAATACAAAAATTAACAAAACTATTCGAATAAGGCCTTCATTTTGATCCTAGTATTGATCCACCTGCTTGTGACAGCTTAATTTAATTAACTAAGGTGCCACCTCCACGAACGAGTGTATTGCGGATTGCTGAATGCGAGCAAAATGTCAGCGTATCATAGCGCGCCCGGCGCCACACGCTTCGCCCTCCCAGCGTGCTCGTCGCGGTACATTGTCTACCGAACTCATTTCAACAAATTAAAACGGGTCGGCGCGATCACGCCGTGATTCCGCGAATAGTTGTCATCTCGAGGAGATTACCCGATGATAGAAGCGCAGACTCGTCGCGGTGCACTTGCTCGTGGAAATGGCGCCTTAATACAGCCACAAACAGTATCCCGGGTGTTTTTTTCTTAAATGTATGAATCTAAGAAATTCTTCAAGTAGACGTAGTTGCAGTTTTTCTAGTACGTTTTACATAATGTAAAGTAATCACAAATTAAAAAGCTTTCAAAGAAGAATTTTAATAAATATTACTCACCAGTTTTCTGGGTCAACACTGCAATTTCCCTGACTTTCTCGTTTACAGTTTTGCCGGAAGCAGCAATAACTAGATTTTGACACAAAATAAAAAAAAGATTGTATTAAAATATCAATATTATTGATGAACATATTAAATAACTTAATGAATAAATGTTTTGTATGTAGAAGTATGTAGAAAATTAAATTTACTTTAACGTAAATTAAAAAAAAACGACTGGAGTGTTTGGTGCTGACATTTTGCAAGCTGTTAGCACTTATCAGATTGCAAGCCTATTGCCCAAATAAGAACACTGATGAGCATTGAAATAGTTCAGGGATCATTGAACCCATGCCAACCTCACCTGACCATGGTGCATACTGCTGTATAACAATAGAGGTTCTTCCAGCTCTGATTGTGCAGCCTAACACCGCTACAGCTAAATCCGTTGGCCTCCTCGTCCTTAAATTTCTATAAATCACATAGTCACCTATAACCATAGAGAGAGAGTATTATCTCAATGCCAGTAACTATAACTTTTGGTACTTTACGGGAATTCATTAAGAGCATTTTTTTCAATAGTCAGTTAAATCCGTATCCGTTAAATAAATTTAAAAAATGTATGAAATGACGCGTTTTATTTTAAAACTAGGTATCTTATGGTAAGTGGTTAACTGACGAAGACTTACTGTTCGATTGGTCTTGAGCGGCTTTCAGAATTTTCGATCTTACAGCAGGATCTAAAAAATAAAAACCACTTTTAGAAATTTTTAAAACTTTACTATAACAGAAATAAATCCATGAAAAATTTAATAAGACTATCACCATCAGCCTAGAGGAGTCCACATGTAGATATAGGCTTCCCCTAATGAGTCCTATTAATAATAAGTCTATGCCGTATTATTATTTTTAAAAATTGAAATAAGAAAAAAAAACTTATAAACCTAAAGCCGGCTTTTGACTATGGTATGTAATGTATATTACATCTTTAAAATGATCATTTGACACTTCAATCTCAGTGCAAGGCCGGGGGAGTTGCGGTTTCCGGGGAGGTGTGTCTTTCAAAGTGTGTGATAAAATATTGAGTGAAGAAATAAGAAATAGTGAGTGATAAAATATTATAGCTCAAGATGTAATATATATCCCATACTGAAAAGTCGACTTAATCTGTGTACTAGCTTTCGCCCGCGGCTTCACACGCGTGGTAGCTGGATAAAAAGTAGCTTATTTTGTTATTTCTGGTCATTAAATTATGTGCATAACTTCAATCAGTCGCGTTAAGATTTTGAGATTGCTTAACTAAGAATTTGACGCCCGTTACACCCGGTTTTTTAAGGATACCTATAATATTTGAGTAAAAACTGAAACTAGTATGTCCCCCAAACTAAATTTGCCACCCCGTTAACCCTCTTCGATTTTGTATCGCAAAAAATACTGAAATACGTGTTTATTTATTTTTATTAAATAGTCTGTGCAAAATTTCATAATAATCGGTGAATATTTTTTTCGAAAAATCCTTTCTTATTTGCTGGCTATAATGGCTCTTATGATACTGATACTACATGGCTATAAAAGAAATCTACACTCCAAATTTCAACTTTGTATCTTCAGTGGTTTAGGCAGTGCGTTGATTCCAAAAAAAGGCTTTCTTAAATATATGTATAGATAAGCTACGATTACACAATGTACCACGACAACTAAGTGTTCTCTTAAGTTCTTACAGTTATAATAAATGAAATGAAAAATCTTAGATATTAGGTGTCACAACGGATCTTACGATTCGGCCAATCCTAGTACCATCTGATCCCAATTATAAAAAAACGTTGCTCTTAGCAACCAACTTCAGAGGAACAAAGATACGTTTATTTATTCAGTCACACAACAGACTATTATCAAAATGACACAACGTATAAATATACCTAACTAATAGTATAGAACTAAAGAATATTCCAAAAACAAATACGTTGTAAAAAGTGTACTAACCCGGCACAAACAGTGTAGGTATGCATGAACTGCAAACATTTTATTCTGGATCATATTATTTTGTCCAGCAGCGAGAATGGAACACACAACCACTTACATCTTAACTATTTACTCGCTCATTGTACCAAAGTCGTCATCACGCTGGTCAAATTGCGAGTTGAGTGAGCAAAGTCGATGAGGAATTCATCTGTTTTTGTCCCTCGCTGGTAGGGTCAGACCAACAGTTTTCGTTTTCCATTGACTGAACTTATAGTGTGCCTATATAGTGTACGTATGTCAACTCTGTATCCACTCCTCTTACATTCATTGGTACATCTTCTTCCACACAATATTGTAAGTAAAGAAATCAGTAAAAGATAACCTACCAATTGCAGCCATATATTTCATCGCCTCTGCTGCTCCACCATCTTCACCACCTAAACAACAAAAAATATATATGCCGTTATTGTAACTAGCTTATAAGACGGCACCTGTTTTAGTCAGATATTAAGTTACTCATATTATATTCATTAATAATAATAGTGCTGGTCAAACCGCCTCATAATATAACACCAAAGTAATATATATAAAACAATAAATAATAAATAATGCTGGACACTATCCTACAGCACCATGTAGCCCCAAACTAAGCGGAGCTTGTTATGGGAACCACATGACTAATAGATATATTTTTATTTTGTAAATACATACTTATTATACTTTAATAACACCCAGACCCGAAACAAATATTTGTAGAACGTACAAACATTTGTCTCGCAGCGGGAATCGAACCGGCAACCTTCTGCGTCTCAGGCGGGCCTTCGCCCACTGCGCCATAGAGGTCCTCGCACTATGTATAGCTTTTAGATATTATGGGAACCATATGACTGAAAAACTACATTTTTTTGTATAATTATTTTAAATAAACTTAGAAAGCCCCCTAACCCGAGACAAATATTTGAAGATCATACAAACATTTGTCTCACGGCGGGAATCGAACCCTCTTATGTAATAATGCTTTGAAAGTTCTCTCCTTGGGCCAAAAATCAAACGCAGTTAAATATTGAATAATAATAATGTCTGGCTTTGTATAGTTGCGAGACATGGACGATGACACGGGATTGAGAAAGATTATAAGCGTTTGAAATGTGGTGCTGGAGGAGGATGGAGAGGATGAGTTGGACTGAGAAGATTACTAATGAGGAAGTTCTTAAACGAGTGAATGAGAAAAGGGAATTGATGGAAACCATACAAAACAGAAGAGGAACATTTTTTGGACACCTTATACGCCATAACAACTTCATTATAAACATCATCGAGGGAAAGGTAGAAGGAAAACAATGGAGGGAATGGAAGAAGATAACCAAGAATAAGCTACATGAGCCAGATAAAGGAGAAGGTCGCCGTCATATCGTTTATAGAAATGAAAGAGACAGCAATGGCAAGAGCTAAATCGAGCTATATGAAGAGAATAGCATCACTACACCGATAAGAGCTACGCTTCTAAATTATAATAATAATAATATTTAGTACATCAGAAGGAAATAAGGCATTTGCCCAGTAGTGGATGGAATAATTTTATAAATGTACACATTAAAACTTACCATTTTTCGAAATAGCATTTCCACTCACTGCTACTATCGTGATACTTAGAAGGATGGCCAAGAATTTCATTTTTACTTTCTTTTACTAATGAACCCTGTAGTAAACAGAGAATGAAAATTTTAATTGTATGACTGCGTTTATATACTCTTATGCTTGTGGATAATGTTTTTTTATAGGTACACTATAGATAAAATTATCATAACATTTTAGTTCTAGAACTAGTATTGAATAATTTTATCATAATTATAAACTATCTTCCGCCCCTGATTCTAGTCATGTAGTAAGTACACTACCGCAAATAATTATAGGTAGGTACAATGATACTTTACAAGTTTACTCTATGCCAGAAATCAACATTCTACAAACAAAAATTCAGAATATCTATACATTTTCTTATGATAGCTGAAGATGGAACAAGCCCTCCTTACCTTCGTAGATTACGCATGTTTGGAACGATCCCTTCGATGCAACGATTATTCTGTGCGCGTACATATTACAAAACAAGCACACAAGAACGTCCTAAATGCCTAAAAGTATTTTTCAAAAAACATTGTAAAAATTTTGGATCAAAAAGTTATCGCAATCGCGTATTAAGATACACAGTTTCCATTAAATAAATAAATAGAAACTACCTTGTAATACTTCCAACCATGGCATTCTCGCATGGTACCCAGATAAAAAGTGCCTAATCCTATATTAAGTTTTATACAAATCCATTTAGCTGTTACTGAGAGTGGAAACAAACATACTTGCACACTCACTTACTTTCGCATTATTATATTATAATTATAATCTTAGTAGGTACAAAACAAGATACAGATGTTCACGAGTGAATTTTTTTGCTGCCAAATTCAGATAACGTTATTTTTTTGCATAACGTGATAATTTGAGTTACTTACCTATCGTTACATAAGTATAGGAAATTTACCAGCCGGATATAAACGGTCGTAACTTCTATCTTATTTTTTCTTTATCTGAAAAAATAATGGGTACTTCTTTGCAATATAAAACCATGTTTAAATCAGTAGCATCAGAAGGTACAAAATGCATTTCGTCAGTCCGTATCATTACAAGATATCATGTATTGGAAATTATAATACATTTTGATAATAAGGGTTAAAGTTTTTGGAATACTTTAAAAATCTGATTATTAAATAAATTATGACGCAGGTTTTAATGATACATTTATTATGTGTTATTAAATTCAGATGTCGTTTAAAGTTCTAATTATATTTTCAC
Source organism: Horisme vitalbata (assembly GCA_951804965.1). Lineage (NCBI taxonomy): Eukaryota > Metazoa > Arthropoda > Insecta > Lepidoptera > Geometridae > Horisme > Horisme vitalbata. The sequence continues at coordinate 12,200,755 of OX638088.1, read as the reverse complement.
TAAAATTATTTTCTTAAACAGTGCAATTAGTTTTATACCTATTCCTTGAAAGGTGTTTTACTTTGGATAAATAAAAAATTACAATAAAAAAATACCATTTCCCCATAACCTGGTGGTCGAATCATTTTTGGATCTAGCTGTAAGTCGTAATATGTATATAAGGGCGATTCTACGTTTTGCTCGAAGTTCTACGCTAAATTGTATCAATTCGGTGGCAGATTTATATTGTCTGATTTCTAAGCTTTGTGTCAGAAATCTAAAAAAAGATAGCTACATGAATTTAATGGTTTAAGAGAGGAACTGATTGACATATTAGATTTTAAGAAAAATGGATTTTCATTTTTATTCGTCACTGAATTGAGAAATGGCTGCACTTTTTTGAGAAATTAGGATAGAATAAAAATTAACATTTTTGATCAAAACGTCTGTGAACTAAAAACTATGGGTACAAGTCATCTCACAAATATATTTTTCACATAAAAGAATAATGTTCTGCTAAGAATATTCAATCAATAAAGTTAATGTAAATGTTTTTGTAACAGATTATAATATTGACATGCTGTTAGTTCTGTCTAGCCTTATGTAGCATGAGTAACATGAATAATGTGTTTAATGATCTTTAGACATGTTTTGCTATATGGAATTGTTATAAAACTACTAACTACCAATAACTACTATACTTTATATAGCAAAACTCAATTCAGTGCTTAAGTTTTCTCAATTTGGTGTGCAAAAACCGCATAATTGAGAACCACCAGAAAACTTTACATTATTGAAAAAAATCGTATGTCTGATAATAAGGAATACTAGCGTGCAGAAATTAAGCCAAATTACATTGTAGCAAGAAATCAAATAAATATAATTTGCAATACAGTATATATATTTAAAGCATTAATTGAGAAATTACCCTGTCCCAAAGCCACCGAATTACTTTCTTGCCATGAAAAATTTGATAGCATTTTACCTATCTACTTCGATCAGCTGATGCGGTGTAACCTATAGTTTGTGCGAATCCCATAAAAATGTTTTTATCGTATGTATTTAGTGATACATAGAGTGATTTGTAAACTGCACTGATTTGAGATGCAACCTTTGGACGAAAACTAAAACCCAAAAATATAAAATGAAGCAACTAAAGGTTTTTGAAGAAGAAAGACGCAATTTTCATGTATCCCAGTGCACGTGAACACTAACACTTGTACAAAAAAACAGTAATCTAAGAGTTAAGAGGTACATTCTAGTCAGTTTTGGGAATGGGGTAAGCCAAAATTTTCCAGTTGTTCAAGATTTTTTTCTGTCAATTCTAGAATTTGTTGATTGTTCAAATGTGTCCAGTAAGTACACGTAAGCCGTCTTAATTTTTTAACAAAAAAAATGTTGGTCGTGTAGAATTGCTCTTATTTGTTCAAAAACTATAAGACAAAATGTAAATGGACTCCCTTTTCCGCAATTGGACTCCAGTTGGTCCATTGTGCGTGTAGTAACAATAAGACAAGTATTGTATAGTAAGTAACATAGAGACCAGTTGTTTTTTTTTTCAATATTGTAAGTTTTTTATGAAAGTCAGGAAAAAAATCAAAAATCTAAATGATACTACTCGACAAACATTATTCGAACACTAGTTGATTAGGACTTTTTTGTTACAAATGACCCATAGTTTAACTCCTTTCAACGAATATGTGAATAACCAATCCAACCAAAATATTATGATATTTTGTTAATTTGAGATATGTTATATTAATGAATTGGTGGACATTTATTACAAAAAACAAAGGTACTGTAAGGTTCTTTTGTCACAGGCCTAAACTTATCACCTGGGTCGTTTGAATTTCCCGCTTTTGATGTTGTTTGACAGGTACTGACGGAGAGCAACGGTCAGTTGCCGTGGAACCCGACACCTCAGGTTCGGTGTTTCCCCAAATTCTTAATAAATGCAACAAGTGCTCATTTGTAGCGACTGTGGGGAAAAGCCTCTCAAATAGGAATTTAGTCATTTATTTGGATAATATTGACTTTCTATCAAAATAATAATACAAAATAAAATATTCGAAATATCGATTGTTCCTTAGACCTGAGAAATTTCTGTCGTTGCAGGAAGGTTACTTATTCCAAAGTATGCCTTGTACTCATGCGGAGCCTCGTCGGAAAATTGGAGTTGGCAACTCGCAGCCCGATACTACTTGTCAAATTGAAATCGCTTTTTCTTTCTTTGTGGTTCTCGTGCTCGAATTCGTGTTCTGTTGAGTGCCTTTGTGATTTATCTCGTTTGTTTGGACCGGTAAGTCCAGATTATCATCGGGACGATCCCCGTCGTGACTGCCAGATGGATATTTAATCCGCATCGTTTACTGAGTGCCGTTGTCGTAAGCCGATTCCTTTGGCGGTGTCTAGACGCGTGGCCAACGAGAATCACGGCGGCCCGAATAACTTGGCCTGTGGTTGCCGCAGTCGGGGCCTTCCCACTTATTACGCCTGCCCTGGTGGCGTCCCACGCCTGTGGAATTTCTTAGTCTTCTCTTCTAGATCTTCTTCTTCTAGTTGTCACTAACACGTGCCGCGTCCTTGACCTAACCTTAAGTTGGATTTGAAATCTGAATTTTTTCTTTGTCCACAGCCTTGGTTAAAGCTTACGTTAGACTACGGCCCTGGTCCGAACCCTGCACGCTGCGATTGTGAGCGTTGTGAACGCCTGACAAGGCTGTAAGAGCCCAATACTTGGGTAAGCATTATTCTTTTGTTATAGAAATTAGGTTGTTCAGTAGCCCCTTGATGTGAAAGTTATTTGAATGGAGGGTCTGTCTGTTTTAAGCTCTTTTAGGATACCCTGTAGCGGTCTCCCAAACCTGAAGATCCTGTCCTGCCTGCCGTAGCCCACCTTACCTCGAACCGGTGCCTTCTGCACCGGGGGACCTAGAATATCACAGTTGCGGCGGGCCGGTTCAGTTGGAGCGACGAAAGATCTCCGTACCCGTGTCAGCTCGGTTTGCCGACATATCTGGTAACTACAAACCCATTTAACTTTTTGTGCCATTGGAGCCTTCTAAATAATAGATAATTTGACATTAAATCCAAGCTGAATAATGTGATAGCTACATGTAAGCACGAAATCACCTTAATATTGTTTATAAGAAAATATTAGCTTAATCTTAAGTTTAGATAGATTTAACCCTGTCAACTTAGTTGTCTGTAACTATTGTATAGTGATTTCCCCATCTGGAGGAAGCCTGGCGCCCCTGTAAAACTACAATTTTATGTAATTAAACCCCGGATATAACGCCACTTAGTGTTCTTATTATTTCAACCTACCACCCACAAGAAATAAAGTGTTACAGTACTTCAGTTATGTTACACGATGATGTTAGTCCAAAGTGATCTTAGGATCTTATTAAAAAGTTTTTCACCTGTCCGGCATATTATCGTTGCTGTCCGGTGTATGTTTGTCTGTAATCAAATCTTGCAGGTATTCCTACACACCCATCAAGTGACCCACATCAGGGTTTCCAACTGAGCCGAAATTTTGCATGAAAATAAAAATCGGTTGACAATTCAATATTATTTATCACATGAATTGAGCCCATCTTCTAATAGCAGCCTTTCGCGAATCATCACTCCACCTGGCCAGAGGGCGACCTACACTACGTTTGCCAAGCTACGGTCTCTACTCAAAAACCCCAACGGTTATCGGTTCTTCGGCAGATATGGCAGGCCCACTGCCACTTCAGCTTGCTAATTATCTGAGCTAGGTCGATAACTTTAGTTATATATTGAAAAATCTCTTTGCGGATTCTATCCTTCAGATCTATCACTATCCTTCAACTCCGAGCGTAGGAAAGCTTGCCGAGCCACTTTAAACTGGTGTACTAGTCGTACTATGAGTACCCATGTTTTGCTCTACCTGACTGCTAAATCTGCCGAGGTATGTGTACCCCGACACAACTTTTGGAAAGGGTCTCGAATCAATTCAGTCATTGACCGTAGTCTTATACAAATTCTTTCTCATCTTTAGAGAGGCTGATGCTAGGCCATACCCATACCTTTCCTGCCCAGCGTCTTAAACATATCATCCAACGCGCTTGTGAACAGTTTCGCAGATTATGTATGACTTCTCCCTGTCTTATTTTTCGCCGCAGTTCGATGGGCTTAGACTCATAGTGGCGGCATCGTACAGACATCTCAATACTTTGATACAACGATTGTCCACTTGGCGTCGCTGCAAAGATTCCAGGGAAAGCCCAGGTTTCGTATGAGTCGAAAAAAAAGGTTTTCTTCCACAAAAGCCAGGAAGAGGGGCTAATTATAGTCTTCGGACTTCTCTACAATCTGCCGCCTCGCTGTCTGAATATGGTCTATGGTGCCTTAACTGTAGTTAGTACATAAATGACGTAAGTACCAACTTAATATCTGAATCTGAATCCTACTAATATTATAAAGCGAAGATTAAATGTGTGTTAAAACGACTCATTGTAATTCTAAATTATGGGGGGGGGGGGGGGGCGAGTTCTGCACTTGGAAATCGTTCAATCATTTGTCTCGCAACGGAAACCGAACCCGCAACCTTCTGCGTCTCAGGCGGCCATAGAGCGCATACTCACTGCGCCATAGATGTCAAATTGTCAAGTGCATTGCCCCCGCTACTGACCCCAGCCAGCCAACATTGATCCATATTTCCTGATGCAGCCTGTGTCACCAAAATACCAACGCCTAGCTACTTTTGCGTGGCAAAGGATGAATGCAGATTCGAGTCATTTTTGCTGCTGTGGCACACAAATACATGCCGCCGGGACGATACTGCTTACCGATACAACTAACGATATACTGATTACTGCTATTTACTTTATATTTTGTTTCTGTATGTATTGTGTGCCAATTGGCAAATAAATGTTTGTTCATTGTCTCTGAGCTTTGATCAAGCAGCTTTGGTAACCCGGTTTTCGCTCTGGCTTCGTTGGTCGCAGTGGAGTGTGAGATTACATGCTCCACTATTACATCATCTTGAAAGTAGCCACGACAGGTGAAGCCATCCGTAGCCCCAGTCTTTACAAGATGGTGGTTCAGAGCCTTCCCATATGGGCTATTTGCTCGCGCGATTGACATGCGTATCCAATCAAGCTTGCTGAATGTCACGTGTAATAATGTGAAGTGCGAGGCGTGCATATACGATGTATCTTTCAGCAAGCCTGATTTAATACGCATGTCAATCGCGAGATCAACTTGCGCGAGCAAATCGCCCATCTGAGAAGGCTCTCAGGTCAGTGTACTATCTAGTAACTTGACACTTATCAATAGAGATATATAGAAAACTGATTGTCAATAAGGTCTGTGCTTTTCAAGTAAACTTTCAAGTAGGTAAATTATATACTGTAAGTAACCTATGTGTGGGAGAGTAACAATATCCTGCTGAGTTGTAGTGTGAACTAGTGCAGAGGACAAGCTCCGCTTATCTTGAGACCTAGATGATGCTGTTCGATAATGTTCAATATTATTAGATATATATATCAATAATATTGAACAATATCGAACAGCTTGTTGTTTATATATATATATAGCTTGCTGCGCCACGCGGCTTCACCCGCAAGGAAAATGTGTCAAAACAGGTTCATTTTTACCGAGTTTTGCGCAGAATAAAAAGTACCAACATATTATTACTACATTACCTAGCCGTACCCTTTCCCGTTCTCGTTCCACTGTCACTCGCTTTTTCGTTCCCGTTCCTGCTCCTGTTCGCATTGGTCACCAATTCAACAGCCGGTTAAGTATGATGAATTTTTATAAGCCACCTAACTTGAGAAGTGATTGGTTCCCCATACAAACTTTCATCCCCTATCATACCCTCTTCAAGTTTTATTTTCGCTACAAAAAGTAGCAACTGACGAGAACATTTCAGGACCGTCTACAAAATTCATTAAAATTGATTCAGCGTTTTAATAAAACACCTATTTATTTATTTTCATTAGAGTCTCCGTGCAAAATTTCAGTCAATAGTCTAAGATTGTTTTTGTTCCCCAGACAAACTTTGCCACCTCCGTTAAACCCCGTAGTGGTTGATTTGCGAAAAATGCTGAAATGGTTGTTTGTTTATTTTTAGTAGAGAGTCTCTGTGCAAAATTTTAAGCCCATAAGTAAAGTTTTAGTATTCCCCATTTAAACTTTTCTACCCCCGTTAACCTCCTTAGAGGTTAATTTGCGAAAAATCCTGAAACATAAATCATCCTCAATGCAAAATTTCAAGTCGATTGGTAAAGATTTTTTTGTTCCCCATACTAACTTGCCACTCCCGCTTATCACCTAAGAGGTTAATTTTTCAAAATTTGATTAGCCTATGTGAAATGCTGAAAACAAATCATCTACATACCAAATTTCATCTGAATATGTTCAGTGGTTACGGAGATACGTGGTAACAAACATTCAGACTTTTGTTCCCCATACAAACTTTGCCACCCCCGTTTACCGTCTTAGGTTGAATTGCAAAAATCGTGAAACAGGTTTTCATTTATTTTCAGTAGAGAGTATCTGTGAAAAATTTCAAGTCGATCGGTAAAGTTTTTTTTCCATACAAACTTTGCCATCCCCGTTAACCACCTTAGAGGTTATTTTTTCAAAATTAGATTAGCCTGTGTGTTATTCTGGCATCTAAACTATCTCTATACCCAAATTTCATATGTTGAGGGGTTACAGAGATACGTGGTTACAAACATTCACACAGACTTTCATATTTACAATATTATTAGGATATATTAGTATTACGATTCATACCTACATGATAAAACTTGAAAACACCAGTTTAAGGGTCATGAGGAATCAAAATAAAACAATTCCTTAAACTTTTGAAGTATTTAATGGAGATTGAAAATACAAATCAATTATGTGCATTCGTTTGCTAATTTTTAGACGGTGACACACTGGTTCAGAGCGCCAACGCATTGATGAGGTTGCCGATAGGTGGGTTTGAAGTCTGAAAAAAATAACTATAGTTAACAAATTATTTTAAAATCTGATTATTTTTGCGTACTTGCGTACGTATAATGTATAAATATTACCACTACCGTCAGATAATTTTCAAATAAAAAGTGTAATTTTTAATTTTTTGATTGCAACCTTCATCTTCCAAGCCACCGCGAGGCACCCGAGGCAAATCTTGCTAACTAGTAAACAGTGCTCTGGTGGCTGGCATATAGCAGCATAGTGCAGCCAGCACAGCTAAATCCCAAAGCCGCCGACACGCAGCAGCGTCGGCGGTGCGAGAAGCTGTGTCCTGGGATCCCCAACTGGCATCTCCAGCGTGGGGATTAGGAGCATACCTATATACATATAAGTCCAGCATTGGTTTTATAATATTTAATACTTACTGAAATACTGTTAGTTTTGTCGGCTGCTTGCTTCCACAGATCAGCTAAAACGAAATAAAAATTTAATTAAAAAAAAAAATACGAGGATATTTGAAAGTATTTTATTCACAATAAAACGACTGAAAAGATTTTGATGATTTTTGGGTACTTTTATGTACTATCAAGCTTCACTGAATAGATACCAGGATAAATAGTAGCCGTTATGTTATTCCAGGTCTAGAATTTATTCTGAAAACATTCAGCTCAATCCATTAATTTTGGTTTCATGAAGTAAGAAACATATGATGTAAGTAACTTACACAACCTCTCGGATTTATTTCTAAAATATTTTTTTACCCGAGCGCAACTCTGTCTGCGCAGTCTCTCCAACTTATTTCAATTTATTTATTCAACTTACACGTATCATAACAGATTTACATACAAACGTAAGCCTATTTATTATAAAAAAAAAAAAATAAGATAACACATTGTGCCAACCCCACTTTAGGTAGGTTATGGGCAGGGCGATGATGATGATTGTCACCTTGTTACGTTTGTAACAGTAATATATCGATGGTTGCCATCCATCAATCATACAGACATAGATAGACCTCTGCTAAGTATGGTTGCGGGTACTTTGAAGAGCTTAGGCCGTATCTTGGATTCTACTTGCCTAATTTACTTGAAACATTAATTGTTTCAGTTAGCCATCTGCTCAAAACCAACAAACCAATACCAAAGAACAAAATTTCGTGTTTAGTGCGAAGTTCCTAATGTAACAGTGAACGTTGCGCACCATACGTACTCTATTTCACAAAATATACGACTGCAAATTGGAATTGACAGTATCAAATTATTTATTAATTAAACCAATCGCACGGAATAGAACACAAAATTTCATACTGTGGTGAATTTTTGACCACGGTTAAAAAGTAACTTACCAGTACGTTGAGCCATTACGGCCATTGTGTTGTATTTTTCTTCTAGAGTTTTGCTTGGATCGATGATTACTTATTTATGTAAAAAACAGAAACAATATTAATAAATAGTAACAATACAAAATATATTTTTAGAACGAGAATACATAAGTTTAATTAACACATTTAAATAACCCCCAACACAAAATGCTAACATTGCAAAAGTCAAAAATGATACATATTGTTGAGCCATCAAATTCGATTGAGATTCACGTTGGGAACCGTTTAACCGGGAACCGAACCGTTTTGTAAGTCAGACCCACAGACTTGGTCATACCCGATCTAAGTCTGGGCAGCGCAATGAGTTAGTTAACTCCTTATTTTAACTATGGAAATGGTACTTTAAACTCGTTATTACTCAATCTTATTTCATGGCCATCAAATTGATAATGATTATTATAGTGTATATTTATATTTAATGGATATGTATTATTTGTTACTTTTGAAATGTTCGTTTTTTGTGTTGGGGTTTATTTAAATTTTTAATTTAATTTTTATTTTAAACTTTTTTCCCATCCTGAATTGAGTCACGTATTCATATCGGCTTTACACTAAAAGTTTATTAGTGTGCTGGATATCCTGGCTGCAGCGACAGCTTATCGTTTTGCCACCATTGCATTCTTTCTAGAATCAAATACTGATCAAAACGAATCGAAACACGACATAACCTGCTATAATTTTAGTAGGTACTCCTATATCTACACTCTTAAAAAAAATATAGCAGATTATGTCGTGTTTGGATTCGTTTTGATCAGTATTACATTCTACAAAGAATGCAGTGGTGGCAAAACGATAAGCTGTCCTTGAACAGGAGTTCAGGATATCCTGGATGCAGCATAAGACCAAGATTCCATAATATTCCATTATACAGGGTTGGGCTAAAATTTTACCTCATTGAGGGCAGCTACCCTTTTTTTGTAGTTAGAAGGTTTTGTTCTGAGGAAGCTATAGGTTTATTTTGAAGAAAAAATAATAGTATTTTCTGATTTTGGAAAAAAATGTACAGTCAGCCCAGAAAATGACATATATTATGTCAAAATACAAAGTTGGTCTTATTGGACTCTATTTCCCAACAGGAACACTTTTCCCAAAGTAACTTACCAAATCAAATCGTAAGATTTCGCGAAAACTCAAAAAATGTTTTTAATACATTTTCTATGAACCATCATTCACCATTACATTGAGTTCATGCATACGATTCGACGCATAGTGATAATGGGGAGTAGCATCATTCTGCCAAACATTATAAAAGGTCAATTTAAAATAAGAACAGAGTATTTCCTGGCAAGTGTTCGAATAGCATACATGGACTCAATGTAGTGGCGAATGGGGTTTCATAGGAATAGTATGGAAACCTTTTTTTGGAATTTTTGCGAAATCTTGCCATTTGATTTGGTAAGTTACTTTGGGAAAAGTGTTCCTGATGAGAAATAGAGTCGATTGAGACCAAATAGTTTTTTTGACAAATGTCATTTTTAATACATGTCTAAGAACCACCGCTAGAAAACCTGTTTTAAAATAAAGAAAAACCGCACCCAAATCGGTTCACCCGTTTAAGAACTACAGTGCCACTGACAGACACACACATATCGGTCAAACTTATGACACCCCTCTTATTTCGTCAATGGTTGATAAGTCTATACCAATTTACATTTATTGTATCAAGTTGATATTCCACAAAAAACCGGACTAAGCGCTTTCAAACATCATTTATGATGCGCACTGCTTAAAATTAGAATCAGCTGCCAGCTTCTGTTTTTCCATTGATTTACGTCCGTTACGGCTTCAAAAAGAGAGTTAATATACATCTTCTGGGAAAGCTCACCCCGTCGTCTACCTCATTCTAGCAAACTAAAGCCTTTAGAGTTCAAGAGTTGGCCCATAGCAAATAAAAAAAATGTGTAAAATTAAAAAGGATCCTATAAAATAAAGATAAAGTGTTGAATTTTAAATAATTTTATAGGAATTAAGCCTACTCACCAGCCAAAGTCATGTTTTCTTCTTTTTCCATTTCAGATTTTATGTCAGCATCTAAAAACATCAATATTTCAAGATTATTATATGTATATGTAATAAATCAATCATGTGGTTCCCATAATACAAGCTCTGCTTAGTTTAGGGCTACATGATGCTGTGTGATAATGTTCGGCATTATTTATTTATTTCTATTATTATTTTATAAATCATAATAGTATATGTATAAAAACATATCAATGTTACAAAACACTAGATAGTCACGTAAGTAGGTACAGTCCGTAGATATTAAAATCAAAAATCAAAATAAGTTTAGTCAACACAAACTTTGAAACGTATTTTTTTTTTTAATTTAAATTTTCACCAATTCGTTAACGCGACCAAACAGTAAAAAATTGGCAAGAAACACAGCTTGGCTTATATTTTTTTAAAGTCTTGTTTTTTACAAAGCTTATTCTTAACTATTACATTGTTTTTGAGGGAGTAGGAGACATTTTATCCCAAGCTTTTTTGACATCTAAATAATCAGAAATTTTATAATAAGCTTTATTACAGAGGTTACGTTTAACAACATTTTCGAATTTATTTACTGATAAATGAAGCATATCATTTGGGATTTTGTTATCAAATCTAATCAAATACATTGCGCTTTAAAAGCTTGATAAACTTTATGGAGCCTTACAGTAGGAACAGCTAGTTTAACTCTATTTCTAGTGTTTAGTGGTTGTCGCTATTTTTCTTAAACAATTTGATATTTTGTCGGACATACATTAAGTTTTCATATATGTATTGGCATGGAACTGTCATAATATTTATATCTTTAAACTTAGTTCTAAGTTATTCTCTGGGGCCCATATTATAAATTGCAGGAACCGCCCTCTTCTGCAACACAAATATGGTGTTGATATCTGCATCATTCCCCCACAACAAAATGCCGTACGACATAATGTTGTTGAAGTAGCTGAAATAAACCAGTCTAGCCGTTTCTACGTCTGCAAGTTGACCGATTCTTTAGACTGCGTATGCTGCAGAACTGAGTCTGTTCGAAAATCCATCTATATGAGCGCCCCATTGAAGTTTATAATCTGAGGTTATGACTAAAAATACAGTAGTATCCACCAGATTTAAATCTTCATTTTTTATTTTAATGTTAGGTTTAACCTTTTTAACATTGGGTAAAATCACTCTTTTACGTTTTGTTTTATTTCCGTTCAGTAATAAATTTGTTTACATTGAACCAGTTCACAACATTCGCTATTGCATTGTTTACGTCGTCAAAATTGGTCTGCCGTCGATTTAGTTTAAATAAAAGAGACGTGTCGTCTGCAAACAATACAATTTTGTGGTTGTCCCTCACAAATGGAGGTAGGTCGTTAATGTAAACTAAAATTAGGAATGGGCCAAGTGTTGAACCTGGAGGTACACCCATATTTGCCACAGATCCTGCAGAGCATTTTCTATTCACGTCTCATTACGAACTATAAATACCGGAACAAGTATCCGCAGTTTGTGAAAACATTAATTAATTGTACGCGAAGGGAATCGAATTCGCACCTATTATGTCCATAGTGGCAATCATATTTTTTATCAGTAAAAACAATATTTGAAAATGTTTATGCTTTCTAGTGTCATGAATAAACATAAATATTATATTTTCACGAATCTACATCAAACCTTGTCAATATTTGGAAGCTTTCACGGTGTTACAATACTTCTTTGTTCTTTGTCTAGCATTTTATCTCTTCGTCTGGTCACCATAGTGGTACCTATGTGTAGTGGTACAGTGAACCCTGTAAGGTTTGATAGAATCCAAGTGCTTTTGTATTTTGAAAGGCGAATACCAAATGTGTCGTTTATTTTATAGAAAAAAAAGAAAAATTATTACATACCCAATGCACCTAGAAGGTTTTCAGAATCGCGTTTCAACTTTTCCCGATCACCAAATTGTGATTTTGAATTGGCCACTAAAAGTAAAAAAGAAGGTTTTTAGAAATTGTCAAAACTATTTTATAATGAAAATAAGTTTTTATTATTTTAATATGGTCCAAACCATGCCCTTGGAGGGAATGTACTGAAAAATTTCGCATAGTGCAATCTCATAAATAATATTATTATTTTATTTAAAAAAGACTGCACTCATAATAAGGACATACAGTTTTCTTAACCATTTTTGGTCAAATCATACATAAATAGCACAATGTATACTATTAGGTGCTATGATAGATAGAAAATAATAAAACTGCAACGTCACAACAAACTCGCGTAGTGTGAAAAATATTAGAATGAAACCAAACGTGATCATGCAATTAACATTTCTGATGATAGGTACTCACAAAAAGTTTGCAGTTCCGCCTCCTATGAAAAATGAGGAAACATATTATTATTATTTCGATCAGTAGCAGAAATCGTTGAAGTATAAAACGAACAAACATTTATAAACTATCGTTTGTGTATCAATTAGTATGTTTAATTACTAGCTACCGTACGCAGGGGTGTAAGGGGTTCCAGGGGTTTAAGGGATTCCTACCTTCATCTTAAGAACCCAAACCAACCTCACTTGCAAACTGCTAACTAACAAGCGGGGCTCTGGTTGCCGCCTGATTGCGGTATAGTGCAAGCCAACACTGGCACAGCTACTAGTCCCTGGTCACCAACGAGCATTATGATGGTGTGTGCTAATAATGTCCAGCATTATTTATTTATATATTATTTATTTATATTAATATCAGGGCGGTGCGAGAAGCTAGCTGTTAGTGATTTGTTCCTCAAACTGTTTTGGCGTAGTACTTACTCGTAAGAGGGCGAAGCACTCGACATCGATAGCTGTGTTTTCAGAGGGTAGATCACGATGACAAGCGAAAATGTATTCGTATTCGTACCGTAGTTCAAATTTTGACCAATGAGCAAGCGCAGATTCAAAATAACGCTTCGTTATTGAACAAATTTTTTTGTTACGTTCAGAATACACATTGAATATATTGTAATCGTATATAAACTCTCAAAGTGTTAAGTTAAAATTAGGCATTTAGGATAATTCAACTTACCGTTGAATGAGAAACATTGCTTCCTTTGTATTTAATTGCGAATTCCTTCCACAGGTTTGCTTTTAAAGAAAAATATGTAATTACAATATGATAACATATTTATCAGAAAAAAAACAATTAACAATTCTAAATAAAATCATTTTACACTTAGATCAGGCGTAACATGATTAATTTTAAATAAAATAGTCATAATAAGAAAATATTGGAAAAAAATAAAAACAAACATCTTCACGACTTTTTCCCCATTATGGATATCTTCAAATATTGCTCAGTACGCAAATCTATTGAGGATACCTTAACGGGGGTAGTCAGAGGCAAGTCCAAACATTAGGTTCGATACATGCCCACTTTTTTCAAGCAGCTAGCATTCCACGTGACAGGTTGCAAGCCCATCTCCGCTTTATATTGGAACACTAACCTAGCACATACCTTTCGAACTAACAAGAAAATATTGATCGCATCAAATTATGTACCATGTTATAGATTTAGTTCCATTACAGTTTATAATGAATTATTGGTTCATGGTTTGGTTTGAAACGGAACAGCGTAAAAGATAAAACAGTCAAACTATTTGAATATGACCTTCATTTTGATTCTAAAATTGAACTGCTGGTGACAGAATGGCTCTTGTACATCAGCAAATGTTATATATCTAAATACAAGAAGTTATATTTTCTGCTAGATCTCTCGAGAGATATTTTCTAATAGAACATCTTTATAATGATTATTTAGTTATTACTCACCAGCTTGCTGGGACAACACCGATATATCCCTGATTTTCTCGTTTATAGTTTTCCCGGAATCACCAACAACTAGATTTTGAAGATCATGAAATGAATAAAAATCGTTACTAATTGTATATTACTTTTTTAATTAACATGCATCGTCCCACTGCTAGGCAAAAGTATCTTCCAAATTTCGCCAACCACTTCTATCGTTTGACACTATCATCCTCTCTCGGGTTCGTCTTGCCAACGTTTTCTTGGACGAAAGCAATTTTAATAATATTAATAGTAAATTAAAATTTATTTGTGCGGATTAGACCCATGAAATTCAGATAGTATGATGTCAACATTATTTTTAAAAAAGTGACATTCAGGAACTTTTAATTATCTTTAAATTTAAGCATACTTTTTGGGAATTCTTTAGGCCGCGGTCACGAATTCAACGGCGGCGGCGTGCCAATGCAAATCTATGCATTGAAACGCGCCATTCCTTCGCGCAGCGCCGCCACCGCCCCGTTCCCGCTGACTTCGTGACCTTAGGGGAAGCCGCGGCTTTAAGTAAAGGCTTATTAATTTGTATCGATGCCTAGTGCAACATTAAATGGGTTCATTAATTTAATTAATTTAATGGGTACATCGTAACTAAAAACTCCGTGGACATTCGGACGCCTGATAGAAATTTGGCCGGCTGTTTGCCGTACAACCATACACATTCCTCAGTCACATCCGTCAGCCGTGGCATACGGACTCCTACGATAAATTATTCCCGGCTTATTTAAATTATTAGATAAGCTCAAGTTTTTAAAGGGAAGCGTGCGCTTTGAACAAAAACTTGTGTAACTTGTGTTAACAAAAAAGATAAAAAAGTAACGAAGTGACATATAGTCGCTAACTAGCGATTGAAAAATAGCAGCTTAATTAATATTTTTTATAAAAAATGAGGAACAAGCACATATCCCAACTGGTGTTAAGTGGTAATCGTCACCCACACTCTATAAAAACAACTCTGTAAGGGGTACAATAGCCGAAACAGCATTATGTACTTCCCGGGACAAGCCCTTCATAAAGAGCTCGACTACTACTAAATACAATAGCGTCATACTTACCAACGTAATGGTCATGAGCGGCTTTCAGAAATTTTGATCTTACATCAGGATCTAAAAAAACATAATTTTAAAAATTAATTTAATGAAACTATAACACTCAATTGATATTATATTTTGATACCAGGGCTTGAGTGCGAAAAACACACTTTACTACAAAGTTTGCGTTAACTATATTTTTATATGAAAATGGAGCAGCGAGATGTTGTAAAACTGTTATTTCCATATTTTGTAGTGAGGTATGTTTTTCGCACTCAAGCTACTATGCCTCTATTACGAGTTGCACAATACGAAAACTATTACAGTTTACGTTTTCGAGCTGAATTTCAAAGTACCTTTTTCGTTAATTACCTAACTGTTTTAAGTGATAAACATTGCAATCTGCAAGAA
Organism: Horisme vitalbata; assembly: GCA_951804965.1. Classification (NCBI taxonomy): domain Eukaryota; kingdom Metazoa; phylum Arthropoda; class Insecta; order Lepidoptera; family Geometridae; genus Horisme; species Horisme vitalbata. Next base: position 12,185,217 of record OX638088.1, on the reverse strand, counting down.
GATTACATCACGTTTATATTTGTAACCGATGTGCTTAGGGCGAGTTTTTTTACCAGCTCGATCGCGTTTGCGTTTATTCCAATTTGTATGGAAAGGAGCCAGTGCTACGTGTCTCTCACTAGATGGCATTACCTCGATTCCATAAATTAGCGTAAACGCAAAAGCGATCGAGCTGGTAAAAAACTTAGACTAGGCACCCAGTTGCGTAATTTCCATAAAGCGTACATTAAAATTGTGCTCGAAAACGTAAACTATGAACGTTTCCGTATTGTATAATTTGTACTAGGGATACAGGATTCTCATTAGTATTTAAACTAAGTAAGATAAGACTAACTAAGTAAGATTACACCCTAAAGGGTGATACCCCATGGGTACAAACTGGGTAGGTACAAATGATCAGTTCATGAAAATGTATAATTTTATCCCGCTGTAATCGAACACATCATTTTTTCGTCATAATCGTCTAAAAGTGACATTCTGCAAAAGGCTGCTTGTAGAAGCTGGATGCGTCACGCTGATAGAACCGAATGGCGCTCATTAGGACAGGCCTTTGTCCAACAGTGGCTTGCTATAGGTTGACGATTATTAAGCATCTACTTAACCATTTCGACAAAGTCGTCATAATGCCGGTCAAATTTTAATGTGGGTTGAGTATGTATGGATGTAGTAATCTGGGGATGTAGTAAGGTATCTGCGGCTCATTGTACCAAACCGGCCTGACAGGCGGTAGTTTTTGAGATCCAAAACGCTGATAGCCTACAAACTCTCGCCAGTGGCTCCCAGTAGATGTCTGCACGCATCGGCCACATCCTGGTAACCATGACGGCTCGTGGGTTAAACCTGGTGAGGGGGGGCCTCACTGTTTCGTCATTAAAGCCCTAGCGGTTGACCCACGCTTAGTGCACTAACCTCGGCCTTTGGCAATCCACCTACAGTTACGAGGCAAGTTGGCAATAGTGGTCTTATGACTATCGTCACAGAATAAAAATCATACAGTAGTCCGACGCCTTTGATCTCGCGGTAAATGCCGACAGTGAAGGAAAGTAAGGGTTGTCACAAGCAAACGGTATTATATAAATGTTGTGAGCCCCATTTTGTGTTTGTAAAAATAGATGCCATTTTCATATCATTCAACCTGAGAAATTGTGAGAATTGGCACACGATTTAAGTAAATAGGTAGGTACCTACTTAACCTACATACCCGAGAAACTTTGGCCCTGCGACATACATAGAGCTTATGTGAGGTACCTACCCATTATTTACGTCCGTAATGTTGTACGATACGTGACGAGATGTACTTGTAAACATACCTAAGTACATTTATTAGTGTACAAAAATAATATATTTATTTACCCTTCTTCCGCGTGTGGAAATTGATGAAATTGAATATTTTTATTGGTGCGAGATGATGATTTACAATTACTTACAGCACACGTGGTATGCACCATTTTCAATACAATTGATTAAAGTAGGTACGCGTAGTTTTAATATCTCAATAAAAGTCTAATAATAAGAACATTCCTTGTAAAGCCTGCGGCAGTTTTTTTTTTTTCATGGTAAAATCGTATTTCCGCGCCATTATACCATACAGCTATGCATAACATTATATATAAATATAATAGTTATTACATTAACTAATAACATAAATATAATTTCCTTTTTATCATTTACTAACCCTCTTGATCCTTTTCCGAATTAATGCCTCCGTCCATAGGCTACGGGAACCGCTTACCATCAGGAGGACCGTATGAAGGTTTGCTAACTTAGTAGTAAAAAAAAAATGTCCCGAGTTGCATTCATTTTGCATATATGCAACTCGGGACCGGCTCTCCCGCGTTTTGCCCCTGTCACCCCACACGATTGCCCTGTCTAGACGTCTTTGTCAAACGACTGTATGATTTATAGGCTGTGCTATCGTCGGCAACCACAGAAAAAAGAATTCCCAAAGAAGGTTGACGTCAGGCATGCGGGTAGGTCATAAAAAATAATTGCCAAAACTCTTATAACATGATTTTAACATGAGAAAGAAAACATGTTCTTCAGACCCCACGTACTCATCATTCACCTCCCTTTGTCCAACGCTAGTACACAGCTTTCTCTTTCTACTCCCCCCTAGTCATCGACTCTGTATCCACTTGAACATACAAACTCTAGTGTCTTAACCATCTACTCAACCATTTTGACAAAGTCGTCATAATGCCGGTCAAATACGGGTTAATAAGTGAGCAAAGTCCTCATCATTCGCCTGCCTTTGTTCCACGCTAGGAGACAGTACAACAGTTTTCTTTTCCATTCACTCCTTAGTCATCAACTCTGAATTCACTCCTTTTACATTTATATTGGGTACAAACATTCTTCGACAAAGTAGGTATTGTGAAAGAAGAAATTAGTAAAAAATAACTTGAAAACTTACCAATTCCAGCCATAAATTTCATTGATTCTTCCGTATTTTTTTCTGCGTCACCTAAACAACAAAAACTATTTGTTAGTACCTATAATGTAATTCCTACTAAGAAATTATTTCCATTATGAGTACCTACCTATCTATTGGCTACATTCGTATGCATCTTATTTACTTACATTTCTTTTATTTTCAGATCAAACGACGAAGTAAATCTCTGCAGAAAAGTTCATACACCACCGTTTGGCTTATACTGCATATATAATTCTGTTTTACCGCCTACCAACAGCAACACCACCCGCCTATTCAGTTCACTGCTGGCCATTCAGTGCACTATAGGCCTCCTCCCCTTAAAGAAAGGGAATATGCCTATTCCACACTGGCTGGGTTTTTGTACAGTTTTATAATAGCAGAGTCAATACCAAAGAGGTTGTTTTTTTTTCTTTCTGGTAATATACTATATTTAAGGTCAATACATATCAGGATTTTTTCAGGAATTTCATTGTTAGTGTTGAAAGAAAGAAAGAAAGAAAGAAAATACATTTATTTTAACCCAACAAAAAAAGAAAAATAGGATATTTACATAAGATACTAACGTCTATACTTATTATCTAATAAATACTTAGGCTATTAAATTACTTAGGGTAAAAACAGGTCCCTGTCTCAGCTCCCTGCCAATGCAGCGCTGGTTTTCAGACAGGGCCTTCTGTGACATCATGATCATTGTCGGTCACACATAAATAATAAATACCTATTTAATACAATATAATGTACATAGTATGTAAGTGGTAACAAAATTTACACAAAGACAAAACAGATGTTGGTACGCCAATGTATATAATATGCTAGGAATAAACTTTCTGGTCAGTAGAACCTAAGTTCTATCAGTTAAGGCTATGCCTTAATGGTCAGAAACAATATTTTTTTTAAAATCAGTCAGTCACAATGAAACTATATATAAATCATATAGAAGTACTTAACCCTAGAGTAGGCGCGCTATGTCAATTTTGCCGCCTTTTTTGAACAAACGTAATTATTTTAACACCTTTTCAAGTGACATGGTCAAGCTTTCCAGTAGCTGCCTCCCTTCTCTTCATCTACCTGTGTCGTAAGTTTTAGCCCGATCAGTGCACGGGTAGCCGAAGGAAGACAGGGTTGATGCCACCGGGTATCGCGCTGCGGCAAAAATGTCACGGCGCGCCTACTCGCGTAAGTAAAAATATTTCCTGTACTTGTTACTACAACTACAATTTTCTTAGTTTTTATATTAATTTTGTTAGTATTTTATTAAACCTAGAGCCACTGGCTCGCCCTGAATTATTATCGTGGCTTATTATATAACTATGTATATAAATAAATAAATAGTAAGTACTGTTTACATGCAGAAGATATCACGAGTATCTACATGCTACTGAATGTAGTACCTACTACCAATTCGTAAAAATTGATTGATGTTTACTCATTAATATCATTATTTTTTAGGTTTCCTGCGTGCAAGACATACCTACGTAAAGAATAGACAAGACACCCAAATAGTTTCAAGGTTGACCTAACAATTGAAGAAACGTACTTCTTAGAAAAATAAGAGGACCAAACAGGGTGTAAGTTCTAGGGCTGTTTTGCTGAAAAATATACTAGCAAAGACGATGACATATAATTTAATTCTTTTTATGTTTTTTTTATGTTTTATGTAGATTATGTTATACTTGTTCATAAAAACATATTATTTTCCAAAGATGATTCTAATCCAAAGTGCCACATAATTAGCTACCTATTTATAAATAAATACTTTATTTTCTGATAGCTAATGCTTAATTTAAAGCCCCTAAAATATAAAAATATTTATTTTTTGTCTTTATTTTCGGAAAATAGTAATTAAACAGGGGCGGCAAAATGCTCCCCATGCGCCCACTAACGTTCCATGGAAAAGCGCGCCTACCCTAGGGTTAAAAGTTAAAAAAACCGACAAACGGGCGAGTTGGACTCGCGAACCAAGTGTTACATACTTTGTAAGTACGAGATATTATTTTTTTGAAAATGTCTAGGTATGTGAAACTTACCACTTTCTAAAATTGATTTTCCACTCACTGCTACGGTAATACTAACAAGGATAACCAGCAATTTCATCTTGAATTTTTAATATTAATAAACCATCTAACCCGGTAATAAACAGAGAATGAACATTTAATTAATAAAACATGTGTTTATATACCTGCTGTAGAACTTGTAGGTATTTTTTTACGATAAACTACAGGAAATAATATAACAATACTTATTAAATTAGCAAGTTATTATTTTCAATAATAAACCAGCTTCCGCCACTGGTTCGGTTTATGTAGGTAATAAGTACCCCAATAAATTATAGCCCAAAGTTATGGACCCCTTGCAAGATGTCATCGTGTGCCAAACAAACGTACTCTACCATTAATAAGTAAATAATAAAGAATACACTTGCAATAATTATTTTTAGATGATTAAAAAGAGGATTGTGTCTTGCGTCACGGACGCTATATTGAATCTCGAGTGAAACCAAGGATTCTACAGTTCACTCACGAGCATTAACGAGTGATGTCTCGAGCATCCTTAGTACGTCGAGGTATTTAAGCTTGTTTTTTTATTTATTTCATGCTCTCTGTTATACAATAAAAAACAAGGCTAAACACTCAACAATAACATTGTCTTGACCCCACGTTAGGTTTTTTTCTGTGTCATGGGTATCAAGAACTACAAGGGCTTACGCAATGGTGTAACAGGTCTGGACTCACATGAAAACATTCTTCCACAGCGGGAATCAAACATCTTGCTTATCTTGTTTCTATGTATGATATGTATGTATTTACAAAAAAAAATTATATGTGTAATATATCAATCATGTGGTTCCCATAATACAAGCTCTGCTTAGTTTGGGGCTACATGATGCTGTGTGATTACGTCCTGCATTATTTATTTATTTATTTATTTACCAGCCAGCTATAGGCCTATTGTGACAACTAAGTAACCATTGATATATATTGTTACTAATGTAAGTAACTTACTAGGCTAAGTAGAAGAAGCGGATTATTTGAGTTGGTCTTCTCGTCACCCATACCGCAATTTTCGAAAACGAAAGTTTTTAATAGTTTATTTTTATTTTTAATTATTATTTTCTAGGCCGTGAAGGTTTGTTTTTTTGCATAACTACATTCAGTGATTTTATATCTTCTAAAATATTGAATAGTGCGAGCGAGAGGGAGGTTTGACCCTTAAAGTCGCCTTAAGGGAGGCCCATGTCCAGCTGTGGACTGCTATAGGTTGATGATGATACAAACTTTGCCACACCCATTAACCCCCATCAAGGTTTAATTTCCAATCTCATTAGGGGAGGCCTATGTCCAGCAGTGGACTGATAGGCTAATGATGATGATGATGATGAAAATACCTTAGTTTCGGTAAACGTTGTATGAGCTTCATTGATGTTACATTGTTGAGCTGGTGGTGTGAAAACATAGTAATTGATAAGTGTAAAGCATAGTAGCTATAATTTGGATAAAATATTTTTTATCATTTATAATCACTTACTATTTCCAGTTTATAATAATATTGCGTATCTTTATTATCTAAAAACAAACAAACAAACAAGAACTTCATCCATCTCCGTGTTATATTTCACATAAATTAATGGGATTGTAATTAGGGTCTACCAATATATAAAAAAGATAACGTTATCGCTTATTTACACAATTACTCATTATTTTAGTTAATCAAATAATAAATAAGAACTTTGTTTAGAAGTTAATATTTTGCTAGAAACCCAGATAACGTTAATTTTAAGCATAACATGTTTAAATTATCGATACTATGAAATTTAACTGCCAACGATGTATGTACGACCAAAATGATTCTGAGATCTTAGTGAGTAAGTAGTTTTTGACTATTGAATGTTTTTTAAACATCATCATTATTGGGTGGGGGTTAACGGGCTGTTAACTGTTTGGTATAGGCTTCCTCTATATCATGCCATTTCTGTCGAGCTTTTCTGTGCCACCACAAATAATTGTTACAATGTAATAATAATAATTTTTAACCGACTTCAAAAAAGGAGGAGGTTTGAAACCGTCAAGTTACATGTTTTTTTGTATTTAAACGATAGTATAGAATGTGTGCTTAAAAATAAGTCTTACATCTTAGCCCTAAGTGAGATAGTTTAGAAGTTATGTCGGTTTAAACAGTGTAGTGTTTCTAACCCTGGAGTAGAAAAAATAGAAAACCAAATAAATCGATTATTACTAAAGTAAGACTTATTTTTAAGCACACATTCTGTACTATTGTTTAATTACTGTGCATAAGAAGGGTATCCTTCATAAGCTCTTTCATTGACCAGTAGCTTCTCCAGGCATTGTTGATGCGGTGGTCGAACTCCTTTTCCTACCTGCCATCAAAAGAAGCTAACTGTCCCAAGTAAATGTACTCATTGACGTAGTGCAATTCTTGCCCGTCCACCTCGATCTTATGTTTGGTGCCGTTGGTCATTAGTTGTGTCTTTAACCGATTCATCATCAATCCAACCTCAAGGTTTGCTGAGCTAAGGTCTTGTAGCATACTTTGCAGATCACCCCTTTTTGTGAAGAAGTATGATATTTGAATGACACATACCACTCGGAATTTTACCTGTTTCTAAAATCGAATTAAAAAGGTGAGTGATGTGTATTCTACATGAAAAAATAGGTATTTAGTTCAAATTCCGCTAACTTTCTCTGACAAGTTCCACAAAATGCATATCCGTGCACCGCCCTCCCGCCAGCAGATTCACATGCAAATCAGAGAAAGAACAAGCAAACATGCAATCATTAATAAATGCAACCGTCTACTTACTCTTCCACCAAATAAAAAAAAAAACACGTTAACCTGTAATGTAAGCTTGGAGACAACACACACACATAAATACACAACAAAAAACTCAACAGAAATTCGACAATGTTTCGCCTTCCCCATAAGGCATCCTCAGGAATGATCGACTCGCTGTCCATATACTAAATGTTTTGCCTTGTAGAATATCTTGTAATGGATTTCCGCAAAGTCACGCCTGAGTCAATTAATTAGTGATGTGTGGCAATAATACTTGAGAACCTATTTTCAGAGCTTCCGATGATACGGCATCTTCCCCCGGGCTTCGATCGTAGTAGTTTTAATTGCAGTATAGACTTCTTTTCCGGTGAAATAAGGAATGTTTCCATCCAATACATACTGTAAGTTTTCCTTGACCTTGAGGTTTTCAAATGTGTGCATATGTCAGTACATATGCACACATTTGAAATTGAATTAAAATCACTGGATTTTCGATCGATTGTTATGTTTTATACCATTTTCATATACTAAACTATTTATCCACATCTTCGTCTTCTTTATTCCTTGAGTACTCCCAGAGAAGTATTCCGCTCAAGAGCATTTTGTACTAAACGGCAGTTGAAGTTCCTGATGTCTTTTCGAATACTTGTTTGTATATTTTTCTGTAGTTTTCTGACCTTATTTCTATTTTGGTTCTCTTTTCTATTAGTTTATGTGTTTCTTGTGTTATTTTATTATCCTTGTGTCTAGAGTATTTAATCTTTTTACAACTATTTTGTATACTTTTAACTATAGCGTTGTATTGGTTGTCTACGTCATCTGTTATATCTGTTGTCAAGGATTCGAAGTGATTCGTTAGTTAAACATTGAATTGGTCGGAGTTTGGAAAAATATTTGTTTAGAGATTTTTTTAATTATGTTAATAAATAATTTAGCACGATGTATTTTGAATTTGAATGGAATTTTTGTGCGAAGTGGTCTGTGATCTGAACTAAATTTAATTTTATTAATGACATTAACATCCTTTATAATATCTTTATCAGAACTTAAAATGTAGTCGATTTCATTTTTATAGTTTCCTCCGGGTGCCATCCATGTCCACCGTCTATGTTCTTTTTTCTTGAAGAAGCTGTTCGCTACTCGCAAACTTTGGCCGAATGCAAATTATAGTAGGCGTGAGCCTTGCTCGTTGCGGATTCCCAGGCCATGAATACTTAGGATTTCCTCTTCATCGTTGATTTCTCTTAACCCAACTTTAGCGTTAAAGTCCCCTAGAACTATGTTCCAAGTTCCGCGAGTTTCATCGCAAGCCCTATTAAGGAGATCATAAAAATCTTCGACGTCTTCATCGCAGTGTGTGGATGTGGGTGCATACGCCTATATGAATGTCATAGTTTTGGTAGGTGTCACTTGGAATTTAAGAACTGCTATGTGTTCTGAGTAGCCTCTGAATTCTAAAATATTGTTCTTCCACTTTTATGAGACCATAAACCCTACGCCGTATTGAACTTGGGTTTCTCCAAAGTGGAAGAACACACAATCTTCTCTTTCTTCTGTCTTTTCTACTAATCTTCTCAATTCCGCTAAGCCAATTATGTCCCACCTGATGGATTTGAGAGCATTTTCTAGTTCAACGAGTCGATCGTCGCTCATAAGTGTGCACACATTATAAGTCAAGACGTTAAGCGTATCAGAATCCAAAATAACGTTAACTGGGGTCGTTTGACGGTGGCATCTTGCCCGGAGATTTTTGGCACCCCTGACTCCAGGACGGGCATGGCGCCCGTCAACGTCAGCACAGCCGCTGGGGTCGCCGGGCACTTGGGGCCTTTGTTTGCGTTTGTCCATCATAATTATAGGGGGGCTTAGACCATAATCCACCACGCTAGTCTAGTGCGGGTTGGTGAGGTGGGCGCCAGAGCCTCGTCTGTTGATCGGCAGGGTGCACCACGGGCCCGTGAGGTTGGCTTGGGTTCCGTGAGATATTGGGCGGAACCCCTTATACACTTTACTAGGGATGACGACAAAAATTCTAATTAGTTCGTCATTTACAGTATCTAAAAATATTGGACACGTATTTTTCCTTTTGTCAATTAAACAAAAAATCACAAAGATACAAGGCTTTGAAGTTCCGCGTGACGTCACGGCTAGTACACTTTTTACCTAGCCGTGACGTCACGAGCCCCCACTCCCGAACTTTGACGCTCTTTATCTCCTTAAATTATTAATTATTTTATAAATAAAAAAATACGTGTCCAATATTGCTTATAGATCTATCTGACGGACTAATAAGAGTATTTTTTCTACGCAGTCGACATCCCTATTATCAGAATTCATCCTTGATACTTACTGAGAACACGACTCTTGATAAAACGTAAATGATCAACAAGTCGGGTAGACATGTTAGTTCAGTGGAAATGCTTGGTTAGTCCACAATTTTTGTTGCTGATTTTACTTAGTCAAGTATCTAAGTGTAGTATAGTACCAAATAAAATTTGAAAATTCCTGTCTAATAAGGGTCGTGTGGAATTAAAATAAAACCTTTAATTAAAATGAAGTGTATAATTGAGATTAAAAATACAAATCAATAAGGTGCATCAGTTTCGAAATTTTTAGACAATGTCATGACGGTCTGGTCCGATGTGTTGGATTGAAATCTGAAAAGAAAAATCGTATTAAACAACATTTTATTAAAATTGGATTATTTTCACGTACCGATAAACTATTCTGCTTTATCTGACAAAATTGTTAAATTTGCCCTAAAATATTTTTTACATAGGGAAACATGGTGATAGTCAACTAGGCTAAGACAGCTGATGTAAAGTTACTCCATGATTTCCAAGGTACTACAGCGACTCGTAAAATGAGCAATTGTTACCTTTTACGCTGTTTATGAATCATCTTGAGTCAGGTAATAAGGGATCTTATTTTAAAATGCGCCACAGATATTTTCTGACCTGGTCTTTTTAATCCATATATATATATATATATAAACTAACCTAAAAATCAGCGTCAGCCTACATCAGCCAACCAAAGCATGCACGGCAGGTAATTAGGTTTTTTTTATCACCCGGAAATCATACCGCAGCAAAACCCACTCAGATAGACAGTTGGTTATTAGGTTTTTTTAGAGTAGTCGAAGTGGTAGTGGTAGGAACTGCTTAAATATTTATGATAATAATATAGATGCATATTTAAAGTAGCTTACATCGAAGATGTATAGTGCCTAAGATATAATTTCTTAGAAGCGCATTGATGGTGACTATAGCTGACTTAGTTTAGCAGAGGATAATGTCGATTTGTAAAGGACAATAATGCTATTAAATAGAAGTCAGTTTAACCTAAACAATATAAGATAGTTCTAGATGGTACGAAAATCGCCGGGTCATTAATAGGCAAAATAAATTGATGGCAGCAGTCACTTTAGATAGCAAGGTTCTTATTTATACTGACTGAGGGCGTTCCAACCTCTATATTCGGAACCCAAGCAACCTTATCACTTTCCCGTGGTTCGCCCTGCCAACTAACAAATGTGGCTCTGCCTACCGACTGATTGCGGTATAACACTGGCAAAGCTACATTCACTGGCCGCCGAATGTACCTATGCCAGTGTTATAACGCAATCAGCGCAGCATCGTCGACGGTACGAGAAGTGTGCCCTGCGGCCCGCATTGAGCATGTGGGTGATGTGGGTCACAGAGACTATCATGGGTATGGGGATTATGGGCATATCTCCCTTCTTGTTAGAGGAGCCGTAGACTGATATAGGATGGTGTTTTGTGTGTGTGTGTGTGTGTGTGTGTGTGTGTGTGTGTGTGTGTGTGTGTGTGTGTGTGTGTGTGTGTGTGTGTGTGTGTGTGTATTAGTGTAGATTGGTGGTGATAAAAGTTGCAAATTTTATTTATTGTATATAATTAATCGATTTGACATCAAAATCAAAATTAATTTATTAATTTCGGTAGATATACGGTGTGTAGGTATACAAATTTTACTGAGGGCATTCACCTTTTATTTTGTAGTTAGAAGGTTTTGTTCTTAGGAAACTATAGATTTCTTTTGAAGAAAAAATCTATTGCATTTTCGGAGATTCAATTTTTTTACAGTCAGCCTAGAAAATGACATATGTCAAAAAAAAACAAATTGGTCTCAATCGATTACATTTTCCAACAGAAACACTTTTTTAAAGTAACTTATCAAAACAAATATCCAATAGAATTTTTATTAAGCCCCATTTGCCACAACATTGGGTCTATGTATGCAATTGGAACACTTGCCGGGAAACACTATTCTTAATTTAAATTAATCTTTCATAAATTGTGTTGACAGAATGATGATACCACCGATTACCACTTTGCGTCTAAGAACATTTAAAAGGTAAAAAAAAGGTAAAAAAGGCACAAAATAAAAGGTAATAGCCATCAATGAGGTAAAATTATTCCCCACCCTGTGTAGAATACTAGTTCAGTTCAGGTTTTTTTTTATTATTGTATACTTACTTAGGCACTGTCTTTTTTGTCGGCTGCTTGCTTCCACAGATTAGCTTAAAAAGAAATAAAAATGTATAAAAACTAAATTTAAAAGTGGGCTACTTTTTTTTTCATAATACAACGGTTGAAACGATTTTGATGATACATAGGGTATTTTTATGTACTTTCAAGCTTTCTCCCGGCACGATCAAAAAGTTAGCCAACCAACCTTGTTTTCTACCAGGAAAGGTTGACTGGCAGAAAATTATTTAGCATTAAGTCCTCCTTTTGAACAATTATTTTTATTTTTTTGCAATAAAGTGTTAAATAAAAAGCTCCTCATCAGAACGTTGCCAGCCACGGTCAAAAATCTACTCACCAATTCGCTGAGTTATTTCCGCCATTAAGTTGTACCTTTCTTCAAGAGTTTTGCTTGCATCCAGCATGGCTTTTGTATGTAACAAATCAAAACAATATAAATATATACAACTATATACCAAATGTACCGTAAACCACAAAAAATGTAATAGTATATTTATATTTGCAAATAAGTAAATAAGTTTTGCTTTTTTAAATAGGCATGGATGAGGTTTATTCTCGTCCACATAATTTTCTTTATGAAACAAAGCAACAAGTAGGTTAAAAATGAATTAGTCAACAGGAGTAACGTCGGCTTTTCACTATGGGATGTAATGTACACATAATAAAATCTTGAGCTATATGTTACATCCCGCGATTGCTTTTCACACTGTCAGATAAAATACGTTTTGGAAAAGATCCACAGACTAGTATAATGTACCTACGGCACAGGCTGGAAACTCTACAGGCAAGGGGCTTAACGGGACAGGGGTGCGGGAGAGAGCCGATACACTCTAAGTACCTACTAAGGCAGTCATGGAAGAGTCCTATGTTCGATGTCTAGTTTCCACCAGCAAGTCAAATTTACGGAACAATAAAATAATAACTTAGTACAGCTTTAGAACTTGCGAAGGCTATAATAAGATTGTTATATAAAAACTAGCTAAGTCAGACCTTAGGCTTTAATATATTATCCTAAGTTATTAGAAGTACATATTTATTTTTGAACATTCACATTTATGTTTTGATGGAATAATTAGTATCATATTATTTATATCCGTTGTGGTTTGCTTGAGCGTTTCAATACATATAATATTGATTTATTTAATTTCGTCAAAACGGTACTTAGAAGGAGTCAGTCAGCCCATCAATACATATTTTCTATTTATGTATGGACCGGCAGGCATTCACGCCAATAACATAATTGGTCCAGATCTCATTAACGGTAGGTACCACCAACTTAAAACGGAGAAATTGTGAATTTTCTGAGATACCTACCTACTTAATATGCTACTTACTCTAAGTATCACATATGTAGGTCACCTAGTTGAATTAATAGGAAAGTGAAGTGAAATAAAGTGATGTGAGTTAACTTCGTAACGTAATTTGTACTACTTCCGTCATTCCGTATGGTTACAAAAATAATAAAATTTGTTTTTTATATTAATAATAGATACTTTAGTACAAAGAGTACTTGTTGATGACAGGATTAACAGCTCCAAATTTATTGGCGGTTTTTGAACAAGTGATTATCGAACGAGTCATTATGTTTTTAAAACCTGACGTCACACGCGCACCGTGGTCGGGAGCGGACTAAGACAGACGGAAGTTCGCAGCGAGAAATGGAGACGTTTTTGCCACACTCGTGTGTACATACACTCTTTTCTTCTATCTCGATATTCTTTCTGTGGAATTATGATTATTAGTGAACCTCCCTCTCGAACGTCATCATTCAAAATTCAAACTGATGGAGAGGCAGGGAAAGGCGCGGTGTCTGGGGACGTGAGGTAAAATATACATCTATAACCTTTTTGATGACAATGCCTACGCCGAAAAACGACTTGAAGGATTACTTACTCACATTCAAAACACCTACAAAGCAAAATGCCTCAAATCGATATCGTTAACGTGGTTTGCCAAATTTGCAATACATCTGCATTCTATATTGTCACATCTAATTATAGCTTGAAAACATATATATATAGCTCAAGATGTCATAGAGATAATAGCACAGTTTAAACGATCAGGTACAAAATGTATAACGAGCGATATATACGCCGGCTTTTAATGATCCCATAGTCAAAAGCCTTCTTTATAGTTTTTTTTTAAATTTAATATCTAAAATATATCCATACATACCGGTTTCAACGTTCTTTGCTTCTTGGTCAATTTTGGATTTTATGTCAGTACCTTAAAACAAACAGATAAACATTTTAATTGGAGCTATTTACATATATTTTACATTAAACTCTCTATACTAAACTAAATGGTATAATAAATATTATTCAGTTTAAAAGTTATAGATAAGTATGCCTATCAGGAAATAGTGTGAGTTCTCTATGAAGCAACAACACCGAGACCCAGAACAACTAGCTGCAGATAGGGCTTGCTTTCGAATATTCGAATATTTCGAATATTATTTCAGTCCGAATATTCGAATACTGATATTTCAATATTCGAATATTCGAATAAAATTAATAACACCGAAATCGGAACTCAGATGTGCATGAAATGCCACTTATGAGTTCGCGCGATATATCCATACAAGACAATACAAGTTTACGTCGTCGTTCGGGGAAACAACATGACGAACGATCCGATCCGAACCCAATAACTCGTTTCGTGTTCGGAACACGGTTCGGATACACTCAGAAGTGTCGCGTAGGGCATTCGCGTAGTTGACGAGACTGTTCTGTCCATGCATGTTTATTTTCATGATTTTGTTAAAATACCAACAAACCTAGATTTTTAAGACTGCTTTTAGAGTGACATTACCAAGCCGGTCAAACGAACCCTTATAGTGCTGCTTTGTCCGTCCGTGGCGTGCTTTACTTAGGTGTACAAAAGAGATCACCTTGATTAAGCAACTCTCCGCGCGGTCATTACTTGGATGGATGACTGTTTAGTGACATTTAAATTTGAGCGCTTTCGTGCTTCGGAAGGCACGTTAAGATGTTGGTCCCGGCTTTTCATACGTTAAGCCATGTCTGAGGCCTTCGGGCGGCCTAAAATCTCCGAAACTAGAGTTGGTCACTAGCTCATACGAAGAAGAAGATTTAAATTTGTGGTTGATTGTGCGAGTAAATCGCCAATGTCTCGTTACGGCAACACAAGTACACAACTTTTTGTATTTTTTTTTAATTTGATATTTTAAATTAGTTCATGGAAATAACGCTTTTAAGACGACTGGTAGGGTCAAACCTCCCTCTCGCTCGCACTATTCAACATTTTTGAAGATATAAAATCACTGAATTTAGTTATGCAAAATAGCAAACCTTCACGGGCTAGAAAATAACAATACAAAGGTTCAGCAATAATCTCATTTTGATTCTTTCACGTTTTCTTAACAAAAAACTGGTACCAATGTGATCAATTTTGGTGACAATTTTTTTGTAGGAAAACGTGTTGGGTTCAACATGATATTCTTGCTGAACCTTTGTATTGTTATTTTCTAGGCCGTGAAGGTTTGCTATTTTGCATTACTACATTCAGTGATATTATATCTTCAAAAATGTTGAATAGTGCGAGCGAGAGGGAGGTTTGACCCTACTAGTCGCCTTAAGAATTAAATAAGTTGATATTTTCATATGAAAATAACACTTAAAATAACAATATGAGATTTGATTTTAATAAAAACATCGTGTTTTTTCTATTATTCGAATAATTCAAATAGGACCCGAAAAAAAATCGATTATTGGAATATGAAATTTTTTGAATATTTGCTAGCCCTAGCTGCAGAGTATGCTGACATTTTGGTCCCGCAGCGGGAGTCGAAACCGCACGTCTTGCGTCTCAATCGGCGAGTACTATTGCTGACACTAATATCACATAGTTATGAACAGAGTCTTCTAGTGCTACTGAAGAGATTATGACACCACTCCCTAGTTCTAAACGAAAATTTTACATTGAAGTCCAATAACTCTATCGAAAAATAATGCAAATACATACCCAATGCAGCCTTAACATTATCATCATCTTCAGAAAACTTTTCCGGACCAGGCAACAGCTTTGATGAAGCAGCCGCTAAAAGTAGAAAAGTATGCTTATTAGTTTCTTGTACTGGTTAGAGTAAAAATAAGTTACCCACTTATATGCCGGAATGTGGATCCCGGAGACACAATATTGTGTCTGGTATTTAATTTTACAGGAGTGACAGTGTGCAGAACATTTCATAGAATTATGCGTCCACAAGGGTGTTAGTGGGTTTCAAACCCTTTAGAACAAAAGCCAACTTTACTTGCCCGTGGTGCGCCATGCTGTAACCTGCGCACGTGTGTGTAGTGTTTGTGTGTACCTCTCTTTCTCTCTGTTTCTCTCTCTATCTCTCTGATGTGTGTGTGTGTGTGTGTGTGTGTGTGTGTCATTAATCAATCTTATTTTATTATAATATTATATAAATAAATACTCACAAATAGCGCTCAATTGATTTTTCAATTCGTCCTCCTTTTCCTGTTCTGTTTTCTATAAAAAAAAAATATTAATTGCTAACGAGACTCGAATCCTAATTATGGCCTTCGTAGCAGCTGAAGGAATTTACCGAAAGTTGCTTACCTACATTATGACTATGTCACACAGAACAGGTAATTTCAAGCATTCACTTTTGAAAACTAGGTCAAAACCAAGTCTCTCCAGGCATATGACCAGCAATGACAAGCATAGATTAAATAGGGCCCAAGATATTTCTATAGTTACATTAAGTTTGTTCAGTCTCTAAATAATTTTATTATGTTAACTTGTCATCTAAAAATGAGGGCCTGGTTTTGTTTTAGTAGTTTTTGATAGATTTTTTTCAGCGCTACTGGGGAATTGCAGTATAGGGATAGGGACATTATAGAAACATGGCAAGCGTACTATGACCAACTCCTCAACACTAGTGCGACAAACACTCAACTGCTTAAGACCAAATTCTGAACTCATTCCCCCTATACGGGGTGAAGTGAAGTCAAAAAAGAGTTATAGAAGATGTCCAATAAGAAAGCTGTAGGACCGGATGGTATTCCTGTTGAGGCGTTGAAGTGTTTGGGCGATAAGGGCGTGCTTTTGCTTACTAACTTTTTTAACAACGTGACGCTAGCTGCTAGAATGCCAAAAGCATGGAGGTTGAGCACCATAATCCCAATATACAACAAGGGCAAAGGTAGTAAATACGAGTGCGGAAATTATCGCGGAATAAAACTTATGTGCCATACAATGAAACTCTATGAACGAATTCTCGACCGCCTACTAAGATCTGAGTGCTCCCTTTCCAGGAATCACTATGGCTTTGAACCAGGCGCATGTACCACGGATCCGATGTTTGCTCCCAGCATGATTGCTGAAATATATCGTTCTAACAACCGACCTCATGTTGCTTTTCTAGAGATGGAAAAAGCATTTGATCGTGTACCAAGAGACACGATTTGATGCAGTCTTCGAAAGAAAAATGTCCCCGAAAGATACATTAATATCATTGCTGACATGTACAAAGACGCGAGGTCATCGGTTAGAACGGTTGTGGGAGATACTAGGTCGTTAGCAGTCACTGAAGAAGTACATCAAGGCTCAGTTTATAAAAGTATAATAAGACCCGTGCTAATGTATGGCAGCGAAATCTAGGCGGTCACACAGGGTTATGTCCATGCTATCCATGTTGCCGAAATGAAGATGCTAAGGTGGATGTGTGGAGTTACCAGGCGCGACAAAATTCGAAACGAGTACGTACGGGGCAGCCTGGGGGTCCGTGATGTCGCCGATAAGCTGCAAGAGAGTAGGCTGAGATGGTACGGGCATGTCAAGAGACGTCCACCTGAATACGTTGGCAACCAAGTACAGGAACTCTCCGTCTCCGGTAGAAGATCTAGAGGAAGACCTAAGACAACTTGGACAGAGGTGTTGCGTAGAGACATGGTGGCATACAATGTTTCCGAAGCAGACGTCAAAGATAGAGCGAAGTGGAAGAAAAATTGTAGGAAGGCTGACCCCATCATCATGTGGGATATATAGCAAGGAAGAGAGAGAGAGAGAGAGAGAGAGAGATAACAACGACAACTCACTTTGCAGGGCCCTTACACTACAGGGTACATGTACCTACCTACTCACTACAATAAGGCTACAATACCACCCTAACCTGTTTGTATAAATTGTAGTACCTACTTGTAAGCAAATAAATAAATGAATAAAAAATGTTATTTAGAATGTAATCTATATTATTATTTATATAGATTATAGATATTATAAAGAGAAGACCTTTTTCTGGAATCAACGCACAGCCTAAACAACTGAAGATACAAAGTTGAAATTTGGAGTAGTTTCCTTCTATAGCAAAATCTCCGAATAAGAAGGGATTTCTGGAAATTCCAACCCTAAGGGGGTTAACGGGGGTGGTAAAGTTTGTATGGGGGATGAAAAAAATATTCACCTATTAACTTGAAATTTTGCATGAAGACTTTAATAAAAATAAACAAACACTCACACTGTTTCAGCATTTTTCACGATTTTTCGCGAATCAACCCCTAAAGGGTTCAAGGGGGTGGTAAAGTTTGTATTGGAGCCAAAAAAATCTTTACCCATCGACTTGGACTTTTGCACAGACTCCCTAACAAAAATAAATAAACACATATTTGAGCATTTTTCAAAATTCAACCCCTAGAGGAGGGACTGGCGAAGTTTATCTGGTGACGAAAAAATCTTCACTGTCTGGACTTTAAATTCTGCACAGACTCTAAAAAACACCTGTTTCACCATTTTTTGCTATACAACATCGAAGGGGGTTAACTAGGGTGGCAATTTTTTTTTATCGGGGACAATATAGGTTTCAGATTTTATTCAAATATTATAGGTATCCTTAAAAAACCGGGTGTAACGGGCATCAAAATAGGAAAAAAAAATCAGAGTATTTAGATACGGAGTTTTTTAAGCGTTAAGACGCTTAGTTCAAGTCTTTAAATAAAATAATAGACTACTTTTTATCCAGTTACCACGCGTGCTAAGCGGCGGGCGAAAGCTAGTAACGCATAATTAAGGTACAAGTTCGTAGCTGACAGCAGACAGCAGCAGCAGGTGACATGTCGCAGACATTACTGGTTTATGGGTCGATCAACTATTTTACCGACACAACCCTGTCCCCGACAGTTTTTGATAAGTTTAGTGTAATTTGCAATAATGTAATACGATGTATAATATTACAAACATAACTTCAATCATTAGGCATCACATTAAACAGGCCTAGATGTTTAAAGAACTAAAATTTGCCCCTTTTTTAGTGGTAACGCAGCATACAAAAACTTTCCACCATACAATAAGTATGTGGATCGAGAACATTTCATTTAATTCAAAATTTCTCCAAGCGACTAGTAATTATTTTTTATTGTAGTTATAGGTGAAATTATTAAGTTTATTATAATTTTTAAAAATCAACAGTAATTATTAACTGTAGAATTCCGTTTGCGTATACAGAGTTACGTTCAAAAATTACATAGGTATAAAACATTAGGGCATTTTCTCAACGACAATGTGTGTTCACTTAGTTATACTTAACTTGAAATTAGTAAAGATATATATTTCTATGAAATATAAGTATGTAATATGTATTACTATATTAGTATAAATATGTATTTCTATGAAATGCCTTCTGGGGCTAGCAACACGTGTCGTCTGCCGCTACGGGCCACGTCACTCTCGCCCTACCGCAGATCAGTAGTAACCAACTGGTATTACCTTTATATTACAAAAAGAATTTGTACTAAGTATTCAATATGTACGTTCGACAAAAGTTCACAAAAAAACTAAATTATGACATTCGTATGATAACTATACCGTCGACGACTTCAATTCATAGTATCTAGTTAAAACTATGGCTGGAGTGCGAAGAAAATACCTAACGTCAAAGTTTGCGTTAACTATATTTTTGTATGAAAATGGAGCACTAGCGGGAAGTTTTTAAAACCTTGACATTTCCATACAAAAATATAGTTAATGCAAACATTGACGCTAGGTATTTTTTTCACTCTCAGGCCACTGGTCTTTACTTTTTTCTACACCAAAACATATCGATTTAACTATAACAAATAGATCAATTTTCGCATGATTGACTCTTATGTTATAAATCGTATAGTTTTACTCCATTTGAAGCTTACCGTAGACTGGGAAGCACTGCCCTCTTTGTATTTGTTTGCCACATCCTTCCATAGGTTAGCTGTAAAAGAAAAACAGTAAAGATAATAGATTATGAGAATATTTTGATTAGTCCCATAACCTACAAATAGTTTAATCTTTAGATCAATATAAATTTGCGCACGAGTTGCGTTGCACCTCGTTACCCAAGGCGGATCCCTTCGTTCAGAGAAATTCTAAGCATAGCTCATTCTATGGCTCAAGGAGCGGAGCGACTTTGAACTGGTGGACTAACCTTACTGTGAGTGTCAACATATTTTCGTCTCTACACACTAATTAATAACTTTTTCAGGTACTGCAGTTAGGTAGGTACTCACCTAATTTCTGAGCATTCACTGCAATATCGGTGACTTTCTCGTTTACAGTTTTTCCGGAATCAGCAATAACTAGATTAGTAAACAAACTTAAATTAGTTTCCTTTAAAACTAATAATTAACATTTACAGATTATTCTAAAATCATTCAACCATCAAACGTACCCAATATCTGTACTTAAGTACAGACATGATTATTGGGTACGTCTGATCATCGAAGTTGGGTACTTATAATATATATAACCATTTTATTCACCGCCAGACAGCCGTGTGCGAGGCTTGGCGGATACTAGGACATGTTGTATGAAGAAAACTCCTTTCGGCGAGCGTCCGGCGTTTGTCTAATAGACATTTTCTTTTAACTGATTCTGATCTCGAACACTGACTTAGCACAAGCCTAGAACAAACAGCTCTAGAATATGCAATATTCCTGAATATATTTTCGTTCCCGTTAAGAGTAAGTCATGCACATTTTGTGTAAGCGTAATACGAGTATTTAGTGCAAGGCTCGGATCCGAAGCTAATCTCTAACTAAAAAATTTGTATTTTTTTAAATAATTGGATCATATTGGTTAGATACTTACTAAGGTAGTACTTTAGAGTGTCATTCAGAATTTCCAATCTTAGACCAGCATCTAAAAAAATATAATTTCATAATATATGAAAATCATCAATAATAATAAACTAGCTTCAGACCGCGGCTTCGTTCGCATGGATGTACAGTAGCTTATGGTTTTATTTGACCTCCGTGTGCAAAATTTCAGTCCAATACGTTGGCGTGAAACAGCAAAAAAAATCATACATCTTCATATTTCAGATAATTTAATTATTTATTACAATACCTGTAAATGTAAGTAGCACATGGCCCACCTGATGTTGCAAGTTATGTTGTTATGCAATGCTTTGTTTAAGGTAATGGTTATCCGATTACCTATAGCAAAGCATTGCATCCGTAGGTCATACATGTATCCAACATGCTCTACGGTGCAACGCCCTGCGTCCATCAACTTTAGGTATGGAGGTGTTAAGACTAATGTTCCTGTAATTCTCCTATTTTTCAACACACCCTTCACACCAAACTACGCAATGCTGCTTCACGGTAGAAGTAGGCATGATGGTAGTACTTCCCCGGATGAGCCCTTCATAAAGAACTCTACTACTTATAAAATTTCTTAAACAGGGTGTGGCGTAATGAGTAGTGCTTCACTACTCACCTGTGGGTCATCACCTGTGGGTGGGGGGGTGTCATGACTGATCAGATAATCAAAAATTGTGTTCAATAAAATTATCATGGTTTTCAAGTTATTGAGCATTTGTAAAATTCTATAAAAATTACACCCTTGGTCACTCTTTTCGATAGCATGCTCACAAATCAAGGTATTTCCTCAGTCTGTTTTTTGCAAAGTTCTCTTGGATAGAAGAACAATCAAATTATGTAAGCTATTTTGTTTTTGTGCGGTTATCTTAATTTTCATTGTGTTTAATATTTTATTTCAAAATGTTGTAAGTAGACGAAATATAAAATCAAGAGTTTGGGCACCTGTGGTGTGAAAAAAATGTACGGTGACCTGTGTGCTCAAGTCATAATCTGCACACATCTGCCACACCCTGTTTATCTGCAGGTCTTGAATAATTTGTCCTTTAGAGGGAATCGAACCCACAATCTCTTCATAATTGTCCATTGTTCCAACGTCGTCGCCCTCATGCGGTTTGAGTGAGCAAAGTCCTCATCATTGGCCTGGCTTTGTCCCACCCTAGTACGGTCAGTGCAACAGTTATCTTTTTCCATTCACTCCTTATTAGCCATCAACTCTGTATCCACAATTTTACATTCATATTAGGTACATCCTCTTCCACACATTGTTTTAATCAGTAGCAAAGTAAATGGTAAAGAGATCTTGCCACTTACCCATTCCACCCAGAAATTTCATCGACTCTTCTTCATTTTGGTTATCTGAACAACAAAAAATATTAGTTAGTTTTAATTACGTACGTCCTATTATTACCTAATACTTGTGGTAAAATTAGAGAAAGTTTAAAAACATTTCAATAAATAACCAAGAAGAAAATATTTCTGTATTTTCGCTCTATAAACATTATTATCTAGATTGTGCGTAGATTTAATTATTGTCTACATTTTATTATCATTTTCATCACCATATGAGCCTATATAGCAGACCACTGCTGGACATAGACCTCTCCTAGTGAGTACCTAAACGCCCTGGCCTCAGCTTAGCTTTTTGCATATTAATAAATCCCAATTAAAATTTGTATTTCGTTTTTTGGTGTTGTATTTTAACCGAGTTACAAAAGTAACAAAGAGAGCGCTGGATTTTAACGATGGAGTACGGAATACCGAGACTCGTACCATGTACAACGCTCTGATCAACTTGAAGCATGAAGCAAGTAAACTTAATGTACGTGTATTTTCACCGGCACCCATATCCCTCAAACCGAAACACAGCAAAATGCTTCACGGTAGGAATAGGCATGTCCAATCGTACATGTTTAACGGCTGAAAAAAGTACGTACACTGTGTACTTGTAGGTATAAAAGCATTTGATTGTGAAGTAACTACAAATTGATTGTTTTCTTTTTTTTCCTTTACATGCTGACATTGCTCTTGCCAAATTTTATGATTTTTAGTCAACCAAAAGTACCATAAAGGTTTTGATTCACTTGTGAGTGTCTTCATCTTTTTCTTCTTTTATTTATGGCTTCTGTTGTATAGCGTCCACAACTTGCGAATGTCGAAGTCGACCAGATTTAACAATAAAAAGGCGTTGGAAGTTGAATGTGATAAAAAGGAGGTCGTGTTTCCAGAGGGATACTCAACCAAATTTGGAAAACTACAAGTTGATTTAGCTATGTGAAAGAAAAATGTTAGGACGGCACTATCTACAATAAAATAAACGACACATTTATAAAGCAAATAAATAAAGGCAGTTTACTTGTGAGTGTCAAAATATGCGTTATATTATATATTGCGTTGACTTAGAACTCTATTTTTAAAATTTTAACCACTCCCAGCATTTCTGTTATAGAGTCTTCATAGACAAACAGACAATCTGATAGATAGACAGACTGAAAACGGAGTGATTCTGTATGGGGAACCTTTTTTCCCTCTTGAGGTAATGAACCCTAAAAAATGCTACTTACCAAAAATATTTTTTCCACTTACTGCTGCTATAGCAATAGTAACAAAGATAACGAGTAGTTTCATCTTGAGTTTTATTAAAGTTACAAACTCTCTAACCTGGTAACAAACAAAGAATGACCGATCAAGTTTGCCAAATGCGTTTATATATTGATGAGAATGTAAGTTTATTAGACAAAATAATCATTATCTAAACATAACAACATTTCCAAAACGGACTCGAATATTTTATCATTAATAAACTAACTTCATGCCCCTGATTTGGCTTACTAAGTAACTACGCCGATTAATTGAAATATTATTCCATGCAACAAAAATCTACTCCTGTACAGTTTATTACCTAATGTTTTTACATTTATCCTACTTATTTTAGTATGTGAAATGTGAACAGGTTGAATAAATAAAAGAATAAATAATGCTGGATACTATCACACAGCATCATGTAGCCCCAAATTAGCAGAGCTTGTATTATGGGAACCACATGATTGATAAACTTATTATATACATACATATTATACATAGAAAACACCCAGACCCGAGACAAATATCTGCAAATAATGCAAACATTTGTCCCGCGGCGGGAATCGAACTCGCAACCTTCTGCGTCTCAGTCGGACCTTCATTCACCCACTGCGCCGCAGAGGCCGTCAAATGTTTGTCCCTCGAATCCTTTACGCCAAAACTAGTGGACGGATCGAGTTGAAATATTGTACATAAACGTAGTTCAAGACCTAAATTAACATCATTATCATTATCATCATCAGCCTATAGCAGTCCACTGCTGAACATAGGCCTCCCCTATAAGAAAGGGGATATGCCCATAATCCCCACGTTGGGCATGCAGGAGCAGCCAGGGTTGGGGATAGCAGGGCCACAGAATACAAAGAGGACAGAAATTTCACTCTGCGCAATCATTTAAATAAATATCAACTTTAGAGACTACGCAATCAATTGTTATTCAGCTCGCACCGCGCTCAGTGCCTAACATTTATATTTACCTACACCTTGCATCCCTTTCTATCGCATAACGCTATCTCTACTGACGCGGCACGTGTTACTTTAGGGTTGTCTGGTTGTCTGGAGACCTTTAATTTGATCGACTATCTATTAATTTACTTGCATTTCCGACATAAGTCTCGGAGCGCTATGAGTGTGTAATCTCTTTTTTTTAGCTATTAAATAAATAAATAATGCTGGACTATTACAAAGCATCATGTAGCCTGAAACTAAGCAGAGCTTGCGTTATGGGAAACACAAGACTGATATATTACACATATATATATATTTTAATTACATACATATCATACATGGAAGAAAACACCCAGACTTGAGACAAATAGCTGCAGAACATGCAAAAATTTCTTCCGCGGCGGGAATCGAACCCGCAACCTTCTGCGTCCCAGGCCGACCTTCGCCCTCTGCGCCACAGAGGTCGTCAAAACGAACATATAAAAAGTATAAACTTTAAAAAAATTAAATCGACTTCAAATAAATCACTTCTTACTTCTTGCCTAATTTTGAAAATTACGGTTCACAATTATTGATGGAGATATTGGTGATCATATGGCGAAAATTACAAGTGACGATGAGGTTTTTTGAGTTTTCCGGGAATAGTACCAATTCTAGAATTTTGAAAATCGGTTTACAATTGAAGGAGATATCGGTAACATACATAAAAAAAGTCGAAAAAAAAAGTTCCGACGAATTGAGAACCTCCTTCTTTTTGAAGTCGGTTAAAAACGATACCTAAACGTCAAAAGCCATCATATTTGATTGAGTAATTCGCGTTGGGGTACCGCTAAGTTTAATGTATTAAATATATTTAACACCCAATCCAAACACGACATATCTGCTATGACCCACTATATCAAAAGTCTACTAGTATGCTGGATTTCCTGGATGCAGCAGAAGGCTAAGAATTGAATAAATATTGCATTACATAGCATCCATGGGGGTTTCATCAAAATATAAGCAAATACCTACTTACCTCTCTGAAATTACTGGTAGCTTAAAAAACAACAATTCACCGTTTAATGTTAAGTTTAAACACTCGTGTACTGCACAGTTATAACAACTTTTTCTTGTTGCTCGTTTTTTGTTTGCACAAAAATGTTCACAGCGCGTGTCTCAAGCGGGTGACACTTGCGCTTGCACTGGTCCGAACTGTTCCGAGATATTGTGTCCGTGAGCAGTGTCTATTTGTGCGTTGCTCGAGCGCGCTTTGTATGTAGATTGTCTTCTGTACATATTTCTTTTGTGGCCGTACTGTGAGTGTCCACGTTTCGGTTCCGTATATCATGACGGGAAGGGAAGGACGCTCCGATTCAAAGCTTTAATTTTCAAACATTGCGGAATGGGTGACAAGAATAGCATATCTCTATCGGTTCAGCCGGTAACATCCACTGCTGAGTAAAAGTCGTTTTCTCTATCACGTCTCTATTCTACTGCTTTCATATCCGATCATCGGGCAGGTGATCTGCCTTGAAGTCGCTGCAAATCTCTTGGCCACCATTCGGAAACTACTTTGGTCCATCGTTGGTCATGCCGTTGGGTCAAATGACTCACCCATCTCCGCGTACTATCCCATTAACGAATAGGCTACTTTATTACCGGGTACCACAAGCGAAGCCGCGGGCGGAAGCTGGTTAAACATAATTAGGTACGTAGATTAGAAGAAAATATATAAAAACATTTATTATTCCAGTACCTAATATAAAACATACAAACAAAAACTTCATCACTTCACTTTATAGGTAGGTTATTTCGTAGAAAATTTGTGGGACTGTATTTAGGTTTAATGGATCAAAAAGTTATCGTTATCGCATAAACACAGTTGCTCATTATTGTAGTTTATCAAATAATTGTAAGAACTTTGTTTACAAGTATTTTTTTTTGCTACCAAACTTAGATATCGATAATTGAATTGTACAGCATGATAGTTTTAATATTAATTTTTTTATTGTAAGTGTGCATACCTTTACTGCTACCTACTGATCACGAAGATATTTATATTTTTATTCATTACGTCTTATGCAGCTGATTATGGTACTTTTAACCCTGGTATCTGGGTAAATGTGTGCAAAATAGTAATAAACAAAATACAAATTCGAGCAAGTTAGAACCCAAATAAGCTCAACTTATTCTTTTAAAAGTGTTTTATGTATGAAATAAATTATTAGACATATTATTTATTTCCTATATTATAAGTATTATATATTAATACATAATTGAATATAAGCTTGTTTTAATGAAATACTAATACATGTTGAACTAAAGCTGATGAAATAAGTTTCAAACGTCGCTACTGAGCGGATCACCCTGTATTCGATAGGCGGTTACTGCTCGGTGATGTGTGATAGCCTTGACAGTGTCACAGTTCTTTTCCAGGTTTTTTTTCTCTTCCACGAGTGATCACTATGACCACTCTAGCGACCCGTCCCGGCTTTGCACGGGTGGTAGAGCGTTCTCTATCCCACTTCATGTCCCAAATTTCAACGATAAGCACCAGCAGGTGAACCTGCTCGTGATTACTCGAGAAATGAAACTCGAATTTTCGACATCATAAATAATATGAAATTCTTGAAAAATGGACATGTTTTAAGATATTTTTAACAACCTTAACCAAATTTTTTCAAATATTTCTGATTTTTATTTGTATCGGCAAATTAAGTAGCATTGCTGTTCACCAAAAAAAAAAAAAATTTAAGTTTAAAGTTTCTTAACTGGTATAATAATCTAGGAAAAAAAGGCACAAAAAAATATGCGCCTACTATTTCCAAACAAGAACAACATTTCATAAATTGTTGTTGTTGATAGAGTAATTTTTTTTCTATGAGCCCAAAACATTCAATTTTTTTTGGAATTTAATGGGACTGCGTAATCAATAAAATTAAGAAGTTACTGAGAGATATATTTTCATTGTTAAATAACAATATTAAGGAAAAGTAGATGCTGTTTTCAGCCAGTCAGTAGTGTGATCGTTTATTCGTCATGCATATCTTCTACCATTGATATGTTTATGTTTATACAGATGTCTATAAACTGATACTTTGTAAATTTAGGCATAAGATATTTTGGAAAATATATTTATACTACACCTGCTCGGAAAGTACCTTGATACTTTATCAAATTTACGGTAGAAAGTACGTCATTGCATATCGAACAAATATGCGGGGAGAAAACGCATCTGAGCGGGAGAGAAAAGTGTATGAAAATCCATTTCTTACGTGGTTTTTCTTTTTTAATTTTGGGTAAGACTATGCGCTGTTAACCTAAATATCAAAAGCCAAAAAGTTTTTACAGTGAGTTTTATCTCCAAGTTCGCAAAATGACACTGGCCACTAACTAAAAAAAAGCACTGGCTAGTCAAAGTCAAAGTCAAAATCAAAGTCAAAGTCAAAGTCAAAGTCAAAGTCAAAGTCAAAGTCAAAGTCAAAGTCAAAGTCAAAGTCAAAGTCAAAGTCAAAGTCAAAGTCAAAGTCAAAGTCAAAGTCAAAGTCAAAGTCAAAGTCAAAGTCAAAGTCAAAGTCAAAGTCAAAGTCAAAGTCAAAGTCAAAGTCAAAGTCAAAGTCAAAGTCAAAGTCAAAGTCAAAGTCAAAGTCAAAGTCAAAGTCAAAGTCAAAGTCAAAGTCAAAGTCAAAGTCAAAGTCAAAGTCAAAGTCAAAGTCAAAGTCAAAGTCAAAGCCAAAGCCAAAGCCAAAGCCAAAGCCAAAGCCAAAGCCAAAGCCAAAGCCAAAGCCAAAGCCAAAGCCAAAGCCAAAGCCAAAGCCAAAGCCAAAGCCAAAGCCAAAGCCAAAGCCAAAGCCAAAGCCAAAGCCAAAGCCAAAGCCAAAGCCAAAGCCAAAGCCAAAGCCAAAGCCAAAGCCAAAGCCAAAGCCAAAGCCAAAGCCAAAGCCAAAGCCAAAGCCAAAGCCAAAGCCAAAGCCAAAGCCAAAGCCAAAGCCAAAGCCAAAGCCAAAGCCAAAGCCAAAGCCAAAGCCAAAGCCAAAGCCAAAGCCAAAGCCAAAGCCAAAGCCAAAGCCAAAGCCAAAGCCAAAGCCAAAGCCAAAGCCAAAGCCAAAGCCAAAGCCAAAGCCAAAGCCAAAGCCAAAGCCAAAGCCAAAGCCAAAGCCAAAGCCAAAGCCAAAGCCAAAGCCAAAGCCAAAGTCAAAGTCAAGTTAGTTTTTTATTTTCCTCGTAGGTGTAGTACTAGCACTATGTATCACTCGAGAGAAAGTGCGATTCCCGATCTCGGGTGTTTTAAAGCCCTCGCCTACGGCTCGGGCTTCAAACGACACCCTCGACGGTAATCGGTCACTTTCTCCTCTCGGTGAAAAATGTACTATTATTCTTATGACACTTTATTCATTTTAAATCTGATTAAAATACATTTTTTATTATAAAATTGAAAACTTTATAGTAAAAACTATATCATATACTGTTTACCCAAAGAGGTCATCGAAACGTAGCCAGTTCACGGATACGAGTAGGTCTACATCAGGCCCTGTAAACCTTTGTAGAACCGTCCGTGCAGCTCCTTGCTCTCCCACACGACCTTGCGGTCGAGGGCACTCAACACCGTAGGTTTATGCCAGTTCTCTTTAGCCAGTGAGAGCGGGGTTCTTATCAACTGCTACGAAATCGCGATGCATCTCACTGTCGGCATGGAGGAAGTGTTCTCTGAGTTTGCACACATCGCGATTATGGAGCGTCTTGGCATTTAAAACGCCCCAACCCCCACATTTCCGCGGGATGTACATCCTCATTACCGACGAACGCGGATGTCGCATTCGGTGTGTCGTAAGAAGTTGACGAACTTTACAGTCAAGGGCGTCAAGTTCAGTCTGAGTCCATCTCAATATGCCAAAGGTATAGTTGAGCAGAGGCATAACCCAGCCGTTGAAGGCTCGAACCTTGTTACCACCCGACAAAAGACTATTGAGTACTTTAGTCAGGCAGCAAAAGAATCGCTCCTTCACCGACTGTTTTATGTCTCTGTCTACTATACCTAACGCTTCTGACATACCGAGATATATGTAGGTTTCGATATCGGAAAGAGATCTGAGGGATATCGTATCGGAAAGCTGTAAGTTTGTAGTATTTACAACTTTCCCCCGCCGTACTTGCATGACCGCACACTTCTCGACACCGAACTCCATGCTGATGGCACTGCTGAATATCTGTGTGATATTCAAGAGAGTCAGCAGCTCTGGTTTTCTCGGCGTGAAAAGTTTGAGGTCATCCATGTACAACAGGTGAGAAACGATACCACCCTCTCTCCGAAGTCGATAGCCTAGTCCTGAATCCTTTAGCAGAGTACTAAGAGGATTCATTCTTAATATTATTATTATATGATCCGCAGCCTGAGTGATTTTTTGACGAAGCTCATCCAATGTAGCAATGGGTTTTGAGTAGACACTGTCTTTGAGACGACCTCAATAGAAGAAGTCTTGAGCTTAGATTGGGCGACTAGGTCCTGTCTAATGGCAACCCCGTTAACCCGATCTAAACCCCTTAGACTTCTTCTATTGGGGTCTACAGTCATGAGCAAGTTTATATATATATATATATATATATATATTGATTGCGTTGCTTTCAAATCACTGCGGCCACCAGCGGGTAAACTTGCTCATGACTGAAGACTATATATATATCGCTATATAGATATCTTCCTAGCAATCCTCTTAGTTTTTAAATATTTTGATCATATAAAGAAAAAATCAATGCCAATCCAAACGGGTATCGGCTTGAGACGATGTTTGAGACGAGACAAGACGGTGTTTAAGCTGACCCACAATCAGCGCACCAGGGACGCAGCGCGCGCTATGAAGTCGCCGCAGATATCCACGATGCACTTTATGATATGATATCATTGCTGAACCTTATTGTTATACTATAGACCGTGAAAGTTTGCTATTTTGCATAACTACATTCAGTGATTTTATATCTTCAAAAATGTTGAATAGTGCGAGCGAGAGGGAGGTTTGACATGTATCGTTACCTTAAAAAGTGTGTTTTTAAGGCTAGGCGACATGCCTCATATAACCTACCTATTAATCGAAATTCATTATTGAAAAATTAATTGAAATGAAAATATGTGTAATAATGCCTAATAACTTCGGTAGTTTTGCACGGATCGATGTGAAATAAAAACCAGAATAATTTGTACGGTCTAGACTTTGATTCTACGTACGTAAAACTGTGATATTGTAACCTTGTTTTCTTCTTAATAAACACACACACAAACTTTTGCATTCATAAAAAAAGTGCGTTTTTAAGCCTAGGAGACATGTCTCATATAACCTACCTATTAATCTAAATTCAGTATTGTTTAAAAATTAATTGAAATGAAAATATATGTAATGATGCCAGGTTTTTTTAAAAGCCCTTTTAATAAATTAAGGGTTTAAAGTAAAATAAGTTAAGTAAAATAGATTGAGAGTAAATAAAACCATTTTTTAGAATTAATTGTTTAATTTATATTATTATAATACATACATATGAATGCATTGTGTCAAATGTTAAAAATTACTAGTAATATAGGTAATTAAACATTTTGCAACAGTTAAGAGTGCTTTGCATGTGTGAGGGTGGCACTATCTGGTTCAAAGCATCAAGGTGATGAGGTTACCCGGTGAGCTGGCTTAAAGTCTGAAAATAATTATTATTATTTTAACTGTTTGGTGACTTCATCTAAATTTCCTGCCCGCCAACGGGCAGCAGCGCCGGCAGTGCGAGAAGCTTTCCCCGATGATTCCAATGCGGAATTATGGTAATATCCCCTTCTTATTAGGGGAGGCCTATGTCCAGCAGTAGGCCGATAAAGGCTGGTATTGTTGTTCTGAGCCGTGGTAGCCTGGTAGGGTGTGTACTAACTTTTAATCCGAAGCTAGTGAGTTCGAGACGGCCTTCTTTGTATAAGTTATTGGCCAGCTTTAGTGTCGAAGTTTTTAGGGCATCTGAAGGCTTCTGACATGGCTTAATGACTGAAAAAGCCGGTACCAACATCATGTCGGGTCTTTTGAGGCACAAAACTAGTATTTATCGAGATATCGAATGAAGTAACCACTCAGCTTAGTCAGCTTAATACGTATCATTGGACATACCTTTTTGCAGGTAAGTCGATAAAGCTAAATTAATGGTATAGGTAGTACCTATAGGTGCGTTCGTGCTGATGCGTATAGTGAGTAAAAAATAACATTTGACGCTATATCATCAAGAAAAATCATCAAATTATTGATTATGATTTGTCGGTTCCTGTCATACCTACATAATTTTTAATTAAGTACTTAAGTCATATGAGAATATCGTTCATCATTTTATGGATATGAGATTGTAGTTTCCTCGATACGACGCCAATTTTATAGACAAACTAAAGAAAATATTAATCCAGCAAAGTTGTTGTTATAAAAATTAACTTACTGAAGCTCTGTCCCTTTTCTCAGATTCTTGCTTCCACAAGTCAGCTGAAAAAAGAAATTACGATTCATAAATATAATTTTAATGATTAAGGCAGAGAAAAAAATATAAATATTATTTATTGTGTTGGATGTTCCTAACAAATAAGCAAAGAATTTCAAATATTATCTATATATTGCAAAAAGTGTATATTTTTTATCAGCAATTTTTGCTCGTGTATGTATGTATATTTTCATCATAATTTTTAATAAGCTAAAGTAGAGTGACAGATTCTGGGAGCGCATTTATTGAAAGTCCGGAACCCCAATCGTCATCACTCACAAACATTCAACAAAAGAAATTGTTTTACCTGGAGGGTGATCGGCTAACTGTTACAAACAGAAATGATTGACACTGATCCTGTTTTTACAAACTTTGACATTTCATCCGTCGAAATTCAATGAACGTCAATTGACTAACTGTCACAGTTTGATAATACAGGATCGGTGTCAAACAGTGTCAATAATTCCTGTTTGCAATAGAGTTAGCCGATCACCCGGCAGTACAATATGTTTGATATCCTTTGATGGCCTCTGTGGCGCAGTGGGTTAAGGTCTGCATGAGACACAGAAGGTTGCAGGTTCGTTTCCCGCCGCATGTGTTTGCGTTCTTTGCAGATATTTGTCTCAAGTCTGGGTGTTTTCTATAAATAATATTCAAAACAGTATCTAAGTAGTAATATGATTCACGTGGTTTCCATAATTTAAGTTCTGCTACATTTGGAGCAGCATGCTGGTGTGCTGATAGTGTCCAGCATTATTTATATATATAAACTGCTTATTTTGAAACTTTCGTTCGATTAGCGCACTTTCGTAAAATAACATGTGACGGTGACCTAACTGAATAATGCAGTTCTTCGGCCTATAACAGTCCATAGCTAGACATAGGCTTCCCCCAATGAGCGCCATTGCACCCTGTCCTCAGCTGGACGTATCCAGCTTCTCTACCAACAACCTTCCACAAAACGTCACTCCATCTAGGCGAAGGGCGTCCTACGTTACATTTGCCGAGACCCAGTCCCCAGGACTCGTTTACCGCAACTGCGGCTCTTCACTTTCAGTATTTCCATTGGTCTATTGTCATTATATTCAAAAGTAGTTCAGAAGTATTTGCGTGAAAAAGTAACAAATATTCATCCATTCATCCATACATCCGCACTCACAAAGTTTCGCATTTATAATATTAGTAGGAAGTAGGGAAATTTTTCAATTTAGCATACTGTTTAATTTGAAATGGTTATAGATTTTTTAAATACGTCTCACTCTTTGTTACGTTTACCGTACGAAGCGTGGGCGGAGGTTCAGCAGCAATAATTTTAAACGTTCTAATTTTTTCCGATTCGTATAAAATAATAACAATTTGTATCAGAGCGTGTCGTGTTGTGATGCGCCATCGTATCTACACAATCTCCAGAATATCCTTTTGAAGCACTTGTGATTCTAGAAATCCGTTGGAATTCAAATCGAATGGAACCAAACTGATGGATTTGACTCGGAAACTCAACGGAAGGTGTTTAACAAAAAACCGCTGCTGATCCCGGATGATCGAAAACTACTTACCGATACGCTGACTAATTTCAGCCGTTATTTTGTACCGTTCTTCAAGCGTTCTGCGGTGATTTGTAATCACTTTTTTATGTAACAAACAGAGAAAAAAACTATTAAATAACACAAAAATCAAACATTATTTACCTAAGTAGTTTTACCCTGATAGTCGGGTTTTCTCGGGTGGTCTTTATAGTGAGCAGTCAAAGCTAAAGTACAGGCAATATATTCCTTACATAACCACTTTTTCAAACAGATAGTATTCCACGTTAATACAAACTAGCAAAAATACTTTTAGAATTGAGATAATAAAAAAAACTAAACTGACATATTTTATTTTTGAAAGTTGGAATCATACTACCAATTCTGCAATTAACTACAATAAACCAAAAACTTACGTAACTACCTCATAATATATTAGGAAACCAGTATATTCACTCACCATTTGAAATATATATTGCAAGACTTTCAATATTAAGTTTTGTTTCAGCGTCTGAAAAAAACATCAGATGATAATTTTTAAATGTAATGAAAAATTTGGAAAATAGTATAAAATATAATTAAATAGGCGCCCAACAAAAATTAAGATCGTCACCACTTGTAGTGAAATGATTAAAATCATGAAAATCTCTTTCCATAGATAACTTCACAGTTTTTAAATTTAAAACGATTTGTATCAATCACAAAAGAATACCTAGGAACAGTTTTTTTTTTATTAAAGTTTGTAATTATGTACCTAGTTGAAGACAGTTTCATTTCAAGGTTTTCAATGTATATTAACAAACATTTTATACCTACCTAAAACAAGTATTATCATCATTATCATCCTCTTCAGCCTTATAGCAGTCCACTGCTGGACATACGCCTCCCCTAAATAAGTTTAAGAAACACGAATTTTGGCAATATAGGTACCTAGGACCTTGGTCAGTGGCCATCGGCATTTAAATGAGTTAAAAAGGTGCTTTATAAAATCTAAAAGTTATACCTACTTTTTATTTATCTGTAATTTGGTAAGTATTATTATTGTTATTTTATATTTAATGTTGTTAATGTATTTTCATGGTTCATCATCATCATCATCATCAGCCTATAGCAGTCCACTGCTGGACATAGGCTTCCCCTAATGAGCGCCATTGCGCCCTGTCCTGAGCTCGACGCATCCAGCTTCTACTAGCAGCCTTTCGCAGATCGTCACTCCACCTGGCCGGAAGGCGTCCTACACTACGTTTTCCGAGCCGCGGTCTCCACTCAAGAACTTGTTTACCCCAACGGTTCTTCGGCAGATATGGCCAGCCCACTGCCACTTCAGCTTGCTAATTCTCTGAACTACGTCGACAACGTTAGTTCTTTATCGGCTAAACTCGTTACGGATTTTATCCTTCAGAGAAACTCCAAGCATGGCTTGTTCCAAAGCTTGCTGAGCGACTTTAAACTGGTGGACTAGCCGTACTGTGAGTGTCCACGTTTCGGCTCCGTATGTCATGACGGGTAGGACGCACTGATTGAAAACTTTCGTTTTCAAACATTGCGGTATGGGTGACGAGAAGACTCGACGTAGTTTTCCAAATGCTGCCCAACCCAGCTGAATCCTCCTCTTGGCCTCCTTCTCGAAGTTGTTTCTACCCAACTGCAATATCTGCCCGAGGTATGTGTACTCCGAAACAACTTCAAGAAGGTGTCCATTAACGACGACAGGACTCGGATCAATTAGGTCATTGACCATGACTTTGGTCTTGTCCAAATTCATGCCGAGACCTATCTTTCCCGAGCCTGATGCCAGGCCGTCCAGCATCAGTTGCAGCTCCTCCAGCGACTCCACCATTAGGTATATGTCATCGGCGAATCGCAAGTGTGAAATGTACTCGCCGTTTATGTTTATGCCCACTTTCCTTCCAGCGTCTTAAACATATCCTCCAACGCGCTTGTGAACAGTTTCGGAGATATGACATCTCCCTGTCTCACTCCACGGCGCAGTTGGATGGGCTTAGACTGCTGGTCCTGTACTCGGACACTCATAGTGGCGGCTTCGTACAGAGATCTCAACACTTCGATATAACGATATTCCACTTGGCATCGCTGCAAGGATTCCAGGACAGCCCAGGTTTCAACAAAGTCAAAGGCCTTCTCATAGTCCACAAAAGCCAGACACAGGTGCTGATTATACTGTTCGGACTTCTGTATAATCTGCCTCACTGTGTAAATGTGGTGCCGTATCCTCCGCGAAACCCGGCCTGCTCCGGTGGCTGGAACTCGTCGAGTCTTCTGGCGAGACGATTCGTAATGACCCTAGAAAACAGCCTGGCCTGAGTAGTTTCCCGTCGTTTTGTCATAAGCCGAAGAGTCTCATCTGAAAGTTTGGACTTTCTTGCCTTTAGGCTGCATTTGGCAGAATTTGATGCCCTTGTCCCTTAGCGCTCCAACCACGTTCTGTAGGGCCTCATCAACGTCATCGGTGGGTTCCACGGCAACAAATCTACCACCGAGAAACTTCTCGGTGCCCGCCATGATCTGGAGTAGATTGGGTCGGAGCGTGGACTTCATCAGACGGTTTCTTTCCAGCTTAAGATTGATATTCAGAGAGCCTCGGACAAGTCTGTGATCAGATCCTGTATTGAACCTGTTGATGACGGAAACGTCTCTGAATATGTGCTTTTTGTCCGTCATGATGAAGTCGATCTCATTTTTGGTCACAGCGTCGGGGCTTCACCACGTCCACTTCCTGTGGGGCTTCTTCTTAAAGAACGAATTCATTAAGAAGAGCCCCTTCTTCTCTAGGAAGTTGACGAGTATTTACCCCCTGTGATTTCTACTTTCATAACCATGCGGGCCCACTCTGGATTCGTCGCCAACTCGGACTCCCACTTTGCCGTTAAAGGCCCCATAACAACGTTGAAGTGAGCCTTCGTGGTGTTGTGCAAGGCTTTGGATATGTCCTTGTCCTTGTTTAATGGTTAAGTAGGTACCTTTTAAGACTATGTATTTTTCTCTTGAATGTACCTATATTTAAATATTGTTTTTATATTATTGTTTCATTCTATTAACTATGTGTGTTTTTTTCTTTAATTGTGGAGGAGATTTGATATTATGTTAGTTGTTGTTTGTGTTTTTTACCTGTCATGGTTGACTGGCAGAAAATGCTTCCTAGAATTAAGTCCACGAATTGTACATTTATCTTTGTAAAGTGCAATAAACAATTAAATAAATAAGTAAATAACTTACGTTTATTAGGTAAAAATAGCATGAAAATTTCGTAGTATTCGATGTTTTTCGAGATTTTTAGAGTGACGTGACCAAACCGTTCAAACGAACCTGGTGTGACGTCCGTCTGTTCGTCTGACCAGCATATTATTTTATTTGTACAGTTGTTCACTAAATCATACAAAAACCAAAAAGCAGTTGAAAGAAGAAGATACGTACCAAATGCTGCAAACACTTTTTTACATTCTTCTAGAACCTTTTGATCATACAATGTCGTGGCCGCTAAAAGTAGAAAACCAGGTTTAAATTACTTGCTTAATGTTTTGTTAGGGTACCAAACCATAGGGGTTCCAACCGCAACCTCACCTGCCCCTGGTGCACCCTGCTTATTAACAAACGGGGCTCTAACGGCCGGCTAATTGCGTTATAGCACAGCTTAACACCGGCACAGGTAAATTCCCCGACAACCTACGGGCAGTAGCATTGGCGGTGCGAGCAGCTGTGCCCAGCGATCCTCACCCTCATGCACAGTGTGGGGATTATGGACATATCCCTGTTCATAATAGGGGAGGCCTATCCCCAGCAGTGGGCTTATATAGGCTGGTGTTGTTGTTTTTGTTGTTGTTTTACCGAACCCGATTAGATTGGTAAAAGGAAACCCTTATTGGTGCTGACTTTGTTCACCTGTTCGTTTGTCTTCGGTGATAATTGCAGCGACTACTTTAGTTACTGAAATAATTGAAATTTGGAGTTCTAAAGCTTACAAGCACACTCATCTATACATAACGATAAGTAAATAAAACAAACTGTACATATACACGGTGTATTGGAATTCGAATGTTATCCGGAAAAAGGGAAAATCTACTCCCAAAGGTCAACAGCATCTGTTCAAGGACTTCGAATTTTGTAGATATTCATTATTAAAAAGTCTTGAAAAGTTACGCCATAATTTTACTCATATGAGGCAACCCTAGAACAGCTAATTTTGATAAACTTTGTTCTTGACTTGATGATGATAATTGTACCATAGCCCTCATTTTAGGGCTGCTACACATACCACAAAAACAAGCTTTAAAGGATTAGAAGATAAATTTCGAATCTCATAATTTTTATTGAGGTTGTCATAACTTGTGGTCATCCATGGTCCAAATCACCCCCATTCGACATAAAGCAAAAAAAAACTAAGTTATGCAACTATAGACATGCAACAGACATGTCAATATGAGCGATTAACGCAATACGTAAGTATGAAAGTTGTAAAATTAGATAGCTTAGTCTCCATAGGACTAAAGTTTTATACAGGTTAATCAGGTAAGGGTGTAAGTGGTTCCAGCCCCATCTTCGGACCCCAACCCAACCTCACCTGCACGTGGTGCACCCTGCTAACAAACAAACGGGGCTATGGCGGCCGGCTGATTGCGGCATAGCACAGCCGAAAACCGGCACAACTAAATACCAAACAAACAGAACTCACCAAGTGATTCCATTTCAGTTTTCACACGGTCAAACCTTTGCTGCTCCGTCTCCTAAAAATGTGGAAACAAAAATATTTATTTAGTTTTAATTGCAAATTGCACCCTGAGCAAAGTTGAGGGCATTTTATTAATAGATCTTGTACCGGAGTAGAATAAATGCAGTAGAAATGAAGTAGAAAGCTCTGAGAAGTATATCTATGGTGTGTTTTTGAGAGACAGAGTGCGGAATAGTGTGATCAGATAGCGGAATGAAGATAATAGTGACAAGGATTGAAAAAGGCCTGCTATGGTGGTTTATGCATGTAGAAAGTATAGATGATAGAAGATTGATGAAAAAGTATATGAGGCGAGTGTGAATGGGACAGTTGGAAAGGGAAAACCTCGAGTTACGTTCTCCGATTAACCTGAGACGGGCTGGAAAAAGGCCTGGTCGAGTACCCTAAATCGATGAATATGATGAAAGTGAAGGAAACAAAAAAGGGTTCCAGGATCGTAGCAAGTGAAGATCCGTGGAAATGCCAGAACACAATTTCAAGGTTCACCCCTTCGAAGTGAGAGATTTTGGAGACGACAATTACTTTAGATTAAGAGGCTTAGTCTTTTTTCATTTGAAGCCATTTTACCTGTGAATGGGAAGCACTGCTATCTTATGATGAGAGTGAAGGAAGCAAAATAGTGTTCCAGGAATGTAGCAAGTGAAGATCCTTGGAAATACCAGAACACATTTTCAAGGTTCAATACTTCGAGGTAAGGGATTTTGGAGACGACAACTTAGGATTTTAAGAGGTATTTTTTATTTGAAGCCATTTTACCTGTGAATGGGAAGCACTGCCATCTCTTTCTTTTTTTACCACATCCCTCCACAGGTTAGCTGTAAAAAGTAAGGAACATACAACAAGAGAATGTTTCTAAGGGCGAGGCCACAAAGCAGTAGCATTGCGACGACGCATCGCAAAAACAACGTCACACCGTAATGCGTAATATTATGCGTTGACGCAAAGCAAAAACTATGAAGCCACTACTGGTCTTGAAACAAGTTTTTGATCACCTAATCAGAATGCGTATGCAATCCAATGCTGATGAATATTGCAGTTCCAATGCAGTGTAATAAACCTAAATTGTGTTGCTTTTGTAAGGGGTTTCGACCTCCATCTTCGGAATCCAAGCCAACCTCACCTGCCCGTGGTGCACCCCTTTGTTAAAGCACAGCCTAATACCGGTGCATCTAAATTATGTGACTGCCGACGACGGTGCGATAAGCTGTGCCCTACGATCTCCAACCCGAATGCCCACCGTGGGGATTATAGGCATATCTCCCTTAATAAGGGGAGGGGCGGTGTCTGTTATACCGCCATAATCACAAAACAATGATAATTTAATGGTTATTAAAAATTACTCACCTAATAGCTGGGCGCGTACAGCTAATTCTCTAATTTTATCGTTTACAGTTTTGCTTGTATCACCTAAAACTAAACATAAAAATAAATTTAATAGAGGTATGAGATATCACACATACGGTGTTCTGCGTCTGGATATTTTTTGTTATATATAGACAAATCAAAACACCCAGACACCGAACAAGTTCACCACAGCAAGGCACGAATAATATCCGGCCTCTAATACTATTCAGTACGCAAATCTATTGAAAATACCATAAAGAAGTTAGTCAGAGACAAGTCTAGTCAAAGTCAAAAATTTACTCTCTAACCTAACTTGACTTTTTTTTTAAATTTACAAAAAATAAACGATGCTCAAACTATTGCCCTCTCTTACCGTTGGATATTGACTAACAGTGACAGGGCTAACAATAAAGGGGTAAGATCTTGGAATCACTTTGAATCGTCGATAAAGCAAATTAAACCTAACAATAGGTTTGTTCTTCCTAACATAGACATCATGATATTGTTTGTACATCTATAAAAGATGATTAAAACTGCGTACGACACTGAATTTACAAGTCCAAATACAACATGATACATGCCCATTTTTTCCAAGCAGTTTGTCTTCGATCAGAGCATGCCAAGTTTCCTCACAACTTTTATCGTCACCATTTTGAAAATGTATTTAATATCTATCGCGCCTATTTTTCCACAAATGTAAAATCTATTGGTGCATGGCCCGGATTCGAAATCAAGGCCTTTCTGCTATAAGTATTTCTTATTGATCATGAAAATAATAGGGGACAGTCATTAAACTACGAACATAAATTTTTAGACACATACCTTCTAATTGGTTTCGAGATGATTTCATAATTTCCGTTCTTAAGCCATCATCTAAAAAATAAAAAATATGTTGGAATATTTTTTAGGCACCTTATAAAATCACCTAGCGGTTCAATAGACGTTATTATTACAATTCTTAAATTCATATTGAACTATTGAGCTAACAAGGTCACCAAACGACAATACCGTTTGATGTATGGCGCTCGGTACCAAGATTAAAACCACAAAAGAAATAGGTAACAGAAGTCAAACACATGTAGGTACTTCACTTTTCATACCTACGCTCGGCGGTCGAGCTGGGGTTGTCAACTTTGGGGCGATTGAGGGAAGCTACTCCAAAGCCGCGGTATCTCGTGCATAGTAAAAAACTTATTCTACAATATTAAAACAAAACAATAAACATACTATTACAATACAAAAAGTTTGCAGAACAAAAACATAAAATTTTACAGTTGACAATTTTCACTATAGAAAATCTCTAATAACTTACGGATTACCCTATTTACAAAATTTCTTTTGCCCTATCCGTTTTAGATCTAAACCTATCAAATAACACTTAAAGCAACACAATATCTACATAAACAAAAAATCATGATGTCGACTTACGTAATATTTGGTGGCGTGATAAAGATTTAGGTTTTACATACTTGCTTCGTTTAAACAGATTCAAAATAGGAAAATATTATATAAATTAAGCTTAGCTAACCACCTTACAATATTTTAATTCTCCGGGGGCCGGGCGGCGCTTACCTATCTTATTATTTTGTTACGGTACCTAACACAACCAACACAACGCATCCTACCTACTTTAAAACGAACCATCGAAATACAAGCAAGTGCTTGAAAACTTACCACTCTGAAACTACTGTTAGCTTAAAAAACTACTATTCACTGTTTAATGTTGAGTCCACTTACGTCCACTACACAGTTATAATACATTTTATTTTATTGCTGCATTTTTTTTGCACAAGAAAGTTCACTGCTCGCGTGACACTCGCGCTTGCACTGGTCCGAACTGTTCCGAGATATCGTGTCTGTGAGCGGTGTCTATATGTGCATTGCTCGAGCGCGCTTTGTGTGTATATTGTCTTCTATTACCTATGTCTTTTGTACTAAAACGCCAATTCTAAAGTGAGTGCGTCAAAACCAAACCAATCAGTTTTTAGTCGATTGGTTTTAGTTCGAGTCTACTGTCTAAATAATTAAAAATGAGGGTTTTTGCCATAGTTACAGTAACAGTAGGTACGTTACTATTGCAATAACTATAGTTGCCATAGTAACGATGGTTGTTGCAGTCTAATGGCGGCTTGCGGCGGAAACAAAATCAACAAAATATTTTTTTATTGATTATTAATCCCGTTGGTGTGTAAAACTAAAGAAAATGTTAATGTCATTTACAAAATATTATAAATTTTATGGGATGCGTTTGGTTTTGACGCAAATGGTACGGATTCCCGGCATTCTCCTTTTGTTAGCAAAGTATTCAGTCAGCTAGTTAATTGACTCGGGCGTAACTTTGCGAAAATTTATTCAAGGTAAAAACTAAATATTTAATACAAATTCCGCTAACCATATCTGACGAGATCAACAAAATGCACACGTGTGCACCGCTCCCCCGCCCACAGCACATCAGTGCCATACACCTCTGTCTGTCAAAGGCATGTCAAAGGTTAGTGGGATTTGTATAAAATATTTTATCTTTGAATATCTTCAGTTAGTTAACTTATAAACTTACCGATCCCTGCCATATATCTTATGGATTCATATTCTGCGCTATATTTTTCACCTAAACAACAGAAATATACATGAATTAGATCAACTTGTTGCTGACTTTTTATTATTGTTAGGAAAAAATCACGATTAACAAAAAAATTTACGATACCCAAAATAATACATTATAAAAGAGTAAATGGTTCCAAGACAGTTTCTTCAGTTAATATACTTTCTAAATTTCAATGGCTTAGGAC
This sequence comes from Horisme vitalbata, assembly GCA_951804965.1. Lineage (NCBI taxonomy): Eukaryota > Metazoa > Arthropoda > Insecta > Lepidoptera > Geometridae > Horisme > Horisme vitalbata. The sequence continues at coordinate 12,142,985 of OX638088.1, read as the reverse complement.
TAAGCTGTGGGCCTTTACCTAGTTTTCTAGTTGGACAAAAGAAGGTTTAGGAACAAAAGCCCGATTGCTTACAATTTATTTTTTCCCAAATCGAATCCTAAGTACGTAATGGCACTCATTAGGGGAGGCCTATGTCCAGCAGTGGACTGCCATACGCTGATGATGTTGATGACGATAATGAGGATGATGATGATGATGATCACGAGCCCAAAGAAGAATCCGAAGACATCTATTTGTCCACTGTCGATTTATCTTTTATTTATTCTATAGAGAAAATTTTCAGCCAAAAATTTTCCAGCCGCAAGGGCTACAGCGACATCCCAAAGAAACTCACATAGATAGGTACCATATTAAAGTAGGTACCTACTTATAACTAATCACTAAAAAGAATAACTTCGTTCTTCGCATTCGGGTACAAATACAAATTGGAAAGGTACTTACCATCATAAATATTTCTTCCACTTACTGCTGCTATTGTTATACTAACGAAGATTATCAGGAATTTCATTTTGAAGTTTTAAGATATATGCTTTACCCGATGATAAACGAAGAATGAAAAAGTTTTTTTGCAAAATGTGTTTTTATACGTTTCAGTTTAGGTATGTATTTGCTGACGGGAAATTTTGTCCATGATTAATAGTAAAGGAGGAGGAAGGAAGTTAATTTTATTATTATTTTCGCCAGGCGGCTTTGCCTGCATGATACCTAATAGAAGCCCAATTATTTTTATTCAATAAATTTAGTAGTTTTGGCATATTCATTCAATTAACAAACATATACAAAAAAACATCCATACAAACTTTCGCGCTTATCAAATTATTAATATAAATGCGAAAGTTTGTGTGTTAGTTAATTGCAATGGCGCTCATTAGGGGAGGCCTATGTCCAGCAGTGGACTGCTATAGGCTGATGATGATGATGATGATGATGATGTGTGTTAGTTCGATTCCCGTTGCATGTTTGTGTGATTTTCAAATATTTGCTTCGGGTCTGGGTATTTCTACGTATAATATGTATGTATTAATGTATGTCGATGACATATGTGTCGTAGTGGGTGAAGGTCCGCCTGAGAGGCAGAAGGTTGCGGGTTCGATTCCCGCCGCGGGACAAATGTTTGCATGATCTGCAAGTATTTGTCTGGGTGTATACTCAGTACAATATGTATGTATTTACAAAAAAAATGTAGTATCAATTATCTATGTAGTTAGACTGTTATCAATCATGTGGTTCCCTTAATACAAGCTCTGCTTAGTTTGAGGCTACAGGTTTGATGGTCTAGCATTATTTATTTATTTGTTTGTTAGGTATATTTTTATTTCCAATCAACTTCGTAACGACTGAACGGTTTTGGGGGCCCGACCGCGCTATTTTCAAAAAACAACGGTGCGTTTCTAATTACGCTACGAGTCAGTAACGACTATGTTCCAAGTTTTCGAAATTTGTTCCATCTTCGTTAATGTGTCGCTCTGATATGGAAGAGCATTGAGACAAGCTTGCCCATTACATTGGCCACAAGCTAAAGAGCTTTGCTAGCCCGCTTTCCTGCATCCGCATCTCGCGACAAGCTTATCATACAAATTGGGTAATGTTATAAATTGATGGGTTAAATTTAATTTTAAGTTTATTTTTTTCTTTTAAGAGCTTTTAATAAAAGCTTGTTTTTAAAAGTGTTTTTACCAATAATTTATTTATGATATCGGAACTAAAAATAGTACTTGCTCATGGCCCACCTGATGTTAAGGTAACATGTCAAACCTCCCTCTCGCTCGCACTATTCAACATTTTAGAAGATATTGTCAACGTGCTGAGCTGCGTGACACACCATACCTAGCTAGCTATGCACACATGCCTAACTACATAGAAGAAGACGGAGGCGCGTGGGGAGAGAGAGACGCACCTACCAACCCGCCTGCGCTGCGCCCAGCTACGCACGTCAGACACTCGTCTCATCGCCGCCATAGAATAAACGCGCGCGCATCATTTCATCGCCATTCTTATTATGTAATATTTAATATACGTTAAAACTCTTTCATTCCTTTGTAAAGTCGCTTACAGATATAAAATTACTGAATGTAGTTATGCAAATTTTTTGGTAGGAAAACGTGTTGGGTTCAACATGATATTTTTGCTGAACCTTTGTATTGTTATTTTTTAGGCCGTGAAGGTTTGCTATTTTGCATAACTACATTCAGTGATTTTATATCTTCTAAAATGTTGAATCGTGCGAGCGTCGGCATGCGTAGGTCACGCTTATATAGATAGATAGATGAACTTGCACACAACACCGATTAAAAACCAAAAATTTACAAAAACGAAGAAATGAAATAGTAATGTAGGTACAATGGGCGTCTTATCGCTTGCGATTTCTTCCAGAAAACCAAGAATGGAAATAATATAATTAAAAGAATTGAGCGGTTGTGCTTATAATACAAAAACTAATTACCTACCTTTATTAGATATACCTACCACATATTAAAAAAACAATTAAATGCACGCATGTTTGGATAATGTGTCATGCCCTACGATGCAAACATGCGTGTAATTTCACTGCCACCACTGCCTGTAATTTCACCGGCACCCCACAAACTGCAAACACAGCAATGCTGCTCCAGGACAGAATTAGGTATGGTGGTAGTACTTGGTGTATGAGGACTTGGTGTATGAACTCTACTATATTACTTAAAATTTTACTATTTTACCCTTTTCACAGCATGCAGCATTTTTTATTCATCCACACAAATATTATAAAGTGTGTTTGCATTGAACTGGCTCCGAAACTACTGGACCGATTTAAATAATTATTTCAATGTTGGGTAGCTACACTATATACACTACACTACCGGGTGACCTAAGCTAAATAAAATTTTCAAAAAAATTAGGGGTCCTTACTAAAATTTCAAAAGTGTAACTCAAGGTGTAAAAAAAATCCTTACATCGCGTGCGCTGCAACAACTATTGATGATAGAACAAAATAATTTATTACGAGTTTGTAGAACACATCATTATCTACAAAAAGTGTCGTCGACAGCAGTCATCAGTGTAGCTTTTATACATATGTCACAATAGGTGTTCTTATATTTTAAAAATTTAATTGAAATGCCGGCGCTAGTAAAGGCTTTTTATTTGTCGCTCAGTATCAATCCTTATCAAAATAAATTACTTCATATTACTTCAGTCTGCTGCAATGAGTTTTTAACCTGGAAGTGCGTGCTCTAAACAAAAATCTATGCCTTCTTATCCTCAATAAAATATCCCTTAAAAGTATGTCTTGTTACATCCTACTAGTCATTTATTATGCGTAATGCTGACTAACTGTCAGTTTCGTCGGTGCATGACATTTACAATTTACAATTTGATAAGCGGTTACTTCTCGGTGATGTATGATATTTTTTCTCTTCCACGAGTGATCACTATGATCACTCTAGCTACCCGTCCCGCCTTCACACGGGTAGATAAGCGTTCTCTATCCCAACTTCATGTCCCAAATTCAATGCACCAGCAGGTGAGACTACTTGAGAAATAACACTCAAATTTTTGACATAATAAAATTGCCGCTCCTAACCAAGGTTCTAAACTGGTATAATTTACTGGTATAATCTAGGAAAACAAGCAACAAAAAAAATAGTTGCCTACTATTTCCAAACAAGAACAACATTTCATATATTGTTGTTGTTGAAAGAGTAATCTTTTACTATGTGCCCGATACATTCCATTTTTTTAGGGTTCCGTTCCTCAAAAGGAAAAAAAAGGAACCCTTATAGGATCACTTTGTTGTCCGTCTGTCTGTCTGTCTGTCTGGCTGGCTGGCTGGCTGTCTGTCTGTCTGTCTGTCTGTCAGGACCTTTTTCTCAGGAACGCGTGGAGGTATAAAGTTAAAATTAATATCAAATACGCAGCTCTGCCATCCCTGAGACCTGTGAAAAAACTATGCTTCTAAAATAACGCAATAAAAGATATAGCCGTTTGTGTCGCATATTTCGAAACGAACCTATGGGGTACTTGCCGTTGCCCTAGAATAATAAAATTTGGCAAGAAGCAATATCTTATAGTACAAGCAAAGTAAGAGGCATTTATTTTTAGCTACAACACAAAAGATTTTATAATTTTCAAACATTCATGAACAGGTAATGCCATCTAGCAAAAATGGAAAACAACTAAAGTAAATTTTGAATTTAGTAAGTTCAAAAACACGACGACGTTTGACGTTCTTTGAATTTCGACAGATGAAATGTCAATGTTTGCAAATAAAGTAACGGTGCATGGCCTCTGAACTTGTCTTAGTTTTCGCCTATTTTTGTTAGATGGCGTCACTTGTCTATAAATGTTGGAAAATTAATATTATTATTTTTTATTAATTGTTAGTTACTACAAATTCACAGTTTTTGGGCTACTTTCATAACTTGTGCTCTATGGCATTGCTTCTTGTCCGGGAGCTACCGGGAAGTAGTAAAATGCTCTGAACCTCTTTTTAGTTTTTGCCTATTTTATTCATTACATGGCGTGACTTGAATTAAAAAATAAAATACTACAAATTTAAGCATCAACGCCATCTATTGGCCCCTTAACAATGGCGCTGACCACAAGCAATCCCCATCGATAAATTTTAACTCTAGAGGCACAAACGTGGAAAAAATGTGTGCACCAAAACTCGGCACACGCTGTCAATTGCGCCGACTTTGAACACTTTTACAAATACAAATACGAATCATTTATTGCTTTCACATGGTGTTAAATTGCATGTTACATTGAGCAACGTCATCGTCTGGACTTTTAATGGTCGTGAATTCAGGTAGGTTTAATGCTCCATCTGAAATATCAGAAGAATGGAAATGAAAAGACTGGAGCAAAACAAATTAGTACCATATTTTCAATTTTTGCAAGCACCTGAACATAACGAAGTTCAAATTGTGTTTCATAACGTGCAATCATTGCGCAAACATTTTCCTGGCATCATCATAGATCCTATCATTCTTTCTTCCCATGCCACATTGTTTGTTGAAACCTGGGGCTGTCGTAGTGACACTTTTGAACTTGACGATTTTGATGAGGTGTGCAGAATAGCAATGCAAATCCAGGTTGGGGATCTATCGCGTATGTACGTCACGATCTTATGGATTCTGTGACAGATGGATCATGTAAAAGATATTGCTTGAATAACCCGGACGCTGCAAACGGCCATTGTGAGTGTATATGTTTTGAAATATTTAATGTCCGATTGATTGCGGTTTATGGGTCTCCACAATTACTAATCAATGTTGCTATAAAATGCATAAATACTGCGATATACGATAGCAACCGGAATGGTCATTTTTCTTGCATGATTATTGTAGGAGATTTCAACATAGACTTTAAATACAATCTCGAAAATACAATTTCATTATATTTCTCCTCCATATGCATGTACCCTTACCTTAATAAGTACAAATACTACAAGAAATAACACAATTATAGACAACGTTTTTTCCAACTTCGATGTACAATGTGGTACTATTCATTCCTTTTTCAGTAATCACTTACAAATTTGGTTCAAATGTATACCCTTTTAAAACTGATTTTGGGGGAAACCTAAAACATATATACTCTGAAAATGCGGAAAAACATTTTGATACTCGATTTCCGTGATGGGCGAATTATTTACTGTACAAGTTTATACGGAACCCTCGGTGCGCGAGTCCGACTCGCACTTGACCGGTTTATATTTATTTGAATGGGACTGTACGTAATCAATAAAATTAAGAAGTAACAGAGAGATAGACTTTCATTGACATCACATAAATAACAATGGTAAGGAAAAGAAGATGCTGTTTTCAGCAAGTTAGTACTGTGATCGTATATTCGTTATGCATATCTTCTACCATTGATATGTTTATGTTTATACAGATGTCTATAAACTGATACTTTGTAAATTTAGGCACAAGATATTTTGGAAAATACTTTTTTTTTATTATTCTTATTATATGATCTGCAGCCTGAGAGATTTTTAATGAAGCTCATCCAATGTAGCAATGGGTTTTGAGTAGACCCTATCTTTGCGACAACCTCAATAGAAGAAGGCTTGAGCTTAGATCGGGCGACTTGGTCCTGTCTAATGGCCACCCCTTTGACCCGATCTAAACCCCTTAGACTTCTTCTTTTGGGGTTGTCTTTGAGACAACAGTCTCTACAGTCACAAGCAGGTCCAGCCACCGGTGCCCGCTTATCTTTGAATTTTGGGACATGTTGTATAAATATATAAATACATACACCGAATGCGACATATATCTGCATACAATATGTCTGATTACCGGTGTCGGGCGGTGAAATATGGTAAAATATATCGACAAATCATCATTTTCCCTCTCTGTAGTTTTTCTTTCCTCGAAGCACGGGCGTTTGTACTGATCAAACCGAGCGATATCTGCCCAGAAATCTTCTTAGTTTTAAATACATATTTTGATTATATAAATAGGAAAAAAAATAATGCCTATCCAAACGTGTATCGGCTTGAGACGATGTTTGAGACGAGATTAGACGGTGTTTGAGTTGACCCACAATCTGTGTACCAGGGACGAAGCGCGCTTGCGTATGGTGCTATGAAAGCAATCAAGTCGTGCTACCACAAACATCCAAGATGCATTGAAACTTTTTGCTAACAATATCAATAAATGAATAATGCTGGAACAGCTACAAACTTAGTATTTTATTAAAAATTGATCGCGTCATCTGAGAAAACTCGCCCCATCTTCGACCTTGCCTATGCAAGCCTCGAGGTCAAGAGCTAACCCATATTAAATTTTAAAAAAAAACCAAGTACCATCGAAATCCGTCCAGCCGTTACGGAGTTGAGAGGGAACAAACATACTACACATATATACACCAACACACAATTACTCACTAACACACAAACTTTAGCATTTATACGAGTGTGATTTTAACCCTAGGACGCATGCCTCATAGAACCACTTAATAATCTAAATTCATTATTGTTGAAAATTTTATTGAAATGAAAATATTGTTTAATAATGTGTATTTAACCCCTGTTACATAAATTTGGGGTTGAAGCTAAGATCTAAGAGATAAGTAAGTTAGATTGAGAGTAAATAAAACCATTTTTAAAGATGAATTGTTGAATTTATTTATTACTTACAAATCCATATGGATGCATTGGGTCAAAGGGTAATATTATTGGTTATTAATATAGCTATGTATTTTGCAATAGTTAAAGAGTGCTTTGTATGTATGATGGCGGCACTATCTGGTTCAAATCATCAAGGTGATGAGGTTACCGGTGTGCGATGTCTGAAAATAAATATCATTATTTTAACTGTTATGTCACTTTAGCTAAATTTTCTGGAGGGGGTCGAGCCAAAGTATTTTTTTCCTCAAGAAAAATAAAGCCATTTCCACGCAGGCCACGCCGAAAGTAGTGCTAGTTATAATATTAGTGTGATATGATTTATTTTATTTGCATTAATGGTGCAATTCGTTGTCATAATTTTAACTACTTAAGCACTCAATTTTTTTAAACTTGTATAGTTTTGTACGTTTCTGGACTGCGACGAAGGACTACGTAGTATAAAATTTGACTTGTCTAAGTGCTTATTTTACAAATTTACACCTGCATAACTTTTTGAGGCACACTTGATAGGAAATCATGGATCAACATGCCTTTTTGCAGGTAAGTCAACAAAGCTAAGAATGGTATAGGTAGTAGTTCGAACGATTCGTTCGATCGTTTGTTGATTATGATTTGCCCGTTCCTTTCACACATAATCTTTAATCAAGAACGTATTATGAGGATGAATATTATTCATCATTATATGGACATGACTTTGTAGCTACACGATACGACGCTAGTTGTATACACAAACACAAGAAAATATTAACCCAGAAATGTTATAAAAATTAACTTACTGAAGCACTGTCTTTTTTCTCAGATTCTTGCTTCCACAAGTCAGCTGAAAAAAGAAATTACGATTCATACATATAATGTTAATGATTAAGGCAGAGAAAAATACATAATTTCCATGTTTTGGATATTCTTAACTTATTCTACTGTGGCATTTTCAGATATTGATGTCGATTCTGTTGTGCATTTTCCTAAATTTTACTTAATTTGACATTCCTAAAAATCATACTATCCCTTTCTTTTAGGTGTAAATGACAAGGATAGCTATAACTTTAAAGCTGTCAAATTTAGTTAAGTTTAGAAAAGTGAACAACAGAATCGACACTATTATCTAAAAATTGCACAATGTTATAGTTATTCCATGTGCATATTTTTTATCAATAATGAATTTTTGCTCGTGTATATGTATGTATATTTTCATCATTATTTTGATTAAGCTAAAATAGAGTGGCAGATTCTGGGAGCTCATTTATTGATGAAGTCCAGACTTAGGAACCCCCATCGTCATCACTCGCGAACATTCAACAAAAGAAATTGTTTTAACTGAACAATATGTTCGATATCCTTTGACGGCCTCGCAGTGGTTAAGGTCTGTCTGAGACGATGCAGGTTTCAGGTTCGATTCCCGCCGCGGGACATATTATGTTGGAGTTATTTGCAGATATTTGTCTCAGGTCTGGGTGTTTTCTATGTATAATATTTTAAAAAAGTATCTAAGTTGTAATATGATTCATGTGATTCCCATAATTTAAGTTATGCTTAGTTTGGGGCTAAATGCTGGTGTGCTGATAGTGACCAGCATTATTTATTTATATAAACTGCTTATTTTGAAACTTTCGTTCGATTAGCGCGCATTCGCAAAATAACATGTGACGATGACCTAACTGAATAGTGCAGTTCTTCAGCAATAATAATTCATCATCATCATCATCATCATCATCAGCCTATAGCCACCCATAGCTGGACATAGGCTTCCCCCGATGAGCGCCATTGCACCCTGTCCTCAGCTGGACGTATCCAGCTTCTACCAGCAGCCTTCCACAAATCGTCACACCATCTAGCCGAAGGACGTCCTACGTTACTTTTGCCGAGACCCAGTCCCCAGGACTCGTTTACAGCAACCGTGGTTGGCTATTTACTTTCATTGTTTCCGTTCGTCCATTGTGATATGTTAGAATTCGTTTCATTCAAATCCATTCAGTAGTTTTTGCGTGAAAAAGTAACAAACATTCATCCATTCATCCAAACATCCGCACTCACAAAGTTTTGCATTTATAATATTAGTAGGAAGTAGGATAAAGTAGTAGACAGTGACTATCGCATTGCTAATGGAAAAAAATAAATTTAGCATTACTGTTTAATTTGAAATGCTTGTAGATTTTTTAAATACATCTCACTCTTTGTTACGTTTACCGTACGAAGCGTGGGCGGTGGTTCAGCAGCAATAATTTCAAACTTTCGATTTTTTTCCAATTCGTGTCCAATAATAACAATTTGTATCAGAGCGTGTCATGTTGTGATGCGCCATCGTGTCTACACATTCTTCAGAAAATCCTTTTGAAGCACTTGTGATTCTAGAAATCCGTTGGAATTCAAATCGAATAGAACAAAAACTGATTGATTTGAATCGGAAACTCTCTGAAGGTCTGAAGGTTTTAAAAGAAACGACTGCTGATCCTCGATTGTTGAAAACTGCTTACCGATGCGCTGACTAATTTCGGCCGTTATTTTGTAACGTTCTTCAAGGGTTTTGCGGTGATTTGTCATCACTTTTTCATGTAACAAACAGAGAAAAAAACAATTAAATAACATACAAATCAAACATCATTACTTAGATAGTTTCTCCCTGATATGGAATCGGGTTGGGAGGATTCTATATAGTGGCAGTCAAAGCTAAAGTACAGACAATATATTCCGTACATAACCACTTTTTGCTAATAGATAGCTTTTACGTTAATGCAAACTAGCAAAAATACTTTTAGAGCAGAGATATTAAAACAAACGTAATAGACAAATTTTATTTTTGAAAGTTGGGATCATCCTACAAATTCTGCAAGTATCTACAATAAACCAAAAGCTTACGTAGCTACCTAATAATATATCAAGAAACAAGTATATTCACTCACCAGTATAATGATATATTCCAAGATTTTCAATAGCAGATTTTGTTTCAGCATCTTAAAAAAACATTATAGATAATTTTTTAAGTAATCAATAATAAGAAAAAAATAATAATAAGAAGGTTCCTAACGAAAATTTAGATCGTCACCACTTGTAGTGAAATGATTAAAATCATGAAAATCTCTTTCCATGGATAACTTTACTAAGAACATTTTTAAATTTAAAACTATTTGTATCAATCAAAAGACTTAGCAACAAATAAAACTGTATTAAAATATGTAATTATAATGCCTAGTTAAAGACAGTTTCATCCCCAGTTTTTCCATGTATATTAACAAACATTTTATACCTACCTAAAAATTAGTATCTTCATCATTATCATCATCTTCAGCCTATAGCAGTCCACTGCTGGATATAAGCCTCCCCTAAATAAGTATAACAAACACGAATTTTGGCAAGATAGGTACCTAGGACCTTGGCCTTCAGTGGTCATTGGTATTAAAATGAGTTAAAAAAATGCTTAATAAAATCTAAAACTTATATCTTACGTGTATTAGATAAAAATAGCCTCGTAAATATGTAAACAGTTTTGCGCATTTTATATGAAAATGCTGATTGCGGCATAGCACAACTTACATCGGCACATCTAAATCCCCTGGCCACCAACGGGCAGCAGCGTCGGTGGTGCGAGAAGCTGTGCCCTGCTATCCCCAACCCGCATGCCCAGCGTGGGGATTATGGGTATATCCCTCTTTATTAGGGGAGGCCTATGCCCAGCAGTGGACTGATATAGGCTGGTGTGGTGTGGGGTGGATATGAAAATTGCGTCTGTCCAGCTAATTATTTTATTTTTACAGTTGTTCACTAAATCATACATAAACTAAAAAGCAATACAAAGAAGAAAATACGTACCAAAAGCTGCTAACACTTTTTCTCGTTCTTCTAGAACCTTTTGCATATCATACAACACCGTGGCCGCTAAAAGTAGAAAAGAAGGTTTAAATTATTTGCTTAATGTTTTGTTAGGGTACCAATCTATAGGGGGTGTAAGGGGCTCCAACCACCACCTCAACTGCCCCTGGTGCACCCTGCCGGGGTTCTGGCGACCGGCTAATTGCGTAATAGCACAGCTAAACACCGGTTAAGCTAAATTCCTTGATAACCTACGGGAAGCAGCATCGGTGGTGTGAGCAGCTGCTCCTGTGCGATCCCCAACCCACATGCCCAGCGTGGGGATTATGGACATATCCTTGTTCCTATTAGAGGAGGCCTATGCCCAGCAATGGACTGATATATGCTGGTGTTGTTGTTTTACCAGACCCGATTAGATTGGTGAAAGAAAACCCTTATTGGTGCTGACTTTGTTTACCTGACCATTTCTCATCGTTGATAATTTCTGCGACTACTTAGGTTACTGAATTAATTGAAATTAGGAGTTCTAAAGCTTATTGTATTGTTTAATTAATTAATATTGTTTTATTTACTTAACGTTATGTTTAGATGAGTGTACATCATCTATACATAACGTTAAGTAAATAAAACAAACTGTACATATACACGGTGTATTGGAATTCGAATGTTATACGGAAAAAGGGAAAATCTACTTCCAAAGGTCAATAACATCTGTTCAAGGACTTTTCGAATTTTGTAGATTATGTCATTACAGCTAATTTTGATTGATAAACTTTGTCCTGATAATTGAACCTCTGCCCTAATTTTAGGGCTGCTTCATACACTACAAAAACAAGCTATATATAGGATTATTATAAATAGGATTAGAATCTCATATTTTTAATTGAGGTTGTCATAACTTGTGGTCATCCATAGTCCAAATAACCCCCATACGACATAATATACGAATTCAAATACAACTTTTATTTTTATAACAATCAGAACAAGTTTACTATTGCAAAAAAAAATAGTTATGCAACTATAGACATGCAACAGACATGTCAATATGACTGACGACTCACATAAGTATGAAAGTTGTAAAATTAGATAGCTTAGTCTCCATAGGACTTAAGTTTTAAGCAGGTTAAACAGTTCAGGGTGTCACACGTCAGGGTCCCAGCCCCATCTTCGGACCCCAAGCCAACCTCACCTGCACGTGGTGCATCCTGCTATCTAACAAACGGGGTTATGGCAGCCGGCTGATTGCGGCATAGCAAAGCCTAAAACCGGCACAGCTAAATCCCCTACCGCCGCCAACGGTCAGCAGTGACGGCAGTGCGACAAATTGTGCCCTCCGATCCCCAACCCACATGCCCAGCGTGGGGATTATGGGCATATCCCCCTTTATAAGGGGAGGCCTATGTCCAGCTCTGGACTGATATAGGCTGGTGTAATGTGGTGTGGAAACAGGTACAACAGGTGCAGAGCACGCTTACCTACCTACCTACCTACTACCTACCTACCTACCTACCTACTACCTACCTACCTACCTACTACCTACCTACCTACCTACTACCTACCTACCTACCTACTACCTACCTACCTACCTACTACCTACCTACCTACCTACTACCTACCTATCTAAGAAGGTATAAAAAATGCACATCAACAAATAAACAGAACTCACCAAATGATTTTAATTCAGTTTTCACACGATCAAACCTTTGCTGCTCAGTCTCCTAAACATGTGGAAACAAAAATATTTCTTTAATTGGAAGTTGCACCCTGAGCAAAGTTGAGGGCATTTTATTAATTTATCTTGTACTGGAGTAGAATAAATGCAGTAGAAATGCAGTAGAGAGCTCCGAGAAGTAGATATCTATGGTGTGTCTTTGAGAGACAGAGTGCGGAATAGTGTGATCAGATAGCGGAATGAAGATAATAGTGACAAGGATTGGAAAAGGTCTGCTCGGGTGGTGTATGCATGTAGAAAGTATAGATGATAGAAGATTGATGAAAAAAGTATATGAGGTGAGTGTGAATGGGACAGTTGGAAAGGGAAGACTTCGACTTACGTTCTCCTATTAACTCGGAGACGGGCTGGAAGAAGGCCTGGTCAAGTACCTTCAATCGATGAATTATATGATGAGAGTGAAGGAAGCAAAAAAGTGTTCCAGGATCGTAGCAAGTGAAGATCCTTGGAAATACCAGAACACAATTTCAAGGTTCAATACTTCGAGGTAAAGGATTTTGGAGACGACAACTTAGATTTTAAGAGGTATTTTTTATTTGAAGCCATTTACCTGTGAATGGGAAGCACTGCCATCTCTTTCTTTTTTTACCACATCCTTCCACAGGTTAGCTGTAATAAGTAAGGAACATGAAACAAGAGAATGTTTCTACGGGTGAGGCCACAATGCAGTAGCATTGCGACGATGCATCGCAAAAACAACGTAACACCGTAATGCGTGAAGCGCTATCCACACTATATTTCTGGGTACTCGGCCGTGCCGTGTTCCGTCAGGGACGGAAAAAAATCGGTTACGTACAACTTATATGAACTTGTTAACACAGCTCCGTGTCAGCCGCATCCAGGTCGTCAGTGTCCCGGAGCACGCTTGGACACACGGACGCCCTGACAGTGCTGTCCGATTTTTATCTATCGTTATCAACTTCTTCTTCATTTAGCGGTATTGCAATCATTTCCAATTCTTCAGTGTTAAATAAGGACATCGCGTTGTGTGCGTATCAGCTAAAGAAACAGATGTTATGTGCGTATCAGCTAAAGAAACAGATTACACTGATACCGATTTCCCTGATATATGTGAACACGGGTAACAGATGTCACGTCCCTGACGGGAACACTGTCGAATCACGGATGGCCCTGACCCGGAAATGTGTGGATAGTGCTTAATGCTGATGCGTTGGCAGCAGCATCAACGGTGCGAGAAGCTGTGCCCTGCGATCCCCAACCCGAATGCCCAGCGTGGGGATTATGGGCATATCTCCCTTTATTAGGCCCCTCCCTAGGGGCTAGGGCCTTAGGCTGTGTCTATTAGGGCTGTTATAGATTACCGACGTCATAATCACAAAAAAATGATAACTTAATGGTTATTCAAAATTACTCACCTAATTGCTGCGCGTGCGGAGCTATTTCTCTGATTTTATCGCTTACAGCTTTGCTTGTATCAACTAAAACTATACATCAAAATAAATTTAATATAGTTATGGGACATCACACACACGGTCAACTGATTCCAAACTAGGCCTTCTATAGGTATCAGATTTAATATACATGTTCTGTTACTGGATTTTTTTTGTTATAAAAAACACCCAGACACCGAAAAGGTTCACCACAACAATCACCACAGCGAGGCACGAATAATATCCGGCCTCTTATACTATTCAGTACGCAAATGTTTTGAAAATACCATAAAGAAGTTAGTCAGAGACAAGTCTAGTCGAAGTCAAAATTTACTTTCTGACCATGTGTATTGGCAAACAGTGACAAGGTTAACTTTAAGCAAGGGTTATATTTAAGTATTGTTTATAAGTAAGAGGATAAGATCCTGGAATTACTTTGAATCATCGATAAAGAAAACGAACCTAACAATAGGTTTGTTCTTCATATCATAGGCATCATCATATTGTTTCTACATCTATAAAAGATGATTAAAGCTGCGTCCTTCAATGTTCTACCCAAATGAGGTACACATTATACACTGAATTTACAAGTCCAAACACAACATGATACATGCCCCCTTTTTCCAAGCAATTTGTCTTCGATCAGAGGGCTTACCACAGGTTTTGATAGTTTTCGAAAACTTTATAAGTTTCGGTATCTTTCCATACATTTTCGTAGTTCATGCACGTTTTCCTAGAGGCGCTGTTCTGAAAATGTATGGAAAGATACCGAAACTTATAAATTTTTCGTAAATTAAAAAAATCTGTGGTAAGCCCTCAGAGCATGCCAAGTTTACTCACAATTTTGAAAAGATATATAATATTTATCGCGCGTATTTTTCCTAAATGTAAAATAAAATTGGTACATGGCCCGGATTCTAAGCCAAGGCCTTTCTGCTTTAAGTATTTCTTATTGATCATTAAAATCATAGGGGACAGTCATTAAACTAGAAAACACACATTTTTTGACACTTACTTACGAATTGGTTTTGAGAAGATTTCATAATTTCCGTTCTTAAGCCATCATCTAAAAAATAAAAAGTATGTAGGAATAATTATTAGGCACTTAATAAAATCAAGTAGCTGTTCAATAGACGTTATTATTACAATTCTTAAGTTCATATTAGAAAAATCCAATAGAAATATGGACTTTCAGTTTTTCCCGAATTTTCTATTATTTTCTATTATTTCTTTTACTATTTTTCTTACTCTAAGTTTAGAATTTTGGGAAAGAAATAGGATGTGAACATTTGACCCATAGCAGGAATCATACCTTCTTGCGTCTCAGCCGCTAAGCAACTATTGTGCTAACAAGGTCGCCAAATTTTGTTATCAAAGAATTCAGTCAGCTAGTTAACAACATATTAATTATTATGATAATTTATTATGACAATTCATACCTACCTATATTTTTAGTTTAACAAATTATTTTTTATAAACAAACCTAGCTTACCACTCGCATGGTATCCTAATAAAAAGTAGTGTATGTGTTAATCCAGATCACAATATAGTATACGAGTACTCCGTTTTTTTTTAATTGACTCAGGCGTAACTTTGCGAAAATTTATTCAAGATATTTAAAAAAACAAAATATTCAATACAAATTCCACTAACCATATCTGACGAGATCTTCGATCAACTATACAAAGGATGTCGCGCGCCGTACATGCAATGTGAAAAAAGTGGCATATATTGCTAGCCATTGAGTTAAATAGTAACAATACATATCAATGTTGCTAGCTATCATTTGTCAAAAGCACGTCAAACAAATATCGCCTCTTTAGTATAGAAGATAAGACAGAAAATCTAAGTAAGGCGACTATACGAAAACTACTGCTACCATGCGTTTTGGCGGAGTTTTATGTATGATTCACACTCACTGGTGCGCGTCGTAGCGTATATTATAACATGCTAAAGAAAATGGAAACATCCACAAAGCAGTTAAGTTCCTTATTTGCATGCAATTTACGCAGTTTTGAGCTTTTTCAAACACTGACATAAACAGATCCGCTGCGTAAATCGCATGCAAAAAGGAACTTAATTGCGTTGTTGATGTTTCAATTTTCTTCAGCATGTTATAAAAAACGCTCCGACGCGCTCCAACGCGCGCCGGTAAGTGAGACTCGTACATTAAGTGAGAATCAAGCCGCTTTCGGGCGGATAGTACAAAATCCTTTGTATAGTTGATCGAAGGGCGAGATCAACAAAATGCACACGTGTGCACCGCTCTCCCACCCATAGACATAGTGCCACACACATCTGTCTGTTAAAGAAGGTTAGCAAATAATTTGTATTAAATCTTTTGTCTTTTGAATATCTTCAGTAATTTAACTTATAAACTTACCGATCCCTGCCAGATATCTAATGGATTCCTGTGCATCTCTTAATGGGTCACCTAAACAACAAAAATAAACATGAATTAGACCAACTTCTTGCTGTATTTTTTTTATTTTTAGGAAAAAATCACGATTAACCAAAAATTTTATGTAAAATTTTTGGTAAATTTTTTGGCATTTATTTTGGGTAACGTTTTTTTGTTCGAAATAAATATAAAAATAACCCGTTTTGAAAGAGTAAATGGTTCAACGACAGTTTTTACAGTTAATATACTTCTTAAATTTCAAGTGACTAGGAATAAACTGTGGGCCTTACCCAGTTTTCTGCAGCTGGACAAAATAGCATAAAAAGGTTTAGGAACAAGAGCCCGTTTGTGTACAATTTATTTTTTGCCAAATCGAATCCTAAATGTGTAATGGTGCTCATTAGGGATGGACATAGGCATATGTCTAGTAGTGAACTGCTATTGGCTGATGATGATGATGATGATGATGATGATGAGGATCATAATGATGATGATCACGAAACCAAAAGAAAAATCCGAAGACATAAATTTGTCGATTGTCGATTTGTCTTTTGTCTATTCTATGCATAATAATATACCAAAATCTTTCCAGCCGTAAGGGCTACAGCGACATCCCAAAGAAACTCACATAAATACATAACATATTAAAGTAGGTAACTACTTATAACTAATCATTAAAAACATTAACTTCGTTCTTCACATTCGGGTACAAATACAAAATAGGAAAGGTACTTACCATCTTCAAAAATATATCTTCCACTTACTGCTGCTATTGTTATACTAACGAAGATTATCAGGAATTTCATCTTGAAGTTTTAAGATATATGCTTTACCCAATGATAAACGAAGAATGAAAAAGTTTGTTTGCAAAATGTGTTTTTATACGTTTCAGTTTAGGTAGGTATTTCTTGACGGGAATTTTTATCAATAATTAATAGTAAATTACCGAAGGAGGAAGAAGGAAGTTCATTTTATTATTATTTTCGCCAGCAGCTCTGTCTGCATGATACCTAATAAAAGTAGCCCAATTCTTTTTATTCAATTTTAGTAGTTTTGGCATTATTCATTCGATTAACAAATATATACAAAAACTAGAGGTTGGGTGGTGCGCGAGCTGCACGCAGCTCGCGGTTTATGTTTTAATTCGGAAAGCTATCAGAGAGGGTTTTGAAAGGAAGAAGCAATCAAAGAAGATATCGATGTGGGAGAAGCAATCAAAGAGAATATCGAAGAGGAAGAAGCAATCAAAAAAGATATCGATGTGGGAGAAGCAATCAAAGAGAATATCGAAGAGGAAGTAGCAATCAAAGAAGATATCGATGTGGGAGAAGCAAGTAAAGAGAATATCGAAGAAGAAGAAGCAATCAACGATGATATCGAATAATTAGAAGCAATCAAAGCGGATAGCGAAGTGTAAGATGAAATCAAAGAAGATATCGATGTAAAAGAAGCAAAATCCAAAACAAAGCAAGAAAAATCGAAATCGAAATCGAAATCGAAATCGAAATCGAAATCGAAATCGAAATCGAAATCGAAATCGAAATCGAAATCGAGATCGACATCGAAATCGAAATCGAAATCGAAATCGAAATCGAAATCGAAATCGAAATCGAAATCGAAATCGAAATCGAAATCGAAATCGAAATCGAAATCGAAATCGAAATCGAAAACGAAAACGAAAACGAAAACGAAAACGAAAACGAAAACGAAAACAAAAACCAACACCTACCCTACAACTACTCTACAGCTCCGCTACAACTACCCTACACCTACCCTACAACTACCCTACACCTACTCTACATCTACCCTACAACTACCCTACACCTACCCTACAACTACCCTACACCTACCCTACAACTACCCTACAACTACCCTACACCTACCCTACACCTACCCTACAACTACCCTACAACTACCCTACACCTACCCTACAACTACCCTACAACTACCCTACACCTACCCTACAACTACCCTACAACTACCCTACATCTACCCTACACCTACCCTACAACTACCCTACAACTACCCTACACCTACCCTACACCTACCCTACAACTACCCTACAACTACCCTACAACTACCCTACACCTACACCTTCACCTAACCTACACTAAATATCTATACGATTCCACCAAACATCGACACATGTCATTAAAGTAAAGAAAAAAAAGTTTTGTATGAGGGGGTGAAAATTTTGTATGGGACTATTTTTTTTTTGTATGGAACCCTAATTTTTTTTTTCGAATCCTTACATAAAAATAAACCCTGAGCAACATTAGTTTGAGCGCGAACCCTCTACGACCTATAGTTTCCGAGATACATGGGGGGTGGGGGTGAAAGGGGGTGAAAAGGGGAAATGTCAGATTTTTCCTGAGGTCGCCCCCACTCCCTCTATACGAATCTACCAAAAATTTTAACCCTACAAGGTGGCATCTGGGAGAACAATCATGTCAATCAGTCAGTCAGTCAGTGAGTGGTAATCGAGCTATATATAATATACTAGAGGTTGGGTGGTGCGCGAGCTGCACGCAGCTCGCGGTTTTGGTGTTGCATTGTAAAGCTATCAAAGAGGATTTTGAAAAGAAAGAAGCAATCAAGGGGATATCGAAGTTGAAGAAGCAATCAAGAGGATATTGAAGTAGGAGAAGCAATCGATGAGGATTTAGAAGTGGAAGAAACAATGAAAGAGGATATCGAAGTTGAAAAAGCAATCAAAATGAGAATATCGATGAGGTAGAAGCAATTAGCGATGATATTAAAGAAGAAGAAGCAATCGAAATCGAAATCGAAATCGAAATCGAAATCGAAATCGAAATCGAAATCGAAATCGAAATCGAAATCGAAATCGAAATCGAAATCGAAATCGAAATCGAAATCGAAATCGAAATCGAAATCGAAATCGAAATCGAAATCGAAATCGAAATCGAAATCGAAATCGAAATCGAAATCGAAATCGAAATCGAAATCGAAATCGAAATCGAAATCGAAATCGAAATCGAAATCGAAATCGAAATCGAAATCGAAATCGAAATCGAAATCGAAATCGAAATCGAAATCGAAATCGAAATCGAAATCGAAATCGAAATCGAAATCGAAATCGAAATCGAAATCGAAATCGAAATCAAAAATTTGAGAAAACCACCTAACCTACACCTACCCTACAACTACCCTACAACTACCCTACACCAACCCTACACCTACCCTACAACTACCCTACACCAACCCTACACCTACCCTACAACTACCCTACACCTACTCTACACCTACCCTACACCTACTCTACACTTACCCTACACCTACCCTACAACTACCCTACACCTACCCTACAACTACCCTACAACTACCCTACAACTACCCTACAACTACCCTACAACTACCCTACAACTACCCTACAACTACCCTACAACTACCCTACAACTACCCTACATCTACACCTTCACCTAACCTACACTAAATATCTATACGATTCCACCAAACAGCGACACATGTCATTAAAGTAAAAAAAAAAAAGTTTTGTATGAGGGGGTGAAAATTTTGTATGGGACTATTTTTTTTTTGTATGGAACCCTAATTTTTTTTTTCGGATTCTTATATAAAAAAGCACCCTGAGCAATATTAGTTTGAGCGCGAACCCTCTACGACCTATAGTTTCCGAGATACATGAGGGGTGGGGGTGAAAGGGGCTGAAAAGTGGAAATGTCAGATTTTTCCTGAGGTCACCCCCACTCCCTCTATACGAATCCACCAAAAATTTTAACCCTAAGAGGTGGCATCTGGGAGAACAATCATGTCAATCAGTGAGTCAGTCAATGGTAATCGAGCTATATATAGTATAATACTAGAGGTTGGGTGGTGCGCGAGCTGCACGCAGCTCGCGGTTTATGTTTTGATGGAAGAAGCAATTAAAAAAGATATTGATGTGGGAGAAGCAATCAAAGATGATATTGATGTGGGAGAAGCAATCAAAGAAGATATCGATGTGGAAAAAGCAATCAAAGAGAATATTAATGTAAAAGAAGCAAATCGAAATCGAAATCGAAATCGAAATCGAAATCGAAATCGAAATCAAAATCGAAATCGAAATCGAAATCGAAATCGAAATCGAAATCGAAATCGAAATCGAAATCGAAATCGAAATCGAAATCGAAATCGAAATCGAAATCGAAATCGAAATCGAAATCGAAATCGAAATCGAAATCGAAATCGAAATCGAAATCGAAATACCCTAAATCTACCCTACACCTACCCTACCACTACCCTACCACTAACCCACCACTACCCCACCACTACCCCACCACTACCCCACCACTACCCCACCACTACCCCACCACTACCCCACCACTACCCTACCACTACCCTACACCTACCCAACACCTACCCAACACCTACCCAACACTACCCTACAACTACCCTACACCTACCCTACAACTACCCTACAAACTACCCTACAACAACCCTACAACTACCCTACACCTTCCCTACAACTACACCTCCTGTACACCTACCCTACAACTACCCTACAACTACCCTACACCTACCCTACAACTACCCTACAACTACCCTACACCTAACCTACACCAACCCTACACCTACCCTACACCTACCCTACAACTACCCTACAACTACCCTACAACTACCCTACACCTACCCTACAACTACCCTACACCTACCCTACAACTACCCTACGACTACCCTACAACTACCCTACACCTACACCTTCACCTAACCTACACTAAATATCTATACGATTCCACCAAACATCGACACATGTCATTAAAGTAAAGAAAAAAAAGTTTTGTATGAGGGGGTGAACATTTTGTATGGGACTATTTTTTTTTTGTATGGAACCCTAATTTTTTTTTTCGAATCCTTACATAAAAATAAACCCTGAGCAACATTAGTTTGAGCGCGAACCCTCTACGACCTATAGTTTCCGAGATACATGGGGGGTGGGGGTGAAAGGGGGTGAAAAGGGGAAATATCAGATTTTTCCTGAGGTCGCCCCCACTCCTTCTATACGAATCCACCAAAAATTTCAAACCTACGAGGTTGCATCTGGGAGAACAATCATGTCAATCAGTCAGTCAGTCAGTCAGTGAGTGGTAATCGAGCTATATATAATATAACTAGAGGTTGGGTGGTGCGCGAGCTGCACGCAGCTCGCGGTTTTGGTGTTGCATAAAGAAGCAATAAAGAGGATATCAAAGTAGAAAAAGCAATCGTTGAGGATTTAGAAGTAGAAGAAGTAATGAAAAAGGTATCGATATTAAAGAAACAATCCAAGAGGATATCCAAGAGAATAATGCTATAACAGAGGATATTGATGAAATGAAAATGAATAAGAAATGTGGATCAATCAATCGAAGAGATTTTCGATGTGAAAGAAGCAATCAAATAGGATATCGAAATCGAAATCGAAATCGAAATTGAAATCGAAATCGAAATCGAAATCGAAATCGAAATCGAAATCGAAATCGAAATCGAAATCGAAATCGAAATCGAAATCGAAATCGAAATCGAAATCGAAATCGAAATCGAAATCGAAATCGAAATCGAAATCGAAATCTAAATCTAAATCGAAATCGAAATCGAAATCGAAATCGAAATCGAAATCGAAATCGAAATCGAAATCGAAATCGAAATCGAAATCGAACACCCTACACCTACTCTACAACTACCCTACACCTACTCTACACCTACTCTACACCTTCTCTACACCTACTCTACAGTCTACACCAACTCTAGACCCACCCTACACCTACTCTACACCTACTCTACACCTACTCTACACCTACTCTACACCTACTCTACACCTACTCTACACCTACTCTACACCTACCCTACACCTACCCTACACCTACCCTACAACTACCCTACACCTACCCTACAACTACCCTAAAACTATCCTACACCTACCCTACACCTACCCTACACCTACCCTACAACTACTCTACAGCTACGCTACAAATACCCTACACCTACCCTACATCTACTCTACACAGTCTCTACACCTACTCTACACCTACTCTACACCTACTCTACACCTACCCTACACCTACCCTACACAAACTCTACAACTACCCTACAACTACCCTACAACTACCCTACACCTACCCTACACCTACCCTACAACTACCCTACACCTACCCTACAACTACCCTACACCTACTCTACAACTACCCTACACCTACCCTACACCTACCCTACAACTACCCTAAACCTACCCTACAACTACCCTACACCTACCCTACACCTACCCTTCAACTACCCTACACCTACCCTACAACTACTCTACAACTACCCTATACCTACACCTTCACCTAACCTAGACTAATAAATATCTATACGATTCCACCAAACATCGACACATGCCATTAAAGTATAGAAAAAAAAAATTGTATGAAGGGGTGAAAATTTTGTATGGGATGATTTTTTTTTGTATGGAACCCTAATTTTTTTTTTCGGATCCTTATATTAAAAAGCACCCTGAGCAATATTAGTTTGAGCGCGAACCCTCTACGACCTATAGTTTCCGAGATACATGGGGGGTGGGGGTGAAAGGGGGTGAAAAGTGGAAATGTCAGATTTAGATAAAGACAATAAAGATTAAGACAAAATAGACAAAATAGACAAAATAGACAAAATAGACAAAATAGACAAAATAGACAAAATAGACAAAATAGACAAAATAGACAAAATAGACAAAATAGACAAAATAGACAAAATAGACAAAATAGACAAAATAGACAAAATAGACAAAATAGACAAAATAGACAAAATAGACAAAATAGACAAAATAGACAAAATAGACAAAAAATAAAAAAAAGACAAAAAAGACAAAAAAGACAAATAAGACAAAAATGATACACCTACCCTACACCTACCCTACACCTACTCTACACCTACCCTAGACCTACTCTCCACCTACTCTACATCTACTCTACACCTACTCTACACCTACTCTACACCTACTCTACACCTACTCTACACCTACCCTACACCTACTCTACACCTACTCTACACCTACTCTACACCTAACCTACACCTACCCTACACCTAACCTACAACTACCCTACGCCTACCCTACATCTACCCTACACCTACCCTACACCTACCCTACACCTACCCTACAACTACCCTACAACTATCCTACAACTACCCTACACCTACCCTACACCTACACCTTCACCTAACCTTAACTAAATATCTATACGATTCCACCAAACATCGACACATGTCAATAAAGTAAAAAAAAAAAGTTTTGTATGAGGGGGTGAAAATTTTGTATGGGACTATTTTTTTTTTGTATGGAACCCTAATTTTTTTTTTTCGAATCCTTACATAAAAATAAACCCTGAGCAACATTAGTTTGAGCGCGAACCCTCTACGACCTATAGTTTCCGAGATACATGGGGGGTGGGGGTGAAAGGGGGTGAAAAGGGGAAATGTCAGATTTTTCCTGAGGTCGCCCCCACTCCCTCTATACGAATCCACCAAAAATTTCAACCCTACGAGGTTGCATCTGGGAGAACAATCATGTCAATGAGTCAGTCAGTCAGTGAGTGGTAATCGAGCTATATATAATCGAGCTATATATAATATAACTAGAGGTTGGGTGGTGCGCGAGCTGCACGCAGCTCGCGGTTTATGTTTTGATGGAAGAAGCAATAAAAAATATATTGATGTGGGAGAAGCAATCAAAGATGATGTTGTTGTGGGAGAAGCAATGAAAGAAGACATCGATGTGGAAAAAGCAATCAAAGAGAATATTGAAGAGAAAGAAGCAATCAACGATAATATCGAAGAGAAAGATGCCATCAAAGCAGATAGCGAAGTGAAAGATGTTATTAAAGAAGATATCGATGTAAAAGAAAAAATAAGAGAGGATATTTAAGAGGATGATGCTTTAACAGAGGATATTGATGTAAGAGAAGGAATCAAAGAGAATATTGATGTAAAAGAAGCAAATCGAAATCGAAATCGAAATCGAAATCGAAATCGAAATCGAAATCGAAATCGAAATCTAAATTGTAATCAAAATCGAAATCGAAATCGGAATCAAAATTGTAATCAAAATCAAAATCGACAACTACCCTACACCAACCCTACAACTACTCTACAGCTACGCTACAACTACCCTACAACTACCCTACACCTACCCTACACCTACCCTACAACTACCCTACACCTACCCTACAACTACCCTACACGTACCCTAGAACTACCCAACACCTACCCTACAACTACCTTACAACTACCGTACACCTACCCTAGAACTAACCTACACCTACCCTACAACTACCCTACAACTACCCTACACCTACCCTACACCAACCCTACACCTACCCTAAAACTACCCTACAACTACCCTACACCTACAACTTCACCTAACCTACACTAAATATCTATACGATTCCACCAAACATCGACACATGTCATTAAAGTAAAGAAAAAAAAGTTTTGTATGAAGGGGTGAAAATTTTGTATGGGATAATTTTTTTTTTGTATGGAACCCTAATTTTTTTTTTCGGATCCTTATATTAAAAAGCACCTTGAGCAATATTAGTTTGAGCGCAAACCCTCTACGACTTATAGTTTCCGAGATACATGGGGGGTAGGGGTGAAAGGGGGTGAAAAGGGGAAATGTCAGATTTTTCCTGAGGTCGCCCCCACTCCCTCTATACGAATCCACCAAAAATTTTAACCCTACGAGGTGGCATCTGGGAGAACAATCATGTCAATCAGTGAATCAGTGAGTGGTAATCCAGTTATATATAGTATAACTAGAGGTTGGGTGGTGCGCGAGCTGCACGCAGCTCGCGGTTTATGTTTTCAATTGTAAAGCAATCAGAGAGGGTTTCGAAGAGGAAGAAGTAATCAACGATGATATCGAAAAGAAATATGCCATCAAAGCGGATAGCAATCGCAATCGCAATCGCAATCGCAATCGCAATCGAAATCGAAATCGAAATCGAAATCGAAATCGAAATCGAAATCGAAATCGAAATCGAAATCGAAATCGAAATCGAAATCGAAATCGAAATCGAAATCGAAATCGAAATCGAAATCGAAATCGAAATCGAAATCGAAATCGAAATCGAAATCGAAATCGAAATCGAAATCGAAATCGAAATCGAAATCGAAATCGAAATCGAAATCGAAATCGAAATCGAAATCGAAATCGAAATCGAAATCGAAATCGAAATCGAAATCGAAATCGAAATCGAAATCGAAATCGAAATCGAAATCGAAATCGAAATCGAAATCGAAATCGAAATCGAAATCGAAATCGAAATCGAAATCGAAATCGAAATCGAAATCGAAATCGAAATCGAAATCGAAATCGAAATCTACAACTACCCTACGCCTACCCTACAACTACCCTACACCTATTCTACACCTACCCTACAACTACTCTACAACTACCCTACAACTACCCTACAACTACCCTACACCTACCCTACACCTACCCTACAACTACCCTACAACTACCCTACACCCACCCTACAACTACCCTACAACTACCCTACAACTACCCTACACCTAACCTACAACTACCCTACAACTACCCTACAACTACCCTACAACTACCCTACACCTACCCTACACCTACCCTACACCTACCCTACAACTACCCTACAACTACCCTACACCTACCCTACACCTACCCTACAACTACCCTACAACTACCCTACACCTACCCTACACCTACCCTACACCTACCCTACAACTACCCTACAACTACCCTACACCTACCCTACACCTACCCTACACCTACCCTACAACTACCCAACACCTGTCCTACCTATACAATTCCACCAAACATCGACACATTTCATTAAAGTAAAGAAAAAAAAGTTTTGTATGAGGGGGTGAAAATTTTGTATGGGACTATTTTTTTTTTGTATGGAACCCTAATTTTTTTTTTCGGATCCTTACATAAAAATAAACCCTGAGCAACATTAGTTTTAGCACTAACCCTCTACGACCTATAGTTTCCGAGATACATGGGGGGTGGGGGTGAAAGGGGGTGAAAAGGGGAAATGTCAGATTTTTCCTGAGGTCGCCCCCACTCCCTCTATACGAATCCACCAAAAATTTTAACCCTACGAGGTGGCATCTGGGAGAACAATCATGTCAATCAGTCAGTGAGTGAGTGAGTGAGTGAGTGGTAATCGAGCTATATATATTATAATAACTAGAGGTTGGGTGGTGCGCGAGCTGCACGCAGCTCGCGGTTTATGTTTTAATTCGTAAAGCTATCACAGAGGGTTTCGAAGAGGAAGAAGCAATCAAGAGGACATCGAAGTAGGAGAAGCAATCGATGAGGGTTTTGAAGTGGCAAAAACAATCAAAGAGGATATCGAAGTTGAAGAAGCAATCAAAAAGTTATCTGATGTGGAAGAAACAATCAAAGAGGATATCCAAGAGGATGATGCTTTAACAGAGGATATTGATGTAAGAGAAGCAATCAAGGACGATATCGACGTGGAAGAATCAATTAAAGGTAATTTCGATGTGGAAGAAGCAATCAAGGGGATATCGAAGTAGGAGAAGCAATGGTTGAGGATTTTGAAGTGAAAAAAACAATAAAAGAGGATATCGAAGTTGAAGAAGCAATCAAAAAAGTTATCTAATGTGGAAGAAATAATCAAAGAGGATATCCAAGAGGATGATGCTTTAACAGAGGATATTGATGAAAGAGAAGCAAATCGAAATCGAAATCTAAATCGAAATCGAAAACCAACACCTACCCTACAACTACGCTACAACTACGCTACAACTACCCTACACCTACCCTACAACTACCCTACACCTACCCTACAACTACTCTACATTTACCCTACAACTACCCTACAACTACCCTACACCTACCCTACAACTACCCTACAACTACCCTACACCTACCCTACAACTACCCTACACCTACCCTACACCTACCCTACAAATACCCTACAACTACCCTACACTTACACTACAACTACCCTACAACTACCCTACACCTACCCTACACCCACCCAACAAATACCCTACAACTACCCTACACTTACACTACAACTACCCTACACCTACCCTACACCTACCCTACACCTACCCTGCACCTACCCTACAACTACCCTACACCTAGCCAACAACTACCCTACACCTACCCTACAACTACCCTACAACTACCCTACACCTACCCTACACCTACCCTACACCTACCTTACAACTACTCTACAACTACCCTACAACTACCCTACACCTACACCTTCACCTAACCTATTATAAATATCTATACGATTCCACCAAACAGCGACACATGTCATTAAAGTGAAAAAAAAAAGTTATGTATGAGGGGGTGAAAATTTTGTATGGGACTATTTTTTTTTTTGTATGGAACCCTTATTTTTTTTTTCGGATCCTTACATAAAAATAATCCCTGAGCAATATTAGTTTTAGCACGAACCCTCTACGACCTATAGTTTCCGAGATACATGGGGGGTGGGGGTGAAAGGGGGTGAAAAGGGGAAATGTCAGATTTTTCCTGAGGTCGCCCCCACTCCCTCTATACGAATTTACCAAAAATTTTAACCCTACGAGGTGGCATCTGGGAGAACAATCATGTCAGTGAGTCAGTGAGTGGTAGTTTAGCTATATATAATATAATAACGAGCTATATATAGTATAATAATATATCCATATAAACTTACGGGTTTATCACATTAATAATATAAATGCGAAACTATAGAATAGAGCCGTGGTGGCCCAGTGGGATGTACCCCGACTTAAAATCTGGAGGTCGTGGGTTCGAATCCCAGCCGTGCAACAATGGATTTTTCGTTTCGAAAAATTTATGTTCTCATTACCATGAGCTCGAAACGGTGAAGGAAAACATCATGAGGAAACCGGCATGCCCTCGAACTAAAAAGTTCGAAAGGCATGTGCTAGGTTAGTGTACATATAAAAAAGCGGCGATGGGCTTGCAACCTATCACGTGGAATGGTAGCTGCTTACAAAAAGTGGACATGTATAGAACGTAATGTTTGGACTTGCCTCTGACTACCCCTATCAATAGATTTGCGTACTGAGCAATATCTGATGATATCCATAATGGGGAAAAAGTCGTGAAGATGTTTAAGCGAAAGTTTGTGTGTTAGTTCGATTTCCGTTGCGACAAAAGTTTGTGTGATTTTCAAATATTTATCTCGGGTCTGGGTTATTCAATGTATAAAATGTATGTACTGATGTATGTCGATGACCTCTGTGATGCAGTGGGTGTAGGTCCGCCTGAGACGCAGAAGGTTGCGGGTTCGATTCCTGCTGCGGGACAAAAGTTTGCATTATCTGCAGTTCTCAGGTCAACTCAGTATAATATGTATGTATTTACAAACAAATAGTATATAAGTAGTATATCAGTCATGTGGTTCTCTCAACAGACCTCGCAGCCACGACGCATTCTCGTCGCGCTTAGTCGCGAACGTGTGTCATGTCTTGCTGTCGCGACTGTCGCCGTGTGCGGAGCTTTGAATAATGTATGAAAATGGTCCCCCGCAGCTTGTCGTAGCGTCTAATCGCTGACGTTTGTCGTCCAATTTGCGCAGGCTGTAATACAAGCTCTGCTTAGTTTGAGGCTATAGATGTGGTGTGATATTGTATAGCATTATTTATTTATTTATTAAGTATATTCTTATTTCCACACAACTCCGTTACGGCTGAACGGCTTTGGATGATTCTTGGAGTACACATAGTTTGTGACCCAAAGATCTAGAATATTTTATATATACAAAGACCACGTGACCACAGTTGCTGGCGAAATCTAGTTATTAACAATTTTATTTGGGCCCTTTCAAAATCTATATGTGCAACAAATCAAGTATAAATTTTATGCATTTATAATAATGTTTGCATAATGGTGGTAAGTATCATCATCATTATAAGCTGATTTCGACAGCTGGGCATAGGCCTTCTTTTGATTATACCACTCACCTAGTCGATACTCTAACATCCTAGGTACCTACTATTTTTCCAAATAACAAACATACGTGAATACTACGCTTTAAAAGTTCTTTTTCTTAAAATTTTCGTAATCATAATCAAAGTGTATTTACCCGGTTCCATATCTATTATTAAAAACCGGAAAATTCCAAAAAAACATGACTAGGAAAAAACCAAATAATTTACTACTTACCTACTGTAAATTGTTTTGTTTTTTCCTGTAAAACTTAGTAAGTGGGAACAGAATTAGGTACTAACATTACTTTAATTAAAGAACATGTTCATGTTAGCATTCAATACTCTTTAAGTCCTTACTTTACCTGTTTTTTATGATATCGGAACTGAAGATACTTGCACATGGCCCACCAGTGGCGCCATGTGCAAGTACTAACTCTTTAACTCTGTACTCTCAGTAACTCTGTTGCAAACATTGATTGACACCGATCCTGTTTTAACAAACTGTGACAGTTTGTCAATTGACGTTCACTGAATTCCGACGGATGAAATGTCAAAGTTTGTAAAAACAGGATCAATGTCAATTATTTCTGTTTGTAACCGAGTTAGCCAATCACCCCGCTGATGTTAAGGCCACTATACATGTCAAACCTCCCTCTCACTCGCACTATTCAATATTTTAGAAGATATAAAATCACTGAATGTAGTTAAGCAAAATAGCAAACCTTCACGGCCTAGAAAATACCAATACCCTTTGTATCAGCAATATTCAGCAATAATATCATTTTGATTCTATCCCGTTTTCTTACCAAAAAACTTGTACCAATGTGATCAATTTTGGTTCAAATTTTTTGGTAGGAATACGTGTTGGGTTCAACATGATATTCTTGCTGAATTATAATATATTAATATTCTTTCTAGGCCCTGAAGGTTTGCTATTTTGCATAACTACATTCAGTGATTTTGTATCTTCTAAAATGTTGAACAGTGCGAGCGAGAGGGAGGTTTGGGAAAACAATTAAATGCACTCATGTTTGGATCGTGCCCACGATGCAACGTCTTGCGTCCACTGCCTGTAATTTCACCGGCATCCACACCCTTCAAACTGACCTGCAAACACAGCAATGCTGCTTCAGGACAGAATTAGGTATGGTGGTAGTACTTGGTGTATGAGCTCTTCACAAAGAACTTATACACCATGATGATGATGATGATGGTGAGATTACAGGCAAAAGATGCTTCTCATCTTCATGCCTCAAGTTGATGGACGTAGGGCGTTGCATCGTAGAGCACGTTCCGGAAAAACGTGATCTACGATGCAATGCTTTGTGATAGGTAATGGTTTCCACTTATCTATATATATCTTATTATCTCGATTTATATCTTATTGTGGGCCATGTGCTTGTTCCATCTTCAAGTAGCATAAAAAAAACTACTATATTACTTATAATTTCACTATTTTACCCTTTTCACAGCATGCAACATTTTTTATTCATCCACACAAATATTATAAAGTGTGTTTGCATTGAATAGGCTCCGAAACTACTTGACCGATTTAAAAAAATATTTCGCTGTTGGGTAGCTACACTATATACACTACACTACTGGGTGACCTAAGCTATATTATATTTTCAAAAAAATTAGGGATCCAAACTAAAATTTCAATAGTGTAACTCGGTGTAAAAAAATAACCTAAAAAATGCCTTACATCGCGTGCGCTGCAACAACTACTGATGATAGAACAAAATAATTTACTACGACTTTGCAGAACACATCATTATCTACGAAAAGTGTCGGTGACAACAAAAGTGTAGCTTTTATACATATTATGTCACAATAGGTGTTCTTAAATTTTAAAAATTTAATTAAAATGCCGGCGCTAGAAAGGGCTCTTTATTTGTCGCTCGGTATCAATCCTTATCAAAATAAATTATTTCATATTATTTTAGTCTGCCGCAAGGAGTTTTTAACCTGGAAGTGCGTGCTTTAAACAAAAATCTACGCCTGATTATCCTCAATAAAAGATCCCTTAAAAGTATGTCTTGTTTCCAGTTTTGGGCAACACTTAAGAGGAAACGAGACACAACATGTTTTAGGAAAAATCCATAAAACACAGATTTTTGTTCAATGCGCGCCGCGCATTCCACTTTGCAGAAGAAGTATAGAGGGTTTAAAAAAAAATCTGATTTCTTTTTTGCTAATTACTGTCAGAGCAACGCTGTTTTCTCAAGTGCGAGTGACAAATCAAAATAATCTATGTAGTAGACGATTTTAGATTAGCTTCTTTGTTTGTTTGTACATATTAAATATTCATAAAAAAAATATATTAACTAGAACTATTCATTGTTTAGCAGCACTAAGCATGGTTTAAACATCAAAAGACTAACCTGAGATATACTTACAATCCTTAAATAATCTGCACAAATAGGTCTTTCTAGGTCACAACTTTTCATCATATCTATTATTGTGAATATTTTAATATTTTCTGTGTACTATTTCATATAAAATAAATTTATAAATCTTCATGTGTAAGTATTTTATTAATATGATTTGTATGTTATAAGTATTTATGTACTGTATGTTATTTATTAGGTAGTTTATGTTTCAAATAGTGTGTTTAAATGTTGTAGTTTTAATTCATTTTAAGTTGTCCTCTTATCAGTCAGGACTTTCAAAATGGCCGGCCACCACTGCCAGGCAACCGCGCGCGTAAGATCAAGGTCAAGGTCATTATTTTAAGGTTTTTCTCTAACACTATTATTTTTATTTATTTTTTTGTAATTTTACATGGTTTTCAATGTAATCTAGTACTTAAATCTAACTTCCTACACGCAGAATTTTTATATTAAGTAATTTTTTCAAAACAAAAAAACAAACCCGCTTTTTTTGCAAAATCACGATGATAATTCAAAAATGAAACCACTTTTGAGAAAACTAACATTTTTATTTTAATATTCTATTCATTAGCTTTACATTAAAGCCAAAAAACCAACAAAAATTACCTATATATATTTATAGTCCACAATTATCTAAAAAAAACGTGATTTTGACAGTATGGCAGTATGGCAGCCCTTTTGCGGAATGCCGTTTTGCGAACCATAAACTATTATCGTCATAAAAATCGAATGGTACCGATGTGGAAGGTGATTTATGCTTTATTTTGAAGCCCTGTCTATCTAGATCCTATTAAAAGTCAATGCCAAACTGACATGTGACACAATTTCTAGCAATAGAGGATAAAAACCGGGCAGGTACCGACTTACCCATAAGGGTAACCAACCGACCTGAGGGGGTTGCCTATATAGGCATTCTACAGACCAGCGGAGCACTCCTATCACCATCTTATAACAAACCACAGGTTTAGCTAGTAGAAAATGCTAGTAGCATTAAACCCACCTTTTTGTTGTCCAATAAAGTATAATTTTATTAATATTGAAATAAATAAATTATTGAGCTATTTTTATAAGTAAGCCTGTACCTAAATCCCTGGATGTCAGTTTTATGTTATGTTGCGTATGTGTTATACATATGAGCTGTAGATTTTGTTAAATAAATAGAGACTAGATAATTCATTCCGCTCCTTCACAGATTGGCAGCTCCAAGATGACAAAGCAACTCAACATTGGGCATTCATTAGGAATCTTATTACAATTTACTGCACCCAATTTCGTTAAGTAGTCCAGCTTACTGGTTCACGCAAGCCGCAGAATACTAACCACGTCTTTATTGCCTACTAAGTACGCCTTAGTAAGATAGACAGAGCCGTGTTAATAAAAAAACTTATGCATTATAAAGCACGCCTACAACATCTTACTATATATATCAGGCTACATTTTATACCTTTTATGATTTCAGTGTACTTCGCAAGCTATACTTTCATTATGGAGATATTTCAAGCTTTTGCTAAGGAAGTTGCCACCTGGGGTTTGATACTCAGGAATAGAAGATTGTCACGAGATCCCAATAAATTCATATAAAAACTCTAAAATGAAGGTACATTACTTCTATATACAATAGATATTTAAAATGCTTAAGGGAAAATATCTTGCAGAATCGAGATGACTAGTTTATTTATAAAGAATCATCAACATAATATACATCCTACTAAACTATTTCCATTTTATAAATGTAGTTTTGATAGATGTCAAAATCCAGAACTAGTGATTGCAGCCACATAACATTGATCGATTTTTGACGAAAAAAAATCGGATTGCAAAATGAACCTTTTTAGCTTTGGGTTCGGACTGTTATAGATAAGAACGTCAAAAAAACATTAATAAGATGGAAGAACTATAGTCATTATAATTAGCGTAATGCTGACTAACTGTCAGTTTCGTCGGTGCATTGGACATTTACAATTTACTGACATTGACATCATCAGCCTGTATGAGTCCACTTTTGAGGAAATATGATGATATTTCCTATTTAAATATGTTCTACTAAAAAAATTCTAGACAGATGTAGCGGTGACAAGTGAAAGTGGTTAACAGAAAGTGGATGTGGAAGTATTCTATTTGTATTTCTATTTCTGAAGATGAAAATTGTGAATACTTCTATAAAAAGTAAGTCCACTTCAACAACTAAAAACATAGCTTGAAATGCGTCGAGCTGAGGACAGAGCGCAAAGGCGCTCATCGGAAGAGGCGTATGTCAAGAAGTAGACTGATATAGGCTGATATATGATGATGATGAGACAATATTTTCGTGTCTTTTTTATTTGGTATAACTTTTTTTACTAATAAGCAATGCTGTAAATTAAGTTTGATCTTAGTAGTACAAACAAGGATTTTCTACTGTTTGTAGTACTGAGGGTAAATCAGGCAAAATTGCTTGCAATTCTTGTTTAAATACACCAAAACAAACAAAACCCAAGTTAATATTGCAAGTTTCGAATTAAACCGGCTTATAGAGTTCATTAAAACTTGATATCTAAGAATATAAACAGTAGTCTGGTGCAATAACCACCCGATTGCAGTCAAATAAAGATTACAGCTGGTCGTTATGATAAAGCTCTTTAATTTGATATCCTATATTTAATTTACTTACTTTTCAGTTCAGGCAATTAAGATAATATAAGAAGATATGTGTTAAGTTTAAGTAAGTACAAAAACGAATACCACAATTGTCTATAACCTTTGATAGACTTTAAGAACTTCATAATTTTTTATACTCAGGCTACATTTTACAACTTTTATGATTTACACCATAAAACACACCTGGACGCCTGGGGCCTGATTAAAAGTTAAAATGCTTCTTCTTTTCCTCTTCCTTGCTCTATTCCACTTTAGTGGAGTCGGCTCTCCTAATTTTCTGGCGACAGAACAATCTGTCCTAGGTTGTCGGTCTTCCAAATTCTGTGTTAGAAAACACCTATGACAGCTCCGAAAGAATGTGGTTTAATTCTGGTTTAGGCATCTCGAAGGGTGGGCTAAGGGAAAATACCTCTCCTGGTTAAAACAATACCCAAATTAAATACATTGATTCTGAATATCAATGAAAAATAAAAAAAAAATACCGACATTGATTCTGAAAATCTTAACAATTTTAATGAAATCTCTATAGGATTTTAGAACAAAGAGCGGCAAGTTGTTGTCTGCAAAACCACCGAATATCTAGCAGTATCTAAGTAAAAGGGAAAACTTAAATTGCATTATGAAGATAGGGTTCGAGTCTTATTCTGAAGAAGCCAGAGAGTACTACATTAAGCACCGATAGTTTTTGCCTATTAGTACATTCTGATTATTTTATTCCTTTATTATTATTTGCGTAAATATCGAGTTTATTTAAAATTTTGCATTGCTAATAAAGTTAAAGGACAATGCCGTCTGATGTATGGCGCTCGGTACCAATGCTAAAGTGTTTAATTTAAGTTTAATTTTTTACGTGATTATTAATCGAGTCGGTCTGTAAGTCTAAAAAAAATGTTAATGTT
This sequence comes from Horisme vitalbata, assembly GCA_951804965.1. Taxonomy (NCBI): domain Eukaryota; kingdom Metazoa; phylum Arthropoda; class Insecta; order Lepidoptera; family Geometridae; genus Horisme; species Horisme vitalbata. The sequence continues at coordinate 12,107,675 of OX638088.1, read as the reverse complement.
ATTTATAAAATATAGGCAATTTTATGGGATACGTTTCGTTTTGACGCAATTGGTACGGGTTATCGGCATTCTCCTTTACTATAAGAAGAAGCTACTATTGTAAGTACGTTGGCAATGATGAAATGAAATGAAAGCTATTCAAATCTCAGCTCGAAATAAACCGCTTACCCTGCGCCATAAGCACCGGAGTTCGAAGTAATCAATGGAAAACCACACATTCCATCTAGCCAGACAGACTAGTGATTGATTGTTGCAATGCGTAAAGCCAGAGAATAAAGAAACGAGAAAGATATGGCATCCTCGATTTCCAACATAAAATAAATTATGGACATGCTACATAAAATATGAATTATTTACAACTCTGGATCTGGAACTGATCTGATCTGGATCTTCTGCAGACGAGTATAGGTTTACTAATAGAGATAAGTGTATCAGTGAAATACTTAAAAGAAATTCCATTGCCTTCGTAGCGTAGGCCAATCATAAGGAGATCGCTAAACTTACGAGTATACTCATAATTTTACGTAAAGCAATATTCTTATATATTTTTTCACAGAGTGGTTTCATGGATGAGGATTATTTCTAGTGTTATTCGTTCAAGAGTCAGTTGCCTCATTATACATAACTAGTCTATATGTCGCAACTGTCACAAACATTTTAGAAAAAAATATATATCTAACCGTACCACACACACAATGATTTATTTTAAGATTTTAATACGGGCCCAAGTGGACCTATTCACATCGTCTAACTTTACGCATATCTCTCTACAGTATGATCAATGATTAATCCAATGACTGGAGCACTGAACAATGGTGCAGGGTGCGGACAAAAGAAATTCCAATATGACGCCTGCGAAGCTAAGGACAATCAGAAGCACTGCTGTGGTAAAGTCGATCTATCCTTGTTTGAATCCGCCTTTGGCAATTTCGATACTGCAATGCGTTTGTACGTGCTCCGTGATTGCTAAGCATGAGTTTTTCAATTCAGCTTACGTGTAGAATAAGCTGCTGCCAGTAGCATTGTTTGATTTGAAATCAGTGACGCCATTAAAACTTGGCTACATGACGCCTGGACTGGCCGACTGGACCACTGAACGAATTGCACTGGCAACACATCTTTTTGAATTTTATCTCTAAATTTAAAATGACCAAATCTTAGTCTTATTTGTTACATGGATGTTTTATATATTTTTTTAATAATCATGTACACTATCCTACAGCCTCATGTAGCCCAAATTAAGCAGAATTTGAACCACATGACTGAAATACTACATTTTTTTTTATAAATATGTACATTTATGCATAGAAAACACCCAAACCAGAAATAAATATCTACAGACATTTGGCCCGCGGCAAGAATCGAACGCGCAACCTTCTGTATCTCAGGCGGACCTTCAACCACTGCTCCACAAAGATCACTTCCACCACACACCACACCAGCCTATATCAGTCCACTGCTGGACATAGGCCTCCCCTAATAAAGGAGGATATGCCCATAATCCCCACGCTGGGCATGCGGGTTGGGGATCGCAGGGCACAGCCTCTCGCACCACCGACGCTGCTGCCCGTCGGTGGCCAGGGGATTTAGCTGTGCCGATGTAGGCTGTGCTATGCCGCAATCAGCCGCCGCCAAAGCCCCGTTCGTTGTTTAGCGGGGTGCACCACGTGCAGTTGGGGTTGGCTTGGGTTCCGAAGATAAGGGTTGGAACTCCGTACACCCCAAAGATCACTTGCCATCCTTTAATTATCATCTTGTTTTTATTTATTCATAACCTTTCTTAAATTTTCCAGCTGTCCTTCTGTAATTTCTACAGATTAATCAACCTATTTTTTGATGATAATATTAATAGATGTTTATCATCATTCAATATTTATTTCAATATCTTGCACGACAAAGACAAAGTTCTTGTTATTTGATCATGTTGTTTGTACACGGTATCCAATAGCTCAAGTTTCGAGCGTTGGTAGTATAATTTACCATTTTAATGACAAAAGTTGGACTGATTATGAAGATCACTGTTTTGATCAATATTTTATTGTTTCTATAAGTAAATACGAGTGGGTTCATAGTGGCACCTGTGGCAAATAAGGTGATATCTATCACCTTTGTTCCTTCATATTTGTTCCTTCTCGCAAAAACTACCGAACAAATTAAACTGAAATTTTGCGCTTAAGTACGTAGGTTAAGACCAAGAATAAGTAATATATTGGCTACTTTTTATCTGAGTAAAATAAGTGAAGCTGCGAGTGAGAGCTAGTAGATAATATAAATATATTCAATCAAAATATAATCTCATCTAGTCACACGAATTTCATCCTTCCTCAAAATATGACCATACCTACCTCATCTACCTCATGGTAGACTGAGGTATGGGCAGGAGTGGGCATAGATTTGATGGGGAGGGGTTTATGTCTATGCTTTAATAGTTGCTTTGCCTAGCTTGTTGTTTTGCTGCTTTAGCTTCTCTTAGTAGCCGCTTGCGTAGCATAGATATAAGCCTGCCTTACTCATCTCTTCAAGAAGGGTAAGGTGCGAATGGTCTTAGGAGAGTGTAGCGCAACAGTCGCCGATCCCTAAGGCAAGTCTGGTGGATTATCCTTCACGTGGTTGCTTCCCTGTTATTGGTCTAATTCCCTCAGAAATAGACGTAACTGAAACCACCAGACGAATACTTCCTGAGATTTCGGGTCATGTCTCGGAGGGTTCACCATCGTGCGACTAGCAGGATGTTGGACAGTAATGGCCTGCCGCGTGTTTGTGCCGTGCGCGGGATCCCGTACCGGAGGATGAAGGAAGCCTGGAGTCTGAGATCGCAGTGGGCCGGTGGTTGTGCCTGCTGCCATCAACACGGCTCTTCGGTCTGGATTTCTCTTCACACGGGCGGTCGTGAGCTAGCCACTTGCAATCAATCGGCTGTTCCGCCCCGTCTGAGGGTCGTAGGCGAGGATCCCTAACTGTGGGTGGGCAGACGGCGAGGCGCGGAACCCGTGGTGAGCGTGCGGCTTCCTCTTTGGCCGTAGGCAGCCGCGGCCTTCTTCGCAGCGTTCAGTCTCGTCTATTCCGCAGGGTGAGGGTCCTATGTCTTCAGAATAACTCTGGCGATCGCGCGTAGAGCGCGCGACGTCCCCGTTTGAGGACTCCGTGGCGGGTGGAGAATTTCCGAAGATGAAGTATAAAAAACACTCGTAATGGCTTCTAAAAGAAATTACAACCCAACACAGGCTGCTAACCAAGCGCCCACCACTTCTCGGGCTGCGCCTTCAGGCGCGCCTCCTTCCCAGAGCACGATTGTGCCGAATGCGCCAATTCATCACAAGGCATCGTCCGAGACGAAGCTGCGTGAGAATAAGGCTGCTTCCACAAGCACATCGGGCTCTAAAACCCCTATGATGGTAGCTGACGGCGCGCCCCTTGAGGCTGCGTCGAAAGACACCGTCATAAACCTTTCGGCACTTAAGGATGTCATATCCGAACGGCCAACCGAACCTAACTGGACCCTTGTTTCTCCTCGGAAGAAACCGAAAAAGGGCAAAGGCAAAGGCAAGCCGCAGCAGGCCAGCGCGGAGTCCCAGGTGAGGACGCAGGCAAGGCAAAAGGCTGCTGACGGGGGACGACAACTCCTTCCAGGAGTCAAGTCCTCGACCCGATCTGGCGAGACTTCCAGTCAAGCCGACCGGGTCCGGTTGCAGGCTGCGCCCGAGGCAGCGCCAGCGACCAGCAGAAGCAGCCGACCCCGCCGCCGATCCAAGCCAAGGGGCAAACGCGCAGGCAAGCCAGCAGCTCCCCGCGCCACCACTACGGCTGACCAACCGACAACCGCTACCAAAAGGTCCCGGCCGGACGACACAACCACACCTACGGGTGACGGTAAACGCGTCAAGTCGGGACCCAACCAACAACGGGTCAGTTACGCAGCGGCTTTCAGGGCCAACGAACTGTGTGTCGCCGTAATGACCGAACCCCAACATGACCTCACGGCGGAGCAGGCCATCGGTGTACGGACTTGTTTGGAGCAGAAGTTAATGGAAGAACTTCTTAACCCAGTGACTTCTGCTCAAACGGCTAAAGTCCGATACCGTGGCAAAGCACATTTTAGCGAGGGCGTCCTTAAACTCTGGTGCGAGGACGACGTCGCTCTGATGTGGCTCCGCCGCGCGGTCGCCAACGTTGTTTCACCAATCGCAGGGACGAAGCTTGTGGTCCGACCACAAGCAGACATCCAGCGACGAATCCTGTGCGGGCTCTTTGTGCCGGATCCCGCACCGGAGATTAACATCTTGCGCCAAATTCTGGCCGCACACAAGGAGTCTGTCAACATCAACTCCTGGGCACTCGTCAAGGCGGAGAAGCAAACAGAGCGGGAAGTACCCGGTATCTATTTGCTCCTCCGCGTACCGGAGTCTGACGTTGACAGACTAAAACAACAAGACCGGCGCCTTTACTACCTCTTTGGGAACATCTATGTCCGCATCCTAGAAGAGGACTCTGGTGCAACCAGCTCTAAAGGTGCCGCTCACACCCCCGCCCAACCCCAACTACCATCGACCGGAACATCTAAGTCCGATGGTAAAACACCTGAGTGCGTATCGGTGGGGATGGATCCACATGTCGATCCTCCATCTACACCCAAGACCGACGAGTGCTTTCTCGACGTGGAGGGGAGTGATGCCAGCGACAGCTGCCTCAACTCCTCTCCCATCAGGCACTCATAGGTCCATCCCCATCCTCCAAACCAATCTCCAGCACAGCCTCACTGCGACGGCTTCCCTGCGCAGAGCGCTGGAGGAAAACCCACGCACAATAGCCCTGATCCAGGAGCCGTGGCTCAGAAAGGGCAGGATCTGTGGACTGCTCAACATCGGAGGGAAGCTTCTCCTGGACTCCACTGTAAGCAATCCCAGAACTTGCATTTTTACCCCCAAACATATCCAAACACCGCTAATTACCGAATTCTGTTCCAGAAACTTAACAGCTATTAAAGTCCCCACAGGACCTGGCGACCGAACGCAGGACATTGTGCTTGCGTCCGTGTACATGCCAGGTGACGAAGATATACCACCACCAGAGCTCGTGTCGCTAGTCGAGTATTGCGAGAGGGAGAAGCTCGAGCTCGTCATCGGCACAGACTCCAACGCGCAACACACTCTGTGGAGCAGCGACAAGAACAACGCCCGTGGAGAAGAGTTGGTAAATTATCTTTTTACTACTAATCTTACACTACTGAACAAAGGCTCCGAGCCGACATACGTCAGCTCCCGAGCACAAACCATTATTGACCTCTCCCTATCCACAGCCGGGTTGTCGCAATCCATCTCTGACTGGCGGGTCTCTCGTGAGGCATCCTGTTCAGATCATAGATGGATACGCTTCAACCTCAATATAACCTTACCAACACCAAAACCGAGGCGCATTCCGCGGAAGACGGATAAGCCTAAATTTGCAAATTTAGTCCGCTCATCTGTCAACATCGGGATTGCGCCACACACAGAAGTAGGAGTCGATTACATCGACGAATACGTAAATAAACTAACGCACATTTTAACCCACAGCTATGAACAATCCTGCCCCCTGGTGCTCCCAAAGGCGGGACCAAAACGTCACTGGTGGAACCCTGAACTGCAAAAACTACGTCGCAAAGTAAGGAGGCTCTTTAACAGAGCAATAAACACTAGACTTAACGCGGACTGGAGAAACTACCAAACCACGAAGACAACTTACAAACAACGGATACGTCTCAGAAAACTGGAATGTTGGAAACGTTTTTGTACAAACATAGAAAATAACAGTCAGGCAACTAGGATAAGGTATCTTCTAGCAAGTGAACCAGACCAATCGCCTGGACACCTGAAAAAAACTGACGACACCTACACCAAAACAGATGCTGAAACAAGTGAGCTACTTCTCGAGACTCACTTCCCTGGTTGTCGGATAACCGAAAACCACACATGGGAAGAAGAATCCGAACGAGCACCAGACAGCCAAGACTGGAACACAGCCCAAAACCTTATAAATCCAGAGACGGTCAGTTGGGCAATCAACAGCTTCCTCCCCTTCAAATCGCCAGGACCAGATGGGATATTCCCAGGTCTCCTAAGATGGTGCGGTGACATAATAATTGACCACTTAGTCACAATTTTCCGAAACTGTATCGCCCACCGATACATACCTCGGAAATGGAGGGAAGTGAAGGTAGTATTCATACCAAAACCAGGGAGGAGCGACTACACGCTTGCAAAATCATTTCGACCAATAAGCCTGACATCGTTCCTCCTCAAAACCTTAGAGAGATTATGCGACCAGGAAATAAGAGGTAACACTCTCCTACGCAATCCCTTACACCCACACCAACACGCATACAGTAAAGGCAAATCAACAGAATCAGCACTACACAGTGTAGTATCTCGTATCGGAGATGGATTAGCCTCAAAACAACCGACCTTGGGAGCCTTCATTGACATTGAAGGAGCCTTTGATAAAACAACATTCACTAGTATTAACCTTGCCTTGGAAAGATATGGCGTCTCTCCGACACTAGCTGAGTGGATAAACAACATGCTGAAATATAGATAGATAGATAGATAAACTCTTTATTTGGCACACATTAACACAAAAATTAAATTAACACTAGAGTAACAGCACAAACAAGATAGGCATAGGAACAAAGTAACAAGATGTAAAACAGAAAACAACACAAATAGGAGGTTTGGGTAGACAAGCGGAAAGTGGTAAGTAAGCTACCTACACTGATAGGTAAACAAACCCGTCCGCGTGCCTACCCATCCCTAAAATCCTGATACTGTGGAGCTGATTTTGTCTGTGCTAAGCGTGGGCCAAATTAGGTCTCCTCTCAGCTTAATGCTACTCCGCGAGCGAAGCAGCGCTGGTTTTCAGAGGAAACCAGAGGTGGCGACCTCACGATCGCCGCGCATAACTTAAGCAAAATGGTGTATATACCTATAATATATATATACATACTACACATATACATACATACACACATACACATACATACATACATACATGTACACACATACATATACAAACAGACATCCATAGATATCCATATATGGAATGAAGGTACGTACAATAGGTAGGTAGGTACATAATGTACCTACCTACCTATTGTATCAAAACAGAAATAAAGAAATAAGAAAAAGTTACATATACATACGCTCATTGTTCAATAAAATAGGTCATGTTATTGTATGTCGGTTAGACATAATACTAATGCGCGTGGTGCGTGCGTGCGAACGAAACGCAACCCGTCGGAGTGTTTTTGTATTATATTCTCTTTGCCCGTCAGTCAGTAGGGAAGCAAGCAAGTCAAGGAGACTGAACGAACAATAGAGCGACGCACTATGTAAGCGGCCCGATTGATGTTTCAAAGTTTGCGTTCGTTGCACTTCAGCCGAAGATTAAAGTTGCAGATTGCAGCACCACGCAGCAATGCCATCATGTGCATCACTTAGTAGCGCTGCGCTATGGTTTTTCAATTTCAGCATGTCCAGTGAAATACCATCATGACCCTGGGCATTTGATTTGAATGTATCAATAACCTTAAGCACTGTGTAATCTGTTACAGGTTGAAGTGAAAAGGTCTGGGACCCAAATCTGTGGAATTCATAATACGTGAGAAGAGAAATTTCTACAATGTCTGCACCGGGGACGTTAAGGAAATGTCTGTTGATGTCATCTGGATTACTGAGGTGACTGGGGATTTCGGCTGTTTCCTTTTTACTAGGTATGATATTGTTTTTCAAGTTTTTCCAAAGTTTTTTCGTGTTATACCTATTATTATTTATATTGTGTGTAAAAAAAGCAGTTTTTTCATTTACAATGGCCGTAATTACTAACTGCTTCATGCTTTTGTAGCAGGATTTTAAAACATCTGTATTAATTAATTTATATCTTTTGTGGTAATCATCCCTTATTTTCATCATTTCTTTGACTGTGTCAGTGATCCAAGGATGGGGAGGACCTTTGAATCTAGTAGTTTTTATAGGGGCATGCTGGTCAAATATGGTGACAATACTATTAGTCAGATTTGAAACTAACTCATCCACATCATTAAACGATTTGAAACATTCCCAGTCAATTTTATTAAGGTCAGACAAAAATAAGTCTAATAATATATTATTTAGTGGTCTATATGTAACGACTCGTGGGGGTATTTTGTCCTTCTTTATGTGCAATTCTGCTACAATCATTGCATGGTTACCCAGAGAGGGGGATTGTTTTAGTTGCACGTTTTTCACTTTTGAGTCTGTGCACACTAAATCAATGAGGGTCTGGGAGTGGTCAGTAAAATGGGTGGGCTCTGTTATTATCTGATTTAAATTCATGCTGTATAAAAATTGCTCTAATATCTGATATTTGCTAGTGCCTGTCTCAAGCATATCTATATTGAGATCTCCCAATAGTATCAGATGATCGCATTTAGAGAAGGAAGCAATGGAGTCTGTAATTGCATCGAAGAAACCCACAATGTCCTTCTGATCAGGTGGCCGGTAAGCAGTGCCGATGATGACACATTTACCTACCATACTTAGTCTGAGCCACATTTGCTCGACTGAGGTAACAGATGGGTGGGGGCATAATCGAGCATTGATGCCCTTTCTTATATAAAAACCTACCCCACCGCCCCTCCCCTCCTTGATACTCCGATGTCTTGGCTGATGAACTAACCGGTATTCGTCCAGTTTTGGAGCTTTCTCCTCCTGACCACTGGCCAACCAAGTTTCATTTATTGCCAAAATATCTGGCCCGAGTTCATCTATTGCGACAATGAATTCGTCCTGGTTTGTGTTCAACGATCCTGCATTAAATAAACCAATCTTAATGTTGGTTAAATGAAGTTTTGTTTAATTTGTATTAGACCACTGACCAATAAGTCACATATGTAAATATAGGAGATAATAAATAACATTATTAGGATGTATATATAGAGTAAGATATTATAATTGTTAGGATTAATGGTTACTGGAATAACATGTGAATAGGTTGAAAAAGTATAAAATATTGGGTTAAAGTTGTGTATATGACTAAGTTTGCAATAGCTTATAGAAGGATAAAAGTGATCATTCACAGACATTTTAAAAATAAAACTTGAGTTTGCCATGATTGTTTTCATTAAAAAGAAAAACAGAGCAAACGGAGTTTCTACCTTGCAATGACCAATCAGCTCCCCAGATCTTGATATAAAAACAATAATGCAAACACTCTGAAAGAAAGCAAAAAACAGAATAAAATGTGCACTTGGCCGAGAATAAAGTAAATTAAAAGTTGGCAGGAGGTACATAAATGCAAAACTTATTTTAATAGAAAACAATTTAAGGCTTTCAGGGGCATTTAAGTGATAATTATACAAAACTAAAACAAAAAAATAGAAACATAAAGATTTACTAGTGTTTTTATAATAAAAAGGAAACTTTAACATTTTAGGTGGATACTTCAAACTTTGAGAGCCCCAAAAACCCTTGCCATATCTGCCTCCAACCTGATGGGGAAAGCTGGCCTGCCGTCGCCCTGCCTCGCGTAGATGCGACCGCGCTTGGTCCACGCATATCGCCAAGCCAGCCGGCGACATTCCTCGCGCACGCGATGGAATAGCTGACGATTGAGTCGCGTCAGCCGCTCGTTCACGAAGATGCGCGGCGGCGGCGCAGCGGCGTCGGCGCGGCCGGCGTCAGCGGCGGTGAGCGTGCGGCGCACGCGCGCGCCTTGCAGCAGGCGGTCGCGCAGGTCGCGGCGCGCCAGCCGCACCACCACGCGGCGCGCACGCCCCGCCCCGTCCGCACCCGCCGCGTCCCGCACTGCGCCCACGCGCTCCGCGAACACTATGTCGCGCTCCTCCAACGGCACGCCCAGCTTGGCCGCCAGCACGGAGACGGCATGCACGACGCTCTCACCGCGCTCCTCCGGCAGGTGCCCTATCTCAAGATCTGCCAGAAGGGCCTCCTGATCGCGGTCGTTGAGCTCCTGCTTCAGCTCGACCACCGTGCGCTCCAGCACGGCCACCTCGTCGGCCGCGGGTCCCGCTCGACGCTGCTCCACCGCCTCCAGCCTCCGCTCGAAGCCGTTCATGCGCTCGGCCATGCCCGCAACGGAGACTCTGAGGTCCGCCATTTCGAGACGAAATTCCCGAAGCTCCTCGTACATGGTGTGGAATTCGTTCTTAAACGAATGCAGATCGGTGACCAGACCCTGCTGCATCTTGCTGAACTCCGACATCATGTCCTCCCGAAGTGAGCGCAGCTGAAGCTGCAGTTCCGCGTCCGTAAATTCGGCGGTGATGTTGAGGGCGGTCTCGTCCAGCGCCATGGGCTCCTCCTGCGCCGAGTAGCTCTCCTGCGGCGTGCGGACAGGCGTGGAGGGATCCCTACCCTTCGGAGCCTTCGCCTGACATGCTCCGCATCGCCAGGTGTCGGCTACCTGTACTCCAGCCGGAACTCGCCCACACTCATTGTGGCTGACGGATTTACATTTGGGACATACAACGCCACCTTTGAGGAACTTGCCACAAGCTATGCACTGGTTCATTTTAGAACCTTTCTGTTTGCCAACCATATATACAGTTCAGTTCGGGTTATTAACGCTAGATGGCCCTAGTAGTTGCACGAATGATGGTGTCAATTATTGACAGCAGGAAGGCAGACCCACTTAGTAATGCCACTCATGTGACAGATGGCGCTAGAAAGAATCAGCTGATTTGTATTTAATTTTAATTCTGATAAAACGAGCTCACGAGAAAGTAAAGTACATACAGTTTTCAGGTCCAAGCAACACACACAATTCTAGCTGCACTTTGGGTTTATATCGTCTCTAGGGACAAAATTTGTTTATTGTAAAGTTGATAATGTCTAAAGGAGGGTACACACCTTGCACCAGAATTTTAATTTCTAAAATAAAGTTATTTACACTGATTATTTTTTAACAAAAACAGTCACAATTTGCCACGGCACTTTAAGTTTTGTATTTATATATGCTTTATCACTGAAGGATTTGTATTACTTTAGATAGAATTTTAATTAGTGACACCTATAGTGTATGCACCGGCGATCGCACGGTAGTCGTAAATAGGAATCACAAGCCCCAATAATCTGTAGCACAAACGCTTACACGCACCATAACATAAACTTATTCAGAGCAACTCTACTCATCGAATAAGATGTATCATCAAATATAGAGCAATACAAGTCACAATCAACACAACTACCAGAGGCATTGTAGCCAGAGGCTGCCCACAGGGTGGAGTTCTCTCGCCGCTGCTCTGGAACATAGTAGTAGACGAACTCATCCGTAAACTGAACGGCCGGGGCCTATTCACAGTGGGATATGCAGACGATCTTGCTATCCTAGCCACCGGATGCTTCGAAAACATACTATGCGACCTCATAAAATCTGCTTTCAAGACAATTGAAACCTGGTGCACGAGTCACGGGTTATCAGTTAATCCAACTAAAACGGAACTAATATTGTTCACACACAAAAGGAATGTGAACAACCTTAGACTTCCCAAACTATTCAATACTGAAATAACACTTACAAATGAAGTCAAATATCTTGGAGTCATACTAGACAACAAACTACTATGGAACAAGCATCTTGACTACAAACTACAAAGAGCGTGCACAACCTTCTTCCAATGCAGTAGAATGCTCGGGAAAACATGGGGGTTGTCACCTAAGATAACAATGTGGCTATATACAGCCATAATAAGACCGACACTAACATACGGAGCTATAGTATGGTGGACCAGAACCGAGCTAAGCACCGTCATCACCAAGTTACAACGTTTCCAAAGACTGGCATGCTCCGCTATAACTGGTTGCATGAGAACAACACCGACGGCTGCTCTAGAAATAATTCTGGGATTAGCCCCGCTTGACCTGTATATACAACAAGAGGCGGCGATGTCTGCTATCAGATTAAAACACCTGAACCTATGGGGAAACACTAGGAGCCCACACGCACACATTCTGGATAGAGCGATGGCCTATGAACCCCTGCTATCTGCCCCGTGCGACAGGATCCCCAAACAACAAACATACCAGAAACATTACCGCGTCCAACTACACGAGAACCGGAGCTCCACGAAGTCCGTGTATACACCGATGGCTCGAAAACCAAGCAGGGTACGGGAGCCGGGGTACACTCGCTGGATCTCAATATGAACATATCGCTAACGCTTGGCACACACAGCTCTATTTTTCAATGCGAATGTGTGGCCATAACCGAAGCTGCTGCTGCAATCAACCGAAGAGAGGTCGACGGCTACAACATACGGATTCTCTCAGACAGCGCAGCAACACTCAGAGCATTGGAGAGCCACAGCTGTAACTCTAAGCTCGTCTACGAATGCCACCTTGCCCTGGAGAGTATCGCTACAAAGAACAATGTAACTCTTCAGTGGATAAAGGGACATAGCGGATCACTGGGTAATGACGCCGCAGATGGACTAGCGAGGAGGGGATCGGAAACCCAAGCAGAAGGTCCACCGCCGTTCCTACCTCTGCCCTTCTCTCAGCTACGCACATGGATGCGGCTGCGCACCCGTAACCAACACAACGAACGCTGGGCACAGACGACGGACTGCAGGCAGTCCAGAGCAGCACTACCGGCCACCTCACCGCGGCTGACCCGTCGTCTGTTAAGACTCAAAAGACAAGATCTTCGCACCATCGTTGGTACCCTCACGGGACACTCTCCTTTGAACAAACACCTCTACAACATCGGAGCAACAGACAGCCCACTCTGCAGAGGGTGTCTGACCGAAGAAGAATCAGCAGCCCACGTAATCCTGGAATGCGTGGGAGTTGCATCACAACGTGAACAAATCCTTGGAACACCGAGGTCACTCCGCGAAGCCTGCGAAGACCCCAGGAAACTTCTGTGCTTCTGGGCGGAGTTAGGCTGGCTAAGTATTTAACCAGATCTCCCACACGCACAATGGACCAACTGGAGTCCAATTGCGGAAAAGGGAGTCCATTTACATTTACATTTACATTTCTACTGTGATCTGTGTATTATTAAGAAATGTCATAGAAAATAATCAGATTAATCCATTAAAGGCTGTATTTTTTATACTGATTTTAGATCATCATCATTATCATTATAATCAGCCTATATCCCCTGCTGGACATAAGCCTCCCCTAAATAGCGCCATTGCACCGTGTCCTGAGCAAGCTTCTACCAGCAGCCTTTCGCAAATCGGCACTTCACCTGGCCGGAAGGCGTCGTACACTACGTTTGGTCTCCACTCAAGAACTTGTTTACCCCAAATAGATTTTAGATACCTATGTGATAATTATGTAAGCATGTTATTTACTAATAACTAAATGTAATATAATTCATTCATAAATATACGGGAGATCTCACACTCTTTCAACATAAAGACTTAAACACAGAACAAAATGTTTAACACACAAAATGTTTGTCCTGGGCGGGAATCGAACCCGTGACCTGCAACTCAGAAAACAGAAGAGTTACTACCAAGTGAGCTATGAGGCCAGCCGGTATACGGATTTTAGTATACAACTAATACAAAAAAATGCATAAATGCATTTTTTATTACTTCTCGATAATGTTTAGTTGGTCACGACAATAAAAAAAGAAAAGGAAATAAGACACAGACATCGGTATAGACGAAGCTACTATTGCACTAAGCCACAGAACAGATAATATACTGGTCCCTTAACTATTTCATATTCCAAAACGAAGACTAAAGATAGTCTAGGTTTAAAACTCGAATTTTGTATACAAAATGTCAGATTTATACTTAGTCTAGTCTTCATTTTGGAATGAGTTTATAGTCAAAGCGTTTTGCTACTAAGCGAGTAGGATATTTTAATTAATTTTACATGTACTCAATTGCGTTATTTAAATAAAATACCCAAGAACAACTTAAAAAAATTGATAATGCATTGCCTAAGTAGCCGTCCCAGATGGAGTGGCGTCATGAACTGGAAGTTTATACGCTTAGTTTCTTGGCAAGGAGATTCCCATGATCGGTAAAATTTGGAAAGAGGAAAGGTAGGCCTTTGCCCTGTAGTGGGATCAAACAGGCTTATAAGATAAGATAAGGTTATTATATTTAAAACTGCTATAAAACTGCTCCACCTATTTTTTTTTTTTAGCATGGGCTAGTTCTTGACCTCAAGGCTTGCGTGGGGTGGGCAAGGATGAGGTCGACGGTGGGACGAGCTTTCCCAGAAGATGCCTATTAACTCTGTTTTTGAAGCCGTTAGGGTCATAAGACAATGGAAAAACAGACGCTGGCAGCTGATTCCATATTTTAGCAGTGCGCATTATAAATTATGTTTGGAAGCGCTTAGTTCTGTTAAATGGAATATCAGCATGATGCGGATGGTAGTATTCTACCTATTATTTAAATGACTGAACTTTATTGATGAAATCCATTCAAATAATAAACATTTTACGAGTCATTTTATTCGTATTCGTAATTTTTTTGCCAATTTTCAACCATCAATCGGGATGACATGGTGAAAGGAGTTAACGAACAGTGTTACATTTATAAAACACACGGCCATGTTTTAACTGAAAAATCTGTTCGGGAAAAGGTAGAGCGGACGGTAAGCTATTAACAGGGAGATTAATGCTGTATCACTTATTAAATTTTCGTCAAACCATTTTCTGTACAGGAAATTACTAATTTATATATTGCCAATTGGCTTTTTTCATCGTAAGATTGATTTCTGCCGCGTATGCATAGACATGGACTTTAGACATAGTCATTATAGGTATTTATTTGCAACTGAACCCACAACACAACGAAATAAAAAAGTGACAAACAAAATAGAGAAAAAGTTATATTAATATAATGCTGAACACTATCTATCACACAGCATCATGTAGCCCCAAACTAAGCAGAACTTTTATTATGGGAACCACACTACTGATACTTAAATACTTTTTTTTGTAAATACATACACATTAGACATAAAATACACCCAGACCTGATACAAATATCTGCAAATAATGCAAACATTGGTACCGCGGCGGGAATCGAACCCGCAACCTTCTGCGCCCCAGGCAGGCCTTCGCCCACCGCGCCACAGAGGTCGTCAAACATAAAACATGGTGGGATGTGTGCTACAGCAGCAAAATTATTTCGACCCAGCATGATATCCACTGTTTTAGCAGCGGAAGCTGGTATACTGCCGAATCCATCATACCTTATTCACTTTTTACAAGTTATCGTACAAGACAGTAATCCAATGTCATGTTATATTGGCAATACATAATTATTTAAAAAAACCGGCCAATTGCGAGTCGAACTCACGCACGAAGGGTTCCGAACCATTATCTATACATTATGTGAGCCCCCCTTATTGTATTTTAATTTAATTATTTATTTTAAAGTGAATAAACAACGAAGATTCTATTAATAGTTCAATTGTCCCGTTGCCGTTGGTAATATCACATTTGTTATATAGGACCCCCCTTAAATATTTATTTTATTCTGTTTTTAGTATTTATTGTTATAACGGTGACAAAAATACATCATCTGTTGACAGAAAAACGGTAAAAAATCACGTTCATAGTATGGGAGCCCCCTGAAATATTTATTTTTTCCGGTTTTTTGTATTTTTTATTGTAGCAGCAGCAGAAATACATGATCAGTGAAAATTTTAACTGTCTAGCAATCACGGTTCACAATATACAGCCTGGTGACAGACAGTGGTGTCTTGGCAATAGGGTCTCGTTTTTCTCTTTGGGTACGGAACCCTAAAAAGTAACTCTACCTAAAAGTTACAAAGAAACCGTATATTATGGGATATCACCACCACCACCACCACACCAGCCAATATAATTACACTGCTTGTCATAAGCCTCCGGGGTCCCTGCCGCTTCTCGCACTGCGCCGACGCTGCTGCCCTTCGGCGGTCAGGGCATTTAGCTATAATACATCATAGAAACCTAAATCAGCTCTAATAAATTAAATAAACGAGTTTCAGGAAAATTGACAAAAAGTGTTTGATTCTCAAATCAATTTATTGTAGTCATTATTCCTGAACTATATACCTACTTAAAGATCATAATCAATAATACACCACAGTACAAAATATATTGGACTTTAATCAGCTCAAAATTATTCCCATAATAAAGAAAAATCTATTGCCTCATACTAATCAAAATAACTGGTATTACGTGACAGAAATCAAATCCACAACAACCGTTGCAGCTTGCATCAGGGCAATATAATGAGATCAAACAAAAATAATGTAAGTGAAATTTCTAATCGTTCATAATGATCAAACAACAATCTCGATAAAACCAGACTACAATACTTATATTACAGTTTTACGAAGTTTTGAAATGAACACAACATTGCAACGATAAACATGTAGGTACTTTGGAGATATGTTCGCAGTTTATGTTCGGCAAGGCGGATTTTATTGCAATGTAACGAAGCAAAAACTGCCAGTGAGTTGGATTATTTCCAGGGTACCCTCATTTGGAGTTGCACTTTATTTATTGCTCGCCGTCGCTGCTGTGAATTGAATCTAAATTACTGGAAAAATTCCTCGCGAGTTCTATTTTCACTGCATAGCGGCGATATCATGCTTCGGATAGGTATTTCCTACCTTTTCTCGTTAGAGCGTAACAAGACCAGACTTTATTTGTTTTGTTCAGTAATGAAATAAATAACATTTCTGTTTTTACTTAGAAGCACAAGAATTATGTTATCCAGTACAAGATAGGAACCAATTTTGTCAGCGTCAAAGACCTGCTGTGTGACGCTGTGAACGGAGTAAATTGGATAAATAGATGGGGACAAAAATATATTATTGAAAATATAGAATCAAACGAACTTACCTGTAAGTGACGTTCGATGATTATTAAACGTTGTGGTTCGCCCGAGAGATAACACATATTTACTAGAAGAAGCACGCCATGTGCTGCCATCTATACACAATTTTAAATACTACAAAAAAATGAATTTATTTAACTTCTGTTGTGGGTACTCATACACGTTTGACCCTAGAGGCTATCGTCTGTTAACTATTTTGTGCAGAATGGGCACGGTTGAAAAATAATATATTATATTTTCACCTCAAGGGTCAGGGTGGGAGTGTTATCTCTCGGGCGAATCACAACGTTTAATAATCATCGAACGTCACTTACAGGTAAGTTCGTTTGATTCTATATTAAACTATGTGATTCGCCCTTCGAGATAACACATATTTACTAGAAGATGTTGAGAGCACCACGAAATAGTACACTTGAATAATGAACATGGTGGAAAAAAAATTTAAATACGTTATTAATCAAAATAATTCAAATATATTATTTATCATAAACAACATCATTTTTTATCTTAATTAGCATGTAAATTATCCTTGAACAATATCATAATCTCCACATTAAATGATGTGAACGTTATTTAATTTCCAGATAAAGATGACCTATAAAGGGAGCGTGCAAAAATCTCTGTGGAATAATTACATACTTCCCTATTGTAAAATCTAGCAAATGATTCAGAGTGGCCCGTCCAACCCGCCGTCTTCTTAATTATGTCAATGCTTACGCCGAGACGGCGAGCAGCAGACGTAGAAGCGTGTCTCGTGCTGTGGGCGCTGAATATTGAAGTATCTATTCCGCTCTCTTTTAAGGTCTCCTTTATCCAGCGACTAATTGATTGTGAGCCTACGTTTTTAAACGGACGCTTCAGGCTAATAAATAAGAAATCACAATCAGCTGACCTTTTTTCAGCAGATACGTCCATATAATATTCTAGTGTCCTTGCAGGAAAGACAACAGGTCGCTCATTAAAGTATGGTAGTACTAAAGTAGGCTGTAATCTATTGATAGCGGAGGTTTTAATTTGATCCGATATCTTGATGATAAACTTATCAGTACCAAACCTTTGGATGTTTGATATCCGTATTAATGACAACGTTTGGACACGATGTGCTGTCACTAAAGCTAGCAGAGTAGCAAGCTTTCTAGAGAGCTTCTCAAAAGAAAGACTTTCATTCGGGAAGCAGTTCCCGAGGTAATTTAAAACTGTTGAAGGGTCCCAAGTTACATCGTATCTAGGCAATGGTGTTCTTAATTTGTAAACGCCTTTCATGAAGCGTTTAATTATAGGACCGTTCATAATATCTGAACCTAAAATTAAAGTTAGCGCAGCTTTGACGCTATTAATTGTTCCATATCTAGCGCCTCGATCAAATAAAAGTAACAAAAAAGATTGTACCTGGGTAGCAGAGGCCTTATAGAAATCAATTTGATTGTCTAAGCAGTAAGAATACCACTGTCGCAAACAGGGATCATACTGTTTTAATGTGCTCTCAGTAAGAAACGCAATCATTATGTCTGTAGCTGCAGTGGAGCTGCCTTGGTTGACGAACGCTGTCCTGAGAGCTGCCCGGCAACCAGGGTAAGGTTCTGATGTAGTTTGTGCTCGGAACTGTAAGGTGAAGTTAACAAATCTTTGTGAGGAGTAAAGATTACTGTGTCTGAGATAAGTAATTTTCTGAAGAGTGGATACCACGGCTGTGATGGCCATAACGGCACCACAAATATTCCTTTTCCTTTGTCGTTTTTGATTTTTTGTAACACTCTCAAAATTAAACAAAACGGAGGAAAAGCGTAGAAATAATTATTTGACCACGAGATAGTGAATGCGTCAACTGCTACGGCTTCTGGGTCTCTATGCCAAGAGACAAATCTTAGGCACTTTCTGTTTAAACGACTTGCAAATAAATCGATTTCTGGCTGACCGAAAGCGTTACAAATCTTTTCAAACGCATTGTCTGCTAATTCCCACTCGACGTCTACATTTATGCGTCTTGATTCCTGATCAGCAATATAATTATCTGTGGAACTGATATAGGACGCGAAAATAAATAAGTCGCGTTTTTCACACCACTGCCATATTTTGCGACTTAAAGAATTCAAATGAGGAAATTGAATGCCACCCATTCTATTTATATAAGAAATGGCAGTGGTGTTGTCTATGCGAAGCAATATTTCACAACTACGTAAATCCTTTGCAAAGATTTTAAGGCCGAAGAACGCTGCTTGGAGTTCGAGATAATTGATATGATGGGCAAGCTCATCCTGTGCCCATCGGCCACTGGCCGTTTGGTCAGAGCAGCTGATGCCCCAGCCCGAGCGAGATGCGTCCGAGAAGATAGTTAGACAATATTGATTTGAGCGTATTGTAGAGCTACATTTATCAATATTAAATAACCACCAATTGAAGTCTTCATTTAAAAAATCAGGTAAGGTCATATATTGGTCATAATCATCTCGTTCCTTTAGATACAAAAATTTTGTTCTTTCAAAAAGTTTTGTATAAAGCCAACCGTACTTCATTGCTGGGCAGATAGAAATCAGTAAACCTATAAAATGCGCAAAATCACGTAATTTGCATCTCTTAAGATTTGAAAACCGTATTAGTTCGTTTTTAATCTTTAATTTTTTATCTGTTGATATACTGATTGTGAGATCTGCAGAATTGAAAACAAAACCTAAAAAAGAAATCTGCTTACTAGGACTGCTAATACTTTTCTCATTATTTACTGTGAACCCTAATGATTCAAGCAACTTCTTAGTGAATGTAAAATTCAATTGGCAATTTTTAAAGCTATTAGAAATTAATAATAAATCATCCAAATATATAACAGACAATATTCCCCTGTCACGTAAGTACTGCATAACGGGACGCATTAATTTTGTGAATATATATGGGGCTATATTTATTCCAAATGGAAGAACTCGAAATTCATAAAGTTTTCCTTCCCACAAAAAACGTAAATATTTTTTGTAATTATCATGAATGCTTTGCGAGAAGTACGCGTCTTTAAGGTCTATCGAGCACATATATGCATCTTTAGATATAAGCCGCATAGCCGTCCTAAAATCTTCTAATTTAAAGTGGGGTGCTGCTATAAATTTATTTAACTCCTTTAAATTTAAGATAAATCTCTTTTTGCCATTGCTTTTATCAATCAAAAAAATACTCGAGCAAAATTGGTCATCGCTAGGTGAACATTCCTCTACTGCTCCTATTTTAATCAGTTTAATGATTTCATCATTCATATCAGAACTATGTTTAGCTGATAGCGGCTTACTATGAAGTATTCTACATTGTCGGACATCATCAGAGACCGGTAAACGTACGCCAGATACCCAAGATAATACTACAGGATCAGAAGTTACGTTTAACCAATTGTTATACAAAAATTTGAGTCTACCAGCCTGAGCGTCCTCGGCTAGCGTCGCCTGTTGAAGTGGTGTTGTGTGCGTGCAGTCCGGCGAGCTGGCGGCGGCGCACGGCGCTGAATCGTCGCTGGCTGCCTGCCGCGCCCACCAGCCGTCGAGTTCGACCTCGTAGCGGCGGGACGAGGTGGCGGCGGCGGTGGGGCCCTCCAGTTTAAAGCCCGGGATGTGGACGCCTCTGGTTGTCTATTTCTGAATGGAGCCTTCTGTTTAATCGTAGCTGGCGGTGTGGCTTTCATTTCAGCCCCAGTCTTGGATATGGCTTTCATAGAGCGTAATTTTTCCGAAAGCTCTGCACCAAAAAGCCATTGATCCCGTTTTTGGTCTTTAATATTGTCTTTGATGTTCTTACTCAGAGCCGACAGTAAAAATTGCTTTCGTGTGTTCGTTTCAGAGTTGTGCAAGTGACATAGCACGCGACCCGCGTCGCTGAGTTGTTTTAACTCTATAGTGGCCTGGTTGTTGCTATTCACAGCTTTATCATTCAACATATTTGATATAAGACTGGCTATGCAGGATATGGCACAGGCCAAGTGCTTTTGTTTATCAATGAGTATGTCATCACGTTTGATAAAACTCTCACTTACAGCTGCTTTTATTTCAGGGTTAAGAAGCGGAGGCAGTGCTAATTTTAGGTTTTCTGGTACATAATATGACTTCAGTATACCTTTTATGGAATCTTCATTCAAACCATTTAACAATACCTCAGACCACCTTACGGCAATGTCCTTATGTATGCTGGCACTGAACTGTTCTTCTTTGGCTGGCTCATCTCCAAGGATATTAAGAATATTATCCTCTAGAGGCACTTCAGCATCAGCGACAAGTTCCGATGAAGTTTCCGGTGGTGGATACGTTGTCTCCATAGCTACGTCTGGGACAACGTCTTCATAAACGGTGGTATCTATAAAGTAAATAAACCGAATGGTAAAAGAAAATACCAAATGATAAAATACCAAGCAGGCTTCATCGTTGTTCGAGAATCGAATCCGTGACTTCATGATTGATAATGGTCAGCCACTAGGTAGGTTACCGGTTACTTAACGCTCAGCAATTAACCTTACAGATTAATCTGGAGAGCAACCGATATATGTATTATAGGTATCCAAAAATTTCATCATCATCACGGTGTTAGTGAAGTGAATTTTTATATTTATTTTTATTTATAGGTCACATATTCATGATACAGCCTTACAGACTATACTCTAGAATACATTAATTGGATAACCATATATATACAACGATCAACCTTACAGATTGAACTGAAGTATACACCGGTAGGTATAACCTTACAGATTATACTCATTTCCACAGCTTTGTAAGTAGGTATATTACATACAGATAGGTTTAGATACACCACTTGGACATACAAACAGGTAGATGCGGGTTTCTTCGAATACCAATTGCTAGGTCAATCAGTCATTTCTGTACTTAGACGAAATTATTGTTGAATTTTTTCTACAAATCTATGCAAAAACTTACCTTGAATTTGTTCTACCTCCGAGCTTAAGACATTGTCCACAGTTTCTTCCGTACTTAGGTCATGTTCATTGTTCGACGAGTACGACGAAGAATACGAATGTCGTCTTCGTCGAATTTTTGCCATTTTTCGTTCTAATTTTCTAATTTTCCGTTCTAAATGCGCTTCTGCATCTTTGTGTTTGTGTTTTCCCATGTTTTTCCTAAAAATATCACTGAAAAACTACAAAAAACCACTAAAGAACGAAAAAGATCGAGTACGATGGCCGCGACACAAAACGTGTATGAGTACCCACAACAGAAGTTAAATAAATTCATTTTTTTGTAGTATTTAAAATTGTGTATAGATGGCAGCACATGGCGTGCTTCTTCTAGTAAATAATGTGTTATCTCGAAGGGCGAATCACATAGTTTAATACTCATCGAGTACGATGCTTGTGGAAAGCCAAAAATCGAGTTATCAATTTCCCTGCAACGACATAAATCGAGATCGGATGCCCGCTCCAATTTTCACCATGCAGGCACCAAACGGCAGCCCAAACAACTTTTCGCAATCCATCGAGTTATCAATAAAATCGACCATCAAAATGTATTCACGAAAAATTTCTGTCACACCAATTCCACTAGTTTCATTATTTCCCCGTCATAAAAAAACATATTGGCTCTATACTTTCGTGCCATGAAGGTATGTTTAGTTGAAAATATGCCGCGGCAACCGATAGCGTTCGCTATTGAACCCCTTTTGACCCATATCAAAGGTTCGGAACAGTTTGACAGTAACATTATTAACACGTGGCATGAGGTACGGACCAGGTACAACATACCTGGGTAATGTTCGTTGTAATAACCCTTAAAAATCCCTTTTTTCCTTGTTTCTCCTTGACCCTACTTTTATTATACCGCGGTTTTGCTACACACTTTTACCTTAACTAATGTAGGGAGGTTTTACTCACTTAAACAAGTGTTATATGGAGGTGATGGTGCCTTACTTTACTTGGAGGATAACTGCGATAATTCAACAAAATAAATTATGAATTGCAAAAAGTAACTTCAATAAAAATTTACCAACTTTAAACGAAGCTCGTTCATATGACCGCACAGTGTAACTATGAAATATAAGTCGGAATGTTCAGTTATTTGGGTATTTATTTGCCTTGGACCGTATACTGTCCCTTAGAATATTTGAATTTCTTCCAGTGGAATTCATTCACAAAGCCAAAATGCAGTCTTTCAAAGCCGAACTCATCAGTGCAAAAACAATAAAACGACGAAACTTCATTTCGCATCCCAGTGGTGCAAATCCATCCTGACTCTAGGACACAAACCCTGAAAATTCGCTCGAAACGAACATAAGCTCCTAATACAAGCGATTCCTTTGAGCTTTTCCGCACCAATCAAAAATTTTAAGATATTCGCTTGGCGACGTCGAACGAAAGAAAATTATTGGTCGCGCCGAGAATCGCGGCTGATGCGACCAGCCATTTGGCGAACGGCCAAGTGCTCACTTCCGATCTTGTAATTTACTCGTGTGGAATGAGATTAACACGACATCTGGACCTGCATTTAGTAAATTTACACATTGTGAAATGAATAAGGCAGGAACAGTTAGATTTATAGGAAAATGAGATAGTATTTTTTTTACTTCCGACCTTTTGACTTAACAACGAACCTTTTCAGAATAGTAAAATAACATATTTTTATCGCGAGGAAACGATGTGAGGAAACCGATATTTTCTTTCAAAGGAAGCGATGTCAAATGCTCAACATATGACTGTAAATGCAAAATTACCGAAGTCTTACCTCTAGCCTCTATCTCAATTCGCATACTGAGCAATATCTGAAGATATTGATATAACTATAGGTTCTTCATCATCATCATCAGCCTATAGCAGTCCTGGACATAGGCCTACCCCAATGAGCGCCAATGCATTCCGTCCTCAGCTCGACGTATCCAGCTTCTACCAGCAGCCTCTGTAGGATTGTATGAATACTGCTTCGTCAATAGATCAAATTCTTGTTTGTTTTATATGGGTCATAATGTTCACTGATTGTTCTGTGTGTTAATTCTTACTGTTGTTTTTCTTTGTTTGACTAATTCCCCATAATCAACATTAGTAGACTAATTAATTTTAATTCTGATCCTAATTAGAATTAATAACTAAACTACGTTGATAGTGTGTTAGAGTTAGAATTTGATAATTTGTACTTGTGGTTATTAGATAAGGCTTTACTAATATTGCTTCCGTTATTACTTGCCTACAATACAAATTAGTATAGATGTTTGTATTATGTGCCTCTAGGTTGCGAAGCTTAAATGGAACTGGGCTGGTCATGTCAGTAGCATAGATGTTGACTTATTGGCTAAGATAGCAACCCAGTAAAACCCTGGGAACGCAAGCCTGGGCAGGCGCCGCGGCACACCGAGCAAAAGATGGCAAAATAAAATAAATGCCTTCGATAGAGCGTGGGTACCTACAAATAACTCAAGATTGAAATGTAGTGGGGGAGGCCTTGGCCTAGAAGGGGGACAAAGCAGGCTTGTTGTAATCGTAATCGTGTGTATTTTGACTTCCTTTGTATTTTGACCAAATTGTTTAGAGTAAGTATGCAAAGCGCTCACGGCGAAGCTTACTTCGGTGTTAACAGATCATTTTGGTTAAGAAACAGTCCGCCAGGTCGTTACTTGGATGGGTGACCGTTTAATGGCATTCAGATCTGAGCGCTTTCCTGTTTCTGTAGGCACGTTATGATGATAGTCCTGGCTTTTTGAATAAGAAGAACTATGACATGCTACTTCTGGTTTACTATATGCAGGCTTAGCCGAGTGTAGTAATGTCACCGGACTAGAGATGGATCCATTCGTGTCTCATGCGAGCACCTAATTTCCTTGTAGCGGAAGTTTGAATTCTTGGCAGATTCTCAGAATACCAAATAGTATGATAATAGCTGTCATCTCTACGCGCTAGAACAGCTTTGCAATTCGTTCTAATCTATTCATTTCCTTTGCAGTTCTGTTTTCCGGTTGTTAAAAAAATGAGCATAACAAATCTATTTATTACTCCATACTTGGGTAGCTAGATTTGTACAGCCAGCAGCAAAAGACACTGTCACACAGCATCATGTAGCCTCGAACTAAGCAGTGTTTTCATTTATTTATTTATTGGTTTACAATAATTGTTACACCAAAAAGAAATCGCTTAAAATACAATACAATACGAACTAAGTGTACAATTTATAACAATTAACACATCATGCTTATTAACAAATGTTACAGATTAAGAAAACTTATCTATGGGTTTGCATTATAGGAACCGCATTACTTAAATAATTTCTTTTTTTTACCGAAGTACATACATCTTATCATACATAGAAAACACCCAGACCTGAGACAAATATCTGCACATAATGCATATATTTGTCTTGCGCTGGGAACCGAACCCGCAACCTTCTGAATTTCAGGCGGGCCTTCACCCACTGCCCCACTGAGGCCGTCGAATGTACTTGTTTATAAAACGAAATGTAGTAATTCTTTACATATTCTGTCGAAGCCCATTTGAATATTATCTTGAATCGTTCCTTTTCAATTAAATAATGAATATATTATAATCCCGTGTATTTATATAATACTCACAGAGGAAAAAACATAGAAATTTTAATAATAATCATCATCAATGATCATCATTTTGTGAGGTAAATGTCAATGTTTTTCGGTCTGGGAGTTGTATAAGTACTTATTCCTGTACGTTAATTAGTATCTGATACCCATAGGGTGTGCCTAGTTTTAGACCAATCGACCATGTATGGGATGTCCCATCTTAAAATATCATCATTCATATCAACAATTATGTCTATGTTCACAGCTCGTAGGTTTTTATACCCACGCTGGGCTGGGTTGAATATCGCAGCACAGAGCTTTTCACACCGCTACTGCTGAGTGCTGCTGCCCGCGTCGGGAATTAATCTGTGCCAGTGTTAGGCTGCGCAATCAGCCCGCCGCCAGATCCTCGTTTGTTATACTGCAGGATGCATCACGGGCTTGGTTAGCTTATTCCAAAGATGGAGATTGGAACCCTTACACTCCATGTATGCATTATGTAGAGCATAATATACCTTTCACAAAGGTAGCTTTGCCTACTAAACACATTCAATTCTGATTAGCGTCAAAGAACGTCACGTAAAAGATTTATTTATGTGTGTACTTACAAGGAAGTTGCCCCCATTAAATACTTAACTAATCCACGAAATAGTTGAGAGAACTCATCATTAAGGATAAACTAAGTTTCGGTGAGACCGCGAACTTATCGAATGTTCACATGCTTCCGAATGGGTAAGGGGATACTTATGGTTACGCAAAGTTTAGACAGCTTTATTAAAGCTATATTTCGTTGATAGGGCTAATTATACATTTATATATTTACTTTTTTAGTTCATACAATAGTATGTTTAAGGCTTCTGAACCTCAATCATTGTTCTGAGCTTTAAGAGCTCCCCTACACAAGTTTGCTCTGTTGTAGGCGTTCAGGGACCAGAGAATTTAGCAGTATTGGTACTGCGCTATACCACAATCAGCTAGAAGAACCATTGTTGGTTAACATGGTGCATGTAACACAAGCCGTGAGTTTGGCTTGGATTACACCAAATAATCGATTTACTAAGCACACACCACCACAAACATGCATCTGATAAGCAAAGAAATAAACGAGAAACGAATTCTCACAGAAAGTGGCTGCAAATGTTTGAGACGCTTATCATTTCCGAGCCATTGAATCTGTTCCGGACTTGGCCCACGCTATAATAAGAAATCATCCGTCGATAGAAAATGATTCGATTGTCAATTTTGTGATTTATAGGTTTTGACGCAATACAGCTTATTTTGATTCATGCATTATGCATTCTATATTAGCACTGTGGCGATTTTCCTTTACCATGCAAAAATTTATAGAAATTTTTCTTCTTCTTTTTCGAAAGAGCTAGTGACCAACTCTGGTGTTGTAGTTATTAGGCAGCTTGGGGGCCTCCGAAACGGCTTAGCGACTGAAAAGCCGGGACCAACATCTTAACGTGCCTTCCGATGCACGGAAGCGCTCAAATCAAAATACCACTAAACAGTCATCTATCCAAGTAATGACCAGGCGTAGTGTTGCTTAATCAAGGTGATCTGTTAAGAACACCGAAGAAAACCACGCCACGAGCGCTTTATTAATCAATAAAATACGAGACTCCGTTGTGGATTTTACTTTTACATTTGGACATACAAATACGTTCTTAATTAAAAGCTTGCATTGTAACTATGTATTTTCGGGTCAAATCTTGCAACTTAATTTTTAAGCAGATATCTTCAACCGATTGAGCTGAAATTTTGTATACACGTTTAGTTTGGATGACAATTCATGGTAAGCTGTGTGACGTCATTCTTAATCCAACATGGGACGAAGCACATAAGATAACTTGCTTTGTAGCTATGTATGTTCGGGTGAAATCTTGAAACTCTATTTTGATGTAGAAATCTTCAACCGATTGCGCTGAAATTTTGCACACACTTTTAGTTTGGATGACAATGCATGGTAAGCTGTGTGACGTCATTATAAAGCACCCAATATGGCGGAATAGTTACTTTTATTGTACTCCTACAATATGAACATCAAATGAAAGGGTTTGCTTAGAAAAATACGAAAATAAAATAAATAAATGACTTAAATCTAAATCCAATATGATAGACGGCCCAAGATTGCGGGTTAGTTATTTTTTGTGCACTGTCATGATAAGGGCTAAGTTGGCTAAGTTTTTAAGGGTCTGCTAAGAAGATATGAAAAACAAAATGACTTCGCTCTAAATCCAATATGGCGGACCATCCAAGATTAACTTGTTAATTTTTACACACTCCTATAATATGGGTATCAAATTGTAGGGTTTGCTGAGAAGAAAGCGAATAAACTGTCGACTGCATTCAACCTTTCGTCTCCTTATTGAAGAACTTATAGACTGTACCTACTAAATGACAAACGACCAGTCAACAATGACGCTTTAAATTAAATTAAAAGATTAAGAAATATTTACATACAAGTACACAATAATAACTAAAAAATAATAAAACAAATAATTAGTAAAAAAACGTTTTTAAAAACAAGCTTTTATTTAAAGCTCTAAATAGAGAAAAATAAACTTTAAATTATATCATACTTATCAATTTATTACGTTACACAATTTAAGCTAGTCACGAGATTTACTTGTTAGGTAAACAAGAATACAATAATTATGTAGCTTGATCTTGATCTATGAAAGAGTAGGTATGTATTTTATAAAATATGTAAATACCTACTTCTACACACGTAAATCTCGCGACAAGCTTTTATATCATATAAATTGTGTAATGTAATAAATTAATAGGTTTGATATAATTTAAAGTTTATTTTTACTCTTTTGAGAGTTTTATATAAAATCTTGTTTTTAAAATTATGTTTTTTACTAATGAATCCAAATCTTCATACACCTTATAAAAATTTAATTATTATTTTAATCAAAATATTGAAATGAAATAGGTTTCATTTCAATATTTTGATTTGATTTCATTTTGAACTCAACATCCAACCATTACCGTTAGTACCATAAAATAGAATGCAACATACAAAAGTGCAGTATTACTGAAAATTTGTAACCGAATATAACCTAAGAATTCAGTCTCCTCTGTGCATAGTTGACATGACTCGAACTAACAGTGGAGCAAAAATGTTGAGAATGTTAACGATTCAACTGGACAGAGTTACAAAATTTTCTGTTGCTCATACAGAAAATCTAACTGCAAAATACAAACAAACTGATAAGTAGTAAAACTATGTATAAAGTGTATATTAGTATGTTTACATGACGTGACTCCGGTTATATAATCTAAGGCTGGTATGCCAAGCTGTACCGTTATTCACTAGACCGAGGCAATATCTAAGAAACCTCAAGATCTAAAGCAACCACCATTATCTATTCAGTTGAAATTAGTAGCTACGAAGTGACTCGACTAATTAGAGATCATTCTGCAGAGATAAAAAGAGAATAAAGTCTTTATGGCCACTTTGGGTAATAAATGGAGACAAATATAGAAGCGATACGATGTAATCTTTCAGAGTATTCCTGTTACAGAAGATATAAGACAAGCCGCAATAGTGATAATGATAATATTGTTATTTTATTGGCCGACTTCGAAAATAAGGTTATCAATTTAAAAGCTTTCTTTTGTTGATCAAGTTGAGGGCATGCTGCTTTAGGAGCAGTTGTTTTCAGCACTCAAAGTGTTTTAAAGATACAACTTCATGCTAACAAGGTTAATTTCAAACAGATTCAAACCTATTTTTAAGTTATTCTCTTAAAAAGTGTAGTAAAAAAATAGTTTTAAAGAAGTCAGGTAGAGCATGTAGATTTCACTTAATTATAGGTAAGGAGTGTGCAGTAATAATTTACCTAATGAAGCTAGCTGGAGCCGACTGCAATCTGGCCAGCTGAATTTATTCACACCAAAAAATCGGGCGGACTCCGAGAGCCGCGAGAAAAAAATATTTAATTGCTCCCAAGGAACGAAGAGAATGGTGAAAATTCGGGTAGCGAATTTATAGGAGCTATTTGGATGCAAATGATGAGCTCCGAGCGCCCCCCCAGTCACGGCATAACCCCAAAAGAATAAGTGAGAAACGTCTTACGAGAAAAAAGGCTCGTGAGTACTCTTCACTATTTATTCGCGACGAATCTCGGCTCAGAGCCGAGTAATAGAATAATGTGGGAGCTTTTGATTTATCTCAATGTGTGTAGTTGACTTATGAATAATTCATTGTGTCCTCTGAAGGTCAAGCTTTGTGCTACAAATTTATTATGGCATTGTGTATATTTTTTACAAATTTAGAGATATCAGTGGTTAATATGCTAATGTGTAGATTTAGCAGGCGTGTTCGTCGGTTCTACAAATATTTGCATATCGTACAAGCATTCCCCCAACTTTAAGCCTAAACTGAACATTTGTATTCGTTTTTCCTTCGCAAACTTTACTTTTTTATCTTTTCTGAATAGAGAACTTTTTACATTTTGCAATACCAAGTGAGTGAACATTATTTACATTGATAATATTCTTCTTCTACATTGATAATACTTAGTTTTTGTGTAATTTTGTCTTATTAGACCTGCCTAGAATAACTGGGGTTATTGCGGCGTCTAGGCGAGTGATATTATGTAGAACGGCAACTGACCACTCGACTATGGGGCAGGTTTTATAACAACATAGAATCTTTAGAAATGCACTCCAGTTCCGCCTTTTGTTTGGCAAGTTGCGGTAAACAAGTTCGACATTCAATCCTTTGTGGGGTACTTTAAAAGTTAGAAGGAGGCCGGGATTTAACACAAGTGACGGGGGGGGCAGACCTCGTTTCCGATGCCACGACGCGAGCCAACAAAAGCGAGCAAGAACATTTTATTTTAAGAAAATATTGAAACACAATGGATTGAGATAACTTTTCGTCGCTAATCTTGATGCGGATGTGGGATAATGATAAGGAACTACAGAATGTATTGTGACACAGGGCCGTTTATGTCAAATAAATCTTAACCGAAATATTTTCAATGTAACAATGACGGAAAGTTAAAAAAGTTAAGAGTTTGTAGATGAATATATTTATTCTAAAATGGTAAATTGAGTTTTAAAATTAATTTTAATTATTGAGTGTGATTATCTAACTAAGCCCATATTTTACAAAATTTCAAACATCCCGCTATACCCTACTATTTCCGTAGGGAGAGGCTAGTTAGTGGTTACTGGGGAAATTTTAGAGCTTAGAAAAGAATTTCGCCATTATAGCAGCGAGGGTTAGTGATGATATCGTTCAAGATAAAGCACGTGAGCTTCGAACGAACTAACTCACTAGGGGCTTCTTGAATTTTAAAAAGAAAATTGCTTATACTCTTGTAGAGTGAACATTTTAAAATTTCCAAAAACTATTATGTACTTCAATGTAGCTATAGATATAGATTAGCCCTACCTGATTTAGTTTCGAAACAAAATATTATTCACGGAAGTTGTATCAAGGAAATGAGCATATTTTTTTTTAGTTATTTCTACCATGGGGTAGAAATAAAATACCGTGGCACCTAGACATAACCAATGTAAAATATACTTTCATATTTCTCACAGTATCCGACCTAAGTATTTGTTTATAAAACTCGCTTTTTGCATACATAATTTCCAAAATACTCATAGAAGTTTATATTTCACCAACACCTTAAACAGTACAAAATTCGACATCCGAAATTTTCACTTTTAGTCCTCTTTTGTAATTTAACAAATGCCAACGTTAGAGCTGTAAAAGCTACCCGTATACTTGTGACTTTGCTGGGAACATTAGATTTTTTAGTCCTTCGTCGCCAAGGGAACAAAAGCTATATTCCGGTATTATATTATTTAGTATCAAAATAAATAGACCATTGTATCGCTGCGCTCTATGAATACTTCCGAGCAATATATTGGTTTTAACAGCACTCATTTACCTCTGGTTCAAAGGCTTTAGGTTGTTTAGTACAATGGATTAATTGCCAACCAAAATAATTAGGGTTGGTGGTCGGAAACCGCCTTGTTAAGTAACATTTGACATTTACGAGTTACGTAACACAACACCTTCGCATTCATTGTCATCATCATCAACCTACTTACTATTCGTATTCATATCCAACTAAATGCAAAACCAAGTTCAAAGCAAACTGAACTTTCTCATTAAAGTTTCTTGGGGTCAAAATATAATGACGACCCGACCACTTCCAGTATAGGGAATGTATAAACTTTGGACTTTCGTATCTTGCGTATCAGGTCATCTCTTGGTTAAATATTAGTAAGGGGTTTCAAAATCTACCTCAATAGGTAGATTTTGAAACAATGCACGTATTGACATGAAGCACGTCAATACGTGCTTCATGTCTTATACCAACCGGGGGTACGGCTTCTAACGTGTAAATAAATAAATAATAAATAATGCTGGAAACTATCACACAGCATCATGTAGCCCCAAACTAAACAGAGCTTTGATATATTACCACACATGATTGATATATTACATATATACATTTAATTTTTTGTGAATACATACATATCATACATAAAAAACACGACCCACCCGAGACAAATATCCGCAGAACGTGCAAAAATTTGTTCACGGCGAACCTTCACCCACTGCACCACAGAGGTCGTCGGAGGTAAGGAACGAAAAGGAAGGTGTCCTTACCCAGACTAGGAACGCTAAGGCCAGATTTAGTGAGTACCTCATACAAGCAGAAGATGACCCACAATTCAATGGTTAAAAGCTATGTATCCTAATGATTGTACATTGATGAGCATCGGCGCTCAATGGCGCTCATTAGGAGGCCTATATTCAGCAATAAAGCAACACGGTGATGATTTGTAAATTTGTATATTCAATCATATCGGTTAAACTTGCTCTTTGGACACGTGAGAAGCCGTACCCGGTTGGTATCTGCCAAGGAGTTGTACTAGTAGTAATTCCATGGTATCCGCAATATGTGATGGTGGCTGGCTGACTTTAAAAGTTATCCTCAGACGAGTCACTCGTTTTCTTCGTTTGAATTAGCGGCCAACTCTTGTTTCAGAACTTTTAAGCCACCCGAAGGCCTCCGAGATAGCCACTAAAGACAGGTGATATGATAAAATCAATACCTATACTATATCTCATCTGGGTTACAGTATAACTTTTGATCTACATTGTAGGTTGTATCTACATCGACGGGACTTTAAAAGGGCTCAAAAAAATATGAAATCTATCCACAATTTTTTTTTCATTTAATTGTAATTTTTTGATTGATACAAAATTATATAATATAGTGTGACTCAGTACATCAGTTCACAGTATTCACCCATCAAACAAAATTGAATTATAATTTAGGCAGAAAATTCGTAAGCTTATACTTAGAGTTAAGATTTTTTGACACAGATATTAACATCCAGCCTACGTCCCTACTATTCATCCATGTACTAGGAAATAATCTAAAAAACTAACCACTTATTCTGCAAACAGTACCCTACACAAGTGCTTCTATTGCCAACCTTACAGAAATAAGACATGACGCGCTAAAAGGCTGAGCGGACCGCCTTCCGGCACTTCGGTCAGGAGATGGGCTATTCATCGAGTATTGATGTGCTAGCTTGCTTTGCAGACCGTACAAACTGCAATATTCTGTAAGCCTCGGCAAGAATTCTGTACCAGAAATAGCCTTTATTGTCCGGCAAGAATGCTCAAATTACTGCTCTTCTTTTATATTATTAGAAAAATCAAATTTGACGATGTTAAAAAACTGACAAACATTATTTTAAATTGGATAAATATGAATTTTAAATATATTTAAATATATATTCAGAAAAAAATATGAATCCCTTAAAAATATTATACGTACCTACGTAATCAATGTATCGTCTTCCTGTTGGCTAAAACTGGTCAGCAAAACAAACAATAACTAACTTATTTGTTAATCAATGCGTATTTTACATAAATAAGTATTAATTATAACTGAACAATAATCGATTAATTAGAACAGCTGTAAACCGTAACAGGAAGACGATCCATTAATTTAATTTTACAATAAACGACAACATTAACTTAACTAAAATATTGTCGAATTACTCAACGATTCAGTGCGAAATTATGAAGGTTGAACGCAGACGTGGCCTCTCACAGATTAGAAAAAACTGAATGGATTCATTTATCAATATGGCATGATTTATGATTTCAAACTCTTTCAGTAAATACAAATGAGAGGGAAGTAAGGACGTTGGGTCACTGCCAAAGTGAAGCCTGATTAATGATTTTTGAGGCACACTGTAATGTTTCGCGAAAAATAAATTTCTAAAAGCTGTCCTGAGTTGGGATCGTGATTCGTAGCAGTATGTCTTTTTTGCTGTTGTTATGATTTCAAGTCTCACTCATTTCTTTCTCTGTTTTAAAATTTAAGGGGCAAAAAAAAAAAAAATTCAAAAAATCTTTATATATTCAAGGCTTTTATAAGCCATTGGAAACG
The DNA here is from genome assembly GCA_951804965.1 of Horisme vitalbata. Classification (NCBI taxonomy): domain Eukaryota; kingdom Metazoa; phylum Arthropoda; class Insecta; order Lepidoptera; family Geometridae; genus Horisme; species Horisme vitalbata. The sequence goes on along the minus strand of OX638088.1, from coordinate 12,073,892 downwards.
AATATTAAAATTTATTGGTACCTAACCTGAACTCACGACCCGGGATCGAATGTCCAGCGCAAATAGGCCACCACTGCCTACCTCATCTTTATTCCAAAATGAAAAACCTCTATTCCCAACCTCGGTAGTATCCCAAATTAAAACTCGAAGCAAAGAGCAAGCTAAAAATGTAATTGCATAAACTATGTAGAAACATTCATGAAAAAGAAAACCTTTCATGAAGGCTCTCCACCCAACTCACATAAGTACGTCCATTGGGAAGTAGGTCTGCAGGGAGCATACTCTAACTACCGCAGTTTACCTCAACCAGTCAGACACTTTAAGGTAAAAATACTGAAAATATAGTCCTTCTCAATCATTCCCACATAAATGCGTATTAAATAATTTCACTTCAGTTACCATGACTGAGTGTGGCGTTAACTGGAGTTTCCAGCTGTTCTCGCACTAGAGACCCGACCGAGAGAAAGGAGACTAAATCGCAGGACTGAGCTGCGACCAGGCTCGTTCCTCTCGGTCTTTTGTTTTCTTTTTTGTCTGTGTCAAAAGATGAATGATCATTAATCGCTGAACATTTATAGACTGGCCAGGTCATCACGGCAGATCTCAGAATTTCATAGAAAAATTACTTTGGTAAATTGACACCCTTTCGTGATGGTATACGAATTCAAACTCAGGCGTGATTGCACGGCAATATAAGAACATAAGCAATATAAGCGACAAAAATATTTTGCTGCGCGCGTCACCCACGACAGGATAGCCCGCCAGACTATCTAAGGTATTTTAAAATAGATCGTGCACGGTATTTTTCAAACTGTGTCAATACTTTTCTAGCGGGGCTGTTTCACGAAAAGTTGAACAAGTTGCCAGCGGTCCGAGCGTTACAGTTTGTTAACTCTAATTCTATCGGAGAGAACGTTCTCAGTTTTTGTAACGGTACAAGGTAACGCCCGTTCTGACAACTGCTTAATCCTGTTTTTAAAGCTGTTCTTTTACTAAGTGTAATAGGAGTACCACTGAAAACTGAGAGTAGGTAGGTAATACATTGTAGAGTTGCATGTTAGAGTTATGTTGTTATGTTGTACAATATCAAGGACGCTGGTTGCTTGTTATCATTTTATTTTCATAAGGGAAAAGCAATTATCTATTACTAGCTTTTGCTCATGGCTTCGCTCACGTCACGTGATATCCAATAAAAGTAAATGTGTTAATCCAAGAATATTTCAAGTTTCGTCCAAATTCGTTCAGCCGTGACAGAGTTGAGTGGAATCTAACATACCCACACACAAACTTTGATATTGATAAATGTATAGTGATCGTAATCATCATCAGCTTATAGCAGTTGACTGATAGACATTTACCTCCCCTAAAGGGCCCTGACCTCAGCTCGACGCATCCAGCTTCTACCAGCAGCCTTTCGTAGATCATCGCTCCAGTATAGAAACTAAGTGGACTGCTATTGGATGAATGATGATGAAGGTGATAATGATGATTACTGTAAAAGTTATAAAGAAATAAGGAAATATTTAGTAGATATGCATTAGTAATAAATAAAAGATACTTTAAAGTCGCTGGTCTAGGAAGACTATTCTTATCTACAAATAAAATTAACTGTCAAAATTACGGCTGTACTTGTTTACATGGTATTCATTTTTATTAGTTTTTCCTGTTATTGCAAATAGCGTTTTTAATATGAAAGAATCGCAGGTTTATGCAATATTATATGCTACCACGTCTATTTCTGTTGTAAAACAGCATTGCTGTTTTGGTTTGAAGGGCATTTTGCATGCCGGTGAAATTACAGGCTCAAGAGGCTTAGCACCTTTATGCTTCAGGTTAATGGACGTATGGACGTATACTTTTTATACTTTTCTTCTAAAAGCTTACGGATGTAATTTGAACTTTGGATTTTAATTAAAGCCATAGCTTTTGCTAAGATAGTGATACGATATATATAAATGGCTAAATAATTTACAGTTGAGTAAAGAATAAGGAAAGGAATAGCTTTTACTGTGTACATTAGGTACCTATTTTGTATTTTCCGTTTTCGTTTTTTAAGTTAACTGTAATTAACTATACAAAGCGAAAAATGATGCAGCAATAACCAGTTTACTCTATTTTGATCAGTTAACATATTATTGGTAACCAATTTATCCTGTAACTAATCAACACTAAACCCAGCATAAACACTTTCCTTATTATAAGGAAAACCAAATTTACAATACAACAGCAATTTTGTGCCTGATTTCCCCTCACATATTTGTTTAGATGATCATCTACCCGCATTCAACCATAAAATATTCTTACTCAGAGTTTATTACCATAGAACCACGAATACCGATACACGTCTCAAATTACAGGCGAGAACAAAGTTATAGAACATAGATGATTTATACTCATTGGGGCAGCCCGCAGGGTGTATAATATTTGGGTAATATGTATTTATATACTACCTGATACTTCGTATTACCGATATTGCGTGATGTCACAGTCCTTTATTAGAGCTAGTTTTACGCTCTTCATCGAGCGTGGCTGTCAAATCTAATAAGTTACTCATAAATTAAAAATGGTATTACAGATCAGATAAATCAATTTGTTACATACTAATAAAAGTAGGTGGTATTTTGCAAGCAATCATCCATTTGTAGGTTATTGATTTGATTGATATCACGATCCTTTCCGTAGCTTTATTTGAACAGATTTTTTATTGAAATATGACTAAAAAAGTTTCACCAGCCATCGCGTTGTAGCATTTTATAACCTAAGTTATAGTTTTATATCAATAATCAAGAAAATTGTAATAAAAAATCAGAGATTCTTTTATTTACCCGCGGAATCAGAGTTTTTATGCGACTTAAAGGTCCACGTGGTTTAGACACTGAACCTGTCATGCTACTTCTCCTTATAAGTAGAAAATATAAAGTTTAGTAGCTTTTCTTCTAGAAATAGTACCTTTTATAAAATAATCCACATCTTTATTTCGACAGTAAACCAACGGGTTATTTCGTTCTATGGCGGTATGTTAACTCAAGTAATAATACAGGAGTCTGTTGGGAAATACATTGTTTGAGTTGAGAATATTGATTATTAAAGTGTTTCAAATTATACGATTCTTTATACCCTCAAAGAAAACCACCTACGGTGATATGGACACATAGTGAGACGTGACAGTGGCATGAAAGTGAGATGTCGATTTGGAGGAAGGCAAAAGAGAACGTAGCAGACCGCCAAGAACCGGAAGCAAAAATTTAAAAACTTTATGATGGCCAACGATGTTGATACTGAGATGACACATAATATGCCACTTTGGAAAAAACATATGAGGGGGGTAGACCCCAAATGAATGGGATTGATGCCGGCAGAAAGAAGACAATATACGCACAGCCCAAACTTTAGGTGCTCTAGACCTCTAGGTCCCAGACCTAGAGACTTACAATTTTGCACATAGATACCATAAATAGTGTAGGCATCTAATAAAGAAAGAAAAAATTGAAATTGCAACCGGAAAGGGGAAAAAGAGGGGAGGAAACTTTGTATGAAAGAACGTCAGTTTCGAATTTAGGATCTTCAAATTTTGTGTTTAGGTTAACGATCAAAAATAAATTTATACATGTCGCTTTTATGATAATTCCCAAAATCTATAATACCCCAAAGGTGTGGAAAAGGAAATGAAGTTGTGTACAGAAAGCAGAATTTTTATTTTCAACGTAAAAATCACTAATTAGAAAGAAATTGTGGGCATACGCTAGTATGATATAAATATGCAGTCAATCTTAAGGTACGGTACATAATAATTAGGTACTGGCAGTACTAGCGAGATTTATATGATTGAGGCGGGTACTGACTGCTGTAACGTAACATGCAGTGTAACATGTAACATGAAAGAAGCATTTCATAAGTGTGGACACGGGTCGCGGTCGCCTTGAAATGCTCTGTTCGTGCGCGCAAGACGTCCGCACTTTGGGAATTCTGTTACATTACGTATTCGTGAGTCTGTACCCGCCTGAGCTCCTTCTAGTGTCTCCTAACACAATAATAAGCATTTCAATTAGATAGATTTCATAATGTAGGAAGGAGTTATGTCACGAGTTCATTTATTTAAAATGGTACTAGTATTAGTAGGATTATTCCACTGTAAAGATACTTATATTATGTGACGATTGAAAAGTCAGCCCTATGTTTAAATATCTATGATTTGTATGTAAATGCAAAAACAAACAATACTGAAAATATTGATTTAACGTTAGGGATTGGTTTTGTAGAGATCGTGAAACAAGTTTTTCGTATAGAGGCGAGCACAAAAGAGTAAAAAAATGAAGCAGATAATTAAAAAAACTGGCAGTATCTATCAGTATTAGACTGCGTACTAACAAAAAATTCAAAAAATCAAAGTGTCTAATAAATTCATACAAAATATTGTATTACATAAAAATGAAATTGTATTATTTCTTGAGAGAATTAAATATTCTCTTAGCCGTATATTACTTAAATGTATCATAAATCATAATCTTGACACAAGACTGTAGTAACATTATTCTGGCTAAATCTATGAATCCGGTAAAAGTTGTAACAATGTATAAATCCGATAAACTACTTGCGCGTCGAATCATGTCACACCAAACCACAGTAATATAATTGACTTAAGTAACTAACGTACAAAACACATCCAAACTTTCACATTCATCATATTAGTATACTGTTGGGTGTTATTTATATCAGGAAAATGTTGTTTTTCCATGCTCCACGGATATGATGTTTACACACAAGCGTAGCTACGTAGTCGTTGAAACTTCCGCCCACGTCGCATAAGTCAGAGGCAGGTAAATGTAAACTCCTAAATATCTCCAAATAAACATTCGATAGGAAAATACGACTGAAGAAAATACAGAGAAAAGGTGAACGAATAGTATGAATATAGTCTAAGCTGAGGATATAAAAGAAATAAGGGATAATGGTTATTTGAAGTAACGAAAGTTGTATCAGCATTTTTTTATAAGCGAATATTAGATATTTTTTGTGCATGCCTTAATGGTACTCTCTTCATTTTCTTTGTGTATGCTAGTGGTCAACTCTAATGACGGAATTTATAGGTTTCTGTCAAAAGCCTCTTATAGGGGATAGCATCAGGCATGTTTTAACTAGAACACTATCTAACAGACTCAGAACGAATATGCTCATTGTAGTTTAAGATCTTTATATAAATATAAATATGCCAACAGTTTACTTAAATTATATCCATTTTTACATTAGTATAAAATAAATCCATAGCATCCGAACTTTTAACTCTCAGTGGGAATTGAACTCGTGTTTCCGTCTCAGACGGTTACCCGCTACGCCACGTCGCGTCACAACAACATCGTCAAAATGGTTACAGGGTACAAGATCGCCAATTTATGCTAAGAAGAACCAAGTAAGCTACGTCAGCGCTTCATGGTACAGTTAGCACATACTCCGCAAAAGCTCTAAAGATTACACCAATTTTCCCCGAAATCCGACGATTCGAGGTTTTATTGTCAGCATTCATCAGAACGTAACAGATCACAGTGGGTGCAGAGAGCGGCGTAAAATTACGATCGCTGCCGACAGATCCGTCACGTCTGCAATACTCTGCGTCGACAAGTTTACGTTGCGATTCAGCGTCGAAATGCTTCTGCTCAAAATATTTGCAGGAAGTTTGTGTTGAAAATACTCATTTACTGATTGCTCTTATATGGAACGCGGATCCACGCAAAATTGATCGATAGATTTTCTATTGAGTTTTGTATCCATGCATACAAGAAGTTAAATCTAAATAAATAGTTATAAATGAATATAAACAATTTCAAAGAAATAATGCACATCAAATTTAAACAAAAATTTTATAATGTAATTTTTTTATATTTAGATACAAAAATGTATAAAATTAGTTATCGTTTAATTAACTATTTGTTTACTATAAACTCGATTTGTTCTCTATTTAACAATTCTAACATTTATTCCTTAAGTAAATATACTGAATTATATACATGTACATAAATTACTAGGACCGCAGGAAATCCTGGTTTGGCGTCTATCAAATAAAATAAAATAAATATTGCATTATGTCAAATTTTTACCCATTTACTCAGCTTAACTTGGTATTTAGTACCTTTTTTAGGGTTTCGTTCCTCAAAAGGAAAAAAAAAACCCTTATAGGATCACTTTGTTGTCCGTCTGTCTGTCTGTCTGTCTATCTGGCTGGCTGGCTGTCTGTCTGTCCGTCAAGACCTTTTTCTCAGGAACGCGTGGAGGTATCAAGTTAAAATTAATATCAAATACGCAGATCTGCCATCCCTTGAGGCCTGTGAAAAAACTATGCTTCTAAAATAACGCAATCGAAAGATATAGCCGTTTATGTTGCATATTTCGAATCGAACCTATGGGGTACTTGCCGTTGCCCTAGAATAATAAAATTTGGCAAGAAGCAATGACTTATAAGACAAGCAAAGTAAGAGGCCCGATACCATTGATTTTTAGCTACAACACAAAAGATATTTTATAATTTTCAAACATTTATGAACAGGTATCTAGCAAAAATGGAAAACAACTAAAGTAAATTTTGAATTTAGTATGTTCAAAAAAAATTGCGGATTGCCATCGAGATAACTAAATTGTACTTTATAGAGTCTTCCAGGGAAAACTACCAAAAATCGTCCAAGCGTATTTGACATAAATAATCTTCAAAATGCCAAATTTGCACTAATTTAAGACCTTATGTGGCTTGAAAAAAATGCTACTATGACATAAAAGGATTTTTAGAATAGATAGACCTGTATAAATAAATTTAATCAGTAATATAAAAATTGGCATCCCTAAGAATAAATATTTCAATATAAACGTGACAATTTAATCATCTTATTAATAAATTTGACATCTCGGTTTAAAGAACTTTATTTCTCATAAAAGAACTTTACAGTTCACTTATAATGAGCTATTTATCTAAATACATAGTTTATGTGGTTGGTAGTAGGTAGGTAGGTTCTAAAATTCATAGTGGGTAGGTATAAGATTAGTCTAAGTGGACACATAATTTGAGTCGGCGGAGCATAAAGTAGATATCTATTCAATGACCCAAATAGAATAAGAAATCAAAGTTATATTTTTTTTTTAGATTTTGCAAGTTTTTAGGAAGCAGACAATCAAAAAATGCGGGTAGTAAAGTTCGCATTAATACAGTGCATGATTTTTGCGCTTACGTTTGCGTACGGTACCAAGTGTACTAGCCATGCGTATAGATGCGACACAGACTTGACTCAACGGAGCCAGGCATTATGTAATTGCCTCAGTGAGGACACTTAATTGAATAGGTCGTTTCTTATTTTAGAAGCTAGTACGAATAATATGAATATGTAAATTATTAATCTGTTATATGTAGTTAAAGGTATGTAAATAATTCAAATATATTTATATACATACCTATACGTTCGTTAGTGATTTTTTCCCCTTCATTTATAATTATTATTATTAAGTTATAGAGGATTCCCGGGTATTGTACAATTTAGATAGGTAATAAAATTATTCGTATATGTTTTCACGAACATATGCTTTTAATTTTGCTTTAAAAATAGGAATGCTATTAGCTTCCTTGATGTTATTCGGAAGGTTGTTAAATATTTTTGTCCCGTCATACAGAATGTTTCTTTTACCATATCCGGTTCTAGGAGTATGAGTTTTAAGTTTATTTGTGTTTCTTAAGTGATGTGTATAAGTTCTTTTAGTAAAGACAGTTTTTGAGTGGGTGTGACCGGACATGATTTTTTTAATAAGAGTACATATATTTTGAGTGTAAATTTGTTTCAGGTTGAAAATATTAGTTTTTTTGTAGAGTGTTGATGTGTGTGTTAGTTTGTCGTAGTTGAATAGTGTTTTGATTAGTTTATTTTGCGTGATTTGAAGCGGTTTAAGGTTTGTTTTCACGGCACAACCCCAAATCTCTATCAAATATTCTAAGTTAGATTTAACAAGTGCGTTATAGATCATTAGACGTGTTTTAGGTGGTACACAGTGAGCCATTCTACGTAGAGCGCCAAGAAGAGGTATTATTTTGTTTTTAACTGATTGTATATGGGGTTTCCAAGTGAGCTTGTCATCTAGGAGCAGGCCCAAGTACTTTTCTTGCTGGGAAGTAAGTATTACATCGTTATTAATAGTTAAGGGTTGGTAGTAAGGTATTGTTTTATTTTTCGCTTTAAAAATCATGTAAGATGTTTTTTTTGTATTGATAGTTAAAAGATTACATTGGCACCATGTGTTATACTTTGTGAGGTCATTTTGTGCTTCGTCTATCAGTTTATTGATATTTTTCCCAAAATAAAAAAGACATGTATCATCAGCATATAAGGTTATCTGCCCAGATAAACCAATTGTGCTTATGTTGTTGACATATATTAGAAATAGTAGCGGACCCAAAATGGATCCCTGAGGAATTCCGCAACTAATATTTAGGGGGTTACTGGTGTAGTTTCCTATTTTAACGATTTGCATTCTATTGGTCATGTAAGATGCTAATAGTTTATGAGCTGTTCCTATTATGCCGATGTTTTTCAATTTTGCAAGAAGTAGTGAATGGCTTATGGTGTCGAAAGCTTTTTTTAAATCAATAAATATTCCTATACATACGTTTTTTTTGTCAATTTCTGTATTCATTTTCGTAATTAGATCTATTGCAGCCGACGCTGTGCCGGATCTTTGACGAAATCCATACTGTCGGTCATATAAGAAGTCTAACTTATTTAGATGTTCGCTTATTCGTTTATGTATGACTTTTTCAAAAACAGATATGACCGGCAGTACAGATATAGGGCGGTAATTTCCTGTGTCGGTTTTGGATCCTGCTTTGTAGATTGGAGAAATTTTAGCAGTTTTTAGGCAATCAGGGAAAACACCCATATTTAAACATTTATTTATACAATGGGTTAGGTTTCTGGCTATTAGATCGCTAAGGCATATGATAGTTTTAGTATTGATGCCATCGATGCCTGTACTACAATTTGGATCAAGATTTTTTATAAGTTTTGTTGTTTCTTCGAGAGTACATGGCTCAAAGTGAGTGAGAGTGTACTTAGGTTCCTTGTCCCGGTAAGTCATGGTGTAGAACAGCTCGTCTGGAATATTTTTTGGTATTTTACTTGCTAGTTCAGCACCAATCGAGGAGAAGAAATAGTTGAATTGCTCACAAATAAGGTTGCCATCAGTAACAGTATTAGTATCAATTATAAGCTTAGGAGGGTGTAAATCAGGTTTAATTTTATTGTTAGCTAAATTGTTTATTAGATTCCATATTTTTTTTGGGTCATTGTTACAATTCTTAAATGAATTATAGTAGAATTCTTTTTTTTCACTTTTGATTAATTTTTGTACGTAGTTCTTTTCCTTTGTAAATGTATCTTGTATGTCTTGGTCTCCTGGGTTTTCCTTTAGCTGATGCCATATTAGGTTCTTCTTATTTATTCCGTTTATAATAGTCTTGTTAATCCAGTCTTTTTGAGGTAAATTTAAAATTTTAACTTTTTTTATTTTATGTAAGTTCACTTGTTCTTGTATAAGCTGGACGAGTCCATTGTAATCATTGTCTTTATTAGTAATATTGTTCGCTTTCATTGTTCTGTATAATGTGGTATAGTCTATGGCTTCATAAGTACTGCGCTGTTTGGTGTTATGTTTGAATTTTTTTAACTCGACATATAATTGCTTGTGGTCAGATAATGGGGAGTCAATAATTGTTATGTGAAAGGAGTTATTATGAAGATTTGAACATACATGGTCCAATATAGTTCTAGTTGTTATCGTTTCTCGGGTACAGAAGTCCACATCTATTTTGTTTAGAACATCGTAACCGGCAGTTTTTAGCACATCCATATAGTTCACTGTGTCCCTACTGTCACATAACAAATCTATGTTGAAGTCTCCAAACACGATTCCTCGTTTATAACCCTCCAACTGCAACGAGTACCTATCGAAAAACTTATTAATTTTTTTCTTATCAGGGTTGTAAATAGCACCAACATGGAGTGAGAATTTCTTTAGGTAAACCCATAGGTAGTGTATCCCATCTTCGTGGATATCTTCTGACAGCTCGTGTTGCAAACTATTGTGTACAAAGATTGACACACCTCCACCTCTTTTATCTTTGCGATAGTTGTATATGTGCGTATAGTTATCCAAGTAAAAAGATTTTGCAATTATTTCACTTGTTATCCAAGTTTCTGTTAATATGACTAGGTGGGTAATAATGTTCGTAGCTTTTATGATACATTGCAATTCTTCAAACTTTCCAGTTTTGCAGATGCTGCGTATATTAGCATAAAAGAAGTTTAGTGATGCACATGTGTAGGTAGGTAAATTTTTATAATTCTGAGCTATGGAGTGAGTTATTTTACAGTCTATCTTATCAATTTTAGGTTTTCTGCTGTCATTGGGTTGTTGGAGTTTTTTGACTGCTTACTAATGATCTTAGGCACTCCTTTTATGTACTTTATAGTTAAGTCCCTCTCTCCACATGTTTCACGACGAATTAGTTCCTCCTTTAAATGCTGCATATACTTTCGCTGCGCAGATGTCTGGTCAGAGTACAGACGAGGATTATTGTCATTCCTTATTTGTTTACGCAGTAAGTTTTTTGCAGTTTCAGCAGACTCAAAACAGACTTTGAGCGAACGATGTTTACCAGTCGTATGCTTACCCAATCTCATGATTTTAGTTGGGGTAGGACATTCAGAATGTATTGATTTTATCAATTTTATAATCTCTTTCGTATCATATTCGTGCCGTTGTTCCGTGATATCGCTGTCCAACTCAGGAATACCCACAATCACAATATTTTTCTGTCGTTCCAAACGCTCTTGAAATTCGATTATGGTATCTTCATGAGACAGTGATTTTTCCATAAGCTGGCTACAGCTGGGTTGGGGTGGGCTGTAAGTTGGCTGGCTTTTTAGCTTTTGTAGGTCAATTTCGAGTTTTTGTATTTGTTCCTGCATTTCAGAGTTGGAACATTTAATATGGGTAAGCTCAGTACGTAAGTTAGTGTTTTCTTGTAATAGATTTTCATTTGTGGTTTTAATGAGTTTTATTTCAGTTTTTATGTCTAATAATTCATTGCGTATTAATTTAGCTAGATCTGTGTTTTGTTTGGCTGTTGTTTGTGCAAAAAATGACATCATTTCCTCGCGGAAATTGGCTAATTCGTGCTTAACATCCACTTCTGCTAATCTACGTTTCCTGTGGTTTATAAAAGTTTCTTCGCGGGACAAGGCTGTTAGATCTGGGTTTGAGCCTCCTCCGCTTTCACATCTACCTATGGGTGACCGTTGCAAGTTCATTGTCAAAGCCAAATTCACGCGACGAGGCGTGCGCAAGCAAGTTAGAGATACGGCGCGCGGTCCTGTTTACCCGCGGGGGTGAAGAGGGCTGACTCCGGCGCACGGCAACCGGTTCTCTGCGTTAATCCACTTCTTTAAGTCCTAAGTAATTTTACGCACTGTATTGTAATATAAACTATAACCACTTTGTCTCTAGCTTCACTTTAGCTTGTAAATTTTTAGATTTTTAAATATTAATTTCTGTACACGTCTGTTCCGTTCGACTACCGACCACGTACTTCTCAATAATAAACCAATTCTCAACTGGGATCAGTCAGCGATTACTAACTTTGTTGACTACATGACTACCTAGGTACCTAATGAAACGACAATAATAAACAATAATAACATGTAACATGAAATTTAACACCATGTGAAAGCAATAAATGATTCGTATTTGTATTTGTAAAAGTGTTCAAAGTCGGCGCAATTGACAGCGTGCACCGAGTTTTGGTGCACACATTTTTTCCACGTTTGTGCCTCTAGAGTTAAAATTTCTTGATGGGGATTGCTTGTGGCCAGCGCCATTGTTTAGGCGCCAATAGATGGCGTTGATGCTTAAATTTATATTTTATTTTTTAATTTAGGTACCTTTTAAATTTTTTCAAAGATTTTTATGATTAAGTCACGCCATCTAATGAATAAAATAGGCAAAAACTAAAAGAGGTTCAGAGCATTTTACTACTTCCCGGTAGCTCCCGGACAAGAAGCGATGCCATAGAGCACAAGTTATGGAAGTAGCCCAAAAACTGTGAATTTGTAGTCACTAACAATTAATAAAAAATATTAATTATTTATAATTTTCCAACATTTATGGACAAGTGACGTCATCTAACAAAAATAGGCGAAAACTAAGACAAGGTCAGAGGCCACCGGTACTTTATTTGCAAACATTGTCATTTCATCTGTCGAAATTCAAAGAACGTCAATTGAAAAACTGACAAAGTTTGTAAAACCAGGACCGGTGCTTATCATCAAATAAATAATAAATAAATAAATAATGCTAGACACTATCACACAGCATCATGTAGCTAAACTAAGTAGAGCTTTTATTATAGGAACTACATGACTGACAAACTACATAGATACATTTTACATTTTACAATAGACATGTTACCCTTAATAAGTACAAATACTACAAGAAATAACACAATTATAGAAAACGTTTTTTCCAACTTCGATGTACAATGTGGTACTATTCATTCATTCCTTTTTCAGTCATCACTTACAAATTTGGTTCAAATTTATACCCTTTTAGAACTGATTTTGGGGGAAACTTAAAACATATCTACTCTGAAAATGCGGAAAAACATTTTGATGCTCGATTTCCGTGACGGGCAAACTATTTACTGTACAAGTTTATACGGAACCCTCGGTGCGCGAGTCCGACTCGCACTTGACCGGTTTATTTATAAATGTTTTAATAGAATCGGAGCGAATAAAGTTTAATTAAAAACACCTCGTTAAAATAATCTCTGCATATACACAACATGATTCGATTTCCAAAGAAAACTACGCTATTGAATACTTTGGAAGTTTCCAGTGCTTTTTATTTAATTAATCGCCTTTGAAGACCGAGTACAAAGGGTATTGGAATTGCCGACATTTCAACGTTTTGGCCATGGGGTAAAACTGAAAAAGTGATGTTTCGCTTTTGTTATCCATGTCACAATTTACATGGATAACTAAAACGAAACACGTGAGTCAATACTCATAAACCATACTCATTTATTTCATCATAACAACATTATATAGTATAGTATAGTAATTTTTAAAATTAAGCATTACCTATTAGATTTTAGTAGTTGTCAATTTTTTTCCTTACCTACGAGTATCACAAGTTTTAACCAGTTTTTTACGATGTGGCTGCTGTAAAGGATATTGCATGATTTATGCTTTAACAGCAAAAAGAAAACAAGGATTATATTATTATAAAAGTACCCGACGTGAAGTTTAAGATCGTGTGAGTGTGAGACCTAAGACCAAAAGAGGTGTTGCGCAGAGATCTGGTGACATGTAACGTTTTAATATGCAGACGTCGAAGATAGAGCGAGGGGAAAGAAAAATTGTAGAAAGGCTGACATAATCACCATGTGCGTTATGTAACCAGGGAGACATAAAGAGCCAACGTAGTAAAATGTATGCTCAAAGATTGTCTTCTTTAACGTGTAGATAACGTGTAGAGAAATAATACCCACGTACATACGGGATACTAACGAAGAAATAATTTAAGAAACACACCATTTATCAACTTATCAAAAAGTGTAAAAAAATATTTTAAAGGAAATTAAATTCGAACCCAGATAATACTGGCTTTCAGGCCTTCAAATTGAGTTAATGGGACCTGTCACTTTATTTATATTTTAATGGGAATATTTAAATTGACGATCTTTGAATATAAAAGAGATTTCGATTGCTAGAAATGATTACTTCCCTCCTCGGGGGCGACGAGTGGCTACTACGTGAGAACCATAGAGATATAATCATTTTTCTAGATGCGCAAAATCGTAAATTTCTAGAGGCGTAGGCACACGTGTTTTTTGAAAGAATTCCTTTGTTTTTTTTTTCAAACTTCTTAATTTTTATGAATTCTTAAAATGATGTTCCGAGTTGTATTTTTTTAAATAAAGTTCGGTGTTCAATTATTAATACCTCCTCACCAACTAACTCATAGTTATATTATGAGTACTTACTCAAAATCAAAAAGTTGCAAGGCAAATGCAATCTCATGTTTTAAAATATCAGTAAATGATAAAAATGGTATAGGTCCCGGCACCAATGATAAAATTGTGGGGATACTGCGCAGAACAAGTCGATCAAACAGTGCATACACAATTGTTAAAATGTGTTCTTCGCACTCAAGATCAAACGTGTTAATCCTTGTTGTACCTACCTGATATAATTTTTACGTATAACATTATTTTTATCCCTCGTTGAAGTAAGATTATCACACCAAATAACCCTCTTTGATTCCATTCTATCTAAGCGTCGTAAAACATTCGTTGTGCGGTGGTGACAGCGTAAAATTGTAAAAATTGTTATTCCAGCCATGTTGAAGAACCCGTCTGGAATTACGAAAATAGTATCATAGATAAAAATGTATCCGCGTTTGTCAAAACCACAACTTTATCTGTTTTCTATGTGACTATTTCACTGTTTATATTTCTAGGAAATTCTAGATAATTTCATTAATTGGATATACGACATTTCATACATTTTACCCCTTTTACCCCTTTGGGGAGGGGGGTACAATGAGGTACTAAAGTTTAAATGGGAAAATCTTAACACGTGGTTCGATTTGCATGAAAGTTCATAAGACTAATTTGATAATAAAATAATAAATATTTTAAAAAATATTAAATTTATTAAAAAAAAAAATATAATTTCACGTTTTGTATTATATACAATCTTCATTGATTGTAGTGAATAATACATATGCAAAGTTCTAACATTAAATATAACGACGTTTCATACAAACGTTTTTACCCCTTTTAACCCCTTTCGGGTTTGAATTTTCTAAAATTGTTTCTTATTAAGTGCTGACCTTCTAAAAAATACCTGTGTTAAATTTCAGACCTCCGAACCCTGTAGTTTTTGAGATTTCGTGATGTATGTGTCAGTGAGTGGAGTTATCTTTTATATATAATAAAGACTAGCTGTCCCGCCCACAACTACGTTTGCGGGTACCAATACGCTTTCTGTATACGTACCTATGTATCTTTACTATAAATTTTAAGAGAACATGGTAAATTTTACACGGAACCTAAAATATGTTAGTACCACCCTATAAGTTACCTATCTAACCGTACCCATTCCTGCTCCCGCATCCTTTTTTGTTCCCAATCCCGGTCCCATTCGGGTTGGTGACCCGTCATTAAGTCTACGATAAACTTTTTCTTCAAACTTTCGTACCCTATCTCACCCTCTTCAAGATTTATTTTTGCGACAAAAAGTAGCCTTTGTCCTTTTCCAAAGTTCAAACTATATCTTTGTTAAAATTCACTAAAGTTATTTCAGTGTTTTAGGTGGAAGTCTTAACAGACATACAGACTAAGCTACTGTCATATTTATACTAATAATACTAATACTATTTTGGATTTATGCAAAGTTTCCAGTTTGTGAGTTCAAGGAATAAGATATCTCATACAAACATTTCCACATCCATCATGAGGGTGAAATTTCCAAAAATATTTTGAAACGATTAGGTTGAGGATCAATATGACTGCACCTTAATATTATAACACCCTATTGTGCCCCGTTTATGTTTTAGTTATTTGTAGCGAAGAATATTCTATGCAATGTTGCAAACCAATCACACGACACATTTAGAAGGTCCCTTATAACACCCTATTGTACCCCGTTTGAAGAGTTGATCTTCAACCATATGTAGAGAATATTATTTATACAAACATTCAAACAAACCAATTTCACAACGCGTAGAAGTTCCCTTATAAACACCCCATTGCACTCCGTTTAAGAGATATTTTTGTAACCTTTTGTAGTAAAGATATTTATACAAAGTTTCAAACCAATTGAACGATGTTTGTTATGACGAAATTTGTTATAACACCCTATTGCACCTTATTTTAGACGATAATCCTCCACTATCTCTAGTGAACAATATTTGAAATTAATCAAACAACGTCTTTATAAGATCCCTTGAAACACTCTACTGCACCCCTTTAAGGAGTAGATCCTTAACCTACGGATGGTTAAAAATCTACTCCTTAAAATAAATAATATTTGTACAAATTTTCAAAACAATCTAGTAACTGCACATTTAAAATTCCTCACTACACCCAGTTTAAATTGTTGATCTTTGAGTATACATATATTTAAAAATATTCGTACAACGTAATAAACTGATCGCACTACGCATTTAAAACTTCCCTACAAACTTTAAGACCTATTTTTACCCCATTGAACCCCCTTAAAATGGTAGTTTTTTATTTTTATCATATTGTCTCATATTACTTGAATTATAAAATACTTATGCAGAGTTTGAAATTTTGAAATACTTCAAAAAAAATATTTACCCTTTTTCACCTCTTTTGCGGTGGAGTTTAGGGATTTTTTCCTAATATTATTAGCATTAATTACTTAGGAAAGCGTTTGTGATATATTTTAAGAGATTCTAACCACACATTAAAATTCTCCCCCATAAACTTCATCACCTCATTTCACCCCCCCAAAAGGCCTTCTTGAAAAACCTAGTACGCAGTTATTTATTATTTATTTTCAGAGTATTCTTAAGAACTTTCAAGAAAATCGCACCACATATCAAGATTTTCCCATACAACCTTTAACACCCCATTGCAACCCCCACGAAGGGTGGTTAAACATTTTATTAACACCAATTCCTATTATTTGTGTAAAGTAAATTTAAAGCCAAGTTTCAAGTTTTTAACCTTAATGGAATACGATTTTTCATACGTTTTCAACCTTTTTTAACCCCTTAGGGTGTAAATTTCCCAAAATCGTTTCTTAGTGACCCTTCAAAGACTGTCTGTACCAAATTTCAGATCTCTAGGCCCTGTAGTTTCTGAGATTTCGTGATGATTGTGTCTATCAGTGAGTGAAGCTCTATTTTATAAGCATTGATTTCTGTTTTTATGTATCATGTGGTAAATAAATGTTTGTCTTTTGTGTATTGTAGTATTTTGTAGTCAGTGGGATTCACACTATGGTTCTCTTTGCCCTCAAGTCATTTGCCATACGGGAGATGTGTCTGGCCCAGTTCAACTTAAGGCTGGTTGTTTTGTGACCAAGGTCAGCGACTTGAGTTTTGAAGCTTGCAGTGGATTCAACGATGCATCATCTATGAGCCTAGTTACAAAAATCCACAATTTCAAACCTCAACATTGAAGTTCCTAAGTCTAGATTTTAATTATTATCAACATAATATTAACCCTGTACGTTAGTAACTATCTGGGATGAATGTAGACCGTTGTAAGACTATGTTTGAATATGTTACAGGCATCATTTTGAATTACTAATTTTAATAGCTAGTTCTAATATACGTGTGTTCTAAAATTTTCCGTGCTTTAGAAGGCATGTAAAAAGTTGTTGAAGGACTTTGGGTGGCTTAAAAATTCTGACACCACAGTTGGACACTGCTCTTACAATGAAAAAGAAGAAGGATAATGTAACATTTATATTTTTTGAAATGCCCACGACTTCAACCTAAATAAAATAAAATAAAATAAAAACCTAACAACCTAAATGAATACCTCATTATAATTGGTGTTAAATTTCTAGTAGTATTATAATATAATAATAATAATAATCCCACGAGATTACCGCTATGTTGTTGTAGTATTACCGGGATGTCGACTCAACAATTATCGTTCCGATAGTCGTTTCAGTGAACGGTCTGATAGCGAAGAGCCTTGACCAATATCTTAAGAGGCTCTCGCTAGGCAG
The DNA here is from genome assembly GCA_951804965.1 of Horisme vitalbata. Classification (NCBI taxonomy): domain Eukaryota; kingdom Metazoa; phylum Arthropoda; class Insecta; order Lepidoptera; family Geometridae; genus Horisme; species Horisme vitalbata. The sequence continues at coordinate 12,056,094 of OX638088.1, read as the reverse complement.
CTGGATCAAGGGTCAGATACAGAAGGCGGCTCTCCTGGACTCGGCACGCATTGTGCGGAGGTTTCTCTCTCTGCAGCCCTCACCATGGACCGTTTGAGCCCTGCCCCGCGGTCGATGGTGGATGATCGTTTTGATACATTTTTTACTATAATGTTTTTGATATTTATTTGTGTACATAAGTAGTATTCAGTGTAATTATAGTAAAAACTGTATTTTAGACGAGTTTACAATTAAATAAAGTGTCATAATAATAATAATAATAATAAATAACCTTATTCAAGACCATACCTATGTTAACATATAAATTATATCAATATCAAAGGATAATTAAGATTTTAATAAGATGTTTTTGAAAATTAAAGTCCACTTGAGTACTCAGTAGATATAACTTTAATATAAAGTAGAAAAAGAACTAGCTTCCACCCACGGCTTGCTAGCATGGAAACCTTATAAAAAGTAGCTTAATTGTTAATCAAGGTCATAAACTATATAATGTGAATTCCAAGTTTCATCGAAATCCCTTCAGCCGTTAGAGAGTTGAATGAGAATTAATTCACTCACAAACTTTCAAATTTAGGTGTATTATTATACCTACACTTCTTTCGAATCTAAAAACATATAGATATAGAATCTTACCGTGGAATTGTTGGGTTATGTTTAAGCCATGTAGCAAGATATCGTGGGACTAAAAACTACGTCTACAATAACCACTACCTCATAAAGTTAAAGAGAAGTATGTAGGTACCTATATATAAAGGCCTAGGCAAGTTCGTTGATAACTTACCTATATCTAAATTAAGTAAGTAAAACAGTAAATGTAGAATTTGGTAAATTTAAAATAGCAACAAAGATTCAAACTTCTACTGTAACAATATAACACAACAGAGCTTATAATGAATGTAACATGAGCATTATGAATGTCGGCCGAGAAAATGAGTAGGCTCCGAAACAGTATTCAGCTTGTTTCGACGAATTAATTGGCAAACTCTGCGATGTAAATGTGAAGTATGTACGAAGTTTTCTGTTGCTTAGCCCCCTTTGTCTGCTGAGAGATTTTGACGTACCTTAGAGAGTTAAGGGCAGTACAATTTAAACAAAGCTCCTTATACAAAAAATTAAATGACTTTAACGCCCGCCGCACATGCACACATTCGCATTGGTTATCACGAGCCACGTGTAAAACCGGATAAAACCTATGAGCCTTCCCAGATTGGCGATTTGCTCGCGTGAGTTGATCGCGCGGTTGGCATGCGTATCTAATCAGGCTTGCTGAATGTCACGTGGTATGTGGTAGTGTGTGTGTGTACTTCACATTCCACGTGACATTCAATAAACCTGATTGGATACGCATGTCAATCGCGCGAGCAAAACGCCCATCTGGGAAGGTTCTTAGGCGTAGTACCGACCACTACGGTGGTCACAAATATTTCAACCTGACAACTCGCAAACGTAACGAAAAATTTTGGTAAATGACAAAGCATTATTTTTACGAAAAGTTTACGAAAAGACGTGTCTTTTCTACTATTTTTACCAATTTTACTCATTAAACTAACATGAATTTTGAAAAACGGGAATTTTTAAGTACCGTTACATAGGTGAAGACACTAGGCGGTGCTAGACGGGACGCGGAGGGAGAGCGTCGCGTTCACTTACCCTGATGAGGACCATCATTATACTTAATTATTAGAAAATATACAATCATATTGTATTAGAAGTTAACATACCATCAAAGGACCCCATCACTTAATTATTAGAAAATATACAATCATATTGTATTAAAACTTAACACACATTTAGATAGAACAAGGCATTGTGGCAATGTGGCTAGTCTTAATTAAAGATAGCCAGGAAGTTTCAGTAAAATTATGAATGTTAGTGGGCAGCGTGTGGACTCTGCAGATAGCGAAAATTAGGGAGTTCCACAAATTTTATTTGCATTTGTGAAAGCTTGGAAGTAATATAGAAAACACTAGATCTCCAGTTTTAAAATTAGGCCCAATGACGCATCTCTCTTGCTAAAGGTCATCATTAATGTCAAGAAGGTGTCATTTGGTAAGTAGGTATTCTTAGTAAGAATTCCTTAAAGGTCCGTTTCTTACCAAATATTCTATAAATTGACTATCTATGTCATTCGAATCTCAATAAAAAGAACTTTTGACGCTATATTAGTTATATGAATAACGGCAAATGGAGTAAGCAAATAAGGAAATATGATTATATTGTGAAAGATCATGTTTGTGCCGTTGCAATAGATTATAATATTATTACGGTGCGCTGCTCAAATTTTACCATTGCTTAAAGTTAGTTTTGCACTATTGGTCTTTATCAAACGGTTAGAGATGGCAATAAAGGAGTTTTATATGTATATGTATAATTTTCATGAAAAATGCCTAAAAAGTGTGTGTGAAAAAATCTAATCTAAAAAATCTAATGAGCCAATTTTTTTTCAAAGTGCGCATTCCCGTATACATTGGTACAAAAAAATATTCAATGATGGTAAAATATTTCATCATATAATTTTGATTTTGTATTAAAGGGTCATTTTATTACAAGTAGAAGGCTGGTGTTGTTTGAGATGATGGTGTTATGTAATGTGTCAAGCATAGTTTTTTTATGTATTATGGGCAAACTCTTGACCTCGAGGCTTGCTTGAGCAAGGATGAGATCGACGATGGAGTGAGTTTTCACAGGAGATCCCTATTAACTCTCTTTTTGAAGCCGTTACTTTAAACGAGTAATAGGCCTGAACAAATCTGATTAGTCCGTCATTTCCATTATAAAAAAATATTGGACACATATTTTTTCTTGTTTCAATTAAACTAAAAATGACAAAGATATAGTGCGTTGAAGTTCCGCGTGACGTCACGGGTAAGTACACTTTTTACATACAAGTGACGTCACGAGCCCCCACTCCCGAACTTTGACGCTCTTTAACTTTGTCGATTTCCATTGATTTTAAGAATAAAAAAATACGTGTGCAATATTTTTTGATAATATAATTATTGACGGACTAATTAGAATTATTATTTTTCTACCCAGGCATCATCCCTATTATATATATTATTTGCCACGTTTGTAACTTTTTTCATACAAATATCGAAAGTTGACGGTTATCTGTTTACTATCTATGAGGTAGCTAGAAATAAACCTGACACATTATGAGATCTTAGCAGCACCTGTTTGGTAATTTATTTAATTAACGCGCTTGCTTGCCCAAAAGAGGAGAAATATACGTTTCCCCTTTAATTCCGAATTGTTTGGAACTTTGCTAAGAAATATCAAAATATAAAGTATGGTTTGAATTTATTGAAATTTTAAAATGCATCATAATCTTTTCGCGTGAGATAAGTATAAATATAAATAAAAAATTACGAGGGTGGTAAAACCAGTCCAATGACTTCTTCATCTAAAGCATTGTGATAAAGGTTTAGGTTTCGGTAGTCTTATCTAGTAGTCTATCTAGTAGTAACAATACATAACGTCATTTTAGCTTATTGAACTCCTCGAATATTACCATTAGACAAATCTACATAAGTAATAATAATAATAATAATAATAATAATAATAATAACTTCTGGCTGAAGTGGTTTCGATGTTCACACTCTGTACTCGCCACACAATTTCAAGAAGCCCTCGAGCTTGGGTCTCTGCCAAGTTTCATGACGACTGGAGTCACCTTCCTGCTCCACAAATCTGGTAGTACCGCGGAAGCAAAGAACTACAGACCCATCACGTGCCTATCTACCATCTACAAGCTCCTTACGTCCATTCTGACCGTAAAAATTAATGCGCACATAGTTGCAAATAATATTTTGGCTCCTGCTCAGAATGGATGTAGGGTTGGGTCCCGCGGTACTAAGGAGCTCCTCCTCATTGACATGACCATTAGCCAGCAGATCAGGCGCAGCAAGGGGAACCTCTCCGCTGCATGGATAGACTACAAGAAGGCCTATGATTCGGTGCCTCATACATGGCTGGAGAGGATCTTAGAGTTGTATAAAATTGATGCAACTTTGAGATCCTTCTTAGGTACATGCATGAGACAGTGGATCACAGTTCTTCGTCATCCAGGTAGCGGACGGGATCCCTCTGCTCCGCAAGATCTGATTCGCATAGAGCGGGGTATATTCCAGGGCGACAGTCTGAGTCCCCTATGGTTCTGCCTGGCACTGAATCCTCTTAGTACTCTGCTAAAGGATTCAGGGCTAGGCTATCGACTTCGGAGAGAGGGTGTTATCGTTTCTCACCTGTTGTACATGGATGACCTCAAACTTTTCGCGCCGAGAAAACCAGAGCTGCTGACTCTGTTGAATATCACACAGATATTCAGCAGTGCCATCAGCATGGAGTTTGGTGTCGAGAAGTGTGAGGTCATGCAAGTACAGCGGGGGAAAGTTGTAAATACTACAAACTTACAGCTTTCCGATACGATATCCCTCAGATCTCTTTCCGATATCGAAACCTACAAATATCTCGGTATGTCAGAAGCGTTAGGTATAGTAGACAGAGACATAAAACAGTCGGTGAAGGAGCGATTCTTTTGCCGCCTGACTAAAGTACTCAATAGTCTTTTGTCGGGTGGTAACAAGGTTCGTGCCTTCAACGGCTGGGTTATGCCTCTGCTTATATATACCTTTGGCATATTGAGATGGAATCAAACTGAACTTGACGCCCTTGACTGTAAGGTTCGTCAACTTCTTACGACACACAGAATGCGACATCCACGCTCGTCGGTAATGAGGATGTACATCCCGCGGAAATGTGGGGGGCGCGGCTTTTTAAATGCCAAGACCCTCCATAACCGCGAGGTGTGCAAGCTCAGAGAATACTTCCTCCATGCCGACAGTGAGATGCATCGTGATGTCGTAGCAGTTGACAAGAACCTTACCCCGCTCTCACTGGCTAAGGAGAACTGGCACAAACCTACGGTGCTGAGTGCCCTCGACCGCAAGGTTGTATGGGAGAGTAAGGAGCTGCACGGACGGTTCTACAAAGCCCTTACAGGGCCTGATGTAGACCTACTCGCATCCGTGAACTGGCTACGTTTCGGTGACCTCTTTGGGGAAACCGAAGGTTTTGTCTGTGCGATTATGGATGAGGTAATAAAGACGAACAACTACCGAAAGTATATCATGAAGGATGGAACCGTTGACATTTGCAGAGCTTGTCATCGTCCCGGTGAATCCCTCAGACATATACTTTCGGGTTGTTCGCACCTCGCTAACACTGAATACTTGCACAGACATAACCAAGTAGCAAAGATCATCCATCAGCAGCTTGCTCTCCAATACGACCTTGTCGGTCCAGAGGTTCCGTACTATAAGTACGCACCGGTACCGGTTCTCGAAAATGGTCGTGATACGCTCTACTGGGACCGCTCTATCATCACGGACAGGACTATTCTTGCGAATAAACCAGATATCGTCTTGGTAGACCGGTCGGAACGCCGGGCGATACTTGTTGACATCACCATCCCACATGACGCTAATCTCGTGAAGGCCGAGAAGGACAAGCTTAGCAAGTACCTTGACTTGGCACACGAGATTACCGCTATGTGGGATGTCGACTCAACAATTATCGTTCCGATAGTCGTTTCAGTGAACGGTCTGATAGCGAAGAGCCTTGACCAATACCTTAAGAGGCTCTCGCTAGGCAGCTGGATCAAGGGTCAGATACAGAGGGCGGCTCTCCTGGACTCGGCACGCATTGTGCGGAGGTTCCTCTCTCTGCAGGCCTAGCCACCGACCGTTTGAGCCCTGCCCCGCGGTCGGTGGTCCACCATTTTGGATATATTTTTTACTATAATGTTTTTTTATATTATTTTTGTACATAGTAGATTAATAATGTTTTAAATTTTATAGTAAAAAATGTATTTTTTATGAGTTTTAAAATGAATAAAGTGTTAAATAATCTACATAAGTAATAATATTTTAGATGAGTTTACAATTAAATAAAGTGTCATAATAATAATAATAATCCTGGACATTATCACACAGCATCATGTAGCCCCAAACTAAGCAGAGCTTGTATTATGGGAACCACATGATTGATATACTACATAGATACATTTTTTTTTTATAAATACATACATATCATATATAGAAAACACCCAGACCCGAGACAAATATCTGCAGAAAATGCAAACATTTGTCCCGCAGCGGGAATCGAACCCGCAACCTTCTGCGTCACAGAGACAAGTACAGGGTTTTTTTGTAAAAGAGTGAATACTTAACTCCTTTTGTGTAGTATATTCAATCATGTGGTTCCCATAATACAAGCTCTGCTTAGTTTGGGGCTACATGATGCTGTGTGTTTACGTCAGGCATTATTATATTTTTTTATACGCTTCGAACAAAAATCTGTGCTTGATTCTCAATAAAAATGCCCAAAAAGGCATGTGTAAGAAAACGACACCTTCTTAGGAACAGATTTTTGTTTAAAACGGGCTTCCCATTTACTTGCAATAAAACTAAAAGAAATTCCATGATGGCATTAGACTGCATCGTTTATGTTTTGACAGATTTGTGAGGCTTGCTTGGGCAAGGTCGACGAACTCTGTTTACATTATTTATTAAGTAGGTATTATTGGCCATATTTGTGACGTGACGGCTTCGTTATGCTTGTTTAGATAATTTTTAGTCCAAAAATATACAAAATAGTTTTACCGAGTTAAGCTCAGCAAGGGTCGGAAGGATGTTTAAAATCAAAACTTGTTGCGACTACTTGCGACAGCGGGGTATTGGATAGAGTTAAGCGGCTTACAACTTGACCGGATGCACTGTCATCCTTCTTTGAGGAGATTTAAGTTTTTTTAGCTGATAGTATTTATGAAAGCTTTTTTATTATTTTGTTCGCAAGTTTTGAGTTAATATGTGGGGCTCCAGACGAGACAGCGGAAGCGCAACCTTTTCTCCAAAAGATTAGTCATATTATGTATATATTTGATCTGGACAGAGCTAGAAAGTCCTAATCCTCAGGATATGATGTCAAAAGAGTACGTAATAAACATGCCAAGTTTCAAATATAATGTCTATTATATAAACTTTATTGTTATTTAGACGGTGGCAACCCAAATACCCGTCCAGCGCCTTGTTCAAATGTCTCTCGAATGGCATGCCACAGAAGTGCTCTTGGATTCAGACACTATGTCCAGCGGTGGTGAAACTAGGTGAGCAACCCACAACTACCTAGCTTGTAGTATTATATGTAGGGTGACAGTTATTTGGAAACCATGTGAATCTCACCTGCCCATGGTACAACCTGCTTAAACCAAACCAAACCTAACAAACCTTAGCGTAATCGGGACAGCTAAATCCAGGCCATCAAAGGGTGCCTGCGATCCCCAACCCGCATGCCCAGCGTAAAGATTTAAGACATACCGATATCCCTTTTTATTATCAAAAAAAATCAAAAATATTATTCTTTCCTTACAAAGTCTTTTAAGTTGCATTATTCTTATTAGGTTAGTCCTTTGTCCAGCAAAAGACTGAAGGCTGATGTTGTTGTTAGGCTTGTTAAATGTCAAATCTCTTCGCTGCCTTGCCCATTGAGCTCGAAATAATAATGTTTATACTAATCTATTAAGTTTAAATGTCTTTGCCTAAAGTTCAAATTGCCTAAGCCGATTTTTTCTGCAGCAAAACTATAACACTCTAATCTCTCTATGTCTAGCGTACAATAAGATAATGTTGGACCCTGAATTTTGTATTCTTGTAGTTTCCATTTATCCAGCACTGCAATTTCCACGTAACTCACCAACGTAATCATGAAATCCTTCTCACCCGAAACTAAAAGCAAAGCCAGAAACTTCAAAAAGCTTAACAAAGTTCACGACACCACATTATTTGAGTAGTAATTTTAATATAGAAGTTTTCAGCTTCTCATCTTACTCTCTTGGAATTCTTCGTAAGGGTAGTGTTGCATTTCAAGTGCCAAAGCCAATATAGAAACAATGCTGGCAGTGTCGCGCAGCGCCTTATAAAGTTTGACTTCACTTTATGCGAGAAACGAGAAAGTTGGGCTTGTTTTCAAACGGGTAGATGGCAAGCAAAACCGATACAGTGTCTCGGCTAATCAATAATGCATGCACTCGCTTCAGAGCTGCTGGTTATAGCACTAAAATATAAGTTTCTTTAAACTGTTTAGTTTCCGATTTTTTGTGGAGAGAATGCTCTTAACAGATTTTTGCAAGATAAAAGAAAGTTAGTTGTGACGACCTCTGTGAAGGCCCGCCTGAAACGCAGAAGGTTACGGATTCGATTCCCACCTCGAGACAAATTTTTGTATCATTTGCAAGTATTGGTCTCGGGTCACAGTATTTTTAATGTAAAAAAAATATATATACGGAGTATAACAGCCATGGTTTTTCTAATAAACAAGCTCTACTTACTTTAAACCTAGATGATGCTGATGTTCAGCATTTTTATTTTATATTATTTATTTACTTATCAATTTTATTTTATAATTTTATCCTTACAAAATCTATATAAAAATAATTTGTCTAAGTGTAGTATATCACAATGGTTCGAGTTCACCTTACAATAAACTATTTCAGTGTACTTTAGCAACAGATGGCGACAATGTTCCAAGTTCTTATATAAATCAAACCCTTTTAATGTCCCGATCGCGTTTGGGTCAAGTAAGTGATTTAGTGGCCATAAAGACAGTCAGAAATCAGCTATATTGCTCTTGTCAGCACCCTTCAAAGGGCTGGTAAGGACAAGTTGTGACTTGTCACCTTGTAACGACAAGAAAAGTTTGGGCAATTGGGTTTTACGATGTCGATCAATCGAATTTAACAGTAGTTTTGGTAGGCCGTAGGCTAGCTTAGCTAGATAGATCAATTCTATATCGTAAACAAAAAAAAATGAAAAGATTCTCAATCACTTTTCAGGGAAGGGAGATACTTATTTGTTTCAACTTAGAAAACGTTACATAACGTTAAAAAAAGATATTCTCTAATTAACCGTTAAAAAAGATTTGTAATAATGACTAGAAGGAAAACAGAACCTACAGCACAAGTGGTAACGATTTAGTATAGGTTCTGTCTGAAAACCATTAATTTAACAAGCCCTTTTTCTTTTTAAGTTATAAATAAAGTTTGTACTCGAGAAAATATATACAACGTATTCTGTTTAGTTGGTTTATCCTATCCTACTATCCTATCCTTCCTACTTCCTACTATCCTATCATAGCCAATCCCACTAATATTATAAATGCGAAAGTTTGTGAGTATGTATGGATGAATGTTTGTTACTCTTTCACGCAAAAACTACTGAACGGATTTGGATGAAACTTGGAATATACATAGTTTGTGACCTGGATTAACACATAGGCTTTATTATCCCGTTATTACGCGAGCAAAGCCGCAGGCGGAAGCTAGTAGGTTATAATATCGTTCGTGATTGATAAGCGCTCGTGGCATGGCTTACTTTGGTGTTCTTATCAGTTTTCTTATCATTTTGGTTTAGCAACACTCCAACCTATCAGTACTTAGATGGGTGGCCCATTAGTGACATTTAGATTTGAACGCTTCTATGCTTTGGAAGGAAAGTTAAGGTATTGGTCTCGACTTTTTCAGTCGTTAAGCTATGTCGCAGGGCTTCGAGTGGCCTAAAAACTCTGACGCCAGAGTTGGCCACCAGCTTACACGAAGAAGAAAAATAACTTTAATGCTGGACACTATTGCACAGCATCCATATCGCCCCAAACTAAGCACAGCGTGTATTATAGGAACCATTATTATGACTTATGTACTACTGAAAATACTGCATTTTTTGTAAATCGGTACATACATATTATACATAGAAAACACCTAGACCCGAGATAAATATTTGCAAAATACAATCATTTGTCTCACGGCGGGAATAGAACTCGCAACCTTCTGCGTTTCGATGGACCTTCGCCCGCTGCGCCACAGAGGTCGTCTAAGAAGTAGAAGTTCTTTATATCAAGTTATTCAGATACAGTAGAGCCCGTTTCGAGTAGTTTCAAACGACTTCCAAGAAAATGACTGAAATAGAACACTGTACTGTATTTGCAACAAGTACAAACTATTCTAATGTAAAACCCGAGTCGAACGATCCGACAATATCCCAAACTTGCCCCTTGCGACTTCATAGAAAGTTGCAAAGTTGATTATGCGGTCATTTGAGAGGGCTATGCTTTGTATTGGGTATGGGTTAGCTAAGTTGTCAACCCTTTTGTGAACTTGAGAATTGGTTTTTAGTCGTTACACTAACCACTTTTCATGAGTGCTCAACACGTTTGGTATTAAAATTTATGTAACGGTTCTCCATTTTGGATTAGTGCATACACTAAGATGAGTTATTTTATGTTATGAGTTTGGTGGGTAGCTCAGGTCAGAGGTGTTTGGAAGTCTATGGGGGAGACCTTGGCCCCGCTGTGGGACGGAGACAGTTAAATAATGGTTATTTTTATTTATATACATTATAATTGTTGAGTTAGGTAGTTGTATATTTAAATTAAAGTTATTTTTAAGAATTATATCCAATAATTCTTCTAGAATTGATCTGAAAGAATTTTTGGATATACCTTAGAATTTAGATTAGGTAGGTACATTGTAAAATTGCAAATATTAAGGCAAAAGGCGCACATCATCATCATCAGGGAGATGATCATCTTGAGCCTGTGTCAAATCATTTTTATAACTAGCTACTGCCCGTGGCTTGGGTCGCGTGCTTACATGTCTATAGCTGCAATGTGCTGTTTCATCTCAATCGGATAGGATCGGAGGGATAAACATTTACATACATTTCACTAACTTTCGCCTTAATAATACTAGTAGGATGACCTACAAATAGTACCTACAATACAAACAGTAGGTACAACCAGTAATACAAACAGTATAGTGACTATAGAAATATTTAAATCATTTGACGAATTTGTACTACAAAGGTCTGACGTATTGGAGCCTGCGGGTGTTGTCAGTTTCGAGAGTCAAGTCCTCGAAATGAATCACGTTTTATTAAAGACTATAAATCAAGCCGAACTCACGTAAGCTTTGATGGTGGAAAGTTTCGCAATTTCTACACTCGCCAATAATGGATTTTTAGCGGAAATTAAACATTGGAGCAATGCAGCTCATCCTAAGTTCGTTGGCGTGAGCAAATATTGTACGATGGTGTTGTACCTACGTACATTAAATGAAATTTTGATAATTTAATATTATATCGTAACGCATAACGACGTAAAGGAGGCTGCTTATGATGAAGGCAACTGGAGGTAGCTCTATCTCTTACTATGACTAAACCATAGCTCGTAAATAATATGATGATTATTCATTTAAAAAAAGTAGTATCAAGTGAGTAATTTAATTGCCCAGGATTTTTTACTTACCCGACAATCACACTAATATTATAATGCGAAAGTTATGGGTTTATGGGTGGGTCAATAATGCCTGTTCTCATTCAGCTCTGTAACTACTGAACGGTGTTGTATGAAACTTGGACACAGTTTGGAACTTGGATTAACATTTATGCTATTGGAAGTTACCCCCATACTTAAAACCGCAGCTAAAATTTAACCATAGCCCTGTCACTGTTTGTAATTTACCAACAGTGAGAAATTATAATACTTTTAAATAAGTTCATATTTTATTATTAAGACAATAAATAATTCTGTCTAAATATGTTAGTTAACCCGTTGAGATGCCGGTGCACGGTCACTTACTTGAGCCAAATTAAACGCCCTTGAAACTTTAGTTACCTAACTTAAAAAAAACCACTCATATTTTAATAATAACTTTATAGTAACATTAAGAATTGGTAATAAAGTGTGGTAATTCATACGTATTTGAAATACTTTTTCTTAACTTACTAGTAAAAATATTGATAATACTACTTGCCCTTTTGGATCAACCCTAATTTTGGACCATACTGTACCACACCAGTGTGTGTGTACGAGGTTCCAACATTCTTCTTGGGTACCCAAGCCAACCTCACCTGCACGTGGTGCACCCTGCTAAAAAACGGATGAGGCTCTGGTGGCCGGCTGATGGCGGCATAGCGCAGCCTACATCGGAGCAGCTAAATCTCTTGACCACTGACGGGCAGCAGCGTCGGCAGTGCGAGAAGCTGTGCCCTGCGATCCTCAACCCGCTTGCCCAGCGTGGGGATAATCCCCAAATTATGGGGGTTTTGACCATAATGGTCAAAACCCCCTTTTATGTTGAATACGACACGGAAATGGCCTCCATTTTCCAGCCACCCCGCTATTCCTGGCCATACAGGTAGCGGGTGCTAGCAACCCCCGGGATTCCGTTGGCATCCTAAAACTACTGACGCTGGCAACGTTCAACGGACGCACTCCGAGGCTTGACGAACCTGTAACGCAGTAAGAAGTGGCGCTGGAAAACATTAAGTGGTATGTTTTGGGGTTGTGTGGCGTCCGTAGAGAGGGAGAGGACACCATTACCCTAGATTCGGGCCACCTACTGTACTTCCGCAAGGTGAATAACATCACAGGATGGCGTAGGGTTTCTAGTCAATAAGGGCCTTTCTAACAACGTTATAGAAATCTAAAGTGTGTTGACCAGGGTAGCGTACGTGATCCTTCGACTATCAAAGCGGCATAGTATGAAGATCATTCAGGTTCACGCACCGACCTCAGCACACCTGGATAATGAAGTGGAGGATATGTATGAGGACATATCCAAAGCCTGACATAACACCACGAACGCTGACTTCAACGTTGTTAGGCGACAAATCCAGAATGGGGCCCACATGGTTATGGAAGTAGAAATTACAAGGGGCAACTGCTCGTCAACTTCCTAGAGAAAGATGGGCTCTTCTTGATGATTTTACTCTTAAAGAAGAAGCCCCACAGGAAGTGGACATGGCGAAGCCCCGACGCTGTGACCAAAAATGAGATCGAGTTAATCATGACGTATAAAAGGCACATATTCAGAGACGTATCCATGATCAACAGGTTCAATACCGGATCTGATCACAGACTTGTACGAAGCTTGTGTTATTATCAATCTTAAACTTGAAAAAAAACCGTCTGATGAAGTCCACGCTCCGACCCAATCTACTCCAGGTCATGGCGGGCACTGAAAAGTTTCAGAAGCTTCTCGGTGATAGGTCCGTTGCCGTGGGACCCACCGATGACGTTGACGGGCCCTACAAAACGTGGTTGGAGCGTTAAGGGACGAGGACATCTAATTTTGTCAAATGCAGCCTAAAGGCACGAAGTTCAAACTTTCGGATGAGACTCTTTGGCTGATAACAAAAAGACGTGAAGTGGCAGTGGACTAACCATATCTGCCAAAGAACCGATAACCGTTGGGGTAAACGAGTTCTTGAGTGGAGGCCGCGGTTCAGCAAAGTAGTGTAGGACGCCCTCCGGCCAGGTGGGTTGACGATCTGCGAAAGGCTTCTGGTAGAAGCTGGATGCGTCGAGCTCAGGACAGGGCACAATGATGCTCATTAGGGGAGGCCTATGTCCAACAGTGGATTGCTATATGCTGATGATGATGATGATGATGTAAACCCTTATAAAAAAATATTTCTTTCATTTCATTAGTTTTAGTGTGAACAAACGACAAATATTTCACAAACGTTTAGTAGGATTTCATTCGAACATTTAGAATAAAAAGCTCGACTCGACTACAGCAGCAACTAAATATAATTCAAAAAATATCAAACAACCTACAATACTATACTTAGGATCCAAACGTGATTTGGTTGGTAACTGAACCTTCTATTCCAGACCTTTTAGTATAAAGACCACAATTTCTAATATCCCCAAAATAATATTGAGGTCGGTTTGATATTAGATTTTCTTTTGATTTATTGTTGACTAGTAAAATACCAGTGACTACATCGTGGTACAATTTTTTGGCTTTATCCTCCTCATTATTTGATTATTATTATTTTTTTCTGCTGGACATTAGATATTACCACTCTGACTTGTATAATTTAATTTAATTAATGTAATTGGTGTCAACCGTGTTAATTAAATAAAATAAATAAATTATTGTAGGTAGGTACTTTTATGTCTATTAGGATGCACTACTGTTAGAGTTGCCACGCACAACACAGAGTTAGGTTTAAAATTTTTGAAAGTTCTCCCTATTTGTATACAACCATTTTTTTATATAAAATAGTCAAGCGTTTGACCACTTTCACACCTGAGATAGGTAAAGGTGTAGTCTAAGATGGAGCACGCTTGCCTAGAAGGAACCGATTCACTCTGGATTTGAAGACTCCGAGGGTGTATTGATCCCGGAAAACAGACGCCGGAAGCAAGTTCTACTCCTTACTAGGTTCAAAGTGGTCCAAATCACCTCCTTTCGGGATAACATACGTACTCGAATACACCGTGTATACTGTCAGATGGATTGCGCAATGTGATTAATTTGGTAAGTACATTTTTGACCCTCCATATCGCTCTTATTGAGAGAATATTTATATTCCGTTATTATCTAGTGTTTGCTGGGCCCAGGCAAACTTCCCTAATATTAAGTAAACCAACTGAACAGACCCTTGGAGAATTGCCTACAGGAAACTTTAGCCAACTCTTATTGCTTTTTCGTTCGGAATTTAGGTTATGAAACAAGAAGGGACATTTGTTTAGGCAATATCACTTTATGAATGATTCATTGATATAGTATCTATGGATTTTGAATGAATGATTCATTGATGTAGTATCAATGGATTTTAACTTTAAAATTTTTTCATGCATGTTTTTTTTAACAGAATTTGGTTAAATGTGTTATCGTAGATACCTAAATAGGAACCAAGTCAGTAAACCAGCCCGATCACTTTACCTGTTTGGTCGCAACAGAGTGGGGATAAAATGGTTGGCTATAAGGCATAAGTTTTTATTGTATGCTTCTTACCTATTTTTTTAAACCTATCTTTATTTTGTCTCTGTACCTCCCTTTAATTTATGACATAAAAAAAAATTTTTTCTTATTAGCGCCCTGCACACGTAAAGATCGGACCGTGCATCGGGACTGCGAAACTAAATACACGTTCGCGGTTTGCTAAGGTTCTTTCGAATCCGTGTAATTATTTCCCAAAAACCAATTTTAAGTGAAACCAAGACCGCTCTGACATAACAATAAAATACTTATATTATAAACTTGAAAGTTTCTGAGGATAAACGGATGTTATCTTTTACGCCAGAATGGATGAACGAACTATATTGAACCTAGAATATCATAGACAGATACATATATATATATATATATATATATATATATATATATATATATATATATATAAACATACATACATATTTTGGTCTAGATTAACACATAGATTACTTTTTGTCCGGGTATCACGCAAACAAAGCCGTGGGCGGAAGCTAGTAGATCATCAGAAAGTTGGCAAGTAAAATTTAGTTGCAAGCAAAATAAATATAAGTAACTTTATTACACTGAGGAAATTCATCAGTGCCAAATTAACTTGAAAATTTGAATTGTTAATTTTATTTGGCGCACCTCTCGCCTGTCTAATTATGGAGACAGTATTCAGTTACAGTATGAAATGACTTTGAGTTTTCATTGTAATCCGAGGCTTGAGTTTTTATCAATTAGAACAGAAACCTTGACAAAGGTTAGAGTAGTACAGTCACGTACAAAAAGATAAAGATCTATGCAATTTAGTACTTTTTCAAACTAGAAGCGCTTGATAACAGATTGACAAAGCGCACGTCCAATTATTCTACTTAACAGCGACACTGTCTTAAAATCACTCACTTTAATAAATAAATAATGTTGGACACTATCACACAGCATCATGTAACCCCAAACTAAGCAGAGCTTGTATTATGGTTCCCATAATACAAGCTCTGCTTAGTTTGGGGTGAGGAGAGTCACATGAGTGATATACTACATAGATAGATGTTTTTGTAAATACATACTGATTATACATAGAAAAGACCGCAGACCCGAAACAAATATTTGCAGAACGTACAATCATTTGTCTTGCGGCAGGAATCGAACCCGCATCCTTCTGCGTCTCAGGCGGGCCTTTGCCCACTGCGCCACAGCGATCGTTTGTATCTATTCATCATGAGTATATTAATAATGTATATAATGGTATATATCTAGTATATAAGCTATATATATATAGAGTGGGGCAAAATTTTACCTCATTGAGGGCAGCCACCTTTTTTTATATAGTTAGAGGGTTTTGTTCTGAGGAAACCATAGATTTATTTTGAAGAAAAAAACAATTGCATATTACGAATTTAGAAAAATTTAGAGCCTAGAAAATTTCATTTTTCCAAAAAAACAAGTTGGTCTCAATCTATTCTATTTCCCAAGAACCCTTTCCCCAAAGTAACTTACCAAATCAAATCATAAGTTTTCGCTTAAATTTAAAAATAAGTTTTCCATACAATTTCTATGAAAAGTCGTTCGCCATAACATTGAGTCATGCATTCAATTCGACGCAAAGTGGTAATCGGTTGTATCATCTTATAATAGAATTGTTATGAATTGGACGGGTGTGAAAGAAACCTGTGTGTATGGTGGAAGTGGCTATGAGAAATATGAATAATAAGTGTAGATCAAACAAACAATTTGTCCCACAACCAAATCTCAGACATTATACAGGGTTATTGGTAAAACACTAACAAACCCGTACTAACATCATAAACAAGAACTTTTATTCTATTACTTAATAATTCATCAGACTGCGAAGCAGTATTGCTGTGTTTTCGGTATAGGCCTTCTTTTTATTATGCCACTCGCCTCGAGCCTGCGCTAGTCTAAGCCAGGTACCCTCCCGGTTTTTCTTATATTGTTGATCCATCTTACTGGAGGTTCCCCTATTCTCATAACCAACTCTCAGCCAACGCTCGGTCACCGCGCTGGTCAACCAATTGTCACTCCAAGCCAAGTGTCCTTCCCAATTCCACTTTAGCCCTAATATCCGTTAGCTGACGCCTTGCAGGTTAGTCTGCTTAAGGATTTCGAAATTGGGGACTCAATCTAAAAGTGTGATCCTAAAAACGCGGTCCATAGTTCTCTGTGCGACATTTCGTCCACAGCTTCCTTCGTGAGCCGACCATGTCTCAGGAACCATCAACTGATTTAAAAAGCCAGCTTTGTTTTTTGGTTCCACTCCAACAACGTAGGTAGCAAATGCTAAGCGCTTGGTTATGTATGGGTTATGTTTACCATCTACATAATTTGGGTGAATGCCAAGACAAATAATATCAACTCTAACTTCAAATCCAAAATCTGAATAAAATCTTTCCTCACCCTAACACAGGTAATAACCAATTATGCTAATATACTCGAAGTGCCTTCTATTTCCCCGAGCTATTTAAAATATGTTAAAGTGAGTATAGACTAGGGGATTTAAATTTACAGATTTATTTTGGAACACTTCTAAAAACCTACTCAAATTTTCATCTTGAAGAACTATTATAAATAAGGAAGATTAATAAGTATTTAATCACACAAACTAAATTTTACTTGAATTATAATAATTATATAAATATTAAAACGCCCTTTTTGAATCGCTGCATATTGTAGTGTCTGGGGGAAACCTCGCCAGGGAGACCATTCCACAGCGGGAGGAAATACCTCTGAAACCTCACTGTGCGAGAATACATAGGTGGCAATGTATGTGGATGATACCTCTGCCAATATCGAGCGGTGCGAAGATTGAAAAAAGCAGCAGGCACCATCTCAAACAATGCTCCAGAACACTCCCCATTATAAAAGCCCCTCACCCACGGCGCTACAAAGTCACAATTACATTCACTCTTATTTAATCATACATAATAATACAAACACATTAAGCACCTAAAAGCTACACTACATAAGACCTACTATATTAGTTAAAATTCTTTTACATAGTTAAATATTTAAGTAGGTTCTTAAACATTGCCATTTAGTCACTGTAAATGAATATCCAATCTTTAGTACAACTGAAACAAAGATCAGAAAACTGATTGTGTAGAGGATTAATTTAAGTTTACGATACAGAGGCCGAGAGGAATCGCTGAGACCTCGCTAAACCGGCTCACTAGAGACCTAGTGCGGGGAACATAACTCCCTTTGATACAATTATTTGTCAACATATTACGCATAACCCTCATATTTTGTGTATCATATGTACCAAAAATGTTTTATTTTACATTAAAACTTTTTTTTGTAAATTCCGTCATATACATATCAGAAGAGGTTTAGCCATAATCACACACACTACCTAATTACCAAGTTACTTATTTTTATAGCAAATACAAGTCTATACCCAACTTAACTCAAACACTTGTTCGTATGTAACTCTTCAAGTTAAGTTTGATGAACTCGCATTTAAATTTCAGATCGTGCGGAATAAATTTGCAATCCATAGCTATTTTAGGTTGTATGATACCCATTTTACATGTTTTAAGAAGAAAATAAATTGCAAAAAAAGTATAGGTAATAATACATTTTTCACGTTAACTAACGTAACAATGGTCACCACTTAAAAACAATTCTCATAATTCATCAATATTATTACGACCGCTGTGGCGCAGTGAGCAAAGGCTCACCTAAAACGCAGAAGGTTACGGGTTGGATTACCGCCGTGAGACTAATATTTGTATGTTCTACAAATATATGTCCCGGGTTTGGGTGTTTCCTAAGTATAAAAAATAATAATAAATAAATATGCTGGACACTATCACACAGCATCATGTAGCTTCAAACTAAGCAGAGCTTGTATTATGGGAATCACATGACTGGTATAATAAACTTTTTATTTGTAAATACATACATATTATACATAGAAAATACCTAGTATCAAATGTATGTATTTACACAAAATTATATATATATATATACACAATCATGTGGTTCCCATAATACAAGTTCTGCTTAGTTTGGGGCTACATAATGCTGTGTGATGACGTCCAGGATTATTTATTAAAAAAAAAATATGATCAGAGAAATACGTTGGCTTTTCTATCTACAGTAGACAAAATGGCAAAAGCCTGGGTACAATGCATATGCACAATGTATAAGGAATCAACTTTATAAATTGTACCTTGGCCCGGCACGTTACTAAAAACATACTGTTATTTCAGTTATTTGCAATTATTGCGATCAAGCTATTAATCAATTTGCAATCATCATAGTCATGATTACTACATAATCAGTGGAACTTCAGATGTGTGAACTATATACTAGAGGTCTATACGATACAATGCCTGATTGGCTCATAGCACCTTCCTAATTTTCAGCGTAATTGAGCCGTGCGTCGAATACCACAGGCAAACTGACGCGGAATACTTGAGTGGCCCCGAATATATAGTTTGAAATGCCAATGTCAATATATTTACTCGTCATTTGAGTTCGTACGTGTTCGTTGTATTGATTTTTTTAGGCTATCCAAAGATAGAATAAGCATATGTCACACGTAGCACGGAAGTTTTGAATGTGCCCTACGATGCATGCCCTGCACCCATCAACTTCAGACATGAAGATGGTAAGCCTCATGTGCCTGTAATTTCATTGATAACCACACTCTTCTAACTAAAACACAGCAATGCCGCTAAACGGCAGAAATTGGCATGGTCAATTTGCCCATTCTAAAGCCAGTTTCTATTTTTCAATAGGACGTACACATTTTAATTACGAAGAAACCTTACTAATTAGTATCGCAAGCCATTGACGTTTGATTTTAATTTGTTTCTTCTTTAACATATATTGGTTTCAGATTTCTGGTTTTGCAAGCTTCGGAGATTAGGGGGGGTTATGGTCATTTTTTGGTCAATTTTTATCATAAAATGGAAACCAAGCATCGTATAAAAAAATAAAAAACTGCTTTAAACTGGGCTAATTGACCATTTTCATATGAAACGCCACTCGATCTATTTTCACTAGTTTGAAGTTTTGACGTTTCTTATTTTGGACCTTTTGGGGATGAAAATTAAATATTTTTTTATTTTTTTACTGGCAATCTTATTCAGACAGTGCATTTTAAATCTACACTAAATTTCAAGTCGGTAGCTTATGTAATTCCTGAAATAATCAACTGTGATAGACGGACGGATGGACGGACAAAGCGGCACCATAAGGGGACTACTAAGTAGTTGTACGCCCTTCACAAAAAGCTCTATCTTCTATTTTTTTAACTTTTCTTTTGTGAAAATCTGCCAAAGAAATACTATTCTAAAGTCTCGATACAATTAGAATTTCCTTCTTCTCGTATAATAATTAGAATGGTTGAGTCGATGAATTACCGTCAATCTTTTGCGACCAAGCCTATGAATTATAAAAGGCTTAATTATTTTGATGATTCATAATATCAGCAGCTATAAATTTAAGGTTTAGAAACAGTCTTATAAGCTCTATGGCTGTACCTACAATGACTGTGGCTTTAACACTCACAGAGTAGGTAACAAAGATTACTGAAATATATATTGTTCTTTGTTTCGCTAGTAGGCGCCCATGACTTTGTCCACGGACTTTTTGCCCTGTAGAGGATGAATTTCAGGATAATTTCACATAATGCATTTCTACATTATACACGGAAAATACCCTGCAAATTTCAAACCTCTAGGTTTGGGCTGTCATTCAGTCTATAGCTATTGAAATTCTTGAATAAGCTACGTAATTTTATTACTAAAAACATAAATCACACATCATTCAAGCTATGGAAAGATCTTATCAATTAATGTGGGTTTGATTTGCGCTCAAACTATTCCATTACTATAACATGGCTTCCCTTGGACAGGTAAATAAATATTTATGTGGTGTATAGTCACTATATGTTCCTAGAAATATGAAAATTTTAACCGTCGAATATTGCCCTCAATATTGGGATAGAATGGCACGTGAATTTAATAGCACTTGATGTAATTACAGACGGTCCCGAATTAAATAAGGGAACCATTAGCGCCTCTCTCCCAGAAGATTACGAAAATTATTGCAGAGATGTCACCTTAAAAGGTCTATTATTGACGGAAATTCAATGGAAAATTGTAAAAGGTGGGCAACCTCACACAAAGTATTTTTAATAATGGTATCTGAAGATAGAACATGCACCTCGCCCACCTCATGTTAAGTGGTAACTATTCCCTATCAGAAACTATTGCATCGTTCATGCATTCACAACTCAACTTGAGGCATGAAGATGATAAGCCTCATTTGCCTGTAATTTCCAAAGAGGTTGGATCACGGGCGCCATACCCTTCAAACCAAAACACAGCAATTCTGCTTCACAGCAGAAATAGATAGTAGTAGTACGTATGTATAGAATTATTAAAAGTAAAGTATGTACTCCAAAAATAACAGGTAGGTATCTAGATCTACCTACGTGGTAAACGCATAGTTCGTACGGAATGAATTGAGTAGAAAAAAAGGTTGATTGTTAGTTAGTTGTATGAACCAAAAACTAAGCAATTATTTTTACTGTTTAGTGTTGCAGTTTTTGTTTTAAAAGTTGTTTTTTTTTTCAATTATATATTTAATTATGTAACGTGGTGTACCAAAATGTGCTCAAAGAGAAATACCCCGTTGTTTGGTATTTTAACAGAGAGTTTTCCGAGAATCCTTCAGAAGTTCTTAGATAACTGGACTTGAAAATAGCCTTGCTATAATTTCGACATAAATGTCTAAATACAAACATCAACAATAATTTGTGACGTGATATTAATTTAAAGCCTTATCTAATAACCACAAGTATAAATATAAAATACTAACTATAACATTTCGGCTACGTATGTTAGTTGTTTGCTCTAATTAGGCACAGAATTGAAGTTAATTAGCCCCTACTAACGTTAATTATGGGGAATTAGTCAAACAAAGCACAACAACAGTGTAAGAATCAATCCACAAACCCATTATTTAGTACTACAATTCAATAATAATAACGCTGGATACAAAAAGGGGTGTATGGGGTTCCCACCTCCATCTTCGGAATCCAAGCCAACCTCACCTGCTCGTGGTGCACCCTGCTGTAAAACGAGGCTCTGGCGGCCGGCTGATTGCGGCTTAGCACAGCCAGTTAAGGAAGGCTATGTCCAACGGTAGACTGAATATAGGCTGGTGTGTGTGCTGAACACAAAATTGTCAATAGATATGGATAATATAGTGTATACATCATGTAACCTAAAACTAAGAAGAGTTTGTATTATGGAAACCTCATGAACCCGCAACCATTTGCGTTTCAGGCGGGCCTTGGCCCACTATGCCATAGAGGTCGCTTAATCTATTAGTTAGTCTTTAAAACAGTTTTTTTATTATTATTTTATATAAAAATAGTAAACGAGAGATATCAAATACATATTAGGCTGAAAGTTATAAGACCATATTTTGATGGTCAAAATGTAAATTAAATTGCCCATGATGTTGATAATCACCTAGTTCTTACTGGTAAACTAGTACTTTCTTTTATATTTATACGGTTTATCAATGAAAAGCTAGTTTAACACGACCCACGATTTATTACATAACTAAAATACTAAGTTAATGGGAAGATGTTGATGAGCCACGAGGACAATGTGGACTGACTCGCGTTGCCGCGAGGCGCCGCCCGGTTCCCACGACTGTAGCTGCGTGGGAGGGAATGCAAGCTAGCATTATTGTATGCTTGGACCGTACAATAATATTAAAAACCACACAACAAATAGTCACGTATCTTTGCCCCTCTGAAGTTGGCTGGAAGATGGGACGTAGTTCTTATGTTTTTTCTCGAATTTACTAAATTTAGAATAAGAATATGAATATGAATAATTTATTTTTACAAAACTTATAGGTACAAGTACATACTGCTTATGCTATAACTAAGAGTAAAAAATTAAAACTTAAGTACAACCAAAGCTCAATACTAATTTAGCACACACACTATGAAGTAGGGAGAACATACCTCCCGTGCTAGTTATAAAACTGCGTTACGGCAAGGCAGCCTCCATACGCAGAGCAGACAATAACATTTTCGCATTAGGAGCTTAATATCTACAGTAAGAATTAAGTGAAAATATTCTTATAAATAAATTTAAAAAGTTCACATAATTATGTTTGGTAAATTTTTCAGTGTTGCTATAATCTAAATGTCTTAAGTAAATTTCTAGACTTCTTTCCGCATAAATGCCTAGTCTTATCTTTTAGTACTACAGATTGATCAAATCGTTTGCTGAGTCTAACTTCATAGGAAAAAAAAAGTTGTGAGTTACTGTAAGTTGTATACATCATCTCTTCGGATGTAACCTGGTGGCCGATGACATCTCACAGATCAGATTTTTAAAATGCTCCTAAATCTTCCTTGCCATTTATTACTAATCATATAGATATGGTTTCCTGTAGTTATTTACATATACCTACGTACGGCATCCTCTCTTTGTATGTTACCTGTCGGCTGTTGTAACTTCACTCAGTATATTAACCTGTTCACGGTTCAGCAGCCAGCACTAAGTCGGCACTTCACGCTAGCGGCCTTTGTCTCGCAAATTGAATCATGGGTCTGCTTTAATAAATTAATCGCTAAGTAGACCTGTCTCATTCAGAATATAGTACTTTTTGCAGTGATTCAACTGTTTATTTTATGATGCACCCTTTTATGAATACCTTTTAAAAGAATGAGAAATTAATAAAACTAAATACTATGATAAAAATTACACAAAAAAATAGTCATCATCATTATCCAGAGTCCGACTTTATCTACTGCTGGATATAATAGCGCCCTGCACACGTAAAGATCGGACCGCGCATCGGGACTGCGTTAGAACGCAGAAAACCAAATCGTACAGATCTGACTGCGGCTTCATAATAGCGCCCTGCACACGTAAAGATCGGACCGCGCATCGGGACTGCGTTAGAACGCAGAAAACCAAACTTCTTCGGCTTCTAAGCCGCAGTCCGATCTGTACGGTTTGGACTGCGGATCAAACTGTCGTGCTAATGGCGCGTAAAGATCGGACCGTGCATCTGGGACTGATCACTGACGTGATGCGCGGTTAATACTGTAAGATTTGCCTTCGCGTTAACATGCCAAATCAGACTGTCAGCCCCGCGCATCTACACGTAAGTTTCGGAGTGCGGGTTAAAATGGCGCGTGTTGTTTCCTGTGGCCCAAACTTTACGTGTGCAGGGCGTTATTCACCACCACGGTCTTGTGCTAGTCACATCCACGTATACCAGGCGACGGTGTCATCATCGCGCTATTGATTTTGCTACTGATCTTGAGCTTCTTTTAGCTACCCTCGGCTACCATATAACCGTGGAAATGAAATAAGATATAGTGACAAAAATTGAGAAAGGTATGTTGAGGTTGTTTGGACATGTAAAAAAAGAAGGGTGACGATAAAAATACCTATATGAGGCGAGAGTGAATGAAACAATTGGAGCAGGAAGCTCTCGACGTACGTTCTTTTATCAAATCGGAGATGTGCTGGAAAGGACTCTGAGAGTATGATACTCTAGAGAGTATCCTCAACTGGCAAATATGTAAGCAGAATGTAATGAGAGTGAAATAAACGGCCAGGATCGTAGCATGGGGGGAACCGTGGTGCATAGACCACGGTTTCACTATAAAATCGTATTGTTGTATTTAAGCTGTGTTTCTGGCTATAAGATTTACTATGTCTTGCCTCAGGTACTGAGCGACGGTGAATAATTCAATATGCCTTACGCTCTCAGACTCACAGCTAGGTAACAACCCCAATCACTTACTAGGCAGTGAAATTATTACTGTTTAGTTAATTTTAATGAATATTTAAAGTTTAAAAACTACATGGCACTTCATACAAAGTAGTAGTACAGTTCTTTGTGATAGGCTCGTCCAGGGACGTACGATGCCTATTTCTGTCGTAAAGCAGCATTCCTGTGTTCCAGATTAAAGGATCTGTGTTCCGATCAAGCAGAGCACGTTCCAAACGTGCATGACCTACGGTGCAGTACTTAATTATAGGTGATGATTACCACTTAACATCGAGTGGGTCATGTGCTTGTGCCATCTTCAGGTATTGTAAAATATAAAATAGTTATCATTGACCTGTAACTTTGGATACAACCTCTGTTTTATCACAATTTTTTTAAACAAAACTACACTCGAGAGCAATGAATCCGGGTCACTCAAAGAATCCAAAAAATCTCGGAAAGTAAGAATGCTAGGTTAATGCAATAAATTGTATTTAATAGACAATTTAATACTCCTTAAATGAAAGTTAAAAAGATATGAGTCACCATACATTTTATTTACACAAAATTACATAAAGAAAAAAAACTGCTGATCTCTCCTTAAAACAAAAATAGGAAACATGAAATTTTTGAACTTTATGACGATTTTCTTGAATTTCAATACTTCGTATTACCTCCTCGTGCTTCCATTACTGCGTTTACGCGGTTTGGCATGCTGTACACCAAGTTCCTTATACGATTTTGGGGAATATTCTCCCATTCCTCTGTGAGAGCAATTTTGAGCTCAGGAAGCGTGATTGGGGGAGGGTTTCGTTGTTTTACGCATCTCCCTAGCTCGTCCCAAGCATGCTCGATCGGGTTGATATCCGGGCTGCGCGCTGGCCATTCCATACAAGTAATGTTCATCTCTTGAAGGTAGTCATTCACAATCCTACCTGTATGAGGTCGGGCATTGTCATGCATAAATATAGCATCCTCACCCAAATTGACCATAAATGGACCAACGTGTTCGTTGAGGATTTCTTCCACATATCTTACGCTAGTTAAAGAGCCGTTTTCTATGATCACCAGCTCTGTGCGACTTTCAGAGGAAATTCCGGCCCACACAAGTACAGACCCACCACCGTAGGCTACTTTTTCTTCGATGCATGCTTGCTTGAATCTTTCCCCTGGTCTTCTATACACTCTGTGTCTTCCATCGTGCTTGTAGAGCATAAATTTTGTCTATTAAATACAATTTATTGCATTAACCTAGCATTCTTACTTTCCGAGATTTTTTGGATTCTTTGAGTGACCCGGATTCATTGCTCTCGAGGGTATATAAAACTATTTTCCATTTGACAATATATATTGCGTTATATATTGTGAACTTTCGATAAAACTATTTTCCTTTTGACTAAGGTGTTTTGTAGTCTCTTATCTCGATTTATTTTTACAAAGCAGCATTTTTTAAACTCTGCGTGCCGTTAGCGCTTTGGTTGTTAGTCAATTTATTTAAGAATGTAATATGAAGACAACTATGTTCAAATGCTGTGCTATTAATAAAATACTTTATTTTATTTATTTGGATAAACAAACAGTAGCATAATACATTATTGAAGCATTTTTCGTTTAAAGTTGTGGGTTTCGAAATAAAAATAAAAATATTTTGTTTGCAGAACCTATGTAGAAAAGAGTTCCATTATTTTTTGCCTCAAGAAAAACGTGCATTAAAGTTTTAACACGTTGACTGCGGGCCTAAGCAGAGCTTTTATTATGGGAACCACATGATTGATATACTACACATATAATATTTTTTTTGTAAATACATACATATCATACATAGAAAACACCCAGACCCGAGACAAATATCTACAGAACATGAAAACATTTGTCCCGCAGCGGGAATCGAATCCGCAACCTTCAGCGTCTCAGGCAGACTTTCGCCCACTTCGCCACAGAGGCCGTCAAGGTACGTATCCATACAAAGTTAATAATACGTTAATAAGTAGTTAGTTAAAGTAAAAAGTTAAGTATTTCTCAATAACAACTCCAGGTGAAAAAATCTCGATAGCAAAAATAATGTTCCGTATAAAAATAACACACAACAAAGCGCTCAGGTGCGGTCGATCGATCACTGAATAAAGTGCAAAACAAAGTTGTTCTGTATTAATTTATAGCTAGTAGGTATTGGAAAAACTTTTATGGCAGTTCACCCGGGAAAATATAATTACCTGATTATGAATCAAGTTATGGCATTCGTATTGTTCTCTTTGGATAAAGTAATGTACCGAGACATGCGATCAGTATGTCCATTACCACCACCACCACCACCACCAGCTTTTATCAGTCCCCTGCTCCACATAGGCCTATCCTATGAATAAGAAGGGTGATATGCCCAAAATCTCTGTGTACATGCGAGTCAGGAAAACTCTGAGCACAGCTTCTCGCACCGCCGACGCTGCTACCCGTCAGTGATCAGGATTTTTAGTTGTGCCAGTATTAGCCTACGCTATGTTGCAATCAACCGGCCGCCAGAGATCCGTTTGTTATTTAAATATAATATAATATACCTAGTAATTAAAATAAAACTAAAATACAAACCAACTACAAAGAGGAAATAAGTTTACAAAAGAAGAAGGCAGGAAAATCCCTATTTTCTTTTTTTTGTCCCTACAAAAGAACACATACATTAATACTAAATGAAAAATTAATTCCCGCCGAGTGGTAGTGAGTCCATTCTGAACCGGGTGCAACCAAAACGGTCTTAGCTTTTTGTTGTTTTAACACCTGCTCTAATTCTAACAATTCTAACCTACGGTGCTCAAACTTGGTCACTTACCGGTATTCAGAAGTCCAAACTCAAGGTTTGCTAAAGAGCGATGGAGCGAAGTATCCTAGGCGTAAAGCTAACTGACCGAATTAAAAATACTATCATTCGCTCCAAAACTCAAGTCGCCGCCAACGTAGCTCAAAAGGCCGGAATACTTCAATGGTACTGGGCAGGGCCCGTCTGTCGCATGCCGGATGAACTGTGGGCCAAGACTACCACTGAGTGGAGCCCTGAGACAGTGAAACGGCGTCGTGGTAGCCCACGCAAGCAACGAGCTTGACACCTTCAGCGACTATCAGTGGCAGGCATTGGCGTTGGACCGCAAAGAATGGAAAACTCGAGCGGACGCTTTTGCCCAGCAGTGGGACAGTGCAGGCTAAAAACAACAACAACACCAGCTCATAGAAAAACGTTTATTATTTTAGCAGGGTGCACAACGTGCCGGTGAGGTTGGCTTGGGTTCCAAAGATGGAGGTTGAAACCCCTTACACCTCCGAATGTCGTGGGTTCGAATCTCAGTCGAGTACCAATGGATCTAATGTTTTGAATTTTAATTTCGATTTTTTTTCTGTGCATTACCACGTGCTTAAAATAGTGAAGGAAAAATCGTGAGGAAACGCTCGGATAAGTTAGCCACACGTATTGACCATGGCTTTCCTATAGGTAAGGCTAACTAGACTGAGAGGATGATATAGATAGATACATAGAAAATCCTTTATTGCACAGGGTAAAACAAGTACACACGTGGACTTAATGTTAATAGCTTGTTAGGCAAGGCTTCTCCATCTAACCATGTCCCAGGCACTGCAGCGTCCTGGTTAGTGAGTCAAAGCTATTCGGCGAATACAAGCTGATAGGGCTCGAAATTCTAAACAAAAGCTATTTATTTTTTGACATGATCTTGTTTTTGTCTGTTGTTTTTTAAAAATTCTGAAAATTCAGTGTTTACCCGCAATCAAGACGTCATTAAATATTGAATTATATTATAGCTTAACAGTTCTATTTATTTAGGTTCCAAACCTGTTGTTTGAAAAGGGCTACATATTATATTCAGGATTGCAACCAATAAAACCATATCAGCTGCGGATCCCGAGTAGATGCCAAAATTGTGACGCTGAATCTTAGGTATTTTAATCATCACCTTTCTTCAGTAGACAATTATAAATACGAGTAGATAAGTGTGTAAAGTTTTTGTTACGGCATTTTTTTGAATACACCATATCCGAAACGTTACCAGTAATTCCAAAAAATAAACTGTGGTTACCCAGTCGCTAAGTACACCCCCACGAATCGGTGCTCAAACAATTCTCTTGTTTACTTTGTAACAAGGTTAAGCAGATTAACGTCAGCCTTCATAATTACTTTTTCAACTTTCAAATCCTTGCTGTTCGTCCCGTTAAAAAATGTTTTACGGCCTCTAAGTGTATTTATACAAGTTGAATTGTATTTCTCGAGAGTTGTGAGGTGTAATTTGAAGTTCTTCTGACTGCGATTACACTGTAGTAGATTTGAAAGGCTTTAGCTTTTATAAATAAACAAGATGACCCGGTCAACTTCGTACCACCCAAAACTATTGAAAGGTTTACTCCCTGTTTAGCGCTCGATGAAACAACACGACTGCGGAGTTCTGCAGAGGGCCAAAGGCGGACAGCGAGTCAATTATTTCCTGAGGATGTTTTGGTTTTGGTCTTGGATCATCATCATCATCATCATCAACAACCTATAGAAGTCCACTGCTGAACATAGTTCTCCCCCAAGGAATTCCACGAAGAACGGTCTTGAGTCCTCTCCATCCAGCGATTACCTGCAATCTTGACGATGTCATCGGTCCATCTGGTGGGGGGTCTCCCCACACCTTGTCTTCCAGTCTTGAGGCTTTGTGGTATCTGTGACGAAAAGATATGCCGCAATTTCCCGAACGCTGCCCATCCGAGTTGGATTCGTCGGTTGACCTCTTTGTCGAAGTTGGACCTACCTAGTTGAATTGTCTGACCAAGATAGACATAGTGGTCAAAAGCTTCGATGATATCGTTCCTAACATAGACTGGTTTACGTACGACATGGGCATTTGACATGATCTGCGTCTTACTCATGTTCATTTTTGGACCCACCTGTTGGGAAACGAATTGAGGTCTCTGAGCATTGTTCCAAGGTCATCCAGCGATTCTGCCATGTTAACTATACCATCGGCAAATTGAAGGTGAGTGATGTATTCGCCGTTAATATAATGCTTTGTCCGTCAAAGCTTAAATATATCCTCCAATGCCGAGGTGAACAGTTTCGGAAAAATTTCGGTCTTGGATGGAGAAGACGAAATCTTGTCGAATTTATGTTGGGTGTTTTAATAACTCCTCAAAAAACGTTATCGGAATTTGTACTAAATATTCTGTTTTTTAAATATCTTAGAATGGATTTCTGCAAAGTCACGCTTAAATCAATTAACTATTTAAAGTTATAGTTATATATATAAATTTATCTTTAAATATATTCAAAAATGTTGTTAAACGTTACCTCTGTAATAAAGCTTATTATAAAATTTCTGATTATTTAGAAAAGCTTGGGATGAAACTGTCTCCAACTCCCTCAAAACCAATGTAATAGTTAAGAAATAATACTGTAAAACTGACATTAAACAAAATATAAGCCTAGCACCTAAGAACTAACCTATGAATTGGCAAGAAATCTCCAACTCCCTCAAAACCAATGTAATAGTTAAGAAAAAATATTGTAAAACTGACATTTAAAAAAATATAACCCTAACACCTAAGAACTAATCTAAGAATTGGCAAGAGTTTCTCTGTTTGGTCGCTTTACGAATTGGTGTAAAAAAAAATGTATATTAAGTATTCAATCAGTGCGTGTTGCCAGTGATGACTTATGGTACTGAAACTTGGTCGCTAACTATAGGCCTCATGCACAAGCTCAAAGTCGCACAACGGGCTATGGAGAGAGCTATGTTCGGAGTCTTTCTGCGTGTTCGAATTCGAAATGAAGAAATCCGTAGGAGAACCAGGTTAACCAACATAGCTCTCAGAATCAGCAAGTTTAGTGGCAGTCGGCAGGCCATATAGCTCGTAGAACCGATAACCGTTGGGGAATAAAGGTTCTCGAATGGCGACCGCGAACTGGAAGACGAAGTGTGGGGAGACCCCCCACCAGATGGATCAACGACATCGTCAAGATTGCAGGTGGATGGACCGGGCTCAAACCGTTCTTCGTGGAATTCCTTGGGGGAGAACTATGTTCAGCAGTGGAATTCTATAGGTTGTTGTTGATGATGATGAAAAAAAAAAGACGTTTCAAAGTGTACTTTACAGTTCCTACTGAATAAATAAATTTTGAAGCTCGTAGTCTATACATTCAATTTTGCTCGATTGAATGCAAAAATTCATTAGAAACGAAATGATATGATTCCAACATCTTGGAAAGACAGTTAAGACAGTTCAGTATGTCTTAGGCCGGTTATGGTGTGACTGTGCCCTGTCGAATGAACGTTTACAGAGTTAAAACTTTTGCGACGTCGAAAATTGTAGCAAGAACAGGTTTTATTCTCATCGCTTTAAGCAAATGCAACGTTGTAGACTTGAGATAAATTCTACAGTCCATTCCCGAAGTTTCTTAACGGTAAATGAACCTAACTATCCGCTGTATTATTACGAAACTTTCTGGAAATTTCTCTGTCTAGTGAATGATAAAATCTCTATAAAATTTTGTACAACATTAAAGTTTTAACACTTCATTTTAGGGTCGTGGTTACCATTCGCGAACCTAACCCAAAAGGTTGTCGGTGCAAAAACGACCGCTTTTACTATTTTTTTTTTTTGGTAACGTTAATTTTACGGGTTTTTCCTTCATTATGTGGTTAATCTGTGCTACTTCTCATAGTTATCTCCATATAATACACGTATTATGTGAAAAACGCAGTTTACTCATTAATTTATTTTTCATATTCGGTTGCAGGAAATATTTTGTCAACAGAAGTAATTTAAACAACAAAAAGCCATAACTGAAAGCGTCAGTGAGTTTGTACAGTCGGTAACATAATCAGATCATTAATTTTATTTTAAATAACATACAAAAATCCTTCAGAATCAATCATTTCAAATTTTGTTCGCCTAATGGCAGATCACAGTGAGCTCTTTATATCTTTCCATGTAACAACCTTTTAACCTGTGTATCACAAATAAATAATTTGAATTGAATTGAATTGAATTGAATCAAAAATTAAAAACTTACTCGCTAAGTAGGTTTCTAAAAAATACTGATGATCTACTAGAATACCTGTGAAATAATTAATGAATAATGCTGGACATTATCACACAGCATCTTAACCTAAACTAAGTAGAGCTTAAATTAAGGGTACAACATGAGTGATAATAATATTCATATAAATTTTAACTGAGAAGTACACTATACAAAGAAAACATCCAGACCCGAGAATAATAACAATCATTTATCTTTCGGCGGGAATCGAACCCGCCATTTTCTGCATCTCAGACGAGCCTTCGCCTACTGCGGTCGTTGAACTAATAATTAATACACAAGAACAACTTCTAATGTTTTCCGTGGATAGGATACACGTCACTTGACCAAAAATTTTTAGTTAAGATCATCCAAAAATCTTTAGTTACATAGTTAATCTAAACAATTATGAATAAAACATAGGCTAGATCTAGGTATATAAATAAAAATCAATGTTTGTATGTTTGTCTTCTATGCATTCAAAAACCATTGACCAGATTGTGTAAAGTATACACGCAAGCGAAGTCACG
Organism: Horisme vitalbata; assembly: GCA_951804965.1. Lineage (NCBI taxonomy): Eukaryota > Metazoa > Arthropoda > Insecta > Lepidoptera > Geometridae > Horisme > Horisme vitalbata. Next base: position 12,023,900 of record OX638088.1, on the reverse strand, counting down.
AGGCAATCAGCTAGTTCATAATGAAAATAATAATTAAAAGTTCCATAACTTCAAAATTCAACTAATTCTAATGTACACTTCAAACGCTGTAATCACAAGTTTTGTGCGACTGCACGTGTTAAAAATCGCTATGGTTTAATCTATTTGCCTTTGACTGTACCTACCTGAAATCCAGACCCTTCCTCTAGTATAACCGCTAAAATGAATCTCACTTGGTGTTAAATGAGTCCATTGGGAGTTGAATTAAAAAGATTTTCCTCGCTTTATTTGAACGTAATGTTTTGTTTCAGTGAAATATGTGCAGTAGTGTACTGTGCAGGTTGGTACTTGAATTAATTTATTTGTTGAGTCAATACGTTAAACAGTTGGCAAATTCATACGTCTATACGTAATAATAAATAAATTGCAGAGTGCATTAAATTTTAACTCATAAAATTATCTTGAATCTTTATCTACGTAATTTCGATACTTTTAGGGATGTAACGGTATGTGAAAAAAAACATGACTGATAGTACTGATATTAGATTTTAAGATTTTCACATAGCTATAATTAGATTATTAAGTACTTAAGCTCCTAGATACAACACATCTGAACAACCTAATTCGAAAACCCGAGACTATTGAAATCGAAGACAACTTCAGACAAACTTTTACCACAACTTTTTCAATCATTCAAGAGTTGAGAACTATGTACAAGCTCAGTGACTTGCCATACCTGCCAGACTTGAATGAGTAAACGAAAGTATTTGAGCACTAAATTATTGAAAATTGAAAGTTAATTTGAATTTAAGGATCTAAATTACCATCGTCTTTTTTTCTTGGTCTAATTTACATTATGTCAAGATGTTTAGGACCGGTTTATTATTCAAATTACATTTGTTTGAATGATTGTAATTAAATTTTCGAGTTTATTTAATACATTTTTATACTTAACTAGCTGACCCGACAGACCCGACATTCAAAAAAGATATCGAAATGGAAAAAGCAATCAAAAAGGTTAATGGAGAGGATTAAGCAATCAATGAGGATATCAAAGTGGTAAATGCTATCATAGAGGATAACGATGTTAAAGAAGAAATCAAAAAGGAAACCGATGTGGGAGAAGCTATAAAAGGGAATATTGAAGTTAAAAAAGCAATCAAAGAGTATGTCGAAGTGGAAAAAGCAATCAAAGAGGATAAAACGACGACAACAACAACCCTTCCCTACCCTACCCTACCCATACCCTACCCCTAACCCTACCTCTACCCCTAACCCTACCTTTAAAAATAACGGGATAAAAATCCTAAGTCCGTCTCCTGGTTCTAAGCTACCTCAACACCAATTTTCAGCCAAATCGGTTCAGCCGGTCTTGAGTTACAGACCTCGCAAACACGACGCTTTGTCGTCGCGCTTAGTCGCGAACGTCTGTCATATCTTGCTGTCGCGATTGTCGCCGTGTGTGCGGAGCTTTGAACAAAATGTATGAAAATTGTCCCCCGCTGCTTGTCGTAGCGTCTAATCGCTTACGTTTGTCGTCCAATGTGCGCAGGCTGTTATAAATAGTGTAACTAACACGACTTTCTTTTATATATATAGATTTACATGTTATCTGATATGTAAAATGTGTATGATATATAAAATGTTGGTTTAAAACATCATGACTTCTTAAAATAAGTCGATGCAAGCAGATATTTAAAATTAACCAGTTTTCTACGCAACAAAATATTTCTCTTCCTGGCTATGGTGGCACCACCCACATGGTGAAGGCGCCAGCTTTCCTACAATTTTTCTTCCACTTTGTTTTAATTTCTACGTCTACATCGGAACCGTTACATGTCACCATGTCTCTGCGCAACACCCCTGTCTAAGTAAGCTTAGTTCTCCCACTAGATCCCTCTTGGACAGTTCTTGTACCTGGTTGCCAACGTAGACACAATTTTCGTGTCAACATGGCCCAGAAAAATATAATGACTACTAAATAAGTCACAGAAGACCAGAAGGCCGAAGGCAGCACCTGGCTCAAACTAGGATCGAGGCGTGTAGCATGATCAAAAAAAGTCTACACAGCAGTTGGTTGAAAACATGGCTGATAATGATCATGATGATGATAAAATAATTTATTTTCAAGAAAAATACATGAAGCTTCAAACGGGTCAGCTATTTTACGAAAGAAAAGCCTCTTCTTTCAAATGGCCTAAAGTCTTAACAACCCCGACTCAGCCATACAAAAGCAGAGCTTAGATTACCATCACAAATACCCCGGAAAATGTAAACACCCAAATTGTTTACAGAAATGGTTGACAATTATAATTTTTAGAACAATAAAACGGATTTTATATCAACGTCGCCAACAACTGGTACCATTTAAACAAGCAACAGCATGAATAATTCATTAAATGTTAATACCTCCGTGTTCTCATATGAATTTATATTTGAAAGGAAATGGTTTTTTATTTATCCGGCCGCCGTTATATGACGACAGCCATGTTTGATGAAGCCCAATTTACACGAAGAGAATTGTCTTTATAATGCTAAAAAGAGAAATTTTCTAAAATATGAATGCCTTGCCAAGAACTAGCCCACTTTTTTTAACCTTTATCGTCCCACTGCCGATACTGGCCCATATCCAGGTATCAGTCTCCAACTAGAGGACTCCTATAGGCTGATGATGATAACGATTATACCCACCTTGGAAAAGTCATCGAAATAATTATATCATCTAGCCTTTTAGTTTTGTAAGTTTTCAATTATTATAACATAAAGTCATAAATATTTTATGACATAAACGAGATTATCGCATTGATATTCTCTGCATAAATAGTGCGAGAAACTTTGTGTTTGTAAATATATTTAGTGCAGTAAATCTTGAGTCAGAGTAGTTACGCAGCAACTCAAGGGGGAAAAACCAGCCAAGTGCGGGTCGGACTTGCGCACGAAGGGTTCCATACCATTCATTACCTATATAATGTATGGGAGCCCCCTTTAATTTGTTTTATTTTAATTATTTTTTTAAGTGATTGTACAACTAAATAATCTGTGAATATTTCAAGCATCTGTTGCCGTTATGAATATTGAGCAAAAAACGGCAAAAATCACATATGTTTCATGGGAGCCCCCCTTAAATATTTATTTTATTCAGTTTTTAGTATTTTTTTTTTATAGCGGTAACAGAAATACGTCAAATTTCAATTGTCTTGATATCACGGTTCATGAAATAGAGCCTGGTGACAGATAGACCGACGGACAGTGGAGTTTTAGTGCCCCTTCGGTACCCCCTAAAAAAGAGGATCAAAAGTCAAATTTGATTTAATGCTTGAAATAAATATCATAGTTTGTTAGTTATATAAGGAACCAAAGAAGAAGTTTGCAATAATCACCACAATTGGTAGGTGAGTTGAAAATGGCAGAATAGAGTAAATAGGTTGATGCAGCTATCCATTGCATTGCAGCTACCCAGTTGAAATCCCAGTGCCCTCATAGACTTAATAAATAAATGCTGGACATTATCACATAGCATCAAGTAGTCCCAAACTAAATAGAGATTGAATTATGGGAAGTACATGACTGATAACTACTTTATTATTTTTTTGTAAATAAATACACATAATACATAGAAAGACCCGAGACAAATATTTGCAGAAGATGCCAACATTTGCCTCGCGGCAGGTATCGAACCCGCTTAGAAAACATCAGTAATTTAGTTCGTCTAGTCCAAACATAGATTTCCCAAGCAAGCGACGAAGATGTAAGGCGTAGACATCCTACGTCGTAGAGTTTTTACTCTACGGCGTAGGCTGATGCTACGACACTACGGTTGTAGACTAAAGTTAGGCAATTGATACCCCAAGCGTCATACAATAATACATTATACATAATACATCATACCTTTACTGTTTTGGAACACTAACCTAGCACATAATACCTTTCAAACTTTTTAGTTCGAGGGCATGCCGGTTTCCTCACGATGTTTTCCTTCACCGTTTCGAGCTCGTGGTAATGCGCACATATTTTTTTATTTTTTTTGGAAATAAAAAGCGTGGAATGCTAGCTGCTTGCAAAAAGTGGGCATGTATCGAGCGTAATGTTTGGACTTGCCTCTCACTACCCCCATTAAAGTATCCTCAATAGATTTGCGTACTGAGCAATATCTGAAGATATCCATAATGGGAAAAAAGTCGTGAAGATGTTTGTTTTGTTATTTTTTGTTTTCTTTACTGTTTTTGTTTAAATCTCGCCTCTTTAATCTTCTTACCAATTATAATATTAGTATAGTAAACAGTGACAATTACCTAACTATTAATACACAGTATCAGTACAGAATCTAAACTATTAAATGAAAGAAAACGTTTATTGAGCAGTCAAAAACAGTTTCATTTTTTACAATATTTTTTTTGAACGCTTGAAGTTGTAACAAATACATACCTCTCCTGTTTTAAAGTGGTAAGCGTTACCTATATACAAAGTATTACATCATAAGTCATACATTTTTGGAACGTGCCTTATGATTCAGTGCCCTGTGTCAACTTGAAGAATGAAGGTGATAAGCATCATGTGTCTGTAACTTCACCAGCACCCACATCCTTCAAACTGGTACAGAGCAATGCTGTTTCACGGCAGAAACAGACATGGTGGTAGAACTTTCTCAGACGAGCTATTCACAAAGACTACTAATATTAAAATCATCTGAAATTAATGCAATACTAAAAAATAAACTCTAATAGGGAATATAATACTGAAACGAATTTTAATAATGTCGTACCAGTAAAACTCATATGAGTAAACACTCCTTTATTCATGTTACAAAATAATGAGCTAGAAGATGGCTTTAAAAAAATAAAGAATATTTTAAAGAAAGAATATTTCATGTCGTTCATTTTTTTAATAGAAAATAAACGTTGTTTAATTCGACTATACAGGTCAAACCTCCATCTCGCTCGCACTATTCAACATTTTTGAATATATAAAATTACTGAATGCAGTTATGCATAAAAGCAAACCTTCACGGCCTAGAAAATAACAATACAGAGGTTCAGCAATAATATTATTTTGATTCTATCACGTTTTCTTACCAAAAATTTATACCAATGTGATCAATTTTGGTAGGAAAACGTGTTGGGTTCAACATGATATTCTTGCTGAACATTTGTATTGGCATTTTCTAGGCCGTGAAGGTTTGCTATTTTGCATAACTACATTCAGTGATTTTATATCTTCAAAAATGTTGAATAGGGCGAGCGAGAGGGAGGTTTCACATGTATCGTCGCCTTAAAGAAAGTTGTGGAAATCTTCTGTATTTAATTTATTTAAAAGTTTATATATTTATTATTATTATTTAAGAGCCTAGCTCTTGTCGATGTAGTGAAACAATATTTCATAGCTGTCTCTTTTACTTTCTTAAACGATATAACGGTGATTTTAAAAGAGTATGAATGAAAATATTTTAAAAGAGTATGAAAACAATCATCGCTGACCACGTAGCTCCCCGTTATCTTCAAGTCCACACTCAGCCGCACCCTCGACTATAAAGCATTTCTTACCAATTATTCTTTGCCTCCGGTCATAAACTAACAACTGCAACTTTTCGTTTGCTCCCTCGCCCTCATATATCAAAATTCCTTAACCAAAATATAAGTTTTCTTTTTATAATCTTTTCCATTTCTCTGCCGCCAATAGATCACGCGACATTCTATGTGGATAGAATCGAACTAAGAGTAACAATACGTTATACGGCACGTACTCCTTGGCTAAACACCTATCCCACGCATTCTCGCCGCGCTCAACGCTCTCCTTAACTATAGTGCTTACTATTACCTAGATGCGGAAATTATGTCGGAATGCTTGAAGTTTGTTGTGACATCCCAGTATGATTATTTGAGTATGTTTGTGTTAATTATTTTGTATATTAATTATATTTATTTTATATATAATACAATAATAATATTATAAAGAGGAAAAAATTGTGTTTTGTGTGTGTGTGTGTGTGTGTGTCTGTGTCTCTGTGTGTATGTGTGTGTGTGCGTGTGTGTGTGTGTGTGCGTGTGTGTGTGTGTGTGTGTGTGTGTGTGTGTGTGTGTGTGTGTGTGTGTGTGTGTGTGTGTGTATGTGTGTGTGTGTATGTTTGCAATGAATAAACTCACAAATTACTGTGCCGTTTGCAAAAATTCTTTCACCATTTGAAAGCTACATTCACCTGGCGAAGCCGAGACGAGCCGCTAGTGGATAATATTTTACATATTATTAATTCCATATAATAATTTTTAAACATTGCCAGAGCAAGTGGTAATTTTTACAGCCTGCGCACATTGGACGACAAACGTAAGCGATTAGACGGTAGCAACAAGCTGCGGGGGACAATTTTCCTACATTTTGTTCAAAGCTCCGCACACACGGCGACAATCGCGACAGCAAGATATGACAGACGCTCGCGACTAAGCGCGACGACAAAGCGTCGTGTTTGCGAGGTCTGTTAAATATTGGCAAGCAAGCAGTAAATTAATACAATTTTTGACAAACACCAACACACAAATCCTCGAACGAAATGTAGATAGTCTCGTGCACATTACCGCACCCGCTCCGCACTAATTACGACTTTATTAAACTAGAGATGGTTTATTTTTAGAGTTCTATACTCAAAAGGAAGAATGAAAACCGTATAGGATCACTTCGTTGTCTGTCTGTCTGTTTGTCAAAACCCTTTTTCCAGGAACTCGTGGAGGTACCAAGTTGAAATTAAAATCAAATACTCAGGTCTCTAATTTGATGGAGTGGTGAAAAAATCAAACTTCTAAATAAACGCAATCGGCAATACTGCTGTTTACATCGCATAGCTTGACACTTTTAAGGGAACCAAAACCTATAAGGTACTCCCGTTGACCAAGAACCATGAAATCTAGCAAGAAGCGATTCTTTATAATTCAATATTCAAAAATTCATTTATTCAGTAGGAACTGTACAGTATACTTTGAAACGTCTTTTTTTTTTAATTTACCACCAATTCGTAACGCGACCAAACAGAGAAGAATTGGCAAGAAACTCTGCTTGGCTTATATTTTTTTAACGTCATTGTTCATATAACTATTACATTTTTTTTGATGGAATTGGAGGCAGTTTCATCCCAAGCTTTTTTGTCATCTAAATAATCAGATATTTTATAATAAGCTTTATTACAGAGATTACATTTAACAATATTTTTGAATTTATTTACAGATAGATTAATCACGTCATTTGGTATTTTGTTAAAAAATCGTACACACATCCCTTTAAAAGATTGACTAACTTTATGGAGCATTACAGTAAGAACAGCTAGTTTATCATTATTTCTAGTGTTAACATTATGATAGTCGCAATTTTTCTTGAACATGTTAATATGTTTTCGGACATACATTAAGTTTTCATATATATATTGGCACGGCACTGTCATAACATTTATTTCTTTAAACTTAGTTCTAAGTGATTCTCTGGGGCCCATATTATAAATTGTACAAACAGCCCTCTGAATACAAATCTCATACAAATGAAAGAAAAAAATCCGAATTTCGTAAATTTGTATGGAACCCTCATTACGCGAGTCCAACTCGCACTTGGCCGGTTTTGCAAATTCGTTTGGAAAAAGGTCCTTCATATTGAGTCATTGTAAGCCCTGATTTGTGCCGCATACTTCTTATTACTTTAAGGTCTGAATAGTTTTTTTCTGTTGACATAAATCGTTCGCCCTATGGGAATGGGAAGCGTTCCGGAAACGCTCGACAGAAGGCTCTCACGCTCCGAGTAATTTATGTATCCAGTATGCAATGCTGTGTGATAAAGTGCACGATAGTGTAAATAGATGTAAATGTCATGAGTTGAGATTGATGGCTGTTATCGCGCCGTAACGTGACAGAGGGAGGAATTGAAGATCTCGAGAAATGGGATGTTGAATGGAGGAAATTTCTTGTGGTGGATTTACAACCGTGGTCTGAACTGACCCTAAATAGGCTTGCCTCGTTGTAACTAATTGCAACGATAGATAGATAGATAGATAGATAGATGGATAGAAAACTCTTTATTGTACACCAAAAATTACAAAATTTAAATAAACAAACAAATCTATAGAACTAATCCGCGGTTATAAAATGGGCGGCCATATACATACATACTATATATGATAATAAACTAAATTACATTAATTTAATAATAAAATTATGCTATTTAAACTACTAGTTTAATACATAAATACAACTGAATATGTTAATACCTACTTAAACATGACCAGGGATATGAGAACGTATCAATTGAGCGATCTTGCGAAGTATATTCTGTGGGGCTCATTTTTAAAGATTTCCAGGGACTTAGCATGTCTCACAGGAACTGGCAAGTCATTCCAAAATCGGACAGCTGACACAGTAAAAGATTTGCTGAAGAATCTTGTTTTATAAATATCGATAGACATACATACATACGATAGTTAGTTAACTATTAATTATATTTTTGGAAAATAGCTCTACCGGCTTTAGGCAGAGATGCAATGTTCAAGTCCCGTCAATGCAAAAGTCTGTGTAGTGTAGGTGTGAGTATATTTGTTACCATTAAACTTCGAAACGGCCTAACGGATGGATGAAACTTGGAATATAATTAGTTTGTGAGCTGGATAGTTATATAAAATATAGGCTTCTTTTTATCTCGCTAGATAGCACGCGAGCGAAGCCGCGGGTGCAACCTAGTTTTCTTTAAACCTTTACCTTCATTGCATTTCATACATGGTCAAATGAGACTGATAAACATACATACATACATACATACTTAACATACCCAGACCGAGAACATATCCAATAATAAAACACAAATGTTTGTCCTGGGTGAAAATGGAACCTACGACTTGCAGCTCTGACGTCACAGCTACTATCGACTGAGCTGTAATGGCAGTCAATTGATAAACGTCAAATAATAAAGAAGTTAACAAAGAATGGACGGACAAGTAACAGAAATTGAACTTCATTATTTTTTATTCAATGGAATCTGGGTTCAATATCTCCACAATCTCCCCAAAATCACGTATATTGTTTATAATATAATATGAGACATTGTTGTACAATATATATTAGTCCAGAGGTTAATGAGAAAGTATAAAAACATTGATGACTTTGGTGAGTCGAGTGATTTTGAGCGAAAGGCTTCAGAACAAAGGCTTCCGCTAAATATTTTAAAATGTTTTTATTATGTACGCTACAATAACGATAAAAACATGCAGACAGAACGCATATTCATTAAATTAATAAATGTATTTATGTTAGTGGAATGAGTATTTCACAAAAGCTCTATATACCTATCTATTTTGTGTTGTGGAATGTATTTCATAAATAACCTTTTTTTTGCAATAAAATTCAATAATATTTGTTTTATAAATAAAATCATTTATTTATTGAATAAATATTTCACCAAACGCTCAAAAAGCTCGTACCAACGAGAGTTAAAGCCAACCGAGATTTAGTCCAACATCTGAAAACTGTTTTGAAGCGAGTTGATTATTTTCCAGTTTATTTGTAGCGCCGCGGTTTTCCATCTCAAAGTTTGTAATCACCGGACCTTGTTCAAAATTAAAATATCTATTTTGCTTTAATAGTAGCAAAATTTCACAAACTAACCACGCCAGTCCTGACCTTTGTTCATAATGAAAATTTTCAATGATTATAACCAAAAAATTTCCGCTTTCTATTATAAATAGAATGGTTTAATCTCATAATGTACCTACTCCTTATCAAAAGCAACAAATTTATTTTCAGAAAACATTTTCATAACAACATCGCGTAAACAAAATTTTGCCCGAAACATAAATTTTGCGAGCCTTATTCCTGAAAATACTCCCTGTAGGTAACACACAAGTTTTATATCGATTTTATAACGAAAACATGAAAGCATCCTTCGAGGCAGAAGTCACAGTACGGAGCAGAGTCGTACTCAGGCGTCAACCAAGTAAACCTTAGACAGAAAACATCTTTCTTCAACTTCCTTTCACTTTTCCTCAATGATTTGAATAAGTTTCGCTAGAAATCCTCGGTGAAAAGTCCGCTGATACTAGTTCAACTATCGTTAAAATACTGTTACTGTCGAGTACTACCTACTACTAAAGTAAAATTAAGACTATACAGCCGAACAAACAGAGATCGAGCCGAACGAATAGATAGAAATATAATAGATAGACCAGCGGACCTGCGCGCAAAGAACGTTTGCAAGATTTCTTTTTCATCTCTCAAAGTCCATAGACGTAGAAATGCATTTATGTAATAAATTAGAAAATATTCCATTGCTCTATTAAATTATATTAGTATTTTTTGCGTGAACCTCGAAGTAATTTGTAATTTTACAGCTAAAATGATACAAACTGCTTGAATAAAAATAAGCCCATTTTAGACCCTGACTCAGACCCTGGTAGGTATATCACCCTCGGGACAATAGATCTAACGTTTTCCCGCGATAAGTAGCTCATACAAGATATACTGATTTATAAGGGGTGAAAAATATTACCGCCGATATTGGAATCAGAGGTCGTAATGCTCAGCATGAATGAATTGAAAAATAAAAGTAGTAATGCATATATATGGTGTATTTTCTGCCTTCTAGGTTTTACAAAATAAATGATGTGGGATTTTTTTCTTTCGTTTTTTTTTATATTGGCGTCTATAAAGTTTTTACAATCGCTTGCAATCTTCTTCTTCTTCTTCGTGCGAGCTAGAGATCAACTTTGGTGTTAGAGCTTTTAGGACACCCGAAGGCCTCCAACTTGGCTTAACGAGAGAAAAAGCCGGACCAACATCTTATCGTGCCTTTTAAAGCACGGAATGATACTTTATCGCCACTAGCCAGCGGTTGCCGGTGCCATCCACCGGCATTTTGATGTATGCCTCTCCCCCGCGATTGTATGCTTGCGGACTCCGGTGCATACAGTCGTATTCCTTCGCATCACATGCACGTCGTCGCACTCTGCCCCAATATCCTCCAGCGCGCTCTTCAATACTTTTACTGCCTTTATAAATCCCTATTTATGCTCAGTTGTCAGTCTTTGAGCTTCGGAATTTATATGTTGGTACCATTAAATACATACAAATTTACTTTAGAAAATTTAAAATATTGTTCCCTGCCGTTCACCGATTTGCTCTGAGTTTTACTGTTATAACAAAAGTCTTACTGCTATTGAAGCAATCAACATACTTAGGGATGTGATTACAATGGAGTGAAGAGCATATTTTTCTCGCCGTAACACAGTTATCAATCAGCACAGAAGGTAAGTTCTCTAAACCACATACAGCCTGCGCTATTTTTACCCTTCGAAGCTTAACTTTACTTAAGTACCTAGCTTTTATAAATAGCACAATTATGTATTAAATAAATTTATCATATCTATCTTATGTTACTCGTATTACAATATCTCAAAAAAATACCAAAAATAGACGAACGCTTTATATAAGATCTCTTCATGTTCAATTTGTCAGATTTGGGCAAGTATTACGTATAACATATAATTTACCCCATGTTCACTATACATTATTACTTCCTCCAACACTGGCCAGTCGTTTAATCACTGTAACTGTGGCTAATGTGCCACATTATTTTGGAGGAAGAAAGGCAGTGGAAATATAGCTTGGACGTGTGCTAATACAAAATATTGCACTCATTTTAGACGAAGTGTTTTTCTGAAAAAAACACTTTTATTTATAATTGATATCTGAAGGTTTTATGTATATTTTAAGCATGCAAATCTTTTAGTTGAAAATTTATTTTTATCTATGCACGTTTAGATCTTCGAGCTACAATAGTTCAGATTTGCGTGCTTCTTGTACTGAATGCGGAATTACGCAAATAGGTGTTTTTATGAAGATTAACGTTAAGGAAATAGAGATAAACTTCAATGCTCTACTTTCAAAGTTATATAACCATGCATTTAAATTTTTTAGAGACTATAAGTGCGACATAATTGATTAAAATTAATATCGACGAAAAAAATATGATATATCGATTTTTTTTTACAAATAATTGAACTGCCAGGAAAAGATATGAAAACACAAAAATGTTGTTATAATACCCTACTGTAAGCACTTTATATAACATCGTATCTGCTAACTTGTTAGTATAAATTGCCCAGAGCTTCTGATTCAATCGGCAAAGCGTAAATCAATGTTTATGAAAACCTCGGAGATAGCGCCTCGGCCATGCCAAAGCCACGCCGGCCCGTTGTTCGTTTGAACATTAATTACGTCACAGGGAGCTGTCCCGTGAAATATGAACCTGCACCGATACCCCATTGCATTGATGCCTTTGAATTATTTATGAACATGGCATAATAGTAGCATAATCAAACAAGAATGTATTCAGAATATGAGGTAGCCTATGTTCAGTAGTTGATGGCAGGCTGCTGATGATGATTCTGAATGATTAGTCTTTTTTGCAATCTGAGATTTTAGTTAGGTACCACGGAACATTTTTTTCTATAATTTTTAATTTGGGAAGGTTTTTTTTATAAAACTAGCTTCCACCCGCGGCTTTCCTTGTGTGGTACCAGGATAAAAAGTAGCCTTATATGTTATTCCAGGTCTAGTACTACACTTGTGCAAAATTTCGCTCATTCCGTTCACTAGCTTTGGCGTGAGCGAAAGACAAACATTTCACATTTTACAAGCTTTCGCCTGTATAATATTAGTAGGATTCTATTATCAACCTCACGATTTCGTTCACGTAGAGGTTTTGCCTCTACACTCTTTCAAGTGCTGAATTTCAGCGAATGCACCATTTAATTTGGCTGTATCGCAAATTTCTCTCGGAGTAAGTAGGTCTATAAGAAATTTGGACAGTTGGCTACTAACAGCTTTGGATAGGTAAGTATAGTTTTGTACTATTTATTTCGTATATATGTAGGTTTCCGTGTAAAATTTCCATATTTAGGATCGGGAATCATTTTACGTGAAAGCACATACTAACAAATAGCGTATACACGCAAACGAAGTTGCGGGTGGGTCAGCTAGTATTTAAATATATTATATGAGTAATTAAAACAATGATCATAAACAATTTCATTTTAAATTGGGCAAGCAAGTAACGAGCTAAAATATCTGCAACAAAAGGTGAACCGAACTCGAATGAACAGAGCAATTCTCATGCATGAATATGTCCTGAGCTCCAATAAAATATGTTTACCCTGTGACCATTGTTAAGCAAAACCAAATGATGATTGGACTAAAATCGTTGTTTATAGTCGGGCTGTAGTTTGTGAAAATGGCAAAATATTGAATCGAGCGTCAGCACCGTATATCGATTTTTAAGGCTCATGCACACAGATCTAAAACAAAAACCCCTCCAGCCTGACAACTGCTAGCAATGGTCTGATATTATACATCTTATTAGGGAATCCTATGACAAGTTTGAAATGGAACCCATTACATCTGTGGATGTCTTAAAAAAACGCAACGATGACTTAGATGAGCAATCAATAAGTTTTCACCATGATGTTATAATACTGTCATAATATTTACCAGTGCGCGCTTTAAAAAATCTGTCCCTGAAAGTTCTCCCTAAAAAGGTGGTGTGTCTCGTTTTTAGGGTGACTTTACCGAACCGGTCAAACGAACCCTAATGATGCCGCCTTGTCCGTTCGTCTGTCACAGCTGATTATTTCACGAATTACATAAGCTACCGAATTGAAATTTGATGTAGATTTAAAATGCACTTACTGAATAAGATTGCCAGTAAAAAAATAAAAAAAAATATTTTCATTTTCATCCCCAAAAGGTCCAAAATAAGAAACGTCAAAATTTAAAACTGGTGCCGAGTGGTATATTATGTGAAAGGGGTCAATTAGCCCAGCTTAAAGCAGTTTTTTATTTTTTTAAGCGATGCTTTGTTTTCATTTTATGATCAAAATTGTCCAAAAATGACCATTCAAAATGAATGGTCATTTTTGGACAATTTTGATCATGAAATGAAAACCAAGCATCTTTAAAAAAAAATAAAAAACTGCTTTAAGCTATAGGGTTATGGAACCCTCCCCCCCCCCCCCCCCCCAATCTCCGAAGTTTGCAAAGCCAGAAATCTGAAACTAATATATGTTAAAGAAAAATCTATATTTTACATGAAAATGGAGGGGTTGAAAAATTAAAGGGTGCTAGGTTGTGTGGGGTATCAAATGAAAAGGCTTGATTTGAGCAGTATATAACATTTTTTATTTTATTTAGGATGAAAAAAGTCCAAAAAATGGCTAATCCGCGGTTATACAATAGGCAGCCTTATCGCTACAAGCTATCTCTTCCAGGCAACCATTGGATGGACTGGATTGTACAGAACGAGAGGGGAAGCGGTGTTACAATTTAATAAAATAAATAATTTTTACATTAAAGCCGGTTTTATTTTTCTATAGGACGTATACATTTTAATTACGAAGAAACCTAACTAATTAGTATCGCACGCCATTGACGTCACCCGCGGTCGGCGAGTCAACTCGCACTCAACCAGTCTTGTTTTTTTGTGTTACACTAAAGAGGAAGCAAGCCAACATCTTTTAGCGAGAAAACATTACACACAGCACTGACTATTTACTTGCCCTAGTCAGTGGAACAATATAATATTTTTTTGCTTTCACATGGTGTTAAAATTGCATATGGTTATAGGTATTTTACATGAAATAAAGTAATTATATGTTCGCCAGTCGTGACGACACTCGCAAGCCGACATGTGGATGACAAGTCGACATGACAATGACGTCCCTGTTATGTGTGGATGTACCTTTAATATAAATACGCTATGAAATGTTTTTCCAATCAAACTTTATTGACTTGTACCAGGAAAATACGACCGATAAAAAAAAGAATGTTTCATTAACCCTGCTGATACACGACGTAATTCCGCCCTATAAAGTAAAAAGTTGGGGAGTTATTCCTGATTAGCGACCCGACCCGGTTTCACACGGTTATCGTATCCATCCATAACTTATGATAATGTCTAAAGTTAGTACCTAAGTTATTGTTTCTATGTTATAGTTAAATCGTAAACTTTATTGTTGTAAAAAAATGTTTATACCTAGGAAAAAGCAAACTGGAGAGCCAATTGATTATTCTAAACAAGTGGTAAACAAAGGGATATAATGGGTCTAACTTCTATCTCTGGAACCCAAGTAAACCTCACCGACTCCTGGTACACACTGATGAATAGCAAACGGCGCTCTGGCGGCTGGCTGACAGAGGCATAGCGTAGCCTAACACTGGAAAATCGAAATCCCCTGGCTGCTGGTGGACATCAGTGTTGACGGCGTGATAAACTGTGCAATCCCCAACCGGCATGCCTAACGTGGGGATTATGGGCATATGCCTCTTCTTATAGGGGATATCTATGCTGCTATCTAGCAGTGGACTGAATAGGCTGATGTTGTTGTTTTTTGTTTTCTAAATTATTAATTAGGCACGCCAACAGTATACATAATGAGCTTCATACAAAACACTAATATTGATGGTAATATAGAATCTGTATATGCAATACACGTTGTTGTCGTATTCTTAACAAGGCCTTCTGAATATCTTCTACATTCGAGTTCGGCAGGCTGTAACAGATGATCTTTATAAATCTGTACTGATTAAATCAAGCCTACAGTTTCATTATCAAAGTATCCGTTGTTAAATCTCACCTAATAATTAACGGAGCCATCAAAAGAGGAAATCTTATGAGGATTACCGTTGCCTTACCGAACAGCTGAAGTAGGATAGCCAGTTCACTAAGGCCTAATTTTAATAGTTCGTCTTGGAGGCGCCGGCCAGCCATGGAGCTTGCGGTGTCCTCGTGGGTGCAACAAGTTTATTACTTTGTTTTGAAGTATACTTATGTGCCGTTCTGTGGAAATAAACAATATGAATATGAATAGTCAGTCTCCACAATCTGTTAATAAAATGGAATGTGTAATTTCATATATTTTTCGAATTTATTCAATTTGGTATACATGAACATCCAGTTAGAATTACTCTAATTTAAACAATACGTTTTAATTTCTATGAAATAATATTTTACTGCAAAACACATTATTGCAATTACAGACCTACTCAAATCATAATGACTTTTATAAAAAAAAAACAGAATTTAACCTCAACGACAACGACAAACGACAAATTTTATTTATAAAACTGTCAAAATACAATATTTGAGGACGTCGTAACCTCGAGTTTTATTCTAGAATATGGACCCAAGTATTCATTTTAATCAAAGCAATATTTATTTAGCTCTAATAGAAAGAAAACATTTTTTCTAAGTATTTTAAATCCACAGATTTTTGTGTGTAACGTTAAAGCAGATGATGTTGATGCATGGGGTACCTAGCCTAGCCTAACCTAGGTACTCTATCTAGTGACTACCTCCTATGCAAAATATGTTAACTATGCACTATTCACGATAAGTAGAAACATTGCTAAGATCCGTATTCAAACATGATACAAATCTCAGCTCAGATACTCAGAAATAAAATATTACCTCTTGATCATGGTTTATTCTTTAATGAATAGGTGCAGGTGCGCCCTTACTACGGGTGACCGGTGCCTGCAGCTCAGTTGTGTTTTAAACATTCAAAGCGTTATAAACTAGCATGTTGACTGCGGGCCTCATACATGTCGCTACGCGCCATACCCGAGGAGAGAATGATATGAGAAAATGAAATAACCAGATTAACCTAGCGATTCTGTGTTCAGTTCAGCGCCTGATATCGGCTCAAACAAGTCCCGCAACTCTCCAGGAGCAGAGATTAACGGAATAGAGTTGGGCGGGATTAAGGAGAGGATCACGGCAGTATCGGAACTTTGAACTTTAACACGTGGTGCTACGGCTCACGTTCAAGTTTCGAAGTTTGCCTTAGGCGGTGTTGGCTAAGAACATAGTCTTAGAAAGGTATTGGTACCTAGTTTTGTTTGGTAAAAAATCAAAGTTTAGTTTATGATGAAAAGTTTTCCTGAGTGTAGTAAAATTGTAGTTGCCAGGTATTTTACTCATTTGTCCTACTAATCTTATAATGTAGAAAGTTTGTGAGCAAAATGGGAACATTTTATGTGTGTTTGTTCCTCCTTCACATTAAAATTACTGAACGGATGGAGCTAAAATGATGAACATAATGTATTTATTCAGTATATTCAGTAGTTTTAGCGTAAAAAAGTCTTTCAGTTTCGAAGTTAGCTTTTAAAGTTGTGTTTAGGCTGAAGATTCATTATTAATTCATACGTATCTCAGCGTTTTTCATAATTCCATCCCATAAGGGATGAAAAGGGGGATGAATGGGTATATTTGTCAAAATCCTCATAAACGCGAGCGAAGCCGCGGGTAGCAGGTATCTTCAAAATTCGTAAAGTCCTTATACAAATTTGATTGACCTTGAAGAGCAGATTTACTCCTTTTTGGGATATCATACGAATTCAAACTCACCTTGTATAATGTTTTTTGTACCTTTAAACTTAGAAAACATCCGGAGCCACGACAATTATTTGCAAATCATACAAACATTTGTCTCGCGGCGGGAATTGATAATTCTGAAATGATAATGATCATCATGATGATGAATCTTCTGTGTCTAAGGAGGCCTTCACCCACTGCGCCACAAAGGCCGTCAAAAGACACATTAGAACCAAAATATTTTCTTTGTTTAAAGCCAGCTAGAAAACTAAAGCCTATATCAAAATATCATCATAAAAACTAAATAGCATTAACTTTGTTCAGGCCCAGAGCACTTACAAAGGCGAGCAAAGCTTTCTCCAGCCATTCTAGCTACTAACATAATAAAATCTCTACTATCATGGTAAGTGGAACGTACTGGGCTTTTTGCCGCAAAATGTAATGGGTATTGCGTTATGTTTTTCAATCTCGGAATAAGTTAATTTCGAACATCAAAAGTTTTCATTAAGATAAGTTTTGTTCGAATGTGAAATAAAACAAAAATAATAATAAAATAAAATGATAATAGTTATTTGCAATAACAGTTAACTAAACTAATCACAATATAGTATAGCATAGCCTCTATATGAGATTGAAAAATGTATGAAAATACGCGTACTATTTTCAAATAAACATAATAGTGAAAATCAAGTTTAAAAAGATTTTAAGGTTCACAAAAAAATTAAGTCTATATTATTAAGTAAATAGTAATATCCTATAATTATGTATTTGTGGTAGAAGTTCCAACAAAACTGTTTAAATTACGTTCGACTCTATATTTTAAAGAGAGCTCATTCATCTCATTCAAGTGCTTAAAAAAAACTTTACTTTCCACAAATTAATTTTTCCCCAATATTTCACGAGTATCGAGTTTCTTTTTAAATGATACTCGTTGGGCCTTTACTCAAAGCCAAACAATTTTCACGTACTAGATCTAGTTTGACCACGAGGACAAAATTACCTAGTTGACAAGCCGCACGCGTACGCTGACGAAATAGCCAACGGGGGTGAGAAAACGACCAACGGGGGTGATAGTGTAGGCATATTGCATGCTATTCTCTCGTGAGTACATTCGTATGGATGATATTCTGATATTCTCGGCGCATGGTCGCAGTTGATTCGAACACATTTCAAAATCGATTGTGTAACTACGATACAGATGGCTTGGACCAAGCTTAATGATGTCAAAACTCCACAATAAGGAAAAACAGGAACCGTGCCTGCAAAAACATATTTTAAAACTTGTTTTCCCAAGGAGGAAGGAAAGTTTTCGTTTACACAAACACCTAATTTACCAATAAGTGTTTCGGAAAGAAAGTTGGAAATGTTTGCCATTTTATATCTGAGCAAAAGTTCCCGGAGCATTTTCATTAGGTGAAGTTGTAAAACGTATATAAATTTTAATGATTTCAACAACTTTAGGGAGTAATGAGTTTTCGGATCGGTTCCGTGCCCCCTCGTAGGCTCATGAACGATGTGAAAACTCGACGAAGTTTGGAGTGACGAATTACCCAAACCCATAAAATATTGGGTGATATAATGAGTTGCTAAAAAATAATCTCGTTTCACCTGATAATGATAATAATAAAACTTTATTTAATTGAACTCATTATATTCATGAAATTCATTCATTTCAAAACTTTATCTTGAACGATAATTTTCTCCTAATTAATAGCTGTAATGACTATATTTATCCAGCCGGGCAAAGGTTAATAAACTTGATATTGATATAATAATAAGTCTTTAACATACAAACAAAAGTATATCCACCTTTTTACCCACTTAAAGTAGATTCAACCCCATAAATCCAATAAAAATAGATTTTTATGACAATGCCAGTCATACGCAAAGTATGTAAAACAAACAGTTCAACAGAACGGAAACAATAAAACATTTTCCGTATTTCTAAACGGGCCACTGTATTTGTTGTACCGCAAAAAATATATCACTGCAGCCCTCTGAGCGGCGCTTGGCTTCAGAAACCAGAGCTATATAACATTTCATTAGTGGTCAGCCGAGACGTTCCGGTTACACAGACAATAAATTTTCATTTTTGCGAGAGGACAAGTGAAAGAAAGAGATAAATAGTGGAAGCATAGTAAAAAAAACTATAAAGGGCATAAGCCTTTAATGTTATGGCTTATAGGTTTATTACATACAAATTATATAGGTCTAAAAGGCTGTAAGGTTGTAAGCATATACAAAAAAATTATTGATTTGGAAAATGCTAAACACACATGTAGCCCCATACTAAGCAGAGTTTGTACTATAGGAACAACATGGCATGTCTACTACATAGATATATTATATTTGAAAAAAAAAATTCAGATCGTACACCTCATTCACATTCCTCCATCGTATCCATCCATAACTTATGATAATGTTTAATGTTAGTACCTAAGTTATTGTTTCTATGTTATAGTTAAATCGTAAACTTTATTGTTGTAAAAAAATGTTTATTCCTAGGAAAAAGCAAACTGGAGAGCCAATTGATTATTCTAAACAAGTGGTAAACAAAGGGATATAATGGGTCTAACTTCTATCTCTGGAACCCAAGTAAACCTCACCGACTCCTGGTACACACTGCTGAATAACAAACGGAGCTCAAGCGGCTGGCTGATAGAGCCATAGCGTAGCCTAACACTGGAAAATCGAAATCCCCTGGCTGCTGGCGGACATCAGTGTTGATGGCCTGATAAACTGTGCAATCCCCAACCGGCATGCCCAACGGGGGGATTATGGGCATATGCCTCTTCTTATAGGGGATATCTATGCTCAGCAGTGGACTGAATAGGCTGATGTTGTTGTTTTTTGCTATCTAAATTATTAATTAGGCACGCCAACAGTACACATAATGAGCTTCATACAAAACACTAATATTGATGGTAATATAGAATCTGTGTATTGTTATGCAATACACGTTATTGTCGTATTCTTAACAGTGCCTTCTGAATATCTTCTACATTCGGGTTCGGCAGGCTGTAACAGATGATCTTTATAAATCTGTACTGATTAAATCAAGCCTACAGTTTCATTATCAAAGTATCCGTTGTTAAATCTCACCTAATAATTAACGGAGCCATCAAAAGAGGAAATCTTATGAGGATTACCGTTGCCTTACCGAACAGCTGAAGTAGGATAGCCAGTTCACTAAGGCCTAATTTTAATAGTTCGTCTTGGAGGCGCCGGCCAGCCATGGAGCTTGAGGTGTCCTCGTGGGTGCAACAAGTTGATTACTTTGTATTGAAGTATACTTATGTGTTCTGTGGAAATAAACAATATGAATATGAATAGTCAGTCCCCACAATCTGTTAATAAAATGGAATGTGCAATTTCATATATTTTTCGAATTTATTCAATGTGGTATACATGAACCTCCAGTTAGAATAACTCTTATTTAAACAATACGTTTTAATTTCTATGAAATAATATTTTACTGCAAATCACATTATTGCAATTACAGACCTACTCAAATCATAATGACTTTTATAAAAAAAAAACAGAATTTAACCTCAACGACAACGACAAACGACAAATTTTATTTATAAAACTGTCAAAATACAATATTTGAGGACGTCGTAACCTCGAGTTTTATTCTAGAATATGGACCCAAGTATTCATTTTAATCAAAGCAATATTTATTTAGCTCTAATAGAAAGAAAACATTTTTTCTAAGTATTTTAAATCCACAGATTTTTGTGTGTAACGTTAAAGCAGATGATGTTGATGCATGGGGTACCTAGCCTAGCCTAACCTAGGTACTCTATCTAGTGACTACCTCCTATGCAAAATATGTTAACTATGCACGATTCACGATAAGTAGAAACATTGCTAAGATCCGTATTCAAACATGATACAAATCTCAGCTCAGATACTCAGAAATAAAATATTACCTCTTGATCATGGTTTATTCTTTAATGAATAGGTGCAGGTGCGCCCTTACTACGGGTGACCGGTGCCTGCAGCTCAGTTGTGTTTTAAACATTCAAAGCGTTATAAACTAGCATGTTGACTGCGGGCCTCATACATGTCGCTACGCGCCATACCCGAGGAGAGAATGATATGAGAAAATGAAATAACCAGATTAACCTAGCGATTCTGTGTTCAGTTCAGCGCCTGATATCGGCTCAAACAAGTCCCGCAACTCTCCAGGAGCAGAGATTAACGGAATAGAGTTGGGCGGGATTAAGGAGAGGATCACGGCAGTATCGGAACTTTGAACTTTAACACGTGGTGCTACGGCTCACGTTCAAGTTTCGAAGTTTGCCTTAGGCGGTGTTGGCTAAGAACATAGTCTTAGAAAGGTATTGGTACCTAGTTTTGTTTGGTAAAAAATCAAAGTTTAGTTTATGATGAAAAGTTTTCCTGAGTGTAGTAAAATTGTAGTTGCCAGGTATTTTACTCATTTGTCCTACTAATCTTATAATGTAGAAAGTTTGTGAGCAAAATGGGAACATTTTATGTGTGTTTGTTCCTCCTTCACATTAAAATTACTGAACGGATGGAGCTAAAATGATGAACATAATGTATTTATTCAGTATATTCAGTAGTTTTAGCGTAAAAAAGTCTTTCAGTTTCGAAGTTAGCTTTTAAAGTTGTGTTTAGGCTGAAGATTCATTATTAATTCATACGTATCTCAGCGTTTTTCATAATTCCATCCCATAAGGGATGAAAAGGGGGATGAATGGGTATATTTGTCAAAATCCTCATAAACGCGAGCGAAGCCGCGGGTAGCAGGTATCTTCAAAATTCGTAAAGTCCTTATACAAATTTGATTGACCTTGAAGAGCAGATTTACTCCTTTTTGGGATATCATACGAATTCAAACTCACCTTGTATAATGTTTTTTGTACCTTTAAACTTAGAAAACATCCGGAGCCACGACAATTATTTGCAAATCATACAAACATTTGTCTCGCGGCGGGAATTGATAATTCTGAAATGATAATGATCATCATGATGATGAATCTTCTGTGTCTAAGGAGGCCTTCACCCACTGCGCCACAAAGGCCGTCAAAAGACACATTAGAACCAAAATATTTTCTTTGTTTAAAGCCAGCTAGAAAACTAAAGCCTATATCAAAATATCATCATAAAAACTAAATAGCATTAACTTTGTTCAGGCCCAGAGCACTTACAAAGGCGAGCAAAGCTTTCTCCAGCCATTCTAGCTACTAACATAATAAAATCTCTACTATCATGGTAAGTGGAACGTACTGGGCTTTTTGCCGCAAAATGTAATGGGTATTGCGTTATGTTTTTCAATCTCGGAATAAGTTAATTTCGAACATCAAAAGTTTTCATTAAGATAAGTTTTGTTCGAATGTGAAATAAAACAAAAATAATAATAAAATAAAATGATAATAGTTATTTGCAATAACAGTTAACTAAACTAATCACAATATAGTATAGCATAGCCTCTATATGAGATTGAAAAATGTATGAAAATACGCGTACTATTTTCAAATAAACATAATAGTGAAAATCAAGTTTAAAAAGATTTTAAGGTTCACAAAAAAATTAAGTCTATATTATTAAGTAAATAGTAATATCCTATAATTATGTATTTGTGGTAGAAGTTCCAACAAAACTGTTTAAATTACGTTCGACTCTATATTTTAAAGAGAGCTCATTCATCTCATTCAAGTGCTTAAAAAAAACTTTACTTTCCACAAATTAATTTTTCCCCAATATTTCACAAGTATCGAGTTTCTTTTTAAATGATACTCGTTGGGCCTTTACTCAAAGCCAAACAATTTTCACGTACTAGATCTAGTTTGACCACGAGGACAAAATTACCTAGTTGACAAGCCGCACGCGTACGCTGACGAAATAGCCAACGGGGGTGAGAAAACGACCAACGGGGGTGATAGTGTAGGCATATTGCATGCTATTCTCTCGTGAGTACATTCGTATGGATGATATTCTGGTATTCTCGGCGCATGGTCGCAGTTGATTCGAACACATTTCAAAATCGATTGTGTAACTACGATACAGATGGCTTGGACCAAGCTTAATGATGTCAAAACTCCACAATAAGGAAAAACAGGAACCGTGCCTGCAAAAACATATTTTAAAACTTGTTTTCCCAAGGAGGAAGGAAAGTTTTCGTTTACACAAACACCTAATTTACCAATAAGTGTTTCGGAAAGAAAGTTGGAAATTTTTGCCATTTTATATCTGAGCAAAAGTTCCCGGAGCATTTTCATTAGGTGAAGTTGTAAAACGTATATAAATTTTAATGATTTCAACAACTTTAGGGAGTAATGAGTTTTCGGATCGGTTCCGTGCCCCCTCGTAGGCTCATGAACGATGTGAAAACTCGACGAAGTTTGGAGTGACGAATTACCCAAACCCATAAAATATTGGGTGATATAATGAGTTGCTAAAAAATAATCTCGTTTCACCTGATAATGATAATAATAAAACTTTATTTAATTGAACTCATTATATTTATGAAATTCATTCATTTCAAAACTTTATCTTGAACGATAATTTTCTCCTAATTAATAGCTGTAATGACTATATTTATCCAGCCGGGCAAAGGTTAATAAACTTGATATTGATATAATAATAAGTCTTTAACATACAAACAAAAGTATATCCACCTTTTTACCCACTTAAAGTAGATTCAACCCCATAAATCCAATAAAAATAGATTTTTATGACAATGCCAGTCATACGCAAAGTATGTAAAACAAACAGTTCAACAGAACGGAAACAATAAAACATTTTCCGTATTTCTAAACGGGCCACTGTATTTGTTGTACCGCAAAAAATATATCACTGCAGCCCTCTGAGCGGCGCTTGGCTTCAGAAACCAGAGCTATATAACATTTCATTAGTGGTCAGCCGAGACGTTCCGGTTACACAGACAATAAATTTTCATTTTTGCGAGAGGACAAGTGAAAGAAAGAGATAAATAGTGGAAGCATAGTAAAAAAAACTATAAAGGGCATAAGCCTTTAATGTTATGGCTTATAGGTTTATTAATTATTACATACAAATTATATAGGTCTAAAAGGCTGTAAGGTTGTAAGCATATACAAAAAAATTATTGATTTGGAAAATGCTAAACACACATGTAGCCCCATACTAAGCAGAGTTTGTACTATAGGAACAACATGGCATGTCTACTACATAGATATATTATATTTGAAAAAAAAAATTCAGATCGTACACCTCATTCACATTCCTCATACACATTCGGAATTGAGCTGTGTAATGAATAACCCCAGTAAAAAACTTAGAACCTCAGTAACTGAAAAAAACGCAGGGCTGATGTTATCAGTATCACCGTAAATATCCTAAATACTTTTATCTGCTATATGATATGACTTGTTTTTTACTTACTATTCGAATGTTTATTGACCCACTACAAAATTTTCTTTATTTAGGCAAAACTGCCTCAGGGTCGCATAACTATTCGCGGTACACGACCGATTGTGATCGAAAATTTCATTCGGAAGAATTCAGTATTGAGTACCATGACGTTTGTGTTCTTTCATTTTAATCAATTAGATACAAAATTCTTGTAAAAATATGTAATCACGGTACCTATGTAATTAATATTCCAATAAACGGCTTCAAATAATTAAATTCATAATAATTAAACCTGACGAAGATTCTGATATTTTAAATTAGTGTCTATCTATAATTCCCTCCCTTTTTCGATTTTCCTTCGGCGAGGTAACGGTGTGATTGCGACTTGAAATTAGTTATATAGGTACTATGTAGTTGTTAATAGTAAGTTAGATAATTAGATATGTACGTAGTTGCACAGTAAATACTTGACTTTTAACTTTCAGCGTATTTTCCTCCTCTCCAATTTACAGTGTCTTTTAACCAAAAACAAATTGCTATTCGTAACTTATAATTAACCATTATCAATAGAAGGCTTGTCACAAGCAATCCGCCTTATTACCCCGCATTTCCTCCCACTCACACATCCATTAGGGTAGCAGGAAGCCTCTAATTACATTGAAGTTTAATTATATTTCATCACAGATACCGCAGAGCCTTTGAATGAAAAGTTAGCTGTGGACAAAGTTTTATGACGTAATGTACTGCTCGGGGCCAGATGAAGGATTACTGAGGAACTTGCACCCGGCTGAGATTACCTCCTCTCCTCAAAGCGATAAATTGGCATCTAGGTACTATGTAATAAGTGCTAACTTGTAATAGTTTGTTATCGTTTATTTTCACGATTTACGAGCTCATATTAACAAGCGAAATTGAACTCTAGAGCTCACAAAATAAAGAACTGCAGCGAATTGGCAATTTACCACCGACGTTTGTGGCTATAAAATCCGGATCGTGAAACATTTAAACGTATAGCAAGAATTGGTCTGAAGCCAATAATAAACGTAGTCAACTATTTCAAATTAATATTATGTTCTAAAATTATAACTGTTGTCTAAATATTTTGTGTTGTTATAAGCCAGTTTTATCACAATCCCGTAGTAAAAATGGTTGCAAAGTCTGAATAAGTGTAAAAAATCTGCATTTTAATAAGTTTAAAAAGTTGTTCATTCTGTATAGCTCTCTAGAGCCATAACGGCCCCCGAAGTCGTTCAAGTTTTATTGCTGCGTGTCATCAAAGAGATAGCGGGTGGCCAATCCTCTTAGGATTTACATCCGTGACAACCTATCGGCTTTGAGGTATCAAGTTGGGCAGCTGTAAATTGGTAGTTGGTATTACGTACCTAACGTAAAGTGAATAAATTCGACTGTAATTATGCAAGTAGATTATATTTGATCATTTTTAAATCTAGACGCACCACTGTGGCGCAGTGGGCAAAGGCCATTTTAGACGCAAAAGCTTCGATTCCAGTCCGCGAGACTAATATTTGTATGATTTATAAATATTTGTCTCGGGTCTGGGTGATTTCTATGTATACTATGTACATATTATCAAAAAATGCATATACTATTTAGTAGATAATCGGTCATGTGGTACCCATAAGACAAGCTCTTCTTGGTTTGTTGCTAGATGATGTTGTGTCCAGCATTATTTATTTATTTATTTATATCCAAAAACAAAATATATTTTTTCTATAAGGACCCCAGGACAACTCCTAATCAAGAATGTAACCTTTATGATATTCCTGGTCTATAACTTTATAATGTGCAAAATTATAGCTAAATGCAATTGATTTTAGTTTCAATAGTTTTAGGGCGAATGAGTACCATACTCCATACCCATCGAATTGACAAAGTTTTGGTTAATCATCCAAATGGTTTTTTAACGTCGCTCGTATAACAAACATATCTTAAGGAACATAATTAGTAACTAATTACACTAATATTTTTACCTGACTGGAGTCCTCTTCAGTGGGATTATGTTTTGAAGGTGTATGTATGTTTGTAATATTATTTGTCTGTTGCTGTAGCCCAAATGGTTAGACGGATTTTTACTAATGAGGTGACGTTGAATTTTATCAGATCACAAGAGTGACATAGGCTAATACATATAGACATAAAATGTCTAAAAATCCAATATGGCGACTTTAAAAAGCCATTTTCAATTTACGATTTCCATATATTAGGTGTCATTGGATTTGACTGAATTATTAAATTGACTGCAAGATAACATTATCATTTCACAAAAGGTATAAACTGATTCATTTTTAATTTTATCTCATGGCTTCCGAAGGCAGAATAACAACAACAACAACAACACCAGCCTATATCAGTCCCCTGCTGGACATAGGCGTCCCCTAAGAAGCCCGTAGTATCCACGCTGGGCATACGGATTGGGGAAAGCACAGCTTCTCGCACCGCCGACGCTGCTGCCCGTCAGCGGACAGGGATTGTAACTGTGCCGATGTTAGGCTGCGCTATGCCGCAATCAGCCGGCCGCCAGAGCCCCGTTTGTAAGTTGGCAGGATGCACCACGGGCAGGTAGAGATTTTTCCTGTCTATTCAGTTGGTTTTTTTTTAATAATGCGTTCGTTCATAATGTTATCTAATGAGTTCAACAAAATAAATAGAATAGCGGAATTAGTTATTGTTCCATAAGATATACCTATATATAATGGATTTCCGCAAAATCACGCCTAAGCTTAGTTGTTCACATTATGAACGACCAAGCTAATCGAAACGGTATCTACACAAACTATAATCCTAAATAAGAATGAGGAATTCAATATCGCGCCCAAAAAAACAAGAGTCACGCCATTCCTCACCTACGCGGAACTCCATGCACTCACCCCAGCGGTCAGAACCCCTGCCAAGGCCGAGGCTTAATGGTCACCGCTGACATTTTAGAAAAGGGTCACTAATTTATCTAAACAGTTGGTCGGAGTTCCCTTAATTATAGTTTAACTTATTTGTGGCGCAGCTGCCCCCCACGCTCGTTACTCAGAGTGGTATTAAACAAGCATGAACGTCTACAACCTGATTTCAAAGCTAGTTAAATTTTATATTAAGTCGTTTAGGCCTTTGTACGTAATACACATTATTTATACAGTATTACATTTACTCACCGGGCGGGATGCGACCAGTCGTGTTTTAGGCCACGATACATGTCAAACCTCCCTCTCGCTCGCACTATTCAACGTTCTTGAAGATATAAAATCACTGAATGTAGGTATGCAAAATAGCAAACCTTCACGGCCTAGAAAATAACAATACAAATGTTCAGCAAGAATATCATATTCAACCCAACACGTTTTCCTACCAAAAAAATTGCATCAAAATTGATCACATTGGTGCAAGTTTTTTGGTACGTGATGGAATCAAAATGATATTATTGCTGAACCTTTTCTATTAC
The DNA here is from genome assembly GCA_951804965.1 of Horisme vitalbata. NCBI lineage: Eukaryota > Metazoa > Arthropoda > Insecta > Lepidoptera > Geometridae > Horisme > Horisme vitalbata. Next base: position 11,995,726 of record OX638088.1, on the reverse strand, counting down.
CCACAGTTGATATTCGGAATCATGTCTTCGGATCAATAGTGAAGTTCCACCACACACCACACAACCACCACACTAGCCCATCAGTCCATTACTGGACATAGACCTTCCCTAAAAAAAGGGAATGAACACCAAAGTCAAGTTTACTACCTCGTAATTGTACTGTGCAATTAACCGTATCGGTGGTAATAGGTCAAAAAAGTGGCTTTTCGCCCCACATCTTTATTCGTATAGTGATATGTGATATAGGCTCGTTCATACTTTTTTCGTCATAATTTGGCCATCAACATCATCGGCAGCTAGATTTCACGCACTGCTAATGCCTTCCTTTGCTCTTGCCACTTACTCGGTTCTGCGCTAGCCTGTTCCACTGACGACCCACGACGTTGTGTTACTGCAAGTGCAACTTTCTTACCCCCTTATTCATAACCAAATGTAATTTTATAACGCTCGATACAGTAATATTGTCCCTATCATTTAAATGTAAATAAAAAAAGTTGAAAGAGATGGCGCTACCTCGATTCCATATAAATTTGCGTAAACGCAAACGCGATCGAGCTGGTAAAAAACTCGCACTAGACACCCTGCTCTAAGTTGCCATCCGTCTGTCCCACCGCGCATCACGCCCCGCACCCCTGGTGGACTTGCATTGCTTACATATAATTATTACTCTACCATTCATCCACTCTAGTATAATTACGCGGACGTTCACAATATAAACAATAGTTTGATATGACGTGAGCACAGTGCTGTACTAATTGGGTTCCCGGATTTGATTTCAGATCATTTACGAAGTTAATACTCAAAGACTTTTTTAGGAAACAAATCCAAATCCAAAAATAAATCAAAAGGTAAGTAAAAATAAGACTGTTTCTTTATCAGTTAAGTCGGTGAGCTTATGTTTAAAAAGACCGGGCTTTATTTAAATCCCAAACAATTATAGGTCAATGTTTTGTTTTTACCTGGAAGTGTAGGTACATTTATACGCACCGATTTGGGTGCCTTATTCTTTTTGAGAAGGGTAATAACCCTATAAAGTCACTTTCACGCACCTCTAGCGCTGCGATTTCAGAATTTGTTTCACGAAAAAACCCCTTAGGGTGTCGAGTTTAAATCAATTCATTTAAAACTGCTGGCAATAAAAAAGGCTTTCACCTAAAAATTAAAGGACGGGTCAAAAATACCCGTGGGAACAATCAGCGGATCCGCAATCACGAGTTCCCCAAAATATACAGATCCTAGTAAAAGTTTATGCAAAAAGTAATCATGGAAAGAATGAAGATGATGTATGGATTTTAGGAAATGAAAAATGACTTATAAATATTTGACGTCAGATGAAGAAACATGAAACATTTTGTTGAAGATCATGTTAATCTCTTTATTTTATCCAAAGGAGTGCTTGTATTTGTTTTGGTCCAAATACAACGACTGCCCAGATAATGAGAATAATTGTATTGAGCTCCTAAGGCCCAGGTCACATCTGCATGGCGTCGGGCGCAGACACTGCAGGGGCGCCATTCAAATTTCAAACAAAAGGAATGGAAATAAAGCACAATTTAGGACACGTGGTATGTCTATGCTCGGACGTGGTTATGACATGGCGCGTTATAATCACGCCAATCATAAATTGTGCTTTATCTCCATGCATTTCGTGTGAAATTGGAATGGAATAGAAAACCGCCCCTGCCATGTCCGCGCCCGGCGCCACACAGATGGGGCCTGCATCTTACATCAAACATAACTTTGACCCTAATACACATTGATATAAACTCAATGATAATACACTTTTGAAATCGGTACTAGGGTTTCCACCAAAAACCACAAAGGTTAAAGAAGTTGTTTTTTTTTCACTTCTGACTTAAAACCATCATAAGTAGATGGTTAACATCGACGTCCTTAGAATTAATCATTCAAATATATTGCATTTTGGTTCTTTCACGCATTTGTTCTAACACATCATTCGTTGTATCTAAATTGATTCAGGGAAATTCTATATCATCTGAAAATCGAGTTTTTGTACGCAGCCTTTTACGTTAAATTCCAATAATACAGCATACGAATTTTCGGGAAAATAGCCCGGTACAAATTTCCCCTGAAGCTACAATACCGAAGCATTTGTACCTTTATACATGCCATGTAGCGCTGTTTATTTCTGATTACGGAGGACGAAAAAATAATAGAATTGAGTATCGCAAAATGGAATCTTTTCGCGGTATAATTTGGCTTTTACTTGAAGGTAGGGTTGTGTTAGAAGTATTTACATTTATTCATTGTTATGATCTTACATCTACTCCCCGAGTTTCTGTTGACACATTATGTTTATAGCGCTTTAAATAGGTTTTTGAAAACTTACATATTCTTCCTGATTTGTTTTATTTATGTAATTTATAAGTGTTGAATCAGAAAAAGCCCCAGAACCATTATAACTATGATGACCACACCATGTTGAAAAAAAGCCATCGTCATCATCACAGTTAACCTCCACTAATGAGCGCCATTGCGCTCAATTCTCAGCTCAACGCATACAGATTCTACCAGCAGCCTTTAGCAGATCGTCACTCGACCTAGCAAGGGGGCGACCTACACTAAGTTTGCCTCACACTTGGTACGGACACCAAAGCAATATTATTAAGTGGTCCAGTGCTCTCTCTGACACATATGGGTTGGAGTGCGGGGTGAGACAGGGGGGGGTAAGTTCTCCCTCACTCTTCAACCTATATATTAATGATCTCATTGTTGAGCTCAGTGGCATGCGTGTTGGCTGCCGAGTTGATGGTGTTTGTATAAACAACATCAGCTACGCAGACGACATGGTGCTACTGGGCCCAACGGCGAGATCAGTTGATCAGATGCTGAAAGTCTGCGCTGACTACGCTGCTTCTCATGGTCTCCGCTATAATATAAAGAAATGTGAATACATTGTCTTTAAGGCCGCCGGTAATAACCTCAAAGAATTCCCAGACATAACCCTTAACGGCATGAACATTAAAAAAGTCAGTTCTTTCAAGTATCTTGGACATCATATTACCGACGACCTTAAGGACAATGCTGATATTGAAAGAGAGCGTAGGGCTCTAGCGGTAAGAGGTAATATGTTGATCCGTAGGTTTTCCCGGTGTACAGAAGAAGTTAAAGTTACGCTTTTTAAAGCATACTGCCAAAGCTTCTACACCGGCAACCTATGGATCAACTATACCAAGCGGCCGCTGGAGACCCTACGAGTACAATATAATAATATTTTTAGGATGATGTTGGGACTGCCGCGTTTCTGCAGTGCATCAGGAATGTTTGCAGAGTATGAGACGGATGGTTTTCATGCGATCTTCCGTAAGAAGACTGCATCCCTGATGCGCAGAGTACGTGACAGCCCCAACACCATCCTACAAACTGTAGCTGGTAGGATCACCTCTCCCACGTGGCATTGCTTCGTACGGAGGGTGATCTAACTCTTAGTATGTAAGATTTATTTTTTATGATTAGCTTTTTATGTTTTGTGTACTATGGACTCTCATTGTCTGAAATAAAAGTATTTTTTTTTTTTTTTTTTTACTACGGTGAAAAAAAACCAAAAAAACAAAAGTTTCTTAAAGAATCCTCAAAATCCTTATCAATGTTAAAAAATATGAGCCGCTCTATTTACCAATGATACGAATTATTTAGTCAAGTCTAACTGAAAGGCACAAAGGCTGTGCAGTAAATGTGGGATAAAACCACGGTCGAAAGGGTTAATGCAGCGAACATCGCAAACAATCGGCCTCCGGGGGCGGCCGGCGGTAACGGGGACCTAATCCGATATTTTACACGTTGCCGAGAAGCCTTTAATGTCACTGCGAAATCGGAGACGCAGCCGGGGAGATATTTAACCTACTTTTATAAATAATAGTTTTAGACCCTGGAAAGTGGGTGGATTAGTAAGCCGGACCACAGGCTCGATCACGAGGACTAGCGAAAAAGTATTATTAAAAAGTATTCGTATCGTAAACGTACAATGGCTTAAATGTTTCGTTAGGAAAATGTTACGTAAGGTTGAAATATTCGTGATCGCACTATAGGAAGGTCAATCGATGGCTAGTGTATTAAGGATAGTTTAAACTTGGAGACTACCGCTTGAGGTACTATCAATAGAGTTTTTTTTTTTTTTTTTTTTTTTTTACCTAGTGCACATTAATAAATGAAATGTACACTTAAAATATTACAATCTAGCCTTATGATAGACTAATAAGTAACTTAACATTGACCTAGTTTTATATTATAAGGTATTTCTAAGAATGTGTCCATCAACACTTTCTTACTGTCTCTATTTACTTAAGGCGACACGTTGTTCTTGTGTTCTTTATAAAGCACTGTTGCACTGTTTTTACTAATAATTACACTACACTAGCTCAAAAGGCTTAGTTCTTTTGAGTCTTCTCACTATGTCCGTGTTGTCGAGGAGCTGGATGGCCTCAACGTTCACGTGGTGATGAAGTCTATGTTCGTGAGCTTCTGCATATTTTTTAATGACTTTGTTGACGAACTCTATGTTAAGGTCCCGGTGGAGGTCATCATTTCTTACGTACCAGGGTGCATTCACTATTCCCCTGAGCACTTTGTTTTGAAATCTTTGGATTATTTCTACATTACTCTGTTTGGTACAGCCCCAAAGCTGTATACCGTATGTCCAAACTGGCATCAGGACTTGTTTATATAGTAACAATTTATTTTGTACCGACAGAGGAGAATTTCTTCCAATCAGCCAATACATCCTTTTATAGCGTAGTTCTAACTCAATTTTTTTCTTCTTCACGTGAGCTTTCCAGCGAAGCTTGGCATCCAGCGTCATGCCCAAGTATTTTGCTGTATTTTGATAAGGAATGATCTTGTTGTTGATGAGTACTGGGTGGTACTGTTCTTTTTTATTGGTAAAGTTGATATGTACTGATTTCAATTCATTGGGTGTGATTCGCCATTTGTTTGTCCAGGCGTAAATTTTGTTAACAGCCACTTGGACTTTTTCTGCTGCTTCTTCATGGGTGTTTCCAATAGCCATTATGGCAGTATCATCAGCAAAAGTCGCAATGGTGCTATTTTCTATGTCTGGGATATCACAGGTATATAGTAGGTAAAGGACCGGACCCAATACACTTCCTTGTGGTACACCCGCTTGTATTTTTTTGATCTCTGAGTAGGCGTCTTCTTGCCTTATCCTAAATACTCTATCCGTTAAATATGATTTTAATATGTCTACGAAGTCTGTAGGTAAAAATTTTCTTAACTTAAATATGAGGCCTTCGTGCCATACTTTATCGAAGGCTTGTGCTACATCTAAAAAAATGGTAGTACAAACTTTTTTTTCTTCTAATGTTTTCTCAATCAAGTTTGTAATTCTGTGCACTTGATCTATTGTAGAGTGCTTTTCTCGAAAACCAAACTGATAATCTGGTATTAGTTTCTTGCGATGGAGTATCGGTTTCAGTCTTTTAATTAATAATTTTTCAAATAATTTTGACATTATTGGTAACAGGGAAATCGGCCTATATGACGTAGTCTCTTGGGGCGGTTTCCCTGGTTTTGGTATCATTATGACTTCAGCCACTTTCCATAGGTCTGGTACATATCTTATTCTAAGTGCAGCATTTATGAGGGTTGTAGTTTTAACTAAAGCTTTCCTCGGAAGATTATGAAGGATTTCTCCCGATATAAGGTCAAATCCAGGTGATTTTTTAGGATTTATATGTTGTTTTATTTCACGTTGGACTTCTCTTGGTGTGACAAGTTTTATCCTTGTATCATCTTCACAAACTTGATTAAATAAATTTTGATATGCATGAGATTCATTTGGTTTGAATATACTTTCTAGGTGCTCCGCAAATAATTTTGCCTTTTGTTCATTACTGACGGCCCATTTTCCCGGTCCTGTTCGTATAGGAGGAATCTGAGTCGTAGGCCGTTTCATGTTCTTTGTGGCCTTCCAGAGCGAGTAATCTGTACTGCGATCACTGGTAAGGTTTTGAAGGTATGAATTTGTAGACGTCTCAATATGGGTTTGAATTTTTCTTTTTAACTGTTTTGTTAGATTGTTCAATTTTGTTTTGTCTTGCGGAGACCTAGATTGATGCCATTGGTTTCTCTGTCGTCTTTTTTTATTTATAAGTTGTATAATATCTAGTGGATATTTATTTTTAGCAGACTTTCTTTGGATTTTTGGTGTGTTATTCCATGCAGTTTTCTGTATAAGACTGTGTGTACGTATGTACAAAAGTATTAAAGTAGTACGTGGGAAAGTGGAATCCAAGCTCTGCTTGCAGTTTGGAGCTAAATGATGTTGTTCTATAATGTCCGTCATTATTTAATTATTTATTTTTTCGTTGTATAGAACGGGATTAATATTAACAAACGCCGCTTTTAGTAACCGTATAAAAAGAGATTTACCCAATGAGATCTTTTCCAAAGGTGATGTATCTAACGATGTTGCTATTATTACCAAATATGGTGACGAAACACTAACTCACTAGTCTTAGTGAACATAATATAATGCAATTACTGGTCTAGAAAGTACCATAGCGTTTGTAAGATCAGCTTTGCTCTTAGTCATAAAAGTCTATAATTTTACGAAAATGTATTGCTTCTCGTTGAAAATTATTCAGCAATTCTTAGGTAAAACTTGAAGATAATAAATAAGCTACCTACGTATATTAGCAATAGGTCTGAGCTCTTTACGCGTTGGCCTTCGAGTTAACTAAATCAATCTTCCACTGACAAAAGTTTACATAACCGTAGCCCCTAAAGTACCTACGTTCTTAGTTGCAAATTACTTATCCGCTTCCACTAAAGAAACTTCCCAGAATCGAAATTAAATTGCTAATTTCGGTACTAAACCCCAACGTTATCGATCCCTCCTTTAGAAAGTTCTACTCAATTCTCATTGAAAGTAGAATTAATTTGAATTTGTTCGGAACATTTTATGTTACGGTCATTTTTATTCGGCTCTTCAAAAGCAGTGTCTATCTGGATTCAGAATGGATAGTTCATTTACCTTTATCAGTTTAGATATTTTGTAAGGTTATTACTTTATTTTCTGTAAAGGTGGGTCTATGCTAGACGGTTGGCTCATGCTCGGAACTCCGCCTGGTGTCGGTTTTTCGACGAACACAAAAGGATTTGCATCGCGCATTTTCTATGTATGATATGTATGTATTTACAAAAAAATATATATGTGTAGTATATTAATCATGTGGTTCCCATAATATAAGCTCTGCTTAGTTTGGGGCTACATGATGCTGTGTGATTACGTCCCGCATTTTTTATTTATTTATTTACGTTTGAATGCAGTGCTCGTTGCAGGCTCGTTGTAAGTCCACACTTGACGCCGCAAATGAGGACACAAAGAACGGCTCGGCTCGTGCTCGGCTCGTCAAGCGTAGACCCACCTTTAAGTCTTGGAATTCTATAAAGAGGAAATGATTAAGTAATTTGGTTATTTTGTCGACAAATGGAATATTTTTATTAATCAATCCTACTTGACTAGAATTTAAATTAAATACCTTTTCGTTTCCTACATAGTACCTATCTTTATTTCTATGGATTCTAAAGTGGATAGACTTACATTACTAGAATTGAAACGACGATAAAATTGGACCTAAACCCAATTTTTCAGTCGACATTTATCACTATCTTTGAGATAATATGAAAAAAGAACACCTTATTTCATCACCCAAAACCCAAAACCATGGAATTACTTTTATTACTTACGTATAGTAAACCTCCTTGCTCAAAACAGTATGTCAAGATGGAGCGATACGCGTGCCAGTCGCGTAGCCAATCAGGCTTCTTAAATGTCACATGGAATGAGACGTACGTCTATATGATTGGCTACGCGCGACTCAATTCGTGCGTAAAACGCTGGACAATCTCATAGCTAAGATATTTACTGAATTATTGGCAATTGCCCTGAAATATTCAACAAAGAAATAATATGCATTGAAATTACAGCACTCTGAGTTAACAACTGAGATACTCAGTCATGAAAGACATCAGAATAAAAATCAAACAGATTGATATGGTAGTCAGGAACAAGTTCAACATTATTAACGTTATTTTGGGCACATGTCCAAATCTGCAGTCGAATCCATATAACACGTTGTATGTCGCCTGATAAAAATAGTCCAAAGACTCTGTTATGGTTTAACAATCAAGATAGTTATACCCTAGAGCCATAAAAGTGGAAAAAAATGACCTCACCAAAACTCGGCGCACACTGCGTATTGCGTCGATATTGAACACTTCAAGCGTATTAGGGACGCTCGGAGAATTATTGACAGTTTTCACTGTGACTCTATTGACTACTATCTCGATATTTAACAACCAAAAAGGCCGGGATCAATCCTAACATGCCTGTCAAAGAGAATTTTCGGATTCAAGTGGCCGTTCCACTCAACCAATGATCTGCTTTTAGAAAAGTTATTTTTTATGATACCTGAAGATGGAAATAGCTCAAAGACCATCTGATGTTAAGTGGTAACTATTACTTTTAACTAGGTAGTATTGTTTTGTAGGTCACGCATGTTTGGTACGTGCTCTACGATGCATCGACTTGAGGCAAGAAGGTGTTAAGTCTCATGTACCTATAATTTCACCGGCACCCACTTACTTGACACCAAAAAACAGCAATGATGCTTCACGGCAGAAATAGGCATGTTTTTGCACTTCCCTGGACGCGCACTTCAGAATGTTGTAAGTAAATAATGTATAGTTACAGATAAGTTTTTAACATGGTTCTGTTCTACATATTTCAGAGTAAACATATTTTTGTAGATATGTATTTATTTAAAAGTGACTGAGAGTCCATAACGAGTCACTGTGACCCTGGTATACAGGCTCTCACGAGACCTAGTGCAGGGAACAGAACTCTTGTAGGTACGATTTGTTAATTTATTAAGATATTAAGATACCAAACTTTGTTATTCGAACAAATAAAGCATTATTATTATAACACTTTATTTCATTTAAGAGTGAAAAAATATTATTATTATCATACTTGCTGTGGATGTAGTCACATCCCCGTCTTTACCCGATAGGGGGTAGAATTATAAAAACACTGAGACACGTATAAATTAATTTTCAATCTTATGCCTAAATGCAAAATTTTACCCCCTTAGGGGTGGACCTTCAAAGAATCCTTCCGTAGTCGAAGGTGCCCACTATTAAATAAGGAACAATTTTTAGAAACTCCACCACTAAAGGGGTAAACAGGGTAATAGGTTAGGTATGTGTAAAATTTCAAGCCTCTAGATCCAGTGATTTGGGCTGTACGCTGCTAAATTACCCAGTCCCGTCAGTTGGCTTGCCATTTTAGATATTCAAAAAAGATTAAATAAACTCTACTGCTTGAAGAAAAGTTGGGTACCAAGCATCCAAAAAATCATAACTTATTTTAATATCAGCAGGATTAAATTACATGGTTTCCCTACTGCTCCTCCAATTTGAATCTTCCTATAATTCATTTTGTATGAAAAACGCCCTTTCATATCGGCTTATAATATCGGAAACTTTGAACGGTTGAATTTCAAATCCAATATAAACTGTGGAGTGGAGCCGGCAACTTTGGTCGTATGTACTTATCTGGGAAGTTTTCGGCTCTGAGACATGATCCTCTTTAGATCATTATTACCCGACTACAGAAAAGTAAAGGGAGGGTAAAATTTTTACTAGACAGGGGCCTATTTGAGGTGTATGGGGTTCCTACCGCCATCTTCGGAAAGCAAACCTCACTTGCGCGTGGTGCACCATCCTCACTAAAAAACAAGGCTCTGGCAGCCGGCTGATTGCGGCATAGCGCGGCCTACACAGTAGGTACAGTTAAAAAGATACGATGGACATGAGCGTCGGCGGTGCGAGAAGTTGTGCCCTGCAATCCCCAACCCGTGTGCCCAGCTTCAGAATTATGGGCATATCCCCCTTTATTAGGAGACTGATTTAGACTGGTGTGCGTATGCGTGTGGTGGGGGCTTATTTCACCATCTTCATGTAATGTCAAAGTTTGCCCGTTAAAGTGACAATTACGCGATGCAATTACGCCCAGAAATCTGTCACATTAAGCGGCGTTCAGGCTACGCTATACTATTGTGCTATATAGTAAAGCAAAAAAGGACCTGATGCTATATACTAAAAAACATCGCGTTCACATTACGCGATATTATCGCAAGCATTTATAGAATATAGCAAGCTCAGTAGATCACGATCTTTGAAGAGTTTGCACAGTTGCCGAGGGTGAAAGAGGAGAAAGAGGGCAGCGCGTGATATAGCACAGCATGAACTCAGCGCATCGCACCAATTTGATAGCGATAGTAAGCCTAATATATAGTACAATACGATGTGAACCTGTCCGTAAAAATGTACGGTGCGCGATATTATAGCGTAGTCGGAAAGCGGCTTTAACCTGCAAATACATACTTTGACATTACTTGAAGATGGTGAAAGAGGCCCTTGGAGTAATAATATTGAGTAAATTGGTAATGAAATTATAAATGCACGTTCAGGAAAAATTAGTTAAGTGTGTGTGTTACAATTTAGTGACTATTTCACAGCCATACTTTCAAAGTTTACCACCACCAAAAATTTAAGATTTCACATATAATTAAAAACAAAATCCATTGCACATTATCAGCTGCGTCCATTGAAATTGTGCTCTATGAAATAATTTATTTACAAATTTTACTAAAAGTACAAATTCATTTGCTGAATTTTTTTCAGGCATGATTACTAAAACTGTGCATGACACACATCAGCGTGACTGATATAAAGCTGTTAACGTAGTTTAAGCGGATAGCTTGCCATTAGGCGCGTGCCGTTGAGATGGGTCAGCCGTCTCTCAAGGGGCGAGCTCAAAGGGCCACTCACTTCATCTTTTGAACCATACGTGTCTTTGTTGGATTTTGCAACGCAGCATCCGATGAAAACGTTTTGGGCTCTTATAATAATGCTGTTGAAGTTGCTTTTGTTAGCTGCCTATGACGCTTCTGAAATGTCACTCTGGAATCAGGTTTGTCTTTATATGTAAATACACATTAAATTAAGAATCTTATTTTGTGTGCCTTTGTTTTTGATTAATATAATAATATATAAATAATGCTGGACACCAATACACAGCATAATCTAGCCCCAAACTTAGCAGAGCTTGAATTATGAAAACCACATGACTAATATACTACGATACTACTACTAATTTTTGTAAATAAATACATAATATACATAGAAAACACCCAGACCCGAGACTAATATTTGCAGAACATACAAACATTCATCTCGCGGCGGGATCGAACCCGCTACCTTCTGTATCTCTGGTGGGCCTTCGCCGACTGCGCCACAGAGGCCATTGTGATATTTAACTGTATATATCTATAGCAGAGGCCATCAAGAAGTACTTGAAAAGGTTTTCAAGTACCTACTTTTTACTTTCTGACAATGACATAATTAAGTAGGTAGCCATGTCATGTGGTTCCTACCAAGCTCTGCTTTGTGTGGGGCTAGATGATGCTATGTGATAATGTGTAACATTATACATTCTTTAATAACATTATTATCTAATATGATATTAAAGATATATCATATTAAATAATAATGATCATATTAGATAAAATAATATCTCTTTTTCCTCAAACAGCCATAATTCATCAAAAATCATGGTATTCATTCAATATTGAATATCTCTATACAATTATTGACGACCTCTGTGGTGCAGTGGGCAAAAGCCGCCTGAGACGCAGAATGTTACTGTTTCGATATTCGCCGCGAAACCCATGTTAGCAGGATACAAATATTTGTCTCGGGTCTGGGAGTTTTATATTTAGAATGAGTATTATTTCTAAAAAAAATGTATTATGTATATAGTATATCAGTCATGTGGTTCCTTTATGTATGCAGGGGCAAAATTTTATATAATTGAGGGCAGCCACCTTTGCTTTCTTAGTACGAAGGTTTTGTTCTTAAGACTATAACTATAAGTTTATTTTGATGGAAACAACAACTGCATGTTTGGAATTTTGGAAAAATGTACAGTCAGTCTAGAAATTACATATAAAAAAAAACTAGGAACACTTTTCCTAAAATAAGTTACCAAATCAAATCGTAAGATTTGCGAAAATAAAATAAAAGTTTAATAAATAATTTCTACAAAACGTCATTCGCCATAACATTGAGTTCATGCATTCAATTCGACACAAGTGGTATACCAAAACATTATGAAGATAAAAACAGTGTATTTCCCGGCAAGTGTTCGAATTGCAAATATAAATTATAAGGAAAACTTTTTTTTTTTAATTTTCGTGAAATCTTACGATTTGATTTGATAAGTTAATTTGGGAAAACTGTTCCTGTTGGGAAATAAAGTCAATTGAGACCAACTTGTTTCTTTTTAAAATGCCATTTTCTAAGCTACTACTATGTACATTCTTCCAAAATCCGAAAATGCGTTTGAATTTAGCTTCAAAAAGTCTAGTTTGAGGCCTTATAATATTGTGTGATAGTGTCCAGCATTATTTTATACAGGGTGTTAGATAGTTTCAATGATGTTTGAACTATTGTATCATACTGCAATAAATTAAAAGCACATTCAATTTCGACTTTAAAAAGGGTAAGAAAAGGGGCCCAAGAAAGCAATAATTTAACCTCAAATAGGAATTAAGATATAATAATATTAAGAATTTAATTTTGTTTTGCAAAACTTCTTAAATGGTAAATCAATTAACACCTTCAATGAGCCCTTTCGCGAGTTTCCGTCCTTGCTGTAAATAACTTTAATATTATGCTAAATCTAAACAAAATATTCATATAGAACAATGCCCTTAATAAATGGTTGTTTACCCGCTAATCCTCACTCGCACAACAGAGGATCAAAACATTGTAAAATAAATCAGTGACACATCTCCATTTGAAAAAAAATTTAATTCTTGACATATTCATATATACATATATTTGATTATATACATTTTGACCAAAAAAATGACTACAAATGATACACTTAGATAAATAAAAGCTTTCGAATTTTCAAATACTCATTTGACAACCAACAAAAAAACTGCTTTCCATTTATCCTTAATTGATATCCACAGACTAATCTATGCTCAGTATGTAACGAGCAAACAAAATAGCCCTTCCCCTTATAACAGGCCTAAAACTATTAGTAGATAGTTAAGACATTTTTGCACACTTTTTGCATCCATGCATGCATGCATTGCTAGGTTGTTAACCTGACTCAGCTTCAGAGTCAGGTTAACAACCTAGTGGCGTGCACTAGTGCTTGCCAGAGTTTGATACAACGGACATTATGGATATCTTCAGATATTGCTCAGTACGCAAATCTATTGAGGATACCTTAACGGAGGTAGGGCAAGTCCAAATATTACGGTCGATACATGCCCACTTTTTGCAAGCAGCTAGTATTCCACGTGACAGGTTGCAAGCCCATTTTATTAGAACACTAACTTAGCACATACCTTTCTAAGTCTTTAGTTCGAGGGCATGATCCAGATCTTAAGTCGGGGTACATCCCACTATGCCACCACGGCTCATTATTTCATGTCATAATAATAATAATAATGGGCTATATAAATGCCAAGACCCTCCTTATGGAGGGTCTTGGCATCGCGGTTATCCGCGAGGTGTGCAACCTCAGAGAATACTTCCTCCATGCCGACAGTGAGATGCATCGTGATGTCGTAGCAGTTGACAAGAACCTTACCCCGCTCTCACTGGCTAAGGAGAACTGGCACAAACCTACGGTGCTGAGTGCCCTCGACCGCAAGGTCGTGTGGGAGAGCAAGGAGCTGCACTGACTGTTCTACAAAGCCCTTACAGGGCCCGATGTAGACCTACTCGCATCCGTTAACTGGCTACGATTTGGTGACCTCTTTGGGGAAACCGAAGGTTTTGTCTGTGCAATTATGGATGAGGTAATAAAGACGAACAACTACCAAAAGTATATCATGAAGGATGAAACCGTTGACATATGCAGAGCTTGTCATCGTCCCGGTGAATCCCTTAGACATATAATTTCGGGTTGTTCGCACCTCGCTAACACTGAATACTTGCACAGACATAACCAAGTAGCAAAGGTCATCCATTAGCAGCTTACTCTCCAATACGACCTTGTCCGTCCGAGGTTCCGTATGGTCGTGCTACGCTCTACTGGGGCCGCTCTATCATCACGGTCAGGACTATTCTAGCGAATAAACCTGATATCGTGCTGATAGACCGGTCGGAACGCCGGGCGATAATTGTTGACATCACCATCCCACATGACGCTAATCTCATGAAAGCTGAGAAGGACAAGCTTAGCAAGTACCTTGACTTGGCCCACGAGATTACCGCTATGTGGGATGTCGACTCAACAATTATCGTTCCGATAGTCGTTTCAGTGAACGGTCTGATAGCGAAGAGCCTTGACCAATATCTTAAGAGGCTCTTGCTAGGCAGCTGGATCCAGGGTCAGAAACAGAAGACGGCTCTCCTGGACTCGGCACGCATTGTGTGGAGATTCCTCTCTCTGCAGCCCTAGCCACCGACCGTTTGAGCCTTGCCCCGCGGTCGGTGGTCCACCATTTTAGATATATTTTTTACTATAATGTTTTTTTTATATTATTTTTGTATATAGTAGATTAATAATGTTTTAAATTATGATTGTTCGAAAAATGTATTTTTGATGAGTTTTAAAATGAATAAAGTGATATAATAATCATGTTTTATTTCATTGTTTTGTGTTTTTTATTTATGTTGCGTAAAATTATTGGTATTTTAACCAACCTACGTAGCAACAAGACAGTGTAATCAAATAAAAGTGAATTTCAACTAGAATTCATGAATGAAGAAAATAGTTTGCTGATCCCTTTTTTGGTATAGTCGTCATTGCTATAGCAGAACAGGACCTGAACGAAAACTGGACGACTGGACTTATACACCGTACAACGATGTCTCATAATATTATAAACAATAAACGTGATACTGGCGAAATTGAGGAAATGATCCCTGATTCCATTGAATAAAAGAATGAATGAATGAATTAAAGTTTGAAAGTAAAATAATGAAATGAGAAAGGGCTGCCATGCTTGAAGAGAACGTTTTCCACTTTACGGGGATGTTAGCCATATAGTCTATATAGTCGGTTTTCTTTGTACACGGACATGTCCGTGTAAAAATGTGGGAGAAATGTCCGTGTATTTCTTATATAAGAAATTGTTTATGTTGTATGAATATCAATAATAGGTACTAATAATTGTAATAAAACTAGTTTCCACCCGCAGCTTCACTCGCGCGGTATCGGTATAGTAACTTGACTATGTGTTAATCCAGGTCACAATCTATGTATATTCTAAGTCTAATTCTAATCTATTCAATCGTTACGGAATTGAGTGGGGACAAACATAGACAAACACCCACAAACTTTCGTATTTATAGTAGTGTGAAGTTTACAGTTGTGAAAATACATGTCTATGACAGTTGTTCTACTATCAAACGGTACCCAATGTTATTGTTCGGCAAGCGGCATAATCACCGGCTCTTTACTCGGAATACATTAATTGATAGCGCGGGCTCGCGACGAGCACCATAACTCACTATAAACGCTCATATTTCATCGCTGGAGAAGTTTCATTAAACGCGGTTACAAAGCACAGGTTAATTTCGCATTTTGTCGCGTGTACCGAGAGTAAACTCTATTACACAGCTTATAAATTGCAGCTCAACCGTACTGGAAACTACACTGGAGATAGCGAGATAAACAAAAAGTTAAGGTAAGATCTAATTTAGAAGTTATATGAAAATAAAAACAATGTTTTGAATACGTTTTACTTTGCATTTCTATAAGCACATAATGTTTTTATAGTCTATTCTTGTAAAAAGCTAACAATTTTCAAGTATGCTAAATAAGCTAATTGGTGTAGATAGATACACGGCAGCATATCAGCCAAGTTAGGAAAATTTGATATTTTTTAATATTGATTATTTTCATATTGAAAAACGGGAATTTTCACGTACCGTTGTAGTAATAATGTTTTTTTAGTATGTTTTTATGATTTTAAAGTACTTATCCACTGAAAAATTTATTCTTTGGTCTATAAAATAAAGGTTTCTCTTTCAAAGTATTAAATTTAAACTAATATCTCTGGCAAATCATTAAAATAAAACACACGTTCTTTTTTCAAATTATTTAACACATCGGTCGATGCTCCAAAACCAGAAAGTGACCCAGTTGTTTACGCTAAGGCTGTGCTATGTGCTTTTCAGGGAATATGTTTGCTCGGAAAATGTTTTAATCTTATTCGTGCTACTTGCTTACTGCGCATTATTCCAGTGTTCATAACTACTGACGTCGCGAATTTCATACTTTATTTCGTTATTGCACATTATGACTATGGTTTTAGTTTATAGTAGCTTCCGCGGCTTTGCTAGAGTGGTACTCGATTAAAAAGTAACTTTTGTGTTATTCAAGGTCCAGCACAACATAATTTAAATTTCAGCTCATTCCGTTCACTATTTTCGGCGTGAAAGAGGGACAAACAGTTCACATTTCACACTTTACAAGCTTTATTATTTTTAATATAAGTTGGGTATAATTGCTCATTAAGGCTTCGATTTTATTCTATTCTAGCTGCCGCCTAAGTAGTTCAGTCCTGCTGAAGTAAATTTTTGTCAGTCGTCCTTGCCACCCCTTCAAAAACCAGACGGTAACTTGGCCCATAGCGCAAAAGAGAAAGCTGATCTTCTGGGACATCTCTTTGCCTCTAACTCGACTATGAACGACGGAGGAGCCGTGCCTCCTTCCATCCCGAGGTGCGGAATCTCGATGCCGGAAATTACAATCTCTCAGCGGGAGGTTCGGCGGGAGCTTCTCTCTCTGGATGTTAATAATTCGAGTGGACCAGATGGCATTCCGGCTGTAGTACTGAAGAGGTGTGCTCCTGAACTGTGTCCTGTTTTGACGCGCCTCTACGAGCTATCCTACTCCACTAGGCAGGTTCCGCTTTCATGGAAGACTGCTATCGTTCACCCGGTACCTAAAAAGGGTGATAGATCGAACCCATCTAACTATAGGCCTATTGCTATAACCTCTCTTCTCTCTAAGGTCTTGGAACGTGTTATTAACACACAACTTTTGCGATATCTAGAAGGAAACGATTTGCTCAGCGACCGCCAATATGGCTTCCGCCACGGACGCTCGACTGGTGACCTCCTAGTATATCTCACACATCGGTGGGCTCAGGCTATTGAGAGTCAAGGTGAGGCATTGGCAGTTAGCCTAGATATAGCAAAGGCCTTTGATCGGGTCTGGCACCGCGGTCTTCTATCGAAATTACCTTCTTACGGACTGCCTGAGGGATTGTGTAAATGGGTTGCTAGTTTTTTGTCCGACAGAAACATACGAGCTGTTGTTGACGGCAGTTGCTCTGATTGCTTGGACATCAATGCCGGTGTCCCACAAGGTTCCGTGTTGTCTCCGACGCTATTTTTGCTGCATATTAATGATATGCTATCTATTGATGGTATTCATTGTTATGCAGACGATAGCACAGGTAACTCATTCTACACGGGCCGTTCTAATATCCCTCGTACAGCCATAGAGGAAAGCCGTAGTCAACTTGTGTCTGAAATAGAGGGAATATTAAGCCGAGTTTCGGACTGGGGAGATCTTAACCTGGTTCAGTTCAACCCCACAAAGACACAGGTTTGCGCGTTCACTGCCAAGAAAACCCGTTTTTCTGTAGCTCCGCAATTCAACAATACACCTCTGTCCATTAGCAAGAGTATTGGGATCTTAGGTATGGACATCTCTAGCGACGTCCAGTTCTGTAGTCACCTAGAGAACAAGGCAAAGTTGGCATCAAAAAAGCTCGGTGTGCTGAACAGGGCAAAGCTTTATTTCAGTCCGGTGCAAAGGCTGCTTCTTTATAAGTCGCAAGTCCGGCCCCACATGGAGTATTGCTGTCACCTTTGGGCAGGAGCACCCGAGTACCAGCTTAAGCCGTTTGACTCGATTCAAAAAAGAGCTACGAGGCTTGTCGACGATCCCATACTCACAAGCGGTATTGAACCTTTAAGTTTTAGGAGAGACTTCTCCTCCCTGTGTGTGTTCTACCGCTTGTATAATGGAGAGTGTTCCGGAGAATTGTTTGAGACGGTGCCTGCTGCTTCTTTTTATCATCGCACCGCTCGACATCGGCTGAGGTATCATCCACATACATTGCCACCTTTATCTTCCCGCACTGCGAGGTTCCAGAGGAATTTCCTCCCGCGAACAATCAAGCTGTGGAATGGTCTCCCTGCCGAGGTTTTCCCCAGAGACTACAATATGCAGCGTTTCAAAAAGGGCGTTTTAAAATTCTTAAAAGGTTCAGCAACGCGCATGTAATACCTCTTGATGTTACAGGCGTCCATAGGCTACGGGAACCGCTTACCATCAGGAGGACCGTATGCTTGTTTGCTAACTTAGTAGTATAAAAAAAAAAAAAAAAAAAAAAAAAAAGTCTATCACGAAGACCATGCAAAGTAATCTTCAATCATGAAGTTACCGACCGCAGAGAGAGCGGCCTGTCGCCCACGGCTTTTGCAGCGTGGTACCCGGATACATGTAGCTTATGTGCTATTCTTGGTCTAGAACTAGTTAATAGATTCTAATCTGAATCCGGCGTGTTAGTTTTGGTGTGAAAGAGGAACTGACTCTTTCAGATTTCACATTATTTTACAAACTTTCGCATTTAGAATAGGTACACATTTTATAAACTATTCGTATGCTGGATGGAATTTCCTATCATAATGAAGAATTTCCATACAAACTTTTACTCTCCCTACTTAACCTCCTTTTTTCTCTGAAATCTCTCTTTTTGTTCATATAGGTCATTAGGATTCAATCTCACACCAATATTATAAATGCGAAAGTTTGTACGTTAGTGTGTATGTCAGTATGTAGGTACTCATCTCCGTAACGGATGAATGGATTTGGATGAAACTTATAATGAACATAGTTTGCCACGTGGATTAACACATAGGCGTTTTATACTGGTAGCACGTGAACGGAGTCGTGGGTGGAAGGTTATCTCTAAGTTCCACCTAAGTGTAGATGCACCCAACGTTTAATTATAGTTTCCCCATTACCTTAACTTAGTTCAACTACAAAATCCCATTACAGTCCCTCTTACTTGTTGAGTGGTCAAATACGTTCAAGTTCATACGTAAACAAACAATGAATCGCAATGAATCGCGTATTTGTCATATTACGGACGCCGCAGAAAATAGGGTGCGAAGGCACGAAAGATCAACACCGACTTCGGGGTTTCTTATAAAGTTGCGTTTACACACGCCAGTAGAGTGCCAGTGATTATCTAATACAGTTGACTTATCAATTAATTTCTCAGCAAACGTAGGGTAAGATGCCCTCCGGCCAGATGGAGTGACGATCGATGGCTGCCGGTGGAGGCATCGAGCTGAAGGCAGAGCGCAATGGCGCTCATTAAGAGATTCCTATGCGAACTGCTACAGGCTGATGATGATGATGATGATGATGATGATGATGATAATGATAAGTTGACTTCGTGGCACGAGTCCTATGGCTTTACTGTCCACTAGCCTTTGCCAGAAGCTTCGCTCGCGTGGTACTCGGATCCCTATCCGAGTGTGTGGGGATTATGGGCATATCCCCTTTTTTAAAAAGGCCTACGTCCAGTAGTGGACTGATTTATGCTTGTGGTAGTGTATTCTGGAGCTGTCTTGATCGATTAATGCTTGTGGTAGTGTATTCTGGAGCTGTCTTGATCTGAAATTTCATACGTTATGAATTTTCAACATAATCAACGAGGCGAGATGATATAATGGATTGACTTTTAGATAGCGGAAAATTCCGTGGATTATATTAATATTAAGTAAAAAAGCTGACAGTTTTCATCTCAGCGATGGTTTTTAACTTTTAATTGCTCAAATCAAATTCAAACATCCTTATTATTAATAAGTTAAGCCTTATTATTATAGTTTGTTAGCTTACAATAGCACCGGCCACACGTAGGTATAGTTTGGACCGCCGGGAACAGCACTCCCCATGCCAGCCCTCGCTCTAAGATGAACTTGTATTATGTACCTAGGTACTACTGATAGTTTGATTTAACCGATTCACGAGCTATTCGAAACTGAGCTCCAAATTGTTAAAGACTGTTTACAACTACAGTTCGCCTGCAATCCAAACTGTGGACACAATGAATCGTAATTGGCAAGACAGTTTGATCGCAACCGTAAGTGCAAATTTTTCCTTCGGTTTGGAACGCCTTCCAGATGCGCAGTCCAAACTTTACGTGTGGCAGGCGTTTATATAATGTTTCAGAACGTACAAGTGGTATGTTTACACCTTCAAGTATGCCACGTGCACGGAAACCTCAAAGTCCTCGCTCTTGACTGGCATGTGTGCACGCCCCAACACTGCGTGTACCCAAATATTAAACTCGCGAGCTTAATATTCCGAAACATTTCCTATCATTTCAGGGACCCAACCCTTCTTAGCGTTAGTATAAGGCAAGTTTAATTAAATTAATTGTAATTATTATTAGATTGAGTACGTAATAATTATACGGTTCTTACTAATTTCAAGCAGGTTGACTGTCATAATGGACCTTGTACGCAGCAGACAATTAACAGTCTGAAATACTGGAGGTGCTGGTTGGATTCTTGTGGCGTGACAGAATATTGGTTCGGTCTGGATGTTGTGGTATCATTTCATTTATAATTTAAAAAAAACTATATAAATTTTAAAAACAAGGCACAGGTTGGCTTCATTACTCCTTCCCCCGTGCTGGGTAAATAAATATATATTCATACTATTTTAGTTTACAAAAATTTGTAGAAATAGTATTGGTACGGTAGAAATATCATTTAGGAACCTTGAATTTGCTTCAAATACGATTAGTATTTGAAGCAAATTCAAGGATTGATTGAAAAATGTTTACGAAACGCAACTTTTGGTTAGGTGAAATTAATTTATTTAATGTTTTGTTCCAAATGGGATCATTACCAACGGAATGTAACCTAGCAGTTGATCTTTTAAGCTGAGTGATGTGTGAATCGAGAGGACCAAGTGAAATGGTATTTTTTGGAACTGAACAGACGAAAGTGAACAAGAGTTTTTCCGGATAAAGCTTATTGTATTTTTGCTTCAGAGCACAGCAAAAATACAGCCTTCCGAAAGATTGCGTCTTCTATGTAGTATGGGCTAGAAAAGTTTAGAAGTTAGTCAATTAGCTAAGTCCATCAATCTAATACCTAATTGCTCGGATGAGTGAGTTCTTTACAAATGTTATTTTTTTATAAAAGGTGGGTGAGACAACTGTTAAACCATTACACAAAAAGGTCTACCGGTTTGGTAGTCCTACATGATTACTGACACAATTTTACGATACACAATTTTAAATAAATAATAAAAAATAAAATAAAATATTTTATATTAGATAAAAAGTCCATATACACACATTATTACTTAAAACTTTATATTATGGATTAGGGAAGCAGTTTTCTTGTGGACGATAGCTTTGAAGCCATCGGTTTGGTATTCCGCAAATATCCCTGTTGCACTGCAGAAGCGAGGCAGTCCCAACGTCATCCTAAAAATATTATTCTATTGGGCAGTTATTACAGCATCCTGAGGATGATTGTAGCCCGGGCAGACTGCCCCATTCAAAACAGGTGGATGGGAATAATGATGGGCTCCAATATCTAATTTCAATTAAATGTTTAAATTTCGTGTTGTCCATTTAGTAAATTAATTAAAAAAAAAAAACTATGACATTCATCTATTTAATTTTTATTACTTTTTTAATTACTTTTTTATTATTTCTAATTTATTATACTGTTTGTAGTTTTTAAGTATGTGTTGTTGTGTGATATTATAATGTTTTATGGATTAATCTGATCTGAAATAAATGAGTAATAATAATTGGACGTGTAAGGCATCCAGCGACCTTTCGGCATAGTTGACCCATAGATTCCCTGTGTAAAAGCTCTGACAGTACGCTTTGAAGAGTGTGATTTTTTTGTGAATTGGTAAATAAATAACATTATTTCTGAATTATCAAAACGGTGAAATAATTAAATAATTACTTTATACATTAGCCAATTGGTTTCATGTTTCCCGCTTTGGCCCGTCGAGCCATGGTCTTCGCGGACCAAACCGGGAATAACTCGGAATGAAGGGCGTGCTTTACCAAGTATGACAACCATTTGCTGGTCGGTATTAGAACCATAATTGAAAAATTGGTTGAACGAACCTACAACCTTCGAGTCGAAAATTGGGGCACCTCACGCAGATTCCTCCTAATTCCATACCGCCTCCTGATATTTGTGATCCTATTCAAGTGAAATTGTTCCCTTTATTTACCTTCAATCAATGGTGTTATTATTTGAAATAGGCCAATCAATTTATCCCAGAGCAAACTCCCCATGTAAACATTGAGTAAAATACCCTATCAAGGTAAATGCCAGACAAAGTATTAAAATTTTCCAAGACAAAATAATTATTATTTGAACGATATATGTATAACAACATATCTATGCTAATACTGTTTATTGTATAACACAGTCTAGTGTCATTGATTTCTTTAATATTTAAAGTTTATATTAAAGATCATTATTATTCAATAATCTATTTTATAAGCAAGTAATAATTACCGGATGTAAAAAGTATTAATCATGTATGTTATGGCAACTCAGAACCTGACTGACGAAAACCAGAGAGCAAGTCTCTGATTTTGTCGATGCTTGGATTTTGGAGGGAGGTACTGTCTGAGAGTACCTAACGAAAAATGACGAGGCTTGGGGATTCCGAAAAGTGAAGCGGTAGCAACAAGTCGTCTTGAGAATTGAGATTGAGCCACAAGCCTCGTTAGTTTTTGAACAAAATGATCTCCAAGTAACTAACCTCTGTGCAATATTAGCTAGAAAATATCTAAAATAGATCCAAAAGCAAAAATAAAGTCTCATCCAAAGATAAATGTGTATCATTTATCACACTAGTAACTATAATAAAAAGATCAAAGATATAAAACCTACCCAGAGGCTAGACCCACTGGAAACTGCTTATAAATTATCGTCAACAATACAGTCAGCATCTGAAAGATAAGGGCTCGTATACATAACAATAATCATTAAGCTACAACTGTCCCCCAAAACCCCATATTTTCAACTTTAAATCCAACCCGGCGTCCCCAGCTTAAATATAAACAACTATAATGAGGACACAGAGAATACGTAATGACAGCTGGCGCTTCACGAAGCTTACTCAACTATTCGTGATTCAACCTCGGAAGATTAACGCACACACGCGCCAACACTTTCCCAGTGTCAGGTAAATTGTATTATGTAATGCAATGCGACTTTAATATATCTTCTAGAAGGATTATAAGGCAAACATTAAAAGTGCTTTTTTTATATTTTAGTATGAATTCAAGAATTTAGACGGGAAATGTTTATTTTGACCAGATGACCAGCTGGTAAATAAATAACAGACACTTCACGCATGTTTAACTGATCTGACAGTACGCAGGATCTGTGCATTTGACTCTAGACATTTTTATTCATACATTTGGCTGAGAATCAACAGCCTACAGCTAAGGAAGGTTGAGTCTTGACGCCACTCAAATGAAAAAAAAGGCATTATATAACTTATTTTTTTTTTGTATGTGAACTACGTGTGTAGAGAACCAGCCACCTTTTTACCATATGCTGTATCAAAAGGTTGCGTATGTCAGAGTAAATTGGATCTAGGTGCCGATCGTCGGAAGTCCCTCATTTCCGTGCATTTGTTGTCATTCTGCCAGTAGGCATTAAATTTTCTTCAGCATCACATCGCGTGGCCGTTTCCTCTATGGTGTCCGGTCCGATCCGATTCTCTAAAGTAAATTAAGACTGTACCCTTCCCTACCTTTAAAGGCTCGTTATAGAAAATCGATACAACTAGTTACTGGCAATTGAATGGTCGTGAACGAAAAGGACAAGTGGATAATGTGGAGTTCGTTTAATACTATAAACACGAACCCACTGGGGGCTGCGGAGAGGCTTCGTATAATTGGATCATGCGCTGTCGCAGAAACGATGAGGATTTTGAAGAAAATAAAGAATCAATAACATTTAAGGACTAAAAAATTTTACTCTGTTTATATGTAGTTTATGATTGTCACTGTGAGTGATATATATTTATGTACTAACATCTAATCAACAAGAAAACATAGTAGGTACATAAGTACTAAGTACTTTGCTTGTAGTTTGTCACTTTTTTTCAAAACCTTATTTTATTGGGATTGTTCTGTTTTTATAGATTCTATGTCAACAATTAGGTACTGAAAAGAAGATTCTGGGAAACGGTTTCAAGAATTTTATATTTTAGCTGTTCTATGACGAAGAATGTTTCTAGGGATCTTGAAGAACCAATATTTTATGTAAATACAACTCCATTTTTCAGTTACAATGTCATATTATGGAGATTTGTTAGTTTTATTATTTTTCATCATCAAAAAAGCAAAAAAAGACGTGACAAACAACAGTAATCAAGTAAAAAATCATTCATATGGTATCGGCAAACAAACACAAAATCTTGACCTCGTTATCCTTTGGGAACCCAACTTCGCTCCGCCGTGGGAGAAAAATAAAAGAAGCGAACAAAATTCAAACGCTTTTCATAAATTAAAAGGAAATCACAGAAGTAGGTGCCCGTTTCAGGTGCTCAAATTATCCAATAGCCCTCCCGAGGTGCCAATAACTGAAGGACATCACTAGGCCCAGGGGATGATGATAACGATGGAAACGGTTTATAACACTCTTAAATAAAGTTAATAGCTGCCGGGAAGTTTTTCGTTGGTACCCCTAAGACCATTACGCAGTGTAACGGTACGATTTATTCCGAGTTTGTAGTATTAGGGTGTGAGTCTGGTAAGGGATATAGCGGGAAAATAGCAAATTTTGAAGTCATTATATCATATTACTCGCTACAGTGCTGAAAACACACTTGCTCTAATCGGGCTGCTGATGTCACGCACCATGCCAGCTGAGGCCTCAGTCATCATCAAAATTACTAAAACTAGACGTGGAAATCTAAAAAACTTGAGTCAGACACCTGCTGATCGACCATTTATTAACTTATTAGTACTTTGCATGTAGAATTTAGCACATTCAGTTTACTTCGTAACAGATCACTCTCCATCTGATCTCTATTTGTATGGACGAACATTTAGAGGCATTTAGATCCAACAACGTACACGTGCTTAGAACGCACTTTAAGTTCCGTTTTTTTTATGCCTTGTTGGAGGCTGACTACCTCAAAACTCTGACATCAGAGATGCCCTAGCTCATATGAAGAAAAGGGAGTGTAAGTCTTTCGAACCCAAGCAAACCTCATCTGCACGTGGTGCACCCTGCTTACTATCAAACGGGGCCTCTGGCGGCAGGCTGATCGTGGCATAGCGCAGTTACATCAATTGGCTGCCGATGGGCAGCAGTGTCAGGCGGTGTGGCTAGCCAGATGTGCCCTATGATCCCCAACCTGTACGCCTAGTTCTTATTAGGGAGGCCTATATCCAGCAGTGGACCGATATGGGCTGGTGTGTATATGCGTCAGATTATGAAAACGCAGCAATTTATTTCTAAGGCCAGGCAATTCGCAAAACGCTATGCATATTTATAAAGACATGCCCTTAATATGGCCAAGGATTTCTCTTTATAGTATTAAGGTGTCAAATAGAGTTGTACGAGGTCGATTTAAAGGCTAGATAGGAAAACGGAGAGTTCCACGCTAGATGGTTTAGGGGACTTAGTGATTTTTTACTGGTTATTTCTTGGATCTGGCTTAAGTATTTTGGCTTTTATTGGAGATTTGTCTACTAAAACAAAAACACCTGCATTCATCTGACAGTACAATAGAATATCAATGACATAAATACTATATTTAAATACTTGGTCATTTAATAATAAATAAGACATATTAGACAAAACTATTGACATATGTCGCGGTAATTCATTATAAAGATATGAAATAAGGAAAAATATTTAGTTGGATTCGAGGAAAGGGGTGAGTAGATGCTGCACAACTTTTCTAATTATTAGCTGTCACCTTACTCTTTTACTCTGATTTGCATAATCATGCACCATCATTCTTTCCACTAGTAATCACTAGTGGAAAGAAAGACGGTGCATGCGCTCTGGATTTTCTTGAACTCACCTCAGAAAAATAATAGTGGAAATACTTACTAGATATTGTTACTTATTTGATATCTAAGGATCGACCACGAAGACTAGCGAAAATGTATTCGTATCATAGACGTAAAATGTTATCCAACGAGAAAGCGTATATTCCAAATAACGCTTTGTCATTATCCAAAATATTTCGTTATATTGACGATATGCCGTGACCCTACCGATCAGCCAAACAAACCTTCGGCCTTTATACGCACAGTGACTTAATAGTGAAGTCAGTTAGCTGGGTAAATAATTTAAGTATCTTTTGAACAAAACAAACACATTCTTTATACTTCATGGCGATTCAGACTCATCCTGTTTTTTCCTTCGTAGATAGTGACTACCAAATGATTGGACTCAAGAAAGCCCCAGTGATATATCTAGCAAATCTGTTAAAATATTCATGTATGCATACATTCAATGGGCACTAATCCAAGTAATCTCAGGTGGAAGCTATCGGGATTTCGATGTCACGGAATTATGTTAACTAATTGAACAATCACAGTTCTGTCATAGGACAATTAATAATTAACCTGAATGCAAGCCTAGCTATAAAATTAATGTGCCGAAACGCGCGAGTTGCCCTGGATGCAAGAGGTGCATTTTCGAGTCTCAACAACAACAAAAAAACAACACTAGCCTATATCAGTCCACTGCTGGACACAGGCCTCCCCTTATAAGGGGGATATGCTCATAGTCCTTGCTCTGGGCTGCGGACTGGGAAATGCAGCAGAACTCAGCGTCTCACACCGCTGACGCTGCTGCCCGTCGGAATCATTCTTCCGGCTGTGCTGGAGTTAGGTTGCGCTGTGCCCTAATCAGCCGGCCACCAGAGCCCCGTTTGTTAGTTAGCAAAGTGCACCAGGGGCAAGTGAGGTTGACTTGAATCCGAAGCTATTGACTCATTTCGCGAAGGTTAGAACACCCCAGGCTGTGTCAGTTGGGTGCTTAACTGAGTTGTGTTTAGATGATAGTCGTGGTGAACATAATTTCTTCAAAGTAGCTTTTCGACGTGGTTGTGATGATTATGCCCAAAATAATAACCCTAAATTCTAACGACCTTCGGTCGTGTTTAGAGGATTTTTTGTCAGAAATGAGCTGATCTGAATCCTATACCAAAAAAAATTCTCCTCAACCGATCATCATGAAATTTCACATACACGTTGTCAGGTGTACAAAAAAGGACAAAGGCTACCTTCCATCCTGAAAAAAAAGCCCAAGGGATACAAAAATGACTTTGATACAAAAGCGAACAAAGCCGTGGGTGGGTGCTAGTATTCAATAAATACCTACACTATACTGAAAATCCTTAACCTATCAATCATTGCCTAAGCACACCGAAACATCATCATCTATTTACACCCTTAACATCCCGAACCCTGTATCTATCTTAAATATTAAGGGTCTATACACACGTGATCATCAGTTGCTCGTTAGTTGTGAAGGGATGAGCTTAAAGGGCGCAGATTTGAGCCCCTTTCAAACAGTCACGCGAAGTCACGCACTATTTCTTAAACCAGTAAATGACCTTTTTTTTGTAGAGAAAACTATATTAGATGTTGGTAGTAAGTTAATGTAACTGTGCGATTCTACTGAGTTAACTAGTTAACCTTAAAAGGGCCCCTCCCCTAAGACGACTCTAATTCAGCTTGAGAGAGCCCAACGAGCTAACCTCAAAGTGATGCATCATAAACCTAGATTTTACCCTACTCTCATGAGTTCATACTCTACTTACTAAGTAGCGTGTTGTCCGTTCGATAGCTGTTTGTACTGAATGTCTATTGAGACTAACTTGTTTTTTTACAAATGTCAATTTCTAGGCTGAGTGTAATTTTTTTAAAAATTCTGAAAATGCAATTGTTTTCTTTTTTCCAATTAAACTTATAGTTTCCTCAGAACAAAACCTTCTAAATACAAAAGAAAAGGTGGCTGCTCCCAATAAGGTAAAATCTTGCCCCACCCTGTATATTGTTAAACAAAGAGTCAAATTTAGAATACTCTATCCATCATGGTAGATGAGCTAAAAAGCTAGTCCCTGTATTACCGCTTCTCAGTATAAATGAGAGGATCGCTGCATGAATAAAAAGCACAATGTATCTTTATCCACAAAGCAGAATTCTTAGTTCTGAGTGCGGGTTTAGCAATTTTTACATTCGCCATCATAATCTACAGCCCGCTGTTTGTACTAGTCGCATCCACTATCCATTGACTTTTACGTAATCAAAGATTATTTATCACAAGCGTAGAAGAGCACATTATGCCTACATGTTTTTTCTATCGTAGAGTCCCAAGTTATTATACATACGACTTTGCTTGCGCTACTTTATACAGGGACTTATTAAACTAAACAACACTCATAAAAATCCGTTCAGTAATTTTTCAGTTTATCATGAAAAGACAGGCAAACAGAGACTTTGTTTTATAAATAATAAATAAATAAATAAATAAATAATGCTGGACTATAATATTATAATATGTAGAGATTAGAGAGTATGTATTTTCCTATCCCTATATTTATATTTTATTATACCTTGTATATAAAATATAAATATAAGTAGTATGTCTTGCAACATTTCCGGATCTCTCGTTTAAGAAGAAATTATGAAAGACATATATTCTGAATAAATTTAAACGATTATGAAATCAGTGGATTTCGTTCGCGGCATCTTTCGCTTGCTACCCAAATAAAAATAAGCCTATTTTATTACTGTGTATAAGTATATTATATAGAAACTTTCAGCTAACTCAGCAGTAG
The DNA here is from genome assembly GCA_951804965.1 of Horisme vitalbata. Lineage (NCBI taxonomy): Eukaryota > Metazoa > Arthropoda > Insecta > Lepidoptera > Geometridae > Horisme > Horisme vitalbata. Next base: position 11,966,745 of record OX638088.1, on the reverse strand, counting down.
CGTGCAAACGTAACAAATATACATATTTACATCGACACTTTTGTCTATATTATAGTAGGGAAAGGATAGTTATTTTACTATGCTAATTTTAAATTTGATGTTTTACTATGCGGATTGTAAAAATAGATCACTTATCTTTCTACCTAACAAACTCTTATAGATACTACAAAATATGACCCATTATGCAAATTGAACCTTAGATCTACACCAGCTAGACCACGCTCAATCAGAACATAAGAAATGGGCTGACAAAGGCTCCGAATGAGGGTGTCGACTTGGGCTTTGAAAAAAAATCGTCGACTTTCAACTTCTGAAATTTCATTACGCGATTTCTGCGAACTTCCAACTTCTTACGATTTGCTCCGTGTTTTTGAAGTAGATTGATGTTAAATTTAGCATGAGTAATAAATATTTATTACAGCAATCAAAAAACAGACAGCGTAAATATTAATCTGGAAAGTTTAGATTCATGAGCGTCGTTAAATGAAGTGGTAAAGATTGTGGTACATTTTATATTGACTGTGGATACCGTAGCCCCTGAAGGAATAATTTATTTTGACCCAATGCGAGTTGTAATTATTTTTGTTACCTCCGTAATGACAACCATTTTAAATGGCAATTATTTTGATCGGTGGACGTTTTATTGAAATTTGATACCTAATCATGCAGCTTAGTAGATTTTTTTACAAATTGCATAAAGTCAATAAGTACTATTATTTGTGACAGGGTTTATAAAATGATAGTAAATACCGTAGAATTATTGATGATTCCCCCATGTTGAGACCCCCCGAAAAGAAATTTCAAAATTAAGTAACGTAATATGAGATAGTTGGGCTGAGGACAGGGTGCAATGGCGCTAATTGAAGGAGACCTATGTCCAGTAGTGAATTGCTATAGGCTATATATGATAATATTATATTTATATTATGATTTTATATAGTGATTATCTAAGTGACTAAAATGTAAAAAAATTGATGATGATAACTTTATTATTATAAGCTAAGGTTCAGGATAAATAAAACTAAGTATTAAGTAAAGAGTCAATAAAAGTTACAAGTCCATTTACGCCAAAAGAACTTTATATCCTGAGTGATACTGTGAGCGAACAACGTGTTCCAAACACGTTGTTCGCTCACGGGCACCGACTATTTCAATCCACACCCATTACTCCTTAACCATTTTGGTGGTCAGCCGTCTCAGACTGAGGTAAACCATTCTCGAAACTAACCATCAATGACTTCATTCTTTATTTCAAAATCGTAGGTGGTTTTCAAAACTCAAAGGATTTCTATTTAAGTGCAAGCTTCCGCCCGCAGCTTCACTCGTGCGGTAACCTGATAAAAAGTAAAAAACGTATGTGTTAGTCCGGATCACAATCTATGTATACTACAAGTTTCAACAAAATCCGTTCAGCCGTTACGGTTGTGGTTATTGGTTGAGTGGAAACAAACATACTCAGGTAAACTTTCGCACTTATAATACTACCTTTCACCCATGGCTTCTCTTGCGTGGTGTCCACGTAAAAAGTAGCATGTATGTTATTCCTGGTCTAGAATTACATGTGTATCAAATTTAACACAGATCTGTTCAGCCGTTCTAGCTTAATTGAGTAATAAACATCCATACATTCAGACTTTCATAATAATAATAAGTATTAAGATTCGTTTGTTTTTTTTATTTATTTTAATTAATAAATATCGATATGTAAACCAATTAAATTTATTAAATAACGTGCAGATATATAAGTTGCAATAAATATTTATCAATTATACAGGCAATAGTAAATTTTTAATAACAGCCATGGGCATGCATTATTATGTGAGATAGTTATTCACAATCATACATCGTGTATGTGTCGTTTCATGTCTAAATTATCAAAAATGAAAATTAAATATGGTATTAAATTGGATCGAACGTAGCATTGAATTACTTCAGGAATATTGTACACGCTTCAGCTTTTTTATAACTCGTGCATTTCGAGTGATCTAACCGGTGACGTGACGCTACGCATCTGTTTTTTTTTTACTTTGTTCGCCGATGTTAGCGTTGCAAGCTTACAGAATTGCATGACTGAATATACGATCGTATTTATCATGACGTCACCTGGCTAGTACGTGAGCCGACTTGGGAAAAATATGTTGTCCAATTAATAAGGTACTTTGAATGGATTCCCGCTTCGGTTATTGGATGGAAAATTAGGCGGGCTGAATTGATTGTGTGGGGGCTAACGATTAGTAAGGTTTCCTTTCGACGTGTGGGAAAAATTACTGAAACAACCAATCTGGGTTGTTTTTAGGTGAAGATATTTAGAGAGGTGTAGCTCTTTCCCGTGGCACCGCTTACGTGTTACCTGGATAACAAGCAAAACTTGGCTCGCATAAGGCCGACTAGCCGACTAGACCAGCGAACTAATTGAAATGGTAACATTAGATGTTATTTTTCTATCCTGTAGGAACAGTATACTTTCTGCTTTTTCCTTTCCCTTTTGAAATTTCACATACTTAGAGTATATGAAATTTCATGTACATAATCAGGTATACATACTGTTTGGTCTAGAAATATTAATACATTGTAAAGTTTCTGCTCAATCCATTCAGTAGTTTTGGTGTGAAGGAGTAACAAACATCCATCCATATTTGTATTATTATTATTATTATTAATAGTGAAAGAATGGGTTTAATCACCATTATATTGATTATTCTTGATTATTTTTAATTAGTCAGGCTGTCTAGCTGCAGGGTAAAGACCTCTCTTCCCTTCTTCCACTCATCGCGATTTAAAGCTGTGACAGGTCATGTTGGTAAATATGAGTCAACCTCGTTCCACTATCTCATTCTAGGCCTTCCACGTTGTTGCCCTGTATCAAGAGGGATCCATTCTGTGATTCTCTTTGCTCACAAATCACTTGGTATTCGGTAGACGTGTCCAAATATTTTGCTTTTAAAATATAATAAAGATAGTCACGTACCTACTTATTTATGTTTTAATATTAGACTGTTTTATCTGAAAATACTCCGAAATGAATGAGTTAGTTCAATACTATAATTCATACATCCCTCATTCTATTTAGAAGCCTTTCGAGCGATGCGATCAAACTCAAAGTCGCATTAAAATTTGTACATTCATCGCCACGATACTGCGGTCTAAGCACTTCACAACTTCGCAGAACACTTATCCACTTGAAAAAGTTAACTTGAAACGTGTTGACATCTCGAACCGCGAACTTATATATTTCGCGACAATCCATTTTTTGTCCAACATTAGGGAAATCCTCACAAGCCCTATTTAGGAAATTGCCTTCGTTTTATCGCGCCTGTGGCTAACATAGCCTCGACCTCGATTTTTGTGGGCCCTTTTTAACCTTCAAAGTTTTAGTGGTCGTTTACGAGCGTACACTTGTATACAGAATGTTATTTGCGAAAGACCCTTTAGTTTGTGTAGAACAGAATGATTGTTATGTTCTGAGGCTTATCTCACGTCGCTATGACAGCTAATTTGTGTTGATAAATTCATCGGTCGTAAGACTAGTACGATTTCGTAATTGTATGTATTATATTGTATGCTAGGATTTTTTTCTACGTTTAAAAATCAAAATATTTCTAAGAACTGAATGATTTTTGTGTTCTGCCTATCTTAAATTGCCAAGAAAGCTAATTTGTGTCGATATATCTAGCGAACGTAAGTTTAATTTAAGTTTTGTTTTTAAATCATTAGTATGCCCGAATATTTTACTACTTTTAAGAATCAAAATAGTTCTAGTTTTTTTAAAGCCAAAATTCCCACAAAAAATAGAAAAAGATTTTCTTGTTTTTCACTCTCTGAACAAAATATTTATGCTTTCCAGTATAATTAACATCCAACTTTAATATTAAAATCAATTTTCGTTGTAAATTAGTGACACGTTCCACAGCAAAAGCTTATAAAGGAATAATTCAATGAAATAATAATTAGTGCATGCAAGCGATGGCGCACCAATAATTTATCGCTGTTTGGTTCGCACTCAGCGTATTTTGTTTTCTGAAATATATTGCCGGCTTACTTCTTTGATGAATGGTCGCTATTGTTTGGTCTGAATAGTTTTTTATTTCAATTTAGAATAAATATGTGAATCCAATAGGCTGGTGGCAGAAGCAATGGCGCTTATTAGGGGATTATGTTCAACATTAGACTGCTTTAGGTTGATGAATTCACACCATCATCCCCTTATTGATCATGTGAATGCTATTAATAATACTGAAGGTGAAAGTTAAAATATATGAACGGATTACGTTGAAGTTTTGTATATTCATATTCTAGACCAGGAATATCGTTCATAAATAAATTTTAAATAAATTTACGGGACGTCTCACACACGTTCAACTGATCCCAAACTAGGCAGAGCCCGTACTATGGATACCAGAGACTGATAAACATTCATAGATACTTATAAAACACCCAGACACAGAACCAACATTCATGTTCATCACACAAATGTTTGTCCTGGGCGGGAATCGAACCCGCGACCTGCAGCTCAGACAGTTACTATCAACTGAGCTATGAGGCCAGTCGACATGCTATTTATTATACAGGTAATAGTTTTATAATTCAACGCATCCATTCGCGGCTTCGCTCACATTAAAGTTATTTTTCCATCACGGGATTTTTTCCGGATCAAAGATACCCTATGTCCTTTTCTGTACCCCCTGACTACATGTGTGTAAAATTTAATGATGATCGATTGAGTAAAACAGGCGTGAAAGCGTAACAAACAAATAAATAAAGAAATATACTCACTTTCGTATTTTTAATGTTAAGTTAGGATTAAAAGACTATATGCGTACAGACTTACACGAGTGTTTTTCGGCTTTGTTATAGCAAACTATTAATCTCAGTACACCGTCGACCTCGATATATCTCCCCAGTACTCTAAGGAATATTATGATAGGTACAAAACTTCACGTAAAGGTCAAAACTCCTGCATGATGTATAGCTACGCAAGTTTCCTACAAGAAAAGGTTTGAGCCCAACATTACGTACCGACCTAAATCTCGAATCTCACAATCTAATCTACAGGACAAAATATATCGAGATCGGACTGAGAAAAGAATTTTCTAGAAAATATATTTTCACCCTGACCGGCCCACAGACAAATATAATTAAGGGAGAATTTGTCCAATAGTATTGTGAGAAAAATTGCGAAGTGAGAATATCCAGAACCAATCACAGGATTCCGTAGATATATAGAAAAACTCTATAATGTACTCACACCAACATATAGATCAAAGCGTATTGCTGTTTCAATTATATTTTTACTAGTTTCCGCCTATGGCTCCGCTCGTGTGGTACTGCGATAAAAAGTAGCTTATGTGTTAATAATCCAAGTCACAGGCAATGTATATTCCAAGTCTCATTTAAATCGGTTAAGCTCTTGTGGAGTTGAGTGGAAATAAACATACTAACACTCACAAGCACAAAAACGTTCACATATATAATTATTAGTGTGATTCCAAATTCTTATATTTTATCAGGGTTCTGCATAATTAGTTGGATATGCATAATAAACGGTATCTATAAGAATGGAATAATCATGAATTTTTTATTAAAAGTTATTCAAGGCATGTTTTTTTAAATCTAATTAACTACCTTTTCAAAAACTAAGGAATCTCCATTCACTTTGAACTGAAGTCATTGGAAATGCAAACAATTTTTTTATTATTAAGGTGCTACTATAGGCAAGTAGGTACTAAAACTTTTTTCAACACCTTGGAACCCTGGAAACGAAATGTATCTTTTGTAGGGCCCGTCTTAGGGGTATCGCGGGGGGCACGTTCAATTGGATTGAAACGTCGGCAAGCGGAGTGCTCTTAGGCAAAGGGTCCGTAATAGCATTTTTGTAGTGAAGCCAAGAAAAGAAGTGAATGGTATAGCAATTTTAGCCTCTGACAATGTTACCTACTTTTCGGCGATTTCTAATATTACACTGTGTATTTTTTCATCGTCATCCTATATGGTGTTTTATAAAACACGTTAAAATGTTGGTTTTGGTGCTATTAGGGTTTTTTTATGTGACACTGTTGCCCAAAAGCAGTTAATGGACTGTGAAAAACATAAAATTCGTGAAATTAAAACTGTTTGGCTTAAAGATGACGGTTGGAAAGAAAGAAAAGAAGGACCAAAATTAATAGTAATAATAATCCTACTAATACTATAAATGCGAAAGTTTGTGAGTATAGATGTATGGATGAATGGATGGGTGAATGTCTGTTACTCTTTCAAGAAAATCTAAGGAACGGATTTAGATGAAACTTGGAATAAACACTGTTTGTGACCTGGATTAATATATAGGCTAGTTTTTATCCCGGTATATAATAAAGACCTATACGGGAAATCTCACATAAGGTCAACTGATCCCAAACCAAGCAGAGCCTGTTTAGCCTATGGGTAGGGACTGATGTATGTACAGAAAGCGTCAGAGTCTGGTAACCCCCCTAGTTAACGTTAGTAGGTTCAAACCGTCGCGGTGTCGGTCGTGGATCTCGAACTTTTTGCACAAATGTGTGTTTTATAAACCTTCTTCTCCTAGCTTAGGCATATTTAATTTCGTCCTTATATCTATATGAGACGATGGAGTGGCTGTTACAACGCTCGACAATAATCTGTATGTTATAAAGATTACTGGGTTCAAATCCCTCGATGCCTGAATGTATTTGTTGTTTTTTTTTTATTTTCGTTATAATTTTAAGTAGTTGCGTACTACCGTGATAAACAAATGAAAAAGTTACTAGCTGACGCATCCATTCATACCTAGACAAAATAATAAACGTATACTGTAACTTAAAATTTCGTCATAATTGCCAACCGATACGATAGCTCAGTTGGTTACAGCGTCTATGTCATAAACTGGTGTGAATAAATTGCTGGTTCGATTCCCCAGCCAAGTATAAATATTTTTGTATAAGATTTTGTCCATTTGAATATGGTAGCCTCCACGGCAGCAGTTTAAATTTATACTTGAAAGGGGTATACCAGATCGTGACGCTGTGTGTACACAGATACTGACAGAGTTATCCTCAATGTTTCATGCAACCGTTGGTATCTACAAAATTTTTAAATAATTTATGAAATGATCAGTGGTATACGGTTGAAAAAACGGCCATCTGTACTTTAATATTATAAATGCGAAAGTTTGTGTGTGTTGTTCCCACACAATTCCCTTACTGAATGGATTTAGATGAAACTCGGAATACACATAGTTTGTGACCTGGATTAACACCTAGGTTGTCCCGGAACCACGCAAGCAGGCTGCGGGCGGAAGCTAGTATAAGTTATATTTGGTAAGTATTTAATGCAAAATAATATAAAGAAAGCTACCACTCGTAGACGCAGTCATTATTAAAAGCTAAAATTAGCACTGTAATTTTTATTTCTGCGTTATCGCATATTCTAAGAACCACATGACATTTTTCCACCAACAAACTCAGTCTTTATTAAAAGCTTAAATTAGCACTGTTATTCTTATTTCTGCGCAAAATCGCATATTCTAAGAACCACATGACATTTTTCCACCACACTGTAGAGTTCTTTGTTCCGGAATTCTGAAGGGTGCTGGGAAAAAATGTTTTTCTCGAACGAAAGCTATTTATCTGCGATTACTATTGTATTGATTAAATGAATCGAAGAATGCGATTGATAAATTCCTTGCCGGCGTGGAGCGAAGATGAGAATACTAGGGCATTCGTTTTAAATTCTATTGATAGCGATCTTAAATTTTATTTCAAATTATCGGTTCTATAGCGAGAAAGGAGTGATCGCATTTTCTAAATGATTTATACCAATTTTGTTGGCATTTTTGTATACTTCTCTTGTAACCACCATGAAGGATAAGACCCGCAACGAGACTATCTGACATAGAACTATAGTTTTCGACAGCTTAGAGAAATTAGCAAGCTAAAATGGCAGTGGGCTAGCCATATCTGCCGAAGAACCGACCACCACTGGGGTAAACGAGTCTTTAAGCGGAGACCGCGGTCTGGCAATCGTATGTAGGTCGTTCTTCGGTCAGATGGAGTGACGATCTATTCTGCGAAAGGCTGCTGGTATAAGCTGGATGCGTCGAACTGAATACAGGGAGCAATGGTAATGACCACCATTGCTAGGGGAGGCCTATGTCTATACAATACTATGGACTATTTCAAGCTAATGAACTATTTTACAAACCTTATTAAATAAAATAAAGGACAGTATAGCAACGGAGCAATACTGCACAATAATTTATTTTTTATGTTCACTTTGCTTGTAAACCTTTGGTTTCAGGTACCATCCGTCGGATTCCATGTGGCTTGTTTGCATTCCGTTTTTCCGTTGCAAAAAGTACAGGACTAGGCACACATTCCTTTTTAGATCAGTTTGAAAAAGCATGTTGCCCACGTGATCCAACCATGTTCAATAAAAAAAACAATAAAAGCATCTATAGAGACTTTTCTTTGATCTCGACGAATACTTTTGATATCTTTTTTTATTTCAGTAACTCGAAAGCAACGGTCTAGCCTAGGTATCATAAGAATTCAGACTGGGTTAAGAGTTCACCCGGTGGTATGCATGGTAACACATACCTGTATTAAGGAGAAGGGCATGGGTTCAAGTTCCAACTGGATAGTAATCTTAGTTGTATTATAAAATATTAAAAACGAAAAACTACAATGTATTCGCTACGTTATTTACGTTCCCTAGGTTGCTTTAAAAAAATCACCTCGCCCGCCACAGATAATGCTGCAAATTAAGATTTACATAACCAAAAACTTGTAGAACACAATTACAGAAGTTTTAACATGGAGCCTGTAAGCGTAGGTAATCACATTTGTCGGAGCTCCAAGGAGAAAATTGTCTTCGGTCGTAACAAGGTTGGGCTCCCGACCCTCACCACTTTTCTAGGGTACTTTCCGAAGCTGGCCAAGAGAATATCCTAAATGGAATAGATACATTTACTTGGACGGGTAGCGATCAGAACCGAGTTAAACTTTTTATAACCGTTTATGACGACCCCGTTAGCTAGTAACCTGGCATAGGTTTCGGGTTTGATTCCCGCTGCAGGATGAAAATATTTGCATTGTATATGTTCCGTGTCTGGGTGTAGTGGTACCATTGTTCTACAGTCCTAGTTCCTCATACGCAATAGATGATCTTGATATCAAAGGCTTTGTACTTTTTGAAACTATTGAACACAAGGTCACTAGAAATTAAATATAGATACATACTTGAAATATGTTGTCTATATTTCTGTAATCGAAAACATTAATGAGAATTTCAATTTGAAGCTGATTCCTTGCGCTGAGTTGTAGAGGATCAGGTAACAAAGGTGCACGTTATTTCAGCAAAGCTTTCTTGTAGTGTCGAATTTTTATTCGACACTACAAGAAAGCTTTGCTGCAGCTTTGCTTTTACGTGGACGGAAAGCTATATGCTGGCAACATCGCCTTTGAAAAAATAATATTGCCATTAATAAATACATGAATTATGTTTTATTTGTAACTATTAAGACGAGCAACACACAATAATTTAAAATATAAAATATAAAAAGGAATCTCACATATAACTCAACGTTGCTTATAATAATTTACAATACCTGTCTCTCAAAACCTGATGACAGTAGATAATAAATTGGGGTTCGACTCAGTATGAATTTGCAATCATTGCTTACTACAATCTAAAAAACTTTAAGCTGAGTCGGACACATTACGTATAACATATCGTATTATACATTAGGATTACTGGAAACTACGACACCAAAAAATAGCACAGTTACGTAGATACGGCTCTTATTCAAGTAATTTTGTAATCCTTTCAAACATATGGAGTAATGTTTAGAGTTCGGTTAGAAATGGACCTCTTTTCCAGTACTAATTGGAAGACGAGACGGTCTGGGTGCTATGAATTCTTTGTGTTCTAGCACTTTGAACCTAGGATAGAACTTATTGCTGTTTATGTTTAAAAGTAATAGCAGTTTTATTAAAGCTACTTGTATTTACTGGCCAAACGTGAATAATTTAGGTACAAATGAACTATAATAATCATTATAAAACGTATTTACGTAAAAGTAGGACGTTCTCCAGCTAGATGGAGGGAAGATCTGCGAAAGGCTGCTGGTAGAAATTGGATGCATCATGATAAGGACAGGGCGCAATGGTGCTCATTAGGGGAGGCCTATGAATGCCATAGACTGATGATGACAATGATGAATCTTTCTAAGCACAAGGGAATGTCGTGTTTAAGCCAACCCACGTAGGTACAAAATTGCAAGCTATTATTCATCGAGGAAACAGCTATTCAGAAGCGAATCGAACCCACTTAGGAGCACCGCTAAATAAGTCGCTTTAATAAAACTGCTATTACTTTTAAACATAAACAGCAATATGTTCTATTCTCGGTTTAAAGTGCTAGAACACCCATATAAGCATATTTTGTGTGAAAACAAAGTAGGTTGGTTTTATATGTCTATCTATTTGTATTGACATACACACGCATACGTGTGTCTGAGTAGTTTTGGAGAATTTATCCGTGAGTAACATGTCTCATATTATTGTTTTATCTTTGTTTTACCATACCGTTTTATAACTTACTTATCTGATAGTTTTTGCCCAATAAAATGATTGCAATGTCACCCAGTCTAAAACAGCCGATAATTGCAAAAATTACTGAAAATTTATTGGACGTTGCCCGAAGGCATCTATGTTATTTAACTTATTGAGTCTACGCTATTAATAGTCAATTTAATAGACCCATACCTTGCTAATAGATTTTCCCCTCGACAGTAGACATTGTAAGTAGCTGGTTTACTTCATATACTAAGTGGAATAACATTACAGTTTTTACAATATGCGTATGTATTTCATGATGGGTAAGTTTAGCTGCTTTCAATATTTGAGAAATCAATTTGAGAATCTGCCAGACAAAGATAATATTCAAAGTTTTTTTTAAATCCTAAAATTTTCGACTCAGGCGAGATTTGAACCCGATTTGATTTGAAAATTTGAAGGTCGCGGGTTTAAATACCGCCTGAGTCGAAATTTTTGGGATATATAAAAAAAATCTTTGTATTTTCCGTGAACTGTGGGCAAACACTTAACATACAAAAAATCTATGATAATATTTACAGTAAATAGCAAATTATATCGAATAAAATAGCTATTTGTAGATACATGGTCAGTTAAAACGAGAAATAGGTGCAGCATTATACATATCAGCCTAAGGCAGGCAGCCTAGCAGCGCCATTGCACCCTGTCCTTAGCTTGACGCATCCGCCGCTTCTGCGCCTTTTATAACTATTATAATGTTTTCACTCACAATCTCTAAGTGATTACCATTAGATTCTTCGGCAGATATGGCCAGTCTCACGCACGCCACTTCAACATGCAATGTTTTTGGGCTATGTCGATGACTAGTTCTCTGTCGGAAGATCTATACAGTTTTCCAAAAAACATTGAGTGACCTTAATACAATATTCTTGAGCTGTGACGTCAGTCTCGAATACTTTGGTATCCTCGACCCGTGAACGCTTTAGCAATTAGGTACCCACTCATGCAACCCGTCTACCTACAAAGCGCTAACTGCAAAATAATAGGTGTACCTAGGATGGTTGTTTTGGGTTCGATAGGGCTGGAAAACACCCACGAAATTACGTATATCGCTTGTAATAAATCAAGTAGCTATTATAGTATAGGGGAGGCCTATGTCCATCAGTGGACTGCTATAGGCTGATGATGATGATTTTAGTATAAATAAATACGTCATTTTTATCATAATATTGTTGATAAGCAAATATTAATATTTTAACATTTTAAACATGACCTACAAAATCATCAAAAAATTTACTTAATCAACCATGAAATAATACAGCGTTGGCACTAGATGAATTACTGTTTTCACATTTCATAAATTTCACCAAATTTTCAGCACATTTTAATCAAATTACGTAGAGGTTTCGCTCAAACAAGACAGTGTGAAGTCAGAATGGCTGAGGTAACTGCGTTTCACTGAAACTTAGATTCAAAAACTGAATGCATTATTCATAGCATTTTTAGAAATCTGTTGAAAAGTTGCACTCTTCTGGTTAAATAACGTGCCCAATAAAATATGATTATTTGTGTTATTGCATTTGTATGATTTGTACTTACTTTAATACTTAATACTACTTTCACTTATTTGAAGACTTTCTATAATAATGATTTAAAAGCAATCTTGTGACTGAAAAATCGATGTGGTTAAAAGAATTCATACATTCGGCATAGAGGGCCCTTTCCTTTCACTGCAAAACCTTCTTTTTAGTGATGGAGTAAGTTAAATGGAGACCCCACTTGACCTGGTTGTCCCACTTTCAAAGTTTTGTATGTGATAAAACCTCTACAAAAAGCCGCTGTAGTAAAGCTCTATCCTCAAAATAATTCAGACAAAACACAAGTTCTTACTCAGCTCAGAAGGCGATACATTTTCATCAGCGTAATCCAGTTAAGTCGACTCGTTATGATTCGTACCGCGTATTATCTTATTGCTGGGGTAAGGGAACATTCACAAATAGACCAGGTCGTTACGTATTACCCAACACTAAAGCCACATACATAGGTACATACTAACAACTGAAAAAGTGAAAAACGCAGGGAAAAAAAATAAGGAAGTTAGTTTACACAGTGTTACTAAGCTATAAAATAGGTACCTACACGAATAAAGTTTAACTTGATTTGGTAGAAGGTGGTAAGTTAGGCAACGAAGTAAGTACAATTTGTAGCTAGGTGTTAATTTATCTAGTTATGAATGAAGCGCCAACACAGAATAGTTAAATAAAAAAATACCGTGAAAAAAGGTACCGCGTATAGCCAGGTGATAGCTGTTCTCGGGCTAGTTAAATTATGGAGAAACTTTTCAATGTAGTTCATAAGTCAAAGACTAGCTTATTTATTTATTTATACTAATTCAAACTCAATGTGTATAATAACTACACGCCCGGAGCAGAAGTGGCCGCCGACGTTGCATTTAGTCCATTACATAAAATAGTTTTTTTTCATCATCATCATCATCATAATTCATAAATTTTTATTATTAAGTTTTTTAATGAAGATATAATTATTAACCAGCCGAAGTTTGATATATTTGGTCGGTGACATATCGCATCGTATCCTAATCGAAGAATACATTTTTCGTCGCAATCGCCATCGTCGTTGTGGTTAACAGAAAAGAGAGTGATGACTGTCACTTTACCAAAAAATAAAAAATAAAATAAAATGACGCTACCTTGATTCCATATAAATTTGCGTAAACGTAAACGCGATCGAGCTGGTAAAAAACTCGCACTAGACACCCAGGTGTTGAGCTATGAAAATCAGGTGAAGATCATTATGGATATAAACCACGAAGTATCTAATACTTTTCAATACTACTGAAATAACATCAATAGCGATGTGAAAGGCGATTCCAGGATTCTTTAAATGTTTGTACATGGGATCGATTAATGCACCACTTCACGGCACTTGAAGGTATTTTTTCATTAAATTATCTAGCTGAAATTCGTCGACTGACACTATTGTCTATCACGGGCGAACTAAATACGATTGGAGCTAAAATTATTAGACCCACCCATTAGGGCACAAGCTTAGTTGTGGTATGTATCGATAGGTAGGTGTCTATGTGAATGCATAAAATTTCCTTTGATAACGGTTACCAATTTGTTTGTATAGGTTATGGTTGGGGTCTACACCCCAGTTATAACCTATACAAACATAGATATCTAGTTATTCTTGCCAACTTCGCTTATTTATCCTAGCCAATAAAACTACTGAACGCTACAGTTTAAGTTATTCACATTTATTGTAAACATTCTCTTGCCAAATGTTGTTGAGTTAGTGGGAACCGCTTACAAAACAGTTTGTCTGGGAAGTTTGTTAGACTAAAACCATTTTGTGGTCAATATTACTTAAGGTTCCTCAAAAATTCTTTTACAGCTGTAAAGTTAGAGCAAATTGCGTAAACATTTATTTTTAAAAAGGTTAGCCATAATTACCACTGTTAGCGGGCAGTGCACATATCAACAACAAGAACAACAACAACACCAGCGTATAGAGTCCACGGCTGGACATAGGTCTCCCCTAATAGAAAGGAGAAATACCCATAATACCCACGGGCTCCCCCGGGCGTGCGGTTTGGGGATCGCAAGGCACCTCCTTGCTCCTCCGATGCTGTAGCCCATCGGTGGTCAGGGGATTTAGATGTGCTAGTGTTAGGCTGTGCTATGCCACAATCAGCCGGCAGCCAGGGCCCTGTTTGTTATACAGCAGGGTGCACCACGGGCAGGTGAAGTTGGCTTGATTTCTGAAGATGGATGTATTTACGTCTTATCCTATCTTTATTGTTTAAAATATTGGTTAAAATGACGAGGTTTGGGCATTCCGAAAAGTGATGCGGTAGCGACAAGTCGTCCTGAGAATTGGAGAGCCGCAATCCTCGTTAGTTTTTGAACAAAATGATCTTCAAGTAACCTTTACGAAATTATATCTTGAAAAATGGATCTAAAAGCAAATGGAAGTAAAATAAAGTCTCTCAGGCGTATCATTAATCGCACACGCATCTGTGCAAGCGACCCGCGACCCGCGCGCCCGTATGCAGCATGCGTGTGGTCCGCATGGCCCTTCCTGGCAGCTTATAAACTCGGAAATAAATTAAAAGTGGCCAGTAAATTTACTAATAATTTACTAAATGTGCTACTGTCAGCCAACCAAATGTCAAACGAGTCGAAAGCCTATTTTTCTATGAAAACGCTACACAAGTCCACATTGAAATTATATGGAACACATATTTATATAATACTTATTACTTTGTGTTGAAGTATACTTATGTGCCGTTTTGTGGAAATAAACTATATGAATATGAATATGTCATAAAGGAACTTATCTTTATGGATTTATGTTGGGATCAACATTGTAGTTACAATGATGCACTATTTGTGAATGGAAGGTGGTCAAACTGCAAATACCAGATACGGTTGAATAAAAACAGATTGCCTTTAGATCCATCAAATTCTCCAAACCAATAAAACAAGGCTATGACACTGACGTACAGAGTAAAGCAATTTACAGTATCTGTGCACAGTAGCAGTATATTCAGTTTGGGGGCGTCCATTAATTACGTGATAAATGCCTCACGTACGGGGGGGTCGAGCCAAATCTCACCAAATCTCACGTGTGGGAGTCCCGGCAAATCTCACCAAAGGAGAATGCCGAGAAACCGTACCAATTGCGTCAAAACCGAACGTCTAAATCCCATTCTCCTCCATAATTCCTTTCACCCTTCCATAATCTAAATCCCATAAAATCTATTGTATTTTATAAATTACATTAACATTTTCTTTAGTTTTACACACCGACGGGATTAATAATTAAGTAAAAAAATATTTTGTTGGTTTGGTTTCCGCCGCACGCCACCATTAGACTGCAACAACCAATGATATATTATACGTTACTATGGCAACAAACATTGATGTAAAGTGTTACTATGGCAATAACCCTCATTTTTAATTATTTTGACAGTAGAATCGACTCAAAACTTATTGGAGATTTTTTTGACGCACTCACTTTAGTCTTGGTACCGAGCGCCATACACCTAACGGCATTCTCCTTTTTATTCCTCAAGAAAAATAAAGTAAACCCCGTCAATTCCACGCAGGTCAATCCGCGGGCAGTGCTAGCTTCTATTATTAGTGTGATATGTGATGTTTATTTGCATGAATAGTGTAATTTCATGTCATCATGATTTATAATATTAATTCATATTTATATATTAATTTAGCACTTTATTTTAAAAAACTTGCATACTTTTGTACGTCTTATTTATTTATGTGTTGTAGCCTAGTTAGCAACACTGCGCAACGACGAAGGGCTACACAGTATAAAATTTGACTTTTCGCTTTTGAGGCACACTTGGTATGAATCGGTCACTAAACAGAACTGAGCCCCTTTTTCAAAAAATAAATCCAACGCAATCAACTCAATAACATTAAACCACATTTTGATAAATCTCACGTGAGATTTTAGGGGGGAGGGGGCTGAAAAATCGTCGAATAATTTGCGAAAGCTTTGACCTATAGGTTCATGCAAGTTTGATAGGTAAGCAAAATATAATTTGCAAATTATAAGATACTAGCTTCCGCCTACGGCTTCAGTCTACATAGAATATATAAACATATATGTTATCTCAGTTTTTAATTTTTCAAATGTTCATATTTCACAAACATTTGCCCTTATAGTAGGATTGGTATGTGATCTCTATTACGATATTTTTTCCAACTGTGATCTCTTTTACTCATTCCGTTGTAGTACCCCGTAGAAACGAACACAAACATTTATTATTGGATCCGCGAACACTTTGAACACGATATTGGATTGAGATGGAGAGATTGCAGTGATGTAGGCCGACGTGATATGATGGATGATGCCAATCCTTTCTAGATTCATTCCACTGATGGTACCAGCACACCCAATATAGGACGGGATATCATTTAATCGATGTATTATGTTGTGAATCATCACCTACACAGTTATTTGTAGATTAAAATACACGAATGTGATACAGGTTTTAACAATGTGTCGGATTTGGTTTGACGTGTTGCAGGAAATTAAATTAAAATGTATAATGATATACAAAATAGTTTTTTCGTAGGATACTGGAAACAATAAAATATTTTTTATAACACACTTTTTATAATATTATAAATTCATGAATTTGTATATGTGTAAATATGCATGTTCCCACTCAACTCCATAACAGCTGAACGGATTTCCATGAAACTTGGAATATACATAGCTTGTGACCTGGATTAACACATAGTCTACTTTTCATCCGGATACCACGCGAGCGAAACCGCGAGTGAAAGCTATCTTGGCATAATTTAAAGTTTTCTAATATCAAGCAGTTATTAACTTATTAACTATATTGAATTCAAAGCATATTGAAAACTAAATTGAAACCTTACATTGCGATAACTTTATACTGTCCAAACAGTCTCCCCACAGTTTGCAGGGTACTTAATCAAAGCTCGTTCTTGACGCAGAAACTGCAATATCCTTCCATTACGAGAGATTCACCTTTCATTACCTGCAAATGTTGGCGCGAAGGTGTCAAGTCACAGTCTAGTCGTCTTTCACACTTCGTCGCGAATAAACTTACAAGGCGTAAACTACAGGGTACAAAGGTTGGTTTGTCCTTTGTTGTGCACTTTGTGAATACAATTAGTATGTAATATGTTTTAACTACAAAATAATTCAACGGCTCGGGAAACAAGTACGACGCCTAGCAGCGAGGTGGAGTGATAATTTGAAAAGGGTCCTGGTAGAAACCAGATTCGTGGAGCTGAGGATAGAGTGCAATGGCACTCATTAGCGGAGGCCTATGTCCAGCAGTGGACTGACATAGACTGATGATGATTACAAAATCGAAAAATACCTTTCTGAAATTCTGGATTTTCACGTTGGTTCTGTAGATATTTGTTCATGATCTGTAGTGAAATCGTAGTGTGTTGACACCTTTTTATACATATGAAGTGCTCGTGGTGTGGCTTACTTTGGTGTTTTTAGCTGATCACCTTGGTTAAGCAACGATCCGCCTAGTCACTACTTGGATGGGTGACCATTTAGTGGCAATTCGATCTGAGCGCTTCAGTGCTTCGGAAGGTACGTTAAGATGTTGGTCCCGGCTTTTACAGTCGTTAAGCCATGTTGGAGGTCTTCGGGCGGCCTAAGTACTCCGACACCAGAGTTGACCATTACAAAGAACTCTCTACTACTCATACAAAGAAGAAGAAGAATACATATTTTTTATAAGGAAAGTACATCTTAGTATAGACTTGACGCTATGTATACGACTGATATGTTTTGTATTATTTTCAAGGTATTATGAAACTATTCGTCAACACTACAAAGAGTATGAACAGCTCTTTTTAAAAAAGATTTACTTATTCATGTTGAAAAACGGGAATTTTCACGTACCGTTACCGTTTTTCAATATGAATGAGTTAATTCACGTTAGTTTCATGAGTAAAAGATTTATTAATTTTAAAAGAACAAATAAAGTTGGTAGCTATATAAAAAAACAACAGACAACAGTTACAAACAATGATATTATGAGGATAAAATAATCATTGCATACAACCATAGCCTCGAAAACCGGGCCAAAGTTCAAAAATATTGCTTCCATAATGTAAATCTTTATCTAAATATACATATATTTATGTATGTATATAGAACGCAATCTTTTCGCAAAAACGCAATGAATAATTGTGTATCGAGTATTAGTATGAAAATGTTTATCTTCTTTTTTTGTAGTTTTATAACTTTCCAATGCCCGAAGGTATTCAATAGAAATACGTCGTCAGCATAAACCTGATTTAATTATGCTGATTTCTCGGTACCGGCAAATTCGGGAAATAATCACGGCTCAATTACTTTTCTGATAATTCTTAACCTATTCAGACTTAGTCAAACAAGATGAAAGAAATAGCAAGTCCTAAGTATTGCTGTTTTAGCATAATTTTTAAGTTAAATAGAAATAAATGTCAGGCTTTGTATGTTTTGGATAGTGAAATATAAATAACATTTGTATAAAAAATTACAGTTTTTTTACCTGATAAGTAAGATGCAATCAATACACGGCCCGTTTGATGTTAACTGGTAACCATGGTAAGATGAAAAATACCATCTCGATGCCAAGCGCCTTATAAGAAAGTCCCGCCCAAAGCCTTCCTATACCTATACCTACAATGCAAGTGGTCAGTTGCATTGTGCGCCATGCAACAGGATCTTTAAAACCAAATTTGGATTTGCTAGCCACATTCGGGCACATGATCGGAAAAAATGACAAGTCAGGTTCGCCATTGTCGGACACGACAAGAAGGACGATGAAAAACTCTGCGTCCACCTTGAGGCATAAAGGTAAGCCTCATGTGCCTGAAATGTCACTGGAGCCCACACCATTCGAGCCGAAACACAGCAATAGCGGAAAAAATTGGCATGGTGGTAGTACCTACTTCCTCGGACGAGCCCTTCAGAAAAAGCTCTACTGTACTACTAAATATAAATAGTACCTTTATAATATTATGTCGATTAATTTTTTGTTGGGTTCCAACCCCTATCTTCGGAACCCAAGCCAACCTAACCTGCACGTGGTGCACCCTGCTAACTAAAAAACGGGGCTGTGGCGGCCGGCTGATTACAGCTTACCGTAGCCTAGCACTAGCGCAGCTAAATCCTCTGGCCACCGATCGGCAGCAGCGTCGGCAGTGCGAGAAGCTGTGCCTCGCGATCCCCAAACCGCATGCCATTTTAATAGGGGATGCCTATTTCCAGCAGTGGACTGAATAGGCTGGTGTTATTGTTGTTGTGTTGTAATCGTTTTGTATCAATTTTTTTTAAATTGCCTACCAGTTTTTAAGTAAAACATCTAGAAGTGTGTATTTACATATTTATGTAACTTATTATTAACTCAATTGGTTGCTCCATTTAAAAAAATAATAAGTTATCAATAAAAAAACATAGATTTCTTAAATATGTAAATACACACTTCTAGATGTTTTACCTAAAAACTGGTAGGCGGCAAATTTGTAAAATTAAATAATTTATGATTTTATTTTACATTTGAACCAACTCTCTTGAAAATATATTTCCCAGCAAACCGCTGAAAAAATGAGCACAACCCATGTGCGGCCTAAACAAATATTTCCCGACGAAGAACCCCGCTTTTTCGCCATGCTTTCCTTATAATCGGAATCATTCTGAAAAGAACTTTATCACGCCGAATTTAGATGAATTATCGCTTGTAAAAATAAACCTACTACAGCGCGAAAACTCTTGACTACCCGGTATCGTATAAGATTAGACAAATTGAATTTGAGCTGTCTTGCGTTGATATAAGGCTCAATATTGTTTAAAGATGTACTGATTCACAAATTGAGCCTTCTGTATGTGTGTTTGTTATTATTCTGTGGTTATGGAATAACACTGGATTTTGAGTGGTTTCTATAATGTGGGCTTAATTAAATTGTGGAACCTAAAAGGTGAGCGGATCTCGCGTTTTAACGTTGTCATTTGAAAATTTGGGAGAAGGTTATGTTGAGGATTTAAATCTTCAAGGGTTTTATGTTTATTTTGCAACCTGGAATAACTATTTCAACAAGAACGGCTCGTAAATAGAAGGTATCCTGTATTAAGTTGGAAAATGGGGGTAGCCAAGAAGAATAAACAGCAACTACTTACCAACTGAAAAAAAAATCGACCAATTGCGGGTCAGATGTTTGCCTTATGAGGTGACAATGACAAATATGTTGTATGACACCTAAAGATGGTACTAAAATGTTAAGCCTCATGTGCCTATAATATCACCAGTACCCTTCAAACCGATAAAAATCAATGCTGCTAACGGCCTCTAACGGCAAAAATATTTTCGTACTTGGTTCCGGGACCGAGTGGTTTGGTACCAAAGTGTTCATAAATCCTATACCATCCGATGTAACTGTCAGGTGGTTCAGATCCACCAGAAGCCACTCAAATAACCGGGCGAAGGGACCTTTAAAATATCCAAGTAAGCGAAGCCACAAGTTCTACTAGAAAAGTGTTTCTGTGGCATAAATTGAACTGCAGTTCGACTCTCAACATGCAAAACTACCAAGAAAAAACATCGCAAACAGCCGAACCGAATCGATACGTCCGCTAGAGCGCATAGGTAAACCTCGAACCGCAGAGTAGTATTAGCAAGCTATGCATTTGACGATGGCAACTTTGACCGTACTCCTAGGACGTCTTCTATCGGGCAGTGGACGGAGGCCCGTTTAAGACGCAGCAGGTTGCGGATTTGATTCCCGCCGCTTTTTTGTGTTCTACAAATATTTGTCTTGAGTCTGGGGGTTCTTATATATAATATCACCTATATGTATCTTCAAAAACAATATTTATTTAGTCGTGTGGTTGCCATATTTTGATGTTGTGTGATAGTGCATTATTTATTTATTATTTTAGTACTCTAATGGCTTTATTTTATAAACTAAAAATAAAACATGCTTTTACTATTTCCATATCTAAGAGTTGTATAATTAATTTGCGCAGTGGTAAACTTTAAGTAGCGTTTGTAAATATGTCAAAAAAGTGAACATTATATAATTCTAAATATTTCGTCAGTTACCACTTAAAAAATAAGGTTGCTAACTTTAGTTACTTTACTTACTTACTACTTTAGTATTATAGATAGCAAGGACTCTTGACCGTTTGTCGTGAAAAATCTAAGGAAAGGCTTAGCTATGGACTTCTACAGGCTATAGATAACTATTGACGACCTTTGTGACGTAGTGGGCGAAAGCTCGCCTGAGATGCAGAGGGTTGCGGGTTCGATTCCCACTGCGGGACAAATGTTTGCATGTTCTTTAGATATTTGTCTCGGGTCTGGATGTTTTCTATGTATGATATGTATGTATTTACAAAAAAATATGTATATAAGTGGTATATCAATCATATGGTTTCCAAAATACAAACGCTGAGTAGTTTGGGGCTAAAAACTCAAAAACTTATTTAGCTCGAGTTAGTGGTTAACTAAGATGTTGGAGTTTTTATGCCGCCAAAGGCCTCTGAAGGGTTAACAACTGAAAAACCAACATCTTAATTTGCCTTCCAAAGGAAAGAAATAAATGTATTTTTTTGACACACAAAAGGAAGGCAAACAAAAATCTAAAAAATATACAGTGACAAGCAGTATGTTAAAACAATAGGAAACACACACACAATCATTACAGCCCCTCCCTCGGACGGAAGTGCTCAGATCTAAATGCCACTAGCCAGTCGCCCATCCGAGTAGTGGCCGGGCGGAATGTTGCTTAACCAAAGTGATCTGCTTAGAACACCGAAGTAAACCACGCCACTAGCGGCGATCTTTAAGCATTAGTACTCTGGTCGTAGTACTATTATCTGTTCTGTGCCTTGGTGCTATAGAATTCGAAATTGAAATGGTTCTATGGTAACTAATGGAACGGCTTTCAAGAGAAATGTTGACAGGAATCAAAATGAGCAGGTAGCCCCCCTCCCGACTGCAATTTACGTCTCAACTTTTTGTTGTAGTAAGTACTAATTTATTTCACACAGTACTGAAATAACTCAATTTTCAATTTGAAATATTTCGTTGTGAAATGACAAGTTAAATTAATTAATTAATGTTATATCGCCAATGTTTTGGCGTACACAGCATGTGAAACTTCATAACCTTTATTGTAAAAATCTTTACCTATATTCGACAACGCGGCAGTGGGGCAGAATGACCGCTGTCAGTGGTTACCTTGACATCTGACATTTAACAATATGACTTAAGATATTTGATAGGTACCTATAAAAAGACTTATGACGTGAAACTTTCATGTCCTACCTTTCTCTCATCTTTTTATGAGCAAGCAGGAGCTAGCGGTCAACTTTGATGTCGAAATTTTTAAACCGCCCGAAAGCCTCCGTTTTGGCTTAACGACTAGAAAAGCAGGACCAACATTTCTACATACCATCCGTAGCACGAAACTACTTTATTATACTAATTCATGTCCTACTTATTAATAAGGTGAAAGTTTGTGAGTGAAATGTGAAGATGTGAAGATATCAAATGATTGTTCCTCTTTTTTCTACATCAGAAATATATAATATTTTATGCTACTTCTTCTCCGGGTATCACGGGAACAATACCACTGACGAAAGCTCAATGATCCAATAATTTTAGAATAGAATAGATTATAGTTTTTTGAGGCATAATGTTCATTATTAACAACAGCCTGACTCCACCCATTCCTTCTAAAGATGAAACATAACATTGTGAAAAAATACGAGCTCAATCCATCATTTTTATTTATTAAATCCATCATTTTTAAATCATTTTTATTTATTTGCGTGAAATCATAAAAGATGTGCCTAGCATTCACATCCGTTGGCGACAGACCGTAAAAATCACGATGCGTCAAACGAACAGGCGCGCTAACCCGTTTCGGGCTTTTAATATCATTCCACTGTCAAATATTGCTGAGCGGGAGCACGGACTGACCAATCAATTTACACGCTATTCTATTATACACAATTTTAGGCCCGGTATCCTGCTGCGAAAATATCGAAAAAAAATTGTAGAGACTAATTTTTGAGAGATTTTTGCATTAGAGTCTTTGCACTGCAGCAATAGTATAAGAATAAAAGTCGGCTCTAACGCTGGTCGCTCAATTCCTACCACTTGATTTTTTTTATAGCTTCTTTGAAAAATATCTTCTTTCTTTAACCATCTTTTTGTTTTCGACTTCGTTTCTGTTTAGTATCGCAGATTCATAAAATTGGAACTCCATGTTTTTCTTCCACTGTACACATGCTGGGCAAATAAGTTAACTGCAGTAATCCACAAAGGGTGGCCAGAGAATACACTCAAGTGTTTGCGTAGGCTATTCACTATGGAGTTTACCTTTGCGGCGGGGGAGAGATGAATGGTATGCTCTTTTAAGAGCCTTTTTTCATCAGGGATACTTAATTTATTTAGCGGAGCGTACCATAACTGGTTCTTTTCAACCAATTTTGAGCTCGTTTTTTCTTCTTTTTGTCTTATTTTGTATTTAAGTAAGGAATAATAATAAGAAACAATACTAGACATTATCACATAGGAAAAAATATAACTATGTAGTATATTAGTCATGTGGATCCCACAACACAAGCTCTGCTTAGTTTGGGGCTATATGAAGCTATGTGATAGTGCCCAGCTTTATTTATTTAGCATTATATAGCCCCAAACTAAGTAGAGCATGTATTTTAAGAACCACATGACTGACATATATGTAGTATGACAGTCATGTGATATATATAAAAACATACATATATGTAAAAACATACATATTAAACGTTGAAAACATTCAGACCCAATACACATAATTGCAGATCATTTTTGCATTTCTTTCACGGTGGGAATCGAATCCGCAACCGTCTGCTCAGTCTCAGACGGGCTTTTACCCACTGCGCCGCAGAGCCGTCATTTATAGCTTAAATGCTATTTTTGAGAATTCAGATCATTAGATAGTCAGTCAATTAATCAGTCAGTCAGTCATTCAATCAGCTATATTATTATACACACACGCGCGCGCGCGCACTCCATCACCCTCAAACACAAATCCCCAAACACCCTCAACCTCACACACACTTACAAGGTCATGTACACGTGAGAGATTTATGAGGTATCAAATACCTACTTTATCTTTTTCTTATAAATTATACCAACTTTGTTCTCTTTGTTAAACTGCCATTTGTTTATTAAAGTGTACAATAGTTTGTAATAGTAACCACGAAACTGGTTATGGAAGAGCGGAGCCCTCTGGCACATATACTCTGTTCTTAAAAGAAGGTTCCAAACTTGTTTAAAAATTGTAATATTTTCTACTGAAATAAACTAATTTATTTAAAAAGTCAGATCCTGTTAAAGAATTTCATGTCTCACATTCTCAACCCATCTATTTTCAGTGAGGCACTTCACATTTTCTTTGTAAGCCAGCATAACTTCACTGAAAAAAACGTCAACTAAGATTACGTTATTCAGCTTCTTTTTGCGTCTGCAATATTGCACCACAAGATTCTCAAGTTCAAGTTGTGTAATTTAAACTTAGTAGCAGTTTCCAGAGATTTCTAGAGAGAAATTACTGCGATACTCCCCTTACCACGAGATTGCACATCCTTCTACCTTTAATAAACGAAGCTTGATACCTGATTAAGCTCACACTACTAAAGTGGGAGTTTTCTTCCTTAGTTTACTTACATAATTGACAATTATAAGACGGTTTGGGACACAGAACTGAATTATGCTTTGAGACATCTTATTTAGAATGGAAGCTATGTTCTAAAATACATACTCAGTACTTAAAGCGGCTTAAAGTGAATATACGCAAACCACGCATATTAAGCTACTTTATATGCACGTAATATGGAAGCGGACCCGCAAATGGTATCTTCAAATAAGTATTCAAATGCGTAGACATAACCTAAGAAGCGATTTACGCAGTAAAATACGTAGCAAATTATATTTATGTAGCAATTTACGTAGCAACGTATCAAACTCCTACGTAGCGTTATACGTAGCAAAGCGCGTAGCAAATACCTACGTAGTGATTTTCGTAGCATATTCCGTAGCAGATATAACGTTCCTAACAAAAAGTCCAACAAACATTTTTTAAAAGACTCCTTACTGTCTTTTGAAAAAGGAGCGCGCTGTAGTTACAATTTCCTTGCAACTGTGGGCAAGGCCTCGTTATGAATATACCCTCCGTATCTTTGAACTAGCAATTCCTGCAGCCAAAAGATACTCGGATGAGATTAGTTTAATGAAACGCCCGTCGAATGTGGATGCGGGTGCGGTCGGATGCAGGCTGCGAGTGGCACTTGGATTAGCATGCAATTTTCCATATTTTGAACACATTTAATCCCATATTACTTCCGCGGTGAGTTTGCTTCTCCAATTTCGAGCTCAATAGCGGCGGATGTTGCTTTAGCCTTGGCTTTTAGGACGCGGTCACCGTCGAGTAGCGGCCGTAGTTCACGGTTCAAACCTTATCTTGCTCCAATTTTTAAAACCCCTAAGAACTTAATAGTACATAAACTTCAATTAGAATTAAACTCAAATTGTAAACTCAACTTTTTTTTTATTACAAACAAGGATCGTTGATCCAGTAATTTTAATGGACTAACTATGTCAAGATTGTACAAATATAACAGACCTCGCAAACACGACGCTTTGTCGTCGCGCTTAGTCGCGAGCGTCTGTCATATCTTGCTGTCGCGATTGTCGCCGTGTGTGCGGAGCTTTGAACAAAATGTATGAAAATTGTCCCCCGCAACTTATCGTAGCGTCTAATCGCTGACGTTTGTCGTCCAATGTGCGTAGGCTGTAAAAGCTGTTTCGTAGGCAAACCCTTCCATTCTCTGAAAAAGCACAAAGAGAAAAGGGCACTCCATATTCACTAATTAAAATTAATCGCCCTGAACTTGGAGCCAAACTGCAGTAGACAGTAGCTAATGCGAATAGTTAGCGAAAAAGAACTTAACAAAAATGTTGAGTTTAATAATTCTTGAAAATGACTATTTTTAGAGTACCTAACATGATTAAAGTTTAAGGCAGCTATATGATTCAAAATTAAAAATAACAAAATAGCAATTGCCATGCGTTAGTCATTTGATTAGATATTATGTATTTTTTTTTTTTTTATTTACCGGAAAATCAGTAAATATGGGGAAAATTTATGGTGTTTTTTTTATGGAATTTTGGCATGAACTCAAGAACTCGGTTCGTCTATTGAGTCGGCTAGTAATATAGATTAAGAAAACTTTTTTTTTAAATTAATATGTGGAGCATACCTAAACTAATTCGGCTATTTTGAATAACAAACCGAAAGCACTTTCTTTAATAGTATAGAATATCGATTTACGATACTGACGTTTGTCTAAAGTCGAATGGCTGCCGTGTTTTTCTAGAATGCCACCCGTTCAATTAAAGTCAAGGGTCACTAGACGACACGCTGGCTTATGGACTATTTAAGGCTGTATTAACACATAAGCAGAGCGCTAAGTATAAACAACTTTATTTACCACCAAATAGCTCACAAAAACATTTAAAATGACAATTATGTTACAAATACTTTAAATACATTGGTATTATGTGTTACAGCAGCAAATAGACCCCGGCTCAGCATTATGCCCACTGCGTTACCAGTAGACGCTGTTTTTCTGCCGGTATCGTTGTGTTCAGTGAAAACGTACTCGCATTTTAAGCACTGTTTGTTGAAAAAAAAGTCTCGGAAATCTTAGAATAAGACACATTCCGGTCAGGTGAAATGTCGATTTGAGAATGTGTGCTGCAAGAAGCTTGATGAGTCAAGCTGAGCACTCCTGAGCGGCTCATGGTAGATGTCTAGAAGAGGACTGCTACTGCCTGAGGATAATTATGAAAAATAAAATCATTTTTTTAGCAGAGTTCTAAATACTGAATATGGGAACAACACACGGAACACCAGTATAGACTGGGTATGCACACAATGCTATAAATCAGCATTGAGTACTTAGATTATTAATTAGATTAATAATCTAAGTACTCGCCCCATCGTCGACCTCATCCTTTCCTATGCAAGCCTCGAGGTCAAGAGCTAGCCCATATTAAACTAAATAAAAAAGATTACATCTTTTTAACACAATTCTGAGTTGAGTCCATAAATGAGGACATTGATTGTTTTATTTGCTATTATCTTTTACAATATTATGTATGTAGTTTATCTTTAGTTTAGTTTGTTTTTTTTATTATTACCAAGTACTTAATTTTGTACAAAAAAAAATAATAGATTTTCTTCTTCCTTTTATTCTTCTTACGCGTGTAGACTAATTCTTGGCTAAAAGTGGTCACTAACATAAAAATACTAAAAAACAGATATTGAAGCCAAACCTAAATACAGCTTATCTGCCGACCCAGACGTAACTTTATTTGCGTGTTCTTTCTTTTTCGTCCGATAACTATGAAAATGAAACATAGCATATATATAACATAGCATTCAGTAACAATGTACATTGCTGCAGGAAGAAATAATTCTCAGAAACTGCAACTTAAAATATAGGGCTGTTTCTTTGTGGTCATACTAGTTTGTCATACCAGTATGACTATGAGGATATACATGTCTTCGTAGTCATACCATCATTTTTGCACCTCCTGTAGAATAAATAAAATAAAACTAAAATATTGAACTGAGAATATGGACTTTTTACCGACTTAGAAAAAAGAGGAGGTTCTCAATTTGTCGGAATCTTTTTATCGAATCTTTTTATCTAGAAAAAAATCAATACAAATATCTCCGTGTATGACATCCATAACATCGAGATCAAAGTACCTACTCTTATAATATGAAACGTTATTCAAGAGTGTTCAAGACGCAAGGAAGATATTAAAATTATATTTTTAGTTACTTTAAGGAAGATATCAAAAGATGTACCTACTTACTTGAATAGTGACTGATCCCCGTCATTTATCTTTTCTAATGCGACTACAATTCCAAAGTATACTTCAATTTTTATAAAAACGCTGTTTTTAATGCTGGCGGACGTTCAATAGCAATACCTATACCTACTTCTTTTACCATCAATTAACAAAAATACAATATCACACTTTCGTATTACACAATATTTGTATTATTTAATATCTCGCAAATTATTAACAATTTATTTACTTCCTCTTTTTTCAATTCTGGCACATTCTGAATGAGTAAATACGCGGAAAAAAAGTATATAAATGGAATAAAATATTTATATACAGGAGGAAGTAAAACCATTTTACTGATGGGCCTTTGATCGGGTCTGGCACCGCGGTCTTCTATCAAAATTACCTTATTACGGACTGCCTGAGGGATTGTGCAAATGGGTTGCTAGCTTTTTGTCCGACAGATGCATACGAGCTGTTGTTGACGGCAGTTGCTCTGATTGCTTGGACATCAATGCCGGTGTCCCACAAGGCTCCGTGTTGTCTCCGACGCTATTTTTGCTGCATATTAATGATATGCTATCTATTGACGGTATTCATTGTTATGCAGACGATAGCACAGGTAACCCATTTTACACGGGCCGTTCTAATATCCCTCGTACAGCTATAGAGGAAAGCCTTAGTAAACTTGTGTCTGAAATAGAGGGTAATTAAGCCGAGTTTTGAACTGGGGAGATCTTAACCTGGTTCAGTTCAACCCCACAAAGACACAGGTTTGCGCGTTCACTGCCAAGAACACCCATAGGCTACGGGAACCGCTTACCATCAGGAGGACCGTATGCCTGTTTACTAACTTAGTAGTATAAAAAAAATGGGATAGTTATAATATGACAACGAGGACATGTATATCCTCGTGACCACAAGGCAACAGACAAATATAGCACTTATATAGATTTTATGGAACTCCTGCCCAGAAAGTTACTAGGTGCTTGTTTGTCTG
The DNA here is from genome assembly GCA_951804965.1 of Horisme vitalbata. Classification (NCBI taxonomy): domain Eukaryota; kingdom Metazoa; phylum Arthropoda; class Insecta; order Lepidoptera; family Geometridae; genus Horisme; species Horisme vitalbata. The sequence goes on along the minus strand of OX638088.1, from coordinate 11,937,743 downwards.
TGGAATTAGAGACAAACTTTGTTTAAATTTTCGTTGTGAAACTATTTTTTTAAACTATTTAAACTATTACAAGGCTTATGATGTCAATGATTATCTCGATGACAAAAGAGCCTGGGAGCTCGGCACATGAGTGTGTAGGGATACAGGGAATTATGTACCAAATTAATTTAATGACATTGTAAAAATGTGCATTTACTATGAAATTATAAAAAATCTCTTGTTTCCAACCTCTTACTTGCAATAAATATATTGAGTTGAATTGAATTGAGGTGATTTATGCGGTGCCTATTTGAGTGGTAACTTTTTACTCACTCGTCGGGACTCTATAGTGCCTGGGACATGGTTTGAAGGAGTAGACTTCCTCTTATACCATCCTCTCAGCCTAGTCGGCCTTACTCACAGGAAAGACATGGTCAATACGTGTGGTGCTAGCTAAGCCACGTACGGTACCTACTAAAAAGTATTTCCTAAAAGTCAACTGCAGGGATGACTTAGCTGGGAATCGTTTAAACGAAACGAAGTCGTGGAGCGTCCAAAAATCGCTTCACTTCGAACAGGAGGAAGCTTCCGTTCACAGCTATTCTCCCAAGTAGTACTAGCAAAGCGACTAGCAAACAATAGCTAGGGTCAGCTAGCCGATTATCGACTTGGCGGCGGGACAATACAGAAGATAATTATTCAATTTGTTGCCCTTATATCCCCTTCAGATAAAATGTCACCATTTAACTTTGTCCCTTTTCGACCCTTTGATTATTGCCATCGTTCAAGCTTTGACTGTGAAATTGGTTAAGGTGAAATAATTAAGTAAAGTAACTTTAGCTAATCGATTTACGGGTACATAGAAATTAGGAAATTTAAAGTAAAAAAAGATTAGTAAATGTACATAAATGTAATATTTCAATTATATTATTTAAAACAAGAAATAACTTTTTGATGATTATTATTTTTACGTTGTAAAAAAATAAAGTATTACGCTAATACCTTTCATAATGTAAAACACCCTTCAAAACAACAATGCCCTCATGAGGGTTTGTAATGTTTGTTTTCGCATAAGGCGACTTATGGACTTGATGTCGAGTTTCCTAATTATGAGTTTCATAAGACTTCAAGCTACCCTTGTATCAAAGGTTACTACAGAAAGCTTCTAAGTCTGTGTATATCAGTGTTAAATTCATCATTTACATTATTAGACGGGTAGACCCTTGGTCGGGCTGGCATGTTACAATAAAATACCTCTGTCTACGCCAAGACCCCTCGTCAAGAGGGCAACACTAATGAAACTATATTTTGCGCTCAATAGCAACTTCGCAAAGCTAAATAATGTGAATTAATTTTGTATTCCATTGAAATGTTCTATGTATTCGCAAATAGAGTTTTGGTAACAAACAATCAGTTTGTTAATTTAGAAGTTGCGTAGGTTAGTAGGTAGTTCATATAAAGTTTTACTGGGTTCAAAAGTAAACAAGACTGATAAAGTTCAGCGGTCAAGGCTCTGAAAAACGGTGTGGGTGCCACGGTATTCTCTCTGCTTAAAATATCTTACAGTGTTTTATAGATCCAATATAAAACAGAGAACAAAATACAAAAGCATTTTTGTGTTGGCTTCAATAAAGTTTCTCCCGAAATTTCCCAACCAAAAACGCAAACCGATACGGCTTGAAACAATTCGTTTCAGTAACTGCCATTACGGAACCCTATAGCCACTCCAAGCGTTTTCCGATGCGAAACGCATTTTACCTAGCTAATGGAACCATCATGGGTTAGAGCCGTGGTCCAAGACCTTAGTCTATCTTCTGAATTGTTGCCGGTACGCTTTCTCTCGACAGCGAGCACTTCCTACTAATACTATTTCAAAGCTGAATATTTCTCTAACGTCTACGTGGTCCAGAGTCAAATTTCTGCTTTCATCCTCTCCACAATTTAAACTCCTCTAAAGAGACAGGTCTCTCCCTACTTAGAAGGGTTCTCTATAATTTCCGCACTGCGCGATGAGTGTTGAGTAAACGGGTTGATGCTGCTAACCATCCCCCTTAGCCTACCTAATAGTAAGGAAAGAACCTTGAATGTTTTACCAGTACCGCTATAAACTCAATATAAAGTAAATAAGAATTTAGTTCAAGTCTCCTTTTTAATGACATTCTAGAACCTCTTTTAATATTATCGGTAGAAGTGCAGTTTTCTAATGCTGCCCATGCTGAGATAGCGTCATTGTTTTTTACCCATTTCTTCATGCACCATACAAATTAATAACTTATTTATCTTAGAAATAAATTCTCTATTTCGTTTAACATAATGTCTTTAATAAATATGAATAAATAATTTCTCTCTCTCTCTCTAGTCAGAGCTTGTATTATGGTAAGTACATGACTGATATACAATGTACTTTTTAAACATACATAGAATACATAGAAAACACCCAGACCGAGACAAATATTTGCAAATCATACAAAAACTGCGCCGGGAATCTTACCCGCAATCTTTTGCATATCAGAGGTCGTCGAACCCTGAATCGATGCAAAAAAATAAAATGACACGAGCCTAGTGCCAAGGCTCAATGCCGTGTATAGTCTGCCTAATTGTGGAAAGCCAAGACATAAGAGGCTCATCATTATCCGTCAGGGTAACAAATAGGCTGACACACACCCATCAGTTATTGTCACGATAATAACAATGGCACCTCCGGTCGAAGTCAGGATGTGGTCAGGAGCTGCTTCGACCCGGTTCTCAACGTGACTTGTTTGATATAACTTGCCATTTCTATATTGTAGGTATATGTACATCCATCATGACTTTGACCTTTATAGGTAGGTCTTTGATACGCAAATCTATTTAACGTAATATGTAAAGGGGAGTTTTGTAGGGTTAGGCAGAGGAGTCCAAACATTACAAGACAACTATTTGCAGGGGTTATTAGTTAACAGCCATTTTACTTTACTTTTTAACTGACTTCAAAAAGGAGGAGGTTCTCAATTCATCGAAACCTTTTTTTTTCGACTTTTTTTTATGTATGTTCACCGATAACTCCGTCAATTGTGGACCGATTTTCAAAATTATTTTTTTGTTTAAAAGAATGTACTTCACAGGTGGTCCCTTAATTTAATTTTTGAAGAATTGGTACTTTTTCCAGAAAACTCAAAAAACCTCATCCTCACTTGTAATTTTCGCCCTATGATCACCAAAAGCTCCGTCAATTGTGAACCGACTTGTAAAATTCTTTAGAGCAAGAAGCAAGAAGTGATTTAATTGAAGTCGTATTCATTTTTGGATATTTTATTATTAGTTTTTCAGAACCCACTGCGTAAACGTAAAGCACCTTCCTCAAACGCCATTGTAAATGCTTTGGCGCTTTTTGCATCTAGGTCTTTGGTCTTTGGTCAGCTGGCAGTTGGTCTCCCCTCTTTGTAGCCTCTTGGAATATGTTATCTTATTATCTACTACTAAACAGATCTTTTTGACAGAAGTTGTCCCCATTTATCTGTCACCTAAAGCAACGGTTCACCTTATCCGTCCCATTTATGCCGATGATGCCGGTGCACATGGGCTAGAACCACATCGTACACCGTATCGTACATCATAAGTATAATGCTAAACATTTCTAATGAAACCTGTATAAATGATAAACTTTCAAAGCTGGAATTCATTAAAACTTTGTTGTTTCAAAAAATTGTGTTTACTTTTTGTTATGTTGTGTATTTTGTGGGTCGAAACGTAAAAAGTTTGTGTTTTCATATGGTTCAATTAAAATAAAACTTCTAAAGATGACTTATAAATGCTATTTATTCATTCATATTAATTATCCAACATTAAGAGATGGCAAAAGAGCCGTGGTGGCCTAGTAGGATGTACCCCGACTTAAGATCTGGAGGTCGTGGGTTCGAATCCCAGCCAATGGATTTTTCGTTTCGAAAAATTTATCACCGCACGAGCTCGAAACGGTGAAGGAAAACATCGTGAGGAAACCGGCATGCCCTCGAACTAAAAAGTTCGAAAGGTATGTGCTAGGTTAGTGTTCCAATAAAAAAAGGCGATGGGCTTGCAACCTGTCACGTGGAATGCTAACTGCTTGCAAAAAGTGGGAATGTATCGAACGTAATGTTTGGCCTTGCCTCAGACTATCCCCTTTAGGGTATCCTCAATAGATTTGCGTACTGAGTAATATCTGAAGATATCCATAATGGGGAAAAAGTCGTGAAGATGTTTGTTTGTTTTGTTTTGTAAGAGATGGCAATAGTTTGTGCATCGTTTATCGCTTGATATATTTTTTAAGGTAGGTATTTTAGAATGTAAGATTGGACCAAAATGTTGACAAAAGCATTAATCTTTGTGATTTACGTTTGTTTCTTATCCCCTGATCCGCCCGTATGACCTACAACAAATAAGGAAAGCCTGAAATCATGACAAATGCTTCAGACAAATTGTAGGCGCCTTGAAAAAGTGAAGCCGCAAGAGATTGATGAAACGCTATAAGGAAGCCATTGCGTTTGCATTTCATTAGAGATTTCATGAGAACGAGATGAGACAACTTATTTGTGGGTGGTTAGAGTCTGGTAATACTGGTTAGGATTCTTTGAAAGGGTGTATAAGCTTGAGGCATTTGACCGCTGTAAGGGACCGAAATTTTTAATTTCACTTTTGGTAAATATACGAAGCTTAACCCTGTACGTACTACATGCCTATAGGGACACATGAACAAATTTTCATTTTTTTACAATTTCATGTTTACATTTTTTTAATGTATGAAAATTTGTAAACTTACTAGTAACTAGCGATAGTAAACTTTATAAATATATTATCAGCTGTTAGAAGGGTTAAGTTACAAAGGCTTATATTTGACAGCCTCTGTGGCGCTGTGGCGAAGGTCCACCTGAGATGCAGAAGGTTGCGAGTTCGATTCCCGCCGAGGGACAAATGTTTATATGTTCTGCAGATATTGGCCTTGGGTCTGGGTGTTTTCAATGTATGATACGGATGTATTCATAAAAAAAAAAAGTAATATATCAGTCATGTGGTTCCCATAATATAAGCTCTGCTTAGTTGGGGCTACATGATGCTGTGTGATAGTGGCCAGCATTGTTTGTTTAAGTTTACAGTAGTTTGAGTTTTTTTAGTTTGGCGCTCTGTTTGGAGACTCATAACTTATACACTTATAATAACAAATATCTATCTTATCTTACCTTATCAGTTTAGAAACCATTCAAACATGCGTTCTAACATGTCTTTTGTAGACAATGGAAACAAGTATTGTATCTGCTAACGTTTGCATACGTATTTTAAGTTTCATATGAGTACCTTGAACAAACCAGCCTTTTCTTCCTAAAACTTACTCCAAATTTGTCTCCACGTGCATTTCAATTGAGGCCTTATGTAAACAAGAATACCGCAATAACAATAACTGCTTCGTGCTTACAGCCGCATCGGAGAACATTTGGCAAACATCAAAGGGAATTGGTACACAAGCACACTACTCGAACCTATCTATTACTGCATTGTGGATTTCCGTATTCGAGCAATGAATTGTGAATATGGCTTTAGAATAAGTAATGTATTGGGCTGTGATGAATAAAATTGTTGTAGTTGATGTAAATTATGCTAACACAAGCAAAATTGAGCTGGAACAGCGCAATATTGAGCTCATTACGGCCTCTGTGGCGCAGTGGGCGAAGGTCCGTCTGAGACACATAATTCATATTCATAATTCATAATAATTTATTTGCAACGAACATGGGTACAATAAATAACAGTTCTTATGTCTAACTTAAAAAAAGAAAATTTCACCATATTAAGATAATAATAGCATGCAAAATTTTAAATACAAACAAAATACATATAAAAATTAAATAAAATGATAGTAACAATGTCAATAATATAAAAGTCAAACTAAAAAGAAAATTAAATAATGTCGTCAGAAAATCGTTTCGATTCGATGATGCGGGTTCGATTTCCGACGCGGGACAAATTTTGCATTATTTGCACATATTTGTCTCAGGTCTGGGTGTTTTCTATGAATAATATACATATGTGTTTACAAAAAAAATGTGTTTATGTATTATATCAGTCATGTGGTTCCCATACAAGCTCTGCTTAGTTTGGGGCTACGTGATGCTGTGTGAGTGTCCAGCATTATTTATTTATGTATTAGGGGAGGCCTATATCCAATAGTGGACAGCATAGGAGCTTAATCTGTTCAGTAGATTTAGCATGGAGGTGTTATAAATATAAATTGCACAATTTTCACTTGGTCGTGTAGATTTTTATTTTATAGTTTTATTAAGATTGGAACATAACTTTAATATGTGAGGTTTTCCGATTTTCCTCTAAAGATTTATTAGTTCATTGAATGTCTTATTTTCGCTTCTCAAAACTTGATTCTTATCGCCGAATACATTAACAGAAAAAATAAATAAAGTTCGTCTACTTGGAATGAGCTAGTGGCCAACTCTGGTGTCGGAGTTATTAGGCCGCCCGAAGGCATCCGACATGGCGTAACGACTGAAAAAGCCGGGACCAAAATCTTAATGTGCCTTCCAAAGCATGGAAGCGCTCAGATTTAAATGCCACGATTCACCCATCCAAGTAGTGACCGCACCGAGTGTTGCTTAACTAAGATCTCCTAAGAACACAGAAGTAAGTCACGAACTACAGTCGAATGCAAGCAATAGCTCGGCCATGTGGTAAAGATAAGACAGAAGGATGGAATATCATCCAGTTAGCAGCATAAAGCTATATATCTTGTAACCAAGGCCACTTTATACCAGAACCTCGAAAGCTGGAAATTCTAACCCACTCCCGTAACGATTTTATAGATATTTAGATTGGCTTTGGTGATTTTATTTTCTATTATGCTAAAACACACAACACTAAACGTATACATAAATCTACAATGAGATAGAAATTAATTATTCAGATTTGGAAAGGGACATTCGTAAATTCAATTAACTACTTTATGCTTTCATTTCCAATAGAAAACAACATTTTCATAAGCCATTATTCTGATTCCACTTTCTTCTTTACTACTTAAAATGAAAAATTGTTATTAAACGCTGAAAGCTGAAATTTTCACTTAATTCTAGACCTGGAATAACATATATGTAGTCTACTTTTATCCGGGTACAACGCAAGCGAAGCTGCGGGCGGAAACAAGTATAAAATAAGAGAATCAACCTGAATTTCTGCTGATTAAACAAGTCAACTTGATTAAAAATGATACAGAAACGTTTATCGCCTGATCAAGATGGTCTAAACATTATGCATCGTGATAGCGAGGGAGCAGATGGCAGCTCACTTTTATGTGCACTCGCCGCGGACACTCTGACTTTTATTGAACATGTGGAAATGTGAAAACATTTTTATTGAAACGACCCCTGAACTCTGAGACGAGGGTATTAAAAGTGACAGTGGCTATAAATTTTCATTCAAATAGAGTAGAGAACAAACAAATTCATTGAGTTGATGGCCTGGTAGTGGTTTTCCGATCATTTTATTGCTATTTAGGAAGGCAACAGAGCTTAGCTCAACTATAAGAGGCCTTCGTTTAAATTACCTTCAAGCTCGGATCATTAATTGTGCTAATAAAATCGCCCCGTTTCTTAGGATACCTCTGAAATATTGATTGTAGGTAAAACGAGCTTCAATTAATTTACCACCATTACCAAAAGACAATAAGCAGCTCAAAATACAAAGCCACTGAGCTTAATTTCAACTTCAAAGCCAAATATAATAGAGACGCAATTCCCAGCCCTTCAGCTAGAAGGTCGTCATAAAAATAGCTACACAAGTGTCCAAATATAAAAGCTTTGCGGAAAATATATTTTAAACGGACCCTTTGAAATTAGATTTTCCAGGGCCACTCACTTATATGCTGGGAAATTGAGCTATCTATTAGAGAAAATCTAGTTCTGTCTTTTAGGGGAACAAGGAGACTCGATAATGTGACACTGGTCATTTATTTGATGTGAAAGTTCCTCCTTAAATAAAAAGGTTTCATCATTATTAGATTAACTGATCAGCTATTGTGCTCGCTCTACAGATTTTATTGTAGGTATAGTTTTATATGCGACGCAACGGCTACTTCACTGCTCTTCGGTAAACATTGGCATTGTATGAATTTCTTCACATGCACGCATTATAGATTTCACTCAGCACCCAGAGGGGTGTTATACAAACATTCGCCGAAGCACATTATTGAAGTCACCATATTACCGAAAATGTTTCTTTAAATCTTAATTAGGATAGCAATTTCAACAAAGCTTTTTCTTAAAAAGTATATTATTCCTAGCTATTATATGATTGAATTGTATAAAAAATGGTTGATTTAAGTCGTATCTTGTAAGTATAAAGTTCATTATAATCAGTGCCGTATTACCTACACGTTGGTGTTTATAAACAGCTTGAAGTTTAAGATTCTGTGCACACGAAAACTGATCGAACAGTGATCTGTCAAGCACATCTCGCCTCCGTTTTTCTCGGTGCAGCTGTGACCACTTCGCAACAATGAACAATGTAGCTTTAGTTGCCATAGTCTCTTCAGACAGGCTGTAAGTAAACTGAAAGCTTTCTCATTTAAAATGAGTTTAAGAAATATGAGGTTTGAGAGTTAAATCATTGTGTTTGCCTTCGATTTATATTCCTAAAACTTTGTTCAGCAGTGTAATTCTCTATGTAGTTGATTATCGTAGGCAATCGTCATCATCAACATCTTCATTGATGATGTGGTGTAGGCATAGCTCAATTTGTATTTATTTTAGTGATAGGTTATATTTAATTGAAGATTACGTGAAATGTTTTTTTGGTACCAGACTACGAAAGTTTGTATTTGTGTGTTTTAGTATGTTTGTTCCCACTCAATTCCGTAACGAATGAATGGATTTGGATAAAACTTGGAATATACATTGTTTGTGACCTGGATTAACATATAGGCTTTTTACGTGGTATAGAGCGTTTTAAATCAAATGCTGAAAATGCTTCCCGTGACTATTCTAGATTCATTGTAAATTCCAAGGAATCTGTCTGTTCTAATGTTCACATTCATTATCAACCAAGGCAGTTGCCATGACCATCTGTGTAATGGACGCGTGGCAATAAACGTTTGAATAGATAGCGTTGTATGTAAATAAGAACATCTACGTGTTTGTAGATATGCTTCAGGCTGTAGTTATGTCTAGATCATCCCAATCAGTAGACATAGGATGGCTTACTTTTGTTGTTTCACTCGTGTGTTAATCGTGAGTTAGTGGGATAGGTCTAACTCGAACTCGATTTCTTTGTTATTCTTTCGTATTAGCTTGTGTTTTCGGACTAAAACCTGTATACAAATATTTCAAAACGATACAATTCTTTCAAAACGATTGATTGTTTTTCGTCGTTTTTCCTACATATTATTTACAAAACTAGTTAAAGAAAAAAATCCATTTAAATTTCATTATGTTGAGAAATGTGGAGGTCTAGTTTAGGCTGTTTATCAGCCGGTAACGAAACTATTAAATGATATTAAAGTCTAATTGTGATAAATTAACCCTGTAAAGCGGCAGACCGAAAAAATGATGGCGGGATAAACTTGACACCTTCGATAGAGCGTAGGTACAATTAGCTCGAGATTCTTCCAGCCATTTCGATCTCAAGCTATTTGTATTTGGCGTTGTCGTTAGAGGCATTTGTCCAGTAGTGGGAATCGTAAAATCCAGGTTGATCGTAATATCCATTTGATAAAACGTATATACGAACAATATAGTCAGAACTTCCACCGTATAAAAACTGTTAGCTTGATATTTTACGAGATCGATTCTGACAATTCATGGTTGAAGCTGGTAATTCCGATTGCATTCTCCCTCACTTTACTGAATGCGGCCTCGATGTATAATATATCAGGCATTAAAATGCACATGCGATCATAAAACTGGGAACTGATGCATCGCAATGAGGCATCACATAATGTTATGCATCAATCAGTATGTTGTGCAAATTTTATTTACCACTACCTAAAAAGTGCTCGTAGCGTGGCTTACTTCGATGTCCTTAGCCAATCATCTCGGTTAAGCAACACTCCACCTGGTCAGTACTTGGTTGGGTGGCCGTTTAGTGGCATTTAAATGAGAAGACGTCCGTGCTTCGGAAGCATTTGGAAGGTACGTTAAGATGGTCCCAGCTTTTTCAGTCGTTAAGACGAATTGGTGTAAATTAAAAAAATATCGATTTAAAGTGTTAAGCAATTATGGTTCCAATTGGATAAATGAATTTGATTTTGATTTTGAAAAATCTTTATGCTAACACTTTGACGTTTACGGGGGGAATAATAGGACCTAGGACCAATGAACCACTTACCACTTGGGGGACCCCCCACCCACTAGGCAGCCAGTCGAACATAATAATATGACGTTGCAGGGGAGCCCGCGCACTAAGCAGCTACGAATTCCCGGCTGCATGGCAGCCCATAAGTTGCGCGCAGTCAGAGCGAGCTTCGGCGAATAAATATATACATATTGCCGTCAGTCTCAGTACGCTTGTCGTAGGAGCCGTGCGTGTGTTCCAAATTTTTTTAACAAAATGAAAATGAGCCACAACACAAAAGGGGGGTTAGTTTTGTCAGTCTGACGCCAGTTTAGCAAGAACCTTGCGTATGGGGATCACAAGTCCATAAAACTGGTTTTTAACGCGTCACTCATCAAAGTAGAGGGTGATGTTTTAACTACATGGCTGCTAATAGCAAAGTTCACTGGTTAATATAGCGGATTAGCTCCTCAATTCAGAATGTAAGCACGTTTTTCTGGATAATAACTTTTAAGCGAGGATACTGTACCTAGATACTAAACAAGTCAGGTCCATTATTCTGAGAGAGACTCACAAACAATCATGTCCCGGCTAATTTCAGAAGGATTATGGTTTTATAAACTCCGCTTTTAATATGCGCGTACCGCGTACGTAAGGCCGCGGTCACGAAGACAGCGGCGGCGCGGGGAGTGGCGCAGCAATGCAAATTTATGCATTGAAACGCGCCATTCCTTCGCGCCGCGCCGCCGCCGCCCCGCTCCCGCTGACTTCGCGGCCTAAGTAGAAAGCGCAGCCAAACCAATACATACTGCGCGTGTATAAACTACGCCAAGTGAAATGAGCAGAGACCCTAAACAGAAAAGCGACTGAGGCTCAATCACAAAGACCGGCAAAAAGTATTCGTATTGTAGATGTATGTAGATGTAGATGTATGCTTTCTCATTGGTCAGAATTTACCAATGAGAAAGCATAGATTCAAAATAACGCTTTGTTATTGAACAACATTTTTCGTTACGCTTACGATCCTCCAGGTTAAAATATTCGCGATCGCCCTACTGTAGTGTTGCTTTACACCGGTTGAACTTATTTATGATAGCCCACGAGTTTGTAACGAGTTCCTCTAGGGAGATAGGGCTTACTTCACCGTTTAGAGTTTGGACGGGGAGTAAGATGGTCGGCCATTTATCAAGGTGCACCATGGTAGATTCTTACCACACATGGAATAGTTTTCAACAAGATTTTGTTGCTCTATGTAATCAATAACTAAATTAAAGTAGTTACGACCGCATTCAATGGGTTGTTTAAGCAATACAGTTAGAATCATGTCAGTTTAAACAGGACTTATGCACCGGCCACGTAGTACAGGCTTGTCTGCAAACGTACCTTGGTGTGAGATGGAGTTAAACTTCCCTATCATTGCAGGTGTAACCTCATCCTAAGGGAAAAATTCGTGTGATAGAAAAGTCAGCAGACTTGATGTAAATAGCGACACGATTTTTGATCATCAAAAATATGATTCGCAGGATTTAGGTTCAATGATACATGCTGAAAATCAATATATAACGTCTCAATGAATTTATATACATAATTAAGCGTATATTTACTGTAATGCCTGTAAATTAAATACAGTTAGTGTGTTTTGACTGTTTTTACACTTTGTTTCTGCTGTAGGTACTACCTATGTATGTATGTATATTCCAGAATTAGCACACTACCAATGCTGAAGTTAATAAAGTTATTGAAAACGCCAATCGACCATAAACGAAGGTTAAACATTTATTTATACTTGTTTATTCGCGGCTCTCAACGAATTAGGGGAAGTTTTCGAGAAATTACATTAAGAACAAAGAGCGAAGCGTTTCAAGTTAATGGCCGAGGCCAGACATGTCCCAAGCCGTCACTTAGCGGGCGACGGGCGATAAAAGAAATTGCGGGCATGTTGCAGAACACTGTCCATACTGGCATTTTATACTAATGCTAGTTACTAGTCATGCCAAACTTGGTGTTTAGGCGTCACGCGGACGACATGCAATACTGTGGGTATGTCGCAGGATTCTTTATACACTAACAGTAACCCTTTTAAATTTCTATGAACGTGAATAGATAGCAAAAATTCCATCCGATAAGGTTTCATCAAAAGATCCTATTAATATAATAAATGCGAAAGTTTGTGAAATATATATACAAATAATAGGTTGTTTTGCGTGAAAGGATAAAAATAGATTTAGCTGATTTTTTTACATAATAGAAAGAAAGAAAGAAAATCTATTTATTTGACCCTTGAACAACACATTAAGTAGTAGAATACAAAATAAAAAGCAATACTAGAAAAAAAACAGAGAACGATAAGCTGCAGAGTGAGGCAAATAGGTAAGTAGGTAGCATGAACAAAAACATAAAATAAAATAGGTACGTAAAGGTTAGCAAACCTAGCCAAGTCAAGGTGCAGCCAATAATACCTACTCACCCCACCCATTAGCAAGCCCGCGCGCAAAAAGCAGACAACAATAAAATTTTAAAAAATTAGGTACATATATAAGTAAGTAAAATATTTAAGTTTTTGTGTTGCGTGGGGTCAATAATTTAGTTCTAGACCCGGATTACATATTACATACTACATGTTATCCGGGTACCACGGGAATCAGGCCGCTGGCGAAAGCTAGAACAATATTTTTTGCCTGAATACACACGTGACCAATATATTAAGCGAATTTTCCTTAATTCATATCATTGGTGTTAAAATAATGAAGAAAAATGTAGACATTTCGTACATTTGACGTTTTAGTTAGCAGTAAATAGCACTCTCGTAAAACTACCTAGAATTATCATAAAATCCCTATTTCGCTAGTAAAGCTGGTACAAAAGTGATGCACTCAACACTTGGGTGCTACTTCGGTACTGTTTTGTAGGATGAGTGGGACTGAGATTTTGAGCACATTGTCAGTAACTACGTTAGTGCAACCTGACTACCGTTGTTTGTATGCGAACATTCTCATAAAAGATTCTCTGAAGTTACCCTTATTCTCAATGATCATTGTGATTATAGTGAAGTTAAATCTATTGGCATGAATACTATTTATAGTTAAGGCTATTTTAGGATTAAGCAAATGAAAAATCACTAACGATCTGTAATATTTAAATACAAGCTCTACTTAATTTGGGGCTGCATGATGTTGTGTGATAGTGTCCAGCATTATTTACATATTTACAGCGTTTGGATAATTTTAAACTAACTGGCTAATTTATAATCTAACTGGTTTACACAGCTTCACTCGCGTGGTGTCTACCTAGCCTTATTCCTGGTTAGAACTACAAATGTGCAAGGAAGAAAAAAATGTGTAGAATTTGCCTAATTACTTGGTAAATTAAATGACTTTGATTTCATAACTGAGTACTTACATGCAATCATAACTTAGTAACACATGCTGAAGAAAACTATCTCAAATTTCTAAATTGAAAGCAAACTAAATACAGATACAAACTATTGATTGCACTGGCTCGACCAGGGCAAATTTCAAGTTTACATCAATACATACATTTCAAGTTTAGTTACAAAGAGAACTGATTTCCACGAAATAAGCACACATATACATTATAGGACTCTTGAAAATTTCGATAAAACGTTTAGGGCTCTTTTCATCTAAATAATTAAATAAATAAATAAATAAATAAATAATCCTGGACGTTATCACACAGCATCATGTAGCCCCAAACTAAGCAGAGCTTGTATTATGGGAACCACATGATTGATATACTACATAGATACATTTTTTAATAATAATAATAATAAAAATAACCCATCACCAGCGCCTGTTCCGTCAAGCTCCGCGTCGTCGTCCGGGGATGAGGTATTCGCCACCCCCCCGGACACCAGCGCGTCGAGCGACGAGAGCAGGCCGCCGTCGCCTCCGCCGCCGCGACCACCTGTGCGGCGTGGGCGGCCCCCGCTGTCGGCCGGCTTGGGGTCTGCGGGACAGTCTGCCCCGCGTCCGACCCCCGCCTCCACCAGCAAAGTGCGGCGCATGAAGTGAACCGAAGGCATAAACAAAAATGTCATGCGCGCATACTATAGGGCTACAGAGGGAGGAATCAACCGCACCGCGTACCTTACCCGGATCCTGCCTCTGTTTTTGACGCTTGAACCAGCTGTTACCGTCACTGCACAACGGCTATCGGATCAGGTACGAGCCATCCAACGATTGAAATTGTTGGATGATTCGGTACTTGACCGGCTTCGCGCTGAAAGTGATCAAGTAGCTGACCACTCGCAGCGGGTCCTGGCTGCCGCTTTGCCGGTTACGACAACTCTGATACCGGTAACGACGCAGCCGGACGCCGCTGCTGACGACGTCGACTACGAGATCACCAGCGTGACAAACCAGGTAAATGAGCAATTGAGGAGGACTTTGGAGGATGCGATTTTATCGTACCGGTCCGCACCTCTCGATGAAAGACCGCGTTTGCCTCGCTTGCCCACTCACAGACGAAACTTAGCTGTAATGGAGGCCTTGAATCCTTTGTTGGTCCCTTATCTAGAGACTAGCGAAGGACTAGCCGATACCCATTCGATCCTTTACTGCGGAGCCGTGGCGGCGTGTCGTGTTGCTCGTGTCAAGTTCCCAAACTCCACGCGAGCACCACGACCTGTTGACAAAATTCCAGCTTGGCAAGTACGGATCGAACGGCGGATCGGTAAATTCAGGACCCTCATTGCAAAGCTAAGTTGCTTCAGAGAGGGCAATACCCGCCCTCGAGTGATGCGTTTTGTAACACAGGCCTTTGCTGGGACTGATACTCGGCCCCGAGATTATATGGCATGTGTCACAGAACGCATTGACTTTCTGAAGCAGAAAATCTCTGCTTGGGCGAGTCGCATTCGTAGGTATCGAGAACGTGTGGACCGATATTGGCAGAATCGAAACTTCCAAAGTGACCAGAGGAAGGTGTACCGAAACTGGGAGAAACCTGACCAATGTGTGATGGACGGGCGTGTACCGGATGCTGATACCATGAATAATTTCTGGCGCAGCATCTGGTCTGTGCCCATCCAGCACACGGAGGGAGATTGGATGGATGTGGTGAGTAGAGAGTGTGAACCAATCGAAACCATGGGGGCTGTTGAGATTACCCCCATAGATGTCAGATTTGCAATCCGTTCGGCCCATAACTGGAAAAGTCCTGGACCGGACGGGTTGCATAACTTCTGGCTGAAGTGGTTTAGATGGTCACACTCTGTACTCGCCACACAATTTCAAGAAGCCCTCGAGCTTGGGTCTCTGCCAAGTTTCATGACGACTGGAGTCACCTTCCTGCTCCACAAATCTGGTAGTACCGCGGAAGCAAAGAACTACAGACCCATAACGTGCTTACCTACCATCTACAAGCTCCTTACGTCCATTCTGACCGTAAAAATTAATACGCACATAGTTGCAAATAATATTTTGGCTCCTGCTCAGAATGGATGTAGGGTTGGGTCCCGCGGTACTAAGGAGCTCCTCCTCATTGACATGACCATTAGCCAGCAGATCAGGCGCAGCAAGGGGAACCTCTCCGCTGCATGGATAGACTACAAGAAGGCCTATGATTCGGTGCCTCATACATGGCTGGAGAGGATCTTAGAGTTGTATAAAATTGATGCAACTTTGAGATCCTTCTTAGGTACATGCATGAGACAGTGGATCACAGTTCTTCGTCATCCAGGTAGCGGACGGGATCCCTCTGCTCCGCAAGATCTGATTCGCATAGAGCGGGGTATTTTCCAGGGCGACAGTCTGAGCCCCCTATGGTTCTGCCTGGCACTGAATCCTCTTAGTACTCTGCTAAAGGATTCAGGGCTAGGCTATCGACTTCGGAGAGAGGGTGGTATCGTTTCTCACCTGCTGTACATGGATGACCTCAAACTTTTCGCGCCGAGAAAACCAGAGCTGCTGACTCTGTTGAATATCACACAGATATTCAGCAGTGCCATCAGCATGGAGTTCGGTGTCGAGAAGTGTGCGGTCATGCAAGTACGGCGGGGGAAAGTTGTAAATACTACAAACTTACAGCTTTCCGATACGATATCCCTCAGATCTCTTTCCGATATCGAAACCTACAAATATCTCGGTATGTCAGAAGCGTTAGGTATAGTAGACAGAGACATAAAACAGTCGGTGAAGGAGCGATTCTTTTGCCGCCTGACTAAAGTACTCAATAGTCTTTTGTCGGGTGGTAACAAGGTTCGAGCCTTCAACGGCTGGGTTATGCCTCTGCTCATCTATACTTTTGGCATATTGAAATGGACTCAGACTGAACTTGACGCCCTTGACTGTAAGGTTCGTCAACTTCTTACGACACATAGAATGCGACATCCACGCTCGTCGGTAATGAGGATGTACATCCCGCGGAAATGTGGGGGCCGCGGCTTTTTAAATGCCAAGACCCTCCATAACCACGAGGTGTGCAAGCTCAGAGAATACTTCCTCCATGCCGACAGTGAGATGTATCGTGATGTCGTTGCAGTTGACAAGAACCTTACCCCGCTCTCACTGGCTAAGGAGAACTGGCACAAACCTACGGTGCTGAGTGCCCTCGACCGCAAGGTTGTATGGGAGAGTAAGGAGCTGCACGGACGGTTCTACAAAGCCCTTACAGGGCCTGATGTAGACCTACTCGCATCCGTGAACTGGCTACGTTTCGGTGACCTCTTTGGGGAAACCGAAGGTTTTGTCTGTGCGATTATGGATGAGGTAATAAAGACGAACAACTACCGAAAGTATATCATGAAGGATGGAACCGTTGACATTTGCAGAGCTTGTCATCGTCCCGGTGAATCCCTCAGACATATACTTTCGGGTTGTTCGCACCTCGCTAACACTGAATACTTGCACAGACATAACCAAGTAGCAAAGATCATCCATCAGCAGCTTGCTCTCCAATACGACCTTGTCGGTCCAGAGGTTCCGTACTATAAGTACGCACCGGTACCGGTTCTCGAAAATGGTCGTGCTACGCTCTACTGGGACCGCTCTATCATCACGGACAGGACTATTCTTGAGAATAAACCTGATATCGTCTTGGTAGACCGGTCGGAACGCCGGGCGATACTTGTTGACATCACCATTCCACATGACGCTAATCTCGTGAAGGCCGAGAAGGACAAGCTTAGCAAGTACCTTGACTTGGCACACGAGATTACCGCTATGTGGGATGTCGACTCAACAATTATCGTTCCGATAGTCGTTTCAGTGAACGGTCTTATAGCGAAGAGCCTTGACCAATACCTTAAGAGGCTCTCGCTAGGCAGCTGGATCAAGGGTCAGATACAGAAGGCGGCTCTCCTGGACTCGGCACGCATTGTGCGGAGGTTCCTCTCTCTGCAGCCCTAGCCACTGACCGTTTGAGCCTTGCCCCGCGGTCGGTGGTCCACCATTTTGGATATATTTTTTACTATAATGTTTTTTTTTATATTATTTTTGTACATAGTAGATTAATAATGTTTTAAATTTTATAGTAAAAAATGTATTTTTGATGAGTTTTAAAATGAATAAAGTGTCATAAAAATAATAATAATTAATACTAACAATATAAAAAAAAATGTCACCGCTGACACACGCTTTTCCCAAATATATTTCCCAAATATTTATTTTATCATGGTTTCCTCGATATTTTTCATCCAATAGTGTTTTAAATTTCAAAACCACAAAACAAAACTGTTTATTTATTCGTACAACCTATTTTTTGTTACCTAAATCACAGAATACAGAGAGGACTAAATGTCAAAATACAATGCATACATGTCAAGATAGAAAACTAACATAAAAAAGATGTTTACAAGAGGAAAAGCAAGAGCGGAAGCTCAAAACGCACGCCTGTCACCACCTCCGCCTGCTCCGTCAAGCTCCGCGTCGTCGTCTGGGGATGAGGTATTTGCCACCCCCCCGGACACCAGCGCGTCGAGCGACGAGAGCAGGCCGCCGTCGCCTCCGCCGCCGCGACCACTTGTGCGGCGTGGGCGGCCCCCGCTGCCGGCCGGCTTGGGGTCTGCGGGACAGTCTGCCCCGCGTCCGACCCCCGCCACCAACAGCCAAGTGCGCCGTATGAAGTGGACTACCCAATAAACGAAAACGTCATACGCGCGTATTTTAGGGCAACAGAGGGAGGAACCAACCGCACCGCGTACATTGCCCGGATGCTGCCTCTATTTCAGGTGCTTGAGCCAGCTGTCACTGTTACTGCGCAACGACTATCGGATCAAGTACGAGCCATCCAACGATTAAAATTGTTGGATGACTCGTTACTTGACCGGCTTCGCGCTGAAAGTCAAAGTGCTCAAGTAGCTGACCACTCGCAGCGGGCCCCGGCTGCCACGCCGCCGGTTACGACAACTTCGATACCGGTAACGACGCAGCCGGACCCCGCTGCTGATGACGTCGACTACGGGATCACCAGCGTGAGTACCCAGGTAAATGAGCAGCTGAGGAGGACTTTGGAGGATGCGATTTTGTCATACCGATCCGCACCTCTCAATGAAAGACCGCGTTTGCCTCGCTTGCCCACTCACAGACGAAACTTGGTTCTAATGGAGGCCTTGAATCCTTTGTTGGTCCCTTACTTAGAGACTAGCGAAGGACTAGCCGATACCCATTCGATCCTTTACTGCGGAGCCGTGGCTGCGTGTCGTGTTGCTCGTGTCAAGTTCCCAAACTCCACGCGAGCACCACGACCTGTCAACCAAACTCCAGCTTGGCAAGTACGGATCGAACGGCGGATCGGTAAATTCAGGACCCTCATTGCAAAGCTAAGTTGCTTCAGAGGAGGCAATACCCGGCCCCGAGTGATGCGTTTTGTGACACAGGCCTTTGCTGGAACCGATATTCGGCCCCACGATTATATGGCATGTGTCACAGAACGCATTGACTTTCTGAAGCAGAAAATCTCTGCATGGGCAAGCCGCATTCGTCGGTATCGAGAACGTGTGGACCGATATTGGCAAAATCGAAACTTCCAAAGTGACCAGAGGAAGGTGTACCGATACTGGGAGAAACCTGACCAATGTGTGATGGATGGGCGTGTACCGGACGCTGATGCCATGAATAATTTCTGGCGCAGCATCTGGTCTGTGCCCATCCAGCACACGGAGGGAGATTGGATGGATGTGGTGAGTAGAGAGAGTGAACCTATCGAAGCCATGGGAGTAGTTGTGATTAACCCCATAGATGTTAGATTTGCAATACGTTCGGCCCATAACTGGAAAAGTCCTGGACCGGATGGGTTGCATAACTTCTGGCTGAAGTGGTTTCAATGTTCACACTCTGTACTCGCCACACAATTTCAAGAAGCCCTCGAGCTTGGGTCTCTCCCAAGTTTCATGACGACTGGAGTCACCTTCCTGCTCCACAAATCTGGTAGTACCGCGGAAGCAAAGAACTACAGACCCATAACGTGCTTACCTACCATCTACAAGCTCCTTACGTCCATTCTGACCGTAAAAATTAATGCGCACATAGTTGCAAATAATATTTTGGCTCCTGCTCAGAATGGATGTAGAGTTGGGTCCCGCGGTACTAAGGAGCTCCTCCTCATTGACATGACTATTAGCCAGCAGATCAGGCGCAGCAAGGGGAACCTCTCCGCTGCATGGATAGACTACAAGAAGGCCTATGATTCGGTGCCTCATACATGGCTGGAGAGGATCTTAGAGTTGTATAAAATTGATGCAACTTTGAGATCCTTCTTAGGTACATGCATGAGACAGTGGATCACAGTTCTTCGTCATCCAGGTAGCGGACGGGATCCCTCTGCTCCGCAAGATCTGATTCGCATAGAGCGGGGTATTTTCCAGGGCGACAGTCTGAGCCCCCTATGGTTCTGCCTGGCACTGAATCCTCTTAGTACTCTGCTAAAGGATTCAGGGCTAGGCTATCGACTTCGGAGAGAGGGTGGTATCGTTTCTCACCTGTTGTACATGGATAACCTCAAACTTTTCGCGCCGAGAAAACCAGAGCTGCTGACTCTGTTGAATATCACACAGATATTCAGCAGTGCCATCAGCATGGAGTTCGGTGTCGAGAAGTGTGCGGTCATGCAAGTACGGCGGGGGAAAGTTGTAAATACTACAAAACTTACAGCTTTCCGATACGATATCCCTCAGATCTCTTTCCGATATCGAAACCTACAAATATCTCGGTATGTCAGAAGCGTTAGGTATAGTAGACAGAGACATAAAACAGTCGGTGAAGGAGCGATTCTTTTGTCGCCTGACTAAAGTACTCAATAGTCTTTTGTCGGGTGGTAACAAGGTTCGTGCCTTCAACGGCTGGGTTATGCCTCTGCTTATATATACCTTTGGCATATTGAGATGGACTCAAACTGAACTTGACACCCTTGACTGTAAAGTTCGTCAACTTCTTACGACACACAGAATGCGACATCCACGTTCGTCGGTGATGAGGATGTACATCCCGCGGAAATGTGGAGGTCGGGGCTTTTTAAATGCCAAGACCCTCCATAACCGCGAGGTGTGCAACCTCAGAGAATACTTCCTCCATGCCGACAATGAGATGCATCGTGATGTCGTAGCAGTTGATAAGAACCTTACCCCGCTCTCACTGGCTAAGGAGAACTGGCACAAACCTATGGTGCTGAGTGCCCTCGACCGCAAGATCGTATGGGAGAGTAAGGAGCTGTACGGACGGTTCTACAAAGCCCTTACAGGGCCTGATGTAGACCTACTCGCATCCGTGAACTGGCAACGTTTCGGTGACCTCTTTGGGGAAACCGAAGGTTTTATCTGTGCGATTATGGATGAGGTAATAAAGACGAACAACTACCGAAAGTATATCATGAAGGATGGAACCGTTGACATTTGCAGAGCTTGTCATCGTCCCGGTGAATCCCTCAGACATATACTTTCGGGTTGTTCGCACCTCGCTAACACTGAATACTTGCACATACACAATCAAGTAGCCAAGATCATCCATCAGCAGCTTGCTCTACAATACGACCTTGTCGGCCCAGAGGTTCCGTACTATAAGTACGCACCGGTGCCAGTTCTCGAAAATGGTCGTGCTACGCTCTACTGGGACCGCTCTATCATCACGGACAGGACTATTCTAGCGAATAAACCTGATATCGTCCTGGTAGACCGGTCGGAACGCCGGGCGATACTTGTTGACATCACCATCCCACACGACGCTAATCTCGTGAAGGCCGAGAAGGACAAGCTTAGCAAGTACCTTGACCTGGCCCACGAGATTACCGCTATGTGGGATGTCGACTCAACAATTATCGTTCCGATAGTCGTTTCAGTGAACGGTCTGATAGCGAAGAGCCTTGACCAATATCTTAAGAGGCTCTCGCTAGGCAGCTGGATCAAGGGTCAGATACAGAAGGCGGCTCTCCTGGACTCGGCACGCATTGTGCGGAGGTTCCTTTCTCTGCAGCCCTAGCCACCGACCGTTTGAGCCCTGCCCCGCGGTCGATGGTCTCCCGTTTTGATACATTTTTTACTATAATGTTTTTGATTGTTATTTATGTACATAAGTAGTATTAAGTTTAATTATATTAATTATAATTAATTATAATTATATTATATTAATTAATTATATTAAACTTAATTATAATTAATTATAATTATATTATATTAATTAATTATATTAAACTTAATACTACTTATGTACATAAATAACTATCAAAAACATTATAGTAAAAAATGTATCAAAACGGGAGACCGTAGAGTAAAAAATGTATTTTAGATGAGTTTACAATTAAATAAAGTGTCATAATAATAATAATTAATAATAATTCATAATTCCCGCAATGTTTATAATTTCGCCGAAGTAGCTTCGTAGATTTGACTGGCCTTCTAGCGTGGGGTCTTCGTAGCTTCGTTCAAGTTCATCATCGCCATTTGAGAACGTTTATTCCCAAGGGTTATCATCAGATAAATATAGGTACTTATACAACAAAAACAACAACACCAGTCTCGCAGCGTGGACGCTGCTGAGTTTAGCATGGATTCCAAAGATAAATAAATAAATAAATAATGCTGAACATCCACATTATGAAGCCAACTAAGCAGAGCTTGTATTATGGGAACCCCGTGTCTGATATACAAATTATTATTATATTTATTATATATATAATAATAATTTGTATATATTATTGTATATAATAAATATAATAATAATTATATTATATATATATATATATAATTATTATATATATATATATATAATTATTATATTTAATTTAATATATATATATATATATATATATATATATATATATATATATATATATATTAAATATAGAAATAAATACCTACATAAATAAATAATTACATAAAAAACAACCAGGCCTGAGTCTCAAATATCTGCAGATAATAAAGATCAAGTTGAAAGGTTAAAACCCCTCACACCCCTAGGTTCCTATACAAAATCAATGTTCCCTAAACATAGGCAAAGTCAAATATCAATCAACATTTCAAAGCTAAGGGAGCTACAGCGGAAAACAATGCCGAGCAGGTTGCAAACGTTCGAAACACGATTATAGTGCGAATATGCATTTCCAGATGTTTGCGTTCAAATGGAGTAGCAAGTTGCAATGATACACCCTATCGAGCTTCACGAGTCTCGTGAGGATCGGTAGAGTTTCATCGATTGTTTGTACCATGGATTGGAATATTGATTGCTTACTAGCTTATCACTAGCTAGCTAGCAATCCCTGTATAAAAAACCAGCCAAGTGCGAGCTAGATTCGCGCACCGAGGGTTCTGTACCTTAAAAAAACGTAGGTGTTATTTTTATGAAATGAAATTTACAGTTTTCGGATTTTTCCATTTACTTGGGAAAATACATCATATGCTATGACTATGAGACATTGCTTCTATGCGGATTTCATGATTTTAGGACAAAGGGTACAAGTATTAATTCCCTTGCGAATATCAAAATATACGGCATAAACGGCCGTATCTGTTGATTGCGTTGACTTAGAAGTTTGATTTTTTACAGCTCCAAATGATTGCGGGTTGATACCTATGTATTTGATATTAATTTGACTTATTTTTCGAAGCCTCCTGAAACGCATTCGTGATAAAAGGTTCGACAATGAAGTGATACTATCAAGGTTCTTTTTTTTCCTTCTGAGATACGGAACACTAAAAATTTTCGAAATTGTGGTCAACTTCAAAAAGACGCCTATTCAAATAAAACAATATCTACGGGGTATAAATGTGAGTAAAAATTTATAGCTTATGAATATACACACAATGACTAGTTTAATTAGTTTATAATGTCAAAAAATAGCCCTCACTGGAACTTTGGAGCGTGCTGTATGAATATTCATTGTGTGTGCACGTCTCGCCTAGTCTAAGGGATTGAGTTTCGACATGCTCCTATACTTGGTACTTAGTATGGATTACCATTCACTGAAGTTCGATGCTTAGGTTAAACTTTGGTTTAAGTCATAAGTAATATATTCACTTGATTAGTTACCTAGTTTACATTGAGCCAACATCATCATAAAAATCTGGGTAGAGCTTATTTAGTTGAAACCTTTTTCTGCCATCCAAAAAACAATCATGAATTCACTAATAAAGTTATGTAGATAAATTATACAAAATGTATTAATAAACCATTAGAGTAGTTAAAAATACCCGTTCAAATGGCTCATAAGGAGGTAATTATTACCTTCAGTCTTTGTTAAAATAGGTAACTTCTTTTTCTTCTTCCTATAAGGTACTGGCAAATTCTGGTGTCGGGGGTTTTAAGCCGCCCGATGGCTTCCTCATACATTATGCAAAGCATCGATTCCGACAAGGAAAATATGTGGAAAAATCATAAGCAAACTTATTCCACGGTTACACTCTTTTATCTTTATTATAGTACCTAAATGTACAGTTTTGACCATCAATTTTGAAATTCAGCTCCTCGTAACACGGACGTATGTATTATCCTAACATGGTACAGCTGAGTCGACATGTGCCATCACAAGGTTATCGATGCGCGAACCTCTCCGTCTAGATTAAATACAACCTTCGGTAAACCCGCAAACCAGATACGCAAATATGCTCGGCTGTATGCTATGCGGGCTACTGCACATTGTGTTTCGCCTTTTTAGCTTAACTTTTCAACTATAAAGATAGGTATTTTGTAAATAAAATAGGCAGCCTTTGGGATAACTGACTGCTCATCATTCAATATTATTATTAAATCTGCTCTAAAATATAAATTATTTTTTTATTTATACGTTCCTATAATAAAATATCATTATTACCAATTTAAATAAATAACACATGGTTTCATGAAAAAAATTCGAAAAATAAAACTGTAAATATAAAAAAAAATCAAACACCATAAGAAAAATAACGCAACAAATAGATGACTTGTCATTTCATACAGTCAAATGCAAAAATGAAGCTGTATAGGTATATAACAAAATTAAAACACTAAACCACCCACCCACTACAGAAAAGATAAATAAAACAACTTCCAAAAAAAATTTATAAATCTTTGGGGATTCAGAATTATTAATATTAGACCAAAGCATTTTTTTCCAGTTTCACATTATTTATTTCTATGCGATTGGAGTAAAAAAACTTTTTCTAAAATTTTCATACCTAAGTGATTCTAAAATCACTGTAGCAAAACTTCTGTGTAGAGCATCGGTCCGACCTACATTAGTAATGGCTAGAAAGTGCATTCGAAGATAGAATACATGTCTTCAAACAATTTATGAGCCTCCCTAGACCAGCTATAATTCTCGTAGTCTTCGCAAACGGATTATGAGATCTGATCTCATTATATCGCGCATGGTGTGGAAGTAAAGTATGTGCGAAGAAAAATGTACAGGAAATTATGATGTCATGTTACAAGTCTTAACAGCTTACGTTTGCTGTGAAAGAACTATGTTCGCTATGTAAGAGGAATAACGAAGGAAACATTGTTTCTAGTGTATAACGCTTTGAGTGCTGAAAATCAATCAAACGGTGAGGCAGATGGACAAGCTCGCAGTCAACGTGTTAAAGGAGATAAATGTAAGAATAATATTGTACTTAGGTATAAACGTCACCTTTTTTTATTGCTTAAAAACTGGACTAAAAGATAAAACTCTACAAAATATATATATTTTTTTTATTTAATATGGGCCAGCTCTTGACCTCGAGGCTTTCATAGGCAAGGATGAGGTCGACGATGAGGCGAGCTTTCCCAGAAGATGCCTTTTAACTCTCTTTTTGAAGCCGTTAGGGTCGTAAGTCAATGAAAAGACAGACGCTGGCAGCTGATTCCATATTTTAGCAGTGCGCATTATAAATGATGTTTGGAAGCGCCTAATCCTGTTAAATGGAATATCAAAATGATTCTTCTTTGATTGATTTCTTGATTGTTCTTTGTTATTTCAGAAAACCTGTAAGAACTAAAAGAATTTTTTGTGCTCGTAAAATACTACTTAGCTAGAAATTGATTCAATAAAACACTTTTTGAACGCAAATGGTCAACATAGTTACTTGGTTGGCTACATAGGTACTTTCCGTCGAGAAACAAAGATAATATTATTTCACCCCGGTGAGAAGTTATCTTACTATAAATTAAGTTTGCACGTAATAAAAACTTCCATTCTCACTTCAGCTACTTATCTACTTTAATAACAGTTTTTCTTGGTAGAGTTCACGGAAAAATACAAGTTGTAGGCCAATAAAAGTAGATAAATTAAAATTATGTGGTTATAGTAAAATTTAGGCCAATGACAATGCGATATTTTGAAACTACGCTTTTTCATTGGCTGAAATTTCACGATACGAGTACGATACGACATGAATGTTCGTGTTTTGACCTTTGATCAGCAGCCTTATCGGCTAAGTCACATGATACCAAGACTTGGTTCGTGAAACCAATTCTTGGTTTCATGAAACCAAGAATTTTTGATATTTTTACACATGACGGATTGTGATTGCGGACTTGCCTTAAGTTTTATACTTGCAGGTACCAGCTGATTTTTTTTCACCCATTTTATCTTGCATATCCCGAAATGGTGCATTGCTGCAATTTAAAGTTTTTCATAAAACAGGTAACTTCACACAACAATCATTTCTATTACACCCGAATAATATAAGGTCACACCCAGTTGAATGATAACTTTTTAAATATTAAGTAGCGTTTCAAACGTAAATCTTTTTAGTAAGTATGGATAGCTTAATTCTAAGAGCTTGTTCACATGCACGTTACTATCATCTGTTGGACCGACAGTGACGATTGAGCTGGAATTTTAATATCGTGTCGAGGTGTATCTTGTGACGCGCCATCGATCGTGGCATAACGTTCTTCAGAATCTCCATCTTTATAGATTCTAGAAAATAGGAATCGAAATCGACTCGAGCAAAAACTGATATATGAGGGACTCGACTCGGAAACTTTTCGGACTTTTGATAATACCCCTGTAGATCGGTAGTGTGAACGGAGAGTACTTTTTTCATAAATTGGCTTTCCCGTGAGCTATTTTTGTCTACCGGTCTGACAGACGAAAGTATCGTCCATTTATATGAACACGCTCTTAGGCAAAATGTTGATACAAATTCACATCGATATTTCAATATCATCTGCTACAGTATTTTTAAATCCAGTTCAACTAAAGGTTGTCTGGACAAGATAGCTCTTAGCGATACGACTCATTGTACCTACTTTCATTATTATAATGGTCAGTTTTGTCCTATATGTTTAAAGTGGTGTGCGTACAATAAAGAGATTTCTATCTCATTCATATTGAAAAACAGGAGTTTTAAAATAGCGTTACGTTGGTGAAGGCACCGACGGCGTTTCGACTCATTAAGAAAGTCTTTATCACGACATCCCGTCTTGTTTTCTATCTATCTATAAGTGTATTTATCCATATTTTTTTCTAGATTTTCCCTCTGGTTTAGTAGGTATTGTTTTAAAAAAACAGTCCAATCGTCTGTAGTTACTATTCGTTGTATTGTTAATATTTTTGTAACTGATTCGGGATGCAATCATAGGAAACCAAGTTAGCAGTGTCCGGTACGACAACAAGACAAACTTTTTGATGCCAACAACTGGCAATAGCAAACACTTAATATCCGTAGCTCCGAAGTTATGTACTCATTAAGATTTGGTTGTAAACCAAGCTACTTACTCTACTAGCTACTAGCTTAATTCTGGTAATCATTTGTAGCTAGTGGTAATAATGAAACTGTACAGCGATACTTTTTTAAAGAAAAATTGTAGCCTGCAGGCACTTGGTTATTACATCGGCGCAGTGAAAAAGTTTTTATTAATTTACCTGGGATGTTCTATAATGTAAGCGCTTGTACCGTTACTTGTATTTGAAAGATTAACTTTTGTCTTAGCTTCATGCTCATCATAATCATAATTAGCCCATAACAGTCCACTGCTGGACATTATCCATTACAGCTGAGTATAATTTTGAAATCCTTTCAATTGAAACTCAACGAAAAAGAAGCTGTGAAATTCGTACCACCTGGAAAGACACAGAAGAACCACAGAAAGTGGCATTTCTCATACCTACAATTATTATTACCAATTTAGTATTTTATAAATTTTTTGACGGTTTCTTCGAGTCATTTTTTTTCTTAACCATCCCAGTATTTATGCAAACAAAACAAAAAATACTAAAATCTTTTGGGATTTTGCCGAGGCTATGGCACTATGGATATTAAACTTCTAAGAAAACAATCATCATCAGTGCAACAGAGTGTACCAAACATGAATACCCCCAATCCAATAGTCCGTTGGAAAAAAAAAATATTATAAGTATATTTTTCTTCGAGTTAAAGTTACAAATTGCTCCTCTGCACACTAATTGGTGACAGCTAATTGGTAGTCGCTACAGAAAAATTACTTTCATCAGCGGACGAAGAGTTCCATAATTGCGGTAATTAAGGCTATTTCGTTTTGTTGGAGCTTAAAAGGACGTGTCGCGTGTACAAACCTTGTGTCATTTTTATAGCCCGTTTGAATTTTTTATTTGATTCAACAAGTGTTTTTTTATTTAGAGAGTTTTGCCTATTAACGAACTGGAAAGACCAGAACTTTTAGGAAAGCGTTTTAAAGGGGAAGTGTAAACTAAAAGTCAATCAAACTTTAGAGATTTCAAATAGGACTTTAGCTAATATTGACAAACCTTCGTCTCGATAGCGTAAAGATATCGTAAGTTTTTTTTCTATTGGGGGTTGTGTTTATTTTTCTGTGGTTTATTACATCATCATAGGCCTCTCCTAATGACCGCTATTGCGTCTTGTCCTCAGCTCGACGCATCCAGCTTTTACCAGCATTCAAGAACTTAACTTAATACTATTTAGCAGGTTAACAAATGAAAATAATCTATTCGTTGTTTTTTTATTCACCATTAATTTGTTAGAAAGTTAATGCTTTGACTAAGTAGTACTAGTAAGTACTAAAGTATTACCAACTCAATCAATATTTTACGTTTAGTAACTATTACAATTCAAAGTAGATAGCCTAACACTACATTTGAACATCAGCTCAAACAGAAAATATAAGAAGAAAAGCACTTTTCTAAGGCAACTTCAATTTTATTAGGGGGCAAGCAAAATTTTGCTATCTGAGGCCTCATTTACTAACTCGGTTGCACACCGAAATGATAAGCACCGGTCCTCTTTTTACAAACTTTGACAATTGACGTTCTTTGAATTTCGATGAAATGTCAAAGTTTGCAAATAAAGGTCCGGTGCCGATCATTTCGGTGTGCAACTGAGTTAGTAAATGAGGCTTCTGGATCTCGATAAAAAAAACCTATATTTTTTTACCTTTAAAGAGGTAGACATTCCTGAACGACGCTTAGCAACTTGAGTTCAACAAACACTTACGCAAAGAAGCCCTTTTCTTTCATCTTAAATATGTTCTCTTTCTTCTAGACACGTTACTTTCATATTTTACGCGTGAACTAAAAACAAATAGACAACAATAGAATATTAAAGTAGGAGCAGCAAAATTCTGAGATGAAATACAACGAGTTTTGCTATAAATTCTATGTTAGCTCGCTGCCGTGGACGCATATAATGAAAATATATTATATGGTTGGCTCATGCTCATGTGCAATATCCACTTTGATGTTATTCACTGTTATTATGAATATATAACTGTGCATTTTGTCGTTTACATGGATGCGTTGACATAATAAATTGTGTCATTGACCAGACTATTCATTTTTGTTATTAATCTATCTCGTTAACTTACTAGAAAATTAAGTTTAAATTAAGATATTCATTGCCAGACATGTTTCTTTTAACCAACGCTACATTTTTCAAAAGAAAATGATCCGTCTCCACACATCTTAAGTTAACCAGATAGAATGACGTCATGAAATATGGAGAAGCACGTTGAATAATAATCAAGTCCCATATTGGATCGTATGTCGCCATCCTAGTCTCGTAAGATCGCTCTAGAATACAAAAGGCAGATTCTACCGTAATGGATTTTAGAGCCTTTTTTTCTATTCCCCTTTTTATGATCGATTACATCGGACCCTTTGAACGTCTTGGGATTTGCAAGTAGATTATTAATCGGAGGAAATTTACACTGAAATTGGATAAAAATGTTTTCAAAAACATGCTTTAGGTATTGTTTAGTAGATTTATCTCGGTAGGTAAATATAAATAATAATGATGAAAATATCATTCATAAAATATAATATAATTACCATTTGTCGCTTGGCATAATTTACTCTTCTTTTATTTGAAATCCCCCTTGATTGATGCGAAAGCAAAATAAGAGTTTTTCAGACCCACATTTCTATGGATGTAGTTAACATTCGACATTTGTACAATATAGCCAATGTCTCTCAAAGCATAGTACAAATTGATTAAAACCTCATTCCTCAAAATTGGATGAGTATTCTAGGCGCTACGACAGAACATAGGTACGTAAATATATACAAACATAAATATATGTATATACGAGTACCTAGACTGCTAAAATTATAATCCTTTCTTTATATTTTACCGTACTCGGGTAAAAATGTTAGAAGATCACTTTTTATTTTTTAATTTAGTTACGTAGTATGATCCATATTCGTGCATTTTCCATATGAGACTGTGAGAGCAAATGGATTAGCGGCTTTTAACCGACAGCCAGACAGGAACCACAGGAAATATGGAATGTATGTTTGTTTATCATTTCACTAAAACGTTGAATAGATTGCAGAAAAAATGTTATGGAAATGAATAAGCTTGTAAAAAACTTGTAACAATTCGCATAATTAATTAGCGAACATTACTAAAAAGAAAGAACACATACATATAGCACATACATATTACATAATATGGTAGAGTACGTAAAAACAAAAATCAAACCAAGACAGAAAAAGAGGTATTATCTGTCTCAGCTTTATGCTGCATCGAGAATTCGACACGCAAGTAGGTGGTAGATACCTACCTACATACTGATGCAGCGCTGGTTTTCAGACAGGGCCTTCTGTGTAATCACGGTCATTGTCGAGACCCAATTAGATGTTTACTGATAAATACCACATATTTTATTCTTAATACCTAGGTACTACAAACAGACAAAATACAAAAAACTATAGTAGAATAGAACTACTTGTTCCCAGGCAGTTTCTGGTTTTGCAACTCTTAATATTATAAAGAGGAAATAAATATATTTTTGTGTGTGCAAAAATATATGTTTGTAATGAATAAACTCAAAAACTACGTGCCGATTTCAAAAATTATTTCACCATTGGAAGCTACATTCACCTTGAGTAACATAGCCTAGAAAAGATATATTTATTGCTAGAAAAGATTAGAGATGCTTACTAAAACCCGTTCGAAGCCGGGACGGGACGCTAGTCCTTTATAAATGCCAAAAATATAAAATTTGAATCTTTGTTTTCTTATTTTGACAACGAACGAACAGAAGGTAACTAGACCGACTTCTTGGTGTACTTGGTGTGCTTGGTGGTGTGGTGTTCTTGACTTCGAGGTGTATTTAAGACCGAGAATAGGTCATTTTATCCGGACGAACATAAATCACGTTTTTAATATTCAAAACTTTGTTGCAATACTGTAAAACAACAAAGGACGTGATACAGGGTGGGGCTTGTAACCATTGTCAAATACGTGAGGCTAAAACCAGGTAAGCTCCTCTGTCACAGCAAAGGGAAATCGGGAAAAATGCCAATATCCCAAAAAAGCGAATCAGCTTTTGTAACGAGAATCCTGACAGAGCTGCTCCATACAAGGGTTTCTAATAAACAGCCCTTTTCTATTATCTGGGTCAAGTTTATTTTTCACTCAACTGGAGATCAAAATCTGGTTTAACCAGATGGTGGTTTAAAATAATTTTGATCAAACTTCAATGCTTTTATACTAAATTTAGGAGATAGATAGGAATGTTTAGTGAAAATTGATAATTTAAATACGTCGTAGAGGCTTCTATGCCAAGGACGCAGACAAGAAGAGGGTTTTACAAGGTGTCCCAAATTAGATATGAATGTAGGTAATGTATTTATGTTTATTATTTATATACAGAAGGGTGATTCTACGTTCTTCGATTCCTATAACTAAATAACTTGAAATGAAGACTGTTTGTCAAAGGTGGCTGACTTAGTCCATCTTCATTCATACTACGGAGTTCAGTGGGAATAAACATACACACACACGCATTCGCATTCGCATTCACATTTTTTCGCATTAATAATATTAGTTTGATGTGATAGTCTTATATTATTTATTTCGTAACATAGTTGCACAACAGCCAAAACAGCTACTAAATAAATTGCAAACATTTTAATTGGAGTTCAGCTCAGTTTTAGTATGTACTTAACTCTGCGTAGAAATGAAGAGAGATGAGCAATGCAAAACATTCTGGGACACTGAGGGTACGACCAACTATGATGAAAACTAAAACTAACTTCAGAACATGCACTGGGAGAAAACCTAATAATATGTATTTCTGTTACAGACTGCAACTGAAAAGAAAATAACACTTAACAAACTTGATTAGCACTAAATTGTTAGTTTGTGCCAAAACGTACTAAGCTAAAGTTTTTCAAAGATAATGTACCGGGACAACAGACATATATTTACGTCTTATTGTATTCTTAAAAAATAACTTAACAAAAATAAAGATCTACGTCCATTTAAACTTGAAAGGAAAGCAGACAATTTCTTGCTAAAAAAAACAGTGAGTATTCTCTTCATTAAGATATGTCTTGAGTTAAAAATATAACAGAAAAACAATACAATTTCTGAAATTTTAATCATCTCCACAATCCCTCCGTCTTCAATCATAACAGAGAGAGCTCATTGGACTGTTTGCTTTGTTTAGAAACTACTTGAAACTGCGCTGTTATTTCGCATAGCCCCGAGTGTGTGTACCATACCACAATATTTATACCTAGTGCTTGCAATCAGTCTAGAAGCGTGGCATACCGCCACAATTTGCGTTGCTGCGGATGCATAAAAGCCACTCCTGCTCCACCCCTTTCTGAAGGCGACGCAGACAAGTTCCCGACGAACACGAAGCTAACTAGCCCCGCAGTGTAACTGTAGATAATGTACCCAATTCGTCTTGTATTCAGCCCGACTCAAAGCGGAGTCTCGGTTAATGCTTTAAATAAACTAGATTTAAGACCATTGTTTATTTACAATTGTTCGTTCTAAGTGCGCGATACATTATTCAGTTCGCTCAACCAATCATGAGACTTAATTTACAAACGGTTCGGAACTATCAAAGACTAGGCAAAACAGAAAGTCTCTGTAATAGGTATACGACACCGTCTCCAATGGCTGCCATTACATTGAGTAAGCGGAGCCGTCGTTTTCAAAGCCAACTCTAGGTAAAGTCATCGAAAGATATTATTTCCTCCACCGGTAGAGACCTAGTGACTGCGGAGTGCAGAGTACCGTTCGGAGAGCAAACCGAATTAGGAGCGTTTTTCTCCATTTTATATCTCTCGCCCTCTAAGGAGCAGCGAAGTGTTGAATTATTGGACTTACTTTATTTTATAAAGCCATTTCGCTGGGAATTTTTGTTTACTTTGCAGCGAAGCGATTCAATTATTCTTATACTATTGTAAATTAATCGGCATAGATAGATGAATGGCTCAAGCTGGTCTACTCAAAAATCTAACTTTATAAATTACTAGGTAACATAATTATGGTTCTATCTACTAATAAAAAGTACAGTATTTCCTATGCCTTACTCAAACGAATACTTACGTAATGAATTCAATAAAAATCTGTAAATATAATTATTTTGGTATTAATTCATTGCAAATATACAGACTTAACAACGTTTTGATAAGGGGCAAAGCTCTGTCCTCTACCTGCTAACCTGTTCCCTTAAATCAAAATGTAACACACGTAATCGTGTGTAATATTTTGATTTGAACTTTTAATTTTGAAAAAGAATAAAAATTAGAAACACATTTTATATCTTAATTTCACTCACTATGTAGTGTTTATCTACTATGTACAAAAAATATTGTAACATGTAACATTGTTTGTTACGCTCTACCTACTCAAAAGATCATCATGAAATTTAAAAATTAATTGAAATTTTGTGTGTTTATTCCCGCTCAACTTCGTAACGGCTTGAACGAATTTTGATGAAATTTTGAATAGTAATTAATAGAGTTTGTGAGCAACGGGTGGAAGCTAATAGAAAAATAACTTTTAGGTGGATTGACAGAAGCGGGCAATAGTTAGTACAAAAATATTTAGAACTCAACAATTTAGTAGGTTTTCATCGAGATAATTATAAAGAACTCTTCACTTCACTTCACTTCTTTATTAATTGGCTTCTGGGATAGTTTCCGCAATTTCGCCAGTATCAAGTATAATGTTCATAATAATATGAGGCAACGTAGTACGGTTTATAAGTCCAGTCGTCCGTCTTCAGTCAGTTCCAGTTTTCTGCTATAGCCATGGCGATTAAAACAAAAAACGATCAGCGCACAATTTTCTTCATCAGACAATTCCCGTTCAATCTTTTTTTATTCCATTTCACTAATACTTGTGTCTTATAACTAACGTATAACGGTTATAATACCTTGACTTATAAAAGTACATTAAAAAAACACTAGTTAATCAAATTGAAAATATATGTAAATACACAGGACATCTGATACCTCTATGGTCTACTGATAAACATTCTTTTCATGTCTCTAATAGCGTTATTTTGCCAGAAAATTTACCTACCGTTACTTAAAATAGTCACTCTGCAACGAGCTTGCCTTAGTCTTACTCACGAGTGAGTGCATAAAACGGAGTAACTTAGCTACGTAAAAGCGAGTAAAAGCTTTGAAGATGTCCCGGGATCTTAGTTACTAAGAAACGGTGATTTTGTACTGCAACAGAATATACAGTGTAATTTGGTTAGTGGGTACGACCACTTTTATAATGGAATCGCAGCTCGGCATCTACATTGTCAGAAGGTATTAAATGCATATTCAGGTAGCTATTCTTCATATTATTGCCATTACAACATTGAAGAACGACGATCTTTCTCTCATACTTTTTTTATCTAGAATAAACCTAAATTACAGTTATATCCCAGCAAAATAAGTATATATTTATAAAATCTTAATTACTTGGAAATTGCTTTATAAGTAAGCAAATCTCCATAATTTATGTAGTTTCAAAATTATCAATTATGCCTATTCTATTTTTATCGTTGACTTTATTTTATTTTTTATGTAATATCTTTGTGAAAAATTTGACAAATATTCAAGTTTGGTAATTAAACTTGAATATTTGTTAAGTACTCTACGTACGTATGTAACTTCAACCGTAGGGTGGTAAACCAATTTCTTGGCCCACCGTACCTCTACGCCGTAGCATATGGTAGCAGTGTAGATCACTCTACTACGGGGCGTAGACGCCATCTCAATGTTTTTCTGTATGATGATTGTTATAAACACTGGTCTACCCTGCTACCATACATGCTACGGCTTGAGGTTACGATGACGTGATGAGTACTTTAGTTACTTGCCATCGGCGTCGCATAAATGGTAGCAGTGTAGACCAGTGTAGACAGCGCTACGGGGCGTAGATATAGATGTAAATCTACCGATTTAAAACGTTTTAAATCAAATGTTTCCGTTTTAAACCCTAAATAAATTGTTTTAAACGGTTAAAAACTTTCATAAAAAGCCTATTGTACCTGTTATAATTGTACATTTTCCTGCAAATTGCTGATAATTTTTTTGGTGTACAGTAAATAATTTATCTATTTATCTATCTGTCTATGCTTGGTCGGACGGAATAGAGTAAATAATAGCAGAGCTTTTATCATGGAAACCACATTACTGATGTAATACCTACAATACCAGCCTATTCAATCCACTGCTGGACATTGGCCCTGCAGGGGAAGTTGGCTTGGGTTCCGAAGATGGGGGTTGGAACCCCTTACATCCTTCTATAATACCTACATATATACTTTTTAAGTAAAATACATGAATATTATTTATATAGAAAACACATAGGCCCAAGATATGTATATATTTGCAGATTATAAAAACATTTGCCTCGCGGCGGGAATCGAACCCGCATACCTCTGCGTCTCAGGCTTCGACGTGCGCCACACGTCGGAGGATGCTAATTTATATGATCCGCAGATATTATTCAAAATCCGGGTGGTACGTACTATTTGTAGCTTCTATCTGCTACAATAGCTAAGTTGTAATAGTTCTTAAAAGAAAGCTAGAGTTAATTAGGTACCTATGTGATGGAAAATGTTTGAAAGAAAAATTATCTGAATGTGCCTTTAGCATCCTCTTGAGCTCAGCTCAACAATGCTGCGAAGTCCCCGAGCAAGCATAATCCTGAAATGGCATTATGTCCCGCACGTTTCCGACTCGACACGGCACCTAACCTAGGCCACAGAATAGAGTGTTAGTTCGCCTCAGTTGAGTTGCTAGTAACTCTGCCTTCTGAGCTGTAGATTCCGAGTTCGACTCCCAACCAGACCAAACAACCGTTTAAGACATGATCAAAGATATTACTCCTAGCTGCGTGATTTATATAAGATTAATTTTACCGTATGTGAGATGTCCCATAATTTATTTGTACTTAAGATTTTTTACATACCAACTCTTGTATTTATTTCATCTGGTGTTTCCTTTTCATTAAGTTGCCACGCACAATATTGCTGGCTGGTCGTAAACTGGACCGAGGTGGTCGTTTACTGGCGCAACTTGCCCAACTGGTGTAGCCGTATAGCCCGGCCAAAGTAATGAGACTTCAGGAAAAATTATAGGCATGTTTAATGAAACGAGAGCAACTTCACTTTCATTTATTCTGCGGATGCGGAAAACGAATTAGATGGCCGCAGTTACATCCAATTTGGTGGACAAGTTACTAGCTCATCTGATTAGCAACAATTGATGGTGTAGATAAAACCCTACCCTGATTTGATAAGGCTTGCTTGGGATGCCTGTATCATCAGCCGGAAGGCAGTGTCACCAATTTAAGGAACCGTTGTGTCACATGCAAACTCGTGCTGGAGATCCTATGCATGAAAAGACCATTAGTAGGTAATCTAGTATGGATCGTGGTTCCATCTACATAAGTCCAACTATTTCACTAGTCTTTTGAAGACTTCTGCGTTTTATAAAGATTACTAAATCTTTCGAAGATTTTAAGTTTTCGTAAAACTTTATTATTTTATAATACCATATGCTTTCATTCAAACTCTTTTCAAACTTACTAGTGCGGTTTACCGCATAACGGCCAAGTAGTGGGCTAAGATAGCCACTGAGTGGGCTCCACAGGACGTCACACGGCCGCGTTGCCGTCCCAGAAGGAGGTGGCGTGACGAACTAGACCTTTTTTCGGTATCCTGGCAAGCTGATTCCCAAGATCTGGAAGTGTAGAAATAGGGAAGGGAGGCCTTTGCCCTGCAGTGGGATCAGGCAGACTTATAAGATAAGATAAGATTAAGCTTTCAATAGAAATAGGTATACCTAAAATACTTTCTACGAAATACACTTAAATTATCGGGCTGTGCATTGGTGTTGCGGGTGTCCTGTCCATAGACGGGGGTAACCAGATAGTTAGTCCAAAACAGGGGGAAAAAATTAACGCGTTGAGTGCTATTATAACACACGTCATCAAGGCGCGTAGCATCATGACCGAGGCCCGCAGTCGATGTGTGAAGTAATAAATTCTTACGGACTATGTAACATTAATTAGGTCGTATTGTTTCAACACCCCACATCGAATAGGAAGTGAAAACGTAAAATGAGCAAACAAGGCTCGACGTCTGTATCAAAACACACGCCACCCCGCTTCGAATAACTCCGGCAAAATTACTCTTTACACCCCATATCTCAGTTTTATTTTGCAGTTGAACGCAATGGCGATGTTTTAGCGCATTTTTATAACGAATAAGTTTATGAGGAATAACGGAGGAGTCTCGCAGGGTGGCGAGTGAATTAAAACTAATGGAACAGTTAATTTCTCATGAGAATAAACTGCGCTCGCCGTGAGTTGTACTCTTCTGATTTTGTTGCTATTTTTCAGTAAATTGTACCGTGGAAAATATTGATCAATCGCTTGTACTAACGCTGTGATCCTTTGATCACGGGAATGCGAATCGTTCATGACAATAAATTGTAGAGTTACTACGGTCGTTGGGTACGGGTAGGTATGGTAGGTAGATAAGGTACATACTTACCTTGCTTTGTTACTGTAAGTAACTAGGATACTCTACTACCTTTAGGTAGGTAGTAGACTATCCCGTCACAGAACAGATAATAGTGAAACAGAAAACACATTGGATCCTGCCCGAGAGTTACTTATCCTTAAATAAACACCACCACGTTCATGCATTCTTTTTTTTTTGACACAAAATAGTCAAGCGTTGGTCAACTATCACAAACAAGTGAAGATGTGGTCTAAAATGGAGCACGCTTAAATGTGTAAAATTATGTTCTGTTTAATTTTTTTATGATAGTTCTACTGATAGGCTGACAGTGGATCTACCTACATAATATCTGTAATAAAGCTTAAAAATGTCATCTAAATAAGATGACAGAAAATCTTGGGATGAACGTGTCTTCAACTCCCTCAAAACCAATATTAAGAACAGGAGGTACCTACTTGTAATCAAAAAATCATCATCATCAGCCTATAGCAGTCCACTGCTGGACATAGGCCTCCCCTAATGAGCGCCATTGCGCCCTGTCTTGAGCTCGACGCATCCAACTTCTACCAGCAAATAAAAAAATAAGCAGAGTTTATTGCCAATTTTTCTCTGTTTAAATTAACGGTTCAAAGTGTTCATCAATAAATCATTTTTGAAGTTTTGAGTTTTGATGTGTACAATATTCTACTGACCCTTCAGCATTGAGTTACTTGTATTAGTAAACTTCAGTACCGTTCAGCTAGGAGGGTACTTAACTATTCTACCTACTTACCTGTATCAATACCTACTGATGCTGCCACTTTCGTAAAACTTCAGCACACGCTCTCCACGGTTCCTTTGAAGTAAACAAGTTAGTTGGAACATCCAAGTCTTGTGTCCAGTGGAGCGAAGAATGCAAAACGTAGGTAGGTGTACCTACCTGCATCGAACTTGTTAGGAACAACTGTTTATTCGGAGCCGACTTTATTTTATGCAAGTTGTTTAAGGAACCAAAACGCAAGAGATAGATACCTACGTAGATTAAGATTCGGTACAGACATAAAATTATACCTGTGTTCTTATTCTGTTCTCACGTAGCGTAGGTAGGTTGTATTGACAAAGTAGGTAGGTAGTTAGGTACCTACCGAAGTAACCTACCTGACTAAGTCTAAAAAGTAGCTATAATGACTTAGCTCATTTACCTAGTTTAGTTATTTTTGGTTCAATAAGTATTTATAGATACCTAAACCGGTACCTCACCTACCTAAACCTCCTACTCCTGTTGCCTACCTATTTAGGGACGTGCCTACTCTTAGGCAGGAGAGTAGGTAGGTATAAAGTAGGTATAGATTAAATATAGTAAAATATTAAAGGAATTTCTGTTAACCTATTGAAGAACCCGTCTTACCCACCCATCATAACCTTCATTCCATCCATTTCCTTCATATGATTGTTTTTTTCACCTGAACTAAATTATTTCCTCTCTTCACAGCATCACAGTTTAAGCAGAAGAGTGTTTTTTTTTTTTTCTTCTTCTTCTTCTTCTTTTTATTTTTGGCCTCTGTGGTATAGCGTCCACAACTTTGTCAATGTCGACGTCGACAAGATTTAACATTATTATGGCGATGGAGGTTGAGTGTGATAGAAAGAGGGTTCGTGTTTAAAGAGGGAGACTCGACCTTTAGGCAACAACAAGATGATTTCATGTGTGTGAAAAGAAAATTTTAGAACGGCACAATCTACAATAAAATAAACGATAGACATTTTGGTATGTAATATGGAGGGCAATTCTCAAGCCAGAGACATTGACTTCTACTAGACTTAGGTAGAGTGATCCGCCATTTTGTCTCTGGAAGCAGAAAAACGGTATTCTCGTGATATCACCAACAGACAAAAGTCGACTCAAATTAAGAGACATGCAACGAGTGGTCCCGAGCACACGACATGGCTTGTCGTAGGATTTGTCGATGATATAGTTGATGAAAGCCGCCATATTTACATCGATGTTTCCAACATTGATATTTAATTTCGATATAACATTTTTTTTTAAAAAATGGGTGTTAATGAATAGGTGGCGAAATAACCACCGAATACAACTTAGGCAAGAATTAACAATGAGTAGATATACAGCAGACTAATTTAAAATGTATCTACGTTTTATTGTTGTTGGTACGTCCCACAAGAACTGACATAAACAAGGACATAGGTCATGTTATGTGTATTATTAATAAACCGATATACCGAGGTATATATTTTCTTCTTATTTTTATTTAAGTTTATTAAAAGTGTGGGCAGGTAAGTAGGTATTTATGTAGGTATGTATTTGAATGATGCTTATCTAAGTTGTATTCAGTCATGTAGTAGGAACTAAACCTACCTACCCTTCTAGCTCTTAGCTGATTAATAAACTAGGTAATATTTAGTACAAGTACAAGTTCTGATTACTTTTGGCACTTATAGGCTAACATGTGTAAAAACGTCCGGCAATATCTACTTTTAAAGATTGACTCCGACTTAGTACCTACATACCTATTAATAAGTATTTGTTTAATTAGTATTTGTATAATATTTTATCATATCATTGGCATATTATGCAATGTGTACTTTTTTATGTAATACCTATTCCAGTTCGAATATTCATTCAGAAACAGTATTACAATCGATACCTAATTATTATTCCTGATAAATTGATTAAATCTAACGAATCGGCTTCAACGCTGAAATAATTTATTATTTGGGCAATGTAAAGTTTTTACTACATTTATAAAAAAATAAGTTTTTACCGACCACCGGCAACCCCCGCTTTGACTGATACTTGCTTGACAGCGCGTAAACAAACAAACCAAGCATTTACGTTTCGTTTCAAGATAATAAAGTTGTCTTAGTACCAACCTAAAAAAATTTTTTAATTCTATCAATAGGCCTCAATAGTTGCATTTTAAGCATACTATGGTTAATATAAATCAAATGCATTTTTAATTACTATTTTTGTATGGTTTTAAGCCTAAAATTATGATGTACGAAATCGGCCAATTTTACCCCAACTACTGTAAATTTACCCGTGTAAAACGAAACGTATTTTAGCCATGTCACGGAAATGTCGCAGCGACTTCAGTCGAGTGGCCGTAAGAATAGCTATTTTTATGAATCGTGACTTTAGAGTAGACACAAACCCTCGACCCAAGTTGGGAGACTCTTAGTCGATACGACTCTGTTTCGAGTATACCCGTGAATTGCCCTCATGGTGTTAATTGAGCTCAGAGGTTGTGTGGTTGTTCGTTTCGACAGTGACATATTTGTACGCTATGATTTTTTATTGACATTGACTGACTTCCATACATGACTGTCACCTGTCAATTGTCAAATGTCAATTTTTCTGCAAAAGCAAAAGCAAAAACAGACAGACAGACATGACAGAAACAAACATGGTCTACTTTTTAATGTTGCATTGACCTTCCTTTCCTGCTGGCAAAATAGAAGAATTGCTGTTTTGTTTTGTGCGTGTAGTGTTGTCTTAAACCTCACAAGTTCTCTGTAAAGCTGCCAATTTAGATGTAAAATAATCTCCTGTAAAGGTAAGATATTTTCAATTTTCAAACCCTACCTTATTGATTTCCACTTCCTTGTTTCCGTCATACATACTATGTGAAGAAAGATGCTTCTGATGTCTTTCTTTAGTTGTATTCCGTACCTATAGCCTGAAGATATGACATTCTTTACTCATTTTGAATGATAGAGGTAACTCTGTAGGGTACCTTTTTAAAGGCATCAGGATTTGTATCAAACTATTTTCCTTACAAGCAACCAACACAAAACAAAGAACAGCCTATGTAGTATATTATAAATAATTATATCAGTTATCAAAATCAAACAAGGTCAGCCACTATGCTAATACTTTCGTACCTACTTCATAGCATATTGTATAGTGTGGTCTTTCTGAATGATGTTCAATTAACTTGAATTTAAAATTAGCTGTTCCTTATAGATGGAAATAATAGGGATAAAATGACAATTGTTGCTAATTTTAATCAGTAGTGATAACCTAAGGATGGCTTTAGGAGCATAGGTCGTCCAGCTGCGTAATAGTTTAGAATATCGTCGCACGATTTGGAGGGGCGAGGGGGAGTGAAGGGATACTCCCCCCTCAGGAGATGCATAGTTTTTTTTTATAAAGATTCAAAGTTTTCTGGTCAGTATGTCCCATGCAAGTTTCTGGCTCCACATTTTTATATACACTAGGCATAGGGACCACAAGACTGGGTGGCATAGGGGTGCTCTGTCTTGATTCTGTGCTATATTTAGAACCTAATTTACTCGAAGTCGGAGTGCCCTAGAACCTAACACAAATTATGTTTCTTTTCGCAAATTTAAAATATTTTTAAAAATATTCAGACTGTGTTCCTGCAGCTAAAATCAATATTTACGGCATCAGGTGAACTCACTTAACCCTCCTACATTAACAGAATCATCAGATTTGTGCGACAATATTCCAAACCCAACCCTCCTGCTGCAATATGGGTAGACAACTTAGTCGCAGGCCATATATGGATTTGACTAGTGCAGGGTTGTGGTGGATGGCATAAGATAAGCCTACTATACCCAGCAGTGAGTGAAACGAGGATGTGGATGATAATGGTGATGTTACTCAGAATCCCTGCCATTGTATGTTTTAATCATTCCAAGTTACATATCATCATCATCAGTCATACTGCTTATTAGTCTACTGCTAAATATAGGCATCTTAATGAGCACTATTGCGCCCTATCCACCGCTAAGTTACATATATTGAATCCATAAAATACAGTTACGAGTTAATGCTAGTTAGTCACACTGATAACCTGTCTTTATTAGGTATCTAAATAAAAATCATATTATTTGTTTATGTAGCTTTTAACCTACTTTCTATCCCATAACATGAATAATAATAAAATACTTTTAGTAAGAATAATCATATAACCTCTGTGGCACAGTGGGCGAAGGTCCGCCTGTGACGCAGAAGGTTGCGGGTTCGATTCCCGCTGCGGGACAAATGTTTGCATGTTCTGCAGATATTTGTCTCGGGTCTGGGTGTTTTCTATGTATGATATGTATATATTTACAAAAAAAAATGTATCTATGTAGTATATCAATCATGTGGTTCCCATAATACAAGCTCTGCTTAGTTTGGGGCTACATGATGCTGTGTGATAACGTGCCGGTTTTTTTTTTTTTTATATATCATATTGGAGATAATGCTGTAGGGGTAATCAAGGAGTGTACCAATTATAACTCAATACTCAATAGCTTATTGCATATATACAAGGTAAAATGTTTACAGCTTTAAGATCAATATAGACCCTACTATGCACAACAATAATAAATAGGAGAGAGGAGGACAGAGGTCATAATTTCTGCTTTCGAACTTGAGTGTAAAGTCATATAAATAAAATCAAGAGTAATAAATGTAGATTATGAGGATGTACTATCTTATACCTACATGGCTGGAGTTATACAAATTGAAACATCCTGTTATTTTCTGAGCTAGAAACTGCTTCATTTATTTGTAGCTTCCGACTGTGGCCTCATATATTTCTGAGGGTCTCACTATGGTCGTATCCAAATGAAATGATAGTGCTAAATGTTATTTATTGTTTGTGGAACTAGGTATTAGGTATGTAATGATCTTAAACCTATT
The DNA here is from genome assembly GCA_951804965.1 of Horisme vitalbata. Lineage (NCBI taxonomy): Eukaryota > Metazoa > Arthropoda > Insecta > Lepidoptera > Geometridae > Horisme > Horisme vitalbata. The sequence goes on along the minus strand of OX638088.1, from coordinate 11,894,204 downwards.
TGTGCATTTCTAGTCCAACATACAACAACTAGCTTACAAATAAAATGCTAAAAACAAAAATAATCTTACTTAAAATAATACTTTTCTTAGTAAAAGCTAAGCCAATTTTTTTACTTCTGGTTTATCTATATAATTGTTCAAAATGTCAGCTGTAGTTTTAGCATATTTGTGTTAATTCAGTTGTTTTTAAATAAGGTACCAAATTATAACATTTTCTTATCTACCAAGTTTGAATGATGTCATAGAGGAATAACCAAGGCAAATAAAATTTTACATTAGTTGATATTATTTTCCTACTAACTAACTTTGTTACAAGGAAAGAAACAGATGTGTAATCCACATGGCCTATGGTAATGGTAAGTTGTATGTAAAGGCAGTTTGACCATGATTCTACCTAGACCTAATATTGAATTAACTGGACTCTACCATTTGGAGGTGGTTTAAGGGGTTCCATCTCGAACCCAAGCTAACCTCACCTGCTTAATGCACTCTGCTGTTTATCTGACAGAGTGCGACTGATTGCGGCATAGCCTGGCCGAGCCGATGGGCAATTGCGTTGGTGGTGCGAAAAGCTGTGCCCTGCGATCCCCAAGCCGCATGCCGTCATATCCCCCTTATTATAGGGGGAAGCATATGTGCAGCAGTGAATTGAATTGCCTTGTGTTGTTATTGTTGTTGTACACTAGCAATAGAGCTACGGAACATCTAAAGTCCGTAGAACGTCTGAGTATGCGTGCGTGTAGGTAGCCTGTCTCAACTAAAATATTCATAGCTCAAATATTACTTATGGTGGTCTAGTGGTTCGTGTGTTTGAATGTTGGTCATGCATTATTCCATAAATCGTTTCAAAAAATGTATGTGCTCAAATCTGCGAAAGCAAACATCGTGTGGAAACTGGCATGCATTAGAACTAGTGTTATTATAATACCAATAAAAGCAGCCAGCGATGGCATTGCTACTTATCACGTGGAATGCTGACTACTCGAAAAATGTGGGCATGAACCGAATGTATTGTTTATACTTTCCTCCGGGTACTTCCTATACAATTTCCTAAAAAAAACAAAATAAAATACTTTCCTCACGGTTGGTACATGGCAGATAATGTGTAGAATTATTATACTATACACATTGTACTAGCGATAGGAGGTGGTAAATACAACTTTGTCCATTATATAGACACATCAATTTCGTTAAGGAACACTTCTCGTCTGGAAGCCCACTGGACCCGCCGCTACTATTATGGCTGTATGCCAACAGCCTGCTAAATATCAGTGCAGAATCGCATGTGCATAAGTCACGTTTTCTACCAGAATGTACAAAATCCTGTGCAATATACTGAAATACTACAATGGGTCCAAACGATTGCTGTGGGACGTTCGCGGATGTTATATTTTATGGTAGGAACGTTGTGATCGGGTCTTTTTACAGCGGCTTTGCGTCTCTGAATATCTTGATCAGAATTATCGGAGTGGATGAGGCCCTCCCCCTGAGGCAAATATTACGATAGCAGCTATAACTTCTTTGTTTTACCCACAATTTTTTACATTTGAATTCCCAGCTTCGTGCATGAACAAGCTATTTCCTACTTAATATCACAGACAACAAAGTTAATATTTTAAATGCGGTAGTATGTAAAATGTTTGTCATTCCTTCACCCTAAAACTACGGAACGGATTGAGCTCAAATTTTGTACTTAATAATTAAGCCTGTGATTAAGCTCTAGACCTGGATTTACCTAGGCTGCTTTTTATCTGGTTAGGTACCTGATGTAAAATAAAGCTGTGAAATAAAGAAAACAAAAACTCCAATTTCTAAGGAGTAAGTCCTAGTAAGTCCAATTTCTAAAGTTATTAAAAGAAAAGACACGATGTTGCCGATTAAATTATGAATGATTAAGAACTAGGTATGTGAACTGAGCCCAAAATGACGCAGTCTGAATCTTTCGTCTTTAGGCAAAGAACCTGCGTAAGACTAGGTAGGTCAGGCATACTTAAAACATCTTTGAAAACACCACATTTATTGAATACAATTGCGTTTTTATCAACGTCGATACGACCGATCTCAAGGATGTTTACATCAGCGTACATACTCTAAACAACCGGTTATTCTCACGTTGTTCATAGAAAATCGCGGTCCAATTATCAGAAGCATTCAGAAGTAAAGTTAAATCAAATACCTACCTAGTTTTATTTCTACATCAGGTTAGTGTATGAACTTGCCTTGCTTGTTCGAAGGTTCTATTAAATCATTTGCATTTTGCTTTTTGACTTAATATAATTAAAAAGGACTATTCATTCGCCTCAAAAACTACTTATCATGGTTCCTTCCTTCTGCGTATGAGCTAGTGGCCATCTCTGTTATCGAAGTCGGGACCTCGGGAAAATATGTCACTAAGGGCAGAGCAACTGTAGCCGTCGACACCTGTCGACAAAAAATACAGATAAATCGCCTATTGCGCGGCTTCCCCTCAGTGTTCTTTTTACGTGACGCGACCTCTAGTTGTGATGAAATTCGTACATGTCTAGCATCTGCCCTTGTAGGCTGTGCATTACCGATCGATGTTAATGCAAAAAAAAAACATTCTAGACATAACTGTATGCCCCCGATTTAGCGAAATACACTGCATGAATGCACAAGTAACTAAATAAATTTAGTATGTGTCAATAGTTTTGGTTCACAGTAAAATTTCTCAGTAAATCTGTTAAATGTTTTCATAAACACTTCTAAGTATATCGTGAATACCTTAACCGTAAATTTCAATTTCAATTCAGGATTTCGTAATCACTATTCGTTCAGTAGTAAGTAATCGCAGATTTAACCGGGTTTAAAGCGGCTTAACGTAGCTTACGCTTCCGTTATGCAGTCATGAGTAGACAGATCATTAATTTTGCCGTTTGGTTTTTGTATGCTATCCTATCATGTTACATAAAAAATACAAAATGGTTCTTAGGATGCGGGCTGGGAAACGAGTAATCTCTAATCACTAAATTCTGAAGGCTCATTGTAATTAGTCGACCGAAAGGGGACTCACAACAACACATTAGTGTTTGATGGTAAAATTGCTATTTTAAACTTTATTACGTGAATAATCTATTGATCATTCAAATTGTGTTTCATCGGCGAAAAAAGTGATTGTCGTTTAGTTATCCTACCAGCAGTGATATCGTTAGCCCATATCAACAAACAATAACAATATTACCGACACAGAGTCGCTATACATAGTAGGTACTTCTGACATTCGTACGTCGATTTACTTATTATATTTTTATTGCGCTTAGAATGAATGCGTTATTTTGGAAATGTAGTACGTTCTATAGGTATAAGTTACTTCTTGCACAACTTTGGTTGTAGATTTTGATACAGAAAAAAATATAGACCTATATCTAATTCAGTAGAGTATCTAAAGTACTAGAATAATTATAATTGTATTAAAAAGGTATCCCCCAAGTTCCGCTAACCATCTCTATCCTTTGAGATATCCTACCGTCTTTATAAAATCCCACTGGAATGAAAATGAAATGTTGAAAATTCATTGTTTTTATTTAAAAAATACGACGCCTATCCCCAAAGAGGATAATAAATATTGTTAAAACAAAATTACACAATTTTGTGCTCAAAATTACGCGCACGGATAGGTAGTGATTTATTAGCTTGTTATTAAAGTATGATCTCATTTACAATTACTTAGCGTTATCTATAACTGTATAATTATAATTAACCAGAATATGTCTCAGTAGCTGGTAAAATTTTGTCAACAGTAGACTGTCAACGCGCAATACATATTATCATATCACCTTCCTTATTATTCTGCGTCTATGGTTGAGTTGAACGACAATAATAAATTAGCGAGAATAGTGAAAACTGTAATTCGAATAACAGAAATTAACCCAGTGTTTGCAGGTAGCTGACTTATTTAACCTACGTAAGTTATAAGGAAATACAATCAATTTTATTCTCAATGAGTCAAAAAGTGTACGTCTATACTTATATGCTTCTGAGCTTTAAATTCAGACCGCGTTGGTTGCATAAGTCGATTTGTCGTCTGCGAGCTTAGTTGGAGGACGAAATCCGCGCAAAACGTACACCATTCCACCGAGAATTTTTACATAGCATCCGCGAGCACGAAGTGTGAACACACCGGAGATTTCCGCCGATATAAATCCGGGTATGTGACACCCACGCTTTGCGCCCGTCGCATCCTCAAATTTGTGGAGTGGAAGCCTCTCCGGCTGCGATGCACCGCGCATGGGATTCGAACGTGCCAAATTTTGCTACCGACGAACAACGGCACTCGGCCCTCTACTCTTTACGTATATTTTTATACGGTTTGACACTTCGCGCTGTCACGTTCCTTGTTTCAGTCTGGATGAACATGTTCAGCTACTTTTCGTATTTCGGAAACTGTCTTATATATTTACGTCATTTTATCCATTATTGAGCACAGAACACTATTACTCCACAGGGGAGAAGAATATCGACACAGTACAAAAAAAAGGGACTGCTTTATTCTAGCTTTGACTTGAATTGGGGCCAGATGATAGATGGCGCTATTGTCAAAGGCGGGAATATTCAAACTATAGTAGTATCGTTCACTTAGCTTTTTATTCGGACCTAGAAAACTATAGTAGTATCGCTAACTTAGCTTTTTATTTGGACCTACATTATTTAAGTGAAATATTCCTAATTCAATAGGCCCTAATAAAAATAAAAGTATATTTGCAAGGTAGTCTAATTGCTATGAATAAAAGGATAGGTTGAAAGTAAAATGACAGCATTCATGTGAATATTTTGCTTTTATTTAATAAAAAAAACTGACCACCATCACCTCAATTAAACGTATCGTTACAATAGTAAATATAGATAGTGAATAGGTGACCATATACATACTTATAAATGAATGAATTATCAAATTGTAACCAAAATGTAAATGGGACCACTACTGAGTGAAGTGGTCTTGACAATTGCAAAGGAATTAATAGTTTTAAGTAGTTGAATAAACATCGTAAAGAGAGTTTGAAAACAACTTTAACGTTAATTGATTGATAATAATATGATAACTAACATAATAACTACTGTTGATTTGGTTTTTGTTGGTTTATTTTTTGTATAATATAAAAATATTATTTCTTAGTATTGAGTTACAATTTCTTTAAGAATTGATACAATTTTTAATTAGGTACTTTTTTTGTAGTCATAACACTTTGACTGAAGAAAACACAGCGTGACTTGGTATGGACCCACGCACCATGTACGAGTCAATGATAAAATTTTCTAAAAGTACCTAGTACGTAGTTAAGCTAGGCAGATATGGATACCTACAAGCTCTCACACTAAGTTGCGAGTCACCTAGCTAACTTACTAACTTTCAGGTCAATTTGGATCATAACAAAATAGTCAATTATTTATTGTAGCTATGCGTATTTACGGATCGTTCAATAAAATCATCGATTAAACATTTTAATTGAATCAAGATCAGCAAAAATGCAAGATTTATGTAGAATCAACAGAAAACGTGTATTAAATTATAACCTTTAAAGTAATGAGTCCACTTGAATAAGTCTACAATTTAATTTAATGCAAATTTAATAATAAGCTTACAATTTAATTGTAGACTCTCTCGTAGCTCGTGAGGCTCGTGGCATGTTTTCGGTGTCTTTAGGAAGAGGTAGTTACTCTGTTTACTAGTTAAGCTGTGTATCACGCTATGACAAGTCAATGAAAAATAAATGAGAATGCAAGTAAAAAACAATTAACTACTTACAAAATAAATAAATAAAATAAATAAATAATCCTGGACGCAGCATATCATACTCACATACATACATTACGAGGGGTGATCCAAAAGTAATGATAATCAGGTATTTCTAGACCGTATTAAAATAAAAAAAAATTTTTTTTTGGTTGCTCAAACATCCACTAGGTGCATTCATTTGAATACTAACAACTGGAGTGATAACATTAAAATGGAGAAAAACGAAATCAGAGCTGTCATCAAATCTCTGTCTGAAAAAAATGTCTACCAAAGGCATACACAACGACTTGGTGCAAACATTGGGGGACTCTGCCACTCCATATTCCACGGTTGCACGCTGGGCCAAGGAGTTTAAGCTGGGTAGAACATCCACGGAAGATGAACATCGCGAAGGCCGCCCATCCACGTCCACCACTGAGGACAATGTCAAAAAGATAGAGGATATCGTGATGGCAGATCGAAGAGTGACCATCAGGCACGTAGCTGAGATGGCAGGGATCTCTTATAGCAGCGTTCAAAGAATTTTGACCAATGAATTGCACATGAAGAAGGTCTCTGCGCGTTGGGTACCGAGAATGTTGACAGACGAGCAAAAGAAAAAACGACTTGACATTTCAAGGGTTAATCTCGAGAAGTTCCAAGCCGATAAAGAAAATTTTTGTCACGTTTCGTGACCATGGACGAGACTTGGGTCCACCATTTTGTGAAACGGAAACTAAAAAGCAGTCGATGTCTTGGAAACGAGCCTCCTGACCGACGCCGAAAAAATTCAGTCTAAAGTTCGGCGAGAAAGGTTATGGCGTCCGTTTTTTTGGACGCTGAAGGAATTATTATGGTCGAATACTTGGAAAAGGGAGCTACTATTACGGGCTCTTACTACGCAGACCAAATAAGAAGATTACGGTAGGACATTAAAGAAAAAGGCACGGCAAACTGCTAGCTGGGGTGCTGTTTCACCAAGACAACGCACCGGCTCACAAAGCCGCAGTTGCGATGGCTGCCATTCAAGAAACAAGGTTTGAACTGCTCGAACACCCACCCTATTCGCCAGATCTAGCCCCCAGTGACTTCTACCTCTTTCCCCGGCTCAAAGAACATCTCCGAGGCCAGAAATTTGAAGATGTTAGCGAAGTAATGGCAGCCGTCGAGGCATTTTGGGAGTCAAGATTTTTTTTTTCTAAGGGAATCCTAGGTTTAGAAAAACATTTAACTAAATGTTTTGACTTGAGACTATGTAGAAAAAAAAAATTGTAACTTTAACCACCAAGTATTATTTTGATTATCATTACTTTTGGATCACCCCTATTTACACACTCAAATATATCTAAGCATTTAAAATTGTATAACTATTTAGAGATACAACAATGACTTCAAAAGGGTTAGGTATATTTAAATCATATACCTAACCTCTTTTATGTTATGTTTAGTATTATTGTAGGTATTTAAGTTAGGTCAGTTTAAACAAAAATAGTGGAATCTATAATTAGATGCAAAAACATAGCTACTGTGCCAAAGCATTTGTAAGTAGCTGAAGCCAAAATCCCTCGCGTTTAAATACAAGTGAAACTTAAAGTGAGGAGTCAAAGTTTTGACTCCACAAGGTTTATAAGGTTGCAAGTTGATTATTAAGATTTTTTCTTTAAAAGTATTAGTAGTACTACCTACTACTAAAATATTTATTTGTAGGAAAGAAAAAAATCTTAATAATCAACTTGCACCTTGCTTATAAACCTTGTGGAGTCAAAACTTTGACTCCTCACTCTAAGTTTTCACTTGTATTTAGACGCTTAAACGCGAGGGATCTAGAGGCTCTTAGGCTCGTGGTAATTTAATTTTAATAATATAAATAATAATAATATAAGTATTTACTTTAAAAAAAAACAGGTTTACATGGTGGACTACTACTATGTAGGACCTTGTTATCGTGTTTTTTTTTAAATAACTACTACTATTTATAGATTAATTCGATAAAACCTTTCGAAACTTATGCTCGTACATATTAACATACAATAGTCGATTCTTTGTCATAATTTCCTGAGATGATATATTTATTCTGCCTAATTCTGTATTCATTGATGTAGCTGGATCACCTTGTATGATATTTAGCGTTTTGAATGGTTTATTACTGATAATCTCCAATGTTTAACAGGCATCTAAAAGAAAAAAATGATGTTATAACACTTTATAATGATAATATTTGTTGGATTAAAATAAAATAAATAAATAAATGATTAATGCGGGACTAATCACACTGCATCATGTAGCCTCAAACTAAGCAAAGCTTGTATTATAGGAACCACATGATTGATATATTAATTTTTTTTTTGTAAATTTATACATATCATACATAGAAAACACCCAGACCCGAGAGTCCGAGACAAATATCTACAGAACATGCAAACATTTGTCCCGCAGCGGACAAATTAGTCTTATTAAAAACTAGCATTCCTTTGCTCGCCTGGTGCCTGGATAAGAAGTAGCCCACTATGAATATTTATTTTATAGGTTACTTATACATGATGCAGTGTGATTACGTCCCGCATTATTATTATTATTATCATATTATTTGAAATTCTAAAAATCACTATGCATTATATTAGTTATAGTTTTATCTGAATCCATTCAGCCCCTATGGAATTTTTGTAAGTGTTCACATTGAACCAAAATTTTCAATTAATTATTTAATATTTAGTTTTGCTTTTCCATTTTTGTATAAAAATTGGTATACTTATATTCTTTAATACTTTATTCATCATCATCAACCTATAGCTGTCCACTGCTGGACATATACCTTCTACACTTTATTGTATGCGCTAAAATAAATATAATTTAGGTTTATAAAAGTAACAACATAACCTTGAACTGATGGCCATATTTTATCCGTTATGCGTTTTCTGGAATTAACAAAATCTTGACATTTGAAGTAAGGTAAACTATTTTATTTATGTCCTTCTAACATGACTTCTTTAAGCTAAGCAATCAATACATCTTCTTGCGTCGGAAAACTAAAACAAACAAAATAATATTATTAATTGTAAATTATTAAATAAAGATGTCTTTATAAAAATTGCCTAACCATAAAATTAATACAAATCTGAATTAAAGCCATTTACTTTATTTTCAGTCAATTAGGTGGTATTTATGTCCGATGTTTATAATATATATACCTAATTTATTTATTATCCTTAGACTTTGGTAGTTTTGGTCACCCTACAATATTTACAACAATTATTTTGTTTTGTTTGTAAAATATGAAAATATGTATCAGAGAATGCCGGCAGAAACATAAAATGTAAATATAATCAAAACAGAGGGGCAGAGGTTGTAATAACGGCATTTAGACTTGAAAAATATACAAAAATAACAAAAATATGAAAAAGTGATGAAATTATGAAATTATCTGAAATTTGGCTTACCTATGGACAGAAACACCACTTCCAGGGTAATTTTTACGTCTGCTATCTTGTTCACCATACAATATCACCATTTTTACAAGAAATATCCAAAATTTGTGCAATAATAAATATTTCAAAACCTATTTTGACATTTTGTCAAAAGTCAAGTTTTAAAAAAGGTTTCATACGAATTATAAAATGCACTCCAGATTCATAGGGACCCCTCCCTATTCATAGGTAGAAATATTGGTGTTTTCCTTTTAAGTAGGTACATAGTAGTACCTGCCTCCACCTACACATGGAGATGACGAATTCAATTCAATTCAATTCAAAATTCATTTATTCAGTAGGAACTGTATAGTACACTTTGAAACGTCATTTTTTTAATTTACCACCAATTCGTAACGTGACCAAACAGAGAAGAATTGGCAAGAAACTCTGCTTGGCTTATATTTTTTAACGTCATTGTTCTTAATAACTATTACATTGTTTTTGATAGAGTTGAAGGCAGTTTCATCCCAAGCTTTTTTGTCATCTAAATAATCAGATATTTTATAATAAGCTTTATTACATAGATGACGTTTAACAACATTTTTGAATTTATTTACAGATAAATTAATCACGTCATTTGGGATTTTGTTAAAAAATCGTACAGACATCCCTTTAAAAGATTGACTAACTTTATGGAGCCTTATAGTAGGAACAGCTAGTTTATCTTTATTTCTAGTGTTAACATTATGATAGTCGCTATTTTTCTTGAACATGTTAATATGTTTTCGGACATATACATTAAGTTTTCATATATATATTGGCACGGCACTGTCATAACATTTATTTCTTTAAACTTAGCTCTAAGTGATTCTCTGGGGCCCATATTATAACTTGCACGAACAGCCCTCTTCTGCAACACAAATATGGTGTTGATATCTGCAGCATTCCCCCACAACAAAATGCCGTACGACATAATGCTATGGAATGGAAGTAGCTGAAATAAACTAGTCTAGCCGTTTCTACGTCAGTAAGTTGACGGATTCTTTTCACTGCGTATGCTGCAGAACTGAGTCTGTTCGACAACCCATCTATGTGAGCGCCCCAATCGCTTACAAATAGTATTGAATTATCTTTGCTTACAAATTAAAAATGGTCCCAGTAGGTACTAAGTACCCATTGATATCGATATCACTGACCCAGCGAAATACTTTCCACTTTGTAAAATTTTTGTACTCTGTCTTATAATTACTACCCATACGTAAAAAAAACAAAACGGGCTAAAGCCATACCTAGGTACTCCTAATCACAATCATAATGATTAATAATGTACCTCCCTAGCTTTATGATCAATTTTTCATGGTGTAATAATTAGGTAATTAGTAGGCTTTGTATGGTAGGTACCTAGGTATTTTAAACACTATTTTACAGTTACGATGTTTAATGTGTTGACAGTCTATATGTACAATATTGTAACACTAATTCAACGCAAATTACTCGATTTTTATAATAATTACATAATGTTGGACGGCCTAGCATTAGCCTCGCGAACGATAGGTAGGTCTCGGCATGAATTTGGACAAGCAAAAGTCATGGTCAATGACCGAATTGATCCGAGACCTGTCGTCGTTAATGGTCACCTTCTTGAGCTATGGAACGAGCTATGCTCGGAGTTTCTCTGAAGGATAGAATCCGCAATGAGTCTATCCAACTTAGAACTAAAGTTGACATAGCTCAGAGAATCTGCAAGCTGAAGTGGCAGTGGGCTGGCCATATCTGCCAAAGGACCGACAACCATTGGGGTAAACGAGTTCTTGAGTGGAGACTGCGGCTCGGTAAACGTTGTTTAGGACGTCTTGCCCGGCGAGGTGAAATGACGATCTGCAAAAGGCTGCTAGAAGATAGATGTGTCGAGCTGAGGACAGGGCGCAAGGTGCTCATTAGGGGAGCTTTATTTTCAGCAGTGGACTACTATAGGCTGATGATGATGACGACAATAATATCGTCTTACAATTACGCAATGTTACTATGCGGGACATTGTATGGACCCGAACCTCGCTCTACAATAGTATAAGTAAATACAACGTATTCAATATCTTACATCATACAAACATTTTTCCCACGGCGAGAATCGAACCCGCACGAGGGAAATGATTTCAAAATATTGGTATTGGTCTTATAATATGTAAACACTGAAGAGTGCAGAACACTAAGTAGCGTGTCTCTCGCTCGGGAGCTAAGGGAGTGCTCGCTTTTAACAAAAAAAGGCACACTTTTTTGTTTAAAGCGAGCACTCCCGTAAAAAGTGTGTCTTTTTTGTTAAAAGCGAGCACTCCCGTATTAAGCCTCCTTGATATATGTTCAATCAGTCCAAAAATCAAAGGAAACATGATAAGAAGAGGAAACACTCTTCTCTTATCTCGTTCTGTTGTTGTAACCCCCAGTAGGTATTCCCCGCGCTCCGACCAATGTTGGCCAGGCCTGTTATTGAGTGTGCATTTGAATCCCGTTCACGATTGGTTTTTGTTTTTGGACATTTATTATTCTTGCGTTTTGTGAACTAGTCTGTGACGTATACATGTAACCTGGAAAGAAACTTTGACTTTTATTTTGATCAGTCCACTTGGCTATTTAAATCTCTGAAATTCAAACGAGTAGTTACGCACTGTGCAGGGTAGATTTATAGGTGTAAAACAGAGTCGTCAAAATAGGAAATAGAGGGAGTGTCAGTGGACGCTGGTTGACGGCGGAGGTGACACTCAGTCAGGCCGTTAGCGCGGCCGTTACAGCCTCAAGTGATATATGGGCTGCGAAGTGGCTCGGTGCCGCTGTCACTTCGCATTTCACGTTCGCGCCGCAAAAAGATAAAAAGGATTCCGAAATACGATTCACAAGTGGCCTGCCGGAAATGGGTAGAAAGTTACCGACCTCGGCTTTATGTCTGGCAATATATCTCTCGTATCGCTATCCAATTTCTGCTCTATGGCATGTAATGCCCCTCCGGGGATCCTTTTAATTTGGACTCTTTTTAATCAGCAGCACCATTAATTCCTTACATGATTACAGGCGCTGGGGAGTTCTGATAAGTTTTCTACATACCATCTTGCGATTTATGAGTTTTTCACGCTTCTTGTAGTCATAAAAGTCTTCAATTGAAAATAACCTTATCTACGTGTAATTTGAAAAATGTTTTACTTTCTTTCGTATTTTGCCATACAGCTTTCACTCGGCCAAACATTGTAGGTACCTACTATAATCAATGTTTAATTTACTGAGGGAACTGCCCTAGAGTAGCGTGACTGCCTCGTTTCGACCTTTGCCATTCGACCTTCATTGACCCATGCCCCAGGGTGGCACCTTTTATCCATCACTTCGCTCGCAGACTTCATTCGTTCTTGCGTGGTATAAACTTTTATATTTTAAGAAACTCTTTATTTTTAAGATACTTAAGCACCTAGGTTAATTTATGTAGAACTTTTAAGATTAGTTAAATATATATATATTTAGGTAAACAACCGTTCTTGACCTTTCAATGTGAGTATTTTGTGTGAGAATCGCCAATCTCAGTTTCCGTATCACTGCTGACGTCACAACTGTAATTACATTGAATGGGTACCGTGCTCAACGTCCTGCGAAGATCTAAACTATTTGATTGCTCCTGCATTCATGCCTTTGTAGTATTTCTGTGCTATTGTGTAGTTATTGGTGCTCGTGTCGTGAAAATTGACCGCCGCCCGTGAATTCCGTCTAGTTTCGCTCGGGAGCGTGACCTCTTTGTAATCAGAACCGACCGTGTACGTAAGTGATTTTCTAAGAAGGCGTTTGTACGTACAACATTTTACAAAATATTGTGTTTATTACAATCAGGTATTTGGATACCCACAGCCCACTAGATGTTACATATTTTCTACTGACAAAACTCAAATTACCTAAATTTAGAAGCCTTTGTTCACACTTTCGTTCCGATCTTTCCATGTGCTTACTTTTTTAAACAAAATTTCAATGTAGGAATTTATCATAACCACACACTATCTCGTGTTTTCAATAAAGGGAAACAACTTGTGTCATATCCACAAAACGTTTACTTACAGTAGCAGAGCAGTAGTTGGTAACGAGGTTATACGAAACAGTTTCGGGCGAAATTGCTCGAGGGAATGTAGCTAGATGTCATAAAGTTTGAGCAAAGCTGTTGGACAGACGTGTGCAGCTTTGGAATACACGTGTTGGCGACCAAACATTTCATCTCGTGTGCACTTCACTGAAAACTTTGTTGGGTCTTTGCAGTTTGCACAGTTACCTAACGGAGTTTATATGAGCAGCTACCTAGTCATAAAGCCACTCCATCTATTTTGTACTATAATACATTCATATCGCCACATGTATGTACAAAGTAACTAGCTATACTAGATTCAAACAGAGCAGCGAAATTTCACTTAGTGATCAGGATTTATCTCTTTCAGATTCACCATGGACTGGAGGACAGCTTTGATAACGCTCGCATTAGCGTTTTACGCTGATGGATATTCAAGTAAGCTTTCAAATGTTTATTCTAGCTTCACGAGGTTGCTTTCTCCCGTCTTTCAGCAAGGAAGCTCGTGCAACTTTGTTCTTTTTACTACGACTAATGTAGTTCAAAAATGGAGCTGCATTTATGCTCTTGCGTTGGCTGTAGATCAACATCAGGGGTATTATATCGTACGCAGCCCACCCTCAAACAGCCAAGAGATATGGCGCGAATCCATTACCTAATGCTCGCATAAAATGAACATCACGCCTTCGGAGTAACAAAACAACGAGTTATGATCCGACCTTATATGATGCTCTTTTATTTGTTTTTACTGCCACTAAAAACGCACTTGCCGCGTTCGCAAATTCTTTGTCACCTATGGAATTCGGGGGATCTTCGCTAAAGTGATATCGCTTTAAGTTTTCTCTTATTACGTGTGAGATAGTTATATTCTGACTATCGGAGAGCTTTACAAAAGGTATAATATAAAGATAATTAAATTTAATCGTTTCAAATACTATAATGGTACCAAGGTACCTAATTGCTAATGTCTAGAAGCAAGTAGGGCTTACCACTATAATTTAGTTGAACGCAAGTTTTCCTTCACTTATATTAAGATTTCCCTGTTTGTCATAATCTTTTCGCTTTTATCAGCAGTAGGTAGAAGAAAGAACAAAAAATATTTACGTTAAAGTATGTTGTACGTCGGGTTATCAATGCTCATTTTCTTCCCTTTCCTCACTCCATTACTGCTTCCTCTACATTATACATCCACTCTACATCAATCACGACGCTGCTGCTTCAAATAAACTTCCATTTAAGTTCCCGTATTGTAGTTGAAAATTTATTGGCTTGTCTCTCGGGCACGGCTTCCCCAAATGTATTGTAATAACAATTGCTTCGTGAATTATTAAGACGCAAAGTGCTGAGCGCTGGCTTTACAACTGCCGTTTAAATACATCATTATTTCACTGCAGATAGCTTTATTGTACCTCAGCATTGCTTTCCACTCTTGAATACGGTTTGGATTTGATATTCATCTATTTCAGTTGACATTTTCAACGCCACATACACGGCTAGTTATTTCTTAGTCAATAAGATCCTTTAACTATCAATGATTTATTTATTAATAACTAGAACTGCTTGCACCAATGATGTCTTCGCAGCGCAAAGAACAACAATTCAGCGTAGTCTTTTCTACTTTTTTAGGTAACAGGTTATGTCTTCCATCTGCCTGTTTTTTAGCGAGTCTGGTAAAACTCCAGTCAAATAATAATATAGTTCAACTCCGTCCGCGTACAAAATAACATTATCGTTCCTGTAACTTTCATACTTCATAGTTATTAGCTTTGTTACATGATCGTTGCGAAAGTATTCTTTTGTTGCCCTGTTAAAACTTTCTGAATGGAAAAGTCCACACACCGTTTCCCCAATAAATATCAAAAAACTTACCTGTTCGCGAAACCTATTACAAAAGGGGTATTATTATATAGATAACGCACGAATTCTATGTAGTGGAAAACAATTCCGCGGCAAAAAGTTTTTCGCTTCGGTAGGCCTTTATTACGTGTGATATTGACTCTCGAGCGAGACCGCCGCGGGAATCCCAATCTAAGTATATAATCTTGTATATGCAAATGATCCCTATTCCCTTACACCGAATTCTTCCCGGTCACGGCGTTCGGGTTATAAAAAGGGCAAAATTCTTGTAGACACAGCGGAATAAAATATATTCATACGAATATTATGACTTTTTTCATTTTCGAACACGTTTTAGTCACTTGAATCCCTTTTATTATTCTGGTGGAACGGCCTGGGAGCGATTGTTGCGCTTGTGGTGTCTGCAGATAATACCTCTATCTAAGTATCCGAAAATGATTTACGAGTATGCCTCGGCTAAATTGTACCGATTCCGCTTTACGAATTTCAATGGGAGAAGCGAGCCTTTGATTTCCAACCTTTTGCTCATGTTTTGTGAGTTTCAGACCGTTACTTTGAACGTTTCGGATCTTTTACTTTATTTTCTTGGTAAGCTGCAAACGGTTACTGTATCATTCGACACAGTGAAGTGATTTTCGGTCCACCCACTGTTCCTGTGGACGCATTCATCATAATCTTCTTAACACTTTAATGTGTTCTATGTTGCGTAGTTTCTGTCTGTAAATTACAACGTTATGATTTTTAATAATCCTTAAACGCTATGTTGTCTTTGTTTCAGAATATGGTCGCACGTGCAAGGACATAGGATGTTTGAACAGCGAAGTTTGCGTTTTAGCTGAGGACCCTTGTAGCTTCGGACATACCCGAGACTGCGGCACATACCCGACTTGCAAGAAGAAGTCTAAAGTTGAAGGTAGGTATTACAAACATTGTAGACAAAATACTGAACCAAAATAAAACAATATTTCTTTGGCATATCAGATCTGACTTTATCTCGTTTTATTTTTTCAGGGTCTCACTCCGAACCACCTGCTCCTAAGCCCGCACCTAAACCACAAACTCACGACTATGACAGTCCACCTAGTTACAACCCACCGGCTCCCCCTCCTGGTGGAAACTCGCCCTACGGTGGCAGCTCAAGCGGCGGAAGCAATCCTTACGGAGGCAGCTCACCTTATGGCGGGGGTTCCAATGGCGGCGGTGGTTCACCCTACGGAGGAAGTTCACCCTATGGCGGAAACTCAAATGGTGGCGGCTCACCTTATGGCGGTTCGCCATACGGAGGCAACTCTCCTTACGGTGGTAACTCACACGGTGGCGGTTCTCCCTACGGAGGCAGCTCTCCCTATGGCGGAGGTGGGTACAACAACCCAAGCCCTGGTGGACATTCCCCGTACGGAGGATCCGGAGGCAACAGCCCCTACGGAGGCCATTCTTACGGCGGTGGTTCAAACACAGGCGGGTTCGGAGGAACCCCTACCAAGAGCCCTCTCGATTCAATCTTCAACACACTTAATAAATACGCCGGTGGCGGCGGGCAAGGTGGCACCGGCACCGGCACCGCTGGTGGCAGCGGCCTAACGAACATTCTCGGTAATGTCCTGGGAAACCTCTCCAAGAATGGACTAAGCAATATCTTCACCAACACGAGGCCGATACAGGAGAACCCGAATTATTCATCCTACAGTTCCAACTCTAAGAGTTCTAATACCCAGAATTATCCATCAGGCTATCAACAAAATCAGGCACCTGCACAGAACAGGAATTATGGGCAGGCCCACGCAACACAGAATGGAGCTGCGACATATAAGCCGTACCAGAATTACGGCTGGAACGTTAGGTAATTTTACCTGTTGATAGCAATGCTCGACGGCGCGGTGTTTGCACTCAACATTAGCTTATTCTTCGCGTATTTTTTTTACTACAAGCTTTATGCACAAATTACTTTAGACCGAGCAAAATAGCTTTAACACGTACTGTATGTTGCTAAGGAAACTAATACTCTTGATTGGATATGGAAGCTTTACTTATATTTTTTTATATTGTAGAATATTCATAACTAAAATATTTGTTGGCAAAGCAAACTTTTGTTTAAGTGCTTTAGGGTCGGGTGACAGGGCATTAAAATATGACCCGAATCGCCTGAAATCGCCGGAGTGGATAAGTTAAATGCAATTTAAGGGTAATTTTCAATTATTGAATAAATCAGTAAATAGTTTGTCCCATGAAATGAAATTATTTTTAAATTACATTAGTATTTTTTTACCTGGGACAGTGTGGGGAAATCCGAATAGTTAAATTTTTAGCCAAGCGTAAATTTCCTCAAATTATAAATGACCAATATTTTTTTTTATCGACACGGTTTCATTTCATTCTATCGAACAAAATAAATCTTCTATGGGTACGAATTTGCCTATTACGTCCCAGTTAAAAAAAACTCTGCATCAATCATAAAATGGATCGGTATGTGGTAGAATATAATATTGTATATCGGTGTATATACAATCTAACTGACAACAAAAATCTGGCATTTAAAAATAACTAAATTCTAGTGTGAAGGGACACGTAGTTTGCATTTGCACAACTTGCTTAGCAATTCTAGATTAATCTTTGATGGATCATTTCATTATGCTGGATGCTCTTAAGAATCGGCGCAAACGGGTCACACGCCACCACAAAATGGGGCCACAATGTGGGTCGCAGCCATAAAATGCCGCCACTGGCATATTTCCTGTAGTTTCCATACATTTTATATGGACTCGCCGCACACGGTTGACGTCGGAAGCCGCCACTCTTCATGGCATTTGTGGCTGAAGCCTTTTTGCGCCGACACTTATATCCTTTGACAACGCATATCCAAGCTTCGATGTATCGTAATACTATTTATGATATCATGAACCCACGATCAAAAAATGCCCCCTTTTTATAACATTGTTTGGTTGAACCTTGTGGTATAAGTTTAATTTTATAGCTGGATAGGATCATCTTCTGCATCGGAAAAGATGACACTTAAAATAACATTCTATAATAATTTTCTTAACACCTAAAAACAGCCGAATAAAACTCATTGTTCACTTGTCACAGATGCGTATAATTTAATAGGCACAGGAAGTCTTGCTTGGGGGCCATCTCACCGAACGTTGGTTGTGGAGATACTTACATTTTATTTATAAGTACCTACCTACTTACCCTACCTTCTACTAAACTATTAAGATTTCAGATCTGGGTTATGAATCCGTGAACTAATTTTCTAGCATGCATTTACTTTTCTAAAAGATTTCCTGATCCTGAACACTTTGGTTTGTAAAATTATTTTACTTTTATTATTTTATAATAAGTTTAATTTGTGTCGCATTCTTTTTACTTTAATATGTGGCCCATTGACGCTAAAATTGTGCAATGGTTAATAATTATGTTCCTTATATTTAATTAGTGCTATTCTGTGCAAAACAGCTTTTAATAAAGCTTGTTTATGTTGTACCTACTACATGCACTTAGCTTTTAAAGTGATGTCTTGTACGTGCACATGCCTACACAGAACTTTGTATTATGTTATAAGAAATACTCATTTTTATTATTATTATATTTCCTTATTTTATGTAGAGAATCGTGTGCCATTTTATTAATACAGCATTGTTGTATTTCTTTTTCAGTGTGTCAATGATCTTGACGTACCTCATACACCGTTATATGCAGAATGTGATAGATACATAAATATTTATTACTTTTAGTACCTAGATAAATATAAGTTATGTTTGTAAAGTCCTGATAACAATACTAACTGGTGGTTACCTGTAACTGTAAGATAATTGTTGGTTGAAATTATTAAATTAATATTATATACTATTTTTCTAGTTGTGTCTCGTCTTTAACCTGACCTAACCATAAAAACAATAAAAGTTAAAGTATTTGGGTATGTTGTTTTAGATTAGTTTATTTAAAAATCCGCTTGAGCAATAAACTTTACAATCAGATCATAACTAGTTTGTTCAAACTATGATTCTATGCAGCCAAGCTTAATTAAAAATAGTTCTAGTATTAAAACGTTGATCATTTTATCAATAAAAATATGAACGTAAAAATAGCTAGGCTGCATTTAATCAGAGCCGCATTTTAAAAACAACTTCAATTAATCGAACTCATTAAAATATAAAACAGTCTAAAATACAAGGCACAAATCATATTTATCTCACAGAATGTCTGGTGTTCCTGTACAAAAATATAAATGATTTCACCAGCCTATTATCACTATTTGGAATGCGTATTTTCCTCTCTTTTTTCTTCAAACATAGGGATTCCTAGGTTTTTATCCCCGTGGTCCTATTATTGTTTGAGATTACATGGCAAAATAAAACTTTAAAATATAGGTATAAATTTTTAACATTTCATCCATCTAAATTCAATGAACGTCAATTGCCAAACTGTCACAGTTTGTTAAAACAGGATCGGTGTCTATCATTTCTGTTTGCA
Organism: Horisme vitalbata; assembly: GCA_951804965.1. Classification (NCBI taxonomy): domain Eukaryota; kingdom Metazoa; phylum Arthropoda; class Insecta; order Lepidoptera; family Geometridae; genus Horisme; species Horisme vitalbata. The sequence goes on along the minus strand of OX638088.1, from coordinate 11,874,652 downwards.
ACTGAGTTGGCCTATCACCCTGCTGTTCCCTAAGTTCATGATGGTAATAATTTAAAAACGACATAAAATAGTTCTATAATATCTACATTTATTATCATAATTTTTCTAGCTAAACCTACTACGTCTAAAATCTAATGTGTACTATAGAATCTCTCGTGTTATCTAATTAGAGATATCGATCTCGATTCCACCGTCAAGATTTCCATTTTTCAATTTAATTGTGGAATCGAGTGAACTCGTATCGAACTACTATTTATTATACTATTTCTGAATTCTACTGATTACCCGTGGTATTTATAAACTACACTATCAGTTGCTTTTCACTTCTTTCTTTATCAAATTGTCATTAATCTTCGGTCGGGTTACTCTACCAATTTGTTTTAACACAATACCAAGGATAAGGAATGTTAGCCACACTCCGTACCAATAGTGGTAAACGGAAGAATAGTAGATCCAAATGCGATCGAACGTCAGCAGTAGGAAGGCGGCAGCCTGGTATGATTCAGAGTGTGACCGAAGGAACCACATAATGAATCCAACTATCTTCTTTTTCTGTAAAATAATATAAAAATATTTAATTAGGGACGACGACTGGGTAAAAAAAATATATTGGACACGTATTTTTTTATTTATCAAATAAATAAAAACTGACTAAGATAAAGAGCGTCAAAGTTCAGGTGTGGGGGCTCGTGACGTCACGGCTATGTAAGAAGTGTACTAATCCGTGACGTCACGCAGAACTTCAATGCATTAAATCTTTGTTATTTTTAGTTTAACCTTCTCACCGCCAACAACTTCTATAGAAGTTCGAGATTTCTGTGCCCTCAACGCCACTACTTCTATAGAAGTACTACATTGTACCTACGATAGTAAAATACCTACGACAATAAATTCTGGTCAGTAAATAACGTATTACTTATTAATTTTAAAATTAATGTACGTCAAATAGTTAAAATAAATTAATTGTCAAAAGAAAAAATACGTGTCCAATATTTTTGATAATGTAATTGGAATTTTTCAGTCGTCATCACATCTACGTCATCATTACTAGACGTCCCGGCTTCGCACAGGGTAGTAGAGCATCATATGACCTATCCCACCATACATGTTTTGTTGTAGATATCTCAAAGGCGGCTTGACTTTATCCGTCATTTTCAACAATCATCACCATATTTCAATCAATTTACACAAAACCTTAACGAATTCGGGATGATTCTCATTAGACGGGGCCGTGTACGTGGCACGGATTTAAAAAGTTATATACATTTTGTATTAAACAAATTTATACTACACAGTGCATGATTCGTACCCCGTCCAGGCAACAACACCACGATTGTTGCACGGATCCGCCCCGTCCCCGTTCAGTGATACAGCGATATTCGATCGAACGCGTAGTGAAGTGACTGCTAGCATTGCTATTGCAAAATTTACGTAATAAGCCGGTCGGGGGTTCAAATTCCGGGCCAGTATCAATTAAAATATTCGACTAACTAAACTAAAAATGCGTGTGTTTCTGTTTTTTTCTTTAGTTGTAAGAAAATCACAGAAGCAGACTTAACACAACTTTACTTACCATTCCCGTAGCATCCTTGTAATAAAGCTTGTAGTAGATGTCCTCAGCCATCAGGTAGAAGGGGCAGGCGTAAATGCAGAAGAAGTAGCCGGCGTGGTAGCCGTGCCATATCACAGATACGAAAAGAGCCGCATGGATCCTAGAACAGCACAAATAAATTATGAATACTTCTTCACGACGACCTCAGGGCCCCGTGGGCGAAGGTCGCATGATACGCACGTTGCCGGCTCGATTCCCGCCACCAGAGAAATGTTTGTATGATCTGTGTATTTACAAAATAAAGTGTATATGTAGTATATCAGTCATGTGGTTCCCATAATACAAGCTCTGATTAGTTAGGGGTGATGCTGTGTGATAGTGTCCAGCATTATTTAATTTTTGTTTTATTTATTCTAGTGTCGGAGTTTTTAGTTCTCAGATAGAAACGTATACGTGCCTTCCGAACAAGGAGGCGCTCAGATCTTAGTGCCACTAAACGGTCACCCATCCAAGTAGTTACCAGGCTCAGTGTTGCTTTACCAATATGATCTGCTAGGTACACCGAAGTAGGCCACACCACAAGCGCTTGATAATCACACGCTTGATTGACAACGCTTGATTGACACGCTTAAGAGCCAATGGTGATCTCATTTTAGTGTTGAGTAAACGGATGGTTGTTGCCGCTTTATCACCTCTTATGACAACCAAGGGTGGAAATATTTCTTTTTTTTTAAAAACGGGAGATCTCAAACACTGTTGACGATCCCAAACTAAGCAGAGCCTGTACTATGGGTACCAGAGACTGATATAAATACATAGATATTTAAAAAACAGGCACAACAGACATTCATGTTCATCACACAAATGTTTTTCCTGGACGGGAATCGAACCCGCAACCTGAAACTCACAAGGCGGAGTTACTACCAACTGAGCTATGAGACCAGTCAATACAGGGAAATACAAGGGCCTAATTTTTGTTTGTGTTTAATACTACCATGAACTTACTTCAAAGGTTTGATCGGGAACCGCTTGTAGACGACCATAGCCACCCAGTATTGCACTGCCTTGTTCCAAACCTTCATGGAATCCCGCAATGTGACCACTGACTCACATCCCCATACGTCCATCGACTCAACTGTGTTGAAGTCGTATTGAGCGTATTTAGCTTCTTCTTCAGTCCTGGAAATTCAAGATAAATCACAACATTATTTAGTTTGTAAAAAAGAAGTGTGAGGTGAAATGTTTGAGACGCCTTCACGTCAAAACTATTGAAAGACTGGCTAGACTGGCCTCATAGCTCAGTTTCAGTAACTCTGCCTACTGGGCTGCAGGTTGCGGGTTCGATTCCCGCCCAGGGCAAAGATTTATGTAATGAACATGTCCCGTATATTTATTTATTTTACTAGATGGCCCGGTGAATTTTGTAACACCTACCAGGTGGTAGGCATTAATAGTTTGAGGGTTCGAAAAATTCTCTATACAAAATTAGTTTCGATATTAGGGTAAAAAGTGTTAAAGGTAGGTACCTCAAAACGTTAATAAATTACCAACATAACCACTCCCATTCCCACGCCTACGCCCATCCCCACGTCCACATAAATTCCCGCGCCCACGCTCTATCACACTCCCAGCTCTACGCCCTATCCCACGCGCATATGCCCATGCCCACGCCTACATTCTGTCCCACTCCCAAACCCACTCCTTTGCCCACGCCCACTCCAATTGTACTCAAACTCGATTTCCTACTCCAACGCCCACGACTACTCCACTTGCACTCCCACTCCCAATACCTATATAGCCATTCCCCCTATCCCACTCGGTGCCTATCCCCAGTCATCAGACAATAGGTCCAGTAGTTTCGGAGCCTATTAAATGCAAACAAATAAACAATAAAATCTTTCCTCCTGATAATATTAGTGTAGATAAAAGGATTGAGCTACAATTTTGCACATTATGTAGTTCTAGACCAAGTATAACATACAGGCTATTTTGATTCGGGTATCACGCGTGCGAAGCCGCGGTCGAAAGCTAGCAAGTTTTTATATGAGTTTATGTGTTAGTGCTTTTGCTTCCAAGTTTTGTGTGTCATGTTTGGTCCCACTCAACTCCGTAGCGGCTGAATGGATTAAGATGAAACTTTGAATACACATAGTTTTTATACTAAAGGCGACTCTTTACCCGGGTACTACGCAAGCCAATTCGCGGGCGGAAGGCTAGTAATTTAATAATTACAAGGTGGGTTATAAACCAAGATATTATCTACCAGCTGCATATAGATGTCTAAAAGGTTAAATGCCGTAGTTAATGTTGGGTAATTTAATGAGATAATTTACTCAGCCTTGAGTGGAACCAGTCGAGCGCAACTCTTTCGACACAAAAATGACATTCAACGTACCTAAACAGCGAAACCGACATGTCTAATGGCAAAACAAAAATATGTTATCGCATAGATACCTAAAAGGGCCCAGTTCATTGAACATTGTCTGGGAATCGGTACCCCAAGTACGAGTTACATAGTTACGAAAATGTATGGAAAATGTTGATAGTTCATTTTCCATACATTTTCGTCTTTTACAGTTACGGCTGTCACCTGCTCGTTTTAAGTAAAAAAACATTGCAAACTGCAAGAACATTTGATAAGTTTATATTTGAATCCATTTTTTTTGTTATTATTTATGTGCCAGCTCTTGACCTCGAGGCTTGCGTGGGCAAGGATGAGGTCGTCGACGATGGGGCGAGCTTTCCCAGAAGATGCCTATTAACTCTCTTTCAACTAATCTAAACAGCGAAACCGACATGTCTAATGGCAATACAAAAATATGTTATTGTACTTATTGAAAAAAAATTGGTAATAAAATAAGTAGTTAAATATGTAATGTATGCCGGACATAATCAGTTATCACACAGCATCATCTAGCCATAAACTAATCACTGATATTATGGGAACCACATGCCTGATAACTACGATATATGCAGTTTATTTTGTAAATACACAAATATTATACATAGAAAACACCCAGATCGGAGACAAATATTTGTCACGCCGCGAGAATCGAACCTGCATTCATCATATCCTCTGCATTTTAGGCGGGCCATCGGTCTCATAAAAGAACGTATACGTAGAATAGTATTCTACCTATTTGTTAGGAATCTAATATGTACTACGTGGATATCTAAAGGGCTCAAGTTCATTGAACATTGTCCGGGAATCAGTAACCCAAGTACGAGTTACATAGTTAATACGAAAATGTATGGAAAATGCATATATATTTTCGTATTTTAGAGTTAGTTTTTTCGGCTATCACCTGAATTTTTTGAGTGAAAAACATTACAACCTCCAATAATATTATCTAGTATATAAGTAGGGTACTTAGAGTTGCACAATACAGAAACATTCAATAGTTTTCGTTTTGGAGCTCAATTTTAATGTACAAAATTGCAGAATTACTGAATTGGATTCAAATATTAACTGATCAACCGGCATAGATAAAGTTCATGCAGGTTGTTATGTTTTGAAAAACATAACAACCTGCAACACATTCAGGTGATAGCCGAAAAAAGTAACTCTAAAATACGAAAAAGTATGGAAAATGAACTATCAACATTTTCCATACTTTTTCGTATTATGTAACTCGTACTTGGGGTACTGGACATCATGCGAGACTAAATAAGAAACTAAATGTTTGGTTACAACCACTTACATTTCTTTCAATTTGGCATACTTCACAGTAGGTCCATGCCCTGATCTGTTCCTGCCTTCAACAGGATAGGCTCCTAAGCCAGCCGAAGTGCATACGCTTTCAGCAAGAGTCATGCCGGCGTAGATGCGCTGGCGAAATGCGGCGAATAGTGCCCATGGGTAGAGCATCCTGTATACGAAGTTTCTGCTGTTGTGGTCATCTGATAAAATGTACTGTAAATTGTTAAAAAACACTACAAGGTTACATGGCAAACATTTTGGATTTAAATGATATGGGAAATACAAGGTCATTATAAGTCTATCTAATTATACCTCATCATCATGCACACTACGGTTTCACCCACTGCTGGTAACTACTTGTATGGGTGATCGTTGGTGGCATTTATATCTGAGCACTTCCGTGCTTCGAAAGGCTCGGTAAGATGTTGGGCCCGGCTTTTTCAGTCGTTAAGCCATGTTGGAGGCCTTCTGGCGGCCTAAAAACTCCGACAACAGAGTTGGCCACTAGATCATACGAAGAGGGAAGGAATGGTCCTGCGCTAGTCAGTTCCACTGACGGCTCGCTTATGGCCGGTTCCTTTAATATCCACATCCACCACATCAGCCTATATCAGTCCACTGCTAGACATAGGCCTCCCCTAATAAAGGGGGATATACCTATAATCCCCACGCTGGGCATGCGGATTGGGGATCGCAGGGCACAGCTTCTCGCACCACCGACGCTGCTGCCCGTCAGTGGCCAGGGGATTTAGCTGTGCCGATGTAGGCTGTGCTATGCCGCAATCAGCCGGCCGCCAGAGCCCCGTTCGTTGTTTAACAGGGTGCACCACGTGCAGGTGGGGTTGGCTTGGGTTCCGAAGATAGGGGTTGGAACCCTGTACACCCCATGTCCTTTAATATACCGTTACCGATAACGCTTAGTTTTCCTTGAAAAACTGTAAAATTTTCGACACCTCGTTCTTAATTTTTGACAGTTTTTCAACGAAGCTTTATCGGTTACGGTATTAGGATTCCATGGTTAGTTGACTGGATGACCAACACTTCTCTTGCCTTGGCTTAAACAGCTGCTGTTTTTTATCTTGCAATAGAAATCGAATCTGAATCTGCTCCATTCAGCAGCCGTACCCCATAAATAAATAAATAAATGGGTTTTCCATTGCCACTTCAACTTATTATGTATGTAAACTACCTACACAATTCCAACAGAGTTGGCGAACTTATTTTTTCTATGGGTTTTCATCTATTTTTGAACAATATTTTGAAATTCTTACCTCCAAAGGCCATACATTAGAGAAAGCTAAATACAGAGAAATGTACAAAGGCACCATCCGCAAAGTGTTAACTGTGAACCCAAAGCAGTCCACATATTTACTGTACGGCAGGAAGTAATAGTCATTGAATGTTCTATATCTGTAGTAGGGACCTGAAATTACAAAGTTTTAAGTTAGTAGAATGTGTGTACACTATGTCAGAACATATTATCGTCACTACATATTATAAAACAAAGTCGCTTCCTGCTGTCTGTCTGTCTATGTACTACTATGTACTGTCTATCTATCGATTTTTTTTATTTTTAATAGATAGTTATTCAAGAGGAAGATTTACATCAGCATTGCACCCGTGCGAAGCCGGGGCGGGTAGTACTAAAATATAGAAATCATGGAGCATGCTTATGTGATATGAGTAGTAGGTACATTCATAGTTAATTTTATATGGCTACAGACTCAGCGTCGGAAGACCTGGGCCCTGATTCTCAGGAATAGATATTAATGATTAGATATATTTCGCGAGAACTGTCAAATCTGTATGGGAATTTGTGTGACAATAATCTCTAATCTTGATAATTGGGGTCCAGTAGCGAGATAGGTTGACGACCTATTGGCTGATTCCTATAAATAATATACAAGGTGGGGGGAAAATTTTACCGCATTGAGGGCAGCTAACTTTTATTTTATAGTTACAAGGTTTTGAAGGCATCGAACATGGACTCAGTGTTGTGGCGAATGGCGCTTCATAGAAATTGTATGGAAAAACTTTTTTTTAAATTTCGCGAAATCTTACTATTTGATTTGGTAAGTTACTTTGGGAAAAGTGTTCCTGTTGGGAAATAGAGTCGATTGAGACCCACTCGTTTTTTTTGACAAATGTCATTTTCTAGACATTTTTGCAAAAATCAAAAAATGCAATTGTTTTTTCTTTAAAATAAACTTATAGTTTTCTACGAACAAAACCTTCTAACTACAAAATAAAAGGTAGCTGCCCTCGATGCGGTTAAATTTTGCCCCACCCTGCATAGTAACTGATAACGCTTCGTTTTCCCCTGAAAAACAGTCAAATTTTTGTCAAATCAATTATATTTTAGGAATCAGTCAATATAAGACTAGCACTAGACCATGGTGGATAGCACAAACTGTGGGAGGCCTGTATACAGTAGTAAATAAAGTCAGGCTATGGATAATGAAGGCTTTAAAATGATTGTTGATAATTTATACAGCTTTTTTTGCAATGTTACCTATTACATATAAAGATATTATGTACCCACATACTACACCAATAGCGCGATGTTTTATTAAAAAATATGTACAGCCCTCAATATTTTAATGCATTGAATCCTGCAAATATTACAAATTGTGAAAGATTGTTAGGATATGAGAATGTTCAAATGTATGTCTGTTTCTCCAAATGCCAAAATTAATTAATAGAAATCTCAGTAAAAAATTCATTCATCCTAAGTATATTACTTAGGTAGTTCTAGGCCAGGCATAATAAAGGCTACATTTTTATGCAAGTACCAAACAAGCGAGTGTGACACAAATGTGAACTAATCTAAAACTGACACAGTTTACTAATTAACTTACCGGTCAACAGGCCAATATAACAGTATGTATAGTGGAACAGATCCATAAAACTCGGGTTTATTATTTCTGTAAAATCTGGATCTTTTTCTTTAACCTCTGTAGTTTTATCATCTCTCTTTGCCTTAGTGATGGCCAGCCATGATCCATTGATCTCAAAGGCTATGCCAACTACTCGGAGGACTAATATCATCTCTATAAGATTGGTCTGACCTGATGGCAATGCCAATCCAAACTTATCAGCTAATCGGAAGAAGAATAGGTATCCAAACATAAACAGGAATGTAGCAATATGACAGTATCTGAAATACATTTTGCAATCAATACTAATCCTAGACATAAAGTATATAGGCCTATAGTGAACTTACTAAAATCACAGCTATAGTGATCACCTAAAAGGTAGGTAAGTATGTACCTGATTTCTTAGTAGGTACAACATCAACAACAATACCAGGCTATATTGGCTGAGTGCACCACTGGCCTGTGAGGTTGGCCTGGGTTCCGAAGATGGAGGTTGGAACCCATTAAAACCACACTCATGAGAATATTAAAAAATAATTTTACCTGACTGTAGCAACTTTTATGACGATTATGCCGATAAATGCTGAGAGAATAGGATGGAATGCACTATATCCTGATACAATGGCTATTAATGTGATACCTAAAAGAGAGGCGACCCATTTCTTCAAGTTAACATCATTTATTCTTCTGAAATAAGGTCCAACTACAACACTGAACAGAAGCAGTGATAAATAAATAATATCGTTTTTATTTTTAGCCAGAAACGAAAGCATTTTGTTTAATATTTTCTAATTTCCTGCCCACAACACAACACAACACACCAGTCGCACAACAATCACACAAATCAAAAACAAAACAAAACAAGAAGAATCCAGTGTTGCCGGCACACAAACAGAGAAAGATCCGAATCTAAATAGTCTAAATAGTCCGAAATCTGCCAAAAACCCGTTTTGTATTTATGTATATATTGATGCTGTTATGCTTATGGAGTCCAAGCGTCAAAATGCATTTTTTGATTTTTTTGCATGTTCGTAATCACAAAGACGTATATTTTGACCCTAGAAAAAACTCCAGTGGTAGCTTCATTTTAAGTGGCATTTTTTGATACCAAGTCCAAACGCCGTCTATAGAAAACGACATTTTAGGATATGCAAAACAAGTCCAAAAACCATTCAACAATCTAACAGCCAATTATGTATTAAGAAAACCTATTTCCAGTTATACATTACAAGCCTAAACGACGTATTGTTACGCATAAGTAGTCCATGCGACAGTTGATCGTTACTTGGATTGCCTTTCGGCTTGTAGCCCAAACGAAGTAGTATTAACGCATAAGTACCTAGTCTATAAGTAAGTCACTAAGTAGTAGTACTGCTTTTACAAAACTAAAAAGATGAGTTTGATTCCGAACGCGAACCAATAGTTGGAAACTTTTGTCGCTTGTAGTTGTGATGATGATGATGTGGTCATCATTTTTTCTCTTCTCTTCCCACACTCCCCTTAGAGTTAAGGGACACGCGTTTTGCACGCATTTCACAATCACAGAGATGGAGCAAATAATGTTCAAAATGCTGCAAGCCTCGAGGTCAAGAGCTGGCCCATAACTTACCTATAATAAAATCCTAGAGAGGAAGGAGTGCTATTATTGATAAACTTGCATTTTTAGAAGAAATCTGAAGAAGTGGACGTGGTAAAGCCCCAACACTGAAACTAAAAACGAGATCGACTTTATCATGATAGATGACATAGATGATCCTACGTAAAGCTATTGGTTTAGCACTGGTTCTACTTCTGACCATAGAATATCCCGGGTTTCTCTGAATACAGACCTTCAGATCTGCATAATTAACTGTGAGAGAGCTCCAAAACTAGACAGAGGAACTAGACGGTTCTGTTTTTAATAAGACTCTTATTTTGTATTTACTAAAAACGAATTATCGTGTCTATGAGCCACGTCTCTAAGCTATTCTCTAGGTTTATCAGGAATTGACACGTCAGAAGACGACACAAGTTGCAGCGACCGGAGCAGGTCAGATTTCGTGGCACCATATACGACAATTTCACCGAGAGACTAAATTAAGGTTTTGTAGACTTTAAGAAGGCATTTGTGACTCTACTGAAACCTGCGAATAGCTGTTGATAGAAGAAGATAAATAATGAATATTGAATTACTTTTAAAAAATACCTGCAAATACCTGCCTTATTTTCTGAAATGTATATAATTCCTTCCTTCCTTCTTTGTATGAGTTAATGGCCAAGAGTTTTTATCATAATAAAGTGTCATTAAGAAAAGAAATGCGTTTTAACTTTTTCTTGTTTCATGCAAGTCTATGTTATGTGATTGATTTTCGATTATATTCTTCTCAAATGGTTAATTTACATGCCGAGTAGGTCGGTACGGGTATCAAAATTAAAATTTATTTATTATGCTAGTTAGAAAGGACCTATTTTTTAATTGAATTATGCATAAGAAGTCCAATCGACATAAATATCACTTGGACTTGTTATGCAAAATGAAAACACGAGTTTTATTGTGAGTCCAAGTGCATTTTTTGTTATATCTTCCAAAATAAATAATTATTTTGTATTTTTTTCTTGTAGTATGTTAAATTAAAAATAGAAGCTTCGATAAACATAGATTTATTTTCAGTTGAGGCAAAGGCAAATCTCCTGCCAATAAAAACTCATTTCTGTTGTTTCCCAAAAAAACTTAAATTGGTGCTTGAACTAACTATGCATAACAGTATCCAATAGGTACATATATTTAAAAAAAACTTGAGAGGTGTCAAGGGGCTTCCGGATGGAACGAAGTTCCTTTAACTTCACCCACTCAGGCACCTCAGGCACCTCAGGCACCTCAGGCACCTCTGACACCTCCGGCACCTCAGGCACCTCAGGCACCTCCGGCACCTCAGGGCCCACACTAAGTAATTAAAACTTGAGAGGTGTCAAGGGACGCCGCACGGCTTATAACTATAGCAAAAAATGTCGTTACAACTTTTGGTCTTAATTTTTTCCGTCTAGCCCTGTTTCGCAACGCGCGACAAAGAACTTCTTCGTTCCAAAACATGCTAAAGACATAATCACCACAGCAATTTGAACTAGGTGTCGCGGCGCGGCAGCCCAAGCCTATACGGCGAGGCTAACGAGGACTTAGGTTAGACTGTTGAAATAAGCGCACAAGTTTTTATACAATGACGTCATCAGCCCAACCATTTGACTCAAAGTGTCGTTACAACTTTTGGTCTTAGTTTTTTTACGTCCTTTCCCTTCGAATCCCCCTTTGTTTTTGTTGTTAGTCCCTTTCGAACTTTGTTCCAAAACCTCCAAAAATCCTTATTTCTATTTCGTACTTAAGTACGATTAATCATCAGACTCTGATCCCCATATTTCTATTTGCACGTGGTTTCGCTCGCATTAAAAGTTATTTTCACATTCCTCAGGAACAATAACTACAATTTTATTTTCTGGATGAAAAGTAAGACCTACGTCCTTTTCTGTACCCGAGACAACATAAATACAAAATTTTATAATGATCTATTTAGTAGTTAAGTCACAGACTTGTATTGACATAAATACCGCAAGACTGGCCATTTGTATGATAACTTAGCGTGCCAATTTTTTACTGACAACTGTGACGTCACAAGAGTACTGTAGTGATGGGAACACTTTATCCCCGTGAAATCGACTCTCGTCATTCGATCTACTGCCAACGAGGAGCGAGAAGCGAGTGGGGAGTTGGCGAGCAGCGAGAAGCGAGTGTGGAGTTCCGATATTTTTGATGCTGGGCTGTAAGCGAGTGTGCGAGTTCGATAGGTGATTACTCGCACCGTTCGCTCTGTACCTAACTACCTACTGGCCACACGCATACCAAAAGCCATTCAAGAGAAGTCAGTGAATTATCTGACCGCCAAGCAAGCATCGCTCTTGTTGGTGCGACTAACTAATGGAAAAAAGCTAGCAGTGAAATGAAATGAAATGAAATGGTTGAAATTAAATGAAATGGTTTATTTGCTTGAAATATGGTAACAAAGTTCTTAAGTGCTATGGTACAGGATTCTCATATTTCACCAAATACAATTGGCATGCAAAATTTAAATAATTAATTGTCAAGGAATTTAAATTACATAATTCTAATTAATACAAACACGTCACTTCAATAAATCAATAAACATAGGATTAAAATTAATAATTTTGAAATTGTTAAGTGTCAGATTATGGTTTAATTTTTGTGTTGAGAAATTCATCTACGCTGTAGAAAGTTTTTTCAATGAGCCACCATTTTAATTTTCTTGTAAATAACCCAGTTGGTAGATTTTTCATCTCATCAGGAATTTTATTAAATAGTCGTCCACACATAGCAAAAGTGTTTTTTTGGTAAAGCGCTGTTCTAGGAACCCTGGAAAGAACTATTCTGTCTGGGTTCCTTACACATTTAGGGTATATATCACGTGCCCTCGTAAATAAATTCGATTGCTCCTTAACAAACTTAGCAGCTTCTAGAATATACATGCTTGGCAATGTCAACAACCTTAGTCTCAGAAAGATAGGCTTACATGACTCCCACGGAGGTATTCCAATAATTGCTCGTACACATTTCTTTTCTGCAATGAAAACTCTTTGCACATCTGTCGAGTTGCCCCAGTGAATAAGACCGTATTTTAAGACTGATGCTACGTATCCATGATACGCAGTCAGAATGGTGTTATCAATGGTAACTCAATGAAATATATTTGATCAGTTTTCAAAATATTAACTCGTCGGTCGGTCGTGATAACCATGATGATGCATCATGCTATTGCATTGCAAGTGCACCATGAATGCGATCTGAATGTTTCAGAACCCTTGTCGGTGTTCAAAGTACCTAGGTACTGAGAATTTTTGTACCATCATAGGTTTAGTTCCTATTTTTCAAACACAAATAAATTAAAAATAAATGTGCCAAATAACACCCCAATTAATATTTTATTACGTCCTAGTGAGAAACCGATTTCGAGTATAGTTTGTCAAAATTTCGAACATTAAAACTACTTTAAAGGTCGCATTGCTTTTGCTCTGGCAACACCTTACACTTTGTATTAAAATTACAAAATCTGACTTTAAAAATGAGGAATGTAATATACACCCCTTTCATGTATAAATTTAAACTGCTGCCGCCATGCAGGCTGCCATATTCAAATGGCCAAACAGTGCAAGTTGCTTATCCAGAAGGAACAGAGTATTTAGTTCATGCGTGGTTTATCGTTCGCGAATTCTGACCAATTGGCTTGCTTCTCACCGTAGCATGGTCATCTGAAAGTCCAGATTTCAATATGTGAAGAATGTGGGAATGAACTGTTGTTCACCTGCAACAGGATGTCATGAGAACCTGGGAACTGATGCGTGGTAGTAGTTTTGGTTGGACTTTCGTTACCCAAATGAAAAGAAGGCTTCAACAAATTATTTCAAGCGAAAGACATCCGAAAAAAGTCCGCTGAGGTCCGAAAAAGTCCGAAATCGGATCAAAAGGTCCGCGCCGGCAACGCTGCAGAATCTGTCAACCATCGTCATGCCGAAAATGTCTATTTTTTCTTTTTTTATTAATGGCTTCTGTGGTATAGCGTCCACAACTTTGCTAATATTGATGTCGACAAGATTTTAGACAGATGGACGTTTAGTGCAATGACTGAAACAAATTTTAGTGTGACAAAAAGAGGGTTCGTGTTTCCAGATAGAAACTCACCCAAATTTGGGCAAAAACAAGATGATTTGATGTGACTGAAAAGAAAATTTTAGGACGGCACAATCTACAATAAAATAAAGGACATTTAAATAAGCACATACCTACAATATAAATATTGTATGTATAATAACAAGAAAAAGACGTGTGGCACTCGGGGACTGCCGCGGTAAAGCTATTGCATAGTATTTTGTATCAACATATGCAATTATAATTATTTATTTATTTTATTTATGCAGTATTTCTTTTTCTTTGATATTAATTCAAGTTACACTTTTTGAGCGTGGTGATCGTCTCGATTCGTGGGAGCTTCGTAGAGTCGTACAATACGTCTAGTTGCACGCACACAAACACCGTGTCGAAGACTGCCGAAAAGAAACGACGTAAGACAATGCACGGCCTTCAAGCCACACCTCCGTGCCCGTCGGAGTGGAGAGCGTGAGGTTTTTTTTCGTTACGGAATTTCTGGATTCGGTCCCCGCGCTCAAGGCCCTCGATAGAAGCTATGCAATAGCTTAATTAATAAATAAATAAATAACGCGGGACATAATCACATAGCATCATGTAGCCCCAAACTAAGCAGAGAACCACATTAAATAAATAAATAAATAAATAATTCTGGACGTCATCACACCACATTCACATTATGGGAACCACATGATTGATATACTACATATATAATTTTTTTTGTAAATACATACATACATCTTACATAGAAAACACCCAGACCCGAGATAAATATCTGCAGAACATGCAAATATTTTTCCCGCAGCGGAAATCGAACCCGCAAGCTTTTGTGTCTCAAGCGCACCTTCACCCACTGCACGACAGAAGCCGTCTACAAAAAAGAGGTGTAAAGGCAGTATATATATAGAGCACACGTTGAGGATAAATATATAACTAGCTGATCCGACAGACGTTGTCCTGTCTCAAAGAGGGTATCGAAGATAAAGAAACATTCAAAAAAGATATCGAAATGGAGAAGCAATCAATAAGCATATTGAAGAGGCAATCAATGAGGATATCAAAGAGGAAAATAGGAAAATACTATCAAAAAGGATATCGATAGTTATAGAAGCAATTAAAGAGAAAATCGATATGTGAGAGAACCTATTAAAGGGACTAGTAAAGTTGAAGAAGCAATCAAAGAGTACCTACTCTTAGGTATATCGAAATGGAAAAAGCAATCAATGACGGAGATCGAGACGGACATAGGATAAAAAGTATCCTATGTCCGTCTCCTGGTTATAAGCTACCTCTCCACTAATTTTCAGCCAAATCGGTTGAGCCGTTTTTGAGTTCTAACTAGTGTAACTAACACGACATTCTTTTTTAAATATTTTACATACATATTTTACAACTTAATTTTATTTACTGAAATAAATTTACATAATAACGATAAAAATGGGGTAAATACCAGAGAAAGTAATGTTTTACAACCTTTTTTTATATGGACGGGTTACATCATACAGGAGAACCAAAAGGAAAACAGTGACCTTGGGGCAAGAGAAAAGGAGATGCTCGACGTTGCCTTCGTCTAGTGCACATTCGCATAGAGAGCGAACACTCACCCTTATTTTGTGGGGTACAGGTGTGAACTATCTCAGAAGCCAAATACTAAAGAATTGAAGCAGTGTTGCCGTTATAGCATTTTTAATGCTAGATCTAGCATAAAGGGTCTGTTAGCTTGAAAAATTCGCATTTAGCATATTTCATACTTTAGATTTTTTGAACGTTACCTAGGAGAATTTCAAAAGAGTTTATAGGAACCTGAAACAATATGTTTTTTTAACTCGAAGTAGTTTTTTAAAACAGGAACTCTCATTATAGGAATTAGGACTTCCCCCGTTCCCCCGACTTCCTGTTTATCTTTTTCTTAGCGATTGTTAATTTGTTACGAACGATCAGTGCAGTGTTCTTGATTTCCACATCCAGCTTCTACCAGCAGCCTTTCCCAGATAGTCTCTCCACCTGGCCGGAGGGCGTCCTACACTACGTTTGCCAAGCCGCGGTCTCCACACAAGAACTCGTTTACCCCAACGGTTATCGGTTCTTCGGCAGATATGACCAGCCCACTGCCACTTCAGCATGCTAATTCTCTGAGCTATGTTGACAACTTTTGTTCGATGTCGGATATACTCGTTACGGATTTTATCCTTCAGAGAAACTCTGAGCATCGCTCGTTCCATAGCTCGCTGAGCGACTTTAAACTGGTGGACTAGCCGTACTGTGAGTGTCCACGCTTCGGCTCCGTATGTCAGGACGGGTAGGACGCACTGATTGAAAACTTTCGTTTTCAACATTGCGGTATGGGTGACGAGAAAACTCGACGCAGTTTTCCAAATGCTGCCCAACCCAGCTGAATCTTAGCCTCCTTCTTGAAGTTGTTTCTACCCAACTGCAATATCTGCCCGAGGTATGTATACTCCGAAACAACTTCAAGAAGGTGTCCATTAACGACGACAGGACTCGGATCCGTTCGGTAATTTTTAGGGTGACGTTACCAAACCGGTCAAACGAACCCTTATGGTGCCGCTTTGTCCGTCCGTCCGTCAGACACAGCTGACTATTTCAGGAACTACTTATGCTACCAAATTGATATTTAGTATAGATTTAAAATGCACTTACTGAATAAGATTACCAGTAAAAATATGAAAAAAATATTTTTAGTTTCATCCCCAAAAGGTTCAAAATAGGAAACGTTAAAATTTCAAACTGGTGCCTATAGGTCGAGTGGCATATCATATGAAAGAGGTCAATGAGTCCAGTTTAAACTGTTTTTTCTTTTTTTATACGATGCACGGTTTGCATATGATCAAAACTGTCAAAAAAAATGACCATAACCCCCCCTCCCCCTAATCTCCGAAGTTTGCAAAGCCAGAAATCTACAAAAAAAATTATAGCGCAGTCTCCACCTAAAACCGTTTTTGAGAAATCTTACAAAATGGGGGGTGGGGGGGGGGTTGAAACATAAAAGGGGGGGTTGATAGGTCGAGTGGGGTATCAAATGAAAAGGCTTGATTTGAAAAGTATTTAACAGTTTTCATTTATATCATGCCTATAGTCCAAAAAATTACCATACCCCTCTTTTGCGAAGTGAAAAACTTGAAATTTATACATAATATAATAGAAGTATATTGTACAGGAAAATGATAGCAGTCTCCACCTAATATGGTTTTGTAAAAACCTCAACAAATGTAATGACAGCTGTGGTCAAGCTATAAAGCAAGTTACACGATCAAATATGGTGTTATCTGAAAGGCCCTAATTTGCCCGTTCTAAAGCCGGTTTCTATTTTTCTATAGGACGTACACATTTTAATTACGAAGAAACCTTAATAATTAGTATCGCACACCATTGACGTCACTCGCGGTGGGTGAGTCAACTCGCACTTAACCGGTCTTGTTAATTTAGCATTTTTTTGGCATTTTCTGCAACAATTTTTAGCATTTTCTCCAAATAAAAAACGGCAACACTGACTACTTATGACTACAATTTGCTACAATTTGCTGTTGTTGTTTTTTGATGAGGTTCTTCTGTTTTCTTCTCTTGTGATAAAAATGTATTGATTTCTAACATAAGACAGCAAAATGAGTGAAACAAAGTTAGAAGAAGAAACAAAGAAGAAAATCGCTAGTGACATAAATATAAGAATTGGTAGTGATATTATTGATTTATCTAGCGCAGAAGATTTAGCGGCTGAGATAATTCGTAAGAAAACCCATATTCAGAGCTGTGTAAGTTCTTTACTTTCCTTATTTTATCTTCTATTTGTATCATTCTTTTCTGAAATATAAAAAATCTTTTTTGTTCTCTACAAGTCTTCCGCAGTTGCGGAAACAGCTGTTAAAGGAAAACCAATTCCACCATTATCAGCAAAACTTAATTACTTTTCTCACTATTCTGATGATGAAATGATGATATTCTGTGTCAGCCCAGTAGCAACATAAACTTGCATTCAATACAACACTGTTTAAGGGTACTATACATGTCAAACCTCCGTCTTGCTCACACTAATCAACATTTTTGAAGGTATAAGATCACTGATTATAGTTATGAAAAATCGCACAATACGTCCCAATTTGGGACGCAGGGGGGACATCCGTGCAGATGTTTTCCTCTATCAAAATTAGGTGGCTGTCCTATTATTTATAAATTTACTAACTGACCGGACACACATTGTCCAGTCAACATTCTAGAGTATACAAAAATCTCATTGAAAAAACTAATTTCAGTCTACCACATTTTCCAATTTCTATTTTTCTAAACCACCTCTGAATCAAGCAGAAAGAAAATATTCAAATCAGTCTTGCCGTTTTTGAGATTTTTCAAGATACACATGCAGCAATTTATTTTTATGTATTGGTAATATTTTGATATTACCTCTAATGTGTTAGTTTAGTATGGTAATTAATTTTTTTCTTGTTGGAGTGGTAATAAAAAGCCATGACTGGGCTGAAAGTTCTCAAGCAAAATATTTTACAGCTTGTTACAGCTCAAAGTGAAGTTCCTAAACTAATAGCAACGGCCATCAAGAAAGCTGAAGTAAACTCCCATCAAATAGACAACCTCAAAGAAAGAAGTGAAAATTTAAAGGAAAAAGTTGAAGTATTCCTTGAGAGAACCAAACCTCTCCGTAATGGCTTGGAAAAAAGGTTCTATGCTATCAATAAACTTGACAGTGTACTCCAGTATCTCAGATCTTTTGAGAAAATTGATGAGCTGAGGTAAAACTATTATTTATTAATTTTCGAAACCCTTTTTACCTTGTTTAAATGCAGGTTACCCTGCAAGCTAAGCTCAGTTATGCTATCTTTGAAAGTGTAATTAAGAAAGAAATGGTACCAAACAAGTCTTGGTTTTTTTTGTCTAATTGTCCCTTGCCTAACAATAATGTTATTCTTAGAGTGTCATTCTTACACAGGTGATTTGCGAGCAAATTTAAAGTGTGACGAGCCTGCTGTGCGCTCTGTCCTCGCTCGCAACTCACGAGTGCGATAATACTCTTACTGTGGAACTTAGAGCAATCTTCTTATCAATATTAGAAGAGTATCAGTATTGATACATTACTTGAATATATTTCTGTCGCTCTTTTTATAGGGAAAAACAGGATTTTTTCTCTTGTATTTATCAATTCATCAACGGTATTCATCATCAGCCTATAGTAGTCAACTACTGGACATAGGCCTCCCCAATGAGCGCCATTACGCCCTGTTTAGTTCGACACATTGATATTGAGTTTATTAGAGACAAAATTAGTGAACCCTTACAGGCCATTCTTAATGGAAAAGGAGGACTTATTAATTTATACAACTTATTATTATTATTCCATTTCAGCTGTCAAATGAAACAGAGCAACGATGAGGAGCAGTTAGTACTCCTTTATGGGGAACTGAGGCTCATGTGTAAAGAGTTCCAGGGTGGGCACCGTGGGACTTACCTGAAGGAGAACACACACTATTGGCATAATGTGCTCAAAGATAAAATAACAAAGTAAGCATAATGTGAAAGTTTGTTCTGAGTTTGTGTGTTAATAATTAATAAATAAATAATGTTGAACACTATAGAGCACAGCATCATGTAGCCCCAAACTAAGCAGAGGTTGTATTATCAGAACCAAATGACTGATATACTAAATAGATAATTTTTTTGTAAATACATACATATTATACATAGAAAAACACCCAGACCTGAGACAAATATTTGCAAATCATACAATAGTATTATTAAATATTAATTACTAGCGTCCCGCTCCGGCTTCACATAGGTCCAAGTGATACATATAAACCTTCCTCTTGAATAACTCTACCTAATAAAAAAAACCTCATTAAAATCCGTTGTAGAGTTTTAAAGATCTAAGCATACATTGGGACAGACAAACAGCGGGAAGTGACTTTGTTTTACACGATGTAGTGATTATGAATGTTTAAGAACTGGCTTTAGGCACAAAGGTGTAACTCACACATGTACAATGGATCTCTTTTAGACAAAAAGTCCACATAACATGACCTACTTATTACATTTACAGGCATTATGAAGAAGTTTTGAAACAGCTGAAGTGGCCATTGGCATTGCCAGCTGAACCTATACCCAAAGAAGTGCTAGTCAAGTTTTGTAATCTCACCCGTTACCTTTTCCTGATACAAGAGCCAGAAGTCTTAATAAATACGACAACAATATCAGAAGACTTTGCTCCAGGTAAATAAGTCATTATTGTTTGCTTAGAAATGTGGTCATGTTATTCAAATCTTCACGACTTTTTCCCCATGATGGATATCTTCAGATATTGCTCAGTACGCAATTCTATTGAGGATAGGGTATCCTAGGTATCCTAGGGTATCCTAGGTATAAAGAGGGTAGTCAGAGGCAAGTCCAAACATTACGTGCTATACATGCCCACTTTTTGCAAGCAGCTAGCTTTCTACGTGATCGGTTGCAACCCCATCGCCGCTTTTTATTGGAAAACTAACCTAGCACATACCTTTCGAACTTTTTAGTTTGAGGGCATGCTGGTTTCCTCACGATGTTTTCCTTCACCGTTTCGAGCTTGTGGTAACGCGCACATAAATTTTTAGAAACGAAAAACCATTGGTGCACGTCTGGGATTCGAACCCACGACCTCCAGATCTTAAGTCGGGGTACATCCCACTAGGCCACCACGGGTCTTATTTACATAGTTTCTTATTTACATAGTTTAATGGGATTTTTTTTAACATTCTTAAAATATGGTTGTGAAATACAATATTAATTAGCTTTGATTATTTTCATTTTAATCAAGCTAGAACATTTCCAACTTAAAACAGAGATACCATGAATCAAAGTCTTAAGTTGTTCAGGTCCTGAGTACCAAAGTGCAATTTACAAGTTGGTCTAATGATATATGTATGAAACACGTTGGAATAACTGTTCTTCCATAAAAATCGGCATAGGTACGTAATCTAAGTTAACTACAAGTAAAACGTGCATAAAATATCACACATGTGGTAAATGAGTTAAAAGAACCAACGGAATCATTATTTACTTGCTATAGAACCTGTGCTTTGTGTGGCTTTTGACTCTTGGATTTTGCCAAATTTTCACAGACCAAGAGCCATGTCTGCCGGTGAAAATACTTCTTCGACCGCTAAAGAAGCGATTCGCGTTTCACTTCACCGGCTCACGTCAAACCGCTCGCATCGACCGCCCGGAATGGTTCCTCACTCAGACCCTCACTTGGATCAAAGTTCACCAGGAGTTTATGAGGAAGCACGTCCAGTCAGTCGCTAATAAACTCGAGCTGAAGAATGTACGGGCTGTGGTAAGTCAAATTAGCTGAGTGATCTGACTGTTCAATATGTGAGGAATTTGGGCTAAATAATACTTTAGAAAGTTTAAAAATATAATCATAATCATAATCATAATCTTTATTTATCTTTAGACATATTACATGTGCTTAGATACGTCAGACAAATTTATCGCAAAAGAGTATACAAAATTATTCACTACTTAAAATTAAAACATTATATGTATAAAGAATCAGCTTGTTGCTTATAGTCTTTTTAGTAGAACTGAGATTCGGTACCATCGGATCCGATTATTTTTATCCCAAGCTTTCATCTGCCCGTGGCGCACCCCGCTGTTAAGAAACGAGGCTCTGGCGGCCGGCTGATTGCGGCATAATTACATTCCTTGGACGCCGATGCGCAGCAGCGTCGGGAATGCGAGAAGCTGTGCCCTGCGATCTCCAACCTGCATGCCCAGCCTGGGGTTTATCACCCTTATAGGGGAGACCTACATTATATCTAGTAGTGGGCTGAATAGGCAGGTCTTGTTGACATTCGGTATGCATAGTTGCGGAAAATATATCTGTAGCCTTCAACCCACATTCAACGTCTAGCCAAGTGATTCAACTCAAGAATGACAAATCAAATATAACTTAAATTGAGAAATCCGATCCCTCTATCTACAAAACAAGATAAATTTATACGCACTTGCATAATGTCAAAATAATTGTAGTAACTAAAAAAAATTATGTCTATTCAACAGAGATGAGCCAAATCGTAGAACTTGATAGTCTGGAATGATTCTATCCTTGAAACTGAATAAAATTCGAACAAACATTACAGGATGAATTCAACGCTGGTCTTATAGCACTAGCAGCTGAACGTCTCCACACAGTACTAGCTACCTATCACACGCAAGGCTCTAAAGGCGAGATCGTCGATGTAGACGCGGCTTTCGCCCACGCGGTCGATGAAACACTTGGCTTCAATAGAGAGCTAACAGCGTTCACTGGGAAGGAAGTGAATAGTGTGCTATCGGTGCTGACTAGAGCGGAGACAATGTTGCGATGGCTGTCGGTTGAGAAGAAATGTGAGTACTTTGTTTGTAGGAGTAGAGATCTTTGCGAGGGACTCGACCGGGGAAGTACTACCACCGTGTCTATTTCTGCCGTGAATCTGTATTGCTGTGTATTGGTTTGAAGGGTGCACATGAGGCTTATCACCTTCATACTTCAAGTTGATCTGAGCTTTGCATTGTAGGGCACGTTGCAAACATGCGTTACCTACGATGCAATACTTTCATCATCATCATCATCAGCCTATAGCAGTCCACTGCTGGACATAGGCCTCCCTTAATAGGCAATACTTTGAAAGGAAATAATTACCAATTAACATCAGGTGGGCCGTGTCAAAGCCAAATTCATAAAGGGTTGGAAGGGGTTCCATGTTTCAACCTCCATCTTCGTAACCCAAGCCAACCTCACCTGGCCCGTGGTGCACCCTGCTACATAACGAACGGGGCTCTGGCGGCGTGCTGATTACGGCATAGCGCAGCTTAACACAGGCACAGGTACATCCTGTGACTGCCGACGCGCAGCAGCGTCGGCGGTGCGAGAAGCTGTCCCCAATCCGTATGCCATATCCCTCTCATTGGCGGAGGCCTATGTCTAGCAGTAGGTGGACTGATATAGGTTGTTCTTGTATGAAAATAAACTCATAAAAATCCAATGCAAGATAAAGACTAGACCTGTTATGAGTCGATCTTTAAATAACAGACATATGTTTTGAATAGTACAGATTAACTCTTTCAGATGCTCTAACAAAAATGGATGAAACATTACAAAGCGAGTATTGGAGCGAGCCGGTAGCTGGCGGGGCGAATTCAGCCGTAGGCGCCTTGCTTTGGGTGCCTCGAAGTGCTGATTGGTTCATAACTCTGCTCAAAACTATAGAAGAACGTTACGCAATGTTGCCACAACCTGGCCATAGGTAAGACCGTATACAGTTATACCAAGGGAATAGAGTTTACTATATTCCGCTCTCGACTTCGCGTGCATGGTACTTAGATAAATAATCATTTAATAAATATAGGTAAGCCTAGCAGAGTTTCTTGCCAATTCTTCTCTGTTTAGTCGCTAGTTAAAAAAAAATACGATCCAAAGTGTACTTACATAAATGAATTTTGACTTGACTTAAAATATAGGCACATTGATTAACATAAATCATTGTTTATCATTGTTTTTCCTATTGGAATACGAATAATAAAAAATAAGGTTACAACAATGCAGTTCATGCTTGGCTGATTATTGTGCTGTGTGTATGCTATTCTTGCCCAATACTGAAATCTATTATTGTTAGACAAAAAGTCTGAAGACTCTTCAGTGAAGAGAGATTCTAACACTTCACGGTTAAATAGCTCATAGCTATGAGATTGAGATGATTTGAAAATGTATAGTTTCAATGAATCTTTATTACTTACCTATACAATGCCACCATGTCCAGCCGCAACAGCCCAACATGCAAATTTAATTGAAGCTTTTGGCGTTCGCTGTTCGCCAACTTCGCTGTTTTTAGAAGATAATCTTGGTTTAGCAACAGTCGCTACTTGGATGGGTGACCGTGGTGGCATTTAAATCTGATCGCTTCCGTGATTCAAAAAGCACGTTAAGTGGTTGGTCCCAGCATTTTCAGTCAACACTTGCAAGAGAGTTGGCTACTACGAAAAAGGAAGCTCAATATGGACTTCATTATTTTGCTTCTAAGGTTCATTACTAACCAATTTGTTCCAGGTTACAGTTCTTAGATCTACAACTGGAGCTGATAGAGGAATGGCGTATTCGACTTACTCAGTTGCTTAGCGCCGCCACAGAATCCTTGAACGTGGACTCATTTATGAATATAGGGTTGAGTAGCACCCCCCACCCTCTTATAGCGGTGGTAAACGCCGCTCACCACACACATACAGTGTTATTGCAATGGGCTCATTCACTTGTAAGTTTCCGCTTATATTTACGACTAGCTTCTGTCCGCGGGTTCACTTGCGTGGTACCCAGATAAAAAGTAGCCTATCATAGATTCCCTGTCTAGAACTACATATGTGCAAAATTTCAGCTCCAATCTGTACAGTAGTTTTGGCGTGAAGGAGGAACAAACATTTTATATTTCACATCTGTTTTACTAACTTATGCCTTTTTAATATTAAGTACTAGCTTCCGCCCGCGGTAGCTTATGTGTTAATTGTTGTCACAAACTATGTATATTCCAAGTTTCATCTAAATCCTATCTGTAGTTTTTGCGTGAAAGATTAACAAACATTCATCCATTCATACATCCATACTCCATACTTAATATTGGTAGGAAGATGATTTGGATATCCTGCTTTATGTTCACGTAGGAAGGTTGAGTTTCAGTGATCTAATCATACGAGCTTTTGTCCTTCTTTTCACCCTATTGTCAAATTTTATTGGTTTAAAAACCAGAAAACTAAAACCGATAAATCAGTGGTCGCTATACCTTCCTATTTGAGAATTTGACAGCACCTAACAACCAATAATGTCCCAGTGTTTGGCCGGGCGGTGAGTTGCTTAACTTGAGTAAGCTAAGGGTTATTATTGTTTACTGATGTGAAACAACTATTGCAAGTGCTGTTGAGTTTGATGACGCTGCTAATAATGGCGACGCGTCGCACCCAAGCCGGGGTAAGGGTGGGAGTGGAAGTGAGAGTGAGAGTACGGGTATATATACAGGAAAACTTGTTTTTGAATTTTCGCTAAATCTTACGATTTGATTTGGTTAGTTAGGTACTTTGGGAAAAGTGTTCCTGTTGGGAAATAGAGTCGATTGAGACCCACTCGTTTTTTGACAAATATCATTTTCTGGACTGAGTGGACGTTTTTTCAAAAATCCAAAAATGCTATTATTTTTTTCTTCAAAATAAACTTATAGTTTCCTCAGAACAAAACCTTCTAACTACAAAAAAAATGATAGCTCCCCTCAATGAGGTAAAATTTTGACCCGACTTGTATAACGTAATACGTACGGGTGACGGGTGAGGGTGAGAGAGATAGAGATATACATAGATAGAGAGAGTGAAGAGCTGATTCTGAGTCAGAGTTTCGAAGTATTTTCTATACAAAATAATTTCAATATTTCACTTCTGCCAGGCGTCCGGCGACCGCAATTTTTTTTTATTTTACAGCATTACTTACAACTGCACTACTACAAACGGCAGTTCCAACACTACACGCATTTGCAACATCACGACGAAGAGGAGTCCTCTTCATCTTCCAGTTCATCTTCCTCTTCCGAAGAGACTGACAGTGACTTGAAGTTTACACCTTGTAAGTAAATACTTATTTCTTTTTTAACATATAAACCAGGCCACGGTATAAGAATATGTCTTGTAAGAAGTAAATTCAAATTTAACATAAGCGTACCACAGGTAAATAACACAATGTTCTACAAAAGTACCTATTACACAGCCATTAAGGTATATAATCACTAGCCTATAGACTTGAAAGAGCTTAATGAACACATTTTTAAAAATAAATTAAGAAGTTGGCTTATAAGCAAAGTTCCTTACAACCTTAAAGAATATTATGTCTAGTCATATAATTAAGTATTAGTTACCAATAAAGTAACATAAGTTTAGTTTAGACGTAGTACTCTAAGTTACTGTGTTGTGCTATAAGTTCCTAAGTCAATGCTGTGCCTTAACTTTAGCTTAATTTTAGAAAGTATTGTATGTCCGAAATGGACAAACTGTTGTGTCACAAAGGAGAATGCCGTCTGATGTATGGCGCTCGGTACCAAGACTAAAGTGAGTGCGTCAAAAAAATATCCAATAAGTTTTTAGTCGATTCATGTTTATTGCCATAGCAACGTATATAAGTAAGCTGAGGTGGCAGTGGGCTGGCCATATCTGCCGAAGAACCGACAACCGCTGGGGCAAACGAGTTCTTGAGTGGAGACCGCGGCTAGGCAAACGTAGTGTAGGACGCCCTCCGGCCAGGTGGAGTGACGATTTGCGAAAGGCTGCTGGTAGAAGCTGGATGCGTCGAGCTCAGAACAGGGCGCAATGGCGCTCATTAGGGGAGGCCTATGTCCAGCAGTGGACTGCTATAGGCTGATGATAATGATGATGAACGTATATATCATTGGTTGTTGTAGTCTAATGGCGGCGTGCAACGGAAACGAAATCAACAAAATATTTTTTTACTTGATTATTAATCCCGTCGGTGTGTAAAACTAAAGAAAATGTTAATGTCATCTATAAAATATAATAAATTTTATGGGATACGTTCGGTTTTGACGCAATTGGTACGGGTTCTCGGCATTCTCCTTTACCTACTTATAAGATCTACGTTTACACAGTTTTTACAATAAATTATTCTTATTCTTATTCTATGTCTTATAGGTTTGAAATTAAGATTTCATCGTCTGCCTATAGCAGTTCACTGTTTGACATAGGCCTCATCTAATGATCGCCATTGCCCCCTATCCTCAGCTTGACGCATCCTGTCTCTATCAACAGTCTTTCGCTAATCGTCTATAAACCAGATGCTCTATATGTAAGTAGTAATTAGGGGGTGTAGGCGATTGTATTTCCATCTTCGGAACCCGAGCTAACCTCACCGGCCCTAGGTGCACTCCGCTAACAAACGGAGTTCCGGCAGCCAGCTGATAGCGGCATAGCGCAGCCTAATATCTCTGTTTAAGTCTCTGGTAACAGTAATACTGCGTTCACCAAGGCACTTCAAGCGTGCTGGTTAATATTGAACCCTCTTAAATTAAGAAGTGGCAGCGAGCTGGCCATATCTATCTAAGAACGAACAACGGTTTAAGGGTTCTTGAGTTGAGGCAGCGTCTCGACCGATGTACCGTCGTATTGACTAGGCTACCTATGTCATTTCTTAGTCGCCTCTTTATATACCTAGTTATAAGAAGAACCTTTATTTTGTTTCAGTGTACGAAATAGCAGAAGGCATGTCATTGGACGAAATTAATTTGGAATCTAAAAAACTGGCGGAGAGTGAGATAGCGCGTCGATCTGTCACCTTCCATGATATTGTGAGTGTTGACTGCTACGATATTGTAAGTATCGTAGGCCTATCTATATCCTTAATATTATAAATAAGAAAGTAACTCTGTATGTATGTTTGTTACTTCATAACGGCTAAATTTAAGCATCAATTTTCATAATACTACAATGCATTACTAGCTTTTTGATAACCTAGAAAATAACACAATTAACTCGTTACTCTTATATACCTTAAATGGTCACTTAATCTGTTACCTCTAATTATTCACATTTGAATGACACAGATAGGTATAGGTTATTATAAAAAAAATACAATTAATAAATTCATGCTCGCGTGCTTTTCCGAATAAAGTAGCGTATGTGTTAATCCAAGTCACAGTCTATTTATTTTCAAGTTTCGTCCAACTCTGTTTTTAACCAACCAACTTTCGCATTTTTAATATAGGCTTAGACAAGTTTAGATGTGTCATATACGATATATGTTTTAGACGCGACCCATAGCAAACTTAGCGGTGGCTGAACATTTAGACGGCGACCAAGAAGCTGAAGAAGCGGGTGTATTCTTAGACGCACCTTCTTTGCTCGCTCATTTACGGGATTCCGGTCTGACGTCATTAGCCGACCATATCGTCCTCGAATTCAAAGCCGGTCTCAGGGACTATAAGAGACAGAAGTAAGTAAAATCCTTTTTTCTTCTTTCTCCTGGCATTGACGCTGAATAATAGACGTGTCCATGTTCTGCACAAAACTTTTGTAAAATTTTGGCCAATGATAAAACGTAGATTCAATAATACGCTTTGTCATTGGCCGACATTTTTCATTAAACTGAGGATACGTCAGGTTGAAATATATGTGATGGTTCGAAATAAGTGCCTAAATTTAATGAACTCAATAATCACATATATCTTAGTAAAATTCCAATAGCTATTATAGCATAAATTATTCCTAAACATCCAAAAGTTTCCTTTCTCCCTCTTTCTTTGACAGTAATTTTGATTTCCAGATGGCACGCTATGCCGATAGGTACAGAGAACGAGCTGTGTGTATCTCCCGCGTTATGCGTGCCTCTATCGGCAATGTGCACTCGACTTGCGACCGCGTCAGCCCGCCTCGCTCCGCCCCTAGCCGCGCACGTGAGAGCTCTCCTAGCCAGTATTGTGGACGAACACATATTCCAGGTAAGACTGGTTATGCGAAACTAGTGTTTGCATAGAGCTGTGTCTAAAATGTGACCATATCACTGATCAACCCCTGCCCCTAGCCTGTGAGAGCTCTCCTAGCAAGTACTGAGGACGAAAAAATATTCCAGGTAAGACTGGTTATGACGGCCGAAGAAACGATAGATTGTGATTGTGTTTGAATAAGATGTTTAGTCATACGTTACTTACGTAAGAAATGACTGCTACGATGATGTCTGAGGATGGAAGAGGAAAATATGTTGTGCGGACCACTCTTGGAGTGGGATAAGGGCAGGTTATAGTAGGCAGGATAAAGGCAGATGATTATGACTGGTTATGGCACCTTATGTGTACGAATGTGGAAAAAAAACAAAAATCTTTCAAATCGCAATAAATCTATCATTGTTTTAGCCATGAACAAAACATTCTCGAACAAGAATGGCCATCAGCATTTACGTCAATATTGTCACCAACCCGCCTGATGAAACAAGATAGAATAAACTAAACACGGAATACGAGATACTGCAATCATCATCCACGTCCAGACTCTACCCACAGCTTAACTGTAGGCCTCCGAAGATATTATAATCCACTAGGATTTAGTGCTAGGCGCAACCATGAACGCACGGTGACGCTTACTATATCGTCAACCCATCTCGCTCGTCGGCCCTCCCATTAGAATCAGTTTATTCTGAGGAATAGAGATTACTGACACATTTCACATATTCCCGAGAACTGTCAAGACTGTATGGTTTGACAGTTCTCGCGACGTATATCTGATTGTGACAATAACTAACAGACTTTTAACCATCCTGTGCCACGACTTAGTAAATATCCTCCTCCATTCAACACCACACCTGCGTCCGGTCCATCACCATATGTGTTGTTTAAGTCCAATCTTGTACTTTTGTCCGTTGTGATCCCGGTACTAAACTTAATATTTTCACAGGAGGTTGTGGTTGAGAATTGGTTCAATTTTGGCGGTACGATGCAGTTAACTCACGATGTTAAGAGAAACTTGGTTCCTGCTTTCGCGCCTCCGAACAAAGTGGCTTCCCAAATCAACCAGCTACCCAAGTAAGTAGCAGCAAGCTGCTGAATTGCTTCAAGTTTTAAATCATATTATATCATAGTTATTCGAACTAAATGAACACTGGGTAAAGTTACAACATGTCAATTTCCTTAAATTTAAACAGAATGATAATAAAAACCATGACTGATTTACTAAATAATTACTTATATTATTTTTCTTAATACATACATTATACATAGAAAACACCCAAACCTGGGACAAGTATAGATCATACAAATATTTGTCTCGCCCGGTAGGTCCCATTTGTTCTATAGAACATGACGTCATCGAATAGAATAAGATATTTTTTTCTTATTTTGTACTATGGAACATGTAAGTTTTTTATTTCTCAAATTGTTCTATAGGACAAGGTACATAAAACCTCTTTAAGGTTATCTTTAAAACATAAAGCCCGAAATATTAATTGCTCTTGTGTTATTTTTCTTCGACGCAATCAGCACAGTTCACTTATAATCTCCGGTGATGTTCCTTCAGGCACACTTCAGGTTCATATTATTGGTGATGGTTGTCGTTTAAATTTTTTTGTGAACTGGTGATAGGCACAAAAATTATCGTGAGACTGAGAATCCTCTATATAATCTGGAGAGTCCTGTTGCTTCGATTTTTAAGATTCTTTTTTAGGATTATTTGACCCAGGCAGATGTTTGATCAATGATAAGACGGTATAATTGTCATTATCAGTGTCATTTAGCTTCTCATGGAAGATTTTGGGAAAATGTGATTCCCATTTTGTTCTGTGGCATGAAACTCTGGTGTAAACCTAGTATGTAGTTCTATGGAAAAAATAGGGAAGAAAATGTATCATTTTGTTCGATGACGTCATGTTCCATAGAACAAATGGGACCTACCCGTCTCGCCGCGTGAATCGAACCATCTTCTGCGTATTAAATAAATAAATAAATTAAAAACGAATTTAAAACTACGGTAGTAATTTTCATGCTCTGTATCTAATTTATTTGCACTCCTAATATAAAAGGGCACGTTGAATAGGTATTGCTTACAAATTAATGCTCAAGCACAGAATACAGAAGGGACAGAAGCGTCACTCCGCGCAATCATTTAAATAAATAGCGACTTTAGCTGCTACGCAATAAAGTGCTATTCAGCTCGCAACGAACTCAGTGCCTAACAGTTATATTAACCTACACCTTGCATCCCTTTCTATCGTATAGCTCTATCTCTACTGACGTGGCACGTGTAACGTTAGGGTTGTCTTGAGAATTATTCTGTGACGAATAATAATAACCTGGCCGCCGACGGGCCGCAGCGTCGGTGGTGCGAGAAGCTGTATCCTGCGATCCTCAACCCGCATGCCCAGCGTGGGGATTATGGGCATATCCCCCTTCTTATAGGGGAGGCCTATGTCCAGCAGTGGACTGAATAGGCTGTTGTTGTTGAACATTTTACTATCCAGTTACCTAGCCACCTATTTCTTTTTAGGAACAATGATAATTCAAATAATATCTACCTACCTAGTATTAGATCAGAAAACTATTTTACACTGGCTGGCTGCATTAAGAACTCAGAAAATAGGCATACCTACTAGGTAGGTACATGGGTCCTTAACACTTACATAAGTGTTTAGGTGTCTTGTGTACGAAAACTGAATAATCACTGTTTAAGGTAGGTAGGTACATCATGCTAAATCTTAAGAGACATTTTAGTAGGTTGTAGGTAACCTAGGTATCTAGTTTTAGTTGTTAGTACACCTACCTTTAGGTAACTTACCAAATCGATTTGTCTTCCTACACCTACCTACCCGACTGTTTTTAAGTAGATAACCTACACTGCCTACTTAAAGTTAAACCAAATAAAAATTTACCTAGCTTGGGTTTCTAATCTTGCTCTCAGTCTACATAATTAAAATCATAATACCTACTTACTACATCACTATGTAGGTAGATACCTACCAATGGCACAAAAATTGTCTATGAAAAAATACCTACATAATAATATTACGTTTATTTATGTAGGTAGGTACCGCATTCAAACAGAACTTGTACCTAAGTACCTACCTACTTACTTATTTGGTAGAAAAACTTTCAGTTCTGTACCTACTATTGGTATTATTTACATTTTCTTATTATTATTCAGGCAACCAAATGCTATGCAGTATTTTTTTGCCTTCATTTGGCGAAAAATATAGGTACATTAACAAAAACAAACTAAAATGCCGCGGCTGCTCAAGGACACTTTCGTTCCGGGCAGAACGCGGCAACCGACGTAACGAACCATGCTAGCAGGGCCGGCGATGCGTAGGTATATTTTTATACCTATTCTGCGGAGTGAAAGAGGCCTGGCTCAAGTCCAAATAAACTTGTTTTGTGTATCCTCACAACTTTTTCCCTATTGGAGTAGCTACACACATAAGCGGGCCGGCATATTCGGTTCGGCAGTATTTGTCGAACAACAAATCTGACCCGAAATAAAAACTGCACTTGTCCGGCTTGTGCCGATTGGGTAGTCCATTCAGGTCGACACATCATTCGATTCGGCAGTACTTGTGGAACGAAAAAGCCGACCCGTAGCAACTACTACATACGTTTGACCAATCGGTTTTTATTCACACACAAATTCTTAGTTGAAATTTTCTTAGTTAAAATTTAAGCTGAGCGGGTTGTGATTCCCGAACATTCAACTAGATAGATTCGGTTTTACCGCCCTGTTTTGCCGATAACTGCCGGCCCGCTGATGCTGCCCGCCTAGTGAAAGCCGAGTGGCTTTTTCTCGAACATTCATATACATATATTCGATTTTACCGCCCGGCTGTGCCTAATTAATGCCGGCCCGCATATGTATGTAGATACACTAATGCAGAAAAAAAAATCGAAAATGCTGAGATGGGTTTGTACCTGAATCACAGTCTGAATAGAAAACCTCGTATTGAGAATGTCCATCCAGATTATTTTAAATAGTTTTTTTTTAATCGTTTTGGCGTGAAATTAAAACAAGTATACTTTGTAACACCTAAACTTTCGCCTTTATAATATCACTAGCTTTTGTCCACGGATTCGCTAGCGTAAAAAGTTATTTTTCTAACCAACCGGAACAGTACTTTTCTCTGAATGAAAGGCTTTTACGAAAGAAGTCCCACCGCAATTAGCGGAACTGAAGCCAAATCTCTAGTTGACATAAAAATATCGAACATTTATCAAGAAATTCTAGACAGAACAGATTATTTGCCATATTTTAGTGGGAGACTTGTTGATTTTGCTTTCACTTTTGATTTTATTTCCATTCCATTTTAATTTTCACACGAGAATGACTGTACCTATATATCCTTTCCTGTTGCACCCCTTGACAAGATGTATATGAAACTTCATGATGATCGGTTATACAGAAATATATATTTCTGTGATCGGTTATGTAGTTATTAAGGCATGAAACAAAGAAACTAACTCAATTTTTCATTTTTAATATTAGTTAGGATTTGCATGGGATAGTAGGATTGACGTCACTTTTATCTTCTTGCGTCAGTCGTAAGAAGTATTTTTTCATTATGTATGCAACGTTATTAGTTTAGGTAAAATTTTGATTTTTATCTCAATTTATTGACGCCATAAGGACTTTGGTTGTTTTTTTATATTTGCGAATAATTTGCTGTATTGTTTTGGTAAAAGTTTGACATTGTATCCATTGACGTCACTTATATTGAGGTTTTACTAAAAATCGCGAAATAATCAGAACACTCGGTCATCTTTGTTTCCCACCACATCAGCCTATATCAGTCCACTGCTGGACATAGGCCTCCCCTAATAAAGGGGGATATACCCATAATCCCCACGCTGGGCATGCTGGTTGGGGATCGCAGGGCACAGCTTCTCGCACCACCGACGCTGCTGCCCGACAGTGGCCAGGGGATTTAGCTGTGCAGGTGGGGTTGGCTTGGGTTCCGAAGATAGGGGTTGGAACCTTGTACACCTTGTTTAGCTTTTTGATATTCATTCTTTGGACATTCTGCATAGTAATAATTAAGATACCATTTTCATGATTTTTATGAAATTAATATCAAATAATGTAAACATTCCCTTGGAGCTGTGAAAAATCAAAGTCAAAGCAATCAAAAGATAAGGCCGTTTTTGTACCGCTTATTTTGTAACTCGCTAGAGAATCTAAACTAATAGAATCTTCCCGTTGACCTAGAATGAAATTTGGCTAGAAGCAATATCTCATAGAAAAAGGTAAAATTCCAAAAACCGTAAAGTACCTAGTAGACTTAGTACAGCATTGCTGTGTTTCGGTTTGAAGGGTGCCGATGAAATTACAGGCACATTCCAAACGTGCCCTGTTAAGCCTCATCATCGTGAAGCAATACTTTGTCATAAGTAGTGGTTACCACTTAACATCAGGTGGGCCGTATGCTAGTTCCATCTTTAGTATCATAAAAAATCTTTTCCAGGCTACTCCAGTCATGCAAACTACTGAACTTGGACTACGATGACGCGCGTCGACTTCGAGCTTACATGATCAAAAATCCGGCGTCCGCCGAGGAAAGTCTACGGAACATAGACATCACGCACATTCCTCCAAAGACAGCGCTGCTCGTACTCAGCCATAGGAACGATCTATGCGATACGCCAAGCCCTACTTCGGTGCTGGAACTTTTCTGAAGTATGTAATCCTAGATTTCATTGAGGGTGAATGAATGAATAAATAAATGAATGGATGGATGGAAGAATGAATACAGACTCATTTTCACGAAAGAAGTACCGCAGTCGCGGTGCCACTGTCGTGTAAAAATTAAAATTAAATGGAAATAAAATCAAAAGAAACGCAAAATCAACTAGTGTCCCAATAAATATGATGCAAATAACTTGTTCTGTCTAGATTTTCTTGATGAATATTCGGTGTTTTTTTACGTAAACGGCTTTAGTTCCACTAATTGCCGCGGGACTTCTTTCGTGAAAAAGTCTATGAATAAAATGAATGAATGCATAAATGAACACTTTGTGGGAGACATAACAAAACACAATGACATTTAAAAATCGTACATTGGGTGGCCTTATCGCCAAGGAATGCCATTTTCCTGTGCGGTAACAGTATGTAAATTTTAACTACAAAATTAATATCTGTCGATAGTCTTTGAATTTACTTCAAAGCACGGTCAGTGACAAAAGTCGAACAACAATATTTGTTTTAGAAGTCGTTATAATTTTAAAATACCTCTTGATTTGAGGTTTTATGAATTAAACGACGACAAGTCAAGGCAAATCTTTAAATTGGGAGTGAAAGTTCAGTCGGAAGTTTGATTTTTACAGAATTGTAATTGCTGTGTGGTTTCCAGTCTTTTTTTAACTTTAATTATAGCAGTCTGAAAAATCTAGTGTCAATCAATTTTTGGCGCTGGCTGTACATACTTGTGATTTTATAAACAAAAAAAGATTTCGGCGAAAATGTGGAAATGGTATCCCAGATGCCATTGAAGTCCCTACTCTAAGTTAAGGCCTATTTAGATATGAGCGGTAATCGCTACCGCTATCGGTAGTATTGACATGGATGGAAATATCGCGAGCGGCACTTATCTGAATGGAATGTTATCTCTGATGAATTAAATCTGAATGAATGAAAGTTTACATCTCTCAAACTAATTTAATTGTTTATTTATTTATATTGACCTCAGTGGCGCAGTGGGCGAAGGTCCGCCTCAGTGCCTTCCCAGGTGCGCTATTCAATCGCGCGAGTTGGTCGCGCGATTTCGCTTGTATCTAATTGGGCTTACTGAATGTCACGTGGAAGCCTGATTGGATACACATGCCAATCGCGCGACCAACTCACGCGAGCAAATCGCCCATTTGGGAAGGTTCTGAGACGCAGAATGTAGCGGGTTCGAGAAAAATGTTTGAACTACTTATTCTATAAATATTTGTCTCGGGTCTGGGTGTTTTCTATGTATAATATAATATGGATGTATTTATACACCAGAGTTGGCCACTAGCTCATACGAAGAAGAATAAGACGCTCGATGGAGTGATCTACGCGCGATTCAACTCCCGCATAAATCGCTGCATCTGGACTAGCTCTTAAATAGGATTCGAAGCTGATCTTTGTCTCAATGTTATTTATTTATGTAGGTTCCAAATACGTGTTTCAATGTTTTTTAAGAATTAATATATTTTTGTTACTTTTTTATATTCCTTTGAAAATATTATTTATGTATAATATTGACATCATATTAGTTTGTACTTGGTACAAGTATTGTTATTTTATTTTTATATTGAAAGAAACAAAATGATCTAAAAATGTTTTATTGAACCAAATATACATTAACTTTGTACAAATCATGAACTACTTAAATAATGTTAATAGTTGCTACATACCCACGTAAT
Organism: Horisme vitalbata; assembly: GCA_951804965.1. Taxonomy (NCBI): domain Eukaryota; kingdom Metazoa; phylum Arthropoda; class Insecta; order Lepidoptera; family Geometridae; genus Horisme; species Horisme vitalbata. The sequence continues at coordinate 11,838,906 of OX638088.1, read as the reverse complement.
AGAATTTTACATCATTATAGATAATTATGTACAGTATGCGCGACGTAACTATGCACAAACGCAGGGCCCTGATTCTCAAAAATAGTGATCATTGTCTAGTATGACAATAATCTCTATTCCTGCCTGAGAATCGGGCCCTGGTCATACAACGCAATATAATTTGCGTGTCTAAACGGATATATTGGTCCTGAATCTGTGGAATGTTAATATAAATTCGGCGCATCTGTTACTGATTTTGAATTAAATTACGAGTATGCACATAAGTCAGAAACGGAACCAATTGTTCGTAAACAAAGATGCTGCATAATTGTACATATTGTATAAATCTATGGAAGAGACCTTTGTCCAGCAGTGGGGCGAAAACGGTTAAATAAATATAAAATACATTATCATAATTATACCTTATCCTTGTAACAGCATCATAGTCCATAGTTTTTTGCAGATCTTACAAATGGCACTGAATCACACCCTGATTAGAATGGTTTATTTGAAAAACTTAAATACAGTTTCGTTCACAGCCTCTCTTGTTTCATTTTAGACATTACAAAAAAAATGTGAACTTACTAATAATTATAACGTCATAACGTAGCAAACAGATAAATCGTGTTTAGAAAACAATATATTATATTTGTCAACGTCTTATTTTGGAAATTCAAGCCGACGCTTCTTTCGACAGTTTGAGAGTCTAGATATTGAGATAACATTCATAATTACAGATTTTATTATTAGTCATTTCTTATCCTTGTCTGTTTTACAGTAAAGGCAGTATTCAGCCGCTTACATATTTATTAAATACCGTTATTATAACACTTACCTAATATTTACAATAAAAATTGTTATCAGTCTTGGTCATTCGATTGTGGACCACCTTACCGAAAAACGCATCTGACCACATGGTCAAACCATGGTTGATGTGACGTTACTCATTTTAGGTTTAAAAAAAAGTCATTGAGGTGGTCCACCAATCAATGACTGTGACAGAACTATTTTACTATAATCCTCATGGTGGAAAACTGGGATTTAAAGACCCATTTACAGTAAGCATTCACGCATAGCAGAAAGCTGTAATTATATGAAGCTGCAAGATTATTTTCTAAAAACTCATGTCGTTTCAATTTTCAGTACACTTCGGTGGACGAGAACGCCCTTTCTTTATGTTATAGACAACAAACTAGGGCAGGCAAAAATGAATATAAACTAACATAACTTACTATCACATAACACTGGCTGAAGGTTCAATGAACCGCCATTTATAATGAATACTATTTGTACTATACACCTAATACTAGGTATAATAATAAAAGGCATTATTTAAAATCATAGGCATAAGTTAAAACTTTCTAAGCTGAAAACGTTAAATCGAAAAAAAATCGTAGGTATCGAAATATAATTCATGAAGGCACAGGGTTTAACCACGAATGAGAAGCTCATGGATTGCAATCGGAAACTGGTAGGGATCGGCGTCAGTTCAGTTGCAAAAAAACAACTTGCATTACCTACTATTCATAAGTCGATCAGTGGTATTCTGTCTACGTGAACATTTCCCTGTCCCTGTATAAGTTATGCTTAACACTCGTGAAAGTTATTTACTTAGTAGGTAATACTTTCTATACGTTAATTTACTGGTTGTGTGATCATCAGTGATCGAAATAGGTAGAGATAATTTACCTAAAGTTCGTGGAACAGTGACAAAATATGGAGACTGCTTTAGAACTCAATTTTGGGTGTTTCTGGATCTTTTATATAGTTTACCTAGCGCCAACAAACGCACAGCAGAAGCTACAATACATGTAGGTATCTGAGTATTAGTCAGCGGTTCCTTAACTATAAGAGTAGGTATTTTTAATACAATTCGTCAGTTAACTTTTGTATTGAAGAGCCAAACACATCTACTTTGTTATATTGCCTTAACAGATACTTGCATATAACCGGTCATAAGTACCTAAGCTACCACGTCAACAGAATCCGCACAATCTCAGTAAGACCAACATATTTACAACTCGAACAGGAAAATGCTTAATAGCCTCAGATAAATCTCCGAAAAGATACAATCAAATCTTGACCTCGGCATTCACTGACCGGTTATTAGCCTCTTCAATGTTCTTCGGCTGCTTAGGGTCAGTTGATGTGTGGTTCCACCACTGCTCGTCGCCTGACGCCCAAGCCACAAACACCAGGTTGGTGATGATGAAAACGGCCAACGTTATCCAGAATACCAACCGCCATTGTACTAATGTGCTCTGAAATCCAAAGAATGGGTTTTGATTAGAAATTGTGCCTGTAGGTTTGGTACTTATGTATTTGTGAGATTGCTCTGAAACCTGATTTTTCGTTCTTTATAAGGGCTCATCTGGGAAAGTACTACCACCAAGCTTATTCTGCCGTGAAACAGTATTACAGTATTTTGGTTTGCTATAATGCTAATAATGCTATGGGCTTTTATTTCATTTTAGGTAAGTATGTTGTAAAAAAATAACTATCTAGGAACCTAGATAAATACAATTAGAACACAAATAAATACTATAATATAGTAGAAATATGCTTGAATTAGAAACAATCTGGATTATACTAGCTTGTATATTTTTGCTGCAAGATATGTAATAGATCGAGGTCAAAGGCGACCCGTAGGTATACCGAAAGTCGATTGCAATCGGGACAATTTGTCTAAATTACCTATATTCATTATTATTAGTATAATACAAGGTCATATCTTGTAACTTCTTAAAGTTACAAGGTATGACCTTGTATTATACTTGTTATTGAAAATGCGGTTGCTTATAGTGAAAAGTATACCCAATATAGTTGTAGATAGGTACTTATACCTATGAACTGTTAATCAGACATAAAAAAAAAAAGACGTGTGGCACTCGGGGACTGCCGCGGTAAAGCTATTGCATAGCATTTTGTACAAAATGCTATGCAATATAGCTTTACCGCGAAAACGACTTATAAATATTTAGCGAAAACGACTTATTATCTCAACTTGAGGCTCTCAAAATCGCGTATTTTTTTGTTTTCATCAAAATGCGGATTAAAGTTAAACGTGCAATGATCGTCTTTCACTACTGTTTAGTCGATACTACAATATTAACTAGCAATAGGTGTGTGTGTGGTGTGGTGTGCACATACTTAGTCACCACACACAACATCTTATTGTTATTTGTATTTTGAGTAAACCGAGTATAAGCCTACTTTGATCGGTAACATTAATCCGTTACGCCAGAAAGGCCGATATAAATATGTATGCAATTTTCTATTCCGTCTCGTCCATGTCATTTGTCAAAGGACAAGCAGACGTGACCGGTGACCTATTATGAATGAATGTTGAATTTACAAAACTGCAACCTCGCTTGTCAATCGTTACGACATCGGCCATATGCGTTGGTTCCGGTGCTTACATCAGGTGACAAAATTTACGCAATATTCCTTGCTCCCATCGCACTTTTACAAGATTTCTTATAATATAATTAAAAAAAAATCCTTTCTTTAGTTTATTTGTTAGTTTTTGCTGTTCCGTTCCTTTGCATAAGTCACAGCTGGATTAATTTGTAGTTTAGTCTTTAATTCATTTTGATAGGAATTCAAGTCCACGCTTATATCAGAAAGCTATGCATAAAATCGCCTTCCTCATTAGTCATCATTAAATAACCAGTTTCTTTAAAGCTTAGCAATTTCCTATTCATAAATAATTATGAATAATAATTTAATATCAATGCCAAATGCAGACAATAGCGTCTTGCACATTTCTTCAGTTATTATTACTTACATCAGGGGTCAGCAGTCCGACCAAGTACGGAGCAATGATTCCAGTAATTGCACCGATTCCATTCACGATCGCCATGATGGTTCCGGCGTAGTTACCGCTAAGGTCTAGAGCATTGACTTTCATTCCTGGGTAGAAAGCGCCCATAAGTCCCATTGATGCGGTGAATAGGATGACGACTGTTTGTGTATCACAGCCTGAATAGGAGGCTAGGATCATACATATCCCTGGTCCGACAGACGCTAAAAAGAAAATATCTTTCAAGTTTTGGTAGATCAGGTTATCTCAGGAACTCTTACGAAGGTTTTGTCTACAACAAATATGCATTCTAAGCTGAAATATTGCAGCAAACTCTGCTCCACTGAGGAGAAATCCAAAAAGCCAAAGTTTTCAGAGAGACCTTGGCCCAGTTTAGGAGTTTTTATTCGAATTGTCATACCAAAATTCCAATTAAATTTTAAAAAGAAATGTTTGCTTCATAATCATTCAAATTGTTGTTTTTGTAGGTACGATCCTTGACATCAATTTTATTTGATAATATAGCTTGTATTTACTTACCAATGGTTGTAAAAGTCTTTCTTGCGTTAGTGACTGTCATCCAATTCCTCTTCACAATCTTATCGCACAGCCATCCAAAAATTATTGAACTGATCCACATAACTGCGTAAGGCAGAGCGGCCAATGTGCCGGTTTTGTGTATATCGAATTTGAGGACACCAGTCATGTACTTTGGCAGGTCAGTCACCATAGTGAAGTAGCCGTAGTCGTGACCGATCTGTAACCAAATATTATTTCAATGTGTATTTTGAAAATGTTTCGTCATTTTTTGTTGAACTTATTTTGTGAGTCTGTGGTGTGGACTACTAAGTTTGGAGAAACAATTTTTGTTAAAGGTTATCTACTGGCCAACATCTTTTGTTAGGAAAATTTATATATACATCAAATCCAGAGTTCAAAGTTTCCTTCTAGGCAAGCATGCTTATCTTAGACCATTTCTTCACCTGTTTCAGGTGTAATAGAGGTCAAAGGCTTAACTAAAATTAAAAAATTAGTACCTATTTGGGATATTTGGATTCCCAAAATATTTAATCATCATCATATTTTATGTATTGATAGGACAAGTATTTTGTACTTTGTCAACTAATAATCATTGCTTAATTACTAAGTATATCTTTATTTGATCGTTAACACCAATTGACAAGGAATCCCAGAACAACTTACCTATAGCTAAACGTGATGTAATGTTTAGAGGAAAATATAATTTTACTAAGTCACAAATCATGATTTATTCATTTACTATATTCCATCAATGGAATCCACTTAACGCAGTTCATGAGCCTAGTTTTTCTAAGATACTTACCAATATTATGTATGCCAATTCAATTTGAACAAGTATGATCATATGAAATGCATCTACTATGAATTGAGTATATGTACCAAATGTAGGTAGTATGTTTATGTTTACTGAAACCAAACTGTGTTACTCGTAATTACCTGTGCACAAACTAAAGCCCAAAGTGGTACGGACATGAAGATCGCTTTCCAAGGTATTGCGGAAGGCTGGCTGGTATGGTGCCTTCCAAGTGCCTCTTCTAAATACTTCTTCTCCTTATCAGATATGTAGGGGTGAGATTCTGGGTCATTGTAGCATAGGAGAGCCTGCAAATAAATATTTCATTGAAAACATCTACCCAAGAAAACGAATTATTCCTGTCTGCCCATGTAGAGCTGGAGTAGCAGCACCTCTTCAGAGCTAAAGTTAAGAGAACCTCGACTAGACTCCGTTATTATTGGTAGCTTATGAAACAATGCACTGCAATTTATGGAATACACTTAGGTAATAGCTCAGTCTGCTACATAAAATAAATATGATTTCTGCATAGCGTTCACTAACGAATATCTTACCCATAAAATAAACCACAAGATGCCAACTGTGCCGAACAGGTAGAACACAGACTCCCAGTCGCCAGACTCCATCACCAGCCCAGATACATAGGTTCCTGCAATATTTCCTATCTGAGCTCCCCCGAAGACCAGAGAGCCCATTCTTCCTCGCTCTGAGACGGGTGCCCATCTCGCTAGCATCGCATTTAAGGCAGGGAAAGTTGTTCCCTGAAATGAAAAACAGATGTTTACTAGTTCGGTGAATTGAGACGTCTAATTACCTACCTGATCCTATTATCTTATTATAACTACATAAATCAAAGCCAATACCCGATTAAGGTGATAGGTAAATGACTTTTTATAATAGTGAAACCAATCTCACCTCTCCAAGCCCTTCCAGAACCCTCAAGATAATCAGACCAGTGGCACCCCCAACACTGACTGTCCAAGGCGTCAGCAAAGTAAACACAGCTGTACTAAGAACTCCGAATCCAAGAGAGTATTTGCCACCGAACCTCTCGGCCAGCATGCCTCCAGGCAAATGCGTGACTATGTAGCCATAGTAGAACGCACTGAGTATGATGCCTTGCGTTTCTTCATCCCAATCGAAACCTGTCATTTCCTGAAAACGAAATAACTAATCACTGTATTGAACTAATCACTGTATCACAATACTGGGATTCAGATTTATCCAGCTGAACCTAATTAATAACATTGAAGATAAATACTTTTTCACTTCTCTTGCTCAAAAAGTGTATCATATTAGTGTATCCTAAAACTCGAGTTTAATACCTCGTGCTAAAAAGTATTTTTTCTTTTTATTTTTTGTCTAAAATCATCAGTCCGTACAAAGCATAAGTTCTATTACATAAAAACTCAACTTCTTGGTGCTCCGTCAATCTTTTTTTTTGAAAATAGAACCGTCTTGGTGATGTTTTATGAAGGTTGACCACCTTGTCAACCTTCATAAAACATCACCAACTTGGTCTTGTCATCCTCCCTCGCTACGCTCGGGAGTATAACAACCTCGTATATAATGGGATGGTTTAGTCCCTTGTAAAACAATCCACTATTTTATTCTTGGCCTGGCTTATAGAATAGGTACAAAAAAACAATCTACCTATCATGAGTGGTTATAAAAAAAAAGCGCTCGTGAGGTTACTCCGGTGTTTTTAGCAGATCACCTTGGTTAAGCAATACTCCACCCTGTCAATACTTGGATGGGTGATCGTTTCGTGGCATTTAAATCTGAGCGCTTCCGTCCTTCGGAAAGTACCTCCCCGGTAAAGTACGAAGAAGGATGGAATCAAATACTTACCGTTGGATCAGATACATCTTCTGCGACGTCGCCAGCAGGACAGGATCCAGTGTCGAGTTGCGAAGCTGCTCTCCGTCGGACCATTTGAGTGATCGCAATATTGAGGCAGACTCGCATCGTATACGCGTTGGCCACCGCTAGGAATCCCATGATTGCCATTACCCATCTTTGCGGTATAAAGAATACTGTAACAAGAGCAAAAAATTGGCATAAGATTTTTTTTTATCAAAAGATGTCAAAAGTATACCTAATGTGTAAATAAGTAGAGGTACGGAATTTTCGTATCATAGCCGCGAATTTATGATATAAATGCGATAAATACAAATATATAAATTTTGAGGATTTTCCGCTATAACTGTTTATTATTTTGGTTTTGGCGCCCCTCAAAGTGACGCAGATCTTACCCGGCACGTCGACACATGGCAAACAAGGCTTTGTTTCACATTGGATAATTATTTAACACATCTGTAGCGCCAAGGACTTTAAACCCGGATGTACCTACTTTTAGAAAATTTCTCAAAAATTTAATTTTTCAGAACACTTGCAAAAAATGCGAAACTTTCATATCATTAAATAAATAAATGTGAAAGTAATGTTTTGTTTTGTAAAAATTCCATACCTCTATTAGAATAAGTAAGTAGTCATTGGCATAAACACGTGTAATATAATAAAGATCTTAAAATAAATGGTTTATGTCCTATATAAATATTTTTTGGCATGCAAATGATAAGATACTTATACCTGGTACCTTTTTTTATGTGTAAATTTTCCTGCAAACTGTTTAATTTTTCTGGTGTTTCATAAAGTATTTATTTATCTATGTATCTGGTGAACCAACCATTAGCAGCTGAATAAATTTAGTTAGTAATTTCAGCAAACTCGTTATTACCTAGCTGCTATAGAGTTTAGGTTTTTGATCATAAAATCGAATGCAGGACTGATGGAAATATTTATGTATATCTTAAGTTACTCGTAAGTGCGTTCTACTAACTTCGTGGCGTTGATCTTTGCATTATGCGAATGGACGGAGCAAGTATTTTAATTGGTAGGTGTAAGGTACTTATAAAAATTCTTATAGCCTGGCCGCTTTATCATTGCCATTTGAAAGCCAGATGGTTTTAAGAGTACAGCGTTCTTTTTTCCATAGATAGAACAGCCCTACGTAGCTAGGATCAACATGGAATAAAACCAGAAGAGTTTTTGAATCCCACAAATAGACTGTGATCACGAGAGTCGGAGCATAATGGAATAATCCAATTTAACCGATAACATTTATTAAAACTACGTAACGGCTTATTCCTATAATAATGGTCCGTAACCGAGGACTTTTTCAAGAGAAAACAAGCTGTTACTGCACATTAGACTACTGATAGTTTTTTATGGTACTTTTTGATGGAACTAGCATATGGCCCACCTGATGTTAAGTGGTTACCATTACCTGTAACAAAATGATGCTTCGTAGATCATACGTGTTTGGAACGTGGTGCCCTGCGTTGCAACGCCCTGCGTCCATTAACTTTACGCATGAAGGTGTTGAACCTCATATGCCTGAAGGTAATTTCATCGACACCCACATCCTTCAGACCGAAATAGCAACAGCAATGCTGTTTCACGGCAGAATTAGGCATGCTGGTAGTACTTCTCCGTATAAGCCCTTTACAAAGAACTCTACTACTGCTAAAAAGAACTATTTCTTAATACAAGACAAAATAAGACTTATTTTCTACCTAATGAGCTAATGATGTTGTGTTACAATATCATTAGGTAGGTAGGTATACCTACCTAGGAGCGGATCATTTCTTGACTTGACCATATATTTGTCTAACATTGTCCTTCAATCGGTTACAATACAGTTAATTTTCATAATATATGTAGGTATTCTTCATTATTTACTATGGAATAAATAGTAAGAATAGGAACTCGCTTCTAGGTGCTATGCTATCCTACTCAGGTAGTGTTATTCTATTAATTTTCGCGATGCATGCTGAATGCTGAACATTTAGTAAGAACGAGGAAAAGTAAAATTAATAAATAGCCTTTTGTTTACAAGGTACCAAATTGTAACTAACAATTCAAAATAAATGATGCTATTGATCATATAGGTCATAGGTATCAAAACGTTGAAGCCACGTGAATTTATCACGTTGGATACAATATGTGGGTTGGTCAACTATTCTTTCAGACTAGTTGTAAAAGTACTACATAATTACATTCAGACTTCAGCGTGACAACGTGGACAATAGGAATGATATAATATCAAGTGATATGACGCATTTGTCATGACATGACAAGCGTGCTTCGTGCAATTCTTAGAAGACGAGACCCTTCTACATCAGGAGCCATTTTCAGCGTTCACGTTTGCAAAAAAATCGATTTTTATTTGGTTGAATAAATTTTCTTTCAATTTATTGGGCTTCTCCATTTTTTCAATTTCTTTCCACAGGTGACCGTGTATTATAGATAACAGGAAATGGTTATTGTCGAGGTCTTTTGAAGGAACGAATTTCATATGGGGCTTAACTAATTCTGTTGCATCGTCTAATGACGATGCAACAGAATTAGTCACCCTAATGGGTGACGTTACCGAACCGGTCAGACGAACCCTTATGGTGCCGCTTTGTCCGTCCGTCCGTCCGTCACAGGTGATTATTTCAGGAACTACATAAGCTACCGACTTGAAAATTGGTATAGATTTAAAATGCACTGACTGAATAAGACTGCCAGTAATAAAAATATAAAACAATATTTTCATTTTCATCCCCAAAAGGTCCAAAATAAGAAACGTCAAAGGAGAATGCCGTCTGATGTATGGCGCTCGGTACGAAGACTAAAGTGAGTGCGTCAAAAAGATTTCCAATAAGTTTTTAGTCGATTTTACTGTCAAAATAATTAAAAATGAGAGTTATTGCCATAGTAACAATTTACATCAATGTGTGTTGCCATAGTAACGTATATATCATTGGTTGTTGCAGTCTAATGGTGGCGTGCGGCGGAAACCAAATCAACAAAATATTTTTTTACTGGAATAATAATCCCGTCGGTGTGTAAAACCAAAGAAAATGTTAATGTAATTTATAAAATATAATAAATTTTATAGGATACGTTCGGCTTTGACGCAATCGGTACGGGTTATCGGCATTCTCCTTTTCAAACTGGTGCCAATAAGATAGTAACAGTAGGTATATATCAATGGTCCCAAAAGGTAATAAAAATCCCTAATCATCATCATCATCATCATCATCATCATCATTCTACCTTTATCGACCCACTGCTGGGCCTTATAGGCCTTCCTTTGATTGTGCCACTTGCCTCGATCCTACGCTATTCTGAACCAGGTGCCGCCCACGGTCAAAAATCCCTAATATAGGCCAAAAATTGTGAAGAGTGAAGACGGGTTGACCTGAAATTTTGTGCCACGCACCTCCTTGGTTCTAGTCAGACATATAGGTTAATTTTTTCCGTCTTTCACCCGCGCGAGGCCGTGGTCGGAATTTAGTATCCATATATAACTTTAAAATAAAATGCTCTATTGAAAACGACACTTTATTTGCATGTCGGATATAATACATTAATACACAATACATTTCTGATTGTCCTTTTGTTGTGTTTACCTACTCGTATCGGTGCAACTAAGCGGAACTTGGGAGTGTAGACTCATCCGAATGGAATCTGAATAAAACCGCTTATTTCGGCTTAAAATAGATAAATTTGTAGAGCTAGGTCTTATAATCAAAAGTCAAAAGTCAAAATTCAAAATTCATTTATTCAGTAGGAACTGTATAGTACACTTTGAAACGTCATTTTTTTTAATTTACCACCAATTCGTAACGTGACCAAACAGAGAAGAATTGGCAAGAAACTCTGCTTGGCTTATATTTTTTTAACGTCATTGTACTTAATATCTATTACATTGTTTTTGATGGAGTTGGAGGCAGTTTCATCCCAAGCTTTTTTGTCATCTAAATAATCAGATATTTTATAATAAGCTTTATTACATAGATTACGTTTAACAACATTTTTGAATTTATTTACAGATAGATTAATCACATCATTTGGGATTTTGTTAAAAAATCGTACAGACATCCCTTTAAAAGATTGACTAACTTTATGGAGCCTTACAGTGGGAACAGCTAGTTTATCTTTATTTCTAGTGTTAACATTATGATAGTCGCTATTTTTCTTGAACATGTTAATATGTTTTCGGACATACATTAAGTTTTCATATATATATTGATATATGTATATATATATATATATATTGATTATACATCAGAAGACATGTTCCAAATTAGTAGGTAAGGCAATAAAAACGGCGATGAGCTTGCTTGCAACCTGGTGGAATTATTGCAAAAAGTGGGCATAATACAGAATGTGATGTAGGTATAGTGTCATAAGTATCCTCAACCTCAATAGATTTTAGTAAGTAGGTACTGAGCATTTTTATATATTTATCAATAATCGGATCGGTATCTGCTATAAAGGCACAGAATACAGAGAGTAGGTAGCAGAGTTCACTGAAAAATAATTGCTGATCGTTTACTTTTGGTCAAGAGTCGTGTTATCACTATGTATAAAGTAAGCTTAATGGCCTTTTTGGCGCAGTGGGCAGAGGCCCCCCTGAGACGCAGAAGGTTGCGGGTTCAATTACCGCCGCGAGACAAATGTTCGTTTGGTCTGCAATTATTTGTCTCGGGTCTAGGACTTTTCTATCTATAATTATGTATGTATTTAGATAAAAAAGTATTATAAGTAGTATCAGTCATGTTGTTCCCATAAATACAAGCTCTGCTTAGTTTGGGTCTACATGATGCTGTGTGATAGTGCCCAGGCAAGTGGTGGTTTATTGGCAAGTGAAAACGCACCGTAACTGATAGTAAAGGGGCAGCAACTATTTCAGCTACTTCCATAGCATTATGTCGCACGGCATTTTGTTGTGGGGGAACGCTGCAGATATCAACACCATATTTGTGTTGCAGAAGAGGGCTGTTCGTGCAATTTATAATATGGGCCCCAGAGAATCACTTAGAACTAAGTTTAAAGAAATAAATGTTATGACAGTGCCGTGCCAATATATATTTGAAAACTTAATGTATGTCCGAAAACATATTAACGTGTTCAAGAAAAATAGCGACTATCGTAATGTTAACACTAGAAATAAAGATAAACTAGCTGTTCCTACTGTAAGGCTCCATAAAGTTAGTCAATCTTTTAAAGGGATGTGTGTACACGATTTTTTAACAAAATCCCAAATGACGTGATTAATCTATCTGTAAATAAATTCTTAAATGTTAAACGTAATCTCTGTAATAAAGCTATATTATAAAATATCTGATTATTTAGATGACAAAAAAGCTTGGGATGAAACTGCCTCCAACTCCATCAAAAACAATGTAATAGTTATTAAGAACAATGACGTTAAAAAAATATAAGCCAAGCAGAGTTTCTTGCCAATTTTTCTCTGTTTGGTCACGTTACGAATTGGTGGTAAATTAAAAAAAATGACGTTTCCAAGTGTATACAGTTCCTACTGAATAAATGAATTTTGAGTCCGAGTTTGAATAAAATATAACAAAAACCAGTGAAGTTTCCTCCGTTACTTAGCACAATATGAGCAAACGACATAAAAACTCAATGCAACAAACTTACTTTAAAAAAATCATGATAGTAGTAGTGTAAAAAACTTACAGGCAGGTGATTTATCTACTGCAATCGTTCATACTATGTATTCAATAAACGATAAGTGAAATGCAAGGGATTCCTTACGAAACGTGTTTCTAATGTGTCTATTGACATTCTAATTGTTAATTGCTGTTTACGACGCGCTTGTTTACCAGAATGCGAGGACATGCGCTTTCCACCGTGTGTTGCTTGGTCATTAGTTGCACATTAAGATTTCTATAATGGTGTATGAAGTCATATTTCGGGGTTGTACCCAAGCGCTCGTTGCGTAGCTTACATTTTTAGCAGTCATCTAAGTTACGTTGGTTCATTCCAAAATGGTTCCCATTTGGTCACAGTAAAAACTCTAAGTAATAACATTTTAAGACCACTTTAATAACAGCTTTAAATAGGTAGGTACCCTTAGGCTGGACATAACTTAGATAGATGACAAAGAGCAAACACTTCAAAGAGAGATTTCTAATTTTAAAATAGTAGGTACCTCATATCTAGATGTGTATTGTTATTAGGAAAAAGTAACATTGAGACCCTTTAAAGTTTGAGTTTGAAAACAGTTAATAGAAATAACCCAACAATGCGGCACAGCAACGATAATTTAGTTCGCCTAAAACGGTCCATCGATCGTGATTTTTTTATTATATCCGGTTCTTTCCCATTGTTTGAATACAGATCGGAGCGTGCCCGTTACAAGTTTACAACTGTCGTTTGCTACAATCAAATGATATGATTATGACTTATGAATTGATCCTGTTACATAGACTCCAGAAACTTCAAGGGTACGATATAAGGTGACGAGGTTGTCCTGTAAAAAACATTAGCAATATTTCTCCCCAAGCATATTTCCGACATTGCTCCAGTAAGTAGGTACGCAAATGTATTAAAGGATTGGCAGGGAGTAGTAGAAGCATGTTCGAATAATACGTACATTCGGTTCAGGCTTACGGACTCGTAAAAGGTTCCAATAGTAGGTGTATTTTTTAGAACTAATTATTTACTGCTCTAAAAAAAGCCACATGGTTTTGTACTTTAGAGGAATACAACTTCCAGTGATTGCAGTGAATCGTATCGGGACTTCCCATTTTTTCCCCGGCATATCGTGCATTCTTTTGACATACCCAGAAACGACTCGTTTAAAAATGCATGGGTAAAGTCAGGCAGCATTATAAAGGACCGGACCACGTTCTCGTTAAGTTGCCCAACTTGGCATTGGAATTGAGAAACTCGTTAGAAGTTAGTTTTTGCAGTCAGATTTCTATCAAACGGGACGAATTGCATTCCGCAGTCGTACGATCCTCAGCGGCCAATAGCTGTCGCGGCAGACAGACTGGCAGCTTAGTTGTTACTTGAGTTTATGTTACTTAAGGCGACTATAAGGGACAAACCTCCCTCTCGCTCGCACTATTCAACATTTTTGAAGATATAAAATCACTGAATCTAATTATGCAAAATAACAAACCTTCACGGCCTAGAAATTACAATACAAAATATCATGTTGAACCCAACACGTTTTCCTAACAAAAAATTTTCACCAAAATCACATTGGTGCAAGTTTTTTGGTAAGAAAATGTGATAGAATCAAAATGGTATTATTGCTGAAGGCTTACCACGGGTTTTGATAGTTTTCGAAAACTTTTTAGGTTTTGGTATCTTTCCATACATTTTCGTACAGCGCCTCTAGGGAAACGTGCATGAACTACGAAAATGTATGGAAAGATCAGTGTTGCCGTTTTTTATTTGGAGAAAATGCTAAAACATGTTGCAAAAAATGCTAAATAACTTTTAAAAATGCTTAATAAAATGCTAAAATCTATATTTTTCTTTTGAATTCCTTAGGAATTTTGAATTTTTAGGTAACGTACAAAAAAATGTTAATCATAAAAATATGCTAAATGCGAATTTTTCAAGCTAACAGACCCGAAAATATGCTAAATTTAGCATTAAAAATGCTAAAACAGCAACACTGGGAAAGATACCGAAACTTATAAAGTTTTCGAAAACTATCAAAACTCGTGGTAAGCCCTCTGAACCTTTGTATTGTTATTTTCTAGGCATTCAGTGATTTTATATCTTCAAAAATGTTGAATAGTGCGAGCGAGGGAGGTTTGACCCATATAGTAGCCTTAAGTAGGTACCTACTTTAAATCATACCAAGTTATCAAGTACAACCACACTAATCATAACAGATAATCATAAAAAATTGAAAGTTTGTATATTTGTTCCCACCCAACTCCGAACAAGCTGTATGGATTTGGATGAAACTTGAATAACATTTATAGGGAAATGTTATAAGTAATCTTATTTTAACGGCTATGATACTTCAGTGTACATCTGTAATGTACCAGAATACCTCGAGATTTTGTTATAAAATTCTTTCGCAAAATCTCATAATTTCCGGCAATTTTCCACTACAGTATATCGAGTGTTCAAATAAATTATTCGATTTCTTGAAACAAGAATCGTCAATGTTCGTCTAATTGGCAGTTGTTAGGAGAGCTGTGGAACCAGCTCCCGGCCCTTTCACTGTAATGATGATGAGGTACCGATGTAACTACATCGGTGTTTATTAATGTACCTCTACCTGTATCTTCATCAACCTATACTACATAGAAGTGAACTCCAATACAGATGGGCAAACCTACACCTAACCTGACACAGGCGGGTTGAAACTGGTGGATGCAGATCATACACTGGTGTACCTAATCCATTAATGTCGTCGTATGATATCCTTGGGAGGAAATGCAGGCTCTTGCTGACGTTTTCGGCGTATAGAGCGTATAGAGACTTATGATACATCCACCAATCAGCATAATGTAAGCAGGTAATATGTGGCATACGTGTCCCTCTACGTAATAGTTATCCTGTCCATAGATAACCAATGAAATAGCTTCTTAATCTGTTCTAAGTTCATAACATTTTCAATAAGCATTGGACCAGTTGTCCTATTTCTCAAAAGCCCACGTGTTCCAACACGGTTGTAACGACACGTGCCGACTGCTGACATTGTCCGTCAGTGGCCAATTAAATAGGCAATTAGCAATTTATAACATTTACGGATCGCGAACTACGCCAATCGGCAATTATGTACGTTACAAGATCGATTCAGAATCGATTATCTGAGAGTACCTAATACCTACTTAGGAACCAGCATTAGAAAAATATTTACTTTAGTTGATTGGATCGGCTATCAAATTTTTTTTTTTAATGTCACCCATATCTGGCAGACGAAGAGATGCAGGCTACTCAAAGAAAAGTGGTTACCTGCAACAACACCAGAGGCAACGGCATATCATACAGCCTGAGGACAGAGCGCAATGGTGCTCATCAGGGGAGGCCTATGTCCAGCAGTGGACTGCTATAGGTTGATGATGATGATGATGGTACAGCCTTTAACTTCTCCGGCGGCTCTGACATCCTTCTAACCAAATCACAGCAATGCTGTTTCACGGCAAAAATAGATGGTAAAAATCGTGTCACATTCTCTACGTGATGGGACAGCAATTATAGGCGATCCGCTAGTGAGAAATACCTACGACCCGTGCGAAAACTAATTATTAAACATCGATACCTACTATATTCAATTCAATCTATTACAATTCGTTTTGCTAAGTAGCTGCTGATGACGCGACGGTTCTGATTGACACGGCTCGACGATTACGACGTGGCGACGCCGACGCGACTATGGCGACCGGCCTGTAAGTCTTAGGTCTCACAACTACCAGGGAAGGATCCTTATGTCTAATCAAACTAATATTATAAATGCGAAAGATTGTGTGTGTGTGTGTGTGTATGTTTCTTTCCACTCAATTCCGTAAATTCTAAACTTATTTGGATGAAACTAATTTAAGTATTATACCTGAATTTATCCGGGTACCAGGCGAGCTAAGCCACCACCGGCGGAATCTAGTAATATAATATTACAAATGTGAAAATGACTAATTTACAGATCTAATCATGAAATTTCGCATACGCGTTGTCAGGGGTACCTACAGTAATGGACATAGAAAATATAATTGGAATAGTATACAAGCAATAAGTATTTATAGTATTTGAAGCATTGCATTCTCAAAAATTATAGAACTTTAAAGAGGTGATTGTTTGATAAAAAAGACATGCTACAAAAAAAGACAAGCACGTGCCGATGATAGGGAAAACCTTTTATTTATGTTAGTCTGAGGGGAAAACACGTTGCCCTCTCTACGTAAAAAAAATTGAAGTTACACAAATAGAAGGTGGATCTTTAAATGCAAGTACGTATTGATGCTGGAGTCAAATCGATGGAAGATATCTCTTGTTAAAACAACCATTTTCTTACCTTGCCTGCAATAAATTTAGTACAGTACATTATCATACTCTATTACTTACAGATGCTGACAGGCAGTAGGTACGCAGTTTTCGATCAACTAAAGTTTATAGTAATCGGTACTCAATCTTAGTTATAACAACCATTTTATTACCTAGCCTACCATAAGTTTAGTGACTACAGTGGATACATCATCTTACTCAATTACTTACAGATGCTGACAGGCAGTACGCAGTTTTTGATCAACTAAAGTTTATAGTAATCGGTACTCAATCTTAGTTATTACAACCATTTTCTTACCTTGCCTGCCATAAGTTTAGTGACTACAGTGGATACATCATCTTACTCAATTACTTACAGATGCTGACAGGCAGTACGCAGTTTTCGATCAAGTAAAGTTTGTAGTGATCGATACTTAATCGTAATAGGTAAGTACCTATTGTTGACTATTGCTACAGGAAGAGCAGAATTAGCAGTCTAAAGGAAGGCCAAGTTCAAAACATCTTGCAAATTGGTGAATGCAAGTTCGCGGATGCCGTAATTACCTATGCGTTTACTGCCCGCTTCCTCTAATCATTAGACAATGTAAGTATAACTAAGTAGGTAGGTTCTTCATTATTTTTGAACATTTTTGCCTTCTGTTTTTGTAATTATTAGATACTTACTAACTTTTGCCCTTGTTACGCTCGCATTTATAGTTATTTTTCTATTCTTCGGGAGCTGTTAGGTACCTACCTAAGTATTTATTTTCATCGCGTTTCTAAAGAGGCAGGTAGGTATGTGTCACACTCATTTAAATTTAATACACATGCTTAACTAAATAATATAAGTACAAATAACACAAAAGTTCATGTGAATTCGAAATGGTTTGACTCATCTTTGAACAATTTCTTCTGAATAAAGAATGCTATTGAAAGACAAATAATGTCATCATCATCAAATATCTGACCTAACTTTATTGAAAAACTAGCGGCCCGTCCCGGCTTCGCACGCGTTAGGTTTTAGTAAGGATCCCTAATATTTTCTAGCAATAAATATAGCCTATGTTACTCAGGGTGAATGTAGCTTTCAATGGTGAAAGAATTTTTCAAATCGGCACAGTAGGTTTTAGAGATTATTCATTACAAACATACACACTCACGAAAATACAAATTTTTTCTCTTTATAATATTAGTGTAGATATATAGCCAATAATGTATTCCGTAGCAGGCGATGTCTACAAATGTAATCGTCATCATCTTCATCATCCACTGCTGGACATAGGCCTCCCACATATATACTGCTTTTACCAGCAGCCTTATAGCTTAATGGATGATCATAATAAATTTCAAGCCTTTGTTTTTTCAATAATATTGGATACTTATCTGGAGTATTATGCATAATTCTAAAATATTTAATTTTGTTTTTTAAGTTAAAATATTGATTACCTTAATCTAAAATTAAATTATGCCACTTACATTTTGATAAAATCAACTGCCAACCAGTCAACATCTTGCGTTCGATAAAATCACCATCAACACAAAAAAAATCTTCAAATCCAACTTTTCACTCACAAATAATCACAAGTTTATAAACTTTTTACCAAAAGGCTTTAAAATAATTGCTTTACTTATTAATTATTTAAATAAATATTTTTGAAATTACGTAAACATTAAGAATATTTATTTATTCGTATGATAATTTTACTTTATTATTATGTAGTTCGATGAAGTGGGATTCCGCACGGATGAATTTGTTTCGCTGCTTGTCGTGCGCATATCAAAACACAACCTACAATAGGCGCTCGCGCAGCATTCCCGCCTCTATATACCAGATCCAAGAGCCGAGCATCCGAGAGCCGTACCGACTTAGTGGAAGCCAAGCTCTGAACGGTCGTGGGTTCTAAACATTATATCTACAGGGGACATAATGTATCGGCACGGACAAGATTTGTGAGTGAAAATGACCATTCACTTTTGCTATTCAAAATTATACTTACTCTGTTACTTAGGAGGCCAACCTCTAAGGCCTCTTACACTATCCTTAAGCAATGTCAAAGTAAGATAATTGCCGGTAAAAATGACAAGTTCGCTAACAGATTTGACACTTTGACGTTATTTGATGTTGTTTAAATAGACCCTAAGTATTGTACCTAGAATTAACCTAAAATTAATAAAAAATAATGATTTAAAGGCGTCAAAGTTTTTCAATACTAAACAATGACTCAACCGTTCCGTAATAGTTTCCGTATTATGCACAAATTCCAAAATTCAAACCTGTTTTGGTAATCGGTCAAGTTCAATGCGAAAGTAGAATAACGAATAATGAAATAAGTTAACTTGGCTCGATGCCAAGTTAACTTACACATAAATTGTATTGTATCACTTCTCAATTTCTTCTTTATTTCGATGGTACTTAGTTTCGTTTTGGAATTGAATACCTACAAGTAAAGCGTTCGCGGCGTGGCTTACGTTGGTGTAATTCTACACGCGGTCACTACTTGAATGGGTGTCCGTTTAGTGGCATTTAGATTTGAGCACCGTCCTTCGAAAAGCACGTTAACATGTTGGTAGCGGCTACCTAATGGCGGCCTAAATAGACACCACACGCCTTAGACACCAGATTTGGTAGCATATTTGCTAGCATCATCCAACGGTCTAAACAGAGTCACAAGATTCATTGTAGAGCTTCAACTCTCAGCTCTATAAATGAAGCATCATCGAAAAGAAGATGTCGCACAAGTCAGTGGCGCACCAATTCATAACATGATATTCTATAGAAGGCTCTTGGGAAGCCTTCACTCTAAGAACCTTTATCTTATTCTACACTCTATTGGTGAGATGATGGTCTATAGCATAGCAGTATTCATAGACCGGTCTCAGCTCAGTTCAAGCTTGAGTGTTGTCATTATCGAAAATATTTTGACCATGTATCATTATTACGAACGCTTATACACGCTCACCCTGTTCGAAATTTTTGGATTTAGTATTTTAATCAAAGCATAGTTCACTTTGTCAGTTGATCGATCGAAACCGAGCGACTCAGCTTCAAGTCTGGCAAAATTTGCTTTCGTCTGTCAGATTGCTGGTACTGGTGCTTAGTGCGAATTTTTTACCAGCTCGATCGCATTTACATTTACGCAAAATTTATATGGAATCGAGGTATGTAGTGAGGTGGAATCTAGTGAGAGATGCGTAGTACTGACACTTTTTTTTTTCATACAAATTTGCGTAAAGGCAAACGCGATCAAGCTCGTAAAAAAACTCGTACTAGGCATCCTGGTCGTATTTTTCAAGCGATCTGGACAAAACTCGATATACAGAAATTACGACTTATTAGAATTTCTTTGTCGACGGGAATTTCAATTATAATAATAATAATATAATAATCTTTATTCATTTTCTCAGTGCTAAAATTGAAGGGTTCCTCCAAAGAAAGGGCTACTTGCTATCTCCACCTTTACTTTACGACCTTTCAAATACAAATTTATTCACCTCATGTTCTGATTTCGATGTTTTTTTATTTGAAAGGACTTTAAGTTGGTCTCATAAAAAAATGTAAAGATCTGATGAGGATATTCGGCGCGATGAGCAGAATAGCTCCTCATAATGAATAATAATGAATTGCTCACATTTAGATTTTTGCCAGTAGAAACGACCCTTTAACTACTATGTAGGAAATGTAGGTATTGATGAACTGACATGGTTATTTTCACTAAAGCATATTTTTTGTTTTTAAAAACTTAAGTGGCTTATTACCTAATGTTGTCAAAAAAGTTTGTGCTATCGAGTTCTACTGTTCGCAGAACTACTTTTACAGTTTTAGTTCGTGGGCTTGCTCTCTGAGTAGTAAGTAAAATATTTTGTTGATTAGGATGGGAGGATTAAGCTGAGCAATTAGCAGGTACTTAGCTCACTTTCCTACCACCTGCATTTGAATAAACATTGAACGCATAGTGAAACTCAAGGCGCGCTAAATACATGCGACATTGGAATATTCCAACGTCATTCAACTGTTTTGTACAAAACAAAAGCTTTAATATTAGGAACTCTTTTGTTTTTAAATCTTTAACCTTTAATATAAGCTAAAATATGAACGTCACGGTTAATTAGAATTTTAATAGTGTGATTAAATAGATCATGCTTTTCATACTACTGAGATTTAAGATTTTTTAAAGATTTACCTACATCTTTATTAAGCAACCCTAAAACAACACTGTGGGACAGAGTTTACTAAGTAAGCAAAGCTAACAGGTTATACTTTTCTCATGATGGCAAGCAGTTCCCGTTTCATAAGAACGTCTGTAACACCTTTTTTTCCTATTAACGAGATAGAGTTTCTACTTGCATAAATAAGTAGGTAACCAATCTAGACACGCGGTAGCGTGTCAAAGCCAAGGTCAAGTTAACAGAACTGGCTAGCAGCACCGTGTGTATTATGTGTGTGTGTATATATTACACGATCCATTTAGAGCCCCTCATAACTCAAACTCACGAAATACATATGTGCTTTAAATTTCATAAACAGACCTCAAACGGTTATTTAGATATTAACAGTTATTCAGTTCCAGATGACTTAGAAAGTTCAAATTTGGCATCCAGATAGGTAGTTGGGTTCGGGAATACAAAGGAATAAATCAGAAACTAGTAATTTTTTTTATCATTTTTAAATATTAAACGTCCAAAAATCGTCCGGTCTGTCAGGTGGTGTCTCAATACCACCTGACCAGATTGCGATTTATCTTTTAAATTCATTGTTTTTTTACTTTAAAAAAATACTAATAATATTTGTGGTTATATCGCTATTACAATTCTTTTAATAAGTAGGTAGGTATGGTTTAGGCAATATTTTAAATTAAAAGCTGTTTATATTTTGATTACAGTTATGCAAAAACTAATTATATCCCATCAAAACATAAATGTAAAATGAGAGCCAAGTTCAATATTGTGCCTTGGTTTTTGACCTCAACAACAAAAGAAGTGAGTTCTATTTGGGTGCCAAGTATAAAAGTCAGTCCTGATATTTATTCATAACAACATAAAATATTTTAGAACAACTTAAACTATCATTTTTTCATATAACTTAGGATAATATATTGAAGCCCAAGGTCTGACTTTGCTAGTTTTTTTATATACGAATTATTATCAAGTACCTATTAAAGCAGTCATGGAAGAATCCTATGTGCGATGGCTAGTTTCCATCAGCAAGCCAAGTTTTCGGAAGAGTAAAATAAGAACTTACAGCTTTAGAACTTGCGAAGGCTATAATATGATTCGTATATAAAAACTAGCCAAGTCAGACCTTAGGCTTCAATGTATTATCCTAAATTATAAGAAGAAATTATAGTGTAAGTTGTTATAAAATATTTTGCTGTTATGAATAAATTTCAGATCCGACTTTTGAACTCGGCACCCATTTAAAACTCACTTCTTTTGTTGTTGAGGTTAACAACCAAGGCATTTTTTGAACTTAGTTCTCATTTTACATTTATGTTTTGATGGGATCAATATGAACTGCGCTCTATTACATGCTCGGTGAGTATGGAAAAATAATTTGAGAAAAATATAAAAAGTCTCATACGTTTTTTTAATTAGGTTTTTCTCCAATTTCCAATAGTAAGATAATTTGCGTCTTGTATAGTCTATCAATGACGTCTTTAGCATCGCTTCCGTAATTGTTGTAAATGAAGTCGTTATTGCTATAAATTTGTTTCTATGTTTGAAGTCATTTGATTTTGCTGATCATTGCTAATTTATTTTTGCGTCAGTGGGGGCTCGTCAATTTACGATGTTGCGTAGCGATCACAAACTGATTTGTTTTTCATACAATTGAGGTGGGTAGGTAGTAAGTAGGTATGTTATGAATATGATGATAGTAGGTCTAATTCGTTCGCTTTGTTCGTTACGAAGAGCAAGGTTGTTCATTACTCAACTCACCCTATATTTTGCTTTTCCATCTAAATATGTACCTACCTACCGTTTTGTACAATCTACTTTCTTTCCAATAAATTCTTGAAATCATTTTGTTAATTTAACGCAATCTTCAGGAATATTATTATTTTTCGTAAAAAAGTTATAAAATTTGTATAACATAATAATAAATTAAGTGATGAAAGATTAAAAAGGCCGACGAATTACGATTAGCTTACCTTATACTTAGAAACCTCAGGTACCGGCAGAGTGATACCTACTTTACACAAACTTTATTTTATTACTTTAAACTTTATTGTACTTATTTATTAATCAAATTGTGACGGTAACGTTTATATATTAAAAAAAAAAACACAATAAAACCGGTTACAGAATTATCATTGCGCTTCCAATTTGTAAGTTAAAAACAAAATTAAATTAATAATTATGAATATTCAACGGGATATTTACCATGATTGGTGAGTTTTGTTGTTTCCCGACATTACGACCAAGTTGCATGCGCGAACTGAAGTCTGTGCGAGTGGGTAGAAACTGGCAAACGAATCGATCTACCCCCTTTCTCAGTCTTTTATTACGAATTAATTCTACAATTTAAGTATGTGTTCGTAAATCCTGGTTATAAACACTTTCACATATTTATGGTTCATCATCATCAGCTAATAATACCTGTACATACGTAGCAGGAGGAGGGGGAGAGGGGAGGCTACTCCCTGCTCCCTGGTACCACTCCCGTGACAAGGTAACGCACCATTCTTGAGATTAACAGGTTAATGTAACCTAACCTCAAAATGAATAGAACAACAAAACATTCATAGTTTTATTGGGGCGCTTCGGTGGCCGCTGCCGCGGCATGTTCGCTACGCTCGCTCGCATTGCGTCTGTGTGTGATCACAGTTCAAACCTAACCTAACCAACAGATTTCGATCTGAAAAGGGGTGGGTGGGTGTAGGTAAAGATAAAAACGGACTAGAAACCTCTCATCCTTCCTATCTATTGCCACCATAAAAAGGAGGGCCATATTGACATCAACCATTTGAAAAATATTTTAAGTATTGCGTCCCGTCAAATATAGGTGCTGAATTGGGACTTGGAAATTTGAATAATACGATATTCACATGACCCCCCTTTTTAAGGTGGAAATAGGTAGGCGGGATAAGGAGGAACGACGTTTCTATAGATGATTTTTACCTTAAACCTTACTACATCATAACTTTTATGTGTTAACCAATTATTTACATTTTGACCTGTAGCTTTGCGGTAATTGAACTCAGAGGTCAATGTTCTTAACAAAAGTTTCACCCAATACCACCCCTTCTACAATGGCATCATAAAAAGTAAATGTTAATTGGGACAAAAAAACCAGTTGAAAATGTTGTCTTTTCTGCCTTTTAATTGATAGGTACATTTTTACCTGTAGCTCCGCGGTCATTATACTCAGAGGTCTCAATACATTTAACAAAAGTTTCACTTCACATCACCCTCTCTAAGATGACATCATAAAAAGTAGGTGTTAATTACGTTTCGTTGTAGGTTTTAACTGATTTGAGGTTAGAAACATTTTTTATTAATTTCTCAAAAACCATGCATTACCTTGTACGTCAACTAGGGCTTTGTTTCCCGATCGTATTGATAAATCCAGGACTCATAACCTGCAATAATTCGTAAATATGCCAAGATGAGCCTGCTTCAAATAATTTATCATATCCCGACACCACCCGGGCCTGCTTCAGAGCATCAGTAAGGTTGTGCGGCACCCAGCGTGAAACTATCCTACTCACACGAAGATGCACGTGTAGAATCTTGAGAAAGCTTCCCATCTGCATTATGTTCTGAATCTTCTATTACGTAACTCACCTATTGTCTTGGATTGGATCAAAAATATCACTGCTAGCACGTTTTCTTCCGTAACAGCCGTCAAAGGGCGACCACTTCTTTCTTCATCCCCGAAAGTTAGCCGAACGCGCTTGAATTCTTTATACCAACGATACACGGTTGCCTTGGAAAGGCCTTCATCCATGAATGCCATTTGAAGTCTATCGTACGATTCGACCGGTTTCAAAAAAAATTCCCGGCGCAGAGATAATTTAAATTAGCCCTCAAAAAAGGAGGGAATTTTGAAATTGGACGTACCTATTTTTACATATAAATAACATCGAGATATGTATATTATACTCGAGACAAACGTGGAAAAAAAGTGTCTGCACCAAAACTCGGCGCACGCTGTCAATTGCGTCGATTTTTAACACTTTTCAAGCGCCATAAGGTCTAAATTAGAGCAAATTTGACACTTTGAAGTTTATTTATGTCAAATATGCTTGGGCGATTTTGACAGTTTTCAATTGGAGCTGTGAATATAGTAATAGTTTATAATCTCTCCACCACACCACTATATAGACTATATCAGTCCACAGCTG
Source organism: Horisme vitalbata (assembly GCA_951804965.1). Taxonomy (NCBI): domain Eukaryota; kingdom Metazoa; phylum Arthropoda; class Insecta; order Lepidoptera; family Geometridae; genus Horisme; species Horisme vitalbata. Next base: position 11,813,639 of record OX638088.1, on the reverse strand, counting down.
GACATAGGCCTCCCCTAATAAAGGGGGATATGCCCGTAATCCCCACGCTGGCCATGCGGGTTGGGGATCGCAGGGCACAGCTTCTCGCACCTCTTCTAATATCTCGATGATAAATAATTATATTTTCAAAATATATTATAACTGGCCAGTCCCTAATATATAAAAACTTTTTTCCGCAATACTTTCTGAGTGGCCTGGTATTTAAGAGGCCAATGAGGTCACTTTATTTGCTGTAATTGCTAAGCTAATAGATACGGACTCTGTGTATTTTGGGTCGTATAATTTCTGTGAAATTACATAAAAAGTTAAACTTACTAGAAGTGGAAATGGCAAAAAATACACGGTGCCATAACACCAGCCCATATCAGTCCACTACTGGAAATAGGTCTCCCCTAATAAAGGGATATATGCCCGTAATCCACACGCTCGGCATGTTTGTTTGGGATTGCAGTTAGACATCATTCCCCATGGCTGATTTTCTTTTAAGCCCGGACGGACCTTTTTTCGTTTTTTTATTTTGTGATATATCAACAAAATTAAAAACTTGCGGTACTTTAATGGTACTAAGTTTAAATAAAGGTAAGAGCTTCGTCTTTGTTTTTTTTTATGCTAATGGCCGGTATTAACAAATAATACCGACAACCAAAGGATAACTCAAGTCAAATGTAGAGTGCTCGCAAAACAAAAGAGAATCTAAAAATGGGACACAAAACTGAATTTTGTCTTTGAGTTTTGTGACTGTGATTTCAATAGTCATTTAGACCAAATCGTGTACCAATTACATAAAGAACAACCAACTTAATTAGGAAATGACAGGCTAAAACTAACTTTAATTTAAATTAGTAACTTCACGCTTCAAGTGAGTGTTGAATATACAACTGTGTAGGAGGCGCAGGACTCGGGCATGGCGCATAGTGTGGCGCATAGCGTCAAGTCAAAGGATATATTTATTGTAGGAATTATTAAGAAACATTAGTACCTAAGTAAGTAATTTAAGATATGCGACTTCGTTCATGTAGAAGTTTCTTCCTGCTGATGCTAAAATTTAGTTCAGGACATAGGGAATAATTTCTTAGTGCTCCCCTACATATTTCAAGTCTCTAGGACCCTTTTATTTGCAGTTTAGGCCATAGACAAAATATATCTGTGGTCTGTGGTTTAGAATATGCGTTGATGTCAGTATGATTATGTCGACGGTTTTAATGACGACGACCAAAACAAATTTGGTTTTTCAAACCAATGAAAAGCCATTTTGGTTTTCGTCATCACTACGTGTATGTCAATGTCCCGCATATCAACCTATATTTGACAAACTGTAGCTTCATACAGTTTTATTTAGAGGTTTACTATCCACCTGTTTAATTAAGGGAAGGTACAAAGTGCCGAAGTATCTTTTTAATCATCGTTATCTCTACTGAATTGCTTAAGAAGAAACCTAACAAGTCATGTACTCCATTATTGGTCATAGACACTATCACGTTGACTGACCATGCCCGAGAAGCTTATACATTGCCACGGTTGTCTTGTTCAGTACGCAAAGTGTTAATATTTAAATAGTAATTGAGTTCCAAAACATTAAAGCAAGCTAAGTTTTTTCGTTTTTACTGAACTTGGCCCCATTTTTTACCATTTTTGTTGATATATTTTGGCGTGATTTGCGTAACAACAGTCTTATGTACCTACTCATAATAATTGCTATCACAATACTCAAGTGATCAATTGTTTACGAGTATTGCAACTGTGTCACAACAATGGGCTTGGTTTGTCTGATTTCCTTTCAGAGAGCAAGGCTACCGTCCTGGTTAACGTCTAGTTTACCTAATAGTTAGCTAAATTTTAACCATCTTATTCATAACCAAATGTCATTTTATAACGCCTCGATAAAGTAATCTTCCCGTCCCTGTCCCTGTCATCTATTAAAAGAGGTGACATGATATTTTAACGCCATTTTAGCTATCTGAGGTTTATAGAACTGTCATGAATAGGACTGTAAATGTTTAGAGGAAAATTATAAGACTTAGGTAGTTATGAGACTTCCTGCTCATAATTTATTTGGTATCTACTTCTACACAGTTTATAGATACATGGATTGATATAAATTATATAAATAATTAATAATGCTGGACATTGCACAGCCTCAGCTAGCCCCAAATTAAGCAAAACTTGTAAGTATTATTGGTATTATGGCAATCATATGTATCATAAAAATCACAAAAATATAAAAATTCAAAGGTTCAGCAATAATATCATTTTGATTCTATTACGTTTTCTTACCAAAAAACTGGTACCAATGTGATCAACTTTGGTGCAAAATTATTTGGTAGGAAAACGTGTTGGGTTCAACATGATATTCTTGCTGAACCTTTGTATTGTTATTATATAGGCCGTGAAGGTTTGCTATTTTGCATAACAACATTCAGTGATTTTATATCTTCAAAAATGTTGAATAGTGCGAGCGAGAGGGAGGTTTGACATGTATCGTCGCCTGTAGTATCTACCTCATAAAGAATATTCACTAGGTTCCCTAAGGTGGATGCGCATTGGTTATGGTGGTGGTAGTTGCGTGAACGCATAGGGATTTTCACACATAGGCATACATAGGGATTTTTTGTATTTTAATGAAATGATTAATTTGATTTGCGTGAAGTGTGGTGTAAAGATATAATATTTTAAATTCGGTCTGACACACTTCGTCGCAGACCAACATGCAAACAGTAGGTAATTAGCGCATACATAAAAAAAAACAATCATTAAATTACACTATAGAACGAACTATAGAAATTTTCACGGCCTCTGTGGCACAGTGCGTCAAAGCTCGACTGAGACCCGGAAGGAAGGTTACGGGTCCGATTCTCACCACGGAACGGACAAATGTTTGTATGATCTGCAATTAGTTGTTTCGGGTTTGGGGTTTGGGTTTTTACTATGTATAATACTTATGTATGCATTTACAAAAAAAAAGTAGTCATGTCATATAGTTCCCATAATACAAACTCTGCTTAGTTTGGGGCTGTGTGATAGCTCCAAGCATTATTTATTTATTATTAAATTGAATGATAGTGATGACTTCATACATAATTTTCCACTCATAAGTACATAAGCATATCCTGTAAGTACGTATACTTATAATTTTTACAAAAATTAACACAATTCTGAGTTAGCACGACTGACCACAATTTATTCACATCTACTTAGTTTGGCATTGGTAATAAGTATTTAGATAGCTGGTAAAATGTTAAATCAATATTTTCACGAAGTATGTTGCGTGTGTGCCGTTCCGAGAAAAACTTGAACCACCAAAAACTACATAAATCGTAGGTAATCGATTAGGTATGTAGTTTTTGGTGGTTGCAAGTAGGTAGGTGCTAATATTCTTTATATTTTTTCTATAGGTAATATATTTGTAGGTATATTTGAAGGGATAATCTCAGAAACTAGGAACTAAACCGATATTATAAACTATTTTCTTTCTTTCGCTGACAGAAGACCACCTTCGAAGTCTGCTGTACACGGGTATAATAAACGGGTATAATGATTGGTGTAGTAGACAGCATTGTTACAATAGAATCTACTAAAAATGGTAGTAGGTACTTGGAATTAAGAGTAGTAGGTTAATAATCTCTACTGTTTACTCTACCCATGTACACCAGGCTTGAGCGCTGTATAGTGAAGTATAGGTTATTCAAAATTGAATAGACTGACTGGAAATTAAGATCACGCAATCTTAGTTGCAACCAGGTTTTTTTGGCAGATCCTAATCTCCACTTTGATTTCTCATTTTGCGTTGGACCGCGGGTAAAAAGTGTTTTATCTTTATTATATATATTTCGTCCATCAAGATTATAATAGTAACTAGATACGACCTTCCTTAAAAGATTCTAATATTCGTTTCCCAATCTCATACGTAATAGCTTTAAGAACCTTGATCCCGTTTTTGGGGAAACCCAAGTTTCAGTTTAGGTTTTTTACCTCGCTTTTATCCTCCACTTCTATAACCAGTTACACTTAGTACTTAGTTTAGGTAAGTTATAGCAGTTGTACTAAAGGTAGAAACAAACTGAGTCCACGTACGCAACGTACGTTATCTTATTTTTTTATGAAAAAATGTGCAATTGAAACATACAACATAAGCAACGCAATTACCGCCTAGCCTCCTCGCCCTGCGAGATGTCCAGATTGGCGTCGAGGCATGGGGATCTATTCCACTTGTGGGAACAATGTGTTTTTAGAACCTACGTTCATACTTAGTATCCAAAGTAATCTGTGCTACGTTTGCGGCGCGTCACACACGAACCACCAAAACCACCACCATGTTCCATCCTTATGCCTTTATGCCAAAACCATGGGTGCTCTTGAGGACTCTTCCACAACTCAGTCCACACCTCACTCAGCCCGTGGGCCGAAATGTCCACTACGAAATTTATATGAATTGCATACGTGGGACAAGAGTTCATATAAATTCTCCCACGTTGCATCGCATACGTTGTGTACGTGGGACCAGTATGTATCTCACTTTAGTTTACAATGTTTCAAAGGTGTGTTCATGATTCGTTCGCAAGCTTTCACTCACAATTAATTTGCGTTTGACAGAGTTACGTTACGAGTAGGTAGGTTATTAAAAATCCTTTAGCTTACCTTTAGTCCATTTCTATTTTATATTTATTCCTTCCTGTTTCAATGAATGGATTCGGTCTCAGAGTTTCGTAACGTGTGCATAATAAATGAAATAATGAATTCAAAACTATTTCAAAGTTATTAAAAAGATTTTCTCCCAAATACATGTTAAAATATTAGTTAACTAGGGTCTGTCGCGTGTATGTTTTAGCATTTCTTACTACAAATGATCATGTTTTGTTCTTTTTTTTTCCCTTCCGCCAATTAGTCTTAAACACCTATCTACTTTCAAATCATTACACCTGGACTTAGCATGTAGCAATTTACCCAGCAAGTAAACAGTAATTGAAGGGTAACTTACCTAGGTACCTACCCACTACCGGTTGCTACCAGTGGCGTAATGACAGGCGCGGCAGACTGTATGGCATCTCTTTAATACCCCACATGACTGGCTTTTCCATGGAATACGCCATAACTTTTTCCCTCCAGCTTATTAAGTACTTGGCCACCCTGAAGTTGAATAATCACTTTTTATAGTTACATATTAATATTTTGTCTAGAGTGAAATTAAATTAAATGAAATAAAAAAGCCAGTTTAATGGACGACATTGTTAGGTACCATTCAGGGAAAGACCAGGATGCAAATAGCGCAAAACCGTTTGCAATGGCGTTTGAGGGATGAGGCCCAGCTGTGGGTTCTGAAGAGCTGAAAATGAAGTGTATAAATAAATGAAAAAAAACACTACGTACAGATAAATAGTAGATAGGTACTATTTAATTACCTATATGAATTATGTCAAAAAAATCAAATTAGCGTTGTAGGTACTTCTAACTGTAAGAAGTTACTCAATACTACAACCTATAGTTCTGTAGCTAAAATAATCATAGCGAATATCATAAACCGAATGGTCATAATTTGATCGATGTGGTTTCGAGTGTAAATGTATTCACTATCCACGATGTCCCCATTGAGCTATTGTTGTCTCGTTTATCGTCACGATAGACGATTTAATCGTATGAATTTGGTGCACATACATTATGCATATTACAAATTACAACCTAGACAATAGACAAATATACTTCTAACCATTACTAACTACCTATCATGTATGAACTTACCCATCATTTAAATAAGTTGTAAATCCACAGACCTTAAATATAATAATCAAATCATAAACAGGTAGGTACCTAATCTATCTTACAGCCAATAAAGGTTTTCACATATTCAGAGACGTCTCCGTGATCAACAGGTTCAATACCGGATCTGATCACAGACTTGTCCGAGGCTCTCTGAATATCAATCTTAAGCTGGAAAGAAACCGTCTGATGAAGTCCACGCTCCGACCCAATCTACTCCAGATCATGGCGGGCACCGAGAAGTTTCAGAAGCTTCTCGGTGATAGATTTGTTGCCGTGGAACCCACCGATGACGTTGATGAGGCCCTACAGAACGTGGTTGGAGCGCTAAGGGACGAGGGCATCAAATTCTGCCAAATGCAGCCTAAAGGCAAGAAGTCCAAACTTTCAGATGAGACTCTTCGGCTTATGACAAAAAGACGGGAAACCACTCAGGCCACTTCGTCAGAGAGGTCAGACCTGAGCAAGCAAATTGCGAAGATGATACGGCGCGACCTTCGGAGCTCCAACACACGCCTCCTTGAAGAGGCAATAGAGCGAAACCGAGGGTCCAAAGTATTCACTCAGCAGCTTGGCAGGAGCCACCTGACGAAGTTAACAACACTCGATGGCCGAACCGTATTGTCAAAGCCGGAGATATTATCGGAGATCGAGGACTTCTATGGCCGACTGTACACGGCACATTCCTTGCCCCCAACGTAACAACCACGATTCCAGATCCACCCTCACCCGCCACTACACCGACGACCTGCCAGATATCAGCCAAGACGAAGTCGTACTGGCCCTGAGACAGCTTAAAAATGGAAAAGCCCCCAGTGAAGACGGAGTCACTTCAGAACTTCTGAAGGCAGGAGGAGCTCCTGATGTGCAGGAACTGCAGAACCTCTTCAACTCCGTCCTTCGCTGTGGGAGAACTCCAAAGGCGTGGAACGAGAGTTTGGTGGTTCTGTTTTTTAAGAAGGGTGATAAGACTCTTCTTAAAAACTACAGACCTATTTCGCTCCTGAGCCACGTCTATAAGCTGTTTTCTAGGGTCATTACGAATCGGCTCGCTAGAAGACTCGACGAGTTCCAGCCACCAGAGCAGGCCGGGTTTCGCGGAGGATATGGCACCATAGACCACATTCACACAGTGAGGCAGATTATACAGAAGTCCGAAGAGTATAATCAGCCCCTGTGTCTGGCTTTTGTGGACTATGAGAAGGCCTTTGACTCTGTTAAAACCTGGGCTGTCCTGGAATCCTTGCAGCGATGCCAAGTGGACTATCGTTATATCGAAGTGTTGAGATGTCTGTACGAAGCCGCCACTATGAGTGTCCGAGTACAGGACCAGCAGTCTAAACCCATCCAACTGCGCCGCGGAGTGAGACAGGGAGATGTCATATCTCCGAAACTGTTCACAAGCGCGTTGGAGGATATGTATAAGACGCTGGACTGGAAAGGTATGGGCATAAACATAAACGGCGAGCACATCTCACACTTGCGATTCGCCGATGACATAGTCCTAATGGCGGAGTCGCTGGAGGAGCTGCAACGCATGCTGGACGGCCTAGCATCAGCCTCGCGAAAGATAGGTCTCGGCATGAATTTGGACAAGACCAAAGTCATGGTCAATGACCGAATTGATCCGAGTCCTGTCGTCGTTAATGGACACCTTCTTGAAGTTGTTTCGGAGTATACATACCTCGGGCAGATATTGCAGTTGGGTAGAAACAACTTCGAGAAGGAGGCCAAGAGGAGGATTCAGCTGGGTTGGGCAGCATTTGGAAAACTTCGTCGAGTATTCTCGTCACCCATACCGCAATGTTTGAAAACGAAAGTTTTCAATCAGTGCGTCCTACCCGTCATGACATACGGAGCCGAAACGTGGACACTCACAGTACGGCTAGTCCACCAGTTTAAAGTCGCTCAGCGAGCTATGGAACGAGCCATGCTTGGAGTTTCTCTGAAGGATAGAATCCGCAACGAGACTATCCGACATAGAACTAAAGTTGTCGACATAGCTCAGAGAATTAGCAAGCTGAAGTGGCAGTGGGCTGGTCATATCTGCCGAAGAACCGATAACCGTTGGGCTAAACGAGTTCTTGAGTGGAGACCGCGGCTCGGCAAACGTAGTGTAGGACGCCCTCCGGCCAGGTGGGGTGACGATCTGCGAAAGGCTGCTGGTAGAAGCTGGATGCGTCGAGCTCAGGACAGGGCGCAATGGCGCTCATTAGGGGAGGCCTATGTCCAGCAGTGGACTGCTATAGGCTGATGATGAATAAAGGTTTTACTTATTTTTATTTAAAAAAATCTTAATCACACTGATATTATAAATGCGAAGGTTTGTGTGTGGGAATATGTTTGTGGCCGATTCACTCCGTATGAACTGAAAGGATTTGGTTGAAACTTTGAATAAACATAGTTTGTGACCTGGATTAAAACAAAGGCTACTTTTTATCCCGATACCACGCGAGCGAAGCCGCGGGCTAAAGCAAGTTATTGCATATTTGATTTTTAATCTTCTCTATGACGCCAAAGACACTAAACTGAATTGCTCTTCTGTGCCTAATTGTTAATTGGTACCCACATTATCGGTGCCTAAATGACTCGCGTTCCAGACTGTATGGCTGCTTACCCAAGAGATGAAAAGTATTTGGTAAGTAAGTACTGCACTGTCAGCTATAAAAGTAAAATATAAAAGTGTAGCTCACAAGTGTAGCAACACGTTGACTGCGGGCCTGTGGGCTGGTCCAGCGATTGCAGTGCAGTTATGTTAGTCAACACTCAAATGAAGTTAATGAAGACATGGATAAATGGATCAAAAGACAGCGAAGGGCTACAGGGTTATATTCTAAAAGAGTACAATAGTAGATTAAAAAATAATTTATTTGACAAAACTTTTACCTATGTCGCTGACTGTACCAACAACATGCATAGATAGAGTTGGTATTTAGAGCACATTAGCGTTTTTTGTGACAATGAGGTAAGGTATTGAGCATGAGAGCATTCTGTTTGCCGATTCTGTCTAAAGTCGGCTATAACTAGTTTGGGTCGGTTATAAGGAAATTCTATGATGAACAATCAGTGTGTCTACATAATTTGGCATTTATATAAATTAAATAAAGTTCAATTTTACTCATACACTGGTGAGACTGACTTTGTCATGGTTGAAAATATCAGGCCAACACCTGATCTTGACACTGACTTCTGTACATGCAAAGTTGCATGCAAACAATGCATTATTAAAGAAATTTTGAAAAAGATCCTTCCTTCTTCTTTGTATGAGCAAGTGGCCAACACTGGTGTCGGAGTTTTTAAGCCGCCCGAAGGCCTCCGACATGGCTTAACTGAAAAAGCCGGAAGGGACCAACAGCCTATCCTGATTTTTGTTGCCTGCTTGATTAATTTCGATTGATTATTCATAATTAATTCACGATGGGATTGAATAGGAGATGAAAATTCTCATTAGGCACTGAAAAGAGGTGTGATTTAAATATTCACTCTCTTTAATTGGAAATGAAAATGAAATAAAGTTTTATTAGTGGTTCTGCTTTAAGAACAAGCAAAGGATGTTATTAGAGCGCTTTGAGTGCTGAAAACATATTTACTCACGAGCACGTGGTGCTCCTCGCTCATGGCACGGACGTCATGTGCGAGGCCAGCAGTCAAAGTGTTTATTGTCTAGTGTTTAAACTTATTACCTAAAACATTAATAATTGTGTCCTTATGGCTTCAGGAAAAAACTGAATTATGATTGGATTATTCCTCATTCTTCACACTAGGCTAGCCTGTATCGCGAAGACCAGTCTACGACTTAATTGTGTGGTATTCGTGGGAATCTCGTCTGGTATTTCTGCTCAAGTTACCGGATAACTGTACCTTGCATGCGCCTTAGTCCCTACTCGTAGAGACATGGTGGTCCAACCCTTGTATATGGAGGGAAATTACCAAAAATATTGAATAATGCAAGAGGTAGGTATAGGTAGGTACTAGGCACTTTTTTAGCTACCTACAGACAGGGTGGGTCCAATAAACGAATGGGACCTGGAGGGAAAGTATTCAAAATATTAAAGATAGAAAATATTATATTTTTAACCGACTTCAAAAAAAGAAGAAGGTTCTCAATTCGGGTGTATGTTTTTTTATGTTTGTTAGCTCATAACTTCGTCATTCATTTATAAATAATAATAAAAAAAATAATAAAATAAAATAATTTTATTTCGGACAACAGGATCCATATTTTTCTTAACACTACTTTATGAACCGATTTGGAAAAGTCTTTTGTCGTTGTGTAGGGTATACTTTCCAATTGGTCCAATATAAATTTGAAGTAAATGCCAACTCTAATGATTAAGAAAATTTTTAATTTTTTGTGTATGGTATTGGTTCCATAAAAAATTGAAGAAAAAATACCAACCCGGTGAAGTTAGTGAAGGAACCAGAATTATGATTTTATGGGCTCGAATGTCATTCATGTTTTATTATTTCCAGTTACTGCGACCCTGGCATGTGGTATGTCAACAGAAAATGTTAGATTTTTAGACAGCTTTGTATGTAGCACTCACCCTATATGTTTGTTACCTCATAACTCCGTCATTTATGAACCGATTTGGAAAATTATTTTTCCGTTTTTGAGGGTATACTTTCAGTTTGGCCCCATATAAATAAAAAAAGTACCAATTGTAAAGCTGAAAAAATAGGGAATGAAAATTTTTACTGGCTGGAATTTTATTTATATCTTCGTAATCGTCTTAAAGTCAGATTCACTAAAAATTCGGAATTATTTTATTCTTATGATTGACCCTATTGATTGGTAACTAAAATGCAGGGTGCGTATTTTCAGTAGGTACTTAAATGGGTTGGATTCCAGGGTCAGGCCAATGAAATTTAAAAATACTGTGATTAGATTACTTACTTTTTCGTTACATAAATAATAAAATAAACGTTATTTTGAGTGAAATCATTTATCTTATATATTTTTGATACTTTCCCTCCAGACCCCATTGATTTGGACCTACTTCCTATCATAAACTTGTCAGTGGTTTAATAACATTTGGATTTATGGTAAAACCCACTCACCAACAGTTCAACAATGCAACTTACATTATCTTGTATCGACTATTGTTTCAACTACCAATTCTATTATATTCTCTCAACTGATATAAACTAAATGAATTTTACAACAGGGAAATAATATTTTTTAAATTTTTTATTAGAACTAATCGATAGATAAACAACTTCCTCATTCTAAACATAGACTGAGTATCGTCATGCTACGATTGTTGAGAAAATCTAAAAACAAAGGTTGAATCTCAACTGCCTTGCTCTTATCTGAGGCCGAAGTAAGAGAATTTTGACCAATGACAACGCTTTATTTCGTATTAATGCTTTTTCATTGGCTACATTTTGCGATGCGCTTACAATACTACTTATCAAAATATCAAAATATTTGTGCTTCGGCCTCAGAGTGCTTCGGGCACTCGGTCTTTTGCAAAAAGCATCCAAAAAAGAAATCGCGATTTATTTAAGTAACTTAAACATCTCTATCAAAGTTACCAATATTGCGATAGATTTTGTACCTACAAGACAAAATATTTTCACTACTTACCTGCTTAACCATTTTTAGAAGGTAAAGGTACCTACTTGTGATACCAAGTCACCTTATCAACCATCTGTATTATTAATGTAGGTTACTCTGTTTCAACGCGATGAAAGTGCATTAACATCTATTTATCTTTGCTAAGCAGTTCTTATCTGCAGTATAAGGTCAGCTGTTACCTATCTACTGTTTCTTGCTGTGTTGATATTTTGTACTTCATTTTGTACTAGAAAAAATACGAAGGGTATCCACAAAAATTAACTAGGTACATCCATTGTTATCATCACAACAATCAACAGCATGTCGAAGTCCACTTGGCATCCCCCAAAACATTCCACGATGAACCGTCTTGAGCTCTTCCCACCGCCCCCCAACCCCTCGCCCCTACCAATGTCATTGAACTGAACACCCTGGTATTTCTGCACTTCATTCATTTTTACATTCGAATATTATAATTTTTGTACTAGGCTACGCTCTAGGGGCATTGTGTAAAATTCCAAAATATTAGATCGTAATCAAATATAGATACATAGAAACAGCTATAAAAATTTTCCTATCGTGTTTTCCTCGTCTCTTCAAACGCGTCAAGTGAGAGTGCCACGCAGCAGTGGAACTTTTCGCGTGGCCCACTTCCAGTCAACTGGATGCTTATCGCCATTTATGTGTGTCCGCAATGTCATAGATTAAATATAATTACTTTGTTTGCAGCTAATGAAGCGCCTAATGCAAATGCTAAGGTTTCGCGAGATTGGAAATAGAAAAAATATTTTACGTTTAAAATCAATTAAGCTTAGGTACTTATAATAAATTTATCAATTGTACTACGTACTACACAAAGATAAATCAAATAAAAAAGTAGGGTCAGGCGGGGTATTTATGAGACATCCAATATTTCGGGTACAAATGTTAACAAAATACCTCAATAGAACATCTTTTATTAAGACAAATAAAAAAATAAAACATTAACAAAATACCTCAATAGAACATTTTTATAAATCATAATTCTCTAGGTTAACCCTGGGTTGATTTTAAACTGAATTATGATTAATAAAAGATGTTCTATTGAAGTATTTTGTGAGGTATTACGTCTCTTTGTTGGTAAACATATTACAACAAATAAATACTTTATGTAGTAGAAAAGCTGATGGAAACCGGTAAATAAAATAGAGACACACCTAATAAGGCCATTGCATCTAATCTAAGTGATTTATATAGCGTCAAGTGGTACCTATTACCTACCTAACTTTTACTCACTGATTGGGATGCTGTATCTAGTGCCTGTGGGTCATGGTTAGATGAAGTAGGCTTGCCCAGTACAGAACCAATAAAATCCTCTCAACTTATATTTACCTTATCATGTTATCTGTGCCCAAGGGAATGATATGGTCAAAATCTGGAGATGACTAGAGCTGATTAAGTCACAGATCTGGTCACGACGTTTTCCTCAGCCGTTTTGCAGAATGTGCAATTCCATTTTTCCAAATGACAAATCTATTGGTGCACGACCGAAATTTGAACCTAGGATTGGCATCCCACTAGGCCATACTAATATACCATTGGTATAGGCGCATTAACTAAAACCTTGTGTTATTAGGGTTGGGTACCTAGTTCCTTCTTCTTCTTCGTGTAAGCTAGTGCACAGGTGTCAGAAATTTTAGGGCAATCGAAGGCGTCCGACATGGCTTAACGCCTGAAGAAGCCGGGACCAACTTCTTAACGTGCCTTTCGGAGCAGATCTTAATGCCACTAAACTGTCACCCATCCAAGTAGGTAGTAACCAGGTAGAGTGTTGCCTGTCCATAATGATCTGCTAAGCATACCCAAGTAACGCCATGAGCACTTCACCTTGGGTACCTTCTTATTTATATATTATTCTATTTACAGCGGTCACTTACCTGGAGGTGGTAGCTCCTTAGGCTTCAGTAGCAACGGCGTCAACTCGGACCCACGTCTCTTGACAACCGATAACGAATCGAACCCACTACTATTTAACAACGCTTTTCCCAGGAGTGTCTTTACCATTATCACTTCTACCCACAATATTCTACAAAAATAACTTGGGTTAAAATACAAAACCGAACCGTTTGCCTTTAAGACATAGGTCTGTCTGTGGTCAGTTCAGTAATTTATTATTTGAATCGTTCACTGATAAGGACGAATTACAGGAGAGTTGGGTTATTCTCCAATGCGCGAATGGATGTAAACTTTCCAACAATTTTATTTATGCACAAAGTTATAATGTGAAGTTAAGTAGGTAATCTCAGTATGAAGATAAGTACTTAGGCAGTTACTTAACATTATGACCTACTTAGAAGTAATTTAAGAACGGTATGAAGTTGTTTATGACTTCTACCTACTATCCACCAATTTAGTTTATGGCAAACTAATCATGTTAATGAATATTATAAATAGATACCAATTAATGGAAATAGCCCATTATTTCTTATTAAAATCTTTGTAAACAACATCTTCTAAGAAAAATTATACCCTAATGGAATATTAAGACTTATTTTCCATCGCTAATTTCAATAGGTTTAGTAATTAACTTAAATAGGTACCTTACCTATTATTATGTACCTACCTAACTGGAAAATACAACAATACCACAAGTATTAAATATTGTCATAAGAACCTACTTAAGTTGACGGTATACAACGAATAAGGAACTTTACCAAAATGTGTTTGTGACATTGTAAAGCGGTGCAATTCATATTATCTAAGTACCTAGGAAAAAGGAAAACATTTGGAAATCTTTTAAGTTTCTTTCAAGTCACGTATTATCTATTTCCTACTGAACGTAATATCATATTGTATGTATATATAATATAGTAGATTTTATAATATATACCTACTGGGTATCCTCCTATTTTCTATTAATTTTGCAGTTCTGCCACAGGTTAAGTAATATTATTATATACTTATAATGATTTAATAGACAATGTTCATCATAAAATCTTCCATATTTACCTGCTTTATATCTACGCACTATTATGAATTCATGCTTGATTAGGTTGGTATTACAGACTACAATTAATACAATTTATAACAGTATATCGGCGACGCATTTAAAAATAACAAATACTTAAGACACTAGGAATACCTATGGGTAATGGAGCTCAAGTGGAGTTGGACAGGACACCTGGTGAGACGTAGTGACAACAGGTGGTGCAATAGGTTAACAGAATGATAGCCGAGGAATGGGTAGATAAGTGTCAGTCTCCAGTAGCATGATGGGTTGATGAAATAGCGTCCTGGGGCATGTCAGTGGATCAGGGACTCCTATACCCAGCAGTGAATAGGTCTGCGGATGATGATGATGGTACTCCGGTTTATAAACGTTCCTAACTGATCGATATTTTTACATCACACTAAATGTGAAAGTTTTTCGGTAATGTTAGTCTTTTACGCTGAAACGTCTGAATGGAATGAGCTGAAATTTTACTCATTAATTAGTTCTAGATCAAGAATAACAAACCTATTTTTTATCAGAGTACCACGCAAGCAAAGCCTTGGGCTGAAGCTCGTTTTCCCTAAATTATCTTTGAGTTAGACAGATTTTGCAAACTGTCAGATGATAAGTAAAAGGTTTTTTTTTCAGAATCGTAAATCCTATGTAATAGCACGTAATAGGTAGGTACATAAGTTTACGGCTAATTAGGTAATAGTAGTAAAAGCAAAATTGTTTCGGTTCCAATCAAAAATTTATGAGAATTAGCCCGTAACGTTGTAACGGAAAAACACACACGTCTATTAGGTACTATGCTTAGATATGATAAATGTAAACAAATAGTAATTGATAAATACCAATAACAAATTATTAGTCGGCTTACTAATATTTTACTTGATCTGGACAAGTATTAGATAGATACATATCAACACACCTACGGCACAATTTAAATGTTTTTGACCTATTTCATATCATCATCATTAGCATCAGCCTGTAGCAGTCCACTGCTGGACATAGACATCCCCTGATGATGGCCATTGCGCCCTGTCCACAGCTCGATGCATCCAGCTTAAAAGCACTAATCTACCAAAAACATTATGTATAAAAATTACGGGAAGTCAGTGGATGGAAAGAGATTCACTCAAGACCATTCTTTGTAAAAATGATATGATGATTATAAATTAATGAATGCCCGACTGTACTGACACAAACAAGGAAACCTTGTTTGTAGGCCTTAGTCTAAAAAAAAAGACGTGTGGCACTCGGGGACTGCCGCGGTAAAGCTATTGCATAGCATTTTGTATCAACATATGCAATTATAATTATTTATTTATTTTATTTATGCAGTATTTCTTTTTCTTTGATATTAATTCAAGTTACACTTTTTGAGCGTGGTGACCGATAAGAAAACAATTTTTTTTCTTTTATTAAATAAACGAGCTTCGTAGAGTCGCACAATACGTCTAGTTGCACGCACACAAACACCGTGTCGAAGACTGCCGAAAAGAAACGACGTTAGACAATGCACGGTCTTCAAGCTACACCTCCGTGCCCGTCGGAGTGGGGAGCGTGAGGTTTTTTTCGTTACGGAATTTCTGGATTCGGTCCCCGCGCTCAAGGCCCTCGATAGAAGCTATGCAATAGCTTAATAAAAATCTGCATATCATACCAAAATAACGTGCAGTGGGAATCAAACCTACACCTCTCGGTATCAGCCAGTTGGTCCTTTCCGCCTGCATCGTTATTGTAAATACGGAAATGATAACATTGATAATTTATCATGATCAACTTCAGAATACGATTTCATAGCTCTTGAGTGATGGAGTTTGCTTGTTAAGAAATAGTATGATTTCTATGTAAAGAAGAAATGCGTTTTTGGTCTATATAAGGAAGACATGCGTTTGCAAACGTAAGCCACACTTAAAAAAAGAGGGGATCCAAAACAGATTTAAAAAAAATGTTTGTTCGTAAGGAAAAAAAAGGTTCTAGGTAGCTTGAATAAACCCCTCAAACAAGCAACGCATACATTTTTCAAACACTAATATCGCCCTATTTCGAAAAGTAGCTACAATTTTCAGTTCAAACAAAGCAAAGATATAAATTGTCATAGGAGCGATTTGCAAACCATTTTCAGAAGGAGCTTTTCAGCATGAAGATAATTTTACTCCCTCTTTGTTTCTTTGTGGTAAATGCAGAAGTGTACTATGATACGATCATGATTGGTGATATTATTCGATCTATGGAGAAGCCGTCATGCGTGATATCAAAACTATGCTGGCCTTTTAGTAAGTAACGTTGTAATTTATTAGTTTCATTATAACAGAAATAAAAGATCATGGGTAAAATTTCTTTTTGAATACCTCTTCGCCCGCAAAAAGCTTGTTTATCAGAATTCGAGTTTCAAAAACATGATGTGTGTTTAGCATTATATAGTCCAAACTAGATCGATATCTATTGGTAAGGCTTATACCATATTATGAACCTTTGTTATAAAAATAAAGAATCGTGATGAGGGGTCTGTGATCTCATTCATATTTTATTTTGCAGACCAAAAAGTTAAACTCTATTCAACACTTGCTGGAGAAAACGTTGAACAAATAAGCATGATGCAGTTCCTGAACTCCAATGCGACACCAAAACTTCAGAGACAAGAGCAAAATGTGGTGTTTCTGGTTGATCTTGGCTGCCCGAACGTTGTAAATTATTTGGAAGAGGTTTTTGCACTTAAATTATTCTTTTATACCCTACCTACTAATCAAATACTTATAAAACGATCTTAATTTATCGATCATTGATCTTCTTTTGAGACCCTCTCATTTTATTTCGTTTTGCATTTAACTACGATGAGAAGTAGGTATTATGTATTTATTCAGATTTGAAAAATAAAATTGAATTAGGCACGTTTAACGTATAAGTAGTATATCTATCAGTCATATTATGATTCCCTAAAGCAAGCTCTGCTTAGTATGGGGCTAGCTGATACTGTGTGGTGCTGTGTGATACAGTGTGTCCAGCATTTATTCTATTTATAACAATGTTCAGTTCTACGCACGCTGTTCAGTTTATGCACCCTCTTTAAACGATGTGTAAAAAATACTAAACCTAAATTAAAGGTATCAACACGTATGACTTTGATACTGTCTTGATTTTGCAGAGCAGCTCAAAAACATTATTCCGATCACCGTTCCGCTGGCTCCTTATCGGGGATTCCCTCCACGATTCCCAGACCAGTATTATACCTGATGCAATGAATCACATCGAAATATTCCCCGATGCTGAAGTAGCTCTAGCACGCCGAGTTGAAGACAATGCTTTTAATTTGCATTTCAGTGAGTGACTAACAAATGTTGAATGTAGGCCTTAAGTACTGTTTGCTTTGATTCCGACTTTTGAGAAATAAAGTCCGTTAATTTTTGATCAGCTGTATTTCTATTCCGGTGGGTTTCTAGAATAATAAAAGCTGCTAATGGTGATTCTGAAGAACGGCACAACACGATGGCACATCACAACAAAATACACAATAATGTCATTCTGACTCAATCGTCACTATCGGATTCGACTGTAATGTTTTCGAATGTACGAAAAAAAATGTATGTTCCCTGATGATTCGTTGGCACAGGAGCTACGGACAGCGGCACCTGTCAAGGCTCCTTTAAAGATGAAGAAACAGTAGCATATCATCTTATACTGCACTGCCACAAACAAAGCCAGAGCAAAATTCGGGTTACAAAAGCTGCTTGATTTTAACTATTCAACTATTCTTCTACAGGCAGCATCGTGAATTCTAGAGCAATGTTGCCGTCAAGACCAGAGTCCTTCTCCGTTACTTTAAGGAGTTAGGCTGGCTGGGGTCGGGTTAGCTGAGGAGGGGAAATGCATAATATATTGACGGCCTCTGTGGCGCAGTGGACGAAGGTCCGCCTGAGACGCAGAAGGTTGCGGGTTCGATTCCCGCTGCGGTACAAATGTTTGCATGTTCTGTAGATATTTGTCTCGGGTCTGGGTGTTTTCTATCTATGATATGTATGTATTTACAAAAAAAACTATATATGTAGTATATCAATCATGTGGTTCCCATAATACAAGCTCTGCTTAGTATAATATATCCCAATGCGCGACGTCAGGGCAGAACTTTCTCCCCCACCTTAAATTAAAATTAGAGTTAGGTGGTCTATAAAGCATATCCTATTAGTTTATTTAGCACCTTACGTGATCCTGTGTATCATCCATAGAATGCATCTCCCTCCTCCAGATTGGGGCATAACAACGGATTCATTTAATGAATATCACTCACCAACTTTTTGTGTCATACCTAATATGATTTAAATAGGATTTTATTGTATACTTTACCAACGGTCTATGGAACAAAAAAATAATTCACACATTACCTATCCAATTTAGCCGTACTGGGGTATTGGTTCCTTTGTCCCTTAACCCCCTTAGGTTATTCGTGACTCTTTTTTATTTCGTCATTAATTAAGTAAGAAATACACACTTACAGTTTACAAGATAAGTTCTGAAGGTGAATGGAAAACAGAGTTTTATGGACACTGGGACATGCAGAACAGGTTCGTTGAAGTGGACAACCTAACTGACTCTACCGCTTTAAGACGACTGGATCTGAAAGGGTATCAGATCAAGATCTGCTATGTGCTGACAGATAATGATAGCATCAACCATCTGACAGACGAAGTGTAAGTTGATTGCAATTACAACTATGGGGGTTATTTATGCCCGGGTGAGACGGGAGCGCGAAGTATGTCCGGCGTGGCCAAAGCGGGCAATTAAAATTTAATATTATTTTAATTTCCACTAAGGCACGCCATTCAATGGTTTCGTTTATTTGTTTGTACCTAGTTGATAGAGTGCCTTTCAGGGTTCCGTACCTCAAGAGGAAAACACGAAACCTTTGTAGTCACTTTGCTGTCCGGCTGTCTGTCTATCAAGGCCCTTCTTCTCTGGAAATTATGTTAGCTAATTGCTTATACATATAGTTTAAGCACATCACTTGCGTTTTTATTACAGAAGCGTACACATTTACTAATATTACGTTGATAAAAATTACTTGATCTCTGGCTTACGTAAGTTTTATGTTTTTGTACATATTTTATTTCTCGTGTAAAATATGTAAAAAATTAATAAAAATTAGTAAATAAATAAAATTGTAGCCCGAAACTAAGCAGAGCATGTATAATGGGAGCTACATGACTGATATACTACTTATAAGTATAACTGTTTTAGTAAATACAAACATATTTTACTAAGAAATCACCCATACCTACCATAAAAAAATATCTGCAAATATTGTAAAAAATTGTCCCGCGGCGTGTATCGAACCCGCAACCTTCTGAGTCTCAGGTCAGGCGGACCTACTAACCTCTTATCTTAACACCTATGGACCAAGTGTAAACAATATTTCTGAAGTTCCATCATAGCCTTATGAAAATTATCTACGTCACCTCAATGTTTCGCGTGATTTCCAGAAACGACCATATTGACACCATTACAAAGGTGAATTTCCCCACTACGAATCACCTGCTGGACTTCCTTAACGCGGACAGAAAATATGTTTTCGCTAATACTTGGGGATACCGAGTGAACGGCACTTGGAATGGCATGACTGGGTATTTGGTTAGGGACGAAGTCGAAATTGGAGGTAAAGTTAAAGAATAATTTTTAAGCCAAATTTTCATCATAAGCTGTCAAAAACTGTCTACTTGGTGTTTGATTCACACTTGAGCATTATTTTAGAATATGTATGTATCTACCTACGGTCGTACGTATGCCTACGAAACGCTTGTCCTGTGAGTGTCTTGTATAAAAGTAGAACATTTTCATTATTCAGTAGTATCATGGTTAAAGTACCAAAGTTGTCATAGCTCAGAGAATTAGTAAGCTGACATGGCAGTGGGCTGGTCATACCTGCCGAAGAACCGACAAAATGAAGACTGAACAATGATAACTTTGGCCTTTTGCAGGATCTCCAATGTTTTTTACGTCGGAACGGATATCTATAGTAGAGTACATAGCGAGTCCAACACCTACTCGCTCTAAATTCGTATTCCAACAACCCAAGCTGTCGTATGAGAACAACCTCTTCCTCCTTTCGTTTAAATGGACGGTCTGGTACAGTACCGTTGCGCTGGTATTTATAATGTTCTTGGCTCTGCTTGTAGTGGCTCTTTGGGAGTGGAAGAAAACTGCCAATAAAAGACTACTGGTAAGATTTTAAATAAAAATACCCATATTACCATACTGGTTTACCCATCCACTAAGGTTGTGAACGTTGGTATGCGGATAGCTAAGCTAAAGTGGAAGAAGGCAGGACACTTGGCTAGAAGGGACGATGGAAGATGGTGTCACAGCTTGGTAGCCTAGAGACTCGACGGCCAAGCCCACCTTTTGTTACATTTATTGTGCTATAAAGTATAAATAATAACATCGCTGACATAGCTGGTAATCTGTGAAAGAGGCTTGCTAAAAATAGTGGCGTGATAAAAAGGACGTCTTTAACCAACAGTGGGTGTGTTAACAGACTTATTTATCATAATGATGAAGGCCATGTGCATCAGCATAAACCGCACGGTTTAACGGTGCACATGTAGGTTCTTATTGATAAGGATGTATTCCATATGTGTATTCTTTTTGTTATTTACAGACAGAAAATAATTCTGGTGTATTGAGAGCGAATGTAACAGATATCATTATTTTAATATTTGGAGCTGCTTGCCAACAAGGAAGCCCTGTCGAACTGAAAGGTTTGCCCTGGATAAAGAATTTGAACTCTTTTAGCCCTTATTCATGAACCATGATTAAGACCCAATCTATCTCTGAGTATCTGAGCGTATTCGTATTGAAAACTGTCAAAGAAAAGTGTTCAAGTCACTGAAGGCAATAGGTATACGGTAGTCGGAAAATATTTTAACTTCCTTTCGTTTTCGTATAAGCTCGTGGCCAGCACTGGTCTCCGAGTTTTTATGACGTCCAAAGGCCTCCGACATGGCTTAACGACTGAAAAACCGGGACCAATACGTACCACAGTACGCTCAGATATAAACGCCACTAAAATGTCAGCCGTCCAAGTGGTGAAAGATGATCAGATAAGAAAACCCAAGCAAGCCACGTAAGCGCTTAGAATTGAACTAAAATAACCACCTAAAGAAAATATTTTCAGGTTCTCTGGGCCGTATAGTAATGCTGGTGTTATTCCTAGCACTTATGTTTCTCTATACTTCATACTCCGCCAACATCGTTGCTTTACTCCAATCCAGCTCCTCGCAGATCAAGACACTGGACGATCTTTTGCATTCCAGAATCACTTTTGGTGTTCATGACACTGTCTTCAACCGTTATTACTTCTCGGTAAGAGGTTTTTAGATTTATAGTAATGGGACTCTCAGTGGAAAAAGATCTAAATTAATTCCAAAAACATAAACTGCCTGAATTCTGAGTTTTGTAAATTTTTTTTTTCATATTTCGGGTTATTTTGGAGTAGATATAGGTTTTTTAAGTGATACAGTGTTATCACAACAACAGCAGTGCACTTGTGTGCCTAAGTCTGCTTTGGGCAGAGATGCGTGTTCAAGTCCCATAAGATATGAACAGTTTAAATAAAATTTAAATTTGTTAGAGTGATGTTACTATACTTATACTTAGTTATAGGTAACAATATTAATTCAGACTGCTACAGAACCAGTCAGAAAGGCAATCTACGACAAGAAAATAGCACCACCAGGAGTTGAGCCACGCTTTATGACAATGGAAGAAGGTGTCAAGAGGATGCGAAAGGTATTCCAAGCACATCTATAAGTACAGACATATTATTATTATTATTATTGATTGCGTTGCTTTCATATCACTGCGGCCATGAAGACCTATTGTGATCGCCACTTCTATTCAAGTCGCCCCTTGAGCCGGGGCGTTCATAGTTCACAACTAAGCCCTACCGCTGACAGAAACTGTAGGACCTTTTTGGGTGTGAATTCTCTTAGCTCCCCTGGGCTTAAAGTGAATTTGCCCAGAATGGCGCTACGTTTGTGCATTAGTGGCCCACACTCTCCTAACAGATGAAGGGGCGATTCATCCGCCTCTTTGCAGAACCTGCAGGTCGGAGTGTCGCAAAGCCTCAACTTAAACATGTTCTTGTTAAGGCGACAATGTCCAGTTAAGGTTCTCACCATAAAAGTACAGACATAACTTAGATCTTTACATCTACTCTAGATTATTATTTATCGTCAAGTGATAACTTTTTACTCACTACTTTACTGACCGAGCGCTGTTTAGATGGTCATGTTTAGATGCCGAGGATCTTATACGCTTGCCTATGTTTTGTAAAAAAATACCATCCTCTTAGCCTAATCGGCCCTACCCACTGGAAGGGCATGGTCAATACGTGTGAAGCTGGCTAAGCGACGGGTTTCCTCACGATCTTTTCCTCACCTACGATCTCGGAGTTCATCCCACTAAGCGACCACAGCTAGATATAGGTACTCAAAAGTTAATTTACCTTGTAGGGTTTATTTGCCTTTCACATGGAGACTGGAGTCGGGTACAAGTTTGTGGGCAAATTCTTTGAAGAAGGGCAAAAGTGTGGTTTGAAGGAGATACAGTACTTGCAAGTCATCGACCCTTGGCTGGCTGTTAGGAAGAACAGCCCTTACAAAGAGATGTATAAAATTGGGTGAGCTCATCACATCACACTTAATATTATAAATGCGAAAGTTTGTGTATGTGTGTGAGTTTGAGTATGTTTGTTCCCACTCAACTGCGTAATAGCTGAACGGTGTTGGACGAAACTTAGAATATACATAGATTATAACCTGTTTTAACACTTACGCTACTTTTTATCCGGGTGCTATGCTGGTAAAACAGAGGTAGGATAAAATTTATCACTATTATTCAGTTTTGTATGTCTTACCACTGGTCAAATGTCTTAGACCAATCTCTTTGTCCAAGATGTATAATCTCTCTGACTGGTGTCTTAAACTGTTTTCTTTTGTACAGAATGAAACGTATCCAAGAACATGGTCTTCAAGGCAGGGAGAATCGATTGCTGTACGAGAAACGCCCAAAGTGCTCAGGAAGAGAGTCTAATTTCGTATCAGTCAGCATGGTGGACTGTTACCCAGCTTTCCTTGTTTTGTCATACGGATCGATTATTGCTTTGGGCATATCAATTTTGGAGAATTTTTTGTTCCGAAGGCATGACTTGAAGCATAAGATTTGGTCCATGAAAAAGACGTAGACTTTTGAAGAAAAGAAAAACACACATGTATTCCTATTTAAATATACCTAGACCTACCTCATTTTTTGTGGGAGGAACAGGGAAATATTAGGCAGAATAGGTACGTAGGTAATATATAGTTATGTAGATAACTATATATATTTTTAGTTTATAAAACTGGCTTCAAAGAAATTTATTCCAAGGGGTGGTATTTTTTCTTCAAATTTTAATTAGGTTTGGCGGGGGAAGCAATTATAGAATAATATGTATGTACGAAAAAATATTTTCCCAAATTAGTTCCTATATGATGAATTCAGGAGGTTAAAACCTTAAAATAAATATTTTAAAAAAAATACAACCAAATTGAGAATAAAACCTCTTCCTTTATTTGAAACCGGTTAAAAAATGCGCACCAAGCATCAAGTTAATAAATTACTGAAACTACATGATCTTGTTTTATTCCTCCATCTCGGCAACATGGTTTATTGACGCGGATCACTAGAGCCAGGCAGTCTCCTTAGGCACATCGAAACCGGTACAGTAATTACATGAATCGATTACTGCAATTCCCAGTATCAAGATACTTGGGTGGCCAGTGAAATGGCAAAGAGAAATTAATTTCTCAGGCAGGAAGGCAGTCAGTTGATTTATCTCTATTGATTAAACTTGTGTAGTTATCTACTTACCTACTATACGACACAGTACATAACATTATACCATAACTCTATGAGTTATCTACTATTTGCGAACGAACAATAACGTTCTGACATTTATTTATTAAATTCATCTCATCCTCCTATATTGGAAGCAATAGGTACCTTTTACTTGTAATTAAAACCACGAATTAAAGTTAATTGGTATTTAAATTTAGAACTTGTTAGTGCTGGACATTCATTTTCAGCAAATAAAAATATCTTCAAATCGCTACAGGTTTACAAGAACTCACAACCACGGTAGCGCGTTGAAGTCTTTTGTATAGAAGTCTCGATGTATGACTATGATTGTAGGTACTCATGAATCCTGACTGCTTACGATTTACTGTTACCCTGATTATAGATAAATAGATTAAATTAGCCGTCACGTTAAAAACTAGAGGAGGCCTACTATTTATTATTATGTATCGCTATGTCACTCTTGTACGTGATCCAGAAAAATCCACACGTACACCTCATTTGACAAACTCCATCCAACCGTTTAGGCTACAACTACCATACTTTAATACACAACATACACTCCAAAGACATTATACACCCCTCGCAGTCGCTTAAAAATATACTAATCCTGAATTTTGAGGTGTTATTATTTGATGACAAGACTTGTAAGTCCAGAATGAGCCAAAATTAACTGTATTACTTTCTTAGGAACTAGGTTATAAATGAAAACCCTACGTCAATACATAAGTATACACATGCTGAGGTTACGTACCTACTTACTTGAGGTACATACATACTGACTTATTGTAGGACAAACTTTGCACAACTTTAATGATTATTACAACGATGAATAACTTTGATTTGAATCCAAAGATAAGATAATGATAATTTTGTATCATATCGATAAGACTATCTATTGAAACAATTAAACTATTCGCGTACATCTATGCATTCCGGAAAATTGTATATTTGTGAACTATGGAGTATAAAATAGCTTTGTTTTTATTTGTTACTCTGTTGGGGAAAAGTGCTGGTAAGTACTTAATATAATTACTTAACGCGTATCCACGTAATGTAGATAGGTCAAGTAAGTGTAGAACCTTATTATATTACTACATAGGCATCCATTATACTGTGTGAATTCTCAGTGAAAGCAGCTTTAGGTTACTGGGTTTCCTATTTTTCCCCTTTCCAATAATAAGTTGGTAGATACAGGTAGTTCTACGGGAAATCTATTCTCCATTGGTAATTAATAACTGCACGCAGGTACCTACCTAGTACTAAGTATTATCTGTCCTGTGCTGTTAATGCGAACGTACAAAATGTCAATCGAAGGGCGACCTTGTTGTTGGTGGTATTTGTTTCACGGTAAAGTGACTTGCATAAGCTGTCTGAATAGAGGAAAGAAAGCCCTCAGATTCTTCAGAAGTTCCATTGGTGTGCGTTACTCCAGCGGCATGTTGACTCGGATCGAGATGAAATATACAGAAAAATTAGAGCACTATGTCTTGTAAATGTGCCCCAAAAATTAAATTTGTGCCTATTAAGGTTTCAGAGTTATTTGAGAAAATAAGATGCCGCTGCAGTATCGCCTGAAAACGTTACTGCAGCGGCATGGTTTTTAGCCATTTTTGCCTGTTCCTGTAAGGTTAATTCATTATGGATATTATTTGAAGTGTACCAAGGAAATTAAAAATATCTATTTCAGAATAATCAACAACTTTATTCTTCTAAGGTAGGTACAGCAACTGAACTTACATTAAAGATAACTGTTTAATAAGAACAACTTCAGAAAGGCCCGTTAAAACCTTATTAAAACGCCCTTATTTGAGGTTAGTAATTAGTAAACCATTTTCAGTTGTAAAATTGATTTATTTCGTCGAAAATTAGATGTAGGGTTTCAAAATGTTGTCAGAAGATGTATATTCCATAAAGGCATCAGCCAATGCAATCATAAAGTGCTTTACACTAGTAGTTCAAGAGCTAGAGGCAATTTTCGATTTTCACAAAAACTCGTCTAATTCATACGTCGTGCATTTTTTTGGAAAAACAACTACCGCACAAATAGGCACAAATTACAACACATTTGCTCACAAAAAATCATATTTATGCGTTCAGCCGTTTCGAAGATCCGGAAATCTGCAAAACGCTACTCCACCGGCATCTGCAATAACTCATAATCCACAGGTCGCACAAATGCCGCTGTTTGGCCAGTGACATGCACAGATATAAGCTATCTTTTAAGCTACTTTCAATTTAGCTAAGGCTAATGGGTAAAACCCGGTGTTGATGGGTAAAAAGTGGGTGTGCGTTACTCCAGCGGCATGTCGACTCGGATCGGGATGAAATTTACAGAAAAATTAGACCACTATGTCCTGTAAATTTGGACCAAAAATTAAATTTGTGCCTATTAAGGTTTCAGAGTTATTCGAGAAAATAAGATGCCGCTGCAGTAACGCCTGAAAACGTTCGTCTTAGAAAGTTGTAGGCACGCCTCATACTTTGAGGAAGAAAAGGAAGGCTTCCGACAAGAAACCTATGGCTATAGCAAAGCGACTGAAAGTAAAATTAGTTAGTCAGTATTTTTTTTTATATCCAATACCTTTTTTTTTCTTTTTTCAGCACAGCAACTGCGATGCTACGCTTGCAGTTTTTCATCGTCTGACTCGGACCAGTCCTGCATGACAATTTCGGAAAAGACTCAGATCGTGAACTGTCCTTTCACATATTGTACAATATTCAGGCAGGAGCATCTGGTGAGCATAAGGCTCTGTTGATTGGCTTTAATTATTGTAAGCTTCTGCGCTGTAGGTCACCGGTTCGATTCCCGCCCAGCACAAACATTTGTTACATTGATGTTTAGTCGGTGTCTGTCATAAATAAAATGACTTCCTATGTTAAACTAGATAGGATTTATATGCTTACCTATAAATCGGTATAGCACTTAAAAGGGGTAGTACTTAAAATACAGACCTAAAATGTTTTTGACAATGAATGAATCCAGTGTTGGGCTAAGTACCACTTAACTTATGTTTATTTTTAGGACCCCAGTGGAGTAGTTGCAAGTTTCACGCGAGGCTGCGAACAGGCGCCTGACTTCCTCAACCATGAGGTCACTGACCCCACATTCAGGACTTTCTACAGGGCTTGCACCAACAGCCTTTGTAATATTGGTAAGGCGAAATCATACCTACAGGAAATTATACCCCAGTATTTATACGCTTACGGTACGAAAGGTTGTTTCTTTCGTCCGTGGCTTTGCTCGCAAGGTATAAAAAGTAGCCTATATCTAATATACCTATAGCGAAGCGCAACGGTACCTTTTCTCGTTGCTTCGCCGTTTTTTTGAACACTCATAACTTGGGTTTGGTTTATACGAGATAAACAAAATTCTTGGGATCTGATTGTCAATAGTGGTGGACTCATTACTAAACATGTAAAGTTTCAATTGCATAGCTCTTTTAGTTTAGATTTTATTGATATCTAAAAACGACCCTGCTGCCCGTCGACGGTCGGGCAATTTAGCTGTTCCGGTAGCTTGTGTTAGGCTTTGCTATGCCGTGATCAGCCAGCCGCCATAGAACCGTTTTTTATACAGAAGGGTGCACCACGGGTGGGTGAGATTGGCTTGGATTTCGAAGATGGAGGTTGGGAACCCTTACACCTCCTTTCTCTCCAGCATCTACAAACTTAATAAAGAAACAATTACCCGCCCTTATGTAGTAGACGGACTAGACCACCGGTAACAGCTGCTACTTACGCAGTCGTTCTAACTTTTCAGGAAACGGTATAGAGTCTGTAACCGGAAGCAATCTATCGCCAACACCTGAGCACAACGGAGTGAACTTGCTGGTCCCTGGCACGGGAGGAGCCAGCTGCTTATCGCTAAGCGTGTTTTTGATTATTATAGGCATTGTTGTGACTGTCTCATAATTTTAAAGTAGGTAAATAAATTGGTTGTTGATGAATTGGTTCTCATTGATTTTTCCCCTAATTACGTAGGTACGTTTATGTTCCTACGTTAAAAATGAAAAAAAGCGAAGTCTCCGCCTAAAACATTCTTTTGAAAATCTCCTTACATGGGTGAGTTGAAAAATAAAAGGGGTTGTTGCCAGGTCGAGTGGGGTATCAAAGGAAAAGGCAGGATTTGAACAGTGTAAAACAGTTTTTAATTTTTTGATATCAAGCACCGTTTTTTATTTAGGATGAAGTCCAAAAAATGACAAAACCGGCACTGAGTAGGATTGTACGTATTTAAGTCCACGACAAAAACCATCAGCTCCTCAAACTTAAATTACCCTAATACCTGCAGGAATATTCCTATAATTCTTGATTTTTATACATAAAAGTTATTGTGATTACGAAATCCTTTGATACCCAGTTATTTCAACTCTACGAAATTTTTTGCCATTTTTTTTACAAGCATTTTCAAACAGGTCATTTTGCGATTGGGCCATTTTGCAGAAGGGACTACCTATTTGAGAATAGGCCGCCCGCTGCAGTGGGGAAAGTTCAGCGAAAGGGGCATTCACAGAAGGGACATTTTGCGAAAGGTAGGTATGGGACCTTTTCAGAAAGGGACGCTTTGAGGGGTACTTTGCACAAGGGACAATTTGCAAAGAAGACTTTTTACGAATGGGACGTAATTTTGGTGAAGGGACGTTTTGCGAGTGGGACCTTATGCGCCTAAACACTATATCGAGCAATTCTTGTATTACACCTGTACATAGTTTAGGTAAATGTGCATGATGTGGTCACCCATCTTTAAGGGAGCACTAGCCTTTAAGATTAAGTACTATTATTTTGTTTAAGTATCTGTGTAGGTATCTCTTGTCGGCGACCCAATAAATAAAATAAATATTATAATCTGAATCATGAAATTTAGTATGCAGGGGGTTTGGGGGGCGAGATATCGATCTCGCTGGGTTTCATTTTTAGAAAATGGAAAAAAACACGCAAAACTTGGTCATCCAGAGGGCTTACCACGAGTTTTGATAGTTTTCGAAAACTTTATAAGTTTCGGTATGTGTTGCTATTTTAGCATTTTTAATGCTAAATTTAGCATATTTTCGGGTCTGTTAGCTTGAAAAATTCGCATTTAGCATATTTTTATGATTAACATTTTTTTGTACGTTACCTAAAAATTCAAAATTCCTAAGGAATTCAAAAGAAAAATATAGATTTTAGCATTTTATTTAGCATTTCTAAAAGTTATTTAGCATTTTTTGCAACATGTTTTAGCATTTTCTCCAAATAAAAAACGGCAACACTGATCTTTCCATACATGTTCGTAGTTCATGCACGTTTCCCTAGAGGCGCTGTACGAAAATGTATGGAAAGATACCAAAACCTAAAAAGTTTTCGAAAACTATCAAAACCCGTGGTATGCCCTCAGGTAGACTGTACCATAATTTATCGAAACATTGATTGTGTTGAGATTGCAGTTGCTATGGTTCTTAAATTTGTGTACAAACATACATAAGTACTACAATTACAATTATATTTACGTACATAGAATTTCTATCGCGTAATTTTTGGTCCAAGTCAAGTCCAAGAAGTAAAGGAATTTTGTTATTTTCCGAACGAATTCTTCTGTTTTGAAGGGTTTGACAGTTTTATGTACTTTCATTCAGCACCAAAGAAGAAGAAGATAAGCACAGACGGTCAGCTGCATGTCAGCTGGCTCAGTCAGGCGGAATCAATCAATCCAATCAATCAAATTCGCAAGTTCGCAACGCAAAATGTCATTTAGTTCTGTGTTGATAAGGTTAGGATTTATTTATTTTGTAAAAATGTGATAAAATAACTTAAATCATCAGTTTAACTGGTTCAAAACCAACCATGACAACGTCACCTACCAAGACCAAGCAAAAACTGTCGCTTCGAAAGCGGCTATTCGTCAAAAAGTCTCCAAAAGTGGGTTGCTATGTCGACACTGATTCCAACGACGAATTCCACCAGTCTTCATCTCGGCCGACATCGCCAGCGGATCCTTTCTTAGCACACAGTGCGAACTACACTGACGTCAACGCAGAAGTAGGTGATAGTCCCAGGAACTGCAGCGCTGAACCAATTTGTAACAACGCAAGCCACAGCGCTGACCACACACAGAACGACGATGAAAACAACCCTAGATGCTGCCGAACATTCTTCAGGCGATCTCGCCCCAAGAGCTTAGTCGACAACCACCCTCCTAAAGAAGAAACACACTCCAGAGACTGCAGTCCGTGCAACAATTCAAATAGTTTGAGCGACCAAACCATATCTTGTTCACAATCGAAATCCGAAGAGATACCAAAAGCTACAATAAAATTTCCCAAAAATGATGATCCTAGAAAGTGTTTTGAACACTCGGGTTCATTCGAAGGTATTAAAACTAAGAACAAATTGTTTGTGAAACGATTATCAGCTGATCATTTGATTTCAAATGAAAGTAAGCCTTTGTATCGATCTTCATCTCCAGAAAGTGATAGAAGCAGTTCTCTAGACCGGAAAAGGAGGTAAGTTGTTAATGTTCTTGTGCTGAATGCTTCATGTCAATTGTCTGTCTAACTTGGTGATTGTCTGCTTACTAGGACTAAGTCAAGCATAGCACGGTCTTCGTCGCGTGCAGGGAGCACTGACAGCTTGGCTCGCAACTCTCTGCTTGCTGCTCAGGTTCTGAGACTCATTCCTACACAGGAGGCTCGAGAAAGGTGATACCATGCAATTTGTGGAGCAATCAATCTTACACTGGAATTTATAAACTGATTTCAATGAGGGTTTTAGTTTGACAATTAATTTTAAGGTGAAATTACATGATTCTGTTGCCTTTCAATTTGGATTAAGCAACCAAATTGATCCATGCAATGAAAGCATTTACTATTTATTTTTTGTGTAGTATTATTGATCTCTTTGGTAGATTGTTCACTAACACTTGGCACAGATTGATAGAAGATTCTTTTTGCACAAAAAAATCAATTCTCATAGGCAAACTTATTGCTAAGAAGCATTTGTTACCTCCAGCTAACATTTGTGTATTGTGGATTAAAACTTAATATGTGGTGGCACTAAATATGTTATTATTTGGGAACATACCTCAAAATCTGTCTTTTATATGGGCATAGAAATCAATGATATTTTTTAAAAGTGAATTGACATTTCTGAAATACATAATATACTCAGAAAAAACTTAAAACATAGTTAATATAACAATAATTTATTGAATTACAGAAACTACCTCTATGGCAGACTAGCTTCGCATTCCTTACTTGGCGCAGCAGAATTGGAACATGTGTTTCCCGATAGAGAAGTCAAAGTGTTTGTTGGGACTTGGAATATGAATGGCCAGTCTCCACCAAAGTAAGAAGTTTAACATTATTTAGAGACTTGGCAAGCCTAAAATGAATGCACCTCCAATTTGGTTAAAGCTAGTGAAGTATTCATTATGGAGTTATTTTTAGTGGAGCGCATCCAGTTGTAGATACTACTAATTTTATAAAGGTTAAAAGCCCCTGGACAGCCATGCAATCTAATTCTTATCCTTATTATTTTATTTTTAGGAAAAATTAAACTAATTTATCTTCAAAAGATTTTTACTTTGTTAATCAATTTTTATACCTGGTGTCAGACCATGATTAATGAGGAAAACACTATTCATTATTATTATATCATCAATATTTTTATGTAAGAAGGATTTTTCAAAAGATATTTTTATTCTATTCACAGGGAGTTAGCAGATTTTATATTCCCCAGTCAAGTAAAACATGTGCCTGATATATTTGCAATTGGCACACAAGAGTCCTTCTCCGAAAGAACTGAGTGGGAAATTACTATACAAGAGGTTTTGGGACCGTCACATCTTTTACTTCATTCTTATTATTTAGGTAAGATCTATGTTTGGTTTTAAAACTCGCATTTTGGATATATTATTTTTTAACCTAATTAATATATTGAATAGGTACAGAGCAAGCTGAAGCGCTCGTGGCGTAGCTTACATAAATGTTCTTAGCAAATTAAACTTGTTTAAGCAATATGCGGCATGATCACTACTTAGATGAGTGACAGTTTAGTGGCATTTAAAACATGAGCGTTTCTGTGCTTCGGAAGGCATGTTAAGATGTTGTTCTCAGCTTTTTCCATCGTAAGGCATGCTACAGTTCTTCGGGAGGCCTAAAAACTCTGACACCAGAATTGACCACCAACTCACACTAAGAAGTCACACGCCTCACAATATACTAGAAGTGATTTTTAGCAGAACTCATTTTAAGGGTTCCGTTGTGTCCACTCCACTGTCTGTCTATCTGTCACCAAGGTGTACCTTGTGAACCGTGATAGCTAGACAGTTGAAATTTTCACAGATGATATATTTCTGTTGCCGCTTTAACAACATATGCAGATTAAAATAAATATTTAAGGGGGGTTCCCATACAACAAACGAACATAGTTATGAATAACGGCAACAGGTAGACGCATTAAATATTCACAGAATATTTAGTATAATATTAATCATCAAGTAACTTCAAAAATAAATAATTAAATTAAAATAAAATAAATTAAGGGGGGCTCGCATACATACATACATACATACATAGATAATAGTACGGAACCCTTCGTGCGCGAGTCCGACTCGCACTTGGCCGGTTTTTATAAATATATAAAACCTGTCAGTTTGTTCTGGGCCTCTTCTGTTCTATCCTCACTATTTTATTATATCCATATATTTGACCTGTGTCAGGGTGTTTTTTGATCTATGTATCATTTTTTTTATTCATAATTATCATACGTAACAATGTAAAAAAAATGCAAGTAAAATAAAAATTAAAAAATATCTTAATAAGTTGCCAATAAAATATCTTAATAAAATGCCAGTATTGGCATTTTTATTTATTTATATTTCTATATCTTATATCTGGTACTAGTTCTGGCATCGATATATACTAAGTTCTGGCCGTACCACACGCTCTACCTAGTTTGGGATCAATTGACCATGTGTGATCACTGATCACTGATCTCACACATGGCATATTTTATCTATTTATTGCAGGCACTATCCACCTTGTAGTGTTCATCCGTCGTGACCTCATCTGGTTCTGTTCGTTGCCCGAAGATGCATCCTTGTCAGTCCGGCCTGGTACAGCCTTCAGAACGAAAGGCGCAGTGGCAATATCCTTTGCACTATTCGGTTCTACGTTTCTGTTCGTCACAGCACATTTGACAGCTCACCAAGAAAAAGTGAAGGAGAGAGTTTCGGATATCAAAAGGATAATCAGATCTATAGATCTGCCGAAGAATTTGCCGTGCCGCCATAAAAGTAAAGGTATGTTTGAGTCTACTAGATGTCACAAACTTTGTGACATCTGGTAGATTTTTGTGTCAAAGTTTATGCGTTTATGGTTTATTTCCAAAATCCGGACTTAAGGGTCTTATTATAACTGTCCCTATAACACAAAAACTAACATAATAGGCTTTGTCAGAGCGAAATATACATCGAAGATTATATATTATTCTATTATAAATAAAAAAATACTGTCAAATTGGTACAATTTTGTGTCATAATTTAGTGGCAGATTAACTTTGTGACATTTAAGTATAAACATCATGTAAGATAATATATTAGCATATTGTGTTCAAGTGTGTTGAAAGGTTTCAAAATATCAAGTTTTTTATCAGGTTAATAAATCTACAGAAAAAACCGTTGCCGTCATAAAATATGTGATTAGGATTATATTGTTCGTAATCAGTAGGTCGTAAGATTCTATAGATAACGATAAAATTTCCATTATCTTTGTGTTACTCAGTTAGTTAGCAAATTTTTTTTTTCAGATGTAACAAGCAATTTCGACTATGTTTTTTGGTGTGGAGATTTGAACTTTAGACTTGGTGAACCAAGAGCGGCTGTTATGCGATGGATTGAGCAAACAGAGGCAAGTATTGTGTTCACAATAACACAGCTACATTGTATTATCCCGGTTAGGCGAAGGTTCACGTCGCCACGTCATTATCATAGGATTGCGCGATTTTAGCAAAAATCTGTGCCTATTATTCCAGCAAATAGGTGCCGTGTCGTTGCCTTACGAGACTCCTTGGTGTACTACTAACAACGTATCTTTGTCCCTCTGGAGTTGGCTGCAAGTAGGGACGTAGTTCTTATATTTAAGTCGGATTGTACTTGGATTGGACGAATCGTTTGCTGAGCCTAACTTCAAAATGATAACGATCCGTTGAGATGATTGTACCTACCTACTCTGTGTGATGACTGACTGAAAACGTTTTTCTTTTAAAATCGTCATCACCATCTTGGTGCTCTTATCCCGCCTTTTGTGGGGTCGGCACAACATGTGTTCCATTTCCCTCTGTCGCTCGTCATCTCAACTCACTCCTCACTTTTTCATGTCATCTTTCATACTATCCAACCACCATTTCTTTGGCCTATCTCTACCGGCAAATTCTTCGACCTACATGCATATCTAACACTCTCCTCGTAACAAAACTTTTTAAATCATGTAGAGAGAAATCCCTCCCATTAAAGATGGACATAAAGTTTTTATTTTGATGACAGTTTCCTCTGCCCCACAACTTACCGCACGGGTTACTGCACGCGGATCAGTTGACTGCTGTATTAGAAGACGGTGCTGCCTTCAGGGACTTCAGAGAAGCTCCCATAACCTTTCCCCCTACTTATAAGGTAAGTTATCTTATTATCAAATGAAATGAAGACTTCTGTGGCGCAGTGGGCTAAAGCCCAACTGAGACGCAGAAGTTTATGGATTCGATTCCCGCAGCGATACAATAGAAAATACTCAGAACGAGACATATATTTGCAAATAAATCATACAAACATTGTCTGGAAATATTTGTCTCCATCTGAGTGTTTTCTATCTAAAATGTGTATGTATTTACACAAAAAAAGTATATAAGTAGTATATGTAAGTAGTAAATGTGTATGTATTTACACAAAAAAAGTATATGTTACTTGGTTCCCGTAATCTCCAAGTTCTTTTTAGTTTAGGGCTACATAATGTGTGATAATGTCCAGCATTATTTCTTATTTTATTATATATCTAGCTTCTTCCCGCGGCTTCGCTCGCGGCGATACATACTCACAAGTTTCATTCAAATCCATTCAGTAGTTTTTGTGTGAAAGAGTAACAAAAATACATACTCACAAACTTTGGCATTTATAATATTACTAGCTTCGGCCCGCGGCTTCGCACGCATGGTACCGGGATAAAAAGTAGCCTATGTATTAATCCAGGTCACAAACTATGTATTATTACAAGTTTCATCCAAATCCGTTCTGTAGTTTTTGCGTGAAAGAGTAACAAACATTCATCCATACATCGCATTTATGATATTAGTAGGAAGTAGGATAGGATAGTAGGACCATCATATTTCGAATATGCTCCGAAGGCCTGACATAATATGAAAAAACATTAAGATTATCATGCTAGTGATCAGTGATCTAATTACTAATTATACAGGCTTATTTTTAATAAGCAAATTTCAATCATTTTTAACAAACAAGGTACACTTAAAAGATTAAAAGGTACACATAATGTTAAGTAACTCATTGTTTTCCAATTATGGACAACTAAAGTAAGCATTCATCCACAGCTGTGTTATTGTGTGGCCTTATAAATCAACGTTTATTTATAATTAGATGATTATGTTTCCTACGTGCCTT
The DNA here is from genome assembly GCA_951804965.1 of Horisme vitalbata. Classification (NCBI taxonomy): domain Eukaryota; kingdom Metazoa; phylum Arthropoda; class Insecta; order Lepidoptera; family Geometridae; genus Horisme; species Horisme vitalbata. The sequence goes on along the minus strand of OX638088.1, from coordinate 11,777,819 downwards.
AGAGTATGAATGAAGATATTCATTCATTCAGGTTAATCTTGAAAGGTTTTTAATTTGTTACACTTTTAAGTTCCTTCAAACATAGCATGATTTCTATGTACGATATTGATATGGTATGTATTTTTTTATACTACTAAGTTAGCAAACAGGCATACGATTACCAAAATTGATCACATTGGTATAAGTTTTTTGATAAGAAAACGTGATAGAATCAAAATGATATTATTGCTGAACCTTTGAATTATTATTCTCTAGAATGTGAAGGTTTGCTATTTTGCATAACTATAGTCAGTGATTTTATATCTTCAAAAATGTTGAATTGTGCGAGCTGCATATTGTAGTTGTGTATTTACAACGAAATGTATGGTATTTAATGTAGGTATTATGTTACGTATTTTAATAAACAAGTCATGTTGTTCCCAATAAATCAAGTTGAATATGATTTGTGAAAATATCCGATAATATTTATTTAAAATTAAATTTTGATTTTGGTTTATTAATCATCATCACCGATGGATAATAAGTGTTATTACGATTTTTCACTCGCCATTGTCAACTCGATTAAATTATTTTTCGGAAATTGGTTAAAAAAAGTTACAATGCAATATAACATATGGCAGCCATGAGCAGCTTTATAGCAATTACGGGAACCCGTAAACTTAAGTTTGTGTAAGTCTTGTAGCTTTACAACAATTATCAAATCACATTATCAAATCATCAAATTACATCAGCCTATAGCAGTTCAGTGCTGGAGCCTCCCCTAATGAGCGAGGTCCAAGTCTCTACTTTTTGTTTAGCCCAAATTTCATTAAATTTTCTATAATAATAAAAACAACAACTTCTCTGTCTCAAAACTCAAAATTCATTTATTCAGTAGGAACTGTATAGTACACTTTGAAACGTCATTTTCTTAATTCCATAACATGATCAATACGTCAAACATCAAAATAAGTTATAAAAATTTCTGTATGTGTAGAAGTTCCTATAGATCTTTAAAATTCTATCATTTATTGTAGTATGATCCCGGTAGCCAACAATTCGACACTTCGAGTAAGCAACGGGCGCCGGCTTACACCGACCGAATCCTTTACAAAGCGAGGTGTATGTCCGGAAATTCTACTTCAGCTTTTGCTGGTAAGTATTACCTACATTTAGCACTATCATTATTATGATTCAAAAGAGTTTAATGAATCTTAATTTTTAATGGCGCATATCTTCTTAATTTGCTGTTTCTTCACCGTGAGAAAAAATTGCGCACAACAACATCCTATTTAAATTACCTTACTTCAACTACTTTTCTATGAAATAAGGCATTTATTTCATAGTAAAGTAGTTGAAGTTTAATATTTATTTAGTACACAGTTTTGGGTGTAAAGGGTTCCAACCTCCAACCTCCATCTTTGAAACCCAAGTCAACCTCACCTGCCCGTGGTGCAACCTGCTAAATAACAAACAAGGCTCTGGCGGCCGGATCATTGCGGTTTAGCGCAACCTAACACCGGTACATCTTAAATCCCTGACCAGCGATAGGCAACAGCATCTGCGGTGCGAGAAGCTGTGCTCTGCGATCCACGCAAGCCCAGCATAGCTATTATCCCCCTTATTATTTGATAAGGTAGAGTTATTTTCGGCAGTGGACTGATATAGGCTGGTGTTTTTGTTATTGTTGCACGCTGGTTAAATACATGAATACCGATTATAATAGAACCGAAATAGGCTAGATGCCTGAAAAATTCTAATTAGTCCGTCATTTACATTATCAAAAAATATTGGACACGTATTTTTTCTTTTGTCAATTAAACTAAAAATGACAAAGATATAGTGCGTTGAAGTTCCGCGTGACGTCACGGGTAAGTACACTTTTTACATACAAGTGACGTCACCAGCCCCCACTCCCGAACTTTGACGCTCTATAACTTTGTCGATTTCTATTGATTTTAAAAATAAAAAAATACATACAAAGTCCAATATTTTTTGATAATTTAATTGACGGACTAATTAGAATTATTATTTTTCTACCCAGGCATCATCCCTAATGAACTTTGTTATTTATAATAATAAACACGTTTGGAACTTAATTGAATTTATACAGGTTATTAATAACCAGAGCATTTTTTCCCAAAAGTAAACTGAATTCCTTTGTTATAAGGTTGTTGTTTTTTCTAGGATTGCGTCGAATAAGCTCCGTACCGATTTCTACTGGTGTAAAATGCCTCACGTATAACTCAGTGCAATCCATTTGCACGAGCGATCACAAACCTGTGTGGGCGCTGTTTTCTACAACGCTCCGACCGGGGACCGATGTGTAAGTGGACATTTCACTATTATAATTTACCGAAGTACGAAATTACGTGTTTCGTTTCGTGCGATTGGTACTCGCAATCAAACGAAAACGTGACGTAATGTGGCAGTCCGAATATCATATCACATATTGACGCAATATTGGAATTGACAAAATTCGACCAATCGCACGAAACCCTATTAGCCTACGCTGTCCATCTGTCTGTCTGTCCTTCGGTCTGTCCGAAGTTTAAAGGGCTGCGTATCTATGCTTTTACAGATTGTGTATTTAATTTATTTATAATGTAGGTATGTGAGTTATTGTATTTGTCCGCTGACCGGAAACGAGTCAATGCATTTGAGATGTGGTGCTGGAGGGAGATGCTCCGAATAACTTGGACTACGAAAAGAACTAATGTGTCCATTCTTGCACAACTAAAAATCTCAAAAAGACTCTCAACCACCTGCCTTAGTCGCACTCTGGAATATTTAGGACATTTAGTAAGACGCAACCTCACAATCTGAAAAGACTCGTGGTCACGGGAATAATTTAAGGCCGTGAAGGCGTAGTTCCATTCGCTGGACCGACCAAATCCGCAATACATTTGATACCCCATTATAACACGCCATTCGCGTCGCCAAAGATCGTGGTAAATGGAAAAAGATCATGAAAAGAGGTCACGACCAGAGGGTCTTCAGGGCAGTGGCCCTGAAGAAACGACGCATAGAGAGAGAGAGAGAGAGATAATAATTGTAACAGATCAAAATTTCAATTTGCCACCTATTGCTAATGAGCAATTAGGTGTCGAGTTGAACTTTAACGGATGGTGTAACGGCTGATTTATTGACAAATAATAATAACCAAAATTTAACATCAATGGTGTGTTATAAAGCCTATAGGCAATTTTTTTCAGGCTTCTAAAATAATGAAACCGCGGTCCGGGGCGTATCGTTGGTACCTACTAAATAAAACGACAGATTATTTTTTTTACATTGCTAAGTTGCTTAATAGAAGCTGAATGCGTCGGGCTGAGGTCAGGGCCCAATGGCGCTCATTAGGAGAGGCCTTTGTCCAGCTGTGGTGTGCTATAGGCTGATTAAGATGATGAAGTTGCTAGTAGTCATGCTTTTGTGCCTGCAACTTTTCATAACTTCTCCATGCAAATGATGCCACATCCCACAGCTGATAACGTATTTGTTCATGAATTTCAGGGTACCTTTAGCAGCAGGTCTATTCAACCGAGAAGTCTACCTCGAAGGCATAAAGCGAAGACACGCGCTATTGGACCATGCGCCGGGCACCTCAGCGGTATGCGCTCTACAGTAATAACCTTATCATTTCAAAACTACTGGCATTGATACCCTATTCGACGACAACGGCGGTTCTTAAAGGGCTATTTAGATGGAGAGTGAAGAGTTAATCAGCTTTTGGACTGAGTATCTTTTGAAGATGAATAAAAGTCACTTATATGCACATAAATGCTAAACGGTTGGTGGTCACTGGTCACTCACGGCCATAAATGACTACAGTACAAACTTACGACTGTTTGGCATTTGAGAGATTTTACCGTCGCCATTGCCGTCACCAAACCGTTCCACCGAAATTCCTCTCATTGGTGATGTGTCATCTCATCTTTCCTTTCCCTCGATAAGACTGCAAAAATTAATTCACCAGTGGAGCTAACTGAAAACATTTATAAATTCATTACAATTGGGCTTACTGAAACGTGTTTAACCGCGGTCTCTTACGCTACTACATTTGAAATAAAAATTTAGATCCTTTTTTTGACATGTTGCAAGCCTGTGTAGGGATTACGTAGACGATACCGACTGTGTATTGAGAAACTACGATCGCATCTACGTACTGTAGATGCGATCGCGCCGCTAATTACGTAAAAATAATAAACTAAAATATAATAAATAGCTTATTGAGATTCTAAAAAAAATACCTTATTTACACGAAGTAAGCAATCCATAGGCAAGCCATATTGTGAGAACCTCCCAACTTGGATGACAGAGAAAATTACGTCATAGCGTGTCCAAATCATCTGTTCCAAATCTGTCTTATTCGCACTATTACGTCACAGGCTCCATGACACCAACTATTTCAAAACTATTAAATATGTAGATTTCATATTTTTTTGTACTAAACCTTTTGCACAAATATGCAATTTTCGGAAAGAGTAGTTACAGAATTATATTTGAGAATGGTTTATCAAAATTAGTCATTATGCATATTAAAATGGAACAACTGGCGTCAAATAAGCGGGCGGGGCGTTGGGTGTGACATAGTCCCCGAGGTCTTACACAGGCTGTGATGCTCTTAATTGGATAATTTATTTTAGAATTTCGTAACAAATTTTTCTAGTAGTAACGTGATAGACGAGCTCGCATATGCGTTCAAAATTCATGATACTAACCTCAAAATTCATGTAAATTTTCCTAAAAATCGGGTTAACGACACTATATTCTCGTTGGCATTTACTCGTAGGGAACTAAATTTTTGTTGTTATCATATTTTTATGTCACGCGCTTGCACAAATGCTTTTTTATGTTTTTTTGTGATGTTATTTTGTTTTTATTGTGACTTTCACACAAGATGCAGCTTTATTTTTGATATTACCTTTTTGGGATATTATTGTTATTGTATGAGACATTATGGATAAGTAACGACCGAAACACTTAGCAAAGCTATAAAATGAAAACTTATTTGACTCGTTACTGGTTCATACTATGTGCAACCAAACGCTTTCGGAAATAAGTTTTATTTATATTTTTTATTTTGCTTGTATTTTTTACATATATTTTCTTTTCATTACAGAGCAGTGTATTGAAAAGGCTTCTTATGTGACGTGAAATACTAAATATAAAAGACAATAATAGTAATTCAAAGCATAAAAAGACAAAATTCGTAGTATGTAGAGTCGTATATGCCAAAGAATTCCACTATTTATGGGTAAAATAACTTAGTTATTATTTATATTTGTTTGTGTATTTAATGTGTTTAATTTGCTCATTGTGTTAACAAAAATACAAATCTAGTCAATAACAACAAATAGATATCAGTATTTATAGTACCTATTTATTTTTACAAGTAATGTTACAGATTTCAATTACATATTAATATTTATTGATATTAAATTATTGTATTCAATCATATTGTTTACACATTTTAGTTGGACTTGCTTTTCGTGCATTAACTTATTTTATATTTGTGTTATGTTTTGTTTTATTTCATTGGCAACGAACAACCTGCCAAAAGTTGTGTTTTCGCTTCTAAGTTCTTAATTTATAATTATCATTCACATTGTCATTTTACTTTTTACATATGTGTATTTATAATGTTGTTTTAGTATTTAGTACTAATATAGAGTAGTTCGAGCTTTTACTTGTATGATTAAGGGGGTTTAAAAAATAGGGAACTCGATCTTTCTTCTGTAGAGAAAGACCTACTAATATTATAAAGGCGAAAGACTATGAAATATGAAGATGTAGGTTTGTAGAAACACACGCCAAAACTACTGAATGGATCGAGGTGAAATTTAGCACATGTTATTTAGTTCTATCAGAGGGTTTATTCGATAGCTGCCTCTTAATGACTAGTATCCGCACTTATTTTTCACAAACTTTGACTGTCCATGTCTCGAAATTATAACAATCGTCATTAGGAAACTGTCAAAGTTTGTAAAAACATGTCTGGTGCTAATGGTTGGAATAGACGATAGTTTCAGTGAGCAACTGAGATATTGAATATACCCTCAGGAACATCATACGGGCTACTTTTAATCCGCGTACGGAAGCTAGTTTTAGATATTTTTGGAATCAATGAGTTAAAAAAGCTAAACTTCAGTCAATCTTTAATCGGTTCTGTAAGGCGATCACGACTGCACCTGACGAATCGTAACCGAAACGAAAAATATCAGCCAATGACAAAGCGTTATTTTCAATCTAAGCTTTCTCATTGCCCCAAATTTTACGTCTACGATACGAATACTTTTTCGCTAGTGATCGATCCTATATTACATAGTTAACTCACTGAACCATGGGACTATTCATGAATTTGTGGTGATGTTTCAAAAACGGAACATTAATGCTTTCTGCCTTAATATAAAAACATTAGATAAATGTTAAGAACATTTAATAATACATACATTAGTCGCTGTTATGTAAGCTCGTTATAGTCTTGTTGTCCATTCCATAAATACATGTAGGAAGTGACATGGAAACCACTCCATAAAAACTTTTTATTCAAAAGCAAATTAATGCCTACTTATTATTTATTTATTTAAAAAGTCACCAACATAGCACCGTACACCTATACACCGTAAAAAGTAAAACAATCTATGAACTGTATTTCTAAGATATTAGAAAGACAAAATATTAAGTACAAATTCCGCCAATTCTAAAGTTTATCTTTTAATGGATTTTCGCAAAGTCACGCCTTAGTTAATTAACTAACTGAATATCTTAAAAACATATTCAAGTGCATGCTAAGTGCTACTCCAATTATAGATGACATACTTATTTGTTTACAGTTTTATTTTTGTGTATTCACACATTAGAGTTGGTTCTAGAATCTTGGGGATAAATATTTTGTTGGGTGTCCGTGTCCATGTCACTCCTAAGCAAAGCATGATAGAAGTACTTATAAATATCATATTGGACCTTAAAACGGCAAATATATCGGTTAAAAACCTGCCCCAGTTAAAATTATAATGATAACGGAAGGATATTTACTTGCAAGTATATTTTTCCAGTGAAATAAAGGAGACCGTTGACAAATCATGTCTTATGTCTTTTGGCACAACTGCCGTCTATATTTACGCTTTATTCAGTGTAATTTGCATATTATATCGGTGTAAAGTCCAAATTTTGTCCAGCAAATTATTTATATTGATATTACTTAGCTATATTTATATTTAGCTCACTATTATATTGCTTAGAACAATTTATTATGGTGGTAAGTACTTCGTTTTACTAAATTCCGTTAAATGGTTAGGCCTAGATGTACTTTTACTAAATGAATATATTGTTGTCCCCTTTGTCCCACATTTAAGTAAATTGTCAATTATTTAATTGTAGGGATTCGTCTAACGTCAGACTAAATAATTGAGCCCAGATTTGTCACCTTACGGTATAAAGAACAACTTATTAGAATATAACTACAAGGTATCATTAACACATCTGTCTTCCATTCATATGCTTAACTTTTATTCGTTATAGCGTAGCGAGGCGACCAATCTTTAGATTTTATTTTTTAACTAACCAGATTTACAAGAACTTTTGAAATTTTGAAGCAAACTAACTCTTCTAAATTAACTATATTTTTCATGGATTTACTATAGTCATTCATTTTTGATTGCCGTAAACCAGACCATCTTATAATTTACTGTAATCAAAAAGGCCGCTATAGTTATAGAAATGTCTAGTTTTAGACTTGCCGTATTCTCTGGAGTCTAATGCTAAACAAATCAGTAAATCACACAAGCTTGTTACATTTTTAGTGAACTCTAGAATCCTCAGGACCCATACCACCAAGCTACTCTAGCTACTATTAAACCTAACTAATACTTACACTATTAATTAAATCACACACCTGCAGTTGGTTAAATATGAGTTGATACGCGAAACATTGACATTGAAATACGTAGTGATGACGACGGCCAAAGAAACGATCACGAAAACCAAAATGGCTTTTCATTGGTTTGACAAATCAAATTGTTTTTTGTCATCGTTCATCATTGGTCGTCATCACTACATGTTATATCAATGTCATTGTCCCGTGCATCAAACAATATTTAACAAACTGTAACTACCCTAGAAATGTCCACATGGTAAGATACACTGAATCCATTCCAATTTGATTTCTTATCTTTGTCAGATTCTGAAGAAGCTCATCCCGCTCTGGTTGCAAGGAACGCCTACAGAATATTTCTCATAGTACAGTATGTATTGTAATTGCGGAAAAACCGCGAAATCTATGAAATACAACATCGTAGTCCATACGAAACCATATTTTGTAACCCTTTTTAATAAAACAATTTTGATCACTTATCATAAACACACCTCAGTTGCACGTAATCTTTTTTTTTAATACGAATCTTGATTACATAACTCACCCTTGTAAATCCTTATTTTGTAAAGTATTTTGAGTCCATGCTAGTGCCTATGCTATTTGAATTTCATAGTTTCCGCAGTTATAAGATATACTGTATTATTTGCTCGCCATTTATCCCGCGTATTATCTTCGAACTCGTTCTTCCACGTTCCTTGGAGCCAGGTGCTGAATGGTATGTGCTCGCCTCGCTAGGCTTTTTACCCACATTTTATTCTAACACTTGTCCCATCAAGTTATACTGTGATTTAGTGTAACTCGTTGGAACCTATTAAATCTACCACAATTTCACCTTTGAATTTGACTTGCAAAATAGATGCTATCATTCATATTCTGTATAATCCTACAGCTTTAAATAAACCAAATCGGATGAACATATGGAATAAGTATTTTAAAGTTATTTAACAGTGATTTTCATTTCGTCCCTTTTTCCACAAAGGGACTACTACTTTAAATTTAACACGTTGGCTGCGGGCCTCACACATGAAGCTTATGTTCATGCGTGAGGTCGGAGGTCGATCAGAGGCCGAAGCACGAACATTTTGACATGTCAAAATAAAGGGTAAGTGGTACAATGAAAAAGCGTAGATTCGAAATAGTGCATTGTCATTGGCCAAAATTTTACGATAAGGCATGTCAAAACATTCGTGCTTTCGCATCAAGATGACAGTTGTGTTTTCAGCACTCCAAGTGTTAATGATAAGTTTACTGAGAGAAGTTTTTAGAATCGTCAATATATATATATTAACTTATCAGCGTTCGAATCATAGTCATACAACATATTAACTTAGCGTTTTGTACTTAATTCAAATTCATGTGATAATTTTTAGTAAACGTCATCTGAGAGTTTTGGAAAAGATATGCCAAAAGTATTTTAAGCTATTATGTACGATAAGTACTTGTGTTGTTCTGCGCCGTTAGAGTAGCTGTTTTAAGAACAAATGTTCTTCAGACTATGCTGGTCGACTACCGTTGAATAGACACAGACAGTGTGTATATTTACGTAGTATTAAGTTATTAAAGAAAAAGAGAATTATCAAAATAGCATCTTGTATAACTGCATAATACACAATAGAAAAATATTTCTTGTCTCTCGTGGATCCGCTTTTTGGCATAAAGCAGGTTAAAAGCCTGAATTTTCGTTACTACCTACAAGAACAGACACTGCATGAGCATTGACCTAAAGAAAATAGGTACTTTCTAGGCAAGCGTGCTACATTATCGACCGCATCTTCACTTACCAACAGGTGAGATGGCTGTCAAGTGTAAGCTTATAAACTATAAAAAAAAGGCATAGAAGCTAGAATATTTTGACATATATCGTAAAATTAAATGGCCAATGACATTGTGCAAAAATGTACGATACATATCCAAATATTCGTGCTTCGGGCTCTGGCGCTCGCTACCGTGGTGATGTGATGATACGGTTAATGTTTGAGAAACTTACTACATGTTGAAAGACGTCTAGTTTAGTTTTTTTTAAGTGTATTTTAAATTTTGGACGGTGTAGAGCGGTAGCAGACGTATTCTGAAAAACGTTTTGTTTTTATAAAATGGTGACGATTTCACTGTGTATATCAACTTCTTGTGTATTAATTTAAAGTATTAAAATCATTGTTCTGCGTGCTTCAAGTTAAATCATATACATACCTGCTTTCTTTGTTATACCCGCAAAAGTATTAGTAGTTAAGGTCGCACAAATAAACTTATGTACTTAAACTCATCTTATATTTTCAATGTATTTGTGTACATAATCAAATATTTACACTGTTGTAGTATTGTTTAGTAAATGTAATGTACTTGTGTACTGATCTAGTTGAGGCTGCTGATAAACTTTTAACTTTTGAAAGTACAATTTATTATATTGTATCCTTAATCTCTGACTGTTATGAACACATTTTTTAGTAAAAATAATTATCTTATTTAGTGCTATAAGGATAAACCTAAATTTAAATTTAGACGACTAGACCTATTAAAAAAGAAGTGGATATTATTTAAAAAGTGCCGTTTTTAACTATTAGGTAGGTAAACACGGATGTTTAGTACAATACAGAACTTTCGTATTAGGACTGTTTTTGCATCGCGTCTAATTGATACAATGCAAATCAATTTGACTGCACTAAATAATAGTTGGATTTAAATTTAGGTTTACCGCAGCCAGTTTTTTACTTAGAACTAAGTAAATTGAACATTCAATTTATTGAAGAAGTTATATTGATTGTTAAAGATGCCAAAATAATTTAATTTACCGTGCACCTTGCGTCATTTTAGCTGGAATAAATTTAGTTTATGCCAATGTATATTGGCACATAAATTATTTATCCGCTCCACTGTGAAACATAGAATGTGCTAACATAACAGATTTGAGGTGATGATACAAAAATGTCTTTACCTACTTTGATAAAAAGATATGCAGATATTTATCGATCGGGTATGATAATTCACAAGATAACTGTGATGGGAAACTTCAATAATTATTAATTAATATAACTGAATAATGCGAACCTAGTCCTAGTTTTTAATAGCATACTTTGGGTAATTTTAACTTCAAGTTAGTTTTACAATAAAAGTACAATAACTAAAATATTTCTTGTAGAAATAGCTAGTCTCAAGTCCAAAGATATTCTGTTTTTTAGTACATGGTTTAGCACATAAGTACGTTAGTTTATTACAGTTGTTCTTGTGAATTATTATTGGAATAGTTTATTTTCAAGGAATTGTCAACGCGAAAGTATTTTTCCTAGTCCATGTTTATAGAATAAGTTACTTACATAAGTTCAATGATGTTAATGCTAATTATAGTTGATTTTCCTCTCAAATTGGTATTTCCTTTTATATCATCGTCGTCCCTACACTGTAAGCGATAGACACTCAAGCATAGTTCATATCCGGACAAACATAGGGATATCTAAAGTATTCGGAAACAAAAGGACATCATTAACATTCTAGTTCTTTTCTTACTATTCTGAAAAGTAGGTAATCAAAAAGAACAAAACGTTACCTGCAATAGCACCTATCTTTATTTAATTTCCAATATCCAGCGAACTTGAAAAGACGGTGGAAAGCGATAAGAGATTGACTCATGGAAGATTTATAAAAAATACCTTAGACTAATTAGAACTTTGAACATTATTGTACTGCCATTCAACGCATGCCTTTCCCTTAACACCGTTGACCTCCACATTTGACCACCGCTCGTAGAATTTTGACTCCTTGGTTTTTCCGATAAAGAATGTTGCTTCATCTTCAAATTGCACGCGGATTGTGTAGTTTTCGCCACCTTAAATAAAATTGATGGTTTTTAAGTTGCCAAAAATAAGAGGGGCAGAGCACCTCAGACCTGGATGACAAATGTTCATGAAAGACTGAAAATGCTCGGCCTTACAAAGGATGACACGAAACAGTGGGGAAACTTTTAGTATTAGTATAATCCCTAATCATGAACTCCTGGTACGAATAGGTAGCGTAGAAGTGTACCTAATTAAAGTATTCAAGAACTCAATTTCAAGGTGAGTATGACGAGAAAGCACATAGGTATATTTTGACAGTTGTCAATAGAAATCTGATATTTCTACTAAGGAATAGATTAGCCGCTGCTGAGCATAAGGTTGTTGAATACGGGCCTGAGACGTTCGGCATGTATTTTAGTTGTCTATGTGCGGAAACCCACTAGTTAGCAACGTATCGACCGTTTTCTATGGATGAGAAATTACACTGTCTGGGTAAATCTAACTGAAAAATATTCCAAGTTTATATCCAGGTACAGCATTGCTTTTCCTGCGTGGATATCGTAATGGGCGTATTTTTCTCAATTTAATATCATGGGTAATAAGGGGCAACAAACATGCAACCACCGCACATGCTCACAATGGCAACCGTCATCCGTTCGAGGTGCAGTGTTTAAAACCTATGGCTGGCAGTGCGACGACGACAAATGTACAACGTCGTAGAAATTACCGTCGTGTTTTTGCGATGCGTTGTCGCAACAGTGTTGTGGCAACGCCCTTAGTAACAAACTCCGAATTGTCTCTCACGTTTCAACGAAGGCACTACATGCGACTCGTATGTGCCTCGTGGGCGAGGCGTGGTTTAGATAAGTCATATAGGGGATGTGCAGTATATTCACTGTACCAACTCGCTTACTTAATATGGTGATAATGGCAAATTCTACTAAACAGAGAAAAGTACGTGGTCTTAGAAGCCGATAAAAATGCCCATTATTTATATCGAAAGTAGATCAAATTCAAGCCATTGAGTGCTCACCAGCTGAGAAAGAGAATGCGTAGTCGTTCGGCATAACTTGGCCCTCGCCGTGTTGGTATAGTTGGAAGTCGCAACCGTCTACGGGTACCACTGTAGCGTGATCTGATTGCCGGCACACGTAGCCAATGGTTATACTGAAATAATGAATATACATGTTGCATCCGGTCGTGAACATCGGCTCTAAACGGAACCCAAGAGCTCTGTCGTGCGCTCTGAGCTCTGACAGAGTCGTGATGTCATCGTTGCTCGCGAGTCGCGTGCGGGCCCGACGAAACGATGATCACTTTCTGCCCGGCCGCCAAGGAGTGAAGACGTCACGAAACTGTCCGCGTTACAAAGTGCCGTAGCTAGAGCTATAATCTTTGTTCAATCAATACCTATCAACATACAGTGTTCGTGTAGTAAAAACCCTTGTCTTCATTCCTTGACGTGTTACTATTTGAACCGACATTACCCACCATACGCTCACATATTCTAGGTCTGTATTACAGTGGGAGAGCTGCTATGAGTTGCCATCCTGCTCCATCATAAGCTACCCCTTACTCCGTTATCATAATAAACAAAATCGTAAGGACGTTAAGAGACCTTTGTTCATACAAACTTATTTTTGGCACTAGCGCAACGAGTTTTGAAGAAGAATATACTTAGTTAACACGTTGACTGCTCGCCTGAACCGGTCGTATTGCACACGGGCGGATGTGTTATCTAATCAATTAATCATCGTAATGATGGGCCGTTAGGCAATAAATAATAATGCAACTGAGTTCTGAGTTCGAGCTAAGCAGTAGGGCAATCACTAATATTTCAACCATTAGTATCGTAAGCGTATCGTAATTTAGCCAATGACAAAGTTTTATTTCTTACTAGCTTCCGCCCGGCTTCGCTCGCGTGGTATATTTTTTTTAATATTTATGCGCCAGCTCTTGACCTCGAGGCTTGCATAGGCAAGGACGAGGTCGACGTTGGGGCGAGCTTTCCCAGAAGATAAAAGGTAGCCTATGTGTTAATCCAAGTAAACTATGTATATTCCAAGTTTCAACCTAATCCGTCACCCGTCGGTTACAGAGTGGAGTGGGGGGGGGGACAAACATACATATTCATAAACTTTCGCGAGATTGTGATCTACGTCTCATTGGCTAAAATTTTACTTTTCGCCACAACTTCAACATTACCAGTACCAGAGACCAGTTTATAAACTGGTTTCTGCCAGTACCTTGTACCAGCTAGTAAGTACCAACAGTAGCAATGTACAATTAATTACTCTGAGAAATTACTTACTGTGACATTATTACTGGCTGTGAAACTACGCCGATGGACATGCAGTCCCCATTATCTAGGAATATGAAGTGTAACACATATCGGTGGAAAGTACGCCATTCTCTGTTTTTACCTGAAACAAATGGGCATATATTATTTAGGTAGATATCTTTAAGTTTTAAGAGCAATAGGTAGGTAGGTTAGGTATCTATGCAGTTTTAATAGTTGCAGTTTTAGTAGTTTGTAATTGTATATGTTTGGTCAAAACGACACTAGGTACGTATAGGTACATAATAAATTACCATTAAATAATTATTCATATTATTTATTGATTTACATCGAGATACAATACTCTAATCTCAATGTTTATTTTGTATCATCTTTGTCAAAACCAAATGTTTTGTGATCTCATGATTGATTCGCCACGAGAAATTAAAAGGCTACTTTTTTATCCAACTGCGAAGAAGGATGTTAGGTAGTCTCATCAAAACATAAATGTAAAATGAGAGCCAAGTTCAATATTATGCCTTGGTTGTTGGTCTCAACAATAAAAGAAGCGAGATCTAAATGGGTGCCTACCTATCTAAATGAACCCCACGTTTCGTGCTATTGGTCATTATTTCTGTCTTTGACCGATTCATCATTTGCCCAATGTATTATCCCAATATATAATATAATATAGAATAGTATTATCCTAAGTTATAAGAAGAACTGATATTTTAAGTTGTTATAAAATACACAGACTTTTGAACTTGGCACCCATTTAGATCTCACTTTTTTTGTTGTTGAGGTCAACAACTAAGGCATAATATTGAACTTGGCTCTCATTTTACAATTATGTTTTGATGGGAAACCATTACTTTTTGTATAACTGTACCTAATCAAAATATAAACAACTTTTAATGTAAAATATTGCCTAAACTATACCTACTTATTAAAAGAATTGTAATAACAATATAACAACAAATATTGTAAGTATTTTTTTAAGTAAAAAAACCACGAATTTAAAGGATAAATCACAATCTTATAGGTCAGGTGGTATCGAGTGACAACCGGACAGACCGGACGATTTTTTGACGTTTATATCTAAAAATTATAAAAAATTACTAGTTTCTGATTTATTCCTTTGTATTCACCTAACTAACTATCTGAATTAGGGATGGGCCGAATGTGGTTTGAACCGAATACGAACTTCGACCGAACATTCGGTTGAAATAAAAAGTTCGGCCGAAGTTCGGCCGAAGTTCGGTTTAATTACGCTGCGCTTTCTCGAGAGCGACACGTCATGAATTAACGAGGTTTAAATTAATACATTTTGTTATTTACTTGTTGCAAAGATGAGTGGAAGGAAGAAATCAAGTGTTTGGACATTTTATACGGAAACTGACGAACAAAATAAAGTGAAATGTACCTTATGTGGTTCGCTTATATCTCGTAGTGGTATTGGCCGTTCAGCATCTACTTCTGCACTGACCAACCACATTCGTGTGAAGCATGATCGAGAATTTGCACAATTATCATCCTATTCATACGCCAAACCTCTAGTAAATTTTAAATACGAGTAGATGGATAAAATAATAGAATTTTAAGCATTTGATTGAAATTAAACACCCTTTCTTAATTCTAAATTCTAGTGCGTGTAAATTCTTGTTTAGTCTGTAAACAAAAAAAGTGATTGTTGACATTGTTGATTGACATGTTCCTAACTTTTGAAACTTTACTATGGTTGTGAACATAATTATGAATATCAACGTGATATTTACCATGATTTGTGAGTTCTATTGTGTCCAGATATTTGACGCAGTTGCATGCGCCATGATCACGGGAGGAACTGAAGTCTGTGCGAGTGGGTAGTTACTGGCAGACGAATCTATCTACCCTCTTTCTTAGTTTTTTATTACGAATGACACCAGTACCACTGGTTTCAATGACACTTCTAACTCGATCACGACACACAACACTTACTGTATACACTTCTGAAACATCACTTTTTCGGTTCCTACACATTCTAACAACAGGATTCTAGACTCCAGACAATTGAAAACCATCTTCTTGATTGAAATTCCTGTGTTTGGTAATCTCAATCGCCTCTTGAACCAGTCTTTGCATATAGTGGCGTTCTGTTGAGATTACCTGCGGATTGTGTAGTTAGATCTAGTGATTTAAAGCTGATTCCGGTAGATGTTCAGCTATGGCATTATGGTGTCATTCGTAACAAAAGACTAAGAAAGAGGGTAGATAGATTCGTCTGCCAGTAACTACCCACTCGCACAGACTTCAGTTCCTCCCGTGATCATGGCGCATGTCACTGCGTTGAAATATCGGGAAACAACAGAACTCATAAATCATAGTAAATATTCCGTTGATATTCATAAATATGTTCCTAACTAAATAAATGACTGAATATATAAAGGTCTAATTTTATTTTACGGTTATTATGATATATAAATATGATTTCTATTAATTTCAGTCAAAATACTTAGTGCATAGTTCAAGAAGAAAGTAAAATTAGTTACCTATATCCTACTTTTTTCTTGCACCGAATGTTCGGCATTTAAACCGAATTTCGACCGAATGCCGAAGTTCTGCCCAAATTGCCGAAATTCGGTTAAACCGAATGTAAAACGAATTTCGGCCCATCTCTAATCTGAATACCAAATTTTAACTTTTTAGGTCATCTGGAACTGGGTTAGAATTTTGATCTATAATATAAATAGGTCAGACATTTTTGGCTGTTAATATCTAAAACTCATAAAAATTTGCTAGTCTCTGATTTATTCTTTTACGAGTATATTCACCCAACTACCTATCTGGATGTCAAATTTGAACTTTCTAGGTCATCTGGAACTTGGTTAGAATTTTGGTCAGACATTTTTGGACGGTAATATCTAAAAAATAGTAAAAAAAATATTAATTTCCGATTTTTTCCGTGATTTAATCAGTGATAAAAATGACGAATGAATGTGTTTATGAAATTTGAAGCACATATGTATCTCGTGAGTCTCAATACATGAGCCAAATTTTACATGATTATGTGAAATAGTTTTTGAGTTAAGAGGGGGTTAAAAGTGGCTTTAAATGGTTCGTGTATACACACGGTGCTGCTCGCCACTTCTGTTAGCTTGAACATGGCTTTGACACGCTACCGCGTGTCCAGATGTTTGGGCGGCCGGTAGCTGTAGCGGCAGCTTTCCCATATTATACTTACCAAAACTATGATCTCTTACGCAAGGCATCTTAACTAATTGATCTTTGCCATCTATCTTGATTGTTCCTTTTAAAAATCCCATTTGTTCGTAATGGGTTTGGTGGTACCTGTAATCAATATTTCTTATCACTTCTTACTTCCTTAATCCCTTTTCTTTGAGTATATATGAAAGAATTATAAACTCTCTTATATAAGATAACTTGTTTATTATTATAACACAAAACAGTAATATTGTAGTAGTAGGTATTTAGTAGAGCTCTATGTCAATGGCTCGTTCAAGGAGGTATCATACCACCATGCTTTTTTCTGCCGTGAATCAGCATTGCTGTGTTTCGGTTTGAATTGTGTGGTTGCCGGTGAAATTACTGGCACAAACCTCATGTACCTTCATGCCTAAGGCTCCCAGCAGCCGACCGGCTTTTTGTAGGACAGAAAATCGGACAGTTAAGGAGGAGCACGTCATGGTCAGAGCGTATAGCCAGCCACCCAGGTTGGATTAACAGAGGAAAGTACCACAAACCTCATGTACCTTCATGCCTAAGGCTCCCAGCAGCCGACCGGCTTTTTGTAGGACAGAAAATCGGACAGTTAAGGAGGAGCACGTGATGGTCAGAGCGTATAGCCAGCCACCCAGGTTGGATTAACAGAGGAAAGTAAGGCCAAAATGGCCATTTTATTCCTTAAGGTCTCACTTTCTGAATCCAGAAAAATAAATTTTCATACATATTTGAAACTCCTAAACTATAAACTTTACGAGAAAAAGTTATAGAACATAAAATACTTATATCAATCGTACAATCAAATTCCAACCATTTTAGCCCTAAAGGCCTTACTTTCTGAATCCAGAAAAATAATTTTTCATACATATTTGAAAGTGCCCTAACTCCAAAACTATGAACTTTACGAAAAAAGTTATAGAACATAAAATACTTATATAATTACGTACAATCCAATTCCAACCGTTTAAGATCTTAAGGCCTTACTTCCTTCGTCAATCCAACCTGGTTGGTATACGCTGTCCATGACGTGCTCCACCATACTACTAGGCAAATTGCCCATAGGACAAATTACGTTTATAAAAACTGCACACATGACAAAACACTATCGAGGCAAAATGCGATTAGGGAAAAATACATACCGATGAAAAATGCGTTCGAGGCACCCATCTAACAAACCCTCCTCCCTAACTGTCCTACAAAAAATCGGTTGAAAAGTCGGTCGTGTGTGGGGAGCCTAAACTTGATGGGCAGAGATTTGTGTCGCAGCGCACGTTCCAAACATACGTGATAATGATAACTGATAACAAAGTAGTCTATATTAGGTCACGTGTATTTAGAACGACCCATTGGTACAGGTTGCCACTTAAAATCATCATCAACTACTTCCACACACAATGTACCTATTTATTAGTTACCTATTGAAAATAAATTAAATGGTGGGCCATGTGCTTGCTCCGTCATCAAGTACCTATAAAAAAAAATACTTAACACCACACAAGGATTCTCTTTATTGTCGTGGATATCAAGAACTATGAGTTCACTATAGTACCACAGCACCCATATCCAAAACAAATGCCTGCAGATCATCGAAACCGCAACCATTTGGTTCTCAATCTCACTCAACAGGCCCTTAGCTCATTGCGACGACTAGCTCATCAAAACTATGCATGGTATCAGAATATAACAATCTCCAAAGAATAAAATCGAGCAGATACAACCTATCAAATAGGACGGTATCCCACACCAGACATAGCTCAGAGGATTAGTAGGCTGAAATGGCAGTGGGCCGGCCATATATGCCGACGAACCGACAACCGTTGGACCAAACAGGTATTGGGTTGGAGACCCCGTTTGGGCAAGCGTAGTGTAGGACGTCCACTGGCTAGATGGAGTGACGATCTGCTTAATGTAGCTGGCAGACAGTGGATGAGAAGAGCCAAGGATCGGGCTCAGTAGCGAACCTTGGAAGAGACCTATGTCCAGCAGTGGACTGCCATAGATTGATGATGATGATGATCCCACAATATTATATAATTATCCCCGAAAAAACTAAGCAGAACTATTATGGGAACCACATGACTGGTACTAACTTATAGTATAGGTATATTTTATGTATACACTCATCTTGTACATAGAAAAACACCCAAACCCGGCACAAATATATGCAAATCATACAAACATTTCTCTCGCGGCAGGAATCGAACCCGCAAACTTCTGCATCTTAGGTCAACACACTGCGCCACAGTAGCCGTCAATCAATAACTTACTTCTGCTGAAGTTTGAAGAAGTCTCTCGACCAGTTCTCGCGTGCCATGTCTTTGGCTAGACTGTGTGGCGTCATCTGATAGTCGTAGTTGATGGGAGACCAGAGAGCACTCCAAGTTAAGGCCGCTTCTACCTTCACTCTCTTCTCTGGATTGCTACGAGACCTTTAAAAAATAAAGCTTAATTATATATTTGTTATTCCTTTTCCAAATGCGAATATGCTTCTGCAGATGAATCTTGTGATTGATGCCTATGACTTCGTTCGGACTGCCCTTCTCTATCTTCAGCACTGTTAGGTAACCCCCATTTATTTTGCCCCCAATTGCTAAGATTTTCAATAATTCAAAAATTATGCCCCAGGCTGGACTGGAACCTTTGCCTTAGTACGAAATTGCGCCATCAACTAACTTGCGTTATCTCCAGCCAGTCATATTATAGGCCACAATAACTGGGGTCGCCGTCATCGAAATCGATGAGGAGGTCTATTCATGAGGAGAATCATGTCATGACTCATAAGTATATGGAGACATTTGTAGTACAATAACTTACTTCATCTCGCCATTGTATGTGATTTTCCAAGTCCGCATAGGCATAAAGTTTTCAATCTGTAGTCCTTGTATCTTATACTCGCCGATTTCATCGTTGACTTGCTGTAAATACGTGTCAGGCAAGCTCGGGGTAAGGTATACATCTTCATTATTTAGCTGCAAATAAAATAAGCGGATTTTGAGATAATTTACACCTAAAAAAGATGACGTTTATAGCCTTATTTATGTGTAAGAGCAAAGCTGTCGGTAACCAATAATTATCATCCATGCGTACAAACTTTTAAGAAATCGGCTGAACCACAGTAAGTCCGTTGCAGTCTCTAGGCAAAGCTTTATAAACTTAGTCGTGATAAAAACACAGTAGAATTTCTAGAATCGTGCAGTTGCGCAGGGCGTACTTAGGTACACGGGTCGCCTGAGTGGCAGGGCGATAAAGTCTAGAAGGACATGCATAAACTTCTGGCCGTTTCTTCTTCGTATGTGGTAGTGGCCAACTCTGATGTCGAGAATATTTATGCTGCCCGAAGGCCTTCAACATTGACGCTTGACAATATTGAGCTAGACTGAGCAGAAGCGGCATTGGACCGAGAAACCTGGCGAACTCTGATGCCGGAGGCCAAGATCCACTTTGGGTCGCTGCGCCACTGCAGTAAGTGTAGGATCCCTCCCTTGTGTTGTGGGTAACAAAAACAAAGAAAATTCGTCTCATCTAACCTACTTTGACAGAAACTGAGAATACTTACTATAACAAAATCTATAAGAGCTTTTGAAAGATGTAATTTTGTGAAAACTCGTTTTTTAAATCTGTTAACTTACCTTGATAAACATAAAAGCATCAACAGCTTGCTTAGCTCTGCGGGCTAGCCCACAGATGACAGCGGGTCCTTCGGAAGATACGCCATTGAAGTATACTGCATCTACTCCCTGCGATATTAAGTTAATTTTACTTAACAATATTGAAAACGCTCAAGTTTAGCTGACATAAGATAGTAATAGTGTTATTTGAACTATAAACTGTAGGTAGGTACTCTGATATAAGTAAGTGGGTGTAAGGGGTTCCAGCCTCCATCTTCAGAACCCAAACCAACCTCGCCGGCACGTGGTGCGCCCTGGTTACTAACAAACGGGGTTCTGGCGACCGGCTGCAGCGTTGGCGGCGCGAGATGGTGCCCTGCGATCCCCAACCTGCATGCCCCGCGTGAGGATTATGGGCATATCCCCCCTTCTTATTAGGGGATGCCTATGTCCAGCTGGTGGTGGTAATGTTCTGATAACGCTCTAGCGAATACTGCGTTTAGGCAAGCGTAGCATATCACAAGCTCTAATTCGCACAACGTGCTATGACTATGCTCAGAGTCTCTCTACGTGATAGAATTCGAAATGAAGAAATCCAAAAGAGAACCAGGGTAAACCACATAGCTCTCAGAATCAGCAAGTTAATGTGGCAATGGGCAGGCCATATAGCCCGTAGACACACCCTGGCTAGATGGAGTGACGATCTGTCCGCGTAATGTAGCTGGAATGCAGGTGATAACAGTGCATTGGGCTAAGTGGCGTGTCTTCGGAGAGACATATACATCCTCAGAGTGTGCTTGGATTTTGAACTTACATTAGCATGCTCTCCAAAGTCGAACTTCTTTTCCAGAACAGCGTCTGCGTCGTGTACGTGTATCGTCCCATCGCCACTCTTGCCAGTATCCACGGCGTATGCCCTTTTAGCTCTATCAGTCCACTAAAAACAGTAGTAAGATAAAACGATATACTTATGATCACACCACAGTAAAAAACTTTTTAAAACCAGACGTTTGAAATAAAAAATAAACTCTTGTTCACTAATTTTCACACCTGGAAACCTATGGTTAGTGATATTAACCACTAACCATAGGTTTTAACAAATTACTAATAATTCTAATCACTTGTATTAAAGTGTATGTTTACTACAAGTGTCTAGAAATATTTAAACTCTCCCAGTCGAGATCAGGACAGGGCGCAATGGCGTTTATTAGGGGATATCTATGTCTAGCAGTGGACTTTAGGCTGATGATGATGATGAAGAATGCTAGACACTATCATATAGCCCAAACCATTTGCATATCATACTAACGTCTTTTGTTTTTCGTGCTATCCTGTCCATCCAAAGGTTGTCTGGAAGAGATCGCTATTAGCGATAAGACCGCCCATTGTACCTTTTTTTTTTAATTGTAAAGTTTCTGCAAATTGTATTTTTTAATTTGGTGTACAATAAAGAATTTATCTACCTATCTATCTATCAAACATTTGTCTCGTGGCGGGAATTGAACCCGCAACCTTCTGTGTATGAGTGAGACCCACTGCACCACAGAGGTCGTCCAATTATAAGTACTTCTATGTAAGTAGGTATCTAATAGAGATGGTTCTGCGAAATTTTCAATTAACTTATGGTTGATTTTTTTAAAGTATGCTGTTACTTTCTACTTGATGGAAATAGCAGGGATAGCTATAATTTTAAAGCTGTAAAATGGTCAAAAATCTTTAATTATGCTAAACTTTGTACCGCTGATAAATAAAATAGCACTTTGGACTCTTCAACTTTTATTAATATTATTTATAACTTTTGTGTTATTATTATTTATAACTATTGGGCCGGCCATGTATGCCGCATGCCGGATGAGCTGTGGGCAAAAATTACCACTCAGTGGATCCCGGATACGCGTCGCGGCAGACCACGTAGAAGATGGCGTGACGAACTAGATTTCTTCCAAAAAGACTGGGAAGCTTTAGCGCAGGATCGAAGTGGATTGAAAGAATGGGGGGAGGCCTCTACAATGGGATGATTTAGGCTGACAGTAACAGTAACAGTAATTTATAACTTTATAAGAGCTTAGCTATTGTCGGTATAGTGATGCAATTCTCTCAATTTTGCTCTTTCCATTGCGGTCTTTCACCTTACCTTCACCTTCTCTTTTATCTGGCTCATGCTTTATTCTGGGTCTTCCTCTTTCACGTTTTCATTCTTCCTTTCTCTCGATGACGTTTCTAATGAAGCCTTATGAAGCTGTCATATCATATTTTAAGGTGTCCAAACCCTTAGCGTTTATAAAAGCTGGGTACGGATAGCGCGTACATTGGTAGTCGGGTTAGGTACGAGTGTCTTGGAACGCCATCTCTGTACTTGCAGTTACGCGTACACTTTGGGGAACGCGTGCCGCGCGAGTTGATCGGTTTTTGGGCTAGCGTAGCACGCTATGGATCGATTGACCTCGCGTTAAGGTTCGCGGCGGTCCACATTAACTCTCTACGCGTACACAGCGAAACCCGACTACGTGAATACAGGAACGCGCTATCCAGCTCAAAATCCTTGATCCAATCATTTTTCCTCTTCTGTTTTATACCTTTGTCCACTCGTTTTAAAAGTAACTAACTAATTCAGCGTAAAAATTATAATAATAATCTTACCTTTCTCACATTTAGCACCACAAACATGAACACATATTTGAAAAAATAATACTTATTTTTCTGCTGATAAACACCAAAAATCGGTGATTTGTGTGGCTTATTTATAAGTCTAAACAATAGAACTAAGAATAGTGGAATTAGAATAGAAATTAGCAAGGTTAACATTTTAGCTCCCAAAGTATTCAATGTCTGATTAAGGTGACAACAAGTGATCAAAGAAAGGTTCTCTTTACACCTGTTATAAAATATCTTATCATTTTAACTGATAGCTGCTGTCTACGTTTATTATACCTATTTTTAATTGGTTTTACAAGAACAGATAAGCATCATACCTAATCGTAAAATATTGATATCATCCATGCATGTACCTCAAACGCATAGCTTTAAAAGCGATATTGCAATAACAATATTGTATTTCAAAATTTAGTTAAATGATGCAACTGAAGTCGCTTTAATATTCAACTTTCTGACAAAGACTTTCAAGGCTATAGTTGCTCGCAAAAACGAACTGTATACTGTATGTCATTAATTTTATCAGAACAAAAATATGGGCATAATCGTTTAGGGATTCGCTTTAAAACAAACTGATAACTTAAGGAAATATTTATTCAAATTCAAACCAGCTATGTTAAAAGAAAATTGATTAATTCGTTTGATAAGTTTACTAAAAACAGAACCAGAACATAATATTGTTAGTTCTAATATTTTCCATTATCTGTGGAAATGCCTAGCCGGTGTAGTAATCTATGTAATTTGTTTAAGTATAAGTTTAGGCTTCCACTTTTGCAAGCAGATGTTTGTGCACACATTCCTCTTTATTGATGAGGTGGGTGGTTTTATTCACTAGTTGCATCAGCGTGTTGAGGTTCTCTGACCATTCGTTGAGTCGATCTGAAGCGTCCATGTTCAAACTGCAACAAATGCAAGTCAATTAGTGCGGTTTCGCCTCTGCTCTCTTGCATCCTATTTAAACCTCCTATACACATACATTGTAAATGCCAAAGTTTGTGTGTATGTGTGTGTTTGTGTGTGTGTGTGTGTGTGTGAATGTTTGTTCCCACTTAAATCTGTAACGGCTGAACGCATTTGGATGAACTTGGAATTATACGTAGTTTGAGACCTGGATTAACACATAGGCTACTTTTTACACTGATACCACGCGAGCGAAGCCGCGTGCGGAAGCGATGCGAAATTTTTGACCCTCCTTCACAACAAAAGCAATGAACGGATCGAGTTGAAATTTCGCACAATTATGTAATTCTAGGAGCCTGGAATAACATAATAAATAGGCTGCTTTTAATCTGAGTATCACGCGAGCGAAGTCGCAGACTGAAGCTAGTTTTCTAGAAGCTAGCATAAAGTGGTGTGAAAAAAAAACAAAGTGAACACGCTCTAATTTGGGAATGTGTGCCCTCTTGACGGACATGACGCTACACGAGGAACTAGACCTACGCGTGAGACTGTTGTGTTTTCAGCATTCAAAGCGTTAATGGATTAAAATTTACCAATGTAAATTCGTTCGTATCTAATGCTAACAAGATATAAAGTCTCTGGTACCCATAGTACAGGCACTGCCTTGTTTGGGATCAGTTGACCGTGTACGAAATGTCCGGTATATTTATTATCATTCCAAAGCTCAGAGACTGACACCTTTACGTCTAGTGGCATCTCTTCTCTTTGATGCTGATCATCTTTGCGGACAAAGCCGTCCGCGCATTTGCACTGGTCATTCTGGTGAATTAATAAATGTAATTTCTCACCTAAAGTGAACAACGCCGGCTGGACGGTCAATCTTGGCGCGTACAACGCTGCTGACCACCAGAGCACTCAAAGCATCTTCTGTTTCTGTCTCAGTCAGACCAAGGAGCTCGCTCATTCGTTTTACAGTGATCCTTGTGTAGTACATCGACATTATGCGAATATTCTGGAACAAATTATATAATAGTAAAAATTGAATTGCAGTATACTATAAACGTTTATATCCAAAAATAATTTACTAGATAAAATAGTGTTTATTTATTCAACTCAAGAACAATTTGCGACCTTCGAATGTCGAAGTCTGAAAGTGGCATCTGTGACAGATAAGGTGAGGAGTGGTAGACATGCATGGTAGGGACATTTGGAGGGATGAAAGTCATAATAGTGATTAATATGAATGTGATTGGATGCACAAGTAGAGGTAGACCGAGAAGAGATGGATGGGGATGGATTGTGTGAAAGAGGATATGATAATTAAAGGAGTGAGCATAGATTTGACGGCTGATAGAGGTGAGTGGATGAAGAAAATATGACGTGCCGACCCCACCTTGC
This sequence comes from Horisme vitalbata, assembly GCA_951804965.1. Lineage (NCBI taxonomy): Eukaryota > Metazoa > Arthropoda > Insecta > Lepidoptera > Geometridae > Horisme > Horisme vitalbata. Next base: position 11,752,139 of record OX638088.1, on the reverse strand, counting down.
GTGAGGCAAGGGCAGGAGAATGATTTTCATTTAACAATATAGTAGTTTTTAGCTTACAATCACTAAAATCACTTACATGTTCCACGACTCTGTTCTTCAGATCGTTCCAACGTTCGACTCCCTTTTCTTCGGATGGATTGAAGTATGGAGTGCCGCGAAGTATCTTCTCATACGTCGAACAAAGAGTGTTCCATCTTATTATCTCTGGATTGATGAACAATTCCAATAACTGTCTGTAAGTGCAAATTTATAGTTTGTGTTAGAAACGTTTAAATTTTACGATGTATTTCCACAAAACCGGCAATGTGCGAGTCCACTCGCCAAGGTAAGGTGACATCACGAGAGGGTGATAATAGCATATAATAGTGATTGATAACCCTCGCTCTATGGGATTTCTAAAAAAAATACTTCGACTTGACGAGGAGTTAAGGACATCGGCTCAACAATTTTCCTTCGATAAATTTTGTAATTTCTTAATCTTTTAGTAATTTAGTCACCACAGTTATTAGTAATTACTTTAATTACTAGTTCACATCGTCATCGCCATCTTGAAAGGCACACAATTACTGGGAGAATTGCGGGACAAAGACCAGGAGGACGCAGTTCAATGTGCGGATCAGACCACATACATACCGCGCTCGACACTCAACTCTATTCGAGTCGCCGAGGAGCGGAAGAAGTCAAAAACAATCTCATGAAAAAGGATCATGACAAGAGGTCACGACACGACCCTCTGCAGTGAGGATTCGACGCACAGAGAGAGATTCTAAGTAGCTACCTAATAACCTACCACAATTATCATAATTATTTTTAGGTACCGACCAAACAGGGATTCCTAATAAAGGAATTAAATAAATAAATAAATAATCCTGGACGTCATCACACAGCATCATGTAGTCCCAAACTAAGCAGAGCTTGTATTATGGGAACCACATGATTGATATACTACATAGATACATTTTTTTTGTAAATACATACATATCATACATAGAAAACACCCAGACCCGAGACAAATATCTGCAGAACATGCAAACATTTGTCCCGCAGCGGGAATCGAACCTGCAACCATCTGCGTCACAGGCGGGCCTTCGCCCACTGCACCACAGAGGTCGTCATTCATATTTCAATTACGTTTATCATGTCTATTTTTGAATGAGTTCACTGAGGGAGCACTTATCACTGTTTCGGGTATTTGTTACACGGTTAAAAGAAATGTTTCCTAGGAATGTTTGTTTAATAAATAATAAATAAATAATGCTGGACTATCACACAGCATCATGTAGCCCCAAAGTAAGCAGAGCTTGTGTTATGGGAACCACATGATTGATATAGTACATATATACTTTTTTTTGTAAATACATACATATCATACATAGAAAACACAGTTTCAGTTTGTTATCAATTATTAACAAGCAGCTACTTACTTGTATTCTGGCAGTTTATCTAAATCCTTGTCCTCTTTCAGTCTATGAGTAAGGTCAGACTGTTCGTTGTCATAAGGCGCCAGTATAAGGAATACTACACTGCCTACTAGAGCATTGGTTCCCGCCTCTTGACCCAGAGCCCTGAAGTGACGGCAGACGGAGAGATAGGCACTATTGTGTTGGTCTACAGCTATCATCAGCCGGTAGAACTTCTCTTTTAGCTCCTAAAATATCAAGATGTGCTGATGATTTGTGTCGGTGATCATGTCAGTTCTTGTAGTCAGGTAACTTGAAACTTGAATATAAACATCAGAAACAAAAACTTTAGTTTACTATGACAGTGTTATAACATACCATAGTATTCTCAATTACACAACAATTTACTCAAAACCTAAACCTTCCTCATGAATCACTCTGTTTATTGGTGAAACTCGCATAATAATCCGTTCAAACGTTTTTGAGATTATCGCGAACAGACAAGCAGACGCGGCGGGGGCCTTTGTTTTATAGTATGTAGTGAAAGTGATCGCTATTCAAGCAATTTTGGAGTTTCATTGGGCATCCAAATAACAACATTAGCACAACAACGCCAGCTTATATCAGTACACTGTTTGGTGCCAGGTTTGCCGTCCAGACATAGGCCTCCCCTAATAAGCGGGATATGCTCATGATCCCAATGCTGGGCATGCAGGTTGGGATCGCAGGGCACAGCTTCTCGCACCGCCGACGCTGCTCGACGTCAGCTGCCAGGGGTTGTGCTGGTTAGGTTGCGCTATGCCGCAATCAGTGGGGCATCACGGGCAGATGATGTTGGCTAGGGTTCGGAAGATGGAAGTTGGAACAATAACTAGCTCAAATGATTTTTCATTATAAAAATGCATTTTTGGTGTGAAAAATATTTTTAGTGTTAAACTGTAAAATCTCACCTTAGTATCATCTTCCTCAAAGAATTTTGTATTGATTTTCTTTGAGATTATCTGAGTACGAACATAATCTTTGATGGCGAGACATAGCCTCATTTGTTCTAAGATCAGCTCAACCTTTTCACGCTTATCCATTGAACCGTATGTCTCTACTTGCAACTCTTGAATGATTTTTGCAGCTTCTGCCACATTGTTTTCTTCCTCCCTCATCTTAGCCAGTATGTGCGTCAATCTTGCTCTTTCAACCTCAACGTAGATTTTACCTTCCGTGATTGTTCTTAGGGTCTCAATTAGTTTGATCTTTGTTTCCTTGTCAGGTGTTTTGTCGACGTATGTGTAGCATTCTTGAACCATTTTAACAACAGCTTGTTTGAGTTGCGATCTGAAAGTTGAAAAGTTTGACTCATAAGAAGCACCACTGACATCTCAATGGTAAGAAAAGAAACTAATGTTCAGAAGAAGATGACACCAGTAGCGTAATTACGAATATTTCAACGTGACGTAAAAATTTTGGGCAATGACAAAACGTTATTTATTTTGAATGTTTTAAAAAAAATTTATGTCTACAATACAAATACTTTTTGCTAGTCTTCATTATCGAGCCTCTGTTTAGATATTCACTTTAAGCAAGACTATTTTTTTATTCATAGGTCATGTGCTAATTTGTATTTCAATAAAATCACATGGAATGTTACTGTTTGCAAAAAGTCCTGGACCTGCCTCTGACTACCCTCTTTATTATATCCTCAATAGATTTGCACTGAGCAATATCTGAAGATAACCGTAATAAAAATAATAGCGCAAAAGTCGTTGAAGTGTAACTGTGTGATTTTTTTACCGTTTACCAGATTGCAGCATTCATATTGAAAAACAGGAATTTTCATGTACCATTACATCGACGAAGGCTTTGCTGGCGTTATGAATGATATACATGAAAATTCTTGTTTTACAATATGAATGGGTTAATTCACATTAGTTTTATTAATATTAGTAGTATCTTTACGCGGCGTCCTACGAAAGCGACCTGGATGCAAAAGCGAAGCGGCGCGGTGTGGCGCAGAAATCTGTTGATAACTATTGAAGTGTCCTACGTGACCAAGCGCACTCAAGGTGCGAAACAGGGCGCGGCGCGAATTGAAGCGAACGCGATCAGTCGGTTTGATATTTTCGCGTGAACTGGACGATTCGCGTGCACGCAGGACAGAATCGCCGCGTCGCACCGCATCGCGTTGAATTCGCGTGTCACCGCGTCAGATCGCTTCGCAAACGCATTCGCTTAGAATCGCCCGCGTTAGAGTGCCATATCGTTTTCGGTATCTAAGCTTGAATCTATCTTTTTCTATGTATGATATGTATGTATTTACAAAAAAAAAAAAAATATATATATATGTGTAGTATATCAATCATGTGGTTCCCATAATACAAGCTCTGCTTAGTTTGGGGCTGCATGATGCTGTGTGATTCCGTCCAGCATTATTATTATTATTATTATTATTATTATAGGTTTTTTCTTTTATATCTCTCGTATAACGAGGGGGATTTCGGTTAATCGCGGGCTTTTGGCCAAACGAAAAAGCGTTGAAATTATTGGTTAAGAGATAGGAACTTGCGAACGATGCGGCAAGTGTTTAATATTACTGCCTTTTGGAGTTGTATGAAGGTCAGCTTATGAATGTCGAGGGCTTGTAAGCTGGTGTGTAAGGTGTATGGGATGACGCCTGTAGATGAGATGATGATTGGAATGGTTTTAACTGTATCTACTCTCCACTGGGTTTTCAGTTCTATTGCTAGGTCTGTATATTTGGCGAGTTTTTCGGTGTGTGTTTTCGCAAGATTGTGGGTGTTGGGTATAGCTATATCTATCAGGTAAACTGCCTTGTTTCTTTTGTCATGAAGAGTGATGTCGGGCCTGTTGTAATGTATGGATTTATCAGTTATGATTGTCCTGTCCCAGTAAAGCTTGTAATATGGAGAATCTAAAATTATTTCTGGAACGTATTTATAATAGGTTGTTTTATCTTTAATAAGTTTATACTTTAAGGCTAAATATTGGTGAATGACTGAGGCTACTTGATCGTGCCGGTGCTTATATTATTATTATTATCTTTATAAAGTTAGAGAGAAATAATTATATTAAGCATTCCCACCTTCTCTTAGAGAGCAATACAATGTGGTCATTCAAGGCCGACCAGTTTTTAGCCTCATAGCAAATCTGCACAATAGCCACCAAAATTCTAGCTGTAGAAACCATGTCAGCACCCTGTAACAAAAAATACTTAATTATAGTACTAGTTTCACTTTATCCAGGGTCCAACCCCTATATACTTATAGTTTGTTTTATACTTAAATATAAATAAATAAAGACATTTTCACACAACATCAGCTAGCCCTAAACTCAGCAAAGCTTGTATTATTGGAAGCATGTAACTGATAGACTTACTACAGATACTTATTTTTGTAAATACATACATATTAAAGAAAACACCCAGACCCGGGACAAATATTTGTAGATCATACAAACATTAAGTCTTGAGGCAGTAATTGATCCTGCAACTTTCTGAACCTCAGGTGAGCCTTAGCCCACTGCACCAGAGGTTGTAACATCAGAATAAAGTATAAATACCCTAAATACATATAAAATGTGTCCAGCTAGTGGTATCGGAGTCTATAAATGGATATGCATCACAATAGTAGTTTAGTAGTAGTAGAGTTCTTTGTTGAGGGCTCGTCCGGGGAAGTACTGCAACCATGCCTAATTCTGCAGTGAAGCAGCTGTGCTGTGTTTCGGTTTGAAGGGTGTGGATGCTGATGAAATTACAGGCACAAGAGGTTTATCATCTTCATGGCTCAAATTGATGGACGCAGAGTGTTGCATCGTAGATCACGTTCCAAAAAACATGATCTATGTTGTAATGCTTTGTGATAGGTAATGGTTACCCCTTAATATCAGGTGGACCATGTGCTTGTTCTATCTTCAAGTACCATAAAAAAAACAATTAAAGAATAATCACCCCCACATTTTTTTCTGAATGAAAATTGCATTTCATTGACTAAAAAGATTGAATTCTGCCAACAATTCTATTTTAGCCTCGTAACTTGCAAAACTTAAAAAGAAACTTTGTTTGTACAGTATTTAATAAGTTCTATTGTGGATCATGATGTACAAACTGTTGTATTGAATCGACGGCCCAGGTTAGCCTTGTGTGGGTGAAGAGGTTAAGGACAACGGATACAATTTACTATGGTGTTATTGGTCTACTTACAGTCCGGGTTTGTTTCTCAAGTGCCAACATCTGGTCAATAGCTTCTTGTATCTTTCCCTCTGAAGCCCAAGACTTCCACATAGGGATCTTTTCATCACAAGTGGTGCTGTAATCTACCTAAAAAAAGAGCAGTATCAGAAAAAATGGTTTCTACAGATAAAAAAAGGAATGTTTACTGATAACTTTTACAAACTCATTAAGATTTTAGCATAGAAATTATATTTTCTGATAGAAATTATATTTTTTCATGAGAAGGGATTCTTGTGGACATGACATCTTTTTTTGACAATCAAAACAGTGGAAAGGTGATATAATGACACTGTTTCTTAATACAGAATTTTGATTCGAGTGAAGTAATTTACGTATTATTTAAGGGGTGTACGGGGTTCCAACCTCCATCTTTGGAACCCAAGCCAACCTCACCTGCTTGTGGTGCACCCTGCTAAACAACGAACGGGGCTCTGGCGGCCGGCTGATTGCGGCATAGCACAGCCTTAATCGGCACAGCTAAATCCCCTGGCCACCGACGGGCAGCAGCGTCGGTGGTGCGAGAAGCTGTGTCCTGCGATCCCCAGCCCGCATGCCCAGCGTGGGGATTATGGGCATATCCCCCTTTATTAGGGGAGGCCTATGTCCAGCAGTGGACTGATATAGGCTGGTGTGGTGGTGGTGGTGGAAGTAATTTAACAAACTGATAATAAACGAGTAAACGATGTTCTAAATATTTATTACTTACTTCCATTTTTACGATTTTGCCACTGGCATCCAAGGAACCAGTATCACCGTTTGTAGTCATTTTTCTATAAATAAAAACTGATGATTAGTTACATGTAATTATTGACTACAAAACTCCAAAGTATGTTCAATTAACTTACTTTCAGTATGAATTTTATTTCAACAACAGAAAGAAATTCACTATTTTGCAAACTCACGCACGCAAGTAAAAAAAAACACAAGGCAAAACAGGGTTGCCAGCAAGTCAAACGTCAAAATGCGAAATCGGTAGAGCTGTCTTTTTTTTATTATGGGCCAGCTCTTGACCTCACACTGACCTCGTGTGCGTTACTCCAGCGGCATGTTGACTCGGATCGGGATGAAATTTACCAAAAAATTAGAGCACTATGTCCTGTAAATGTGCCCCAAAAATTAAATTTGTGCCTATTAAGGTTCCAGAGTGTTTCGACAGATTATGAGGCCAAATTTATAGTTTAAAAGATATCTTATATTTGTGCATGTCACTGGCAAAACAGCAGCATTTGTGCGACCTGTGTTGTATGAGTTATTGCAGATGCCGCTGGAGCACAGAATACAGAGAGAGGGCTGGAGTAACGTTTTGCAGATTTCCGAATCTTCGAAACGGCTGGACGCACAAATATGATTTTTGGTGAGCAAATGCGGTGTAATTTGTACCTATTTGTGCGGTAGTTGTTTTTCCAAAAAAATGCCAATTTGTTCCATGCCTCAATTCATATGTTTCATCATCATCATCAGCAACAGCATTAATAGTAGCTTGCTATTTTTCCCAGCCAGAACGAAGAACACCTTGTAAAAGCAATAAATTTATTGTATTGTATTGTATTTTGTGTCAAAATTTTGCGTGAAGGAAAAATAAACAATACTCACCTTTCGCCTTTATTATATTAGTAGGATTGCTACCATTATATGTATATATATATATATATCTAAAGATTACATTTGTTATGTTTAAATACCGAAATTAATTTTTGATTACTATTTTTAGGGTAAATCACCATCATACACACCACGAAGATACGCGAAAAACTGCGAGCTCTTGAGGAAAAAATTTGGCGTTTATTAAGAGAGTAGCGAATTTAGAAAATATTATTGCAGAATCGAAATCATAATTTGAAGTTTTGGAGAAATAAAAATATATTTCCTATATTTCTTTTCTATTTTGCACGTAGGAATTTTGAAAATTATATAGGTAGGCGCAACGCATTCAATCGAATTTGCTAAACATCCTTCCTTCCCTAACATATTTTCAAAAGTCATTAAAACTTGCTAGTGAAGGTAGATTATAAATGAAAATAATTGTCGTCATGCTGGTAAAGTATTAATTGATAGATTAATATGGTTTGTTAATTTCTTATTTGAATTGGTTGTCTCTTGTCTCCGAATTCCTTGTGCAATATGCAAATATTTTGCCCATTAACATCATTATCATATACATCGAATAATAAAAATAATATGTAATCTTCATAATTTAGGCACAGAATACAGAGAGGAATTTAGGGTTTTTGTGAATTTCTATTGAGTAGTGTGCGTGCGTGTGTTTGTGTGGATTTGTGAATTCATTCACGGGGAATATTCATTCATTCTATCGGGGAGCCAATATTGCACATCCTGATTATTCATGTACACAATTGTACATGGATGATTAGGGTGTACATGTTTGGCACGTGCTGATTATTCACACCCATGAAATGCACAGCCTGATCATCCATGTACACACGATAGACAAGACTTATGCTTAGTTTACAGTACTTACACGGGGTGCCAAAAATAGATTAGGACAGTAATAGTTTCATGTCCTTAATATAAGGCACCCGGACTTGAGTAGATTAGGTTCTAATTAAATCACAGAACCGACGCAGAGCACCCCGATGCCACCTAGTCTTGTGGTCCCTACCCCTAGTGTATATAAAAAATGCGGAGCCAAAAACTCGCGTGGGCAATCCTGAGTGGAGCTAGCCTGCGAGGGCAAGTAGAGCGAAAGGGGAAGGTGGCGAGCGAAGTGAGTCGGTGATCTTAACGAAGGACAAGTGGAGGAAGCGACACGCAGGGGTGACCTCGCGAGAGTTCTGGCGAGAGCCCATGCCGGAGTCAAATATTCATTTTTATTTATATTATAGTGATTTGGTTTAGTGATTCATAGTCTATGGACGTTTTTACTTGATGCTTTCAAACGAGTAATGGCTGCCAAAAAAATTGACCAATCAAAAGCCATATATAATAATAATCCAGGCTGTGTTTGCTCGGGGTGTGCATTATCGTCACGTGACGATTATTCCCAGCCAGAATTTGGTGAACTTTTTGCTTTGTATTGTTTGTACAACGATGATCAGGCTGCACAAAATCAGGTTGTGCAATATCAGGACCCAATAAAAACGACCATATAAGTTGTCTTCCTTTATCTGTGCCCTGCCCTAGAACTATTCTATTCTCTATGGTGCAGTGCAAGTGCAAATATGGCGTAGTTGTGTAGTTTGGTTTGGTTAATTTTACATTTTGTAATGTAAAGTATTTCGTTGACGCTAATCTCATGAGATTTCAGCTTGGTATATAATTTAAGCTTAGTTTACTATTTAGTTACTGTGACGCGCAGTGGTTCATCTGCTAGCTCTTTTTCCTTTGTTATTTTCCCTAACTTATGTTGGGCTACTTTCATTTTACAAATCAACTCGATACGATATAAATATGAGTGTGACGAGGGATTTCAAAGAAGAGATGATTCGCTGTAGGGGAACAAGAAGTCATTCAGCACAAGGTCTTGCACCTACTGTTTCGAGCCCAGCTATGAAAATACCACTTCCTCCCCGGATGTGGATAACTGGTAAATATTTGCATTTTTGCTATCAAATCTCACGATTACTAGGTAATTATTTCTCGTAAAATGAATGTCTAAAATGCATCATGCGAGTTTAATAGCTGGGCTATGGAAATAATTGATTTGTAACATGTTACATCAGCTGATAAAGCTCTATTTCACCTTGGGAGAGGTATATGTTGAGCAGTGTACTTTTACGAGCCATCTATGGTGATGAAGTACCTTTGTTATTATATTTTATTTTATTCAAGCTTCTTGATTACTCTGGTTCTTGATTTAGTTGCCTCGTTTTGATACTAAAAACGTTTACTTTCTTACTTACTTTTGTTACTACTAAACCTGCCTGTTATCTTGCATGGCACCTAGTTATAAACAGCCTGAAAAGTCTTTAATTAGACTTCCTTCTTTGTATAAGCTAGTCAACTCTGGTATCGAATTTTCTAGGTCACCTGAGCATCACTTGTAGCCAAAACTTTTGATTATGAAATCAATTTGAATGGTGGCAAAATGGTGGTGCACCCTGCCAAACAACGAACGGGGCTCTGGCGGCCGGCTGATTGCGGCATAGCACAGCCTACATCGGCACACCTTAATCCCCTGGCCACTGACGGGCAGCAGCATCGGTGATGCGAGAAGCTGTGTCCTGCGATCCCCAACCCGCATGCCCAGCGTGGGGATTATGGGTATATCCCCCTTTATTCGGGGAGGCCTATGTCCAGCAGTGGACTGATATAGGCTGATGTGGTGGTGGTGGTGGTGGTGGCAAAATTGGGAGTGCTTTGCTGTCAACAAGTACACCTAATATATGTACTTTGATGATTATCATTGATATAAGATGGCATTCAAATTTTGTAGAGAAATGTAATTGTATTCGTTACCTTTTTAACAGATATAGAGGATGAATCATCAGATGAAGCATGTGGTAGCATTAATGATGAAGGTGTTTCACATGACAGGCCGAGGGTGAGATCTCGATTCCGGCACCACAAAGCAAGGTCTAGTAGTGTGCCTATTGGCATATTTTGGGACATTGAAAATTGTCAGGTATGTTTTTCAAGAATATTCTTTAAACCTATAGCACAAGTTGAGGGAGGCCTATACCCAGCAGTGGGTGAAATCGAGCTGTGGATGATGATGATGATGATAATGATCACTGCAAATTATATTTCGAACTATTGCATCATATGTAAAAAGTTTAGACAATTAGAAACTGTATAAGAAATAATGCTTTCAATACATTCATAGCAGGATGTTGAACAACAATAACAGCTTATTCAGTCCACTGTTGGACCTAGACTTCCCCTATAAGAAGGGGGATATGCCCATAATCCCCTGCTGGGCTTTCGGTTGGGAAACGCAGGGCACAGCTTCATGCACTGCCAACGCTGCTACCCGTTGACAGTCGGAATTTGCTGTGCCGGTGTTAGGCTGCGCTATGTCACAATCAAACGGCCGCCAGTGCCCCTTTTGTCATACAGCAGCAAGCACCATAGGCAGGTGAGATTGGCTTGGGTTCCAAAGATGAAGGTTGGAACCTCTTACACCCCTGCATCAAAATAGTGATCACTGTTCTGGGTACAGACCGATATAGTTTTTTTAAACAGAATTAGTACTTATTCTTTTTTGGAGAATTTAGTAGACTGAATGTCACATCTTGTATTATAGGTGCCTCGAGGATGCTCAGCAATAGATGTAGTAGCAGCTATCCGTGCCAAATTCTTACCTGGACGCAGGGAGGCTGATTTTGTGGTTGTGTGTGATGTTAGAAAGGAGGTGGCATATAGACTTCAAGAATTAAACGATGCTCAAGTAAGAAACTTCAACTCGAAATTTTATCTTTTATAAGTGCCATTAATGCACCTTTTTGTGAGAGTACCCTATGAAAATGTAGTTGGTACTTAAATAAAATTTTGTGTGGATAAAATGGCTAACACTTCTAATAGGTCCTTGCAGTGAACTATTTCTCTGTGAAGCAGCATTGCTGTGTTTCAGTTTGAAGAGTGCTGGTAAAATTACAGACAGAAGCCCTACCCCCTTATGCCTCAAGTTGATGGATGCTGGGCGTCACATCGTAGGGCGCGTTCCAAACAAGCGTTATCTACGATGCAATGCTTTGTGATAGGTAATGGTTACCACTTAACATCAAGTGGGCCATGAGCTTGTTCCATTTTCGGAAGCAATAAAAAACTTATAATGCTGAAGTGAAGATGAAGTTATAATTCACTAGCTTCCGCTCGCGGCTCCGCCTTTGTGGAACAAAGGATCCAAATCCATCCAGCCTTTGCAAAGTTGAATAGAAACAAACATACTAACACTAAAGATTCGCATTTATAAGTGTGATTTGATTAACATAAATAAAGAGATTGGGCCATATTGGTATCTACTTGTATGTAGGTACTATTCCAGATTGCGTTAACTTAAACAATGAAGGTATACTACCATTCACTGCTTATGTTTTAGTTTATCTGTATTCATACCGAATGTTGTCAATCAATATTATGCAATTGCTGTAGGTAATTATTTATTTCACATTGTAAAGTGGTATCAATTATCAATTTGTTTACGAAATATTAACCTTTTAAATAAACAAACAATACCTTTAATTTTACATACCATGTTCACATTTGGATTTTACATACCATATTCACATTCACAATGGAAATTCTCCTGACAGATTAATCTTAACTAATACTTAAATGCGAATGTGAGTTTGTTTGTTTCTTACTCTCACGCCATAACGCTTTGAGTCCTGAAAACAAAATTGCTCTGGCAGCTGACCTTGAACACAACCGATCATGAAATTTCGTATACACACAAGGGTACAGAAAAAGAAGAAATTTTTCTAAACGAAATATTCATTGGCCGGGATTTGAGCCCTCGACCTCCAGGGTCATCCCACTAAGCCATCACAACTTATCATTATTGTGAAAAATCTTATATGAAACACATTGCAAAAGTCATAGAATGGTCCTAGGACCATTTTATTCCTAGGACTTTAACTAAACGATGATTTGTTTACAGATAAGCCTGATACATGTATGTGGGACTCAAAAGAATGCAGCTGATGAAAAGCTAAGGCAATGTATGAGAAGGTTTGGTGAACTGCACACTGCCCCTGCCGCCTTACTACTAATCTCAGGGGATATTAACTTTGCAGCTGACCTCAGCGACTTTAGACATAGGTATTGATTACCATTCAATTATTCACTCATCCTTGGAGAAACACACCGCTCAAACATTGCTTTGTCTGCATGATAAAGACTTGTAATGATTATTTGATGCTAATAACATTTTTATTTTAGGAAAAGTACTATTCAATTATATATAAATGTATGTTATAAAGATTTTAATTGCTTCCAATCTTGTTTTGAGATTACTTTGGTATTCAAAAATTTAACAGGGCTCTTCTGTTTGTTTCTTTTTTGGAAGAGGTAAGAAATGGGCCTCAACATTTGTTAAATTGTTGAATACTTCAGTTATTTTATGTTCTAACCTGTGTTTATTCACTAGGAAAAATATGGAAGTAATATTGGTGCATAAACAGAACACATCATCTGCCTTAATTGCGTGCGCATCTTCGCATTACTCTTATAATCAACTGACGGCCTCACTACCAAGGAATCCAAAGGTACATTGCAAAAACACATACACCAACATCACAATCTCTTTAACATCTTGGGGCCAAGGGTACGAGGCTGCATTATTATCTTCGGTTCTGAGCGACGTAATCCAGAACAAATTCTCAAGCATATAATTTTTGAAGCTATTCAATGAAATTATGGTAAAATTTTATGTTTGAGTCTCGAGTGAGATTCCGTAAAGGAATTCGTATTTATTTCAATGTTAAGTCGAAATATTTGTGCATGTGTCTTAAATTTTGAGTTAAGTTTTCAATAAAAATCCATAATGTACGTACCAATTTAAGTTAGCAAAAGTTGCTCTTTAGCTTAATCGCGTCTCTTATGGTGATTCAATCATAACGTGGAACAATCAAAACGTATGCTTTTACGCAAGATACTACGTAAGCAACGTTTATCGATCGATAAAGCAGTCATTGTAAACAAAAACCCTTTTAAAGCATTGCACGTTACGCGTTAACATTGCGTTACGATACAATCTGTCGAGTGACTGCGATATAAATATTGTATTGTTTGCCACACACCTGTGAATACATAAACACAATGATTTGAATTTAATCATCAGCTAATTTATATCCGTTGTTGTGGTTATAAATTTTCAGAATTTTACATAACTTATCCGTATACATATCTACCTACTTGTATAAACAAATCGCAACGTAACATAATATAAACATCATTAATAAATATAGTCACTTGAATACATGACGAATACAAATTCGATTAAAATTAAAATTTTATTTAGATAGGTATTATTGCAAATTACCAATAGCACCAACATCGAGGTAAACCACAAAAAAACTAATTCAACATCGATTTATGTAATAGGTAATTTTTGACGACTGTTCTGAGCATTATGAGACGCAAACGGTGCAGTGGTTAATTCCAGCAGAGTTTCACTGCAGGAAATCATGTTTTTTTTCCTGATTTGTGCTATATGTACTGTTTTGGTAATCTTAAATGCCCACGACAAAGAAAAATCTTTGTTAAGGCCTGCTGTTCGTTGGACGTTGTTTATCAAATATGTACCTACAGTATCAGGCTACCTACACTGTACATAATCTTAGGAACTAAGATTGTTATAAATATTATATTTACGCAGAAATTAAATTGTCGATTCAGGCTCTATCTTATTTCCGTGAGACAGTATGTCTCGCACGCTTATGTTAGAGCATATTATTACGTTATCTGAGCTATGTCTACAAATATGTGATAATATTTATTTCAACAGTCACTAAGTCAATCGAATGATGACGAGGATGATCCGACGTATGAGATGGAAGTGTTGAATCTTCCCTTCAACCAGTCTGCGGAGAAAATCAAGACTCGCTTGAAGAGACTTGCCGATAATTGCGGTGGGAAAGTGCTTCGCGTTGTAGCTAATGTAGCCACGCTGCGGTTCCCGACCCCGGATCATGCGGCACGGTAAGAATCTATGTAAAACCTCCCAATTAGGCTAAAGCTCCAGATAAGACGTTGGGATTTTTTGTATTGTCCGCTGTCAATGTGGTACAGACCGCTGAGTAGTTTAAAAGTACCTAGTTCTTTGTGAAGGCTCGCCCAGGGAAGTACTATCATCGTACCTATTCTTGCCGAGAAGCAGCGTTGTTGTGATTCGGTTTGAAGAGTGTGGTGCCGGTGAAATTACAGGCACATGAGGCTTAAAACCTTCATGCCTCATGTTGATGACACGAATGGCGTTGCGTCGGTCGTTGCGTTGTAGGGCACATTCCAAACATGCGTGGCCTACGAAGCAATACTTTGTTATAAGTTATGGTTACCACTTAATACCAGGTGGCCATGTACTAGTTCCATCTTCAGGTATCATAAAAAAAGTCAAGCACCATTTCGAGTCACTTGGATGGATGACCGTAATGGTCTGCTTCCGTGATTCTGCTGTTTACCTACTCTTCATGGCTCAGGTTACCTCGACGGGTTATAACTGAAAATCAGTGTTTGCTCATCGAGCAAAATTATGCGCTGAGTTATGACCTTTTGTCATACTGCAACACACACATAGGTGAATTAATATTTTTCTTTTTTCAGTCTTGTAATAAGTAGTTATGTAAATTGTTGTTATTATTATGTATATGTGTGTTTGTTGTTACAAATAAAAATGTATCTATCTATCTATCTCAGGGTACCTTACCTATGTAATCTAGGCTATATTATATTCTCTCCTATATACTCTCTCTATTCCCCTTACGAGGGCCCTACGATTCGCAAAGAAGTAAAAGCCAGTAGCATAGAAAACTCACTAAAAACTGTAAAAAAGTGTATTTACTTTCCTAATACATTATCGAATTGATGTCGCCACCAAGAAGAAGGGACTCCTCTAATACAGGTCTTACGACTTAAAAGAAGATATCCCAAACCATATTTTTTATGTACTTGTAATATTGAATAAATCTTTTTGAATTTTTGAATTTAATAATTTAAAAGAACTGATTTTTGAAATGGACTTTTTTCAACAGTGTTTGGTTTGGCATTTTCAGCTTACGTAGGTATAATTAGGTGCTTGATTAATGACCCGCGCAAAGTTCAATGAACTATTTTTCTAATTTCCAACTTATTGAACTACCCTCATTGTTATTTCATCTTGAATCGTTCAGTTCCCAATTCAAACGGCCATTGTACAACCAGGCACAAGCAAGGACACGGTGATTTTCATAAATTTCGAAAGTGTAACGGATTTTGTATCATAAACATAATTTTCAAACAATTAATGGTTTTGGAAGCGGATAACTTAGTTCAAAATGTTGTTATCGAGGTAAGATTTCTATTTTATTTGACCTCTGTTACATTTACTGCTTTTTTGTGTAAAACTATAACTATGAAGTCCTTCACTCTTAAAAAATGGCATTGATTTAATAATACCTAATTTAATTCAAGACACATTTGTCTTCGTCGGTAACTATTTCAATGAAAAGATTACGAAAATTCGGGTCATCGCAACTACGCACTTGCTTTATCATGTTTATTCATACGTTAGTATAGTTAGCTTACTAAGCCAAACAATAATGGTTTACGTTCAAATAATCCTCTGCACTGGAAATAATGTAATCATTTTGGTTTTAAACATTGAAAATAGCAACCTAAATAACGAACAGCTGATCGGTCATTTGTTGCGTTCTACCGCATCATTGCAAAAGAAAATCAGCTGATTCATTCATAATTTACGGTTAAAATCTTTATAGCTATAAAAGAAATTGTGCTGCTTTGATTCAAGGCGATTTTATCGCAAATTGCATGCGAAACTCTCCCGCGAATGTTATAAATAGCCGTGTAAAAAGAAAGTAGCTCAGTTAATAAAATACCTACCTAACTACTAATAGAAGTGCCTACCTACGATCTTCTTTGTAACGGGATTGTATGATTCATCTTTGACGGTTATTCATTTTCGGTTTGAATATGTATCCCGCAATACCCCAATTTTAAATAAAGTACATCACTATCCATAGATTGCTGTAAAATGTTTACCAACCAAGCAACTTTTAGATTAATATTTAGATTTTAATATTACCTACATTATAATTAATTGAAATTGGAAATTAATTATTTTAGCTTTTTATACTTTCGTAAATAGATCCGGGTTTCTGCAAGGGGTTTGAAAAAATCTGTTTTTAAGTCCAACTAGCTTACTCTCGCAACTTTGCTCGCGCGTAGTCGGATAAAAAGTAGCCTGTTATGTTTTTCCAGGTCGAGAACTCTAGATATGTGCAATTTTAGCTCGATACGTTCGTTAGTTTTGGTGTGAAGGTGGGACAAACATTGCACATTTCACATCTTTTTTTAAAAACATTCTTTATAATCTTAAGTTGGATCCAAGACTAATATTCATTAATTTTATTCATTGATCCAATCTTCACACGTATTTGTTATAATTTACCGTTCAGCCGTTACGGAATTAAGTGGAAACAAACATATCTGCACACACACAAACTTTCGCAATTATATTATTAATGTGTGTGATATTATTAGTGTAGTGTGGTTATCGAGATGAACGTAAATCCAGGACTTTTTATTGACGGAGCCTAAGAAACTTCATTGCAACAAAACACTGCTTATTCAATTTATCGGTTGATTTGGTAGATTTTCTCGTTTTCTTTATCGTTTCCCTCACCTTGTAGCTATAATTCGATATGCTCCATCGACGTAATCTTTTCGCATCGACTTTGCTGATAGAATGTTTGCTGATGCTGCAGTTTTATTTAAAACGTTTTCTATTTCTTTAATTGTCTCGTGTGACATTTTCTCACGATTCTTGTGTTGGATAACTCTGTTGCATAATATTTAGATGATGACTGTTTGTTTTGTTTGATACTATAGACGTGGCCTACATCATGGACATTTTAGTCCTAAGCGATAAAGCTTATTTTATGTAAGCTGATGTTTAAAACCCTGCAAATAGATTTTTTATACTTCAATATGTTCGGCCTGTCAAGTCCACTACAGGGCGTAGGCGTGACAGCCCTGTTGGTTTTGTTATGATGACACAATCACTACGCTTGGCAGGCGAGGGTTGGTAGTTTTAGTTTTATGGCTAGATAAACGGCCGAATGCCCACTCCTAGTCTACGAGGGGAAGAAATGAAGGAATCTTAATTCTATGCCGAACAGCTGCGGCCAACATCAACTAATCAAAATCAACCATTTTCAAACCAATGTTGGGTCTTCCTTTGATAATGCCACTCTGCCTCGATCCTGCGCCAGGGGCCAGACTAGCGCAAAATATATAAACCTCACTTTCCAAATAACTGAAGATGGATTCATTTAAATTTTGATTAAACTTTCTTACAGGGCTATGAAGCGTATGGACGGAGAGGATGTATTCGGACGTAAAATAAGCACGCGGTACGCTAGAGGCCTTCAGCCGACTTACTCTAGCGATGAGGGTTATAGCACCGCGCCGCCCACTCAACTGCCGCGGCCTAATTTCCCGCAGCCGCCCACACATCAGGTTTGAATTCCATTCCAGCAATAGCCATTCAACAATTTTATCATTTTTACACAATTATGGAAATAAAATTATTGTTGTGATTACAAGTTGTACAGTTATTACAGTATTAAAATTACCGAGAAAGGCATTTTTTCTGTGAATTCGGTTTTTCTTACCATCACAAATAAAAGGTTCCTTTGAGTGGAATCCTCATTTTCAATATTTTTAGTACTTTCTCTCATCGGTTTTGACCACCTTGTATAAATAGTATAATAGATTTTACATACGGGTTGGGGACACAAGGCACAGCTTCTCGTACCGCCCCGACGCTGTTGGCGGCCGGGGGATTTAGCTATACCTGTGTTAGGCAGATCAGCCGGCCGCCAGAGCCCCATTAGTTATTCAGCAGGGTGCCACGGGCAGCTAAGGTTGGCTTCGGTTCCAAAGATGGAGGTTCAACCCCTTAAAAAGAAAACTCATAAAATAAAAACAATTCGATATCAGCAGGTTAGTGAACCGCCTCCGGTGGAAAACAGCAATAACTCTGCGAAGGAATGGGCACTCGCGTTGCAACAGCTACCGGCGTGTACTCCGCCGCCGATGGATTTTTGTCAACCGGCGCAGCCCGCACTTAAGCCGAGGAAAATCAGGGGCACCCATGGTAAGAATAAGACAGCTGTTTGGTTACAAGACGCTTCTATTTCTCTATAGTCACTGCAAGTTAAATTCTATGTCACTTGCACTCATTAGAAAAAATACACTACCTTCTTCGTTGGTGGCCAACTCTCTTGTCAGAGTTTTAAGGCCTCCTGAAGGCCTTCGTCATGCCTCATCATCATCAGCCGCATATAGCAGTCCACTGCTGGACATAGGCCTCCACTAATGAGCGCCATTGCGCCCTGTCTTCAGCTCGACCCATCCAGCTCCTACCAGCAGCCTTTCGTAGATCGTCACTCCACCTGGGGGGGCGTCCTACACTACGTTTGCCGAGCCGCGGTCTCCATTCAAGAACTCGTTTAACCCCAACGGTTATCGGTTCTTCGGCAGATATGGCCAGCCCACTGCCACTTCAGCTTGCTAATTCTCTGATCTATGTCAGCAACTTTAGTTAATTTTATCCTTCAGAGAAACTCCAAGCATAGCTCGTTCCATATAGCTCTCTGAGCAACTTTAAACTGGTGAACTAGCCGTACTGTGTTATCGAGCCTTGCAAAGTATGGAAGCGCTCAGATCTGAATACCACTAAACGGTCACCCATCCAAATACACCGAAGTAAGCCACGTATTTATAGCTTCAATTTCATATTAGCTAATGAGTGCAAGGTCACGTTGTCGTACTTAGGTTGTCAACTGTAGAGAAGCGAGCGAGTGATACTCCGGTATTACAAGCGTCCAAGTTACCACTTCCTATATTCTATAATATTGGGGCCGCACCTGTGTTTATCGCGATACGCGATACGATATACGCAGATGCTACCAACCATTATCGGCTATTGTCGCGCTAGTTCGGGTTGCACACAGGGATAGTTCGCGCAAAACACACGAAGCTTTGACACGCATTCCTTCGTCACGATAGAAGCAGGTGCGGCCCCGGCATAAGCCGGGGCCGCACCAGCCTTATGGCTGGCCACAGCCTGTATGCCAACTTAGAAGTACAAAATAACTCACTGTAGTACGTCGTAACAGTAATTCAGTATCAATTACTTTGGTTTTGTTTTAGTTTTCAAGTGAAATGCCCAGCATTATTTTTACATAGTTTAGTTAGCACGCCAACCTGGTTTTCTGCTCGTAAAGATTGACTAGCAGAAAATTCGTTCGTTAGTTAAATTCGTTATATCGTTAATTTTGTACAAATTTGTTAAACATTAAATGTAGGTTTATAAGTTTACTACAACTCTAGATCGTAGATATTACTTATACGCTTCTAAGGTTCTTTATCGTAACAGATCTGTTGTTGTTCCCAGGCTCTGCGAATCTAGATCGATCGGGCTGCTCTTCCAGTAACAGCGGCGACGACAGCCGGCTTCGCGCCGTCTCCCCTTGGAACTCCTCAGCAAGCTTCAGCGAGCAGAGCGAGGGCGAGGACTCCTCAGCCGAGCTGACAGTTGCCAACTTGCCGCCTTACGAACCCACTGTGCTGCAGGTAACAATATTAAAGTGTACAAGTCGGCTCAGCGCCCTCTCCCCGTGGAACTCAGCGAGCGAAGTGAGGGGAAGGACTTTTTAGCCGAGCAGACAGTTGCCAGCCTGCCGCCATACGAGCCCGCTGTACTACAGGTAACAATATAATGTGTAGTAGCAACTGGCTCCGCGCCGTTTTCCCGTGGAACTCAGCGAGCGAAGTGAGGGAAAGGACTGTAGCCGAGCTGACAGTCGCTAACCTGCCGCCATACGAGCCCGCTGTACTGCAGGTAACGATCAAAGCACACCCCTTGCCTATAATGGTGAAATAACTTCACGGAGTCCTAAGACATTCTATAATCTATAGCTAGCCACGTGCACAGATTTACCTGCCTTTCGCTTGCTGGCAAATCTGTGTCTATTTTCGCCTAATATATAAGGAGTATTGTCACGAGCATGAGTATTGACACGACTGTCAGGCAGATGGATACCTCTGCCTGACTGTCAGTCTGAGTCGTGTCTGGGGGCAAATCCATAGACCACTTGTTCTGTGGGTAAATCTGCATGTACGGCTAGCTAATCTGATCAGAGTGATCGGATAAGATTATGTAAAAGTTTCTACCATTTAGCAGAGCTGACAATAGGGATGACGACTGAAAAATTCTAATTAGTCCATCATTTACATTATCCAAAAATATTGGACACGTATTTTTCTTTTGTCAAATAAACTTAAAATGACAGAGATAAAGTGCGTTGAAGTTCCGCGTGACGTCACGGCTTAGTACATTTTTACATAGCCGTGACGTCATGAGCCCCCACTCCCGAATTTTGACGCTATTTATCTCCGTAAATTTTTGTTTATCTGGTAAATAAAAAAATACGTGTCCAATATTTTTTGTTGATCTATCTGACGGACTGCTTAAATTAGAATTATTAGTTTTTTACCCAGTCGTCATCCCTATTAATTTCAATGGCAAAGAGATTATACGATAAAATAAAAAAATCACGCCTTGGTCAAGTTCCGACAGAACAATGTGTTGGACAATGTGTAGATGAGGGAATTGCTTTTAGGGGTATAAACTTTTTTCTCACTGCGACTTAAAATCTAGGCTATAATAACCAAATATGTTCTCAGGAAATGCTAACGAAGCTGTTCAATCAATACGTGCCCGTGGTCCGAGTGTCGGTATGGGCGGCAAGTGATGGTCCTCTCGCGACGGTCGTTTTCCGAACGGAGTGGGATGCGAGGCTGGCTATTGCGCGCGTTCATAAACGGAGATTAGACCACCAGTGGACAGGTATTTTAATGCTATTGAAACGGTGTCACTTCCTGAGGATCACTGAAAGGAAGACGTATTTAGGATGACGATTATTTTTTACTAGCTTCGGCCCGCGGCTTAGCTCGCGTGGTACCGGGATAAATAGCCTAAGTGTTAATCCAGGTCACAAACTTATATTCCAAGTTTCATCTAAATCCGTTCTGTAGTTTTTGCGTGAAAGAGTAACAAACATTCATCCATACATCTATACTCGCAAACTTTCGCATTTATAATGTTAGCAGGAAGTAGGATGTTTGTTTTTAAACCATTCTTCAAAAACAAAACATGCAAAACTAACAAGTAAAAAATAATAACTTTTGTTCATACAACTAAGAAACAACATTTTTTTCTAGCAATTTATCCCATACGATCTATGCGTTATTTTTGGAGTCCGTGTCAGTCAAGGCACGCCAAGGTAGGTAACTATTGCGTGGGCGACGCTGCGCACGGAGGGTATGTCCGGGGTGGAACGGTATAGTTGCTATAATATCGTATTTCCTTAGCTGACTCCGACTCCAAAAATAACAGGTAGGTATCTAGATCTACCTATGTGGTAAACGCATAGATCGTTCGGGACATATTGATAGAAAAAAATGAACAAAAAAAATAAGTAATCATTTTTTACTTTTTCGTTTTGCAGTTTTTGTTTTTGAAGTCGGTTTTTTATTTTAAATTTTTGTTTATTCTTAACTACCCCTGACCCCTGAAACAAAACCAAAAATTCAAGTCGTCAGCCGTTTTCGAGATTTTGCGAGACACACTTCACAACAATCGATTTTTATAAAATATGCACTTTGCACAAGTTACTTATCTTTGCGTATAAATAATTTATACGTACTAAACCATTAAATTATTTTGACACATCATCTAGTAGAATATAGAATGGTTTTGCGATTTGCAGGTCGCAGGCTCGAGCTGGCATTGGGCCGTCCGTCTCCCGCGCCGAATCTAGACATATTGCGCGCGCGCCTGCGTGCGATCCTATTGGATCAGAAGACTCACGCTCTGCCTCTCCTGCGGCTGCGCGACGCTTACGCCAGCCGACATTGCTGCGCGCTGACTACCTCCGATATCTCGAAAGTTAAAGACACAGTCATCATTCATGAAGGTAATTATTATAATCGACTTTAAACAAAGGAAAAGGTATGTTCTGCTCTATGTAGTCCACCGTTATCTCCGTCAATTTTGACACACGTGGTCCCATATAAAGAAGATCGGTCAGTTTCATACAACCTGTGACCTGACCATAAAATGTTGCGTCTAGAAATGAGCTATGTCGTTATTGATAGTTCTTATTGCAGGATATCATATGCAAATAATAGTTTTTTATTTTAAATAAAGCCGGAGAATTTTTCTGGATATTTACTTGATACTTTAAGGTTATAATCGATTAGGATACTGGCGCCATTAAACAAAAACCAACCTTATTGTCACTCTCAATTATTCTGTAGTCACAAGTTACTACGTAGTATACACTGGTGGTTACTATTTATAAGAAAACCATTTATATTTATTGGAATACACCAATAGCAGCTGGAGTGTTTATTTAAAACTAAAAATAGTACTAGAATATGCCTATAAAACTGCCGAGATGGAAGCACCACCAATAAACGCCTTCGTTAGTGACAGTTTGGTTTTTGACAGTGAAATTTTAATAACGAGAAATACAGAATGTGGGTGAGAGTGCGTTCAATAAATTTAATATTAATTTACTAAGTATTCCGGTTTTAATAAATAAAGTTATTAGTTATAATTTAATTACTCCAATAACAAGAATATTTTAACACATTTCGCATTTTTAGTCGCTTCTTTTTATGATCGGGTCTGAAACTGAAATGACCGGCCTTCTTTTATTCCTGAGGGATTAAAAACTCCCACTCTCACTTATAATTTTCGCCCTGAGTTGAATATTGAAGTCAGTTTTAGTTTTTTTCATTTTGACGACTTCCGTATCGTAGTGAGCAAAGGTCCGCTTGAGACGTAGAAGGTTGCGGGTTCGATTCCCGCCGCGAAACAATTTTTTATTTTATGATCTTCAAATATTTGTCTCGGATCTGGGTGTTGTCTATGTATGATGTATCTATTTACAAAAAAAGTATGTAAGTATCAGTTATGAGGTTCCCAAAATACAAGCTCTGCTTAGTTTGGGGCTATATGATGCTGGGTTGGGCAGGCTGTTGAGGTTGGCAACCCTTAGATTGATTTTGAGTTTGATCGGTAGCTTAAAACTTTTAGAGTTATTATGAGTTTGTAGTCCCAAAAATCATACTTTCAACGACAAAACCCTGTTTTACCTATGGTAGATAAATTGATCAAAATCCTACAGGTTTCGGCCGTATGGTCCAACTAATCGATCTAACACCAGTAACAAGCTCTGAAATGGAAGAGGCACCTTGGAAATGCCACATCCACGCGTCTCTCAGCATGGGCCAGGAAGACGGAAGCAGGATACTGCAGCCAGTGTTCATGGAGGTATCGGTTCTGGCACAAAATGCACATGTGTTGCTGGAGAATCATGGAGGGATCTTGCCGCTGTTGAGGTGAGTCTCTAATAAACTTCTTATCCCTATCTGAAAACTAGCGCAATAAGCATAAAGCTCCGGTGCTACCCATGCTGAGATAGTGTTTTTTTTACCCATTCCACTCTATACACCTACTAACAAATTTATTAATTATTATTCTTAGAAACCTATAAGTACATATATTAGATTTTTTCTCTCTCTTTATCCTACTTCCTACTTATGATAAATAGGCAAAGGTTTGTGAAATGTTTGTTTCACCTGCTCGCCAAAACTAATGAATGGGTTGAAATGAATGTAGTCCTAGAACAGGAATAACATATAGGCCTTTTATCCGGGAACCACGGGAGTGAACCCTAGGGTGGAAGCTTCTTTAAAAATAAGAAGTGAACAGTTTATGAGATGTGTGTCATGGTCCAATACTTTGTCCTCAAATACACCTTGTGACCATAAGCTTCTTGTAAAGTTGTAACGAAACGTCCGCACATGGGTCTCTCGCTCTCTCTCGCCTCTGGCCTCCATTATGATACCTTACTTTTGACTTCTGCGCAATAACGATAAGCGGTAGACTGTCGTGCCGCTACTTATACCATGGACTCTATAATAACTGACTTTAAAAAGACGGCGGCTCAATATTTGTGTAAGTTACTTAAAACTTAGGCCATGGGCTCACATTGATTGAACCCTATGGTAATCTAAAATCGAATATAAATTAAATACCGTCTTAATTATATTAGTTTGGTAATAGTCTACAATATCTCTATTTTGTTCACAGTTTTGTAGAATGTTACGAAGCTACATTCCCACCGCTGTTTCCGGACTCGCGTCGCGGCGTGCCCTTAGAACTATTACTCCGCAGCGCGCCTACACTCGAAGTTAAGGATAGTCCTTCGAGGCACCTCACTTGGCGCACAGATAGCCACGATTCACCACCGTCTTTCTGTAGTCAGAGTGAGTACATATTGAATAATGCCAGAAACCTAACATTAATTGCACAAAATTGTTAAGATTTTGTGGCTAAGTTTTAATGTTTATACTGAAAAAATATAACAAGTGTTGTCATCAAGGCGAGAGCAAAATGGATTGACAAAGTTGTACTAGCACACGACTATGGTAGGTGGCATAAATCCAGTAGTGGATAAAGTCGGGCTATGGATGTTGATGATGTTGATTATGATGTGATCAATGAACAATAGTCTTATCAAAAATGATGAAAACTTGTTCATAATCCATGATTGTGTGATTTTTGCACGGTCAGTACTGTATAAAATATTTCCGTATTTTAAAAACATTTTTATTTTTTGAATGCTTTCTTATTTTATTCTCAGGCGAAAGCTCAAGGACAAGTTGTGACCGTCCCCGCACCGCTCCAGCCCTGGAACCAATGTTAGCTTTATTCGAACGAGAACTTATCGATTTACTGCGCACCGCCCCGAAATGCGCCATACCTTTCAGCAAGTAAGTGCTATCAGTGATAGGACGTTGTTCTAATAAGTTTTCTTATGAGTGCGAGGTAGAAAGACAAAGCCAAATATTTGGAATGTCTTCGCTGCATCGCCAGCTGGAGCGCTCTTGTAAGAAAATAATTATCTTTGTCGGAACTAATGGAGAATTAGAAAGGAGTTGTCGATCATTTGTCAACCAGTTCTTACTGAGACTACCTACTACGACGAACTCTGTGGTGCAGTGGGCCCGCCTGAGACGCAAAAGGTAGTGGGTTCAATTCCCGCCCCGAGACAAAGGTTTGCAAATATTATTTGCAAAAGGATCTACAAATATTTTTCTCTGATTCTATCAGAGATTTTGATATTCTAAGTTTTCTATGCATACTGTATGGATATTTACAAAAAAAATATTTATGTAGTAAATCAGTCATGTGGCATAATATAAGCTCCGCTTATTTGGGGCTATGAAGCTGTGTAATAGTGTCCATCATTTGTTTACTAGAATGTTGTTGTTTCAGACTAATTCCAGCATTTCATCACCACTTCGGTCGCCAGTGCCGAGTCGCCGATTACGGGTTTACAAAGCTGCCAGATCTACTCACCGCTTTAGGCAACACTATTGTTGTAAGTACCATTTGACACATTATATTATTGCCATCATAAATGGTCATAACCAACAAAATAGAGTAATATTAAATCTTATAAAATTTACCTATAACAAATAAACAAGAATTAAATATGGTTGGCATTTATTTAAATTATATTTCATTAGAATCACAACTACAGAAACCTGTTATTGAAAAGTTATTTTAATTTGATCAATTGAACAAGTACATACCTACTACTTACTAAACTTAAAACG
This sequence comes from Horisme vitalbata, assembly GCA_951804965.1. Classification (NCBI taxonomy): domain Eukaryota; kingdom Metazoa; phylum Arthropoda; class Insecta; order Lepidoptera; family Geometridae; genus Horisme; species Horisme vitalbata. The sequence continues at coordinate 11,726,120 of OX638088.1, read as the reverse complement.
TATTTATTACCCGTCAACCTTGTATCTACTTAGTTACCTATTTATAATTCATGGACAACTATTTATATTATCAACCTATCTTTTTCAAGAGTAAATTTGCGATGCTTGAAAAGCTTAAATAAGTCCTGTACTTACTAACTTGTCTTAAGACCTACACTTATATGCAAATAGATATCTTGAATCGTGAAACTTAAACCTTATGTGTACATTTGCTCCCAGGTACTCGGATCTGGCTCATCACGAGTAATAACGATATCCTGTGCCGCCCAAAGCCGCCGATGGACGTCCGATCTAGTCAAACTGCTGAAGGCACAGCCCGGCAGAGCCATTCTACCTCAGGACATACCGCAGCTATACCAGGCGACGTTTGGTCGCGTGTTCACGCCGGTGGATTACGGCGTGTGTACGCTCTCGGAGTTGATGGAACGGGTGACGCCGCAAGCGATCGCTGTGGCGGGCGATGGGACTATTTCACTGCCTAGACGAGCGCCGACTAGTGATGAGAGGGCGCGTACTGTGCAGTTCGCTATGCAGGTAAGACTTCATCGCTAATTAGGGTTCCGACCCAAAGGGTAAACACGGGATCCCTATTACTAAGACTCCACTGTCTGTCTGTCTATCACCAGGCCATATCTCATGAACTATAGATAGATAGATAGTAGAAATTTTCACAGATAATGTATTTCTGTTGCCGCTATAACAACAAATACTAAAAACAGAATAAATAATTATTTAAGTGGGACTCCCATGTACGATACGGAACCCTCCGTGTTTTTTTAGTTATTTGTAAATTTTTCTCTGTTCATAAAGAACATTTTGAATTGGATTTGTTTTGAAATAATGTAGGGTGTCTGTGCTTCAGTTGCTAGAAGTTGTCAAGGTATTTAGGTTGCATAAAAAGGTTCTCTACTCTAATCCATCACATGGAATACGAAGTGTGGGAAGACGCCTTACAGATAGACTGACGATATCGTTTTTGTGATAAGTCTAGATGTAACCGTACGTTTCCATTTATTCACAAACACTTTACAAGCTTATGACTAAATAATTCGTAACAAAATATCACTGTCTAGTTTAACAAATTAAAATCTCAATATAAATGTAGGTACTTCCATATTAAACTAGAATAACACATTCATAAAGCCGTTTGTACAGTCAAGTGACTACCCTCCGTGCTAGTTCGCACTGTATGACGGCAGGGCGTCTCCTCTTCCACACATAGGCGATGACTACCATTATGAGTCAGTAAACAATGTTTATTACAACAGACTCTTATCAAACCGGTCAATCGAACTGTCGCATGCGTCTACTTCCTGCATACATCAACAAATCGGAATAACATGTCAATGACGACCTCTGTGGCTCAGGCGAACTCATGTCTTAGAAGCGGCAAGTTGCGGGTTCGATTCCCGCCGCGAGACTAATATTTGCAAACCATACAAACATTTATTCTCGGGTCTGGGAGTTTTCCAAGATATAATATTTTAGTCCAGCATTATTAACTTATTTATTTAATGCTGTGAAAACACACTGTAAGCCACTGCCTTCTTTATCTATCTATTTCTACGAAAATTTAAGATTCTACATTCTTAATCATCATATCAGTCATGTAGTTCCCATAATACAAGCTCTGCTTGGTTTGGGGCTAAATTATGTGGTAGCGTCCAGCATTATTTATTTATTTAATCACACACATTTATCTGACAGACGGTAGAACTCCTCTGCTACACACCGAATCTCCGAATGGAATTCTCTCGCTTCGTGCCCGCGTACCACGCGCATTTCGGACGGCAACTGCGCGTAGCTCACTATGGCTGCGTGAAACTTGTCGACCTGTTCGAGCTGATCCCTGAAGCTGTGTCGATATGCGCCGAGCTCGGCGGCGAGAGAGGAGTCAAGCTGACAAATAGGTAATAATAACTCCGGCTTATAGCATAACAATCGTAGCCAATGGATTTGACGATGGAGGAATTTTAAGAACTTATTTTTGGATGTAGCAACATTTTGAATGTTATGAACATATTTTTTACTTAAGAATGGATAAAAAAAGCGTTGATGCAGGTAGACCCACAGTCAAAAACTATTTTTTCTTCTCTTTCGTAGAGTAGACCTTTGTCCCTCTGAAATAGGCTGCAAGTAGCGACGTTGTTCCTTTATTCGGGCCGGACTAGGGTTGGTCGAATCGTTTGCTGAGTCTGAATTCCCTATTAATTAATACATAGATCCATTGTACATACTGTAATTTGTGGTACCGACGCGGTTATAACGACTTCTGTTGCGCAGTGGGCGAAGTCTCGCCTGAAACGCAGAAGGTTGCGGCTTCGATTACTGATGCGAGACAATACAGTGTAAATATTTGTCTCGGGTCTGGGTGTTTTCTATGTATGTATTTACAAAACAAAAGGATGTTAGAACGGTTTGGACTGGCTCGTGGAACGCTTAGATCGAACTGTCAACGGTCGCGCATTTATATGTTTGATTCGGAGCGAGGGTTGGAATAACGCGTGCTGTTTTCTAAATTCCTGACCATAAAAAATATTTGTATTTGTTGCAAAAAACTATTTGATTTGGTTATGTTTTAGGACGGCGAGGCCAGTGATTGCCCAGCGGCTGAGAGCGCTTGGGCCGGTGCCGTTGCGAGCGCTAACAATGCAGTACGCGGCCCAATATGGTGCTGCACCACTGGTAAGTTTATTAATGTTCTGTAGCCGTGGCGGCAAATAACTAACGCTCCTTCAGTTCCTCCCATGGATCTAAGTGTTCTGCAGTAATCACCTGTTTACATAGTACTAATTCTACGGTAAGGTTACAGTTTTTGTATAGTACCTTGCTAATCACCATAGATAAATGATAATGATTTTAGTCAAAAAGTTGAAGGTAGTAAAGTTGAGTAATCTGTACAGCGTTAACTTGATTGTATGGTATGTTTTTGACGAGTACAACTAAATTGTTTCTTAAATGATGATAAGTTTTAGTATGCATTGATATATGTACAGCAATAACTTGGTATATTGTCCAAACAGTTAATTAGTGAACTATAAACTTGATGATGATAATGATAGCGAGAACATGCACCCTTGGTGGTTAAATACGGAGAGATTGGTCAATAATTTGAATAAAATGAAATTTATTAAACTGGGTTGCACGTATGAGCAGAAGTTAAATTAAAATACGGTAATACTAATAAAAATGATTTTACTTCAACACAAAACACGTTAACACTTTCCTTTATGTTTATGCAATTAGGGCTAGAACGTTATTTTACAAAATAATAACCTTTTAATATTGTCAGGAGGCCGAAAAACATATTCAAGTTACTTATCTCATTTTGCAGCAAATGGAGGTGTAGTTAATACGAATAATTCCGACAGGGTGCAGAGCGGGAAGTCTTTCCCTTCTGGAAGGTCTAACCAGAATGTCAGAATCCACCGCCTCGGACTCCCTGACTACCCAGCCCCTCAGTACCACCTCTGACTACTTTAATAACATTTTATACCTCAAATAAAATGTTATTAAATCAGAAAAATACCTTTGAAAAATAATAACGATTTAAATTTATCTTGTTGAATGTCTTTATAAATTTCAGTTTTAGGCTACTTCAAAATAGCTTCCGGCAACAATTATTTTAAATAAAAAAATAATAGTTTTAACAATTATTTTATATAATAAAAAAATAATTGTTATTTATTTAAAATATGTTACGAAAAATTACATAAAATTTAATATGTAAAATTTTTAATAATTTTAGGCTGAGTTTAAGGAGGTTTTACTAATTTCAATATTAATTTTTTTAAATTATTTGCAACACAAACTGCTATTAAATATGAACATGTGAAATGTTTGTCCTTCCTTCATGCCAAAAATACTACTACTACTGAATGGATTTAACTGAAATTTGCACATAATATGTAGTTACTAAACGTGGAATAACATATTGGCTGCTTTTTAACCACGCGAGCGAAGTTGCGGGCGAAAGCTAATTAAATATAAAGTTTACTTTTATCTACTATGGTTTCGGATATCTCGATATCACAACAGTAAAAAAACACTACAATGTAGCAGCGGTAGTTTAAAAAAAAAATTTAAAAAAAAATATGACACGGCTTTCCTTAGGATTCTAATTTTACAATTGAATATAATTCCAGCCGGACATGCTCGAAGTAACAACGCTAGAGGAGCTAGTCTACAGCGCGGGTGGCTACATAGATAACGGCATCGTGATAGCACCGGGCAACGCTTGGCGCTGGGCGGGCGCCGTTCTATGCGCCTGCGCGGCGCTTTGCGGCGATCGCAGCGTCGCCCGCGGCTCAACCCACGAATACTTCAGTGCCACCTACCGCCGCTTCACCTCGGCCCAACCTGACCTGCCTCAACTAGCGGCAGCTGGGATCATACGCATAGAAGACACGAGGGTTGTTCTCTCGCCGTCTTGGCGCACTGTTTGGCGCTTGGCTCAGATTTTCGCGGACAATGGGCAACCACTCACGGCGATGGAAGTATACCTGGAGTATACTAAACGGTTCGAGCCGGTGTTCCCAGGCGCTGAGTCTGGTAAGTCTATTTATACTGCCACTTACTAATTCGCAACTTGTTGATACGCAACAATCGTTTGCCGATATTCAAGTTTATTTAAGTTCGACGACCTTTGTGGCGCAGTGGGCAAAGGCTCGCCTGAGACGCAGAAGGTGGCGGGTTAGATTCCTCGAGACAAATGTTTGTATGTTCTACAAATATTTGTCTGGATGGATATTTTCTATGTTTATAATATTTATGAAAAATATATAATATTAATTACAAAAAATATATTTAAGTAGTATGTCATGTGGTGCCCATATTTCCAGCTCTTAGTTTGGGGCTATAAAATTCTGTGTGATACCGTCCATCATTATCGATTTAATTATATACATGTTCGAATAATATAATTGTCAAATATCTTTAAGCCCTTTCGCAGCCGCAGCGCAGAGCAACTTTTATCGCCGAGTTGCGGCAATAGGCAACTCTTTCATATAAGTGTATGATACTGTGCAGACAGGGTAACTCTAGTTCTTAGCAAAGTTCACAGTTGCGTCAGTTAATGTTGCCCCGTCTGCGGAGCGCCTAAATCCACTTCCATTATAATTCTAGCAACTACCGTGAACTGCAGCCAACCCATCGTCAACTTGGACAAACATTGTGAAAAACTATTTTATTTGTGATAGGCTTAGACGGTGTCTCGGATTTCCTGCGTCAGTACAGCGAGGTATTTTCTGATGCTGGCAACGGCAGATGGACTCTTTGCAGCGGCGTCGTGGTGCCCCGAGTTAGGGACATACCTATTGTACATGAAGACTACTCTGTACATGACACACCACCGGGCCAGAAGGTACAAAAAGTTTTATACATTATTAACTTCCACCTGCGGCTTCGCTGGCGTGGTACCCAGATAAAATAGCCTATTATGACATTCCAGGTCTAAAACTGCTTATGCGCAAAATTTCAGGTCAGTCCGTATGTAATTTTAGCGTGAAGGAAGAACAAATATTTCAATTTTCACATGTACACATTTCACATAATTTCGTCTTTTTAATATATGTAGAATTGGCAATAATCTGACCATTATTGATAGTAAACAGAGAAGCTGTCTCAAATTACTTATTTATTATTGTTACGACACTTTATTAAACTTAAAAATCTCGTTTTATACTATAAAGCTTATAAAAATATTAATTTACTATGTACACAAATAATTTAAAAACATTATCGTTTCCTGCGATCCTCAACCCGCATGCCCAGCGTGGGAATTATGGGCATATCCCTCTTTATTTGGGGAGGCCTATGACCAGCAGTGGACTGATATAGGCTCGTGTCGTGTTTATGGGGTTATTCTTCAGTGTGTAATAATTCCCAGCGGAATGCTGTTTCAGAATGCGGCCGTGACCCGGCGTAGGCTTGCCAATACTTTTCCTAATAATATTATAAATGTGAATATTCTTATAATTATTGTTTTGTTGTGTTCAGGGTTCCCGTGTATTTGAATCTCCAAAGCATAGCATTTGGTGCTCTCCGCCGGCAAGCGCTTTACCTGTGCCAAGTGCCTTGCTTACTCAGGAGAAACGTAAGTTTTTTAAATTATATTTTCTATCATTTGTTAATTAGATAGTTATCATCCCAATTTCCTAACTAATATTATAAGTGAGTTCCTATTTTTGTTTTTTTTTTTGTTACTCTATCATGATTAGTTGAAATGAAATTCGCTTACACGTTGTCAGGGGTATAGGAACTAAGGTACCTTTAATTCAGAAAAAATACTGTTCCCAAGAGATAGAGAAATAACTTGAAACGTGCGAAAGCTATAAGTAATGTAAATATTGATAAAATTATTTAAGAAACGATCCATTTGTTAACATCTGGCCAATATACTGATTATTCGCGATATAAGGGGTTGTATTCTAGTCAGGAGCTACTTAGCGTGATGAACTAAGTACTTCAAATATTTAAATTAAATGGCTTTCATAAGGCCCAACTAAACCTCCTAATTGCTTAACTCGAGGGGTAAGTACTCAGATAGAAATAGCGGTCTATAAGAGTACTTTACATTTAAGCTGTATTTGATTTTCTATCGTTTTACCTAATTTTAGTGGTTTTCTTGGATAGGTCGGACTCGTCTCGCTGCGCAGTTCGATGCACCCTAACAAGCCCACCTGTGCCACAAAAAAAGCATTCCTCAACATACTATTGATTGCGTGGTAATGCCGACCAAAACCATCTTAAGGATTTTTACCCAGGGTCGCAACGAATTTTAGATTAAAAAGTGTCCTAAATATTGTGATGTATGTAACAATAATGTTTTAGATCGTGTATATTTTTGTGTGTTTATTCAGAATAAGGTGTTCAATGCATTCGTTAAATGTTATTGTGTTACAACCATAGTTTTTCTACCACAGATAAGTTTAATAAAATGATCATCTCGTATACGAATACAACGACGTTTTAACGGCCTGGCTGACTGTAGGGTGATCACGAATATTTTAACATGTCCTATCGTAAGCGTCACTAAATGTTGGCCAATGACAAAGCGTTATTTATAATCTACACTTTCTCATTGGCCAAAATGTACGTCTACGATACGAATACTTTTACGCTAGTCTTCGTGATCGAACCTCTGTTTATAAATACGGTTGTTGGTAAATTTATCTGTACTCAACTTGACACGTTAAATAATTTTATTAGCCATTAGTAGTTTAGTGCATTTATTGTTAATCTTTCCTCATACATGTGAAAGGTTAATTAGAATTTATGAATTGGGTAACATCTAATTAATCTTTTTTTATTTTTACTTTTTGACATTTATGTATATTTTTATTAGATTTATACATGTAATGAAGGACTGATAAAAAACCTGGAAATGTCAATATAATTCTAAGAATGATTCTTATTGTATCTACAAGTTGAACCGTCTCTTTTGGTATGTTATTTATCAAATCTAAAGTAGATAAATTTTTATACATTCTTAGAATGACTTACATTAAGGCGTACATATCATACTATGGTTTGAGGCTCAAAGTTGTTAGTAAGCATAGGCATATTAAGATAAATAATGGCCCTGTAAATACCTTTAACATTTATCGAATGCCTACTTATAGTACAATAATAATGTGTTGATTTGTGTCTAAAGAATTTTATCCTTTGATATGTGATCTCATTTTGTAATGCATGGAGTTATGGCCCCTGTTTCATCATTTAAATATTATCTAATTGTTACTGTACAGACATTATTTCCTTGTCAATCGTATTATCACTTTCGAATTTATGTACATATTTTAGATAACATTTACATCAAAAATCTATTTCTTGGAAGCTGGATTTTGTAATGTGGCCCTAATGTTATAATCACAAAAATGTTGAGTCAATTAACACGGTCAAAGGTTTTATTATTATTGTTGAATCGAAATAAATGGACTAGGTAACTGTTTGATAGAATATGCTTCTGCCTCTTGTGCAATAATTTTATTTATATTTAACTGGAGTTCCACATAAATAGGTTATTGCAGTATTAAGGAAGATTAATATAAAACTTAATTTAAGGAAACAGAAAACATAAGATTGGCTCGTCTAGAATATGTTTAAAAGACAGCCAGTTAATGTATAGTTACTAAATTGTATAGTTGAAAATTTTAAACCAAGTAAAGCACAAGATACAATTGTATGTTAAGTTTAAGGATATGGATATAATTTGTAATTTTATCAATATACAATACATGTACAGTCGACCAATAAAGTGTTTCAGCTGGTTTTGACTTGTAATATAGTTAAAATATGGTTGTCCACTAACAGTACATGGGCTGAGTATGAAGAGGCATTCTAGCTGTGATACTTCCGTACCAATAACTTAATGCCATGCGACATATTTTGTAATGTCTGCTAATCTGTACATTTTTCTATTAAGTAAACTTATATTGTACACAATTATGTATGAATTGTACATAAAATAAAGTAAAAAAAAACTATTGGTACAAAATGCACATTCTTGTTGCTTTTATGATAACTAACAAATTCTTGTAATTTAATGTGGAACCCTAGTTAAAATGAATCATGATTATTATTGTTTATGTATTATATTTTTAATATAAGTGCTCATAAAATTGTAAGCAGGCCCTTGCATTAATTTTGTGTGTTGAATTGTTTGATTGCATTGTTTTATATTTATAAACACTGCCAGTCAGCATTTATCCAAATTGGCGATCACATTCGTATCATCTTATATTGTACTGTCTTTTTATTGATTTTATTTTTTGACCATAACAAGTTAATTTGTGCCGATTTGAAAGGTACAATATTTCAATAATCACTGTCCACTCTACGTAATATGAATAGTTAAGTTTTTAAAATTGGATTCTTTAAGACTGTAGCAGATACATTTAAGTAATTTTTAAGTTATTTTACTTATATGTGACCAATAATTTTATTACTATAAGATAGAAGTAAGTATCTTTGCAAAGAAAGTACAGTAAGTGAAGATGGCTAAGATTAGTATTATTTTTTTCTACATCTTCGTAATTCTGTGATCATTTATTTCTTGTTGTAGTTCTTTCAATCAATAAATATATGGAAGTAGTATCTTGTCAGTATTGCATGGAAAATGAATGTAGTGTTCGAGAATACATGTTATTTTTTCAATAATACTCGTTTTTGTTTTCTACCTATCCATTCTAACATACTAATGAAATTTTTTTCCTTTCCCTAGTTTTTCTTAGCAGACCTTATTTCATGGATCATGCTAATAACCAATATGGGTTTCATTATTTAAAGTTAGCCTACGTGCGTCCATTATTACCTACCTCTAAGTCTAGATTATATGTTGTTTTTAAATAAATGAAACAGCTTGGCTGACCCGCTCGCAACTTTCTTTGCGTTTATAAATCCCGTCCTTTCACGTAAAATGTTTCCCAAACATACTAATTTGACACGAAACCCTAAATATGAACGGAATAAAAAGTACCTACATATTAACTGGCAACCTATTATTTAAAACAACTAATTATTATAATATTGCGTATTTATTGCAATCTCATTAACAAATAATAATATCTACTTAATTTAGGAAAAATGTTAGATGAGAGTTTTCTACTTGGTCTGGTCTGAGAGAGCTCCGTGGCGCCTCTCCCAAATCATGCGATGTTTCTGCTTCATATATGCCTTTCTGGCATCAGCGTAGCCTCCAAGATCACCATCTGTTAGAAAATATTTATTTCATATTAAAAACTTCGCTCAACGTCCGAGCTGGACCACTAAACTATAATTGCACTGGCAACACAAGGGGTTGAAGTTAAGTTTAGAAAAGGGAAAGTTATTCTTATATTTTATTTTATTTTTATAATAACATGGTAAATAATGTTGACATTTTAAAAGGTGTGGTATTAGGTTCATGCTTCGGAAAGTACATTTAGATTTGGTTTCAGCTTTTTCAGTCTTTATGCCATGTTGACGATGTTAGACGACCTCTGTGGCGCAGTGGGCGAAGGTTGCGGGTTCGATTCCCGCTGCGGGACAAATGTTTGCATGTTCTGCAGATATTTGTCTCGGGTCTGGGTGTTTTCTATGTATGATATGTATGTATTTACAAAAAAAAAATGTATCTATGTAGTATATCAATCATGTGGTTCCCATAATACCAAGCTCTGCTTAGTTTGGGGCTACATGATGCTGTGTGATAACGTCCAGGAATATTATTATATTATTATTATGTTGGAGGCTTTCAGGTGGTCTAAAAACTCAGTTGCCCACTAGCTAATATGAAGAATAAAGGTATTACATATTTTAGGCATCAGTATTTCTTAACCTTGTCTACTGGTTTGCATAATAAACAAATATTAAAGTCCAACCTGAGGCTTCACTTGCCTGATACCGTGATAAAAAGACACATATTTTTTATTTCTGGTGCAGCTCAATCCCTAATCAAAACAGTAGTTTTGACAACAAGGAGAAACAAACATATTTTGCAAACTTTCACCTTTACTCTATTCATAAATTTGTATTACCACTATCAAATTAAACTTACATTTGATAAACCAAGCTTCCTCTGCAGTTTTGTAACTGTCTAAGAGGGGCTTGCATGTGGTCATATGATCAGGATTCTCATACAGGACACAATCTTCAAAGCGCTGACGTAGTATATTCAGGATTTCGTTGTCTACAAGCCTGGCAGGAGAAAATAATATTGTTATGTAAAAGTGATGAAGCTACAGTACAAGTAGCGGCACGAAACTCTAGCGCCGACCGTTATTGCACAGAAATAAAAAGTAAGGGGGGGATAGAGTCGAGAGAGAGCGAGAGACCCATGAGCAGACGTTTCCTTCAGCGCTAGACTTATGTACCCCTGTAAAATTAAGCATTTTATCAGGGTAATGTATGTATGTCCTTGGTACACGTAGTACAGTGCCACAAGTATAAGGGCGGAGCGGGCTGTTAGTTGGCCAATCACAATGCTCGAAATCTCTACTGCATTACATGAGCAAAGATATCGAGCATTGTAATTGGCCACTCGCAGCACGCTCCACTCCGTTCCACGTCAATCAAACCGCACCCTAAGTTGGCGGTGGCGTTTTTAGGAACTAAACTGGAACTATGTGTTTGTCACATGGTAGTTTATAGACAACAACCAAATCACTGGGGTATTAAAATGCTGAAAGTGATTAAAAGTGGTTCAAGAGAAACTGTGATCAAAGTAAATTCATTTTCTGGTTTGAACCACAGAGGCACTCTGCCTCACCGTGGCACTGTAAAGGTTCTCTGGAAGAAAATGCTATTTAGCATTAAGTTCGCATGTGTTTTAAACCTGTGCAATAAAGAATTTTCGATCTATCTATTGTACCTGCTTACTGGCAGTCTAGTTTGGGATCAGTTGACCATGTCTGAATAAATAAATAAATACACAGAACATCTTACACATGTTCAACTGATCCCAAACTAGGCAGTCTATAGTATGAACATACATAGATACTTAAAAGATGACTGCGACTTGTAGTTTAGAAGGCAGAGTAATTAACTACTGCATTTACTACAGCTATAAAACCAGCAAACACTTGAGTATAAATGAGGAAGATGACTAGTACATTTATTTAAATGTTTGCTTGTTTATACTTTTCAGAGTAACAAGTTATTATGTATTGTGTAGTATGTAGTACATACTTACCGTTTTTCTATTTAATATTATCTTTTGAAATCTGGCATATTTTAGTGCTTAATATATTTTAGATTGGATGAGTAGGAACTAATCATAGGCGTAACTTCTAAAATAAAAAAATTCTAACCTATCGCGTTTGAACTGGCTGTTAGCTTCGAAGTCGCAGACGACATCATCGGTGTAGCATTGGTCAATAGTCGGAACCCGGCGGTATTTCTGGTGGTACCACGGATACTTCTTCTGGTTAGGCTCCACTACCTTCTCTGCAACGAATAAATAAATAACCTTTTGCTTACATAACAATAGGTAGCATTTGAAACTGGTACCTACCTCGGAACCAAGTCACTGGTGCATCAACTGTGCTATACAAAGCTCTGGCAAAAGCTCGAAGCAAATTATTATCAGGTGGACAGCCTTCTTCTTGAACCATTTTCGTGTAATTAATTTATGACAAAATACGAAATTTTACAACGAAAGAAAAATAGCCCCGACGTCAGTCGGGCTCAGGTAGTGCTGCCAGCTATTAAACAAAAATAGTTCCAACCAAGTTCCAACCCACAACCCAGTCCTATTTTAATGCTGAATTGATATTTTATGCAATAATATGCATATAATAGCATGGCTTGATTATAATGATTTACAAGTTAATCTGACGAAGACAAACTATATTCAATATAGGACTATGGCCGCAAGGTTGGTACACATTAAAACGGACATGGTCATACATAGATAATGAAGAAGATTACAAGGTTAAAATATTACACTTTTATGTACGTAGAATCAAAGTCTAGACCGTTCACATTATTCTAGTTTTTATTTCGCATCGATCGGTGCAATATTACCGAAGTTATAAGCATAGGAAGTTTACGTAGGTTTTTTAAATCTCGCTAGTGATCGCGAGTAGCGCGTGACGTCATCGCTCCTATACGGCGGCGGGCGTCCGTAGTACATTTCGCTGCTAAGTTGTGCACTCTGGTTATTTTTATTAATTTAAAAGAATGCTGATTGAGTGAGTGTACCGTGTAAATTATTGTTTTAGAACTAAAATGGAAAAAGGATTTAAAAAAGGCCAATCTAACAACCTTCCCATAGTTCACGATATGATGGTGGCAGAATATTTTATAAAAATAAAGAAATCATTAACCTTGGAATGGTTCAATAAACTGCGAGTCGAGTACCCTACATACCTACTAACATATAAATGCATCGGGGAGCCCCCCTTAATTCATTTTAATTTAATTTAATTATTTATTTTTGAAGTAAATATATAAACAAAATATTCTGTGCATATTTCAAGCGTCTACCTGTTGCTGTTATTAATATCGAGCAAAAAAACGGCAAAAAAGTGGCAACAGAAATACATCATCGGTGAACATTTCAACTGTCTAACTATCACGGTTCATAAGATATAGCTTGGTGACAGATAGACGGACAGACAGACATACAGACGGACAGCGAAGTCTTAGTAATAGGGTTTCCGTTTTTACCCTTTGGGTATGGAACCCTAAAAAGCATATTACTAGCAAAAACCAAGTACCTACCTAGTCTACCTACTAGGTACTTAGTTAGTATTTCACATGGCGAGGTTAAGTACCTACTACTTAGTATTTCACATGGTATTTGAACAATTGACATCGAAATGATCCTCACAACAATATATATGCTGTTGTTTTTGGCCCTAATGGATGTGCTCTTCTCATAGCATTTGTCCATTTTTTCTGATTTTCGCATCCTTAGGAACGTAAAAAAACAACTTTTCGGGTGTTTTTGTGGCCCTATTTTTACACGGAGACACAATACAACATTTATTATATGAACTCATGTAGTTTTTATTGTTTCTTATTTAAAATAAACAATGTAGTTCCGCGCGTGACGAGCACATTGGGGTAAATGCTTCAAATCCCCGAGTCACTCGCGCGGAGGCAGGATCCGTGACGTCATCAACGATATCGCGCTCGGTCTGCGGCTTAGACCGAAAATGTTAAAAATAATAAAAACACAGTTGTTCTCGTATTTTTTTGTAGATTTTTTTGGCATATATAACAAAAAATGGTTTTCTTCTTCATTATATGTAACGGACAAAATAAAAGTTCATGATAGCAAGTTTTTTAGTATTAGACAATTATTGTAACTGGAAAGCTCATGTTGATAGTGTCTGTTCTAGAAATGTCTATGTTTTGTATCAGCTTCACTCAACATCAGCCCAAGAAACCGCTATTATAGATGGAATATCCAAATATTATGGATGTTCGGATATTCCATCTATATGTTCTTCGGGGTAATTATACAAATATTAATAGAGCATTGATTCGATAAAAAAGCGTATTTGAGCTATTGGTGGAATACCATAATAGGAAGGAATCGTGTAAACCACTTGTTAAGAGTAGTCTTGTAGTTATTACATTTATTCAAATTCTGCATGATGCTCTTTTAATTATTTTACATGTAACTAATTGACTAAGTATTAAAGATGCTTATTTATAATTAAGAACTATTGTATCAATATCTGAAGTGCGGAGAAGGTTATTTTAACATTGTGTTGTTCAACTACGTAAGTCCCAATAGCTCAGCATGTATAAAAACGTATACTGTAATTTAAAATTTCGTCATAATTGCCAACCGCTGCGATAGCTCAGTTGGTTACAGCGTCTAATTCATAAACTTGTGTGAATAAATTGCTGGTTCGAGCCCCCAGCCAAGAATAAATGTTTTTGTATAAGATTTTGGCCATTTGAATATGGTAGCTTCCACGGCAGCAGTTTAAATTTATACTTGAAAGGGGTGTACCAGATTGTGACGCTGTGTGTACATGTACAATTCAACCAAATTTGTAATTAACTTTTTTTAATTAGTAAATAAATAATAAAATAAATAAACAATAGTGTTTTGAAACCATGCTTTTTTAACTCTCGACGTCAAAGGGTTGTGAATTTTAGCTCACTAAAGGATAACTCGATATTTTTTTGTTTGAAAGGTGACTTGAACGAGAGTGTTCTTAGGTGTGATTCAAAAAAATAATTTCAGGGGTTTGAAGATAATTTAATTTCTTGTTCATCGATAGATAGATTCCACAAGATAAAATGCAGGTATACAGGCAGATTTAATGCTAAATAGCATTTTCTTCTAAATAGATAAACTTTGTGGAGATAGATTGGTGAGATTGATTGGTTGATGAAGTTAAAGATAAAAAATATAAAAGATATTTATTGTTCGTGGAAAATAGGTACAATTGATATCATAGTTAAAAATAAACTTATGTTAGTCTCACTGGTCCCGCCAGTAAAAGCATTTACCTACATGGAAGCATAGAAAAAAGAAAACAACTAAGTACATAATAAGACTAATAAGTATGTCAAAAGTCAAATTAAAATTTCAAATTAAATAATGTCATTAATTAAATTTATCATTTACAAATGTACAAATCTACAGTATAATAAGCCCGATCCGCCAACAGTCTGGTCAGAGAACTTTTAAATATATTTATATTAGTTAGGCATCGAATGTGTTGAGGAATAATTATAGTTATAGACAATTGGCGCCGTACAGAAGTTTAATTGCAATATTTATTACTCTGCCTTCTTCCTCGTATTCTTCATTGCTGAAGTTCGTACCTACCCATCCTGAAAGACTTTTATTGAAGTATTGGTGAGCTGCTTCCATGCTGTTCTGTTCTTATGATGTTTTGTTATTTAAACTAATATAAGTTTTTTTCCTTCCATACAAAATAAAATAAATACCTTAGAACTGATTTAATTCTGATTTACCAACTGGCAGAGGCCAGTACCTACTGGAAGACACGAACAGACAGAGATAATGTTCGCGTCTTTGCAACGTAAATATTATAAAAATATCAAAATCCCGCTACAACAATCATAACGTGAGCGTAGCCGCAGGCGGAAGGTATAATTTAAGTAAAAAATAGCCTATATAAAAGGTAACGCTTAGTACGATAAGTAGCTTGAAAAAAATCACTATCAGTAGTACCAGAGACTAGTTCTACATCCAAACTTACAAAACTCACGAACTTCCTCTATACTTTACAATTAATTAAATTAGACACCAATGTAACTGATTACAAATAATATTATCAAAACCATTTAAAGATATTTATTTAAAAAAAAAATTGATAAATATTATTGTACCAAAAATTGGTGCTAATATGCACCACACCTGTTTTGCTATTCTATATTTATGTGACTTTCAAATGTCGAAGCCTGTCAAATAGTTTGACTCGTTAATATTGAGCAAGTAGTTTGAAATAGGCGGACGGTTATTTAGTTTATTTATGTCAATTCCCAATTCCTTGCACACCGCTGCGTTTTTATCGTCCGATTATACAATGGCAGATTTTTCCCTAAAGCGTTATTATCGGTCGATAAAACCGGATTGGTTATTGCGTTATTCTGGAATCGCATCCATCCCACGTACCTAATCAAAATGACGCCTTTAACGTAAGACCCTGCTATATTCTCTTGGTTAATAATGTTTTAAAAAATAGAAATATTCATTCCACAGACTACTAGGATGTTCGTATTTAATTCGATACCAAATTGTGTTTTACAGAAAAACGTATTGAAAATATGATGAAAAATATCAGGTCGTCGGTCGATAATAATTGTAAAGATTCCTGTCCAATACATTTTATGTAGGTACTTAGGTTAGGTAAGTTTTGCTGTGTTTTTGGTTTTTATTATGCTTATTAAACGTAGTATTAATTTATCTATGGTTATTATTATGACTCCTGTCCCTCTGTCAGCCTGTCTCTCTGTTCTGTAACCAGTCTTTATCTCATGAACCGTGATAGCTATAGTATGTTGTCCATCTTTTTTTTTTTTTTTCTCCTATGTTGTCCATCTTAAAAATAGTTAATTGATAAATGTCAAAATTGAGAACCAATAATTGCAGCAACTGAGAATTACGATTTTTCAATCGATTATTGACACTACGACTAATACCTAGTAAAGATTTTTCGGCGTCGAATAAAACAACAGATATATTTTATTATTATAATACGGTTAATACAGATATTTTAAATCGATGTATGGTTTAATCTAAAACAGCAAACCAAAACACCATAAGAAAAAAAACTATGTTTATAATCGAGTTAGTTGTATGTTTATAGCCGTTGGTGGTTTGCTGAAGCACAAAAGCGCCGTTGATCTAAGTGCATACAAACAAACTTTCACTCATTCAAGTAGTAACCAGGTGGAATGATGCTTAGCCAAAATATCAAAAATAAACTAAGCCTCCACATGAGCGGCGTGATGATGAATTATGATTTCAGACTACATAAACCGAGAAGTATAAACCGATTATCGATTTTAAATTGTCAAATAAACCAAGTATTTAGATAGCTGCAATCACTACTTCCATCAGTGTTTCTAAATGAATACTTTTGGTATGTTTTCGGACTTCATTTGATTTCAGCGGACTTTTTATCCTCTTAGTTTACTAGCTGCTAACGCATAATGGTAACATTTTTATCCAAAATATTAATGTATTCAGGATTATTTTCCTATTTATTCTGTCGTACTGTTAAAAAGTGTGGTTTAATATGCAAACAATACAATTAATTTATTTTTATCATCCATCTGTATGATATCTGTTTACCTATTAGGGCATCATAGCTAAATAAGTAAATTCATGCATTTATTACTAAAATAAAACGGATTGCAAAACTAACCTTTTTAGCTTTGGTTTCGGACTGTTTTTGTTACAACCGTTGGCAGCATTGAGTTTCAAATATCAAAAAACCATTACCAAAATGGAAATACTATAGACAGTTGAAATCATAGAGAAATTAAACGCTACGCTAGAGCGTTTAACGCTACCACAGATTTATAAGTCTAGTACTAAAGTACGCTACGCTAGAGTTGAAATTTTCACGCACTAGACTTATAAATCTGTGATTTTCACAGATGATGTATTTTGATGTATTTTTGCCGCCGCTATAACAACAAATATTAAAAACAAAATAAAATAAATATTTAAGTGGGGCTCCCATATCGTTGTATGGGAACCCTTCGTGCGCAATACAGTTTCAGAACTGTAAATCCATCAGTTTATTTAAAACAATTCGGCATTGAGAAAGCGTCCACCATGTAGGTAGGTAGCTATTCTTTTTGTTCCTACTATAGGTACAAAAAAACTTCTTGCCAGAGGCATATGTTCAAGCCCTAGAAGTTCCCTGTGACCTGTTCCCTTCGGTCCTGGAGACATAAATTATTATGGAAAAAAATAAAAAAATGTAGGTAGGTACGCTAAAATACATCGAGCCCGGAGGGTGGGTTGTGGAAGTACTAGGGTGGGGAAACCTATGACCCTTCTGCTTTGGCGCAGGTGTAATGAACCACAACCAAAAAGACACCACCCCTCAACCCTGAAGACGAAGAAACGTCTACCAATAAATTCCGCAAGAGATAGGTAAAACCAATGTGTCCAACCCTGATGCCTAAGTGAGTACTGATTATTTATTAATTTTATTTGTGTGACAAATGATATTGATAATACGAGTAAGTTATCACGTGTACCACACCAAAGTAGCGGCTTTTTCCATCATCATCATCATCATCAGCTAATAGCAGTCCACTGCTAGACATAAATAAATAATATAATAAATAATGCTGGACGTTATCACACAGCATCATGTAGCCGCAAACTAAGCAGAGCTATGGGAACCACATGATTGATGATGATACATTATATAATATATTTTTTTAAATACATACATATCATACATAGAAAACACCCAGACGCGAGACAAATATCTGCAAAAGATGCAAGCATTTGTGTCGTAGCGGGAATCGAACCCGCAACATTCTGCATCTCAGGCGGGCCTTCGCCCACTGCGCCACAGAGGTCGTGCCACATATGCCTCCCCTAATGAGCGCCATTGCGCCCTGTCCTGATTCGAGATCAACGCATCCAGCTTCTACAGCAAATAAGGAACTTAACTGCTTTGTGGATGTTTCCATTTCCTTTAGCATGTTATAAAATGCTCTCTGATGCTCTCCGACGCGCGTCGGTAAGTGTGAATCGTACATTAGTGGCGACACACAAATTGGAAATACGGGAAGGACAATTTCTGAACTTCATCAAACTGGCTCCTACCAACAGCTCTACAGCAACAGATCCTAATTATGAATATCAACGGGATATTTACCATGATTTGTGAATTGCCAGTAACTACCCACTCGCACAGACTTCAGTTCCTCCCGTGATCATAGCGCATGCAACTGCGTCGAAATATCGGGAAACAACAGAACTCACAAATCATGGTAAATTTACCGTTGATATTCATAATTATGTTCACAACCATGATAGTTTCAAAATTTATAGTAACAGATCCTACTGTGCAAGCTCTGATCAATATTATAACTTGTGTTTCAGAAGGATTATTTCAAGTATAGGTAAGCCGCGCTCCAGAACTCGTTTCAAACTTACGAGTCCGAATTTGGCTTACACTCATTTATTAAGGTATACCTATACTACTACTTCCTATTAATAATTGTATTCTGAGATTCCAGCTGAAGGTTTAGGTACCTTTAGATCAACTTTATAGAT
Organism: Horisme vitalbata; assembly: GCA_951804965.1. Taxonomy (NCBI): domain Eukaryota; kingdom Metazoa; phylum Arthropoda; class Insecta; order Lepidoptera; family Geometridae; genus Horisme; species Horisme vitalbata. The sequence continues at coordinate 11,706,895 of OX638088.1, read as the reverse complement.
AGCCAAAATAACGATTTTCAACGTTGGTTCCACCGTTTCACGTGGACACATGCTCCTACCTAGGACATTCAGGAGGCTACTAGTAAAGGGCTAGACCGATTTTGATAGAACTTTCACTGTCATGTTGCTCATTTCATAGCTAAGGTTTAAAGTGAATAGCGCAGTATATGTATGTTATTTTTTGTGTAAATATTTAGGGTTCCGCGCAATAAAATAAACGCAATGTTTTGAAAAATTTTCAGGGAATCTAAACGTGTAATGCGATCAACTTCAAATTAAAGGTAATTAGGTAATTTGAATAATATAAAGAAACACATGTATTAGGATCTTTTAAAGAAATCAGCTCGTATTTATGACTAAACGATTCCGGTTGAGATAATCTAGCTAATTTCAATTCAGACTCTCTTAATTCATCAATTCTAAGCGTACCTGACTAACGATTTAATTTAGTGTGCGTATTATTGATAAACCGCAGTACATAACGCGAAAGAACGCAGCATTCGCTCGAACTGAGAGAATATCGGAAACGGAAATATTCCTACGCTTGCTTGTGATTGTAAAACGTGGACGGCGCTTGACTTAACCTCGGGTAAATTGTCCTGCATCGTGGTTGGACTTAAGTCTGCGATTAAGCTAGCACAGTCTATAATGAGATCACGAAGAAATGGCGGTCCTTCCACCATAACACGGCAGATGCGAGCTCGGGTAGCGGGAACCCCCGTGAGACCAAGTCAGCTGGGTTCTCCTTCTCACTTACATGCCGCCAGGGTAGCTCTTTTGTGAGCTCGTGAATTTCTGCCACCCTATTCTGCACGAAAGTTTTTAGTAAGTTAGGTGACATTCTCAACCATCCTAGAACTATCGTGGAGTCCGTCCACAACACTACCTTTTCAAAGCTAGAATGAAGTGATTCGCGTATTTTCAAATAAAACCGCGCGCCTACCACAGAGCTCAAGCCTAGGTATGCTAACTGGTTTCAACGCGCAACGGCGACCTTGCCCTTAGAGCATAATAACATCACAGATATCGTTGAATTGTTATCACCGACGGTGCGAAGATAAGCGCATGCACCGTAAGCCGTTTGCGATGGGTCTGTAAAAATATGCAACTATACATTGCTAGCCTGGCTACCTATAACGCGACGCGGCACTCGCTGTGACTCGAGCGCAGAAAACAGCTAGCAAACCGGTTCCAGTCAGCGACGTCATGCGGGAGCGGTCGTCCTAATCAACTTTTAATAACCAAAGTTTTTGCAACAGTACCTTCACGATCATAATAGTAGGACTGAGTAAACCATATATAGGGTCAAACATTTGGGAAACGTGAGACAAGATTTAACGTTTGGTAATGCTCGTATCGTTTTGAAATTGCGTATTGAAATGAAATTTATCGCTTGATTTATTCCATCCCATACCTAAAGTTTTGCAAATGCTGGACTCGTCTAGATTTAATGATGCCGTTGGTCATTTTTGTCAAAGATTGATCGTCGCAGTTAAAATTAAAAATCCACTGCGTAATGGAAAGCATCCCGATTGTAAAACTTTGCTTGTTTTTTCGCATAAATCGAGCAGTTTAGAAAGAAAGAAAAAACATTTATTCATGACAACTAGCAATAACGGAGTAACTTGCAGTAAGAAAAACACACGTACAACTAACAATACCTACACATACAACTAACAATAAAAATTAAAAACGAAATGTGTGTCTCTCGGACCTTAGCATATGCCTCATGTCATGACAAATAGGCGTCCAACTCAGCATTTGTTGTATCATGATAACACAATGCTGATCTTCCGTTGGAACCAAAAGTGAAATCACGAATGTCTGCCTGCCATTATCACATGCCTGTACAATTGGTAGAATTCGATTGAAAAAATTATAGTTAGGTAGATAATTCGGTACTGAGCACCTAAACAGTTAAAATAAAATAATATAAAAGAGCCAGAACCCAGCAGCGTTAAAGCGTAAGTTACTTACTTTGTGCACCTAGAGGAACGATACTTCGTTTTTTAGACGTCCAGTGGCTTCCTGATGGCTAGTAAGGAATATTTTAAATTTATTGCTAAACCCTTCAATACTTTGTAGTTCACGAATCGGTGGTGGGATGTTATTCCAGCACTTGGATGCAGCGTACCGGAAGCTGCCTCTGAAGGAAGCAGAGCGATGCTTTTGTGTGGAAAGCTGCTTCGAGCACCTACGTAAAGTTTTAGTGTTTGAGATCCACGTCAGTCTCTCACGCAAGTATTTGGGGGAATTATATTTAAGTACACCAAATAGTAAGCAAGCCAGATGTAATTTTTGCCGGGCTTTCATTCTTAAAATGGAGTGTTGATTTAAGAATGGCGTTACATGGCTTCTAGGTGGAATTTTAAAAGAATAACGCGTTAAAAGTATAACGCGTTGTGTACGAGCAAGCAACCTAGGCCCAATGACTGTGTCTAAGTAGTTTAAATTAGAGAGAACTAAACATTCGACAAGTTGTATACGTAATCCTTCACTTAAGTATTGTCTAATGTTGTATAAGGTTTTGAGTTTATAAAAGCATTTACTTACTGTTATGATATGTTTCTCAAACCTCAGGTTGACATCCATGTTTAGCCCAAGATTCCGTGCCTCATAAACGCGCTCGATAGGTTCACCCATAAGGGAGACGCTTGACGTAAAGTTTAAATTGTTAAGCTTTTGAGTTGTACCAAACACCATAAACTTTGTTTTTACTGGATTGAGTAATAAGCTGTTCATTGTTAAGTTTTTGAATCGATGAGTTTGCATTCTCGGGCTTGAAAGAGATCTACACTTGTACGTCGTCATCATACATATGAAATTTACAATGTTTAATACACTTCACGATATCCGCAGAGTAAAGTATAAATAATATGGGTCCCAAAATAGATCTTTGGGGCACACCTCTGTTAACAGAAACTACATCCTTATCCGGTGTTTCTAGAATATATCGGTAACATCTAAGAGAGCACTGCGAGGGTGCTGCGTCCTCGACGAAAGCCCGACTAAACGTCAGGCAGAATCTCGTTATCCTCTAGAAATTTGGTAAGCTGATGTGAAACTGTTTTTTCAAGTATTTTAGATAAACAGGGTAAAATACTGATAGGCCTTAGGTCTTTCAAAGCTACGGGGTTTAATACTTTAGGTAAGGTGATGACTGTAGCCACCTTCCAGTGCTAGTGGAAAAACGGGAAGGACTTTCCTTTATGTGTAGTGAGCTTTTGGGGGGTAAGGGGGTGGGAGGGGTGGGGGAGGGGGGGAGGACCCTCCCCCTAAAAGGGTTAAGTGCGGAAACTCATAGTTTCCGAGAAAAATAATAATTTAGTTTGGAGGTTAAGTATGGAAAAAACGTAAAGAATATACACCAAAACACACTATCGGGAGAGGGGGGGGGATGCGGTAGTGTTAGGGAAGGGGAACCTATGACCTATGACCACTCTAAAACCCCGTTTCAAATCATAAAAATGGATATTTGACTCCAGTATGGGCTCTCGTCAGAACTCTCACTCACGCATTTTTTATACACTCTAAGGGCAGGGACCACAAGACTAGGTGGCGTTGGGGTGCTCTGTGTCGGTTCTGTGTTAGATTTCGAACCTAATCTACTCAAGTCGGGGTGTCCTAGAACCTACTTTGGTGAGAAAGATTTCCGGGTGGTTAAAAAAAAAAAAACCTAATAACCTACTGTTTATCTGTGTCAATTTTTACACGACTAAATTCAATCAATCAAACAATCACCAAAAACCGGCGGGAAAACAACAAAAGATGTCGTTGTCATTGTCAGATTACCAAAAAATACCATAAAATTGCCGCAAAAACCACGAGAAATGTCATTGTCAGTGTCAGATTACCAAATAATTTGCAATCAATAGCAAACATTATCAACAAGTTTGACGAAGTTTGACGAAAATACGTGAAAAATTGGAATTTTCAAAAATTCATATCTCAAAAACTATTCGTTTCCGCACTACGCCATTTCAGATTTAGGCTTCCTAGGTGTAGCCCTACCTGTGACAAAAGTTTCAGCCGCCTAGCTCACTACACATAAAGGAAAGCTGAGCCGAAAAACGGAAGTTTTTTAACGATTAATGTATTTATAATTTCAGTTATTACATTTAAAGATTGAGGTAATGTTAGTAATAACATCTTCAAGTTAATTCCTTCAGTGCCTTCTGCGTTCGACTTGATTGAGGTTATAATTTGTGCAATTTTATCATTGCTCACAGGAATCAATCTAAACACTAACTCACCATGTCTATGATATTCATAGTAAGTCAGCTGAGATATATTCATGGTGAGGGTACCTGGCATATTCAAGAAGTGATCATTGATAATATGAGGATCTATAACCTGTGGAGGCAGCTCCTTGTTTTTCTTAGGTAAAATGGTTGACTTAAAATTTTTCCACAATGATTTAGGGTCTTTACTTTTACTATTTATGTTTTGCTTGAAGTAAGCAATCTTCTCAAAAAAGAGAGCCCGACTAACTACACATTTGAGATCTTTATTTTTATCATCATGCGATGTGACCAAGTAATCAACAAAAAAGTCCTCGTTGACAATCCTTTTGACGTCAGCTGCGGTCTCCTTCATATAGTTTATTTCCACAAAACGGCACATAAGTATACTTCAACACAAAGTAATAAGCTTGTTGCGCCCACGCGGACACCGCAGGCTCCATGGCTTGCCCGCGCGTCCAAGGCGACAACACGCCTTTGTTTGCGATTAACAAATCTTGGTGCAGCAAGTGTAGATAGTGATGCTTCAGGCACTTACATGCCATAAAAGCCGCCGCCGCGGTTCCGTATACCATTCGATCGTGACGAAAAATACCTATTTCTTGGCTCGGATCGTCATGCCATAAAACAAATTGCAGGTCACGTTGGTCTTTATTCATTTCCACTTGCCTATACATTTTTTCTACGTCTCCCATAGCTACGTACTTATGCAGTCGCAGACGCAGTAGAATGGCAAGTAAATCGCCTTGTATGGGAGGGCGGGCCTACGAGCTGGAGATCGTTGAGCGAAACTCCAGTGCTCCAGGCAGCACTAGCATTGAATACCACCCGTAGCTTAGTGGTGATGCTGTGCTCGCGTAGTATACCATGATGTGGCATGAAGAAATTCGATGTTCCGTAAGAACTAATACGCGTCATATGACCTAAGGCTACATACTCGTGCATAAAATCTGTATACAACCCCTTGTACTCTGGATCGCGTTGCAATCGTTTCTCTAACGCTAGGAACCGCTTTAGAGCTTGAGGATACGTTTCCCCTAAGCTTTGTGTTGATGATTGCAAAATCTTCCGTTAATATTGGGCGTAGTGGTTTTGACGAAGTTATCTTCGCATTTCTTTTCCTCATCCGAACGCGTATCACAAAGCTTAGGTAACTCCTCAAGTTCCCAGAACTTACGTAATTGTTCCTCCACTGTTTGAGAAAAATTGCATCGAATGTAACTCGTATTGCGTATAATATTTATGGGACCCGACATGATCCATCCCAATTTCGTATTATGCAAGAAAGGACCACTGGGCAAACGCATTTTTCCCTAGCTTAATAAGTCCCAAAATTTATCCGCGCCTTATAGGATATAGATTTTTAGAGATTCATGGAAATCGGGGTCTGCTAATTGTATATTGTCAGGGATCCCAAACTGCGCGTATTGTTTAGGTACGCTGGCAACGTAGATGTTATGTTATTTAGAACAAAACATTGTACTCGCATTGTAAATGAGTTGATATATAATTTATCTTATATTTGATTCGATTGAGATATCGCATTCCCAACTCCGTGTGTTTCTTGAGTGGACTGTATTAATTGTGCGCCTAGTTTGTCGCATAATGATTTGGGAATAATACATCACTCGCTCCCGGAATCTAAAAGCGCGCTCGCAAGTTGATAATTACTGTTCCTGCCTACCCATAACTTCCACTAGTGCCGTCGATAGTAAAACTGGTTGCACACACGGATAATTGGTGCATAGAACGTCTGTGTGCGTGTTTATTGTGCTACTCGTAGGCCCATTGCAACTAGGATTTTCGGGCTGTGATGTGGCCAGGGACGCGTGCATAGCGAAAGCCGTTTTCCTACCCCCGGCGGCCCTTCCCGGCAGTTGGAAGTGAGACGTTGCTAACTTCATTATCCCTGTGGATAATTGAGTTATGTTTCCGATCGCATTTCCTACATGGGCCGAACCTACACTCGTTTACATCGTGCGTACCCGCGCGTAAACAGTTTTCGCACAAATTTTTATCCCGCACGAGTTTAAGCCTAGTACCTTCTACGTTCAAACTCAAAAACTTTTGGCATGCATATAGTGGATGATATGATTTAGTGCAGAGCAAACATGATTTTTTCGCATGACAGGACGGATTATTGGTTGAAACATTGCAGTGAACTTTAGTGTGATTTCGTGCGTTTGTGATTTGTTTCTTGTCGTTTGCGCTCGCGTGTAAAACTTGCAATGTCTCCAGCATGTCTGCCCTGTCTTAGAGGAACGTCAGCAAAACATCTACCTCCATGATTGACTTGGAGTCACCAGATTGTTTTAAATTTGTAGTTTTCTATTGCTCCCACTCGCGTTCCGTGGCTTTATCTAATTTTGACAATTAAATAAATAATGAGCGTGTCCCAGCTATCTACTGGTTCACTTAATAATTTAAGTGCTCGCAAGTTCTTTTTGTCAATGCTTGTATGGTGAAAAGCGACTTCACGTGGTTGTGGACTAATATTCTGCTATTGTCATACTTATTCAGGAGTAGTTCTTATGCTACATCGTAGTTTGCAGCTGAAAACTCCAATGCTGCTCTACCTTTTAGCGATGATTTCAGGTCATGAGGCTTTTGGATGTTTGTGATGTGGTTGGCATTGTGAATAAGCGATTGAAAGGTGTCTCTGAATTCCAACCAACGCTCATACGAACCGTCAAAAGTAGGGATAGATATTGTAGGACTCTAAAAATAACAGGTAGGTATCTAGATCTACCTATGTGGTAAACGCATAGATCGTAAGGAATAAATTTATAGAAAAAAGGTGGATGGACCAAAAAATAAGCAATTATTTTTCACTTATTAGTTCTACAGTTTTTTCAATAAATGTTTTGGAAGCCGGTTTTTTTTAATATAAATTATTGTTCATTTACGAAGTTTTAGTGAATCTGACTTTAAGACGATTATGAAAACTATAAATAAAATTTGAGCCCATAGAAATTTCATTCCCTATTGTCTTATCCCCGAAAAACACAACGAAAAAGAATTTTCTAAATTGGTTCATAAATAAATGACGGAGTTATGGAGATAACAAACATAAAACATGAATAATATTCGAGCCCCTAAAATCTTATTCCCTGTTTTTTCCCCTTTAGAGTTGATATTTTTTCTTAAAAATTTTTTGGGACCAATCAAAAAGTATACCTTATACAAAAAACGAAGAGTTTTTTAGATAAGTATGAGAAACAGAAGTCCAGGTCCCTCGTCATTTCGTCTACGAACCTCTGGAATGTTTGGCCGGCGTTCCGGAGGCCGAAACTCATAAAAGGGAACTCGTACATACCGAAGGGAGTGGTAATGGCTGTTTTAGGGATATCGTCAGGGTGTACCGGTATCTGGTTGTATGCTTTAACCAGGTCAATCGTTGAAAATATCTTGCAACCAGCTATGTTTTGCGTGAAATCCTGTATGTGGCGGATAGGATATCGGTCGGGAATCGTTCGGGCATTCAGCATCCGATAATCACCGCATGGTCGCCATCCGTTGTCTTTCTTAGGAGCAAGGTGAAGCGGGGACGACCATGGGCTTTCTGATGGTCTTGCTGTCCCGTTCTTCAGCATGTCGTCAAACTCCTGTTTCGCTATTTTCAGCTTGTCTGGAGCGAGCCTCCTCGGTGTGCAGTATACCGGTGGTCCTGTCGTGGTCCTAATGTGATGAACCGTATTATGACGAATGACCCGATGGGTTCCTGCGGGACGAGTTATCTCTGGAAAATCCCGAAGAAGGTCCAGGTATTTTGATTCGCCAGTCATTGTCTTCACCGACGATATGGCGTCCGATGAAGAAACAGGGGCCGCGCTTGCTGAAAGGGAAGTTTTTTTATCGATGAGGCGCTTGTTGCGACAGTCTACCATTAAATCGTAGAAAGATAAGAAATCGACGCCGATGATTGCTTTGGTAACGTCAGCTACCGTAAATCGCCAGGAAAAAGCGCGGCGAAGACCAAGATCTAACTCCATCGGGTGAAAGCCATAAACAGGGATTGGTGTTCCATTTGCTGCGAAAAGATCGAGGTCTGTTGTTCGTGGTCGTCTTTGTTTGAGAGCGGAGCGGGAAAAAACACAGAGGTCGCTACCTGTGTCGACCAGGAACTGTATTTTTGTTCGTCTGTCCGTTATGAATACGCGACCGATTGAACTTGGGCAATCATGAGTCGCTATTAATGACTGCCTCTGGCATTTCCCGATCCTGGCTGGTAATCGCAGGGTTTTAGGCATCTACGCGCGTTGTCACCAAACCTGTGGTGGAAAATGCACGTAGGGAATTTTCTATAATTGGATTGCGAACGCGTGTTGTTTCTGACGCGCTGGCTTCTTTCTCTTGAGCGAGGTCTTGTGTTGTCTTTAGACGAGAGGGCTTGCACCTGACGACTGAGTTCGGCGATCTCTCTAGTCAATTTTTCTATCATCGAACTGGGAACGGCATCCGTAGAAGCTACCTGTGGTGCTGGCGGTACAAGATCATGCACTTTATCTGCTAAATCCGCTAGCGCTGCGAGCGAGGATTCTGGCTGCGATGCAACGACGATCTGTATGTTACTAGGTAAGCGGCTTGTCCATACGGTTTTGATGAAATCATCCGGTATCTTTGGGCCAGCTAGATGCTGCAGGTGTCGGAGGAATGCAGATGGGCGTCTATCTCCTAACTCTTCATGCATTAGCAGCTGGGTTAATTCCTTCTCCCGTGACGCAGATAGCCGCTTGATAAGTTCGCTTTTCAGCTTTTCGTACTTGCCTTTAGCTGGAGAGTTGATTAAAACATCTTTAACTTCCGCGGCATAACGATGTTCCAGTTGCGCGCTAACATAGTGGTACTTAGTCTCATCATCCTTTATGCCGGAGAGTGCGAAGCTTCCTTCTAATTGTGTAAACCAAACAGCCGGTTCTTCTGGCCAAAAGGGTGGAAGTCGTACGCCAACGCGAAAAATGTCGGATGGTGTAAATGTCCTTTCATTTGAATGCGAACCGCCATCATCACTAGCATTTTTCGATGCGTTGTCACTTGTAGACATTTTAGATATAATATTTCACTAGCTTACAGTTTTTATGATCCTCCGTGTTTTATCCGATATCCAGGAGTCCCTGCTATAGGTGGTAATCCGCGCTGTGACCAATATCCGTGAGTCACGAGTGTAGATGATCTTCCGTTCTGTCTCCAACGTCCAAGAATTACCACTGTAGGTGATCTTCTGTGCTGTGCTGTGTCCAATATTCGGGGTCACCACTGTAGGTCTGAGGGGTGTAATGTGTCTTCCTACCTCGTTTCCTATCTTAGGGTCTTGAGGTCCTTGCAATGAAACAATCCAGACACTTTTTACACACCGTATAATCACCAACACAAAGAATCTTTACAGAGTTTTATAAGCACAAGATTAGAATGTAAGCGGATAGATCGAAAGCGGTAAGCGAGCCGTGAGAGATAGCGCGAGCGTGCGTCAGCCGTGGAGCGGTGTGACGGACTGGCGAGGCGGACGCGGCGAGCGAGTCATGCGCCGGAGCAGGTAGGTTGGCCAGTTCCTTTGTTCTCGGCTTGTAGCGGCGGTTGCGAGGCGCGTTGACTGGGCACGACACGATCGGTGATTACGCGACGACATCAGGCGACGATTCTTGAGGTAAGTGAGGTAAGTATTTTTGTATTGTGTATTTGTTATGTTGTGCATGTTTATGTTGTGATTGTGTTGGATGTGTTACATAATAAATTAATATATAAGTTTATATTTATAGTAAATAAGTTATTATACATATTTATGTTATTTTATGTATATATATAATATAGGTATTTTTATATTTATAGTAAATAAGTTATTATACATATTTATGTTATTTTATATATATATAATATAGGTATATTGTTTCGACGCCACAGAGTTATTAGGTAACAAACATAAAAAAACGAATAAAATTTGAGCCCATAAAATTTTTATTACCAGTTTTCTCACCCTTAGGGTTAGTATTTTTACTTCAAATTTATATGGAACTAATTGGAAAGTATACCCTACACAAAGATAAAAATTTTTTCTAAATCGGTTCATAAATGACGGAGATATGAGGTAAGAAACATAAAAAAAAAATCGAGCCCAAAAAAGGTTCATTCCCAATTTCTCACCTTAAGCGTTGGTATTTTTTCTTAAAATTTATATGGAACCAATTGGAAAGTATACCCTCTCCAACGAAAAAAGAGTTTTCCAAATCGGTTCATAAATGACAGAGTTATGAGCTAACAAACATTAAAAAAAAAATACAACCGAATTGAGAACCTCCTCCTTTTTTTGAAGTCGGTTAAAAAGGGATGCAAGGAGCAAGTGAATACATGTTTGCGAAGTGGCAGCTAAAGTCGCTATTTATTTTAACGTTTTTGCGGAGTGAAACTTCTGTTCCTTTTTTATTCTGTGGCAGTTAGTATTTATAGCACGTTGACAGCGGGCCTCGGACATTATGCTACGTGCCATGCCCGAGGCCACATCCTGCAGCAGGTACGGCGGCGGCGTGTTATTCAGCACTATAGATGTAAATCAACCGATTTAAAACGTTTTAAATAAAATGTTGCCGTTTTGTGTAGGCTCATTGCAACGGTCTGGTTACAACACGAGTAACGACGACGTCAACGAGAGTACGATAGTGTGAGTTTGGTTTTAATCCGAATCAAATTGATTTATTGATATCATTTGAAAACAAAAAATAATGTTTATTTAGCACAGACAGAGAACACAGAGTTTTTATAACTTAGGTAATACCTACTCTTTACGCTTTTACCTACTTTATTGGTTAGTTAGGTATGTGTACGATATTATTTATGTAGCTACTGTCGTATGTACACCGCCGTCTTTTTTTATCGTGCTTTCGTGTCGATCCAAAGGTTGACTGGAAGAGATCGATTTTAGCGATAAGACCGCCCATGGCACCTTTTTTTATTGTAAATTACCTGCAAAAATGTTGATTTTGTTTGGTGTATAATAAGAAATTATAGATAGATATTTAATTTAAATATATATAATATAGATATTTAACTCCTTTATTGTACACCAAAAAAATAGATATAGATTCTATATCTATCCATCTACGCTTGGTCGGACAGACCATCTAGAACTAAACACGCCAAGTAGTTATATCAATATCAGTCTATCAGTATCACACATTTAAAACATCTTTACACAGTTTATAGGTACACCGTTGTATCTATACCTACCTCGATAAAGTCAAGGAAAGGAGAATGCCGAGAACTCGTACCAATTGCGTCAAAACCGAACGTATCCCATAAAATTTATTATATTTTATAAATGGCATTAACATTTTATTTAGTTTTACACACCAACGGGATTAATAATCAAGTAAAAAATATTTTGTTGATTTGGTTTCCGCCGCACGCCGCCATTAGACTGCATCAACCAATGATATATACGTTACTATGGCAACAAACATTGATGTGAAGTGTTACTATTTCATCCCTTTCAACCCTCATTTTTAATTATTTTGACATTAGAATCGACCAAAACCCTAATGGAGATTTTTTTGACGCACTCACTTTAGTCTTGGTACCGAGCGCCATACATCAGACGGCATTCTCCTTTAGGGACTTCTCACACTTATTCAGCTCGATTCAGCTTTTGTCCATAGAAAACAACGATTTTGTATGGATACGTGTACGCATCCATTCAGCTTTCCGCGTCTATTCTCGTTTCGCGGCAAACCTGTATAAAATGAGGATAAATGTTTTTTTAACATTGCGAATGCTATAGAGAGTGTTCAGCACTGTTCTGCCGCGTTCAGCTCTGTTCCGCCGCGTTGAGCGCTGTTCCGCCGCATTCACCGTCGAACGCGGCGGAACAGCTCAGGGATGTTTCGCAACTCCTTCCTTGTCGACAAGTTGCGACCTGTAGGCTCCCCGCAGACGACCGACTTTCTGTAGGACAGAAAATGGAACAATTAGGGATGGGACGTCATACCAACCAGGAAGAAAGAGCGAATACCAACCAGAGGCCTCATTTACTAACTCAGTTGCACACCGAAATGATAAGCACCGGTCCTCTTTTTACAAACGTTGACAGTTTGTCAATTGATGTTCTTTGAATTTCGACATATGAAATGTCAAAGTTTGCAAATAAAGGTCCGGTGCTAATCATTTCAGTGTACAACTGAGTTAGTAAATGACGCCTCAGGTTGGATTTACGAAGGAAGTAAGGCCTTAAGGCGACTATAAGGGTCAAACCTCCCTCTCGCTCGCACTATTCAACATTTTTGAAGATATAAAATCACTGAATGTAGTTATGCAAAATAGCAAACCTTCACGGCCTAGAAAATAACAATACAAAGGTTCAGTAATAATATCATTTTGATTCTATCACGTTTTCTTACCAAAAAACTTGCACCAATGTGATCAATTTTGGTGCAAATTTTTTGGTAGGAAAACGTGTTGGGTTCAACATGATATTCTTGCCGAACCTTTGTATTGTTATTTTCTAGGCCGTGGAGGTTTGCTATTTTGCATAACTACATTCAGCGATTTTATATCTTCAAAAATGTTGAATAGTGCGAGCGAGAAGTTGGTTTGACCCTTATAGTCGCCTTAAGAGCTAAAATGGTTGGAATTAGATTGTACGTATTGATATAAGTATTTTATGTGCTATTACTGTTTTTCGTAAAGTTCATAGTTGTGGAGTTATGGAAATTTGCCATTTATCTATGCGTCTCTTTAAAGCCTTACTTTCTGAATCCAGAAAACGAAATACTCATACATATTTGAAACTGCTATATGAACTTACAACTATGAACTTTACGAAAAAAAGTAATAGAACATAAAATACTTATATAGATACGTACAATCCAATTCTAACCATTTTAGCTCTTAAGGCCTTACTTCCTCCGTAAATCCAACCTGGTTGAAATACGCTCTGTCCATGATGTCTTATCCCTAACTGTCCTACGAAAAATCGGTTGTAAAGTCGGTCGTCTGCGGGGAGCCTAACCGTCTTCACAGCATATTCAGCGTCGTACGTAGTAGAAAGAAGCGTTTCAGCGAAGATAGCACGCTATGACAGCTTTTCTCATTCTTACGACTCCGTACGCGGCTGATAGAAGCAGAGCTGTATAAGTGTGACCAAAATCGTTCAGCGAAACGCGAATGGAGCTGAATAAGTGTGAGTAGTCCCTTAGTTGTAATTAAGGAAAACAGTCATCAACACTGTTTCCGTTTAAATCAAGTCCGTTTTAAATAGAACAAAAAAACAGTTTTTAACGTTTTTTATCATTTTAAGCGCATTGGTTTTATTGGCTTTAAGCCGGCCTTACACCTTTATTCAGCACTCAAAGCGTTAAGTAGGTACCTAAAAGGATTTCCGTTTTAATATTAAAAATGGTTCGTTTCGAACTGAAAGCTCGTGTTTATAAAATGTAGGTATATTCTTTTGAAATACACGTGTTTATAAAATGTAGGTATATTCTTTTGAAATACAATGCAAATACAGATGTGCAAATAAGATTTAACTACCATACACTTATACCTACTAATGCAACCGAAACTACCTGAAATGAAACAGCAAAAATCATCTGCGTTCAATCACCAGAACGTAATCGAAAACTTTTGCAACCGATTGTACGTAAAAGCGAGATAGTTACACGAACACCCTCGGCGTTTAATAGGTGTGACAGAGACAAGAAGCCTCTTGCCGATCTGTCACGAGTCCAACCACCGAGTGAACGCCGATTGAGCTGATAGTGACGCGCAACTTCGTATTGTATAATCGACTATGAATTAAACCGATTAAAATTACGATTATTATTCAAAGCGTTATTTTTATTTTAGCTGAGATTAAGTTGACAATTTTGCGAACAAACAATATCGATAGTGAATAATAATAAAATAAATCCTTTATTAATGCTGTCTTAAGATTGAGGAAAGATACATTTAGGTAACAAATAATCGATTACGAATAATCGATAGTTGATTTCAATTCAGGTTAATAACTCTATGCTTCATGGAACATCGCTAGACTAAAAATCTCCCCGCGCTACCACCTCATACCGCCGTTTGGTTGGTTCTTAAAATGTGTTCCGCGTAGCCACTTGCGCAAAGTTCAGTCCGGCCAAGTTATCTTACGGGAACTGTACTGGACTTTTTTGGAACTTTCACTGGTTAGTTATTTTTTATTTTGCACATATTACGCGTAAAATAACTATAATCGGGAAACTTTTTGAAAGCAAGTAGGTAAAACAACACAACAACATCAGCCTATTCAGTCCACTGCTGGACATAGGCCTGCCCTATAAGAAGGAGGATATGCCTATAATCCCCACGCTGGGCATGCGGGTTGCGGATCACAAGGCACAGGTTTTCGCTACACTGACGCTGCTACCCGTCGGTGGCCAGGTTATTTAGCTGTGCCGGTGTGCCGTGTTTACGACTGTACTATGCCTCGATCAGCCGGCCTCCAGAGCCCCGTTTGTTAATCAGCAGGGTGCACCACGGGCAGGTGAGGCTGGCTTCAGTTCCAAAGGTGGAGGTTTGAACCCCTTGCACTTTAAGTAGGTACATGCAAAAGAAGTTGCGTGTGGGTCAGATAGTTAGGTATATCATTAGAACACACGGTAGGTATAGTACTCACATGCTCCAAGAAATCTAGTTTTCTAATTAGGTACCTACTAACATCATTTATCACCATCGAAGAGTACTATCTCGATCTTTATCACCTAATAAACTCTCGCTATCGAATCTACGTTGTAGCTATAATGGTAAGAAAATTAGTACCTATATGCCTATATACCTATAGTAGGTACTCAATTTATAATGTTTTCTAATCCAACCTCTTCGGTTAGGCAATCTTTTGTTGGTTACCTGGGTAGGGACCTTTAGGCATTACCACTGCAATCCGTGGTATTACAAACCATAGATCTTTTATCTACTACCGTAGATTGGAAATACAGTGCTGGGGGCGAGACCAAAACATTAATAGACGAGTATGCGTGTAATGTGCATGTGTGCAAAATAAATAGTGATGTTCTATGCACTGCCTACCTCAAATTCGATTATCGATACCTACAGATTGCAATGTCTTCGTCTCTGTTTATTTGACGCAATGTACTTTAAAGTTAATATCGTAGTGTTGAGGGAAGTAAAATAAAACGAAGAAAGTTCCATGTGCAAAACTGGTTGGATTTTTATTTTCCTTCAAAAATAACTAATTTGTTGTAACAATGTCGTAAACTTTCCTTAGCAACATTTTACAATTTCGATTCATACTTTATTCTAATTACAAAATAATTTCAATTATTAGTTTCAATAATAAGTGTTTATGGTTGAACAATGCTGAAGAATCAAACATATTAATATCAAGTATGTTAAAACAGTTTTTACAGAACACAAGACATTCATTCACTAACTTTCTAAACATATTTTCGTTAGCATTTTTCCCTTTAAAATGCACTCGGAAAACTCGTTCAGACCTCATACACCTCTTTAGATGGATAAATAAGGCCACCTATGTCCTTCTGTATATAAGTGAACCTTCTTTAACTTCACCGTAAAAAGTGGTTACTTTTTGTACGTAGAACTTGCTTTACTCTTTGTGCTCCACGTTGAGAAAAACATTTTAGTTCAAAGTGCTTGCCGCATAAAGTGGAATATTTTTTTGGTGCCCTTTCCTACTTTGCTTCTTTTTAGCCATTTTTGATGTACTTCAATATTTTTTGGGAAATCTGAAATATTATAATTTTATTATAAAATGCTTACGGAATCCTAAAATATGAAACAAAAACTACGGTTTTCAATCCTGCGAAGCATTAAATTTGTCAGTTCGATAGATCGACCAGATGAAGAAGATCGAATTGATATAATCGACTATCGATACTATCGATAGTATCAATCACTATTTATACAAAAGTGAGGTTATAAATAGTAGGAATTCACGTATTTGATAAGATTCTAAATTGAACTCCTATACATTTAGAGATGGGATAAAATGCTATAGTTTTCCCAATCCATTTGTGTAATACACTATGGTAGCGGTTCTAAAACATTGCAAATATACAGCTAAACATTCCAATGGTACTTACGTGTGAAACGTATAATTCTATATAAATAATTCTGTGGGGTTTCTTTCTTAGATGAGGTACATTCAAGTACCGCACAAGTCACCATTATTCACTAATACTATTTTATACTATAAAATACTGAGATTACGTAAAATATTCTGGATTTCTATCTTTCATGAATGACGCCAGGCCGATACAGGCCGATAGCGTGTGCGTGAATGGTCTCGTCTATCTATCTCGCTCTAACACACGCGTATAATAAGTTCCTTCTCTTTTGCATTGCCAATCTAACGGTAGTAGATAAAAGATCTATGTTACAAACATTCTTACAGTTACATTCATATAAGTTACTTTTAACTTGAAGTAATTAAGTACTGGGTGAAAGTAAAAGGTAAAGTGAGTAGGTAGTAGTTTGTATAAAAATACTTACCTTTTGAAATGTGAGTTAGTAGGTATCTTTAAGTATAATTAATAGTATTCCAATTATAAGATTCTCGTAGACCCTCGTAGAATCTGTGTAGGCCCTCTACAAAATCATAGTCATTGAGCGAGGAGGAAGCTGGCAGGCGGTCATTGAGCGTTCGGAGCTGGGGTTGGGGGTACACACGCATGCGCAATGAAATTTTATTCGGGTTGCTAGTCACAACAAAGAAGGAATCATAGAATATTGTGTAATGTTTTTGTGTATTATTCGCGATCCCTAAATACACAGCCTGTTATATTTTCTGTTGTATTACTTTTATTATAGTCGTTTATTTTATCACCGGCCCAGATTTATTATTTGTTCATTACCATCATTTTTTATATAAATTTCTCTTCAAAAGTGTGAATTAAGTGATTCTATCCAATCGGGAAATGTTTCCGCGCAGAACTTGTAACCCAGTTATTCCTGTCAATCCACAGTTCCGATCGTCAGTGCAGTGCGGGAAGGCACCGTGTTGTGTTGTTCCACGGCGCGGTGCGGTGGAATGGTGCTTCGGGCTCTGACTCAGTAGCGGGCGAAACACGCGCTTGCAGACTACATTCTACCAGCCGTCTTCCGGACTCACTCATGCGACCGTCACGCCATGAGAGGATGAGATGGCGCTCGCGCGCGGCCTTCTTCATCTTCATAATATTCTTCGTTGTTTTCGGCGTGATAGTTCTGACGGAGCTGGTACTGTTGGAGCGGCCTGCGATCCCTGGCTCTGCAAGACGCTACGCTGACGAGTTTCAGGTGAATTTTAGTAATTGATTAATAAAAAAATTCTTTGTCAGGATAAGGGGGATATATAAAATTTTAACGCTCGCACGTAGTTCTAACTGTCGTTGATAACCAGTGTTTTGAATGAGAATTAAGCAACAATGAAGCAAACTACAACTAACTAAACGCACGTCATGGGACCGACGGTCCACAATAAACTCCCTGGTACTGTCACTCAGGTTGCGAGTATATATTTATTTAAAACCGAAATTAAAACGGTCGTGTAGATATTTCATAGCTATGAAGAATTAATAGGCTATAAGTATACCTAAATATAGGTTTACCCTTATAGTATTATAACCATAGATATAATAAATCTATGACTATAACATTTTTATTATGTTTTGTAATTTCGTTTTTAAATATAAGAAATGTTTACACAATCTATTGACAGGTTTATTGAATATTATGAATAAATGACTATTATGACTAAAGTGCATATGCAGTAAAATAATTAATACCTGTGTTACGCGTGAAAACTACTCAAATTCATTGTGAAACTGAAACTGAATAAAACCTATAGGTACCTACTTTCGTAACTGTAATTAATATTGTTGGTATACCTACATAGGTACTGACAGTGGTGAACATATAATTAGAAACACCTATCAGTAAAAAATATCTTGATAATGAATGTTTTAAATGCGTTAGAAGGTTTCAATGTACTTACATATCTAAAATGTTTAGTACTTTAGCACGTATTATTGTGTAGTTTTGCTAAGTCTCAAGCAAACAATAATAATATAATGTTTTTAATATTTTTTTGAATACCTAAGTCATTGTTATGAGCTTAATTTTGAGAAATTTAGGGGTCATTGAAAAATAATGAAATTTTTTATAGAACATATAAAATAATAAAAATAAGAAAGAAATCTTTTACAAAATTCAAGGCGATTCACTATTCAGTATTTGGCCTAATTTAACTTTAATTTAATTAAATAGACTCACTAATTTGGAAGAAATCTTATACAATACAAATCTTATCTCTTAAATTAAATTAGAAAAATATAAAAAGAATTACCAAGAATATAATTCATTTTCTATTTTTTTTAAATATACACCCAAAAATCAAATTTAGATCCCACAAATGGGTGTATAACCCATTTGTGGTATTTGAAATAAAAACTCACGAGCTATGGCACGAATGTAAACGGGTATATTCAGAACAATACGATTAATTTACAACTTATATGATAGCGACCGCACTCCATTTTTTCTCACCGCAGAATATACCGACTCGATAATTTGTAATTTTTATTATTTTTTACTAGTTGGATAGATTTCGTCAGAATAATACGTATACCTGGATATAGGTAGTTATACTAGCTTCCGCCCGCTGCTTCGCTCGCGAGATACTCTGATAAAAAGCAGCCTATGTGTTATGTTAATCCAGGTTCCCGTTCAGCCTTTACGGGAGTAGCGACAAGCATACTCTCTCACACACACACACACTTTCGCATTTATTATATTAGTGTGATTACAAGTAGTCAAGTTTAGTTATATCAATGGAAGCTTTATGATATCATTAACTATGTACTTGAATTGAATTTTGCCTTACTAAATACTAACTAACCAGTAATTGGGAGACAATGTCCCATACATTTTCTCACGCATGCTTTGACCCGTTACAAATGGCAATGTCCCCCTTCTGTAGCCTTGCTAACAAAGCCGCCATGGTTTGAATGAGCGTCTGTAAATAGCATCTTATTCTGGTTTCATAACCTTGACTTCGGGAGCGCTAGGCAAACTCAATCTTATTGCGCACGTTACCATGTACCTAATAATAACACTGATTATGATATGATGTTAACAAATATATAAATATTAACTCTTAGGAGGACTCTTCCATAAACTCATTGACATCTTTGAAGGCTCTAAATCGCCCCACCTGGACAGAATGTTAAATGCAATAAGCATGCTCAACTTGCCGTGATGTACAGTGCCACAATTATAACTTGGCGGACCTGAAATTATCTGTTTGGTTGCGCAATAGAACTTTTGGGATCTAAATTAGCTTCTGCGCTGACAGAAGCCTAACTTCTGGTCCGCCAAGTATAATTGTGGCACTGTACTGTAGCTCATGCTGATAAGGGATTATAATATGCTGAAGTTCTTAATCCATATTAAATGCAACTAAAGAAACAAGTCTATCTTTATGGCGCAACAAGCGAGTATATCGGAAGAGACGCAAAAGGTGTGTTCGATTTCCAATGCGGGACAAACTTTTTGTATGTTCTGTGGTATTTGTTTCACATCTGTGTGTTGTGACTTGTTTGCTACTTAGCTTGTTTGTTAGTTAGGGAATCCTGTAGTCAAGGCTAAGCGTGTATCTAATTAATTATTTTAGATACTGTTACTGTTAGGTGTTATATTATTGTTTAGATAAAATGGGTTATCTTACAGTACTTTCCTACAATTTATTTTGTTTTCAGAGCTGGAAAGGCAGGGCAGAAACTGGTGGTGGTGAAAATAGCGAGCCACCGCCGCCTGCGCACTCGCCTCTCGACGCTGTCTGGCAGCCGGTTGCAGGCACTAAGTAAGTATTTTACTCTTTAAATCTTAATTTATCACATATGTACATGCCCAATTAATCTGCGTATCTCGAACAACAACTTTAGTCTTGAATAGGCGGCCTACTACGTAGGTCCTGTGTGTGCAGATAGGATTTATTTAATACCTACTTTTGAAAAATAAATATTACTATTTTGTTGAAAAATGTGGTCCAAATAAATATTTTGATTAGGCTATACCAATTTTTTAATTAATTAATTAAGTACCTAATAGTTAATAGTCAATATCAGCCCACTGCTGGACATAGGCCTCCTAATATGAAGGGGGATATGCCCATAGTCAATCTTTCTCAAAGAACCGCATTGAAATGAGAGCATTGTGTTAAGAGTCCCCAAACACACATTTATGTAGAACAACTGCAACGCCCTACGAGGAGCACGGTTATTATTTTCAGCACATTTTTTGAATCAAGGGGTAAAAAATAAAAAGCTTATTCTAATTTTCACTATTTCTCTAATCATACTTTGTTGGCTCTAGCTTATTAATACAACAAAATATATACTTAACTAGCTTCCACCCGCGGCTTCGCTCGCGTGGTACTGGGATTAAAAAGTAGCCTATGTCTTAATCCACGTCAAAAACTATGAATATTTCAAGTTTCATCCAAATCCATTCAGTAGTTTTTGCGTGAAAGAGTAACAAACATTCATCCATCCATCCATACATCTACACTCACACTCACCTAGGATTTACCTATCTACTTTATTAAGTATCTACCTAAATAAATACAGACTTTACAACCAGCACGAGACACGCAAAGTTCGACAATAGCCCTAATGT
This sequence comes from Horisme vitalbata, assembly GCA_951804965.1. Lineage (NCBI taxonomy): Eukaryota > Metazoa > Arthropoda > Insecta > Lepidoptera > Geometridae > Horisme > Horisme vitalbata. The sequence goes on along the minus strand of OX638088.1, from coordinate 11,686,004 downwards.
AACCTAATTTTAAAGAAAGGGATTTTATTTAGCAGTTTTTCATTTAATATATTTTTTATATTGGTTATTCTAATAATATTATAAATTGCGAAAGTCTGTGTGAATGTTTGTTACCACGTGTCTCCATAACCACTAAACTAATTTAGATGAAAGGAGAATGCCGAGAACCCGTACCAATTGCGTCAAAACCAAACGTATGCCATAATACAGTGCAGATGTGTGCAAAACGAGCTTTGCACAGAAACACGCTCATTTTTTAGGACCACATTTAAATAAAAAAATATCTAAAACAATTTGCCTTGACAACTTGACATACCAACTAACAAAAATAAAGCTAAAAACATACTTATTAAGTCTGGACTACCTACAATCGGAAAAGTTGTTAGAAATAATTAAATAACACTCAATGACAAAACAGCTTAAACTAAACATGTAGAGACACACCCTCTCTCACACACACACACACACACTCACACACACACACACACACACACACACACACACACCCCCACACACACACACACACACACACACACACACACACACACACACACACACAATAAGTTAGCTGTATTGAACCTACTACACGAGTTTGCGCCGGGTCAAAACTCTATACCTGATAGCTGCCGAAGCAGAGATCCCTCACGTCTACATACAAGCTTATGCTTAGTTAGAGTGAGGAGTCGACGCGTAGTCAACACTTAGGTTTGAGCATTTTACCTATTCTCATGTACAATTCTATTGCTAGATTAAGATATCTATAAAACCTTACTTAAGTTAGCATCTAAAACATAAATTTTTGTCAAACCTTTTTGAAAATAAATACTTTTTATTATTTTATTTTTTATTTATTATTTTGGTAGTAGATTGTTTTACAAGGGACTAAACCATCCCATTATATACGAGGTTGTTATAGGATGACAAGACCGAGTTATAATGGGTGGTTTTGGCCCGAGTAAAACAATCTACTTTTCACTTCGATTACGAGAAAATAAAACAATTCAAAATTAGACAATTTTCAGAAATTTTATTAAAAATTAATCAACCTTCATAAAACACCACCAAGACGGTTCTATTTTCAAAAAAAAAAAGATTGACGGAGCACCACGAAGTCGAGTTTTTATGTAAGAGAACGAATGCTTTGTACGGGCTGATGATTTTAGACAAAAATCAAAAAGAAAAAGTACTTTTTAGCCCGAGGTATTAAACTCGAGTTTTAGGCCCGCTAAGCTACACTATTATGATACACTTTTTGAGCAAGAGAAGTAAAAAATTATTATATTTTAAAAATTACATTAACATTTTCTTTAGTTTTACACACCGACTCGATTAATAATCAAGTAAAAAAATATTTTGTTGATTTGGTTTCCGCCGCACGCCGCCGCTGCAACAACCAATGATATTCACGTTATTATGGCAACAAACATTGATGAAAGTGTTACTATGGTAACCCTCATTTTTAATTATTTTGACAGTAGAATCGACTAAAAACATATTGGAGATATTTTTGACGCAATCACTTTAGTCTTAGTACCGAGCGCCATACATCACAGTCGGCATTCTCCTTTGGTATGTAGATAGTTTAGGTGCCAGAATAACATATATGCTAATCAAATTTTGAAAAATTTACCTCTAAACTGGTAAACGGGCGTGGCAAAGTTTGTATGGGAAACAAAAAAAAATCTTTACCAATCGACTCGAAATTTTGCACAGAGACTCTCTACTGAAAATAAATGAATACGTATTTAACAATTTTTCGCAATTCAACCCCTAAGACGGTAAACGGGAGGGGAAAAGTTTGTACGGGGAACAAAAGTCTGTGTGAATGTTTGTTACCACGTATCTTCGTTACCACCGAACAAATTTAAATGAAGTGTGATACGTAGATAGTTTAGATGCCAGAATAACACATAGACTAATCAAATTATGAAAAATTAACCTCTAAGGTGGTAAACTGGGGTGGCAAAGTTTGTATGGGAAACAAAAAAAAAATCTTAACCGACTTGAAATTTTGAACAGAGACTCTACTAAAAATAAATGAATACGTGTTTCAGGATTTTTCGCAATTCAACCCTTAAGACGGTTAAAGGGAGAGGCAAAGTTTGTATGGGGAACAAAAAAAAAATTACTAATCGACTTGAAATTTTACATGGAGACTCTCTGCTGAAAATAAATGAACACGTGTTTCAGGATTTTTCGCAATTCAACCCCTAAGGCGGTTAAAGGTTATCAATTCTATTGAACTTTGCAGACGGGACCCCAAATAGTACATTTGCTACTTTTTGTAGCGAAAATAAAAATTGAACAGGGGATGAAAGTTTGTATGGGGACCCGATCATTTCTCAAGTTAGGTAAGTTTATTAAAATTCATCATACTTAACCGGCTGTTGAATTGGGTGATTAACGCGAACAGGAGAGGGAACGGGAACGAAAAAGGGAGTGAGAGTGGGAACGGGAACGGGAACGGGTACGGGTACGGCAGGTAATGCAGTAAATGTTAGTACTTTTTATTCCCCGCAAAACGTGGTAAAAATAAACCTTTATGTAAATAATGCAACGCGTTTTGACACATGAATTTCCACGCGGCCGAAGCCGCGGGGCGCAGCTGGTATGTAAATAAATAAATAATTATATTAAAAAAGAATGTAATTTATTTTATCCGTCACTGTTATCATAATCATAAAATTAGGGGAACAACTGTTTGTTTTGCTGTTACAAAAACCAGTTGTTTGTTGAACTACATAATATGTTCACGAATTTTTCTTACTGTGGAGATCTACATATATATAGGGTACTACCCATTCCATAATTCAAACTCATCCTGCATCATCATCATCAGCCTATAGCAGTCCACTGCTGGACATAGGCCTATCCTGCATAGTAACACTAAATATTATAAATGCGATAATTTTTCTTTAAGAATGCGGCGACCCTCGCTCGCAACTTCAATTCAAGGCGCGGGCAAAGGATCACTCCGTATATCGCTATCTCTATTTAGCTGACGGATGATTCAGCCGTGCAAGCGGAATAACAATATTGGCCGTTCAAAATTTTCCAAGAATTTGGTTGTGTTCTATAATACCAAAAACGATGACTGAAAACTTCATGTATTCTTTACAAAGTATTGTTATTCTGTAACTAGATAATATAATCTCTGTTCCTTAATAAATGACACGTAAGATATTGTTGCTTTTAATATGAAACAAAGAGGAAGAAAAGTCATCAATTTTGGCATAAAAATGAGCAAAATGCACATTTTTAAGCCAAAATTGACTTTTATTGCATTTTAGGTTAAGTATTTTATTAAAAAAAAAAAACTATCCAGGAACCTAGATAAATGCTTTTGGAGTACAAATAACACAATAATATAGTGGAAATAGGCTTGAATTAGAAATCATTTTGGTATTACATATGTATGGGCAATTCGTCCGTCGGAGGCCCCTTATGTAAATGTGTATTTTTGTTACTCCTTCACGCTAAAGCTAACTTAACTCATATAAGGTATTTAATTTTCTAAGAAGAGAAAAATCTTGAATGATATGTTTAACTAATTTACCTCGTAAGCAAAGCCGCAGGTGGAAGCTCGTAAATTTTAATTTGCAGATGTAATTTTAAAAAGGTAGTCGGTACTCGTTGCCGATGTTATACAATTCTCCTTATGGGGGTTAGTTATGCTACTCTTGTGGTAAGTACTGCTATCTGGTTGAGAGAGCATTACCAAAGCACTGATTCAATGATAAAGCACGATACCATTTATACCAAGCGTGAATATAGCTCCGAAAACACGCTTCAATATTGCAAATGTTCCATAACTTGATCTTTGCAGCATAGCGTAGCATATCAATTTTTTTTATACATCCTATGATGTTGATTTCCTTCTAAAAATAAATTTAGACGAAACAAATTTTATTCAGTTTCATAATTACAAACAGAAAACACCTGAGTTGAATATTAAATCTAACAATTGCATTATAGCACAAGTAAAGTCAATTAAATTCCTTGGGCTCATAGTAGATCAACATTGTGATTGGAAGGAGCACATAGCATATATTTGTGACAAACTCGATAGATTTACTTATTCCATAAAACGACTTAGGCTAACAGTATCAAGAGAGGCAGCCCTAACAGCATACCATGGCTACGTGTCCTCTGTACTCTCCTACGGTCTACTACTTTGGGGCAACTCAGTGGATATAAGGAAATACTTTCGGGTTCAAAAAAAGTGTGTCAGAGCTATATTTGGTGCTTGGTGCATGGATAGTTGTAAACCTTTGTTTAGAGAACTTCACATTCTTCCCTTGCCTTGTATGTATATCAGAGAGCTATGTATATTTGGCAAACAAAACTCGGGGCAATTCGCAAAGAGCTCTGAGGTAATCTTAAGGAATACCATATGTAGGAATCCATTAAAACTGCATGTACCACAAATAAGGCTAGATGTGCATAAAAGAAATGCTTTCATAAATGCTATTAGGGTATACAATAAACTACCTAACTCATTTAAAGAATTACAATTTATATTATTTAAAAGAAAATTAACTAAATGGCTTGCTGACAATTGTTTCTATGACTTGAATGAATTTATGAACTATTCCAATGGACCCTAATTATTATTCTTATTATTTTCGTATTTAAGATGGCTGAAATAAAATTATTTATTGGTTTGACATTATATCTATGTAGTTATTCAGATTGAATATTTGCATGCCTAGAATAAGGTAGGACATAAAATGGAATAATATTTATTTAAGTCCTGACTGTACTCACATTATGTTCGTGCAAATAAATAATTTGAATTTGAATTTGACATTTAGATGATAATAGAAACAGGACATAATAGTCCGTGAGCCAGCAACAGATTTTCATGACCAATTTCCTCTCAAGCGGTAATTAGTAAAATGCATCAGAGTATAGTATTATGAAGCCTTGTGAACGTCAGCTGGCACTCGGTTGGGGGGATGAGCGGGTGTAGCCTCCCACGCATGAAAAAAAATAAAATACATTCACTGATTTCCTCTCAGCTGAAATTTTGTCAAATTGTAGCTCATCTAATATCTCAACGAAAAAAAATAATCAGCTGGTTACAACGTGGTGTTTTGTACGTCAGCTGGTGTCTCGAACATGAAAAAAAAAAATTATTTTCAGTGATTTCCTCTCAAACAAAAATTTACCTGTTGATAGCTTATATGTAACTGTGGATAAATATATAGGTCAGCTGGCTGTATCTTGGTGGAAAAACCGTCAGCTGATACTTTGAAAGTTATTACATAGGAGTTAGGCAGGAGCATCTACTGTCAATTTAAATGCATCAGCTGACTAGCTTTTCCTCGACTTATTGCTAGCTGATTTTTTTTATTTATCGCATCAGTATATTAACAATCAACTCACAAATTTTCATCTGGGAGGAAATGACGTATCTTTAATTATTCGACATAGCGCTGCTTCAATATGAGAGTTGAGTTGAAATAAATATTCTGTATCAATGTTTTTGAAACGAATAAGTATGTTATCAAATGATATTAGATATATTTAAATAATTAAATAAACAATTAGCTTAGTATAAATTAACTAGTTACTCGATAAATAATATTTATTATATAAACGTGATGAAAAATGACAATGAGAATAACAATGTGATTTATTCATTTTCGTTTTCGCTCTGGCTTGAGTCACTTTCCTCTCTTTCCGATTCATCGTCAGAGTCGCTGTCAGAGCTGTCTGCTGTTATGTCTTCATTGTCATCATCTGTACAAAAATTTAAAAAAGATTAGGATTCGTATTTTAACATAATATAATCAAAATTATAAAAAAATGTTACCTTTTTCAGGCTGAATAGTGATTTCATTAATCGATGATGGTAACTGACTTCCAGAAAACCAGGTGAATTCATACTTGTTGTCGATTTCTGCCCAACCATAATCTACAGGATCATGAGAAGTTGGAACCTTCAGGTGTGCATGTGACCAAATTTGAGCAATGTAACATGCTCTTAAAAATTACTGATATAGCTCTGATCTGCATGGTGGTAAAGAAGAGCCATCAATACCTTTTTTTGGTAACTTGAAACTTTCAGTATCCAAAAATTTATATGTTTTTTCAAACGACGCTACTCTTGCCTCATTGATCTTTTTTAGACGATTAAATCCATACATATGGCAAACAAACTCTTCTATCTTCTCAAAAATATTTTCTCTATTCTCTGATGGTTTTGACATTTGGATGAAACACTCGATGAAATTTTTCAATTTAGCCATTATTACGTAACACGGGAATTCTCGACTTTTTTTTTACTTTCTCTACTTTCACTTTTGAATAGCGATGTGTTTATCAGTAAACAAGTAATAAATTAATTTTCTATAGGTAGAATATTTCAAGCAGATTTCGTAGAGGTATGATACTATAAATAGTTTTATAGTAAAATATAAAGTAAATAATAATTATATATTACATGGGGGGCCCGGACCACCCACGATGGCCGACGGGGGGCGGGGCCCCGCAGATTTCCCATTTTCCATTTTCTTTTCGACGCAGACCAAGGGATAAGAATGCTTCTTGAATATTCTTTTCGACTGATGAAGTTTGCTCGTCTATTCTATAGGGATAGGAAAGTCGACTCTGACTTTAGTCAAAAATCGACTTTTATCAGAAAATAATCGACTTTTCAGAATCGAGTTGAGCCTCTCTTGAATCGATTAGAATCGACTTTTACTCGATGATTTTTTTTTGACTTTTTTCCATAATATTTTTTACTTAATTTAAATAAAGCTATTCTTTTGTTTATCTATTATCCACAGATAATTATGTTTCACAGCTTCATTCTTTGCGATTTAAAAGTTAACATGTTGTAGTAGCGTTCCCACGCATTAGCCTTACACACGGTATTTAGAGTTTTTTTTTTTTTTTTTTTTTTATCATCGGGTAGTCTCATTTTTTCACAGTAGTTGTATTGAGCTACTAGCCGACCGCACCTTACTTTGTAGCTGCGCCGGCGAATATTCTTCATTCTGTGTTTCCGTGTCGAAGCCTTCGCACGTCTCAAGTTAAAGTGAAGTGATAATTTGAAAATGGGTGGAAAGCGGAAAAATACAAGTGAGGATGAACAAATAAGGAAGAAAATTAGGAAACTGGAAGAAAAATTGGCAAAGCCTCGTCGTCGCCGTGTAATGGTTTATTCTTCCTCTGAGGACGAATCTTCCAGTAAGTAAGGTTATGAACACCTGTTAATTTTATTAAAAAAAAAAAAAAAAAAGGCTGAATGTGATGCGCACTTCTATACCTGAGTCGTTGCTGTCACGCTTATATTCTCCGTTTCACTTGCGTTCTGGTGATGCGAGTTTCCATACCTGGGTCATCTCTGTCACCATAAAGAACCTTATTTAATGTTAATAACGATAAGTGGTGCGAGCTTCTATATTGGGTTGTTTCTGCCACGTAAAATTTCTGTTTACCAGAAAAATAACCGCTATTGTCGTTTTTTCAGGCTCAAATGCATCCTACAATGCAAATTACAATGAGCGAGAGGTTACGCCACGTGCACCCTCACCGATGCAGACTACCACGGTGGCTATGGTCCACGAACCCCCCCCGGAGCTAACCCATAATGATCAGGATATGCTGCAAATGTCTACGCCACCAGAAATAAGTGAGGACGTAGAATTAGACGAGGAGTTATTAAATCTTCTTGGCGATGCTCCTAGGGCCGAGGCCACACTTGGCAAAAATATTCACAAAGAAATTGCTTCAAGATGGCAGGAGTTGCTATCTAAAGGTTTGTCAAAAGAAATTCGAGACAAAATAAGCCAAGAATATTTAGCACCCGCGAACTGTGATCTTTTAGTCGCTCCTACCCTCAACCCGGAAGTAAAGGCTGCATTAATGGAATTTAATATTAAGAGAGATCACATTTTGCTTCAAAAGCAGCAACAGATGGGTACTGCCGTAGCAGCATTAGCTCGAGCGACTGAACTAGTCGTCTCTAAAGAAACTCCAGATAAAATACTTAAGCCTCTAAGCGATGCCTGCCGCTTATTATGCGATGCTCACTACCAGGACACAAAGACTAGGAGAAACTTTGTATTATCAGCTGTAAAACCTGAGCTGAAAGACACGCTCATTAATACGAACAGAAATCAATTTTTGTTTGGTGAGAACCTAAGCGAACAAATAAAATCAGCCAAAAATATACAGAAGTCTGCTGAGGGCTTAAAAATAACACAAAAACATCCACTATTTGACAGAAATAAGTTTATTAAAAATAAAAATAATCAGGTACAGAAAAATAATTTAAACTACAAAATTCCTTTTCGCAAGGCTCCGCCAGGAAAATACGACGCTGGCAGATCGCAGCCAGCCACACAACGATGGACGAGGAGCCGCCAGGTGAACCAGGACCGGGAGCGCTCGCCACCGCCACCGCCGCCACGCCGCCGCAGCCCGCCGCCGCCCAGGGGACGCAGATACTAGGCGATGAACATGAGGTACGGTACGCTGGCCGTCTCCGTCTATTCACGTGTAAATGGAGGGAGATTACGCATGACCAAACCGTTCTTTCGTGGATTCGAGGTTATAAAATACCATTTACCTCAACTCCCTTTCGATGTAACGAACCAATTGCAACCGCGCATGTAGATGATGCCGATTTTGTAAAATCAATAGATTCACTCTTAAGAATCGGTGCGATATCTAGGTGCGAACACGAAGACGGGGAATTTTTGTCAAGTATATTTTTAGTCCCCAAACCGAATGGTGAAAAACGGTTCATTCTAAATTTAAAGTGCATAAATAAGTTTATAAAAACTACTCACTTTAAAATGGAAGACTATCGCACCGCTTCTAAGCTTATAACTAAAAACTGTTACATGGCATCGATAGATTTGAAAGACGCATACTTTTTAGTTCCTATACATAAAACCCAGCGAAAATACTTGCGTTTTATGTATAATAGTCAACTTTACGAGTTCACTTGTCTTGCGATGGGTTTATGTACGGCACCATATGTGTTTAGCAAGATTCTAAAACCTATTATGAAATATTTAAGGTCAATTGGAATTATTACAGTTCAATACCTTGATGATATTTTCTTTGTTGCAAATTCTTTTGAAACATGTAAATATAATCTGGATTATACAAGTAGTTTACTAAAAAAATTGGGTTTCATATTGAATTATTATAAAAGCTCTTTGATTCCATCAAATCAATCCCGTTTTTTAGGATTTATATTTGATTCCAAGAGAATGATTTTAACAAAACGATTCGAAGAAAAATAAAATTAAAGATTATTTAATCACATTTTTAAAATTACCAAAATGCAAATTAACTTAACTTTGGAACTTTGCGCGTTTAAATTGGCTTATTAGTGTCTGCTTGTCCAGCCATCCAATATTCCTGGGTGTATACGAAATTACTTGAACGGCATAAATACCTATCGTTATTAAAAAATCAAAATTATGAACAAATAGTTCACCTTCCTTGTGAAGTTAAAAATGACATAAAGTGGTGGCTTAACATTATTGATTACGGTTGCTGTCCCTTCAGATTTAATAATTTTAAAGCAGAAATATTCTTTGACGCATCTAACTCAGGCTGGGGCGCTTATTGTAATAACCAAAAATCATATGGGTACTGGAAAGATTGGGAAAAATCATTACATATAAATGAATTAGAGATAAAAGCCGCTTTTTTCGCTCTAAAAATATTCGCTAGTAATTACTTTGATTGTGAAATTTTGCTAAGAGTAGATAATACGACTGCAATAGCCTGTATTAACAGAATGGGAAGTGTACAATACCCACATTTAAATAAGGTTACAAGAGATTTATGGCAATGGTGCGAGGATCGTAAAATTATAATATTTGCCTCCTCTATCAATACAAAGGACAATGTTGAAGCAGACTTGTTGTCCCGCAAAAAGTTTAATGATACCGAATGGGAGCTAGGTGATTATGCATTTAGTAAAATAAAACAAAAGTTCGGCAGACCCGAGTTTGATTTATTTGCTAGTCGGTCTAACGCTAAATGTAATACCTACGTTACATGGAAAAGCGACTCCGATGCATGGGCCGTGGATGCATTCACTATCTCCTGGGCAAATATGAAATTTTACGCATTTCCACCATTTGCCCTAGTCCTAAAAATGTTACAAAAGATTATAACTGACAAAGCAGAGGGCATTGTAGTCGTACCAAATTGGCCGTCACAGCCGTGGTTCCCAATTTTCATGAAACTCTTAAATTCCCATCCCATCTTTTTTGAACCTAATACAAATTTATTGAAATCACCTTTCAGGTCTGTCCACAACCTCCACCAATCACTGACATTAGTTGCCGCGAGGCTCTCAGGGAAACTCTACGAGACTTCTCCCCTCGAACGATTGAAATAATGCTCTCTTCATTGGCAGATAACACTTACAAGCAATATGATGTGTGCATCAAAGCCTGGGTATTGTTCTGTAAAAAGCATAGCTATAATTACCTCAGTTCTAGCGTACCAATTATATTAGAATTTCTAACAGAGGTGTTTGATAAGGGTGCTAAATATGGTACAGTGAACGCTTATAAATCAGCTTTATCGATAATTTTAGGAAGTAATATAATGAATGACTCTAGTGTTAAACGATTTATGAAAGGTATATTTAGATTGAAGCCTTCTCTGCCTAGATATAATTTAACATGGGATCCCGCAGTTGTTTTGGATTTTTTTGCGCAAAAATGGCCCAACGAAGACTTGTCATTAGAAATGTTATCGAAAAAGACTCTCACTTTGCTAGCTTTGGTCACAGCTCATCGTGTGCAAACTTTTTCAGTCATTAAATTATGTAATATTGTTGTAAGTCCCGGTAAAGATATTACAATTAAAATCACAGATCTTATTAAAACTTCTGGTCCTAATTTATGTCAGCCTTTATTGAGATTACCCTATTTTACAACAAAACCGGAAATTTGTCCAGCGACTAGTTTACAATCTTATATAAATAAAACTAGTTCGCTTCGAGCACTTGAAAATGAATGAGTTTATAAGTTATCGTAAACCACACTCAAAAATGTCGTCTCAGCGCTTAAGTCACTGGATTAAAGACACTCTCAGTAGCAGTGGTATCGATACTAACATTTTTAGCGCACACAGCACCAGACACGCGTCAACATCTAAAGCTAACAAATTGGGAGTCAGTCTCGAAATTATTAGGAAAACTGCAGGATGGTCCCAAAATTCATATGTGTTCGCCAAATTTTATAATAAGGAAATACAAATTGATAGTAATTCTTTTGCAAGATCAATATTGAGCAATTGTAAAGAATGAATTAATAATTATTGTTTACTTATATGAATAAATAATAATGATTTATAACTTTAGAATTTTATTTTATACTACCGAATGTTTTGTCTATAAATAATAATATACAATTATGTACTTTTATCTTACATTAGAACTAATTTTTCCTACGAGCAGATTATTTCTAACTTCACATTTTTCTTTTAAACTTACTCTAAACATCCTACAACATGTTAACTTTTAAATCGCAAAGAATGAAGCTGTGAAACATAATTAATGATCAAACGAACTTACCCTTACGTGAAGTTCGATCACAATTATGTGAACAGCTTCATTCGACGCGATTTACTTACATCCCTCCCTGAATATTTTCTAACCCGAACCCAAGAAAAATGTGAATCAATGAAATAAATGCCTACAATTACCTCCTTTAAACAAAATGAAGAATATTCGCCGGCGCAGCTACAAAGTAAGGTGCGGTCGGCTAGTAGCTCAATACAACTACTGTGAAAAAATGAGACTACCCGATGATAAAAAAAAAAAAAAAAAAGACGTGTGGCACTCGGGGACTGCCGCGGTAAAGCTATTGCATAGCATTTTGTATCAACTTATGCAATTATAATTATTTATTTATTTTTATACGATTTCACTTATAATTGAAACACATAAACATCTAAAAGCAATAAAAATTCCAAAGAAAAGATTGTGATGACAGAAATTTCAAAACAAATCTGAAATTAGATTCAGGTGAAAAACGTCAGACGTCAGTTCGTGTCAGAGGCCAATCATGGATGTGTAGCTATCTTTACTGTGTTGAACACTAGCGCTGCGACGTTGCGACGAAGAACTAATAGAATACAAAAGTTTGAATATGAACTCTATTTCCAAGCAACAGATTATAAAATTAAGTAAAAGTGGGGAGCGTGAGGTTTTTTTTCGTTACGGAATTTCTGGATTCGGTCCCCGCGTTCAAGGCCCTCGATAGAAGCTATGCAATAGCTTAAAAAAAAACTCTAAATACCGTGTGTAAGGCTAATGCGTGGGAACGCTACTACAACATGTTAACTTTTAAATCGCGTCGAATGAAGTTGTTCACATAATTGTGATCGAACTTCACGTAAGGGTAAGTTCGTTTGATCATTAAATATTGAAGCTCTTCTCTTCAGAAATTAATAATTATTAATAATTGAATATTTGATCGTTAGCGAGTTTCTTGAACCAAGAAATTGTTAATTGACTAAAAGTATTTTTTTTCTCAGTGTAACATGTTAAAAACTCAAAAAGTATGAACGATCATAATTTATTAAAATATAAATATATCTAACAATTTATACAATAATTATAATAATTAACCCCTGACAACCACACTGGGTAAAAAGTACTCACCTCAAAATTTTATTTCGTTAGAATTCTTTGCGTATATTTAAACTTCGATAGTATTTTTATCTCTTTTAATTGGCACTAATTAATTTAATATTATATCTATTTTGTAGAGAATTTTTTGAGCTTTAATTTAAAAAAAAATATTCTCTAACTTTATTAGGGATCAAGATATTTGAAAATGAAATATGTTGGGTACTTTTCACCCTCAATGCCTAAAGAGGTATACGGTTTAGATGTGTGCTTGTCAGGGGTTAAAGATACGTCATTTCCTCCCAGATGAAAATTTGTGAGTTGATTGTTAATATACTGATGCGATAAATAAAAAAGATCAGCTAGCAATAAGTCGAGGAAAAGCTAGTCAGCTGATGCATTTAAATTGACAGTAGATGCTCCTGCCTAACTCCTATGTAATAACTTTCAAAGTATCAGCTGACGGTTTTTCCACCAAGATACAGCCAGCTGACCTATATATTTATCCACAGTTACATATAAGCTATCAACAGGTAAATTTTTGTTTGAGAGGAAATCACTGAAAATATTTTTTTTTTTTTCATGTTCGAGACACCAGCTGACGTACAATACACCACGTTGTAACCAGCTGATTATTTTTTTTCGTTGAGATATTAGATGAGCTACAATTTGACAAAATTTCAGCTGAGAGGAAATCAGTGAATGTATTTTATTTTTTTTCATGCGTGGGAGGCTACACCCGCTCATCCCCCCAACCGAGTGCCAGCTGACGTTCACAAGGCTTCATAATACTATACTCTGATGCATTTTACTAATTACCGCTTGAGAGGAAATTGGTCATGAAAATCTGTTGCTGGCTCACGGACTATAATTATTCTTTGAACCAAAATTCTTCAGGATTGTATTTTGTTTGTTATTATTGTATGTAAATTGGTTTCACTTCAGTATAAACAGTCGAGGAAACATTTAATAAAGTCTGTGAAGGCGAAAGATGGATCAAAGGAGATATTATAACAGACGTTCGTATTTTCTTGTAAATTACTTTGGTTGAATTCTGACAAATTGCTAGAAGTTTTGTGCCTACAGAACGTTTTCTTATCCACGACTGTCTTTGTTTATAAAGATAACTAATTTATCTCAAAAATAAAAGAAAACAAGTGGCTTAACGCATGCAGGATAATTAGCAACACACCGGGTAATAAAACGTTTCCTCGTTTTCTTTGTTATATCTCACGTAGTTTCTTTCGCATTGTGTTTTAGCCAGTATCCACTATCCAGTCGGTTAGAAATAACAACATAAAAATAGACAAAAACAGAAGCTCACTTCAGCTAAGTATTAAAACCGCGTACCGTATGGGATAGTTCTGGATACTGGCCAGTAAGTTGCAGACTTTTTATGAGCGTAAACATTTTATTGGTCAAGTATTGGAGTTAAGTAAAGAGGGTGCATTAATTTTAGTTTTAATTTTGTTATTATAATTATTAAAAGATTTGCTTATCACAAACAGACGCGTAGGAAGGCCATGGAGCCTGCGGTGTCCACGTAGGCGCAACAAGACTAGGTATTAGGTAGTTACTAGGTACTAGTTTCTTGTGTTGGAATATACGAACGTTTCCTGAAATTAAACTTTAGTGAATTAACTCTGCTACAAGATAAGTTTTTGCGAATAATAATTTGTGAACCTAAGAATGTTATAACTATTTTCCCACTATGGATTTTCAGAGTATAGGTTTAGTGATTTTCCATTCAGACCAAACATGACGTATAAAATAGTACCTCTCTACGAAATAATTTGTCTGAACATTTCCATTGCAAGTAACAAAGTATTTTATTACAAACTTTTCAAATAAAGCGACCTTAGTGTAAACATAAAGACAAATTCCAGCCCTTTAAACGCTCATCCTTTGAAACTCTCATTTGTTCTGGACGGCATATTTGCGAGCCCCTATGAAGGCTCTTGCATTGTTTCCTGGGAACAAATAGCTACAGACTTAAGTATCCGCATATGAAGCTAAGCTAACCAAATAGGTGAGTTTTGTTGCAGGAATGTACCTTTATTGTTAAGTTCAAGTTTATATTATTATTTGAGGTTGCAGTGACTTTTTATATTTTTTTTAGGAGAATTTATACAACGTCTGTTGGCTCCATTTAAAATGAGATCATGTTCCAGACTTTACAATATCCCAAGTCCATGGGATGCCTAGAACATTAATCTATGTGTCATCATTATCATCAACCACAACCTAAGGAAGTCCACTAGTAACTAGTACCTAGTTACATAGTAATTATGGATGACCGAAATTTGTAACATAGCTTTGTAAGTAAATGTAATTATTTGTTTTTTTTTTCTTTTTTTTACTCAGCTAAGTATATGTAATTATTTGTTTCATTCATCACTGAAAGTATACAATTTTACCGTCCGTCGATCGACATTGATTCGTTGTAGGTAGTTGTTGATAAGTCGATCTATGTCAAACCACGATGAAGGCTGATTAGAAGTGGGGCAGTGAGGTGAAATTACATACAAAATCTATACTCATACTATGACAAGTTTTTCATAATAATAGGTCTCCGTAATAGAAAATATACGCAAGTAATATTTTTTTGGTAACTTATTTTATTATACCTAGGTACACGAGATATCTAATATAGATTTGTAATCCGAAATGGTATTCCCATACATAGTGGTACATCACTTTGTATGGGAATAGCCATTTAGATGTAAGAAATGAATGGTTTTTCCTAACTTCATTTTTTCCTGAGCCAGCTTTGAATCACGAACGACGAACAAAACAAAATCAAAATTATTAAATCAGTTGAGCCGTTTTCGAGCTTGCGGGACACACACACGGTAATTGATTTAATTTTTTATAATTATATATAGGAATATTTAGATGAAAAATTATTTGGTTTGTACTTTAATAGACCAAAGTAGGTAATCATTATCACTCCGTCACGCGACGAAAAAAAGTTGAAAGGAAAAAAGGACATTAATTATAGTGATAAATCTATCTACGAAGCATAAATACAAAAACTACATTTATGTTTTTATTTTATTTATTTACTAATAATGCTAATAGGTAACATATAGATGTTTTGATTTTTCCTTTGGTTTTATTGCTATAGGTCTTAATAAAACTTTTTCTAAACTTTTTTTTTTACACTTTGTCTGGGATACAGAAAAGGCCTTAAGGTACCTTAAACCCAATAGCTTAAAGCCATACTATTACATTTGATTTTAGGAATCTGCCTTCTAGCGGGTGAAATAGATATTCAAATTCCTTGCTTAGGGCTGGTAAATTATTGTAGCAAAAACACATATCTGGATAAGGTTAATCTATTTTTCATGTTAGTATACATTACAAGCTCATCGTTAAAGCTACTAATGACGGTTAATAGGGGTGTAGCGGAAAGCAAAAGGTTAAAAACATATGCTCATTTACATTCCCATTAGTTTTAAAAAGAAAAACGTGCTGTGTATTCCTCTGATGCACGACTTTTACAAAATTAATATCCCTCGTTATTGCTATCCTCGTTTGTGTTATTTCGCGTAACAACGCAAAATAAAATGCAAAGCTGAAATTAATTTGAAAGCTGAAAGAAACTCAGCTCACAAATCAGTATAATTTGTTCGAGCTAAAACAGAATATTGCTGTGAAAAGTAATTCCATAACTTTTATTTTTCGTGTAAAAAGATAATCAAGAGCTTATCAGAAAATTTGATGATATTTGGAGTTTCATTGAGCAAATAATGACATAATTATTTATTTTTATTTAGAGAATTTAGTTTCTATAGACGGAAAGGCAAATATAGAAATGACTAAATTATGAGATAACAATAGTAGTGTGCAGTAGACTGATATAGGGTAGTAGTGGTGGTGCCTAGTTTGAGTCTTGAACTAGCTTTTAAACGCAGTATCGCTCATGTTCATAAATGTGAACTGGAAGTTTATAGTTTAATATTTAAGCACTAACTGCTTTATGTTGCTAATTTGTGTGAAGAAAAATCCAAAGCTAGGGTAGGGTGCTATTTAAAATATTTAGCTAAAATACAAATAAAAATAAAATCTGAATATCGTAGCACAGATGCTACGACGTAGCACTTAAAATGCAAGAGCTTTCAGTTTTGGAACAAAACCTCAATGTTTTTCCGGTAGAGTTGAAGGGAAGCAATTGCTCGAGTTGAGTGGGTTCGATGAGGGTCATCCACTGGATGGAGGGCCCTCGCACCGCGTCCACGCCTCTCCGCGGCCTCCGTGTGTGATGTCAACGGAAATCTACAAATCATAGCCCTTTGTATTTTTATAACGATATTTTGATATTTCCACATAAAACATCATTTTTTTTACTTCCAACGCAAAAGAGGAGTCTTATAAGCTCGAAATGTGTATCCTGTATGCCTTTTCTTATTGATGAAGGGATGTGAGCAACTTCCATATGTCTGAACGATTCAGAAATTGGTATTTGATGCTGCTGCAGCATCATCTGGAATCTGGCAGAATAACAAACTCCTCACAAACTTACAGCAGAGGTATAGTGTTTGGGCTATCTACTATCTTACTGCAAACGCTACTGCCTCGAACGAAGCGCTATTCAAAGATTTCTTAAAATAGCTCTATCACATTTTGCCTTTATCCAACGGTAAGAGATGGCAAAAGATATTGTTTACATATTTTTTTAAGACCACATACTAAAAATGGAATAACTGGGCAGTAAAACAATTTTTTTTGCCCTAACTTTTCAAAACATCATTGCCGGTGCTAAGTCAAAGATGTGTAGATTATTTTTCGATAGCTTTCATCGTGTATCATAACTTTATCTGATGGGACGTCCGCCAGTGAGCTAGCGTCGTCACGTAACCCCCATTTATCGATAAGATGTATGGACGAGGAACTTGGGATTGATATTAACACAGCGTGTTGGTTTATAAATATTATGGTATACTTATGATGCTTGCTCGATATGAATAAATAATTGTAGTGTTTGAGAAAGGTCTCAATATTTTTATTTGTTTTTTTCTAAAACAAATAAAACTTCTGTGATTTAGGTCTTACATAACAACAACACCAGCCTATACTAGTCCACTGCTGGGCATAGGCCTCCCTTAATTTTACGGGAATATTCCCATAATCCTACGCTGGGCATGCAAGTTGGGTATCGCAGGGCACAGCTTCTCGCACCACCGAAGCTGCTGCCCATTAGCGTGGTCAGGAAATTTAGTAGTGCCAGTGTTAGGATGCGCCATTCCGCAATCAGCTGGCAGCCAAAGCCCCGTTTGTTAGTTAGCAGGGTGCACCACATGCAGGTGAAGTTGCAAAGATATATGGTTCCAAAGATGAAGGGGGATATGGTTCCAAAGATGAAGGTTGGAACACCATACACCCCGGACCCCGGTGTAGGTACTTTAATTTGTTAAAATGCTCACACACTAACAGCTCGAAGCCAAAACGTTACGTTAGCTCTATTTTAGTCAGAGACGTATATTTGGGTAGGATTAGATAAAAAAAAACGTAAAAATAGACTAGTTTTAATGATTGTAAATATTTATTGCGTAAATCCAGAAGCAAAGCTAACGTAAAAATGTTTACGTTTTCCTCAAAAAACTAGTGGCTTGAGTGCGAAAAACATACTACAAAGTTTGCGTTAACTTTATTTTTATATATCATATCAAAGTTTTACAAACTTCCCGCTGCTCTATTTTTATACAAAAATAAAGTTATCTAATACAGCTGAAGAAGTTCAGCTTTAGTTGTTGCATTACCTATAAACCTTAAGGCGCTGCTTAAATTATTTTCTATCATAAGTATCAATCAATCACACCAGCCTAAATATTCAGTCCACTGCTAGATAGAAGCCTCCCCAATAAAAAGGGGGATATGGCCATAATCCCCACGCTGGGCATATGGGTTGGGGATTGCAGGGCACAGCTTCTCGCACCGCCGACGCTGCTGCTCATCGGCGGCCAGGGGATTTAGTTGTGCCAGTGTGTAAGGGTCAGTGTGTAAGGTAAGGGAGTGTGCAACTACCATCACCGGAACTCAAGTCAACTACACCTGCACGTGGTGCAGCCTGCTGTATAACAAACGGGGCTCTGCTCCAACGCGGGTTGGCTGATTGCGGCATGGCGGAGCCTAACATTGACACGTCTAAATCATGAATATAATCCTGACCAAAAATCAGTTAATTCAAAGTTCATCAATTTTCTCGAACTAGCTTACTGCCAACTTGCCTATTAAACCTAAAAACGTAGTCAGATATCAGTACAAAATAATGATTGGAGAAAAAAGGCTAACGAGAGAAATTCAATAAAGTGATAAATAAAGTGCTTGAAACGTATAATTGCCTCACGTCAGCTGCGTTTCAGAACACCCATTCATATTTTATCCGAACGGTGTATA
Organism: Horisme vitalbata; assembly: GCA_951804965.1. NCBI lineage: Eukaryota > Metazoa > Arthropoda > Insecta > Lepidoptera > Geometridae > Horisme > Horisme vitalbata. The sequence goes on along the minus strand of OX638088.1, from coordinate 11,666,983 downwards.
TTTGTTCCGAGAAAAAATGAGAGCCTGTCGAGATAATACAGATGTGTAATCCCTTCCAATTACGAACCTATACACGCACTATAAAAATCCTCTATTACGGAGCACATCTTTTTCGACTCAAGAGTAATAGGTAAGATTTAATGTACAGGATCAGTAAGAAATACCTAGATTACAATTTCTGTTATAATCAATAATTGTTATTTGCTAGACGATCCGCCCGCAAATATTGTTTGCGAGATTTTTCGCGTCTACCATGTGTACAGCCTCGGTTTTATGTAAGAAAATGTAAAATATATCAAAATTAAAAAAAAAAAAATTGATTTTGCGTGATTCCCGAGTAAACATTGCAGTTTTAGTGTTTTATAAATAGTCAGAAATTTACTTTGCTGAAAAGTTGTAGATTATATAGTAATGCAAAAGTCAGGCATCTTTGATTGTAGAAATCCTAACTAATACCCTCGAGAGCAATGAATCCGGGTCACTCAAAGAATCCAAAAAATCTCGGAAAGTAAGAATGCTAGGTTAATGCAATAAATTGTATTTAATAGACAATTTAATACTCCTTAAATGAAAGTATTAAAACTTCTTAGTTATTGTAAAGTTATATCATAAAAAAATCAAATTTGAAAAGGGAACACTGTCGAAGATGGAACTACGAAATTACAGGATTTGTTTTTGCTTTTGTTTGTAATCTGTCATTTATGTTGGTACATAAACCAGGTTGATAGTGCTCAATATTCATTATTCAAGCTGAAATCATGTCGCTTACACTTGAAGAATGCACCAGAATACTTACATTGGTGGAAACCGGCCGGAGTCAGCGCGATACAGCCAGGACTGTCGGTGTGTCGCTGTCAACAGTACAAAGAGTTCTCCGACGTTACGAAGAAACTGGTTCTAACCTACGCAGACCAGGAACGGGCAGAACTAGGTGTACCACAGCACGAGAAGACCGATACTTGGTGAACACCATGCTTCGAAATCGCTTTCTCACAGGAACTGAACTCACAAATCAGTTTCGACGCCTCCGAGGAAGTAACCCAAGTGCATGGACAGTAAGACGTCGGCTTGCTGAATCTAACTTAAAACCCCTTAGACCTGCAAACGGCCCTAAACTGGAGCGTGGCCATCGTATTTCAAGACTAAGATATGCCCAGAACCACGTAAATTGGAGTATTGAAGATTGGTCGAAAGTTATGTTCTCCGACGAATCAAAATTTATGCTCTACAAGCACGATGGAAGACACAGAGTGTATAGAAGACCCGGGGAAAGATTCAAGCAAGCATGCATCGAAGAAAAAGTAGCCTACGGTGGTGGGTCTGTACTTGTGTGGGCCGGAATTTCCTCTGAAAGTCGCACAGAGCTGGTGATCATAGAAAACGGCTCTTTAACTAGCGTAAGATATGTGGAAGAAATCCTCAACGAACACGTTGGTCCATTTATGGTCAATTTGGGTGAGGATGCTATATTTATGCATGACAATGCCCAACCTCATACAGGTAGGATTGTGAATGACTACCTTCAAGAGATGAACATTACTTGTATGGAGTGGCCAGCGCGCAGCCCGGATATCAACCCGATCGAGCATGCTTGGGACGAGCTAGGGAGATGCGTAAAACAACGAAACCCTCCCCCAATCACGCTTCCTGAGCTCAAAATTGCTCTCACAGAGGAATGGGAGAATATTCCCCAAAATCGTATAAGGAACTTGGTGTACAGCATGCCAAACCGCGTAAACGCAGTAATGGAAGCACGAGGAGGTAATACGAAGTATTGAAATTCAAGAAAATCGTCATAAAGTTCAAAAATTTCATGTTTCCTATTTTTGTTTTAAGGAGAGATCAGCAGTTTTTTTTCTTTATGTAATTTTGTGTAAATAAAATGTATGGTGACTCATATTTTTTTAACTTTCATTTAAGGAGTATTAAATTGTCTATTAAATACAATTTATTGCATTAACCTAGCATTCTTACTTTCCGAGATTTTTTGGATTCTTTGAGTGACCCGGATTCATTGCTCTCGAGTGTATTTTAAATAGCTTTCACACCTTAACTACGCAACAAATCATAATGAAATTAAGCATACACTTTGTCAGAGGTAAAAACGATTCCTTTCATCCAGAAAAACAAGTTTTGTACAAAAGAGTTAAGTGTTTTTGAACATAAAATTATTGTAAAATAGTGTCGCGTTACTTAAAAGGTATACCTATCCCAAAGGAGTACCTACGTGAGACGACAACTTGGTCCAACTTGCGTCGTTACGTAATAATAGTTTTATATAGGTAAATTTAAAAGATTCACCCGCTCGCAGTTTGCTGGAATTTAATTAGTGTCTCGGAATGTGAATTAAACTCCTTGATGGAGGTTCCCGCTTATGTTAGGCTATGACAAGAAATTGCTTCGCCTTCGCGAATGCCGCGAAATTAATGTTCTGGAACTTTCTTCCTGGCATTAAATTTAGTTTCAAGCTCTGACTGCGGGTAAGGGCCGGGTGCGGTAGTAGGCATCTTGCCTAAAAGTCTGTTACTTGTAGCTCAAGTAGGCTCTTGTTCCTGTCGTGAAGTACTAGCTACCAAATGGAATCTCGATTAGGTACCTGAATGTTACAAACAATGATACTGAGCAGCGTTTTTCAGGTCTGTGGTTTCAGGATTGGTGCCTTAAAATCCAATTTGAATTATTAATTAAGTTCAGTCAAGAAAATTATAAGTTTCATCTCAATAAATAAACATTTTTAACCACGTTTAACCGTGGACCGCCGTTGATAGATTTTTACTCGATTCTTTCATAATTTTTGGAATATAAAAGCATCATGTTTTTTCTAGTGCTCTCCCATTCTCTTCTCGTTGCGAAAACAAGTATTCTCACTTAGGGAAACAACGTTCGAGTCTCTTGGGGAATACGTTCGACGGTTGCCGTCTGTATGGAAAACGGAAATACTGATGATCCGAGCATCCGACCTCACTTTGAATAAGTAAGTCAGATGGGAGACCTTTGTGGCAATGTTATTTAAGTTTAGATGTTCTAGAGTGATCTGTTTTAGTAGGTTGCAGAAAATACTATGTATTTTAACAAGGACTACGATGTACAATTGTAGTCCAAAAGTTGTATATATAAAAAGTATACAACTTTATACAACTTTTATTGGTCACCTACCCTTATTATAAAAATTATTTGTTCAGAATAATACCTTCGTATTGAGTTTTTAGTACCTACTATAGTATCATCTTCAGCCTGTATCAGTCCACTGCTGGACTTTCTCCCAGTAAGCGTCAATGAGCCCAATTTTCGGCTCTACGCATCAACCTTCTGCCAGTATAGTATCTATAGTCATCGAATGAGGATAGTTAAGCATATTATGTATGTTATCTAATGTAGGTTCATTATATGTACAGTCAGCATCAAAAGTAGATGATGAGTTTCAGAATTTCAATACAGCTGATAGAAATTTGCGTCAGAATTAGATAGCACTAAAGTGTTCCATAAATAGGTAATTGAAAAATATGCCAACAATAAACTGATGACACTAACCACCACATGTACCTGATGACTTTAAGGTTCAAAAGTATCTGATGTAAAATAGTTTTATAAATATATGAATTATGTTACTTTGCAATATTTTGGCAATAAAGTTATAGGTTCAAAAATAACTGACTATCTATCATAGCAAAAATAACTGATTATCTATTTTAACTGGCCTTTTAGCTCAGTTAATAGTAAATGCTTAATTATTTTAATTATTACTTTTATTTTTATTTTTATTTTTATTTTCATTTTCGTTTTCATTTTCGTTTTCATTTTCGTTTTCGTTTTCGTTTTCGTTTTCGTTTTCGTTTTCGTTTTCGTTTTCGTTTTCGTTTTCGTTTTCGTTTTCGTTTTCGTTTTCGTTTTCGTTTTCGTTTTCGTTTTCGTTTTCGTTTTCGTTTTCGTTTTCGTTTTCGTTTTCGTTTTCGTTTTCGTTTTCGTTTTCGTTTTCGTTTTCGTTTTCGTTTTCGTTTTCGTTTTCGTTTTCGTTTTCGTTTTCGTTTTCGGTTTCGTTTTCGTTTTCGTTTTCGTTTTCGTTTTCGTTTTCGTTTTCGTTTTCGTTTTCGTTTTCGTTTTCGTTTTCGTTTTCGTTTTCGTTTTCGTTTTCGTTTTCGTTTTCGTTTTCGTTTTCGTTTTCGTTTTCGTTTTCGTTTTCGTTTTCGTTTTCGTTTTCGTTTTCGTTTTCGTTTTCGTTTTCGTTTTCGTTTTCGTTTTCGTTTTCGTTTTCGTTTTCGTTTTCGTTTTCGTTTTCGTTTTCGTTTTCGTTTTCGTTTTCGTTTTCGTTTTCGTTTTCGTTTTCGTTTTCGTTTTCGTTTTCGTTTTCGTTTTCGTTTTCGTTTTCGTTTTCGTTTTCGTTTTCGTTTTCGTTTTCGTTTTCGTTTTCATTTTCATTTTCATTTTCATTTTCATTTTCATTTCTATTTCTATTTCTATTTCTATTTCTATTTCTATTTCTATTTCTATTTCTATTTCTATTTCTATTTCTATTTCTATTTCTATTTCTATTTGTATTTTTATTTTTATTTTTATTTTTATTTTTATTTTTATTTTTATTTTTATTTTTATTTTTATTTTTATTTTTATTTTTATTTTTATTTTTATTATTTAATATTTTAAAAATAAATAAGAATAACTATCAACTGAGCTAAGAAGCCAGTTAAAATAGATAATCAGTAATTTTTGCTATGATAGATAGTCAGATATTTTTGAACCTGTCTTTATTTCCAAAATATTGCAAAGTAATATAATTCATTCTAATTCCGATTTCCTAATCCTATACTTATATCCCATCACACTATCACATCACATCACACTTTATTATTATTATTATTTAATATCATAAATGTGAAAGTCTGTGTGAATGTTTGTTACCACGTATCTCCGTAACCACTATTTAGATGAAATTTAGTACGTAGATAGTTTCGGTGCAGAATAACACATAGAATAATCAAATTTTGAAAAAACAGCCTCAAAAGTGGTAAACGGGGACGGCAAAGTTTGTATGGGGAACAAAAATAATCTTTACCAATCTACTTAAAATTTTGCACAGAGACTTTCTATTGAAAATGAATGAATACGTGTTTCAGGATTTTTCGCAATTCAACCCCTAAAACTTTTAACGGGAGTGGCAAAGTTTGTACGGGGTACAAAATGTGTGAATATTTGTTAGTTTAGCTTAGTAAATAATACAAAGGCTTATCTAATTTTGAAAAATGTATCTCTAAAGTTGTAAACGGGGTGGCAAAGTTTGTATGGGGAACAAAAAAATCTTTACCAATCGACTTGAATAATTGCACAGAATCTCTCTAGAAATAAATGACCTGTTTCAGGATTTTTCGCATTTCAACCCCTAAGGCGGTTAAAGGTAATCATTTTTTATTAATGAACTTTGATTAAAATTGATTCCTAAAAAGTAAAATAAGAAAATAAAACTTGAACAGGGATAGGGGATGAAAGTTTGTACAGGGAACCAATCATTTCTCAAGTTAGGTAAGTTTATAAAAATTTATCATTCTTAACCGGCTGTTGAATTGGTGATCAACGTAAACAGGAGCGTGAATGGGAACGAAAAAGGGTGTGAGAGTGGGAACGAGAACGGAACGTGTACGGGTATGCTAGGTAATGCAATAATAATATGTTAGTACTTTTTATTCCGCGCAAAACGTGGTAAAAATAAACCTTTATTTAAATAATGAAACACATTTTGACACATACATTTCCACGCGGGTGAAGCCGCGGGGTGCAGCTAGTATATTTATAAAACTATTTTACATCAGATACTTTTGAACCTTAAAGTCATCAGGTACATGTGGTGGTTAGTGTCATCAGCTTATTGTTGGCATTTTTTTCAATCACCTATTTATGGAATACTTTAGTGCTATCTAATTCTGACGCAAATTTCTATCAGCTGTATTGACATTCTGAAACTCATCATCTACTTTTGATGCTGACTGTACACTTGTATCTATCATTCTCTTTTTAGCTTCTCCCAATACCCAAAGGTTTGCTGTAAGAAAACTCTTTCAGGGTTAAACTCGCCTTTGTACATAGCATTTAAGTAAATTTATTCCTGTATTATGTTCCTGTGTACAATAACGAATTAAAGAATAGGTTTATCCTTGGTTTAGTTTGTTTCTTTTTATTATTAAGTGTGCTTATTGATGTCGTCAAATAAATTATTTTCTTTCTTTCTTACTTACTTCGCATAAATTTTCATCCACCAAATTCTTAACTTCATTATCCAGTTGTTTCCTAGCTATTTTATTATATACTATTCTATCGTACTCCAAATAGTTCAACATCCCTATTTCCATCACTTACCTAACTAAGTAGGTATAGGTTACGCATCACATAACATATTCAGGACTAAGGTTCGTAAGATGCAAATATTGCAGTTCTAACTTCTATAAGATAGTCTCATACCGTACTAAAAGTTTTTCAATAAAGCGGATGTTTTCCTCAAACTAGCCAAGTATAATTTGGTATCGCATATAACATACACAGCATGTTGCGGGTTTACGGGATATCATAAGTAACGACACAGTATTCTTATTTGGTAAACTGTGAATGACGCGGTTGGTTTTACATTTACCTAATATTAAGTATAACCTAGCAGAAATCCAATGAATTTGTCGTTCCTAAAATAATGTAATAAAATAAAAGTAACTGTAAATCTGCGATGTTTTTGTAAAGTACAGACAAAAACATATTAATATTATTGCATGTGTTAGTAATTTCTTGTTTCAACTTATAAAACTATATAGTTTACTCATTAACTTGCAAACTATTCAATGACACTAGCATTAACTCTTTCGAAATAAGAAATCTATGTCGTTTATTATAATGTTTAATACTTTAAATATTTTAGGTTTTTTTTGTGACGCAAATAAATCCTATCCTAACTAATAAAGTGAGTTTGATCTTTGATTGTTTGTTACGCTTAAATACACAACAAATTATAACGAAGTTAAGCATAAACGTTGTCAGAGTTTGGTATAGAGAAGCAATCTCCAGAAAAAATCTCGGGATAAAAAATACTTTCATGCGAGCGAAGTTGCAGGTGGTGCTGCTAGCTAGTAGCTAATGTATAATACACTACGTAAGCATAGATAGTGCGCAATTGTTGCTGAAGCTGAAGTGACTTATTTTCGTTCTATCCAATTTAGAGCAACCCGAAGTTTCTATTTCCGAACTTCTGTTATTATTTAATTTATTATTTCTTTCTTTAAATTTCAGGTTGGATAGTTTTATTATTTTATCGTCTATCCGTGACCGCGATTCGTAACTAGGTTATAAAAGGTAAACATGACATAGCCTATTCTTATCAGGCTAACATGTTTTGGTTATACATAATTTGATCAAAACAATTCCTCTATTTCATTATTAAAACAGCTATTTTTATTACGAGTCGTTAAGAGATACACTCGGCATTTTGAAAACACGCCTTTGCAGCGCCTTGCGTTAAACGCGCGTATAGAAAACGCCGTTTGTATAGACCCTGACTCTCCTAACCCTTGACCCAGCTCCAGGAATTTCTCTAATGCTCATAATATTGGGATTTATTATATTGGAAGAAAAATTATCTGTGCGCAGACAATGTAAGTAGGTAGATACTCGGTTAGGCGTAGAAACAATATATTGTGTTCTTCTTTGTGTGAAATCGGTTTTTAGGTAGAACCAATAATGTTTCTCGATGCCGTATTATAGAAAGCAAAGTAGAAATAGTAGAAATAGAATCTATATAATCAGTTTTGAACAATAATCATGTTAATTAATTGACTTTGCGGAAATCCATTACAAGATATTATACCTATAAAATATATGAAGTAGGTAGGTACTCGAAGATATAAGGACAGAGTTTTGGCGCCTTTGTGTGCTAAGCACGTCGGTACGCCTAGCTGAAACCCATTTGTTACAGCCATCTGCAACCAAGCGCTAACTAATTTAGGATCTCTTCATTCTGCTGACAGATTTTTCACTTTGAGCCTTTGCAATAAGATTGATATTAGATAGATAGATACATTTTTATTTGCAACAACAAACACACACATACATAATAATAACAACAATTTACATAACTACTTATTACAAGACTGAAAAAAGAAAAATATTAATTCATCTATGTGTGTGTTGCAGTATGACAAAAAGGTCATAACTCAGCGCATAATTTTGCTCTGATATTCTGTATTCTGTATTCTTTGATATTCTGACGCAAAAATATATTTCGTCTAAAGTAGACACGACAGTGTCTACTCACCACAGCTCATGTTCCACGTGATACAGCATAACCTTGTTTCTCAATAGTTTTGTGCTCCATATTTCAAAGGAATTTCACACATATAAAGTTACGCTTATGCCTATTCCATAAGCTTTACTTGTTCGCAACAATATATTTATAGCATAGTGTATTTTAAAATGGATAGAAGCATGCGAATCATTGAACTATTCTATTAATGAAATAAGACAACAATTATGGACCAATTAAATGCACTGCAACCTGCAAGTGATTTGTATTCGTAACATCGATGTATTTGTTTGGTTGCGTTTAATCAGGTTATACCTAGCAATCGGAAATAATAGACAGGTTTTCTTTAGCTTAGTAAAAATCAACCCACGTAAATTTTATTATTATTTTCTAACAGTGGACTTTAATCGGCTCTAAAGGAAATGGCAGAAAAAAGCTAAAAATACATTTATAGGGTATATACCCCCTAGGATAAAATAAATACTTTTTTAACAAACCAACGATAAAAGGCGACATCATGATAAAAGCTTTTACCCACTAATTTGAATAATAATGCTTGTAGCCATTCCCTTTGTATTTTTGTGTGAAAGCAATATTGTGTTTTACGAATGGTTCCGTGATAAAACTTGTGTGTAACGCTCAAGTGAGATAAAACAACAAAATTTATTTTAGTAAAACCATTTATTGTTGTACTTTTTTTCATTTGTCTGTACCTACTTTTATTGTGTCACGGGAAGTAGGTGATTAATATAATTAGACTAACTGACATTATGAGGCTAGGCTAGTTAACTGGGCAATGATAATAAATGAATGTAAAAACCGTTATCTCGATGAAAAATTTAATAATAATAGGTGCTCTGCGAAAAATAACGTTTCCACTTTGGAACTATTATTCAGATAAAAACCCCTAAAAATGTTAGATTAATGCAGCAATGTAGAAGTAGTAGAGTTCTTTGTGAAGGTCTCATCCAAGGAAATACAACCACTATGCCTATTTCTACCTTGAAGCGACATTGCTGGGTTTCGGTTTGAAGGGTGTGAGTGCCAGTGAAATATCAGGCTCACGAGGCTTCACACCTTCAGGCCTTAATGGATGGACGCAGGGCGTTGCAAGGCCCTCCAAACATGCGTGACCTACGAAGCAATACTTTGTTATAAGTAATAGTTACCACTTAACATCAGGTGAACCATGTGCTAGTTCCATCTTCAGATATCATTATAAAGGTATTCATAAAGTATAGCTTTCAAAATGATTTATTAAAAATAATTTATTGATGTAAAACGGCCCTTAAGTTTGTCTCATTGGCGGTAGACTTCCTTCGGCTGATGATAATTAATAGTTATGAAACAGCTCGTATATTTTATTTTAAAATTTGCAGCGACAGAACTTAATGTCAGTAGCAGGTGCGGTTGCGGTGGCAGGTTTTTCGCAATCAGTTTAAAAGTATGACCGCGTGCGCATAAAAAATGCAGAAGTACCCATCCCTGAAATACTTAAATATTCGAAGAACCGTAGCAGTGAAAGAGGTCTGGTGACACTTTTTATACCATCCTACTCGGTTTATTACGAGTAGGTTCGCGACTTGAATAAATTCGCTAGACAAAGAAAAATAGGCCTAGATGGGGAGTAGAAATTAAGAAGAGACCTTCTTAAAGGATTAAATTCTGAACAAATGTTTTTGAGCCCAGTTAGCAGTTAGCAAATGAAAATAATGCGTTCTTGAAAGTCTCAACTGGCCTTATAACGACTTGTTAGTTACTTGCTCGAGTGAAGCTAGAAGCTAGTCGATGAAAAATCTATAAATGATCTCCACTTATTGGTAGATATTTTACTTGCTCGAGTGAAGCTAGAAGCTAGTCGATTTAAAAATCTATAAATGATCTCCACTTGTTGGTAGATATTTTACTTGCTCGAGTGAAGCTAGAAGCTAGTCGATTTAAAAATCTATAAATGATCTCCACTTGTTGGTAGATATTTTACTTGCTCGAGTGAAGCTAGAAGCTAGTTGAGTTAAAAATCTATAAATGATCTCCACTTGTTGGTAGATATTTTACTTGCTCGAGTGAAGCTAGAAGCTAGTTGAGTTAAAAATCTATAAATGATCTCCACTTTCTGGTACATATTTTACTTGCTCGAGTGAAGCTAGAAGCTAGTTGATTTAAAAATCTATAAATGATCTCCACTTGTTGGTAGATATTTTACTTGCTCGAGTGAAGCTAGAAGCTAGTTGAGTTAAAAATCTATAAATGATCTCCACTTTCTGGTACATATTTTACTTGCTCGAGTGAAGCTAGAAGCTAGTTGATTTAAAAATCTATAAATGATCTACATTTTCTGGTAGATATGTTACTTGCTCGGGTGAAACTAGAAGCTAGTCGATTTAAAAATCTATAAATGATCTCCACTTACTGGTAGATATTTTACTTGCTCGAGTGAAGCTAGAAGCTAGTTGAGTTAAAAATCTATAAATGATCTCCACTTGTTGGTAGATATTTTACTTGCTCGAGTGAAGCTAGAAGCTAGTTGAGTTAAAAATCTATAAATGATCTCCACTTTCTGGTACATATTTTACTTGCTCGAGTGAAGCTAGAAGCTAGTTGATTTAAAAATCTATAAATGATCTCCACTTGTTGGTAGATATTTTACTTGCTCGAGTGAAGCTAGAAGCTAGTTGAGTTAAAAATCTATAAATGATCTCCACTTTCTGGTACATATTTTACTTGCTCGAGTGAAGCTAGAAGCTAGTTGATTTAAAAATCTATAAATGATCTACATTTTCTGGTAGATATGTTACTTGCTCGGGTGAAACTAGAAGCTAGTCGATTTAAAAATCTATAAATGATCTCCACTTACTGGTAGATATTTTACTAATAATACTAACGTGAATTAATTCATTCATATTGAAAAACGGGAATTTTCACTTACCATTACATCGGTGGCATTTAAATTTTTTACAATCTACAAATATACTTTACGAGTTGACTTGCCCGCAACTTCGTTTGCGTGCACTTGCTTACTTGGGTATGGTTATTTTACGCAGAACTCTAATTATAAGTAAGATTGCGTTCTATTTTCAAATTATTGACACAAAGTGTTATCTCACTATTTACATTATTGCAATTATCTTAGGGATCTCTATTTTTTTTTTTAAATAAATAAAGCTTATGTTTAATGTTGATAATGTAGCTTTCTATGAGTGAAAGGATTTTTAAAATCGGTTTACTAGTTTTTCAGTATAACCATTACAAACAAACATACAAAAAATCAAAGCTTTCCTCGTTATATTAGTAGTGTAGATTGATAATCACGGCTTTATTACAAGGGCCTATAAAACTGCGTTACTCTAACAAAACTATCTACTTCATAGGCAAAGTCAACAATTTCGGATTTATGCTTTCCAACTACTTATCAAGTTTATTAATACTGTGTTTGATCATTTCCCGATTATTTCTGCTCAGCCATCGATTTATTTTAGGTACTGTTAGATGGGTTCGTCATATTTTTTTACTGTACAGTCAGCATCCACAGTTGATGATGAGTTTCAGAATGTCAATGCTGCTGATCGAAATTTGTGTTAGAATTTCATAGTGTTAAAATGTTCCTTATATAGGTGATTGAAAAATATACCACAATTAAGCTGATGACACTAAAGACCATAAGTATTGTTAATTTTTTATATTTATTATCTCACAACTCCGTCATTTATGAACCGATTTAGAATTTTTTTCGTTTTTTGTGTATATTATATATCGTGTATATCGTGATAAATTATTATTTTCATCATTACTTTATTTTGTATTGTATGTTCATTATTTTTCTCATTAATTTGATCCTCATTTTTCTGTAACGTATATATATATTATTTGTAAATTATAACACACTGTTACACAATCAACGCATGTAGTCTATACCTATAATTGTAATATCACTATATCTGTATCTTCTCTGGTCTGTGTACCAGCCTATGTTTGGGTGTTTATTATGTCGGTGTTCGTAAATAAATAAATAAAAATAAATACATTTCTCGATTAGTCACCTAAAAATCTGAAGGATTAATACCAAGCAAAAAACATGGATGAAAATGTTATGGGTTCGAATTTTATTAATTTTTTTATGTTTGTTACCTCTTAGATCCGTCATTTATGAACCGATTTAAAAAAAATAGTTTTTTGTGTAGAGTATATTTCTCGAATGTGCACATAAATTTTTTAAGAAAAAATACCAAACAGGAAACCGGGATGTAAATTTTATGGGCTCGAATTTTATTACCTTTTTGCTATCAATTTATCTCGTACGATCTATGCGTTTACCACTTATGTAGGTATATAGGTAGATACATACCTGTTATATTTGGAGTCGGTGTCAGATCCTCAGATATTATTTTTCAGATAGTGTACAAAAAAAGACGACCATATACGTATTGACATTCTAAAACTCATCATCTACTTTTGATGCTGACTGTACCTACCACAAAATTAAAAAGTAACTCAGATACCCTGTCGTTATGGGTTCAATCAAAGGAGTAGACTTTTGGAACAGAAATCTCTTTAATTACGGAAATTGCTCGTTGTTCGAGCCCCTGGCCAAAAAAACGATAACATTTTTGTCTGTAAACACATAAAGTAACATGTTGTTATACAGTTTGTTGTAGGTATACGTCCGCATTGCTTAACATTATTTTATAAAATAGTACCACTTAACAAGAAGAATGAGTGTTACCTATTTTTTTTTAGTTTTCCATTAGTGTTCACATGCGCGCAAAAGTTATAAAATATTGTTGCACAATAATAAAATCATAAATACCTAACATGTTTTATTATAACCATATCGTCCACATTTTACATATACATTTAAAAAAAAATGCTGGACTTTTTCACACAACATCATTAGTATGTAGAGCTTGTGTTATGGGAACCACATGTCATGACTGACATACTATTTATACTTACCTACCTATATATTTAAAGTATGTAGGTGGTTAAAACACTACTTATATCATCATCATCATCATCATCATTCACAGCCCAATTTCACCCACTGCTGGGTATAGGCCTCCCTTAACTTGTGCCATCCACCACGATCCTGTGCTAGTCTAACCCACTTACGGCCCGCGACTTTGACAATGTCGTCTGCCCATCTTGCAGCCGGACGTCGCAACGCTCCGAAAGCCATCCCTAGGCCACCACTCTGTAATTTTCCTACTCCATCGGTCATCACCTCGCCTCGCAATGTGTCCTGCCCAGCTCCATTTGAGTTCCATGATACGGTTTCCAACGTCCAGGACTTTCGTACGTCTCCGGATTTCCGCATTTGGAACTCGGTCTATAAGTCGAATACCGAGCATGGTATGCTCCATGGCTCTCTGTGGTACTCTCATTCGGTACACAGTTAGTACACTATTATTATTCAGTACGCTACTTATATATGTTATGGACAAAGTGATTAATGCGGGCATTATTCATAGTGCCCGGGCAATATGAATTAGGGCAAAGTGATTAATTATTACCTAAACTTCATTATTTATCACATTGACCGGTCATTATGAATAATGCTACGTGATCATCGGGCAATGTGATAATAAAGCTACTTTGGGGATGGAGTGAGGGGAGGGAAGCGAACGCGTTACACGCGCTAACCAATCAGAGCCCGTCATGGCGGCGTACGTACGTCCATCGCTTCACTGTTCGCTACACAGCTCTCAGTTTTGCATTCCAAGCGAATACGGACGGACGCAGACGGATAATTTCGTAATTCAGTTTCTTAACTAAAATGAAGAAAGACTAGCGAAGAAAAGCAAAGTTCATAAGGCATCGCTAAAAGGAAGAAATTTGTGTTTTAAATTTTGATTTAAAGCCTGAAATAAAAATAATAGTTAAATATTGTGTCTTTTATTATTCTGCCCAACAGGTGATGGGCGTTATATATATTGCCCGGGCAATTTGATTAATTCAATATTTCTTATCACATTGCCCTCACATATTGGTCATTATTCATAATGCCCGGTTATTATGTATAATGACCAATTAATCACATTGTCCATAACATATACATTAAAAAAAAACATTAATAGACCCAGACCCGAGACAATTATCTTTAGATCATACAAACATTTGTCAGAATCAGACACGCAACTTCCTTCGTCTCAGGCGGGCTTTCACCCACTGCACCACAAAACTCGTCCACATACTAAAACCTTAAAAAAATACTGTTACATAGTCTCTTATTAATGATTGAAGTGTCACTCAGACGGGTGACACATTGGTTATTAGGTTCATGTCTTGTCCTACTTTGGATAACAATTTTTGATAGTTATTCGTCTACTCATTATAAGTGATTATTTTTAAAAACGTAAGTAAATATATGTCTTCTCAAAAACAGACACACAACAACTAAACACTGCAATGAACTAATAAAATTATAATACTCAGTGTCAGGCACTATGGCACTTAGATACTGTTCAATTAATAGGTACCTACCTACCCAGATTTTCCTACTACGATAGGTTAACTTTGTTGAGTTGGATTCATAACGTCGTTAACTACTACATACAGTCAGTCATAATAATGGCGGATTTACATGGGTCGATTTTTGCCGTGCGGCAAGTCATCGGTCACCACCGGTTTGTAATAATCGAATCGCCACCCCATTTACACGAGTCGATAAAATGGAAAGTGATTATTGTGTTTAGACAAGAAAAAAATAGGAACTAATGCAGAAATCGCCTGCAACTGAGCATTTACATGGTTTTAGTCACCAGCCGCGCCCGCTCCGCCATTTATCTTTTCGCCGTGCGGCCGAAATCGTGCCGCTTTAGTCATCCGTGTAAAGCCCGATGACACACACACACCAGCCTATATCAGTCCACTGCTGGACATAGGCCTCCCCTAATAAAGGGGGATATGCCCATAATCCCCACGCTGGGCATGCGGGTTGGGGATCGCAGGGCACAACTTCTCGTACCACCGACGCTGCTGCCCGTCGGCGGCCAGGGGATTTAGCTATGCCGGTGTTAGGCTGCGCTATGCCGCAATCAGCCGGCTGCCAGAGCCTCGTTTGTTAGTTAGCAGGGTGCACCACGTGCAGGTGAGGTTGGCTTGGGTTCCAAAGATGGGGGTAGGAAACCCTTACACCCCTGACAACTGAGCATTTACATGGTTTTAGTCACCAGCCGCGCCCGCGCCGTCATTTATTTTTTCGCCCTGCGGCCGAAATCGTGCCGCTTTAGTCATCCGTGTAAAGCCCGATGAAAGCACTACTAAATTTTAACCGTATACATCTTATTTGTACACACCGTATGTTACAAAATACCTATATAACTTACACGCTTGGACAACTGCCAAATTACCAGCATTTAACGTGACTAGCACTAACTGCGCCTGACGGTTGTCGCGATGGTACTCGTAGATATATCTAGGAACCTAAGTCATCAAATTATGTACATATATTTATTTCGTAACTAGCTTCGCTATGCATCTTTTCTTACAAACATTCGCCTTTATAAGTAACAATAACTTCCGCCTACGGCTTCAGTCTTGTAAAGTTATTTCTATCATTTGAGAATTTATTTTCTGAAAACGACAAATGAAACGACGGAAATGACAAAGTGTATGCGAAATTTCATGATGATCTGTTGAGAAGTCTTCAAAATGGAAAAGAGTTTGGAATATTTTCACCGAATAGAAGAACAAACACACAATCCACACAATTGGGTTAAGGGCATGTAGCCTGTCCGGAATACGTCAAACGAACAATTTCCTCGCTAGCTTCAGCTGTGAAAACGAAGTGTTTTTCCCATTTCCCTGTTTCTATTCTGCCGTGTCGTCACAGCCCTCATATCCTGCTTGGCCCGAATGCGCGTTGAGCGTGAAATCATCTAATCTGGACGCCAAGATTGTACAATTTACACCAACCAGGTGCTACATTAAGTGCCTATTGGCAACGATTAACTTGTAAACGATTGACGAGCCTCCTATGAATAAATTGAACGGCATTTTGAAAAAACTTACGCCCTATTGAATTGACTTTAAGATTTTTAATTTAAGGGTACTTTCTTTAAATAAAAGCAAACGTTCAAGAAAGTTACACTAAATTTGAATTATTTTGCAAAGTAAAGAAGATCGGTCAGTTTCATACAATCTGTGACCTGACCATAAAATTTAGCGTCTAGAAATGACCTATTTTTTAATTGATAGTTATTATTATTGCAGGATATCATGTTCAAATAATATTTTTTTTTTATTAAAGCCGGAGAATTTTGTTGGGTATTATTTTATACTTTTAAGTTACGATCGATTAGGACACTGGCGCCATTAAACAAAAACCAACCTTATCGTCTCAGTTACTCAAATCTTCTAAAGTCACAAGTCCACGTAATTCATAAGCAAATGTAATTTTATAACGTTCGATAAAGAAAGCTTGTCCCTGTCTTAATGTAAATAAAAAGAGGTGACATGATATTTAAAAAAACATTTTATGTTACAAATAGGACGGTTGGTCTCCAAGTGAAATCTGTTAAAAATCGTCCGAGCGTCATTGACGTACAATTAATAAACATTTCGAAATGCTATGACCCTTGAATAGTTTAATAGTTCAAAGTCGGCGCAATAGGTAGCTTGCCCCGACTTTTGGTGAGGCCCTTTTTTCCACGTTTGTGGATCTCAATGCCGATATCCGAATAATTACATTTTGATGTTGCTTGCGATAATTTATTACAAAGCCATTGTGTATTGTATAATAAGGGGATATGATACAATGCCTTGAATAGCTAACAGTAACAACAACCTGATCGATAACACGCTGACTAGCTTTAGATAAACAATAGTCGCCGCCGCTAATTCTCATCAAAACCGCTGACTAACACTTACAGTACATTTTATTTTTAATTTACTATTAATCCAACAGCGTTAATAAGAAACAGTAATCAATGGTAAAATTTAAAGTGTGGCCAAAATAGGTCTACAAAGCTATAAAAAATAGTAATATGAACATCACATGTGGTTAGCTAGCTAGAAACAGATATGGTTAGATTGGTAATAAATAACAAAAAAAATATTGAGTAACAAAAGGCTTTTGTTATATGTGCGGGACAGATTTTATAAATTTATTTGTATATTCAATATACAAATAAATTTATAAAATTAATAAATGCATCGATGCATCTTCTTATTTTTTTTAGGGTATTTTTAGATAAATAAAATGTCTAAACTAGATTGAAGCTTTGTAAATTCCAGCAGCTCGACACACAACTGAGTTTTCAGTATAATGCGTTTTTTAACATGAATAACGTAAATTTGCGGTGTGTGACGCGTTTGGTAGGTTGGTACTTACAGAGCTACGAGTGACTGTTTGGGAGTTTTGTTCCAATGACCAAGCTGGGCAGGTGAGTCAGTGATCAACGTTGACTGTTGCCTAGCCTCTTGTATGATTTCTTATTCGCCTCGTATGACATTTACAGGAAAAAAGGGTTCTTAGACCTCGGGAGGTTTTTCTCTAATGACCTCGCTTCGATATCAAAGTCAAAGTAGTATCTTAACAAGCGAATGCTATTGTCTAAGACACGTGTGTAATCTCTCATTCGCCTCTAATAACATTCACGGGAGAAAATGTCTTAATTCATTGCCGAATAATATTAGGGTGAATTTGATTTTACAATATTAATGTAAAAAATACAACCGAATTGAGAACCTCCTCCTTTTTTATGAAGTCGGTTAAAAAGAACGTAAGGAGGCGCTGCCTCGGTAGATCGAGAGAAAATAACGGAATTAACCACCTTCGATAGAGCGTGGCTAAGATCAAAATAACAGAAGGGATCATGGGGAGGTATTTGCCCAGCAGTGGGACATAACAGGCTAATCGTAATCGTAAAGTAAAAATTAAGGTGATTCAGCCGCAACTATGATTCTCTTATCTATCTCCCGCGGCGTTTATTTTCAGTAGAGCTCATATCTATAAAATTATATCTTTATTACTAACAACCACCTTAGTTATCGTTCTACCTCCTACAGGCTCTATCAGTATCCTGAAATTGAATGCTGTTATCATATTATTAGGTTATTATGCTATTACTCGACTGCGTCAAGGAAACAAGGTTATTAATTTATTTGTTTATCTAATCGTAAAAGCTTAATGTATTTTTTATAGCCTAATACAATATTTACAGTTATTATATCATAAGTATGTTGTGATTTTTGTGCAAATAGCAATTAAATTTTCAGCCTAGAAAGAATTGTTTTTAATTATTTTTGTAACTACACAAATAAACTTAAGTGTTTAAACATCCGAGGTTCAGTATAAATGATGTTTGTAATTAGCTTATGACTCAAATGGGAATGGGTGGGACCTGCTAGCCTGATACCTCGCGGACAGATGGGCGATTGCCATAACATTCTGGCAGCCCGATGGAAGGTAAGGTCGTGGTCGGCCAAGAAAGCGTTGCTGGGACGAACTCGAAGCCTTCGAGAGAGGATGATAGGATATCTCGAAGGATAGGGATGGTTGGTGGAATTTGGGGGAGACCTTTGCCCAGTAATGGGACGATGCAGGTTGACTAAAAATATATACTATTGTTACATTTTTGTGGACACCTTAACAAGTGTCTAATTATATAGCTATTGTGACATTTTTGTGGAAACCTTACCAAGTGTCTAATTAGCGAGAGATAAGGTGGCAAATTGGCTTACTTAAATCTGATGAAAATACGTGGTACCTACTTCTAGTCGCTATACGGATATAAAAATGGAAGGATCTAGTCGCCTCCTGCATTATAAATTACGAACAAAGCTAGCGATGTTCATCCCTTCCGGATAGTCTCATGCACATTTATTTGCTATCTCGTGTAAGATCATGACCATTATGTCTATTATTTATGAGAAACTTGTGTACGTTCAAAGTTTACCTCAGTTGAGGGTGTTGTTTGCATTGAAATTTAAAGATACTGACTCCTGGATTAATTATTAAGTTGGGTTAAGGGGCGTCTAAACGGGCTATGTTTTACGACAACTTGTGGCTGAAATTATTGGCAACGATTTCCCAGCCATCAAAAAAACATTTTAGTGCATTTTATGGCTGAGCAATCAATTGCAGGCAACATGTTGCAATATGGCTGCAATAGTATGGCCTTTGATTCAGAACCCTTTAATGAGCCACACAATCCAGCAACAATGGCCGACGAAATGACGCTCATCGCAGCCGATTACATTGTTTTGGCAGAAAAACGAAAAAAACGGACACGAATGTGGATTCGACCCTACCTAAGTAGGCGTGACACTTTGGATTCCGTAGACAAGGAATTAATGCTGGATAAATACTTATTTAAAAAAATTACAAGAATGTCTAAGAGCGACTTCGAATTTCATGTGAACAGAATTGGACCAAACATACAAAGGCAAGATACAAACATGAGGAATGCAATACCTGTGACTACAAAATTAGCAATAACAAATAACAAAGTACTTCACGTCGCAGGGAGAAAGGGACTCGCATATACAGTAAAACAGAACAACAATATAGATGGCCCAGATATATTGCACTATTTTCGATTGCGAGGCGATTGTTCGGCCACACGCCGGCTACACATAAAAACATTTTGACATACCAAAAAATATGTGGCTATAATGCCGGGCCATCCTTAAAATACTGCATAGTGTGGCTGGTATTGCTAGCAATGTTGCCGGCCACAGTATTGCAGCCACAAATTGTCGTAAAATATAGCCCGTTTAGACGCCCCTTTAGGTATCTAGTTTACATAAGGTGACACCTAACCGGTCGCCCATAAAGGTGAAGATTTATTACCCAAGTTTTATTCATGTTTCATTGAAGTTTGTTTTGACTTCATGTTGAAAATTAAGTAAGTAAAAGTTTTCTTCCGAATGAGCTTTAGAACATGAGATATAAGTACCTAATCGCTATTTGTGAGTAGTAAATGTAAAAAGGTTAAAAAAAAGCGCAAGTCAAACCTATATTTTTTATTTGGGTGGATGTATAAATAAGTATGTGGTTTGTTCATTATCAATATGTAGTATTAATAAATTTACGACAAAATATCTTTTAAACTATTGATTTGTTAATTTTATAGTTTTGTTAAATAGATAAGAAAACACATTATTAGTGCAAATAATTAATAAGTATAATTTTCATTTTCTAAAAATCATTCCAGAGCTTGTAACAGAATAAAACAATTATGAGGTTTACGACTTTTTATTTCCTTTTGTTGTAGAATGGTTATTCGAACCAAACCGCAGGACTTTCTTTTGACTTTTATTGCGTTTGATGAAATACTTTCCTTGGGTTTAAATAAGAGTTTTACGAGTCTGATTATAAAAGAAAATGTAGATATCAAGTTTGTGAATGCCATGTTCGCAATGAATTTATTCAGAGACACTAATTTTTAAGAACTTACTTCATGTCTGTATTACTCTATGACTAGGGAAATAGACTTCTAATAATCGGAACATCATCAAACTTGGGTGGGTCGTAGATTGATGAGTGCAGTTATAAGGCGCCTCTGACCTTATCCCTGAGGCAGAAAGAAATGGACCATCGCACAAAAAAATAAACTCTAACACCAGAATAGAATAGGAACTGAATTATAAGTCAGTTCCTATTCCTTATTATTGCTATAGGAATGGAAGCAACAGAAAAAAAAACACTCAATTAGATTCTGCTCACGGCTCGCGTGGTATCAATATAAAAAGTAGCCTATATATGTTATTCCAGCTCACAACTACGCATATATATATTTTTTTAAATATACGCAAATCTTTTGGCCGTTATCATAAAAGAGATACCTACCTAGTCAGAGGCACTTCTCTTGACTATCTCTTTTATGTATTTCCAGTCGATATTAGAAGTAGTTTACTACTTCCTGGTTCTACTTAATATATTCTAAAATATCATCATAATCATCATTTAATGAGAGCTGTGCTCTTGTCGGTGTAACTGATGCAGCTCAATACTCTAAAATGTAATCAAAATAATTCCTTTTCAGGTTTCGGTTCTACGTGTATTCAGCATACGTGGAGCGTCGTACAGTGGCCGCTATAAGGATAATCGCAGCGACGAAGACCCGCGGGCCTGACCCCGTCGTATGCCGCCTGTGGTTACCTGATAACCGCACCCTCACACTCAAGACTAGAGTCAAGGTAATCTTTAATATTCTTTATAACTTGTAATATTATATTAATGTTAAGATAACTCTATTATAATTCTTGAGTTTATACGGGATGTAAGGGGTTTCAACCTCTTTGGATTCAGTCAACCTCATTGGCACGTGGTGCACTCTGACTAACAAATCTGGTTCTTTCGGCTGAGTGACTGCGGCATAACGCTGCCTAACACCGGCACAGCAAAATTCCTTGACCACCAATGGGCAGCAGCGTTAGTTACCTATTTAATTTGTTTAACCTATGGTTTAACCATTATTTTATATTCCGGGTGCTTATGCCTTGTTTGAGTCATAAAAAGTGAGGATTTAATTTTTTTTAGTATAACACTCACTAAGATAAATAACTTAGCTTACGAACAAAGAGCCCTAAGTAGAAACGAATTGGGAAGAAGTTAAGATACAAAAGAATTGAGAGTAAATGCTCGAAGGCTGCCATGATTCATTAGTATGCAAATATAACAACTGCGGCCGCCTGTCGCCAGTCGCCACCCCTCTAATAGCCGCTCTTCTGGACAATCGCGACCGCTTGAGGCTTTGCTTATGGCCGGTTCCTATATTATACCGTTACCGATTACGCCTCGTTTTCCCCTGAAAAACTGTCAAATTTTCAACGCCTCGTTGTTAATTTTTGACAGTTTTTCAAGAGAAAACGAGGCGTAATCGGTAACGGTATAATATAGAAACCGGCAGTTACTTGTTACCCAGATAAAAAGTAAATAAGTACTTTTTATTTTTTCATTAAATCTAGAATAGGACGATAGCTACTAAGTATTTATAGCTTTCAAAGCCATACAAGCTGTTTCGAAATAGGGCAAAATCAGGAAAAACATCAAAGTTCCTAGAATTTTTACAAAGCTAACTAAATTTTTTACTCGTACACATATGTATACATACATTTTTTACGATAAATACGGTTTTTTTTTACTTTAGAGACGGTTATAGAGGCTCCTGGGAACCCAATCCTGTAGTTCTTAGCTATAATGGTTTACCTGCCCTTCGTTCCTGTCTCACTCAAATGCACACTGTATTAAGGGTGAATAATATCATTTGTAGCGAATAATTACATAATAACTTAATTTATTTTCATTGGTTTCAAACCAAATTGGTTTCATCGATAATCACCAACAGGGATAGGGCTAACTTTAAGCAATGGTTAATTTTGAGTAGTGTATAAACACTACTTATGAAAGTATGGCGGTAAATCATTACGCCCTATGGAAGTCACCATGTTTTATCCCTGTAACTACATTATACGAGCAATAACATTACAGGCAGACTAAATTAAATCTCCTACATCCCGCTCCTGCTAACTATTATAATAGCATTATCGTGTCGAGTATAAGCCTGTCTGACGTTGACATCCAAAGCTCTTAAAAGCTTAAAGGGATCAACAAAATAACGATTTAAAGGACATGTGAAGCAATTAAGACCAAATGTATATAAAATAATAATCAGTTGGTTAGCGCCTCCCGGTATTTATGGCAAGGTCGCGGGTTCTAATCCACCTGAGTCGAAATTTTTGGGATATATAAAAATATTAGATATTCCCATAAGTGTGGGCTCACCCTTAAATAAAATAAAAACAAATGTATACAGTTTAATATTCAAGAATAAATTGATTATTTATACTAAATTCAATTCACAAAACGAGAAGAATATAAATCTACTCGTGTGATTATTTTTTCATAGGAAACAAACTATATGTTTTTATTTATTTATTGGCACACAGAACAAAGTACAACCGAAACATTATTGATGTCGGGCAGAAACATTAAAATAAATTAAGTCAAAACCAAATAGGAGAAAACAAAGTAATACACCCAGAATAAATTATTGTATACTTAGATTTAAATAATAAAACATATGCAATACTACAAGACTTGTTAAGACTTATAAACAAGGTTTCTGTATAAAACTCGATATGTACAATAAATTACCATTAAAAATTACACAGCTTTCTCAAAACCTTAAATTAAGCAAATATTAAAAAATTTTTTTGAATCCCATCCATCTCATTTTCTGATTTGCATATGTAGAAATAATTAGATTATCGTAAGAATTTATATTGTAAAAATTGACTTGCCAATGTTATGTAATATAACGAAATGGTTAAATAAATAAATTACAAATTACAGATTAGTATATTAGCTTTATAAAACACCCATTTCATTTTATAAAGTTATATCTAGTTTTACAATTACAGAAAACTAGATAGCTTCATCTTTAGAAATATAGGTCATTCCGAGTTTAGGTCACGTGAATTCATGCGGAATCATTCCGGCTCATGGAAACCGCTGAATTCAGGTGCCTAGGGATTGAATAGTCTCTTTAGTGGAATACCTTTACGGTTGACTGATCAAAGATAGGTACCTATTCACGTACCTACGAGTACACACACACCAACGCTTTAATACACGTAAAATGTTTACTACTAAACTTATTGAGCTGAAACTGCACATATGATGTGCTAGACATGTTTGTTATGTTGTGTTCTAGACCCGGGCTATTTTTTATCCGAATATAACGCGAAGAAGCCGCGAGTGGTCTTTTATATCGGTGAAGTGACTGACACTTCACTTTTTATAAACGGAAAGTTAATAACTTTCCGTTTCCTTTTTCATGAGTTAGTGGCCAACTCTGGTACTGGGTACTGTACTTTAAGGCCGCCCGAAGGCCTCCGCCTTAGTTTTACGACTGAAACCAACCAGCCGGGACCAACATATTTAAATGCTTGAGACACTATCCGTTACACAGGTTACTTCAGAGCTTTTAAAATATAATAAAATAATAGCTTAAATTTATTTTTTACTTTTTGTTTGAAAACTATTCTTTTCTTTTTGCTTAAATTTTTTATGTTTGTGAAATTATTTTGGTACAGTTAGGTACTGAATAAATCACCCATATAGTAAGAATAATTCGTCCACAATGAGGACAACCATGCTTGTTTACGTCAATGATGAGAGCTAAATGTGTGGAGGTTCTTTTTAGTGAATGATAACGATATTCTCTCTGTCAACTGATTCTGGTCTAAAAGCGCAGCGCAGATATCATACCTAAATAAAATGTATTTATGACACATTTTTAAATCGTATGTGTGATACAAATATAACAGTCTAGCTTACTTCAATACCGTGGTAGTGGGCTATATGGCTGATTGGCTGAGTGAAAACATACCGTTCGACGTTTTCCTTTGAAAGACCGTGAGCCACCTGTAGAGTTTTTATTCGAATGTTTTCGGTGGCGCCGATTGTTGTGGGACATTATGATGCATAATCGATATTGTACTTGACTCTAAGTGTTAAATTTACCACTCTAACTGTTAAACATTACCTTTGTTATATAACTTAAAACTATCATGGTTCTGAACTTAATTATTGATATCACCGGAATATTTCCCATTGATATTAGCAATTATACGTACTTATGGTAATCTGCTCGTACTATCAAAGTCATGGTCTAACTTATAATATATTCTCTTTATTTGGTGTATTTATTTTATTAGTTGCCTTATTAAGTAGTGATGAACTTGGAAAATATCTTTAGCTGATGGAATATAAAAAAAATATAAAAATAGACTTTTCATCATCATCATCATCAGCCTATAGCAGTCCACTGCTGTACATAGGACTCCCCTAATGAGCGCCATTGCGCCCTGTCCTGAACTCGACGCATCCAACTTCTACCTTAAAATAGACTTTAAAAAAAACATAAACATCGTCACGACTTTTTCCCCATTATGGATATCTTCAGAGATGGCTCAGTACGCAAATCTATTGAGGATACCTTAACGGGGGTAGTCAGATGCAAGTCCAAACATTACGTTCGATACATGCCCACTTTTTGCAAGCAGCTAGCATTCAATAGACTTTTAAAGAGCATAAAATGTTTCATTCTTGATTAAAAATCTACAAAACGAATTAATGAATTACTTTAGTCCATTATTGCATTTCAGGCAATCAGAGAGAACTGGAATTTTAAGTACAGTGCAACATACGTGCTATGCCTTCTGCGTGATTCTGGTGTGAAGCCTCAAGACACGGCCGGTGCATCAGTATCTGTCGTCGCCGCATCGTCCGTCGGAAAGCCATCCTCCAATCTTCTCACAGTGTTGGACACGGAACCTAAAACTGGAATTGAGGTAAGCTTCGAAATTGTCTAACTCGATTTTCGACGGTGTGCGCTTCCTAGTGGACTGTAGTGTAGAATGCTGGTCAGATAAACACGTTATTACGGTGATCAAAACTTGTATTAAAAAATACTACATAGCACGCACGTCTGCCTTTCATCGCAGCGCAAACAAGAAGAAGAAGACATTGACAGTTTCCATAGACACTAACTTAGGCATAGACAATATTAACTTGTGTTGCTAGCGACAGACGGGACTGTTGAACTCGAATGAAACCGTAACAGGTATTAAAATATCTTCTCTGAGGTAAATATATGAGTAGGTAAGTCAGATTCGAAGATATGAAATAGGTATTATAGAATCAATAAAACCTATAATTATAGTATGGTAAATAGCAATTGTTTGTAAAATTAAAAAAGACTTACGTAGGGTATGTAAATAATCTATGTAGTATGATATGTAAACTTATGTATGGTATGTTAACCATCTCGTAGGTCCTATTAATTCAGTTTTCAGAAAATAAAATATATCATCTTCTTCTTCGTATGAGCTAGTGACCAACTCTAGTGTCATAAAAATATGTGACCTTTAATCATCGAATTATAATTGAAATATCGTCCTTAATAAAAATGCTTGTTAACAAAATATTGATAATTATAGTATTAAGAATGATTACTTATCTATACAGGGTGGGGCCAAATTTTACCTCATTGAGGGCAGCTACCTTATCTTTTGTAGTTAGAACGTTCTGTTCTGAGAAAACCATAGGTTTATTTTATAGAAAAAAATTATGGCATTTTCGGATTTTTGAAAAAAATACTCAATCGACTATTACCCAACAGAAACACTTTTCCCAAAGAGACTTTCCATGTAAAATCGTAAAATTTCACGAAAATTCAAAAAATAGTTTGCATACTACATGTACTATGGTATATGAAGCCCATTCGCCACTACATTGAGTCCATGAATGCCATTCGAACACTTGCCAGGAATTACTCTGTTCTTATTTTAAATAGATCTTTCATAATGTTTGGTACAATGATGATACCCTCGATTACCACAATGCGTCGAATTGCATGCATGTTGTGGCGAATGATGTTTCATACAAATTGTATGGAAAACTTTTGTTTTAATTTTAGCGAAAAAGTGTTCCTTTTGGGAAATAGAGTCGATTGAGACCCACTTGTTTCAGACAAATGTCATTTTCTTGGCTGCCTGTAAATTTTTTCAAAAATCCGAAAAACTATTATTTTTTTCTACAAAATAAACCTATAGTTTCCAACGAACAAAACCTTCTAACTACAAAAAAGGTAGTTGCCCGCAATGAGGTAACATTTTGCCCCATCCTGTATATGTAACTTACCTATTTTCGGCTCATAATGAAAACATATTTTTCCGTAACGTACTATACATAACATCTATGCGTGGGATTTTACATTTTTATTCGAAGTTAATTTTATTGAGCACGAATGCTAGGCCGCTGAACAAACACAGATAAACGCCTACCTATAAATTAATATTTCATTGCCGCTGTAGCAGTTCGGCAACGCTCGTAACGTAGGTATATTTCGGCCGCTCAACTTTAGGGCCTCGTTACCGTCGTTTACACACCACCGGTTTTATTGACGCGTCTATTTGCATTTACCCTTTGTGCAAACGATACTGCTTTCTGAAAATATATCGGTATGTGCTTTTTACAATCTATTGAGGCTGTTTTTGTCAGAATTTCTGACGATTTTATCATGTATGTATAACTCAGTCAGACGGAGTGATGACAAGTGGACCAAAGCGCTGACCGAGTGGTGGTCGAGAGACGGTCATAGAAATAGGGAGCGTCCACCGGAGCGATTCGTCGACGATACTTTTAACAAAACCATGGGTTACATCCGGTTCTGACTAGCGCAGGGTCGAGGCAAGTGTAATCAAAGAGAGGATATGCCTACGGCCGCGATCCTGAGTGATTAGATACTAATGTCACATCAGACATTATGTCACGAGAACTGTCTGATTTTCATACAGTTTTGACAGTTCTCACGAAATATGTCTAATGTGACATTAATCTCTATTCCAAAGAATTAGGGCACCCTAGTGATGAGGATGATGATAAAGTTTTTATAGTCAATTGGGACAATTATTCATATTCGTCACACAAAATATAGGATAAAATAAACATAAAAACCTTTTAACTGATGATAATCACAATGTACAATGATTTAACTAACATTTTTCCAATATTTTGACCCTGAATAATACATTTTCTGATCCAATCTCTTTGCTATAAGACTCGAGAACACAAAAAAGTTTATCTATAGAATTTTCGATTGAAAAACAGAAAACCATTGAAATTAGTAACAGTGTAATATCGATGATAGAAATATTATGTTTGATATCCATACCAAAAAGTTTTTAACAATAACGATTTTAATCTTTTACGGTTACTTATCATGTTTTGTATTTAATTTTCAGGAAACTCTGCACGTTTGCGTAAAGCCATTTCACTTCTCATACTCCAGAGATGATTGGCTGATAGAGTGGTTCGAACTAAACCGACTATTGGGTGCGAGTCATTTCTACATGTACAATGACTCGCTCAGTTCAGAAGTGGAATGTCTGCTGGAGTATTATAGGAGGCAGGGCCTTATCACCCTGCTGCCCTGGAAACTCCCCATCGTCTCGACGGTGGAAATCAGGTGAGACTACTATAGTTAGTGAGATAAGGTTGATTTTTCTTTGGCACAAATTGGTCCCAAAAGTACCTGTCCTCTAACGTCTTGCTTATATCGACCCGCATCTGAATAACACAAATTAACACAATGTATATGGCTTAATCAGATGCGTACAAATCATTTGTTATTGCAGTTCAAGGTCTCGCCATGGCCTTAACTATGTTTTGGTAAAGTTTGATTAAAACTTTATTGGGTTTGCTCTGTTGATTCCAAGCGTAGCATTTACTTACTGTTGATTTTTTCCTTAGAAACAAGATTAAACTAGCTTATTGTAGAGCAAAATTTCTATACTTACTCTTTTATTAAGGCTGAAAAAAAAACATCTTCACGATTTTTCCCCACCAAGGATATTATCAGATATTTCTCAGTACGCAAATCTATTGAGGATATCATATAAGGGTAGTTAAAGGCAAATCCAAATATTATATTCGGTACAAGCCCACTTTTTGCAAGCAGATGCTTCCTATGTTAGGTTGCAAGCCCATCGCCGCTTTTATTGTACACTAATTTAGCTCATGCCTTTCGAATTTAAAGTTCTAGGGCATGTTACCGGTTTCTTCGCAATGTTTTTCTTTACCGTCGAGTACATGATAGTGTGCACATATTTTTTTCTAACGAAAAATCCTTGATAATATCATTTGATAGTTTGGACTTCTTGCTTTTAGGCTGCATTTGGCAGAATTTGATGCCCTAGTCCCTTAACGCTCTAACCACGTTTTGTAGGTTACCGATCTGTTGTAGTCTTAACTTAAGTATAAGTACCTAGGAAGTATAAGTAGGTACAAGAAAGCGGACGGCGCTTTCGATGGTGGCTTGTGACTCCCTCTCATTGCTGCCAACATGGCATAGTCTAGGTACTTACAATTGGGCCTTCACCGACTGCGTCACAGAAGACGTCTAAACTTACATTCTATTTTCTTTCCAGGACTGAAGGTCAATTCGCGGCCTTCAATGACTGCCTCTACCGGTCGATGCAGAACGCCGGCTGGCTTCTAGTCATAGACGTGGATGAGGTGATCATGCCAAGGAGGGAACGAGCTATCCCGGCGATGTTGGCAGCAATGAGAGGGAGTTACAAGCCACCGTCGAAAGCACCGTCCGCTTTCTTGTTCAGAAATGCGTTCTTCTACTTACGGTGGGAGGTGAGACTATCAGAGAGCTGAGAATAGAATCTTCTAAATAACAACTGTAATGAAATTTTGCACAGGAGTTCCTTAAATGACGTAGGCACAGTACATAGGAAATAAGGTTTAAACCAAAGCCATGTTGACGCTGCTGCCCGTCGGTAGTCAGGTGATTTAGCTGTGCCATGTGTAAGCTGCGTTATACTGCATTGACCTGGCCGCTAGAGCTCCGTTTGTTATTCAGCAGGGATCACCACGGTCAGGTAAGGTTGGCTGGGATTCCGAAGATGGAAGTTTGAACCCCCTTACAGTTACCCTTATGGGTAATTCTCATTTTCACAGGCCATGGAAGTGACCTAGCACATTGGCTGCTGGCCTCGCACATGACGCTCCGCGCCATGCACGAGGAGGATGACGACGTGCAGAATCACATTTGTGTTTTCAGCACTCAAAGCGTTAAAAATCGATCTCAAACTTAATGTCAAAGTTTATGAATTTGTTAGTAGCTTTTAATACATACGTTTTATCAATAAATTTTAGATATATTCCAGATAACATTTGCACTTTTTTTGCAAATTCACTTTGACAAATAAAACTCATGTTTTTTTTTGTTTATGAAACCAGTGTCATATCCACGGAAGTGACAATTTTGATGGTTAAAACTTAAAAACACTATGAATTAATTATATCCTTTTTTGTTCTAGAATAATAGTATGTTATATATATTTTATTAACACAAAACATGATAACATTATTTAGCTGCTATATGTTAGAAAATCCATTGTGAAAGTGCTTTTTTTCAAAAATGAGAAAGACCTTTATAACACTGTCATACATTTGTCAAATTTATATAAATGGTAAAAGTAGGATCATTTTTATATGACAGTGTATACTAGCGACCTTATTCTCGTATCAAGTGAACACTTTCGATAGTTTTTTTTGGCAACAGATTATTATGCATTATTATTTTGCTTTGTCTCCAGGACGATACAGAAGTCAACGCGCCATTAATAACGGCGCGGAAAACGCGTCGATGGGCGACGCCGCACGTGTTAAAAAACCGCAGCAAATATGCGGTGCGGCCGCGCGACGCTATTGAACTCGGCAACCATTTTATATGGGAGCTAGCGCCTGGCGCCACTTCGGTGGGAGTGCCCACCGATAGGGCGCTGTTACATCACTATAGGGTACGTTCTACAAAACCACACGCAATACGTACAATACGTCCCGCATTATTTTTTTTATTTTTTATTTATATCACGTGGATTAATTTTTTCGTGAAACGCGCGATTTCTAAACCGAAAAGCGACGTGTAGTGTGACCTTGACTCGCCGTTGTGAGGCAGCGAACGAAGTTCTTAATCACCCTAATTTTAGAATTAAATTGGATTTATTACTATATACCTGTAATGAAGATAATATTCTAAAATTATTAAGAATACTAAAAATACACGTGATTTTGGGTGGGGGTGGGGAGGTTAGTCTTAAACCTCACCACGTATCACCAAGGGGGGGGGAGAGGGGGGGGGGGGGGTGAAAAATGCTAAAAAAACGTGATTAATGGATGGCCCCGAACATAAAATACGAGTTGAATAAAATATGCTAGCCTATTTATATGTGAGCTCGCAGCGGGTGCCATTTCCGTGGTGGTATGGGTCCAGGCACGGATTAAAAAGCCTGATCTAAAATAGTAGAGATACTGCGCAGAACAAGTAGACCAAACAGTCCATTCAAAATAGTAAGAATTTTTTATCTGTGCCGCTAGCTGTATCACTCACTAATTCGATACAGCGATTTCATTAATCACTTCGGGGTGGTGGATGGCACACACTTTTGGAGGCCTATATATAAATGCAGCAGTGGATGATGATGATGATGATGATGATTATGATAGGGGTACGTACTAGGTGCGGCATACGTATTTAAATATATGTTGTGATGGACACCACTCGAATACGCAACCGCACTATTGCCTCAGAAATCGGCAAAATTTTGTCATGGGAGCTCTCACTGAGGGCTTTCTCCGTATTATGCTCATTGCTCTGCTACACCACTAATAGACCTCGCAACACACTATTTAATCAATCTTAATTTTATAATGTTATAAGCTAATGTATAAGCTGTGATGCTGTGATGGACGCCTGGTTCACAAATGAAATCACACGGTAGAACTCTGGAAGCACCGTCCAGTACGAGAACCCATTTTCAAAATTCCTTATCGATTGTATATGTTATGGACAATGTGATTAATTGGTCATTATACATAATGACCGGGCATTATGAATAATGACCAATATGTGAGGGCAATGTGATAAGAACTATTGAATTAATCAAATTGCCCGGGCAATATACATAACGCCCATCACCTGTTGGGCAGAATAATAAAAGACACAATATTTAACTATTATTTTATTTCAGACTTTAAATCAAAATTTAAAACACATTATTTTTCCTTTTAGTTCGCTAGTCTTTCTTCACTTTAGTTACGGAACTGAATTACGAAATTATCCGTCTGCGTCCGTCCGTATTCGCTTGGAATGCAAAACTGAGAGCTGTGTAGTGAACAGTGAAGCGATGGACATTCGTACGCCGCCATGACGGGCTCTGATTGGTTAGCGCGTGTCACGCGTTCGCTTCCCTCCCCTCACTCCATCCCCAAAGTAGCTATATTATCACATTGCCCGATGATCACGTAGCACTATTTATAATGACCGGTCAATGTGATAAATAATGAAGTTTAGGTAATAATTAATCACTTTGCCCTAAGTAGCTGGTCATTATTCATATTGCCCGGGCACTATGAATAATGCCCGCATTAATCACTTTGTCCATAACATATACATTATTCAAGAGCTGAGGACAGGGCGCAATGGCGCTCATTAGGGGTGGCCTATATCCAGCAGTGGACTGCTATAAGCTGATGATGATGATGACACATAATTCCGGGATCTGACACCTATTTATATTTTTTTTGTTTATTCCCAATTGTGACATTTATTAATGTATTAGGTTTAAAAACAAGCTTTTATGTAAAGCTATGAAAAGAGAAAAATATAGTTTATATTAAATCAAACCCATGAATTTATAACATTACACAATTTATATGATATCTTAGGTTTATATATTTAATACATAATAATATATTATATATGACTTTATATATTTCATCTATGATAACATATCATATTATATATCTATTGATTTGCAGATTGCTTGTGAATATGGCGGTATGAACTGCCTAACAGTCCCGTCAACAGTGGACCGAACAGCACATAGGTGGACAGACGAATTGTTAAAACGAGTCAGCAACCAGAAGAAGACCATTGCCACCGCCTGCACTGTGGAAAATTATAAGTATTAAGTTCCTGTTAAGTCCCAGTGTGTTAGGTAAAGACCTCGGATCTGCATTTGTTACGTACCTCTTTATCCTGACATACCTGTCTGTTTTGCTTCATTGAATCGCATCACATTCTTCATGCACGCTCATCGAATTGGTATACTCTTGACCTGCCCTTCCAGCACGACTCCGATATGGCCGAAGACCGTCTGTCGAGGTCTTCCCCTGCCAAAAGTCCCATTCAGACTCGCCTCACAAAATTTTTACCCAACTGAGGAGGTTAATGTTTTTAGGGTGTATTTTTGTATGTATGTATGTAAGTGTGTTACTTTGGCTGTCACTCTATTCCAGCTGGATGGATAGTAAAGTGTGGATTCGCCTAGATCACAAAAATAACATAAGCTATAAGTATGGAATGTAAAAAAATCCAATGTGGCGACTGTAA
Organism: Horisme vitalbata; assembly: GCA_951804965.1. Taxonomy (NCBI): domain Eukaryota; kingdom Metazoa; phylum Arthropoda; class Insecta; order Lepidoptera; family Geometridae; genus Horisme; species Horisme vitalbata. Next base: position 11,633,794 of record OX638088.1, on the reverse strand, counting down.
GAAGCCATTTTTATATTAACGATAAACTAAAAAGGTATCAAAAACTGATAGATTTCGATAAATAATGTGTCATTTGATTCGTCCCGATCATGTAAAATATTATAAGGAAGTGTTCAAAAGTTTTAAATGGCGGATGTTAGGAAGCCAGTAAGCATTTTAATAAATTTGAATTATATAGTAAAAATAATGCTGAACACAGCTTCATGTACCCCCAAACTAAACAAAGCTTGTATTGTGTATAACTGATCGGTTCTGCTATATGATATTATATTGTTGGATTCATCTGGATCCCTATAGGTTGACATAGGATATGGTACGGTTCCGTGATCGCGACAGACTGCGACTATTTCTGAGGAACTAATCATCCTAATACTGGCAGGTGCTTGATTTTTTATGGTAGAATATTGTCAAAATTTCCATGTTTGACAATAGTAGGCCATTTAAACGGCCATATCTCATGAACAACTCATCCTAGACTTGTCGTTCTCTTCTCAAATGATGGCTATTCACAGCATCTTTAATTAAATGACAGCTGGTGTCAAACTTCAAACGGTTATATTTCGGGAAAATCAAGATTTTCTTAATTTCAGAAGAGATTTATTCAAGACTTGCCGTTCCTTGCTTTTGACTAATGAGGTGTCGTTGGATTAATCTAGATCTTGAGAGCGACAAATGCTATAATGTATAAAAAGTACAAAAATCCAACATACTACTATAAGACGTCATTTTTAATTTACAATGAAACAATAAAAAATATTTAGAACTGATTCTTACACAAATATTATGTCTGGATTTGCCTGAATCATTAAAATATAGTTTAAAATCTCTACTGCATACTACAAAACTGTAAAAAATTGTGTCTGTTATTTGTACATATCAAAGAAGAAATAATAAGGATGTATTTCCATTTAAGTACATCATTATCATTTAATAAGCATATTAATATAATACATATTTTTCACTGGGGACTAACACAAAGTACTTAAAACTTCCTGCTCGTCTATTCAATCAGGTTTTCTCGTTTTAATCTTCTTTTTAGATTTTTTTTAATTTTTAGATTTATAATTTTACGGAAGGATTATTTATATTTTTTATTTTTATAATGTTATTTTTAAGGATTTTTAGTTTGGTTGTAATGAAAAACACCAATCATGTACAAAAACTATGATATTAAGGCTAGAACATGGATTTTATTCATCATCTCTGGTCAAATTGCACATGATTTTTTAAGGTTCTGCACTCAAAATTTGCAACACTATCCCAATACCGTGAAATCAAGGACGATAAACTTATCTACCTATTTTTGGCTAAGTAACTAAATAATAACTGTATTTTATCCATAAGCTGCATATGATATAATAACTGATAATATGATAGTTTACTGCAAAACACTCGCCTAAAAAGTGTATATAAAAATCCTGAAAAATAAAGTGCATACTGAATACTTACCCACACACAGTTACACTCATGTGAAGTTTTGTGTTGTATTTCAGAACTGTAAATAATCTTAGTTTATCTTGACTCTTAATCTTGACTTTGTATATACACGGTGAGTTTGAATTCGTTTGCTATCCCGAAAGGGGGTAAATCTACTCCCGAATGTCAACAACACAAATTTTTTTGTTCAAAAATGAAAAAAATGAATATTCTACAATGAAAAACTAAAAATTACAAAGACTTTTTGTAATTTGTAGTTTTTCATTGTAGAATGTTCTTGTAAAGTTACGCAATAATTTAATTAAAAAACTTGTGAAGCAGCCCTAAAACAGGTTATTTATTTAAAATTTATCTTTGACCTAATGATAGTGTTAATAGGCTAGACGACTGAAAATTTCGAATCAGTCCGTTATTTACATATCCGAAAATATTGGACACGTATTTTTTCTTTTGTCAATTAAACAAAAAATAACAAAGATATAGTGTGTTAAAGTTCCGCGCGACGTCACGATATAGAATTTTTTTTACCTAGGCGTGACGTCTCGAGCCCTCCCGAACTTTCACGTTCTTTATCTCCGTCAATTTCTATTGATTCGATAAATAAAAAAATACGTGTCCAGTATTTTTTGTTGATCTAACTGACGGACTAATAAGAATTATTTTTTGACCCAGTCGTCATGCCAATTATAGCTCTGCCTTAATTTTAGGGCTACCACACACAACACAAGAAGCTTCAAGTTTTTGGAGAAAAATTGAATCATATATTTTTAACTGAGGTTCGCACAACTTGTGATCAACCATGGTGCAAATCAACCTATTTCGGGAAAATATACGAATTCAAACTCATCTTGTATTTGTAACCTACGGGTCTAAGTCAAAGTTCGGGTCATAGTATGTAAATATACTAGCATTATAGAAGCCTAAGAGCTAGTCCTGATGGGAGTTGAGTCGCGCGTAGTCAATCATACGGACGCACGTCACATTTCGTGTGATATTTCTTAAGAATGCGGCGAACGTCGCAACTTCAAACTTGGCCGTTTAATTTGTTTTAAGAATTTGGTTGTGTTCCGTAATACCAAAAATGATGACTGAAAACTTTGTGTATTCTTTACAAAGTATTGTTATTCTGTAACTAGATAATATATGCTATGTTTCTAAATAACGACACGCAAGATATTGTTGTTTTTAATGCGAAACAATGAGGGAGAAAAGTGGTCAATTTTGGCATAAAAATGTGCAAATGGTATTTTGTAAAAAAAAACATCCAGTAACCTATATAAATACTATATATTCGAATACAAATAATACAATAACATAGTGGAAATATGCTTGAATTTGAAATCATTTTGGTATTTATTACATTTGTATGGTCCGTTCGTTCTCCGGAGGCCCCTTAAGCCTGATTGGGTACGCGCGACTTAACCCGCGCGTGTTTCGCTCCATCGGGACGGGCTGTAAAAGCAAACCAAAGTATTTCTGACAATATGTAGGTTATTTAATTTGTTTTAATGCACGATTACATAATATTTTTATTCATTTACAAATCTTCCTGTTGTCAAATTAGTTATGTTGTAAGAGAGCATTTATTATAATAAAGTACATTACATACTATCTACGAATAGTAAAAAGTACACAAAATATAAGTACCTACGTAGAACTAGTATTTGTAAAGGTTCTTTTAATAATGTAATGTAATGTTTTCATCACATTTTCACCAGTTTACGGCAATCATGATGAATTGAAAATATGCAGACGAAAGCTGTCAGTCTTTATCGCAAATGTATATTTCAGCAGTCTACACACCAAAGCATCGACATCCACCGACACAGCTCGTCTCCGAGTCGCTGGAAAGCTGTGGTGCTATGTCGTCTGATGTTCGGTGTGTAGACTTCTTCATAGGTACCTGCTAAAAATTACTGGATGAATCATAGTAAATTAAGGCCTATTCAAACATGAGCGCTAATCGCTTAGATCTTTATTCGCTCATATCTTTTAAATTTTATACGGTAACATCTTCAAGTCCTGTATCAAAATACGTTACGTACGTATAGTCTTACGTTACGTATAGAGTCTGCCTAATTGCGTGGAACGTTGCCTCGTTCTCGGGGTCAAGTCATCTTCAAATCCTAGTGGGACAAAATTTTTTTTAGAAAAAAAGTTATAGCGAAACCAGACAAAAGTAATGATAATGATCCTTTTGCGCCACCTAGTACCTCTACGTTAATATGAGTCAATCCCCTCTGTATAAAATTATACATATCAGTACCCATACAATAAAGGCATAAAATAAAACTCGTCATATTCCAGTAATTTATTTGCCTAGATAATCTTATCCCGGGTAAAATCCGACCGCGGGGGTATCCGCCCATTTTGAAGATAAGCACAGCGACCCTTTCATTCTCATTTTTGTGTAAATTACACTGATACATACACATAAATAATTGTACATTACATATCAATGAAATTCAATATTTTGGAGAAAAATCATTGCTTTAGTCATTAGTAACGTCGGTCATTGAATATAATTATGTATATGTTGCAGCCAGTTAATACATAATCAGTTGGTTGAGATAGCTGTTCAATAGGACGGCTAACCATTTCACGGCTAAATAAGACCCAAGGAAAACCAATCAAGAGACCAATGTTTTACTTTGGCGCTTCGGTGGCCGCTGAAACGGGCAGCACGCTGGCCGCGCTGACTCACCTTGCCTGTGTGTAATTTAATTACAGTTCAAATCTAACCTAAACAACAGATTTACATTTGAGAAGGGGGTGAGATGGGGTTAAGATAAAAATGGCACATAAAAACGTTGTTACCTCTCACCCTTCCGATGGGAAGGCATGACATGACATGACCCCTTTTTATATGGATCTTTATAGATATCTTGTGATCTAAAAACAGGGGGTCATGTCGACATTTAACCAGTTAGCTGCACCGTTGAAAGTTGTGTTTTCTACATTTAGCTGTTTGGTTGAATGGCATGGCGTTGTTCAATGAAATCCGTCCCATATTTCCTGTATTTGGCTGCGACATATACATATATACCTAGAGAAACCTAAGGACTCCTTATTTAAAAATGTATATCAAACAATCGGGTTTAGGCAACTCCTGAAATTTTTTCGTTAGGAAATTGTTAATCACAGACAATATTTTTTTAATTTGATAGGGATCTCTAATATAAAATGTAAGCTCATTTAAAATTTACAGTATTTTTTTGATAATAATAGCAGTTATTATACATACCTATTGTTGCCACGGATATTTGATTAGCCTATAGCTAGGGTTAATATACTTAGCTATAAATGTACGCTTATGAATATTTCTAAGTAACGTCTAGGAATTAACTTGCATATATTGACAATGCAAGGTATAACATGAATTAGGTAGGTACTTATAAAAGTGTAATTTTGCCCGCCATTAAACCTTATTTTTGTAACCACAATAGTTAGGTTTTCTCAAAATTATCACTAAGAACTTCTAGATGGCCGTACCTACATAGCTAGATCAATTTTATTATAGCTAAATTGAGGGCGGTATCTATCAATATCTTTCACCAAACGCATAGTAGGTAGCACTACAGTCTCTGTTTATATAGGCAAGCTTAGTTTTCCGTCTGCGAGTAATCTTCATAAAGTTCATGTATGGACTCCGTGTTGATCATTCATGTTTCATACTGGTTATTTGGCCACCGTCCAGGTGGGAGTACCGATGTGCGAAAGGCTGCTGTACAAGCTGGATCCATCAAGATGCGAACGGGGCGCAATGGCTCTTGTCAAGGGAGGCATTTCCAGCAGTAGACTGCTATAGGCTGATGATGATGATGCTAGTTATTGATGCAACAAGGACTATTTTATTATTACAGTGGTGGGATCGAACACGTTTTATTTCATACAAAATGATAATAATAATAATAAGTTAATGCACTTAATTTTGCTAATAGTGAACTATACAAAATTACTCTTCTTTATACTAAAGTATTCTATGGAAACAATCTACATAAAATTTTAGTGGCAAAAGAATATTTTGTGTGTATATTTTATCTGTGATGTCTATTTTAGAAAGTTGTATTTGTTCGATGAATAAATTATTTGTTAGTCGAATGTTATAATGATCTTTTTTAAATAAAATGATAATTATATTGACTTTGTGGTTATAATTCATACATTTTCCCTCATAAATAAAAAAAATTATAAGCAATTTTGTTAGTAAAATTTAAACCGTTTCTAAAAAGCTTAAGCTCTTCTAAAAGCGGAAGCTTTCTTAGATAGATAGCCAAAGAATATAATCATTTACCTATTTTTAACACATAACAAGCATTATAATAAGTGACCTTTGCCCAGCAGTGGGACGATACATGTTGAACAAAAAAAAAACATTATCATAAGAAGTGTTGGATGGGTAAACGTTTAGTGCTCTAAGTAGTCTATAGTTGATATGATCTAAGGATCTCCGTGCTTCGGAAGGTACATAAAGATATTGGGTCCGGTTTTAGAAAGTCTCTAGCCGTGAACTTCGACACCAGAGTTGATAAGGCACATATAATATAAATAAATAAATAATGCTAAATGTTATCACACAGCATCACGTATCCCCAAACTAAGCAGAGCTGGTATTATGGGAACCACATGATTGATATACTACATATATACAGTTTTTTCTGTAAATACATATACTTATCAGACATAGAAAACAGAAACAAACCAGACCCGAGACAAATATCTGCAGAACATGCAAACATTTTTCTCGCGGCGGGAATCGAACCCGCAACCTTTTGCGTCTCAGGCAGACCTTCGCCCACTGCGCCACGGAGGCCATCAAATAACGTTATGGAGTGAGCGAGCCTTATTGGAGTTTTCTTCTAGGCAAAATATTAATAATCCATTACAAGGTAAAATATGTTTACCTTGTAATGGATTTCCGCTAAGTCACGCCTGAGTCAATTAATAATTTAGAACGATTTTAGTGTTTTCATGTGTTGAGACGTTCTTAAGTTTCAGAAGCCGCATTAAGTAACTCAGTTGCCGAATGAAATTTTATGCACAGGTCCTGTTTTTAAAAATTTTGTCAATTTGCCAAATTACGTTCTTTAAATTGCGACAGATGAAAGACAAAGTTTGCAAATAAAGGTCCAGTGCCAACCATTTTGGTGTGTATTTGCGTCTAAACCATATATTTAGTATTTTTTTGTAACCTTTATCGTCCCACTGCTGGGCAAAGGTTTCCCCCTTAGCCTTTCAAACATCTCTATCCTGAGCTACCTCCCTATATTATAGAGATTTAGTTTAAAAAAGAAAATAAAACCAGCCTCTTTGGTCTAAACACACTATGCTAAAAATTATACGCAACGTAAGTTCCGCAGCTGATTTTGACAAGTTCGGCTGCATGCCATAACGCAACGTAATTTCAGCATAATGTGTCATCTGTAATTCAAATAGCATACAGGACCTGACTGAAGACTGGACGACTGGACTTATAAACCGTACTACGTTGCCTCATATTAAGAAGAACAATTATACTTGATACTAGCGGAATTGTGGAAACTATCCCAGAAGCCATTTAATAAAGAAGTGAAGTGAAACAGGCGTAATCATGCCGAACTAACGTCGCGTAATTTCGCCTATAGTGTGTTTAGACACCTTGAGTTACTAAATGGGGCCTCATTATAAAGCTTTTTCAGATGGACAAATTAACGTTAGAGTTGAGTCGCGCGTAGCCAATCATTTATGAACCAGTGTTGCCAGACAAACATTTCAAAATCCAGTATATAAGAGTAAAAAAACTAGGAGATAATTCTGATAAATCAGGAGATCAATAAAATACTTTCACAAAAACTTAATTAATAATTATTAATATCAACGGGATATTTACCATGATTTGTGAGTTCTGTTATTTCCCGATATTTCGACGTTGATATTAATAATTATGTTCTCAACCATGATAGTTTCAAAAGTTATAACTTAATTAATGTTTATTTTGTTTAATATTAACATTTATTATATATTTGAGAGGTCATTTTTGATGCCATTAAACGGTTATTTCAAAATCAAAGAAGTTTTAATTTTTTAGAACTTTTTTTGTTTCTCTTGTGGTCCAATAATTGGTAATAATAATTGTCTTGTTGGTTTTTGATAAATTAATTTGAGAAAAATATTTCCACGGTGGCGCTTGAATGGGGTTCGCACAACAAAGCGACAAATTCAGAAACATTTTGCCATCTCTGTCTTCCATGTTAGAAACGATTTTCCAAAAATTCTCGGCCGTTTCGTTACTGTTTGTTTTAATTTCTGTACACGATTCTACAGAATCGGCGATAGACATAGGCAGACTGCAAAAATACTCTTATTATTGAGTTAGGGTATGTAAATGAGAGTTCATTCCATAAAATTATGATATTTTATAAATTAGTAGTTACAGTCAGAAGACACTGTTACGTTCTTTTCTACGTAAAGTTCATGCATTATAGGTTTTTATTTAAAAACACAAATATCAGGAGATTTCTAAGTAAAATCAGTAGATCAGGAGAATCTTAGACAAATCAGGAAATCTCCAGGAAAATCTGGCAACACTGTTATGAACACACGTCACATTACGCAAGCGACTCGACTCAAACATTCATAGCATCTGAATAAGAATGTAACAGAACCTTTAAAATAAAGATACATTTTCAAAAACGAACCATCAAATTCTTGAACCTCGCAAACTGGAACTCTCTTACAAGTTTATTTAACTCGCCACTAGATGGCTGACCTGCGGGGTGATTGACTAACTCTAACTCTTGTTGCAAACAGAAATGATTGAAACCGCTCCTGTTTTTACTAACTTTTCATTTCATCTGTCGAAATTCAACGAACGTCAATTGACAAACTGTCACTGTGTTTGTAAAAACAGGACCGGTTTCAATCATTTCTGTTTGCAACAGAGTTAGCCAATCACCCCGCTGGTTATGACTGCATGATGCTATTTGCTCAGATTCACTCCATGAAAAAAACAAGACCGGTTATGTGCGAGTTGACTCGCCCATTGCGGGTGACGTCAATGACGTGCGATACTAATTAGTATGGTTTCTTCGTAATTAAAATGTGTACGTCCTTTATAAAAATAGAAACCGGCTTTAGAATGGGCAAATTAGGTTTCAGATAACACCATATTTGACCGAACTTGCTAAAGCTTCACCACAGCTGTCATTACATTTATTGAGGTTTCTACAAAACCATATTAGCTGGAGACTTTGCTATAATTTTCCTGTAAAATATAGATATACTTCTTTATTATGTATAAATTTCAAGTTTTTCACTTTGCAAACTTCGGAGTTAATTTATGGTAATTTTCTGGACTTTTTTCATCCTAAATCAAAAACTATGCATGATATCAAAAAATAAAAACTGTTAAATACTGTTCAAATCAAACCTTTTCATTTGATAACCCCCTTGACCTAGCAACCCCCCCAAAATGAAGTTTACATTAAACTGGGCTACTTGACCACTTTCATATGATATGCCACTCGACCTATTGGCACCAGCTTGAAATTTTGACGTTTCTTATTTTGGACCTTTTTTTACCGGTAATCTTTTTCAGTCTGTGCATTTAAAATCTACACCAATTTTCAAGTCGGTAGCTTATGTAGTTCCTGAAATAATCAGCTGTGACAGACAGCGGTTCGTTTGATCGGTTCGGTTAACGTCACCCTAAATTATGTTTAAAAACTGAAACGAATACTTCTCGTTACACAAAAAATATTAACTTGACTGTCGCTTACCCTTTTAACACTCAACAAATACAGGTGCCACTTTGTTGTTTTAACCTATAATTTTGGGTGGGTTTATAATTTATATTTCGGCGGCGTCACAAATCACAGCAGATAAGACCGCGGCCACAGCGCAGCGACCCGACGTATGACTAATGTGCTCAATTAACTCGAGGCATTGGGACGCGTAACCCAACCCTGTTTACTTTTTCACCAACTTAGATGATTAACAAATATTTGCTGGCCAGCGGTAATAGCCCTTCAGACAAGTCTAGGGCGTAAATTTTATGCGTATTTGTGTAAAGAGTTACTCGCAGAAGTCGTGAATATGTTCTTTCGTTAGTTAGATAGATAAATTAGATAGTTAGTAGATTAGAATTCAAAAATAGTTCAGCCTGTAATATTTATAAATATGATGCAAGATAGAGCGCAAGGTAAGGAGATATAAAATCATAAACAGAAGCGGATAATCTTCAAGGGAACAGAGAGTATCTACATAATCCTTCACCCACACTATTTCCCTTAGTGGCAGGAAGTACTGATATCATTATTTACATTTGCAGATGATAGAAACATTCCATCACATTCTTTGCTTTGCTTTTGAGACATTTTTTTGGAGGGTCGGTATATAAAGAGAGAATAAAGATAGAAAAAGTATCTAAAGTAAGCACACAATAATAGAATCCCTTATTTAGTCTAAGCTCCTGCGCTTCTTGACCTTCGTATTGATTCAATATCAGATACTTTTTCGGGATAAAATTCTATCCACCACTAAACGACGTTTTAATAAAATGTTTACTGGGGCTAACAATACTGATACAATTAAAATAAATAAATGTATGGGACACCTCACACACGGCCAACTGATCCTAGGCAGAGCCTGTACTATGGATACCAGAGACTGATTAACATACATAGATACTTATAAAACATCCAGACACAGAACAAACATCCATGTTTACCACACAAATGTTTGTCCTGGGCGGGGATCGAACCCGCGACCTGCAGCTCAGAAGGCAGAGTTACTACCAACTTAGCAAGGCTAGTCATTTCCACTAGGTATACCTACTCATTCTACTTATATTTGACTAAACACAGAAAAGCAATTCAGAGTCAACAAATCTTCAGCTGTGTTGCGTAAGAATAAGTTGAAGATTGTATCAAAACGTTTTCCTCGGGCAATAAAAACATAATAAAAGCTTTTATCGTCTCTTTGTATATCAGAAGAAACTTTTCATTGTCTTTTAAATACATTTTTATTGAATGGCCTTTAGTCTTCTCGTCGTTTCCCTACAGTTTGGTAGCTCTAGGTAATATTGGTACGGAATCCCTATAAAATCACTAAAATTATGGAAATTTTGTCTATTTTGTTACTTAATAGGTAGTAGTAGGGCTCTTTGGGATGGGCTAGTGGTTGATACTACCACTAGGTATATATAAATAAGCAACATTACTTTAGTTCAGTTTGAAGGATGTGGGACGTGGTTGCCAATGTAATTATAGGCACACACGGTCACCTAAATATCTTAACGCTTTGAGTGCTGAAAACACATCGGCGCACCTGCCGCAGGACCAGGGCCGTAGTCAACGTGTTAAGTAAATAAAAGCAGCAAATGAAATCCTCGCCTTCCTGCAAGATTGGTTGGATGTCATGAGGTCTCGGCGATACAAATCTTTACATCGAGCTTCTCTGAAAATTAGATTCGCGAGGCGAAGACGCTACTCTACGAGTCGCTGAACAAAACCGAGCAGATGAAGAGCTAGTGAAGGGACGCACGAGGGGAGCGCAGTCTGCAGGACATCATCAACGTCCTGAAGGTGACCGATCCTGACGATGTTCCCGAGTTCGTCGCCCGCAACCAGCACCGCGTGCCGCCGCTGAACTTCGACCACATCGATTGTATTTGTTTACTCAAGGACATCAAAGAAAATTTGAAGTCAACCGTGGTGCGATGTGGTTGAAATTGGAGGCTGCACAGAACACCATTTTGGAAGTACACGTCGCCGTGCCTAACTAAATGTATCTGCGTGCAGTTTTGTGTTCACGGTGTCATTGCCCGCGCGGCCTGTGACGGCCGATTCACCCCATGTCGGCGTGTACCCCCCCGGGCCCCGCCCTGCAGCCAAGGCCCAAGCCAGCGCTTGCTGACGTCTCCGCTCGACTCGTGCCGGCACCGGCTCCACTAAGGTGACCACTATCTAAGGTGAAGAAGCATTGAACATCTTGAACCTAGTCGTGGCGCTATGCCGTCGTGGCGCTATGCCGTCGTGCCTATCAAAAGGCCACTGTGATAAGGAGGGTTTCATACTTGTGGAACGGAAGAAGAAGAAGCCCACTTGTCATAATCAGTGCGGGTCTGCCGCACCGACGGAACTAGGCCAGCTGTGCCTTCTTTGTGCCGAGATTGACGACCTCTGTGGCGCAGTGGGCGAAGGTCCGCCTGTGACGCAGAAGGTTGGGGGTTTGATTCCCGCTGCGGGACAAATGTTTGCATGTTCTGATATTTGTCTCGGGTCTGGGTGTTTTCTATGTATGATATGTATGTATTTACAAAAAAAAATAAGTATCTATGTCAATCATGTGGTTCCCATAATACAAGCTATGCTTAGTTTGGGGCTACATGGTGCTGTGTGATAACGTCCAGGATTTTTTTTTTTTTTATACCCACCACGCAGCTCTACGGGTCGCGCGTCCACTACGCCGTGAAAGCTGAGTCGGTGGTAGAGTACCTAAAGCAAGACTGGCCTTACCATGAGAGTCGAAAAGTTTGAATCTCGCCGTAACGTGAATTTCAATTAATTTTTGGTGAGAGTACCAATCAGTCGCCTCTCTTCTTTCACGGACAGCGGGTTCTGGCCGAGAAGTGTCGTGTTCTTGGTGTACTGGTTGCCTGAAATAAAAGTTAATATTATTAACAAAGATAAAAATATTTGCGTAAAATGCAAACATTTGTCTCGCGGCGGGAATCGCACCTTCAACCTTACCTATGGGCCTCAGGAGGGCTTTCGCCTACTGCGACTCAGAGTTCGTCAATAGGCTGTAAAATATTAGAGTACAACTTTTTCTTATTACTACTTTTTCTTTTAATGCAAAAATCTTGACGCGTCAATCCTGTTTATTGCAAGTTTGATCGCAGCAACTCTTAAACATTCCAGCAAGTTTTTCGTTTTCGAGTCACTATAAATAACTGAAAGTACGGCAAGTGCCGTTTAAAACTACTCCTAGCTGCTGAAGAGCTTACTTCCGTTCTGTGAAGTAGGTATAATATATACAGCCTGTGATTTTACTCGCTGTGCGCGAATGAAGGAATTTACATAAATCTTATTTTACAACTTCTTTTCGTTTGAAGACGTTTGTTTATTTGCAAACTGATTTGCAATACGGAACAACTAGTTGGCAAAGCATTTTTTTTTGCAGTTTCAGTGGGAACATCTTATTCCAATGAATCCAGATAAGCTTTTTTGATATAGGATTCTATGATATAGGAAATTATGTCCGATAAGTATTTATTGATATCTAAAAAAAATACAAAAATAATGTCTTCACCACACCACATCCAATAAGTTTTCTGGACCATGTTATGAAAACTAAACTACCTACATAGCAAATAATTGAAAATTGGACTAACTTACCTAAGTGAAGTCCAATTGTAATTTTATGAATGTTGATCTGAAATATAAATTGATTTACAGTGTAGTATTCCTATCGCTACTCAATGGCATCGCGGTTTTATTCAGAGTATCTTTAAAACAAAAAAGATTACTCGGATAATATTGTGTTCCGCATATGGCAACACCCTAAATGTCACTGATTTAGAGCTGAACCCGGATGGTCTACCTGCTCACAAGCACTAACCCATTATGCTTGGGATCGGCTTACAGCTTACAGCTGATACTGGGTTGGGAGGGTGTTTATATTTCAGATCAACATTCATAAAATTACAATTGGACTTCACTTAGGTAAGTTAGTCCAATTTTCAATTTTATTTCATGTTGATCTGAAATATAAATTGATTTACAATGTAGTTGTTCAGAGTCAAGACTGCATAATGGGTTTTTCCATCAGAGTTGGGTACTAACAAGTTATTATATTTATTAATAACAAGGCGAAACCTTCGCTTATTAATAAGTAATAAGGTTTTGAGTGATTTTAGCTAATTTCATCTTAATAAGGTAACCAAAACATAATACCTACAATGGTTGTAACAAACTATGTTCAAGTTTAGAAAGTAAGTTATATTTGCATAAATATTAAATCCACCAAACTATTCAATTATTGAATAGTAACTATAATTTAATTAGTATTTATTATTATACCGGTGAGATCTACATATTCATAAAATACCTAAGTAGGTAGGTACTTATTCATTTTATAAGTATGTAATAATATACAATGTCTTAGAGAAAGTAGGAATGTATCCTAATCACAGTTTGACCATAGTGAAGGTAGTTAATGTATACTTATTTATTACTAATTAATTGATCTTATAGTTATTCACCCAAATTAAAAATAACATAGCTGAACAAAGTAATGTACAATGATTGTTGACCTGGGTAGGTAAGTTATAAAACTTTGCCAAGGTCAAAGAATTCTCAGACCAGCCAGCTGTTTTCCATACATAGACACTCTGTTTTAATATTAACTGATGAGGTGATGAGGGAATTCATAATAATTCATAATTCATTTATATTATAGGTAGCTGAGTGTCAAGTGTTATGTTCTGTAAACTTGTATAATATAAATTCAACTCTTAATAAGTGTGTTTATTAACCACCTTTATGATTGATGATTCCACATCTCTTATGGGAGATGTGTTATCGATTTAGTCTTTAAGTATGCTGGCTGAGTATTTTAAGAATCTTAAAGAATTGGATACTGATATGTTACCAAGCTTAATAAAGGTAAGGGTTTGTACCCGCTGGGCAGTCGCCAAGGCTAGTAAGGTTAGTAAATTTGGCTAGATAATTCAATACAAGACATGGGTTCCTATCCTAAGCTCAGTGTTATAGGGCTTAACAGGTTTAAGTCTAAACACTCCTCTTATGAATTGTTTAATTCTGTTGTGTCTTCTTTCTCACCTATGAGAAGGCAGGGTATGATAATACCTACCTTCTCCGCTGTGAGAAATTGTATGATGTATGTATAATGTTCAGTGAACTTTCTAGCAAACCTCAGCGTCTGAATGCTTGCCGCAGGAGATGCTCTCAGGATAAGGTGACTGAACAGAGGGTGAGATGTTTTTAGCTTTGTTGGTTTTTATTTTCATAATACATTCTAAAATAAGAGGACATGGTGAAAAGGCATACCAAATGAGCTTTTTGATTACTCCAGTTGAGTGTCAGAACATTCTATGTTATATACATTAGTTATACTCTTTTCCATGAGACATAGTTGTCACTCTTGATGATTCTAGATGCAAATAGATTAATACTTGGAGGTCTAAGTCAATCCTGAACTAAAAGGTAAACCTCATTGTTAGTTCCCACTGTGTCAATAATTGTATTGCAAGATTCCAAATCTGCGTACAAATTATCTTTTAATTTTATGGGTATATAGAGCATCTTTCAGTTTTCACACCAAGAATGGCTATTATTATTTAAGTCTGGAAATTAAATCCTTTTAATATTACATGCAATGACAGTAGTTTTGTCAGTTCTAAGTAACATGTTGCAGTTACTATTGGATTTTGTAAAGTATTTTAATCCGAATAGAGCAGCTAAATTATTATTTATTATGCAGTTCTTATTCCGAATGTGACCATAGGCCGCCAACACTCTGACCATTGCAGAGTACCCCCAGCCAACCAATATCACATCTCAAAATATTTGTAGGTTTAATTATCTACCTATGATATTTATATGTCATCAATTATATGAGACCACCATATAAAATAAAATAAAAAAGATGTTAGGCCGCAATTCCATTGTGGCTCCATAGTTTTATTGGTGATGTAATAAAGTCAAATATTTTTTACTTTCCATTTATTAGTGTGTATCATAGATTACTTTTTTCATAATTTACAATCAAGCCCAGGCATTGAAATATATGGAGAGTTGCATCCCAGTTGGCTATGCATAATCATAATATATGAGGTCTATGCCTACATAAGTAATCAATAATTACTTATCATCAATATAGATTGTTGATAGAAAATCTTGTTTCCGGAGTATGCTGACCACAGGTTTTAATAACTTTGTGAAAGCACTCTAGGTGCCATAAGTGCCGAGTACCATAGCTCATGGACCAGGTCGGTGAACTGATACAGATTATTATCAAAATCAAAGCTTATATTTTTGGGCAATGGAAACTAAACAATAAAATTCTTTGAGAAGAATGGAGCAAATAAAATCTTATTATAAAATTTTACAGCTGTTCTAATATCTTTCATCTAAAAATGCCACTAATTTATGGAGTTTAAGATTAAGTATAAATCTAACCTTCCCATTAGGCTTTGATCTAAGAAATATCTTGGAGAAATCTAATGATCAATACAATGACTGCACAAACAGTGCAGCGCTAAGTTCTAATAAGTTAGATATAGCCTGACACATATTACCAAGCTCTGTGTCAGGTATGTGGCTAAACTTTTTGGGCAGGTACTTCAAGGTATCGGATATGATTACCCAGTTTTGTGACACAGGGTCAACAGGCCTAGAGCAATATTGACTGTTTGTACCTGGGTATTCATGCTGTGATCCACATTGTGCAACGCTTGTGGCTGTAGCGTGCGTCGCTGATGCGGCGGCGGCTGTGTGATACAAGTTCTGAATCCACCTCGTGATTCCACCTCGCTGGTGTACTGCCTGGTTTGTGTTTGAGGTAAACCGTATTGGTCTTCTATTGCTTTATTTTTGTGCTTAAGTCAATGCCATTAAAATGTTTATTTAGTTTGACTTTTCCAATTGAGGAGATGAAGTTTTAGTCTAAAGTGGGGGTCAGAAGCCTTTCGAAAGCTCATGTCATTCAGAAAACATCTGTTAGTTTTGTTACGAGTTGCACTTTGTCAACATCATTGCATTTAATTTAAGTAGGTCATTATTTGCCTTCAGCCATCCCTAACTGGAGTTGTACTGCTTCAAGAGATTTTACTTATGTATCAATAAATATATTTTGATATCCCCATAATTCAATATCTGTCTTCTACTTATTCCATACATTTAGATTTATGGTTGCAAAACTTTGTTATTTGCTTAATGCGGTTTACATATTTCACCTAAAGCATTTTGGAAGGCAGCCACTATGTCTTGATTGTCTGCCTGAGATGTGTTTTCTCCCCTGTTTAGAGCCTTGTATTTCAGGTTGTTACCATTACCACGGCGTCCAGCTTAGTAACTTCTTCTTCATCCACATCTGAAAGTATCAACCGCATTCTAAGACAGGTTGAATTTTAGTTTATTTTATACGTCACATCGGTTAGAACAGGTTCGGATCGGTTAGAACATCTCGTATTCTATTTTATAGGTTTATAATGAATACCATATCTTGTATGCGTATTGTTGGATATCTCATACTAAATCAAAGCTGTGGTATCTCGTACCATGTCTGATTTTCATGCAAAAAGGTGTTTGTATTTTTGGATATCTCGTCCCAAGTCTGATCTTCGTGCTAAAAGGTATCTCGTACCGGCACGGGCAGTGGATTTATTTGTGGAAGTATTTCTGGGTATCTCGTACCGAATTGGAGATGTGGTATCTCGTACCAGGTCTAATCTTCATGCCAAAATGTATCTCGTTCCGAATCAGAGCTGTGGTATCTCGTACTAAGTCTGATCTTCGTGCTAAAAGGTATCTCGTACCGGCACGGGCAGTGGATTCATTTGTAGAAGTATTTCTGGGTATCTCGTACCGAATTGGAGCTGTGGTATCTCGTACCAGGTCTAATCTTCATGCCAAAATGTATCTCGTTCCGAATCAGAGCTGTGGTATCTCGTACCAAGTCTGATCTTTGTGCTAAAAGGTATCTCGTACTGGCACAGGCAGTGGATTTATTTGTAGAAGTATTTCTGGGTATCTCGTACCAGGTCTAATCTTCATGCCAAAATGTATCTTGTTCCGAATCAGATCTGTGGTGGTATCTCGTACCAAGTCTGATCTTCATGCTAAAAGGTATCTCGTACCGGCACAGGCAGTGGATTTATTTGTGGAAGTATTTCTAGGTATCTCTTGCCTAATCCGAGCTGTGGTATCTCGTATCAAGTCTGATTTTCATTCTAAAAGGTGTGTGTATTTTTGGGTATCTCGTTCCGAATCAGAGCTATGGAATCTCGTACCAAGTCTGATCTTCGTACTAAAAGGTATCTCGTACCGGCACGGGAAAGTGGATTTGATGGGTACTGTATCTAATATGCCAGGAAGTTCGGAAAAACACACGCCAGTACCTAATGTTATAATTGGAAATTTACCTGGAGCATCCGAAGGTGGGTCCGAAAAGGGTGAAACATCGAGCCGTAGACGTGATCTAAAGCGGCTTATGCTTCAGCTTCGACTACGAGAGTTCCTTTGAGCCGGTAAAGACCAGCTCCAACTCCAACGAAAACAATGTTATGTATTTCATATTTCCCATCACTTTTACACAATTTTAATCACTGGGCATTTCTTCCGACCACCTATTATCACTTTGAATGTATAATATTAAAGGTTTTTAAGTATTTGCAACAATTTTGCAAAAATTTACACGATGCCGTACAGAGCGCGAAAGAAAAGTGACATTTAGGGTGTTGCCATATGCGGAACACAATATTATCCGAGTAATCTTTTTTGTTTTAAAGATACTCTGAATAAAACCGCGATGCCATTGAGTAGCGATAGGAATACTACACTGTAAATCAATTTATATTTCAGATCAACATGAAATAAAATTTACCGAGTAAAATATTGATAAATACTTAGGTACTTATATTTCTACTTTTTGACGGCAACTCCAACCCTTATCATGGCAGATCAGGCTGCCGGAAAAAAAGGTAAAATCCATTACTGAACCCATTTATTGTACTCTACTTTTTGATCACAACTATTCAAAATCACTGTTCGCTAGATGTGTTAGACAGAGGCTGCTTTAGCTAGCTAATCCTCTGAGCTATGCCATGCTCTTTTGGTTCCCTGCCAGATTACTTTTTAATTCTACCTACCTCGATACTTGCAAGTTCTGTAGACAATTTATAACAGCGTTTCGTACATTTCTCTTTTCAATTGAAGGTAATCTGCTCAATTTCAACGATTTAATTTCTTTATCTGCGATAAAATAATTACGCAATATTTATTTACTTTCCTAAACCTAAAAAATATTTCATCCCTTTTACTTATCATAAAAGCTTATTTCTAAAACTTTCGACATTGGCATATTAAGTTGGATATATTTTATACAAAACCCAATAAAAAAGTTATGTGGCTGCGTGTTTGAAACTATTACAGTAGGGTAGTAAGGTCCTGCCAATAAAGTAAACAAACATCTACATTTCAAGTATTCTTAAAATATATAACGGTACATATAAATGGTCTTTTGTAATTATCAAAGACACTTAATTAGATTATAAGGTACTGTTTGTTTCCCGAAGAAACCAAAATATTATAAAATAAAATAATAGTCATTTTCATTGGAATCGCGTATGTTAGTTGGCTTTACCGTAAAATATTATTTTAAATACTGTAGACCACACTGTAGTCACATAAGCTCTACTGCTGCCAGAACGAAATAGGTTTAAATCACCTGGAAACGAAAATATTCGTCGATTTCTAGCCAAATTGACGACTCACCGTCTCATATAGGTCATCTATATGCTATCTTACATCATGACGGTTGTAAAAATATGTAAAGGCGTCGATGCTGTAAAAGATTTATGTTGGCAGCCGCTCAAAATCTACGAATACATATCTACTGCCAATTCTGCAATTGGCTGAAGTGCCTGGAGGACAGAAATGGGAAGATGGTACTCGTAGATATGCCAATGTTTTACTGACCCTAATCCGCAAAACTGAACACGTTATTATTTTGTGTCATTCTGTTAGTACTATTTTTCCTCATCACGTTGCACTCCTTCTGGTTGTTTTGTTTTATTTTTCCTTGACAGCCGATATATTTTTCCACCGATAAAGTTAACTTCTCGAAAAGCTCGCGAGTGGTTACAGAAATGTTCAGTAAATCCTGAATTTATAGTGTATCCTGCTGTATGTTATAAATTCTGTAATGTAGATAGATGGGCGTTTGGTTAAGTATTAGTTACAAATAAATTTAGTAATAATTTATTTATTTAGAGTTAATATTTATTTACTGGTAGATTTCAAGAAAGTGTGGAAAGAGAGACTTTTGCCCTGTAGTGCGAATATGCAGGCTCATAAAATAAGATAAGATTTATTTAGGGCTACCAATGAATTTTACAAAATTACTTAATATTTAAAGTGCCTCTCTTGTATTAACTGTTTATAACAGTGTCTATGTTATATATGGCTTATTTTGAATTTTGATTTTTAGATTGAAGTTCGATACCTATCTGATTGTAATAAAGGCTATGCGGCATCACACGAGCTTCTCCAGAAGCCAAAGCTAGTAAGTCAAATATTAACTTACCTAATTGAATAATAAATTTGGATACTTTATATCTAAAAAAATACAGTAAAACATAAACTACTTATTCAGTTATTTCGCTTATGTTCACAGAGCGTAAAGTGAAAATATCAGCGGGAAAATACATTGAGCCCGCGGAAAAGCTAATATTATATCTCCTGCACCTTGTTTGTGCCAGTTAACAAACCATCTGCGACGTTTCCACAACCATCATCCGGCAGATCTATTCAACTACAAGCCAATTAGGTAATTAGATGCCCACCAATTAGGAATTCTCACAATGTGTGTATTGTGTGGTTACATTTTCATCAAAGAAATCTACTAATTGGAACACACAATTTGTCTGGGATAAGAAGTAGTCTTATTGTTTGTTATTCTTCATGAGAGTATTAGTTGATTTATCAATAGGATTTATTTAAACTAGCAGCCGCTCCCAGCTGGTGGTGCCCGGACAAAAAGTAGCAGAGGCTGGAGGTAGCAGATATTTATGTTGTCACATATCTATAAGTATAAGAATAAGAATGTGTTTATTTGACACTCAAAAGTAAGGTAGGTACACAAACAAAATAAATATAGGTAAACTAACAAAAAAGTAGGTAAGAAACAAAAAAAACGCACCACACATACAATCTTTTAGCCCATCTCTGGTTGCGGCCAAACAAGCTCAGTCTCAGCTAAAATATGCCAATAAAATGGTTGTGTAGTAGGTGTGTATAAAAGCGCTGAATCGTGCACTAGGTAAATATAAATACCTACGTATTTTTGTACATTATTTAAGCAAATATACATAAAACACCTTAATACATACGTTGAAAAATATATATTAAAGCGGCACGCCCCGGCTTCGCACGGGTCGTTAATAAAAATTTCAAAAATTAAAAATTTTAACACACGCACGGACATACACCCTTTATTTCTTGATAATATTGACTTCCCTTAATATTAGGTATGCTGCCTAGCTTGCCGAGCGAGTTTTTTTTTAAATACTTGTATTTTTAAACTCTTTTGTGATATCTTTTGAATGGAATATCCAAATTAAATGATTCAAAAAGTTATATAAAGTTATTGAAACAGTCTTCAATAAAAAGTAATTTATTTTGATAAGAATTAATACCGAGCAACAAATAAAGAGCCTTTTCTAGCGCCGGCATTTCAATTAAAATTTTAAAATAAAAGAACACTTATTGTGACCTAACTATAATAGCTAAACATATGCTGTCGTGACACTTTATGTAGTTAATGATGTGTTCTACAAAGTCGTAGATACATTATTTTGTTCTATGATCAATAGGTTTCGCAGCGCACGCGATGTAAGGAATTTTATTAGGCCAATTTTTTGCACCTCGGGTTACATTATTGGAGTTTTAGTAAGGATCCCTATTTTTTTCAAAATATAGTATAATATAGCACCCGAGGATAATGTAGCTGCTCAACGGTCAAAGAATTTTTTAAATCGGTTCAGTAGTTTCGGGGCCTATTCAATGCAAACAAACAAACAAACAATCAAATCTTTCCTCCTTATAATATTAGTGTAGAAAACCATAAAAAATAATAACAAATAATATACACATATTTTATCCTATTGTATCTACAACATGAATAAACTGGTTACACTGAGCATATATTCTATTGTTGTCTATGTGTACATGGAAGATATATGAGAAAAAAAATTATTGGGACCTTCACCAACGTAAATAGGACCCAAAACAATGATTGTTAGAATTTTTGTCTGTTTATCTGTTTGCCTGTTTGCCTGCGTGTTTGTTTGTGCACGCTAATCTCAGAAACAACTTATGTTTGTTTTATTTCAATCA
The DNA here is from genome assembly GCA_951804965.1 of Horisme vitalbata. Lineage (NCBI taxonomy): Eukaryota > Metazoa > Arthropoda > Insecta > Lepidoptera > Geometridae > Horisme > Horisme vitalbata. The sequence continues at coordinate 11,612,237 of OX638088.1, read as the reverse complement.
GTTCTTAAATAAAAAGTTATGCCAATTTAAAGAATCACGCCAGTTTCGGAAATTTTTAGTAACCAATGTAAGTTGACCTCTAACCTATACTAAATACATATTGTATGTATTAGTGTAGGTTAGGCATTTTTTTCTAGTTGACCAGCGTGCAACTTCGTTTGTGTGTACTTTCTTTCACCTTTTCAAATATAAATAAAGACTGTCAAATAAAGTTGTTGTTTCTTTCATCTTTGGAACCCAAACTGGCCGCACCGGCTCGTGGTGCACCCTCCTAGCAAAAATACGTGGCTTCGGCGGCCAGCTGATTTTGGCGTAGCGCAGCGGAACATCAGCACAGCTGAATTCCTTGACCACTGACAGGCACGGACCCATGGGCACGTGCCTAGTGTAGCGTTTAATTTCTCTATAAAAGTGGCATCTCAAAATTATCCAACTGCGCAACCTTAAAGTCCTAACAAAGCGTTTTGAAAGTATGGTAAGCATCGATGGTAAGGAGGTCTGCCATATGAATGTATGAAGCATTGTATATACTGTTATGGTATGAAGGGTAGGCGAACGATAATAATTATAAACGAAAAACTTTAGAAATTGTAGAGAAATAAAATGTAGCCTATTTAGTAAGTTGAACAGTAAGCTTTCTCATTTTACAAAGTTCATCAAAATCCGTTCAGCATTTTTCACACCAAACATCCAGAGTTCTCTTTTATTATGATGTATAGATTTTTATGTGTAAAAATCTGAAAGTAGGTACTTACAATTACGGGTTTGTGATAAGTTCATAGTTAAATGCTTATAGGATTCGTAAATACGTATTACAAACCCTTTAGGTGTGTGTGTGTGTGTGCAGTAAGTAAGTATTCAGTTTATAGGTTAGTTAGTTTTCAAGTTAGGTTTTTTTTAAAACCCAAGGTCAAACGCTAAAAGATGTGGGTGTAGATCTAAGTATTAGCTGTTTTTCGCACAGTCAGCTTTATGTGGCTCTGTCACGTGTTAGCAATTCCAGCAGCCAGTATGCTTTGATCCCCGATGGCTATACATCTAATATAGTGTATAGAGAAGCATTACTGTGGTTTTTTAAAATACTCAAATGACTGTGTCTATAAACCAAACTAAACTATAAGTTGTCCAAAAATACTGCCCAAAGTCTCTATTCCACGCGGACAAAGTCGCGGGCACAGCTAGTGTACAATAAATCTATGGTTTTATAACTGTGCTGAGCAGTCAACATTGGAAAGAAAAATAAGTTATAAAATAAGTATGTAACCTCCTTGTATGTGGTCAAATACCTCACGAATGCTTTATTATGGTTTACTACTCTACTCTTTGGTAACTCCTCGTGGATAGATTTTGAAATTCGTTTAATTTCTCTATAATTCATAGACCCACAAAGTGCCCACAGACCTCTTAACCTCCATATTACCATCAAAGATCACGGCTACATCCAGAATTCAGCAGGTAATCATAGACTAGTACAGCATGGCAAAAAAATATAGAAATTAATGGAGGCGCCACTGTCGCTATTATATGACCGAAATGAAAATGTTATTTTAAATAGTTTTGATACTTGATAATTTTTATAATTTTACGCCTTCTTCAGACACAAATTCTGAACAATTATCCACTAAAGTAGTTCACTAAATTTCATCTAAATCCTATCTGGCGTGAGGGAGTAAGAAACATACAAGGATGCAAACATAATTTTGCATTTATTAGGACAAATTAAACTTTAAAAAATAATATTTTTTTTACAAAGAACACATTTTACAAAAATAATGCATGAGATCATACTTCAAATATTCAACTCCTGATAATTCCTATTCACTTCCAATTTTGAGCCTTAAATAATAACATGAAAGTTATCTTCCCGGTTACCATTCAAATTCGAATCTTCCATTGTTTACTGTACCCTCATTTACGATCCTTCTCACTATGCTGACAGATCTACCTATAAGGAAACAAAGATTTAACGACCTCATGATTGCTTAACAAAACGACACTAGTAAAAGTATCAAGTTAATAGGTTACTCTATTTTGTTTTGTAAACATAACCTCAAGATAGCCACTTCATAATTTATCAATATTATTAAAGGCTTGAAACTAGTATAAAGAAACCCAAATAGCTCTATTTTACAGGAGAAATTATCTTATCACGGTTAAATACCTGTCATTTCAGCGATTCTCGGTAAAACATTGTCGAGATCGGACAACATTATTCCGGCCTCTTTTTCCAACAAAAATCACTTGTAAACCTTAAAAATCAATCTTCTCTGGCACTGCTCCGGATGGCTTTATTCATTTTTGACACTTTATCCACAGGAAATCACCGGAATTGATTAATAAACATACAAAAGTCAAGATTAATAGGACTATCTGATGTTACATGTACTTGTGCTTGACAATATGAAAAGGGTTGCCAGAGCATAATAATTTTAGTTCCGTTTCTAAACATTTTTGCTAGGCTATACATGTATCTACAATAAACTTATAAATCTGTGGTATCTACGGTACAGGTAATAGCGTAGCGTTTAATTTCTCTATGCAGCTAATTAGGTAATTAGAAAAAAACTAAGATTGGAACTAGCGATCATTATATATTCAGTAACAAAATAAATGGCTCAGCTTTCCTTTATGTGTAGTGAGCTAGGCGGCTGAAACTTTTGTCACAGGTAGGGCTACACCTAGGAAGCCTAAATCTGAAATGGCGTAGTGCGGAAACGAATAGTTTTTGAGATATGAATTTTTGAAAATTCCAAAATTTTCACGTAATTTCGTCAAACTTGATGTTATTGTTTGCTATTGATTGCAAATTATTTGGTAATCTGACAATGACAATGACATTTCTCTTGGTTTTTGCGGCAATTTTATGGTATTTTTTGGTAATCTGACAATGACAATGACATCTTTTGTTGTTTTCCCGCCGGTTTTTGTTGATTGGTTTGATTGATTGAATTTAGTCGTGTAAAAATTGAAACAGATAAACAGTAGGTTATTAGGTTTTTTTTTTATAACCACCCGGAAATCCTTCTCACAGAAGTAGGTTCTAGGACACCCCGACTTGAGTAGATTAGGTTCGAAATCTAACACAGAACCGACACAGAGGCATCCCGATGCCACCTAGTCTTGTGGTCCCTACCCTAGTGTATATAAAAAATGCGTGAGTGAGAGTTCTGGCGAGAGCCCATACCGGAGTCAAATATCCATTTTTATGATTTGAAACGGGTTTTTAGAGTGGTCATAGGTCATAGGTTCCCCTTCCCTAACACTACCGCATCCCCCCCTCTCCCGATAGTGTGTTATGGTGTTTAGTGTTTACGTTTTTTCCATACTTAACCTCAAAACTAAATTATTATTTTTCTCGGAAACTATGAGTTTCCGCACTTCACCCTTTTAGGGGGAGGGTACTCCCCCCCTCCCCCACCCCTCCCACCCCCTTACCCCCCAAAAGCTCACTACACATAAAGGAAAGTCCTTCCAAATAAATTTCTAAGTAATTTTCGTTAGACGAGTGCAAATCAAAAAGCCTATGAGTTTTCTGTGTAAATAAACATTTGTGTTAGAGCCTATTTCTGAATGTATACGTAATTATTTAAGGGTACGAGATGCTGCATAACGGAACGAGCCTCGGAAAGCCACAGTTCTATGTTTTTTAATCACAAAGAGGGAGCCAGTTAAAGAGGTAATAAAATACATAATCTACTTGTGTGCAATGCTAGTTTTGGCATGAAGGAGTAACAAACGCCCATCCATCCAAATATATTGTAAAATAGAAGGATTCACCACAAAAATTTGCAACACAATTGCAATACCAGCTGAGTTTCGTTCAACCACTATAATTGGTAACTATTAAAGCGATAATCTTAACTGGGGAAGTTGGCGACTTCGATTCATAAAAACAGAGGAACGCGACATAACGAGGCACAGCAGCGCTACCATCGGGAGCAATAAGCGGCCAACTTGCTGAGGCCGTGCTCATGAAACTTTGACCATAACGGAGGCCTTCCGCGATTAAAGTAATATCCTACAGGACAAGTTCCCTGCACCCGTTCCGCACGTTAGTAATGTGTACTACATTCCTCTAAACTACTTGGAAAGCGTTCTTGCGAAGAATTCTATGCTAAGATTGCATTCTGTAGGAGGTTTGGATCGCGAGGTACTTATGCAAAATGTTTGTAAGGTAACATTATATTCCGGGATTTAAATTTATTTGTAGATGATACAAGTCTGTATCTCTTCCGTTTATAAATAATTAAGATATAGTGATGATAATTTTATATGTAAATTTTTGTTTTCATAAAGTTCAGACTATTTGTTGTCTCAAACAATTTGACCCAAAACCACAAATAAAATCGAGAATATGAGTTCCGTTCCCGAATCTCAGTCTCAAACGTTCGGGTCCGCCGCAGCGTACTAAAAAGATCCCTTTACGGCATTCCTAAGTAGATTGGCTTGTAAATGAAGGTTATACAGGTAGCGCCTAAAATATCAGCGCAATTTGACAACGCAACCCGTTTCAGTCAAACGCTCCACAATGCGGAACGAGTGAAATGTTGCCAATAAAAAAAGGTCAAACGGATGGCCTCAGGCTTGGTGAGGCTCGGTTTTCAATATCTCACGGCTCCCGGTGGCAGGTAGCGGGCGTGGCGGGGTAACCTGTCGAATACATCCTCATTTTGCCCGTCAATCGTGTGTTCAGAACCCAGCGCAAGTTCAAAACAATAACCTTTGTACTGCTCTACCCGTAGCTTAATTTACCAAGTAATTAAAACAAGAATGAGATTGTTTCGAAGCGAGTACACAAAGTAACGTTTTGACACAGAACGTTGCAGTTCCAAAGTTTTCATATCTTACATCTTATAAATTAAAGCTGCACGGAAGAGCGAGTATCGTGATCACGATACTTTGATTAGTCGAGTTTATCTTCTTTTGTTTCTAGTTTCTTCAATGCTCTCTTATTTTAGTCATTTACTGTAGCTTTTATATTGCTGTAAGTATTTCAAGAAATACTTGGCTATTTATCCCAGTTTCCAACCAATTAAATTTCCATTTCTGGTTGGAATATATCTTCAGTGGGTGTGTAAATCAATGATGTATCTTAATTTAGATGTATCGGTTGGCGCAACTTGCGTCGGACACATAACTGAACAGAAGGTTCTATTGGCAATGAAACACTGCCAAGTCCAGCTGTGCTCAATCGAGAGATATATAGTTCAGAATGTTATAATTCTTTATGAAAATTGTACTAACATGAAAGCATCAATTTAAAATCTTAATGAAAATGAAATGAGTGGGTATCATTTCATAAAATTAGAAATAACCTCAGGTAACTTTACAACACTACTACACTACATACCTAATACTTATTATAAATGGAAATCGATTGTACGAAAAAAAGTGATTGCGTAATTAAATGGATACCAAACTAAACAGAGCTTGCAGTGCTTATACCTATATATAAGTTGTAAGTAGTTACTTAAGTAGATATTGCTACATTAAATTACATGAAGCATTCAATTCCTTCATTCGTAGTCAATCAGCGATATTTAACTGAAAAAAATTACGTTACAACATATCGCACGACCAAAAAACCCAAAAATACATTGGAATCTAAATATATCGCTATTGTATACGATATCACTAAAAATCGCCGTATATACCTATTGCCTTTAACTGCATTCTGGCAATGATTTTAGACGAACGCTGAATAAGAAGCATCGGGTTATCTGACTTGCTTTGCAATTGCTCTCGGGACTAATCCATTTGAGCGGCTCCAGACGGAGGAATCTGTGTATCAAAGTCCGTCAGATTCATCTGAATCGACTGGCTACGAGAATAGGCACTCTCATGCACCGCAACTTCTGCAAGCAATATCGACAATTCAATTGATACACTCAGCAAGCAAACTAGGCATTTCTCAGGAGAAATATCCAAATTTCACCTTTGAATACCAACAGAAATGTCGATGTAATAATGTTTCAAGGGTATTTGCTCGTGAAAACATAAATACCATACGATACAAAGGAAAGAAACTCTCTATGGGATAAATGGAGATGCCTAGATGTATACGAAAACCCTCTTTACACATATGAATAACACCCTCGTTTACCTGCAAAACGATATTGAAAATCGGGTGAGGCTATCCGTTTTACCTTTTTTTTTATTATTGGAACGTTTCACTTGTTCCGCATTGTTGACTCTGCGTCCTCATTTTTATTTCTACAAAATTGAATGAAGTATTTACTCATACTCATACCAAAACGATTTTTAAAACTTGAAAAAAGCATTTCTGTGTCCGCGCGTCCTCTCGTTATGGATACGCTGATGGCAGTATTTTTGTGCAAAGTGACAAAAAGATACCGTGGGATTGCATTAATAACTGCCAGCATTTCCTGATAATCTGTTCACGTGTCTCGTGTGAGTAACGTGCTTTATTTGAATAGCGTTAATTTGTTTGGGAACTGCGTGCTCGGCATCTTTCACCGACGGAACTGGTGTAGAAAATCAAGGAAGGTTCTATTGACTATCGGCAGCATATAAAGAAGCAGATGCGTAAGGGTTTTTCACGAAAGAGTAAAATTCCGTGCCTGAAACATAAAAGGCAGGTATTTTCTAATAAACACAGCCCCGACCTCTGTTTTACTGTCATGGAAATTGCTAGCTCCTTTGCCCTCCGTTTTTAATAACTTCGTAAATATTGATTCTGTATGGACGGAACTTCCAAAGATCGCCACAAAGGTACTCAATATTTCACACAGGGCCACAGGTAGCACGGACTACAATTGTAATTTATCCACATTTGATGCGACGGAATGATTAATGACCTTCAATTTGACACTTGATTCATGCTGTTCATGATAATACATCATTTTGTAGGTGTACTATGGACAGAATCATAATAATAGGGAAGTACATTGTCTCATACACTAAAAGCTTGGGAGTCTTCTAATAACAACTGCGCTTCACAAAATAACCGGCCAAATTATGTAAAAAATTGGAAAAATTTTAGCATCCAGTCGAAAATGTGAGTTCAAGTAAGCAGACTAAACGAACACACAGTATTTAGAGGAGGTCGGGAGAGCACCGACAGGCTGTAGGCGGTAGGTGGTAGTAATTGCGCCGGTGGATAGCGGTGCACCGGAGTGCGACATCAGTAATTGCTCGGCGGGGGACAGTGACAGTCGCCTGATGAATGGAGCCGGTGGAAAATTCACTACGCGGAAAAACTCCTAGACATTTCTGTAAATTAAAACCGGAGCTGAAACCTGATCTTGTTTACTATATCTACTTAAAGCTTCTCTTTTAAAAGCACTTCAGCTAAGTAATTAAGTAAAGAAACTCGATGTAAATCAGGCATTGTACCTATCATGTTTTTCTAAGATTGAATTAACAACAGTGTCTGTTTTTATGTCGTGTTCTAAGATACCTCGTGGAAAATTAATTAGCATGTTTATTAACGTTTTCTCTCTGCTTCATTTGTTTTCTAACGCCTATAAAAAAATGTTTAAAAATTAGGATAACCATATATCAAACAAAACAAACACTGTAACCAATGATAATAAGAATTTGATTTTCAAGATTAAGAATTCTTTGCTGTCCTTCGTTTTTCATTATTTTGTAATATTGTGAAATAATCTCTTGGGAGCTTGCATCCTCTCAACCTTCGTTCAGGTAACGTACGCGTCTGGGTTTGGGGTCAGGCGTGCTAGTTTATTTGTGAAAATCGAATAATGCTCTCAATACACCCGATACATTACCTACGGCCGCCGAGCTTAACCACGCGAAGGGTCCATGACTAATAATTTATTACTTGCTTGTCTCACATGGATGTATCTCTTCGAACTTTAAAAATCAGTATTTATATACTTACGTTAATTGGGGCTGTTATCATGGATCCGAAACGAGGTTTAATTTTCCATCTAATTTTGTATTCTGGCTTTGTGAATTGAATGTTTGTGTGTACGGTCTATATAGTGTTATCTATAATAATTGGCGTTTCACTTAATACATTTTAAGAAGCAATCTTTATAATGTGAAATATTAAATAAAATCTTTAGCAAAATAGGTAAACCTCCTTGATTGTAAGTTTGATTTCAAGTTATGTCACGTCACAAGCTATCAAAGCAAGCTCCGCACAATCTAGCTAGAGGGTAGGAATTTAACGTAGTTATTGTACCTTGTTAATATGACGCAATGCGGAATTTTAGTTGCTATGATTAATGTATTAGGATATAGGGATTCATTGTATTTTAAATTCATAATGTTATTTAAAAATAAAGTCCATTGAGACATACCAACATACATACATTGTAGACGCCAACGGACAAGGTAAAATTGTTTTGACACTGAGCCCTGAAAACGTGTCTGATACATTCGCACACGACCTTCAAAAAGTTTTTAGAACTCCGAAAAGACTAACATAATCCGGAACAAATCCTCCGAGTTTACTGTAGATTTTCCAACGACAGAGTTTTGGTTTTATATATCTATACGAAAAGTTAAAGAAGTACAGGGTGCTCCAAGCTAATCGGACCTGTATGGAAAATATTTTTTTTTAAATATGTTGGTGATCAGGTGCTGAGTTTGTGATCAAACTTAGTAGTTTGAACACGAACACACCTGATCATCTGTTAAGTAAGGTTTTGGTCTAAAATGGAGCATGAATGTCCAGAAGACACCATGACATTACCTTGACATGACACAAACTAACTGACATTAGTCGTGATTTAAACCAAGACTAGCTAGTCCAGGAGTTTTTAATAAGGGAGTGCAGGATTAGAACAAAAACAAGTACCTGACTATTCTCTCGTTGGGTTAAAATGGCCTTGTGTCTTGTGTCCTTTTTTAACATAAAAGTATAACATTAAAGAGGAAACGAGATAACACCTTTTAGGGAGAACACGCTTTCTTATCGTTCCATTTTTGTTAGTACCATTTTTTTATAATACTTGAAGCTGGAACAAGCATGGCAGCCACAGCCCACAGTATTGTATCTCAGGTCACACTTGTTAGAAACGTGTCCTACGATGTTAAGCATACGATGTAATGTTCATCATGGACTTACTATTTATGCTATTAGTAGGTATTCATTAGTAAACCTCCTTGGAGTCCATCACCTTAAATAATTGATAAACTAGGGGTCACGGAGGTTTATTTTAGACCATAGATGATCCATGGATTAGAGATAAACTTCATTTTGTAATAACGTTTCTTCTAGTCCTTGGTTTGATACCAGATTTAAACCTAGACTATCTTTAGTCTTCGTTTTGGAATGAGAGGGAAAGAGTTCCGATTATAGTTTTCAGGAAAGACAGAGGCCTGGGGCCTAATTCTGACGATTCTACTGATACTTCTGACGATTCTATTAGATATATATCGTGGAAGCTGTCAAAATTGTATGAAATTCGACAGTTCTCGTGATATATATATTTATTTATATATAATTGAATCAAATATATAGAATCGTCAGAATCAGGCCACTGTACAGAGTTCCAATCCTGGAGGGAAAGTGTTACTAGGACATGAAGGAAAAGGTTCAAATGAAGATAGATAAAATTAATCAGAGTAGTCTTTTTATTTGTAATGTAAAGAAAAACTGCATTCAGAATTCTTATTTAATTCACTCTCCTGACCCGTGAATTGAACCGACATAAATGTTGATATTAAAATCAAATCTTATTTTAAATATCTAATCCTTCGAGTGAAATATTCTATCTTCTATGTTTTGGTACTTTTCCTCCAGGTTTGGATCATTCTGTAGATATGTTATGTTAAACGAGTAAGTGAAGCCCAGAAATACATTTTCTCAATAATGATATTGAAGCGCTCGTGGCGTGTTTTACTTCGGTGTTTTTAGCAGATCACCTTGGTTAAGCAACACTCCGCCTGGTCATTACTTGGATGGGTGACATTTAGATTTGAGCGCTTCGGTGCTTCGGAAGGCACGTTAAGATGTTGGTCCCGGCTTTTCAGTTGATAAGCCATGTCGGAGGCCTTCGGGCGGCCTAAAAACTCCGACACCAGAGTTAGTCACTAGCTCATATGCCGGGATGGGATATGTAATTAGGTATATAATTTAATGTTGGATGCGTCGAGTTGAGGACAGCGCACAATGGCGATAACAGAGGAGGCCTAGGTATTTCCAACAGTGGACTGCTATATAATAGGTTGATGATGATGAGGATACCTAGAACTAAACATTATAATTTATTTATGTATACTTATTGTTAAACGTAATTGTTCAGAGATTATTTGAAATCTTAGTTCACTCTTTAATATAAGAATGAATCAATAAGTTCACATCGGGTCAAGCCTTATCGGCATAATGTGAACGTGTATAGTACATTTGATCATTCATATATTATCTGTGCTGTTTAAAGCCGGTAAAGCTTGTTATACTAGTTAGCTGTTAGTCGACTAGAACATTCAGTAGGTATGGACGTAACCGTGCGCTGGGCACACTTCCTATTGTTTGTTTCACTCAACCATGCTCTGGTAAGAATTTAATCACGTTTTTGTTCGGTGCCAACACCGAGTTCTAAAGCAGAAATGATTGCGTTCCCTTTTACGATGTCTCCACTTTATTGGTTTTCATTCATTTCTTCGACGTAATTTGCTACCTGTAACAAAGCATCCATTATTAAAGTCGTAGTTCTCTACTTTATTGTATTGTCAATTACACTTATAAGGGTCTGCAAGGTTAATATATAATATGATATATTCAGTATTAATATAACGATCTGGAACACGCTACATTTCGACTGACTCTGTGGAGACCCCCCCTCCAGATTGGACTGACGACATCATCATGACTGCAGGTAATCTATGGATAGAGAGGGCTCAGGGCCGTTCTTCGTGGAAATCCTTTGGGGGAGACCTACGTATGTTCAACAGTAGATTTCTATAGGTTGTTGATGATTATGACGATGATCAAAACAAACCTCATTTTGCAATCAACAAGTTTTATCAGTTTTTATCATACTTTGTTTTTCTTAATTCACAGGTAAATTGCTTGGAATCAACTTATAAATTATTGGATGGTAATGAGATACCGGCGTTGGCTCTTGGAACTAGTTTGGGGCATCTTTCAGATGTGAGTACCTATTTATTTAATCCAACCTATTTTTTTAAACAATCACCCACACAAACACCAGCCTACTCAGTCCACTGTTGGACCTAAATGTCCCCAATATACATATAAAGTGATATGCCCATGATCCCCACGCTGGGCATGCATATCAAACTCATCATCCCACAAGTGTCTTCAATGCATGTAAGTTCTTATATCAAATACGTAGTGAATGCAAACTGAAATGAATTTAGCAGCTAAAAATAAGAAAATAAAATATACTTTCAAGGATGTTCTGTGTGGGTATTGCACTATTTATTTTGTTCCATCGTAATTTTTAAATTCATTTATTATTTATTGTAATTGTTATAACGGCAATACAAACGCTAAAAAACTCAACTACGTATTGCGGTTACGAGATACAGCTTACTGACGGACAGACAAACGGACAGCGATGGCTTAGTAATAGTAAGTACAGAACCCTAAAATGGTACAGTATGATGGGGAAGTGTTCAATATACATATTATGATTATTGTAGTTAGGTACAGTGTTGACTACACACAACAGCTTCTTTGTAAACAAAATCGAATGCTTTCATATAATAGGCTAGACGACTGAAAAATTCTAATTAGTCCGTTATTTACATATCCAAAAAATATCGGACACGTATTTTTTCTTTTGTCAATTAAACAAAAAATAACAAAGATATAGTGCGTTAAAGTTCCGCGTGACGTCACGATATAGTAATTTTTTTACCTAGGCGTGACGTCACGAGCCCCCATTCCCGAACTTTCTCGTTCTTTGTCTCCGTCAATTTCTATTGATTCGATAAATAAAAAAATACGTGTCCAGTATTTTTTGTTGATCTAACTGACGGACTAATTAGAATTATTATTTTTTGACCCAGTCGTCATGCCTATTGACTAGTGTGCTTTATTTTATTCTAGTTACTTATTTTACTAATACACTCACACACAACCCAATTCGGATTTGTGTAGTCCACTTATCACATTTTTGTATATCGCCTTAATTAAGGTACTCTGTCAAATCGAATAGAAATAGTATCGTCAGTCCTGACACCGTCGTAACATGTACAGGGTACAAGACTGCTCCCAGTGAATCACTCGGTGGCCCGCGCCGTACAATGGGCGCTGGAGGCCGGCTACAAACACGTGGACACAGCGCCTTTATATCGAGTGGAAGACGAGGTCGGGCTCGGGGTCCGCAACTACCTCGATCTCACTGGATACACGCGACCCAACGTTTACATCACCACTAAAGTGAGTTGGCACACAGCTTTGATCTATCGCGTCGATAAAATAACGCAAAATTTGCAAGCTCAGTCAGCCAGGCCGAAATAAGTTTAGCCGTTTGACGGAAGCCTGCGGAGGCACGGGTAATTTCCGACCTTCGTTTAGCTTCGAATGAAATGGGAATTATTATGAAAGTTTAACGCGTGGTGCGGCAGAACAGGGATGTGTTATTTATTTGAAATTATGAAATGTAACTAATAATATGGTATACTTTTATTTATTTATTATTACTTACTAATTATTTTTATGAGTATTAGATTGTTTGTGTACCTAGGGCCCATCCGGGCAAGAACAACCATTACAGGCACACGTGTCTCTGGTTGATGGACGGATTGAAAGACACGTTCTAAACATGCGTGACCTGTGAATCAATACTTTGTTTTATGTAATGGTTGCCACATAACATCAGATGGGACATGTGCTAGCTTCAAAAATCATCAAATAAAAACATTGAACCTAAAAGTATTTTCACCACTCACTATTTTTTTTCAATAATGTTTCTTGTTTAAGTTATGGATCGAGTATTATGACAAAGACGAGGTCCCGAACGCACTGCGCAGATCACTGAAGGACTTACAGCTTGATTACGTTGATCTGTTCCTGATGCACTATCCCTTCGCATATAATGTGAGTTTTTAATCATAAGATCCTAAAAATCAGAACTTTTATTTTTTTTCAAATTCCAGGTACCACTATCTACCATCAATCCGTTAATTTGAAATGAAAATTGAACACTCAACTTCATATAAGTAAATATTTTTCTTGCTGCTGCACAATGGGCGGACGAGGCGGGTTTATAAATGGCAATATTATAATAGCGAACATTTATTCCTGTAATTATAAACGCTACTTAAATAATAGAATAGAAATAGAAAGATTAGAAAATCCTTATTTTCATAGGTGATAACTCATAAAATAATAATACAACAGCTTCAGTTAAGTGCATAGACCATTACTCGTCAAATTAGTTACAAATAATATAATAATTAAATTAAGCAAATTGAAGAAAATGCGATACAAAAACCTATAAAAATTGCATAAAATTTGTTCTGTCATTGTTTGTCTTTTACCAATAGTAAGAGGCTGTAATGCTTTAAGCATTGCTAAACTTTTAACAGATCTTCATAAGTAAATAATGATAGTAAATAGTAAATAATGATAGATATAATGTAGTATTAATGATTGCATAAAGTATTTCATTACAGAAAGATGGTTCCGTCAGTTCAACAGATTATTTAGAAACTTGGAAGGGAATGGAGGATGTTATAAACCTGAATCTCAGCCGATCTATAGGAGTATCGAACTTCAACTTAACCCAGATGAGGAGGCTTTGGGACAACTCGAGAATAAAGCCTGCGGTTTTGCAAATTGAGGTTAGTGCAAGTACAGCATATTTGAAACCTACTTGGTATTGTTTATTCGTTATAACTATAAATAATTCGATTATAATTATTTTATTACTAATAAATATGTTTGCTGATAGATTTTTCGTTACTAACTACTTAATTTTAATTAGGTAGTATGTGAGTTTTATGAGTTGACGCTTAGTTTTAAAAATTTAGATAACCAAGTGTATCATGTTTCTATAGTGAAATAAATAAGTACGAGTATGAGTGACGAAGAAAAACATAAGGACAAAGTACAAATCATGTCTAATGTGACTCGGGATAGGGTACAATGGTGCTCAGGTGAGGTCTATGTCCAGCAGTGGATTGCTATAAGCTGATGATGATGATATATTGTGACTTTGGTTTCAGGCAAGTAGGTAATGTTATGTCATATAGGTTCACATACGTGCGAACACGCTGTCGTTATTCAGAAAATAACTCAATAAAATATTTATTAACGTGTAAGTATCGTATAACACAGTTATAAAATACATGCCGGTGCTTACACGAAAATTCCTATTGTAAAATTATTGATGCTTCTTTGTTTTAATTGGAGAGGACGAATTGTACGAGATTATATTTATTTCCAATTATTGAAAAAATTGGTGATACTGAAATAATATGAAACGCAAAACATATTTAATTTTTTACAAGGTATTATAAACTTTGTAGTTTGTGGCTTAGTATAGCATTAATTTAATGAATCTTACATATAAATGCAAACATTTGTGTGTTATTGTATTATTGTATAGTTTATTTTTGTTCCCATTTATCAAAATTGTATATTATATCATTATTTTGTCTTTTGCAATTTTTTATACGGACTGCGAAAAGTCAAGTCAAGTCAAGCTTAGATTTTGTTAGATTTCATGAATGTAATTTAAACGACAACACTACGATTATATTACTTAATTTGTGTATTCTATTAGAGTTAGTGGCATATTAATGTGCATAATAATATTTACAGTTCTTCTTTTAAGGTGAATCCTACACTAACTCAAAACGAGCTGGTGGATTGGTGTCAAGACAAGGGTATTGTAGTGATGGCCTATACCCCCTTTGGAGCCATCCTTGGTCGCAAAACTGAAGCACCGCCACCAAGAGCCAACGACCCTTTTCTACAGAGCTTAGCTGACAAGTACAAGAAAAGTGTACCACAAATATTGCTAAGATACTTGGTTTGTAATGTCCTTATAACTCAAATATCTCCTTATTATATAGTCTTTTTTCTTTTTGTAACTTGAAATTTGTCAGTGGCATCAAATAAATAAATAAATAATTACCATTATGATTTGAGTTTTTGCTACACAGTTACAAAAAGAAATAAGACTTTCTTCCCTGAATAATGATGTCGGTCATCATCACAGAGTACTTTTATAATCAGTCGTCAGTATCTCCTGTCTGTCAACATACTCTAGGGTATGACAACCAACTTGGCTGAATGAATTTGGACTCCAATTCAGTCTGCACCCTCCTCTAGACGAATTTTAGAGTTGAGACCGCGTCTTAGCACAAGCTGAAATGGCAGAGGGCTGGCCACATCTGCCAAAGAACCGATAACCATTGGAGTTACTAAACGAGTTCTTGATTGAAGACCGCGGCTCGGCAAACGTAGTGTAGGACGCCCTTCGGCCAGGTAGACTGATAATCTCTGAAAGGCTGCTTGTAGAGGCTGGGTGCGTCGAGTTGAAGACAGGGCGCATTGGCGCTCATTGGGGAGGCCTATGTCAGCAGTGGACAGCTATAGGCTGATGACAAACGTAGTGTAGGGCGTCCGTAGGCCAGGTGTGGTGACGACTTGCGGCAGGTCGCTAGCAGAAGGTGGATGCGGAAAGTCGAGGATCAGGCTGAGCGGCGCTTATTGGGAGAGGTATATATCCAGCAGCTGCAGTGCACTGATACAGGCTGTATATGATAATGAAAACCCCTCATTAAATTAATCCAAAAATACTCCTCAAATTATAGTTTTACAATAAAATAGGCACATGTAATATCGGGAACATAAAAATATTATGTTTCACTATGACGTCGATCGTTTTTGACATTGCATGTATATATTTAGTAGTTCGTTTAGTATATGAAATAACTTTTTTATTTCAGCTGGATCGAAAGTTAGTTCCCATTGCCCGATCGATGAACAAAGAACGCATAGAACAAAATATAAATGTGTTCGACTTTAGTCTCACGGCCGAAGAAGTCGGCAAGATATCTGAGTTCAACAGGAACTATAGACTGAGGACAAACACCTACGTCAAGTTTTACAGACATCCGAACTTCCCGTTTGAGAAGAAAAACGTCACTGATGCAGAGATCCAGCACGCTATCGACAGTATTGTGGAAGACTGAACTCTACGGATGTCTGGTTTTTGTTACTACCTACATTGCCTATTAAGCTATCGAACGAGCGTACAGTTTTAAATGGACCGCAACTTGAAATTATGTTATCATCTACATATGCATAAAAATTTGTGCTCCCATTAAATTTTGTAATAAATCATACATTTTTAACTGATAACACTCTAGTAGTGAAATTAATACAATTTTTCGTTGGAAATCTAGATAATCTATCTGTATAGATCTGTGTAGTTGAGTATGTTAATTGGTTCGCGAACAAGAAGTAAATTTTCCTGAAGCCACACTAATAACCAAGAATAATCAGAATTATTATTATTTAGCTCTATGATAAAAAAAATATTTTTACGAGTTCTAAAAAAACATCACAATAATACAGCGATATTTTATTACTTTTCCACACCGCAATAACCGGGATATTTAAACAGATTTATTCCACATTCTTATGGTTTTGAAGATTTTGCTGACAATAACCACAAGAGAGACCGGTTTTGTCGATAAGGTCTGTTTCGCAACGAACTAACTACATAATATAGTGCCAGGACTTCGCTTTATCAACGCCCATAGGGATGACTTCAAGATTTATGTATAATCAAGAAAAATTCAGTACCCTGGATGTGCCCTTAAATAAATAAATTCCAGTTGCTTTAGGGGATATTAGGTAGGTAATTTTAAGTAATATTGTACTCGAAGCTGCCATAAAAAATGGTTATATTAACCTTTAACCTGAGTTAGTAACAGATTATTAGGTTTTCCGTCAGTTTACCCATTATAGTATAAATAAAACACGTAATTCCACACATTTTTAAAATTCATCCAACAGATACTAGCTTAAATTGAAAAATTATCTCTAATTTTTGTGATCTTCAAATTTCAAACGAATCGGGTGAAGTACTTAAGAATTTCTAATAATTAAATAGCTACACAGCTAGCTTATCTCAAAGGAGTTGTGTTAGCCATTTTAATCTCTTTAGTATTATGTAATTGAATTCTTTTAACCGCGGGTATAAAGGAAATGCCGCGTCTTTTATCTAAGCCTCGAGGATTTCGGATCACCTAATTGATTCGAGCCAGGCTTTGTTGCTCCTTACAGTATAAAGCCGATATACCAATTTGTATGTGACGGAAATCTAACAAACTTAACTTTATATAGCTAGAATGAAAACGATCTTTGGAACTTAAAACAATAATAATTTGTACTCAGTACATTTAAAAAAAAAAATAACGCCAAAGTCTTGTAAAGCGAAATATCTAATTAAGCTCCTAGAATATATTTTAAAGCACTCGCATTAGAAATCATTAAATAACGAAGGCCGTAGCTTTAAGTGCCATTAAATGAAACTGTCCTAAAATTATTGCCACTTAGCGCAAAGCCATTCTGCGAGCCAGTATTTTTATTTCAGAAAAACAAGCAGGAAGGTTTTTTATATCTCACAAAGGAGCCTATTTACATATTAAATTTAAATGAATACCGACCTCCCAACTATGTAGCAAATGCATACATTTCAGCTGCGAGCCAAGAATAGATGGAATCAATATTTGCTCTAGGAATAAGGCTGCGCTTTTGCTGTGAAAATGGTCCATTTTAGCGAGTTATTTCAGGTACACTATGAAATATAATGTAAAAGCGGCGCGGCACTGGCAGCTGATCCTCCAACAATGACTCGACGGCACACGCTCTGTAATGGCCCTGTTCTGAAGCCACCTTATTATTCCGGCTTTATCATAGAACGCATCGTTGTTTAGTTTTTTGTCACTGGTTTATTTATGAGAAAAGTTAAAGGGGGGTTTGGTCGGTCCCAACATAAATTAAGTGCGGTGACACGGACTAATTGGCGTCATTATGCGAGGATGGGCCGGCCGGCGGCAACGCCGACGCCAGCCCCGCCTGCTCGAAGACTGCTCTCTTTTCAGTATCGTTGCTTAATTAAACAAAGGTGAATTCATTTATCATTCTCTAATTACAAAAGGCGTATGATTAGCCGATTATTAGTCGAGTTCGAGATAATTCAGCGCCTGTCACGAATTCTGTGAGCGTAATTTAGTCGTTGTGCCTTTTTGGTTGGGATTAATTAGCGTTCTTGTGAACAGCGGGGTAGTTAGCAGTGATCAGATTTTCTCAGGTAAATAAATGGTTGTGAGGGAAGGGGGTAAGGGGCGTAATGGCCCGCCTGGGTGTATGTATAAATGTGCGAGATCAACACGCGACCACTACCACGCTAAACAGACATGTAGCGCGGTTTTGACTGAATAATTACCGCTTCAACCTTATCTGAACCTTTATCTACACAAAATTTTAACTATGAAATAATTATATATTTTGCTTGAAAAAGTAGTCCGAAAGATTATTCAACATGTACAAATTAGGAATCATGACAGCTGCACCGGCTGCTCTAGTAAGATTTTCAGCTCAGAAAGAGCTTTGGGACTTCATCATATTCATTAAAACGGAGCCAGGAAATCCTACTTTGCTTCGTTACACCCGTAAATCGAATTCGCATCCAAAGTCCACTTGACGTAAAGCAATCTTGGTTATAAAATGAAACAGTCACGACGAAATTACTTTTATATTATCAAGATGTCCGGAATTTTAATCACAAAAGAGACACTATTACTTTTATGATGGCGGGGGCTCGTTTTCTGTTGTTGTCTTTACGTCAACTACTCAAAATTCAGGAAGCCTTTTGTTGTCGAGGCTTCTATTCAAGATTCGCAAGACAGTGGATCCCGGTGATGTCAGTTGGAATATTAACAAGGGACGAGACGGCGGACGACGCCTCTCAACAATCCTTTAAGCATGCCAGCACTATGTAGGTACGGTTTAGAGGACTACCTACCTACCCAACCGACGACATGAAATGATACCTTTTGAATCTCGCCAAAGATTGACTTTATAGAGGCTGTACATTTTGGGATAGGTTAGGAAGTAGGTAGGTAGTTCAAATCGAATAAATTACACCATACGATGTCAAATTACAGGATTTTTTATTCTCAGATTTATCCATGTTATCCAATAAGAAAATTGGTAGAGCCCTACCTTTATTAGGTAAGGACTCGAGCAATGATAAGTTACCCGCAGTTGACCCTTGTCTGTGAACGTTGAACATCTATCTCCTTGTGAGTGTCTGAAAATGGCACCTAGCTTAGGTACATATACTCGACCTCAAATTGAATTGCTTACTTGTCCAGCTGTTCAGGTCAGGGTGGAATCAAATTGTTGATACTAATCTAGAGTCAAACTACCCTTTATTGGGGATGTTCAATGAAACGTTGGGTGCTCCAACAATTCAAAAACATTTCAGCTACCTAATTCGACAATTTTCTGGATCGAACCCAAAGTAATGTCGAACAAAATGAAATGTTTTCCCGGTTTAAAATTCCGTATTGTTTCAATGAATTTTGAACAACATAAAAAGGCTCCAGCAGGCGATACGCTTTCCATGTAAAATAGAATTATTATGGAGGCAGAGAGACAACAAGCTTATGCGCCCTCATGAATTTATAACATACGTCTTCTTAGACTAAGAAGATACAAAAGCACGTAAGTCTATCTCTATATGCAATGTATGTGGAAACTTGTAAATAAAGTTGCTGCTTTGAGCCCAAAAGCTAGGATTGTAACATAAATCCATCCTTTTAAGTTAGATCACGTTCAACAAATGTTTGCCAATCGAACATACGAAACCTAATAGAAAGGCAAACGTATCGAACTTCGACTTTCATATTAATTTCAATATTATATTTTCGTCTTAAACTAATTTGTTAAGTTATTCCACGTTATTATTGGATATAAATAAACTTTGCTTGTTTTAGCTTGTTTACGTACCTAACAATAACTTTATTTGGGTACAGTCTCATTTTATTGGATGACATTAGTGAGTCGCACAGAAAATTAAAAGCAATTTTCTCAACATCACAGTTCTCTGTAACATTTGCATAATTCGAATAGATGCTGCATTGAATCAGTTTCTTCCCTACCATCTGCATCTTAACAAAGTGCAAGTGGAAATAGCTTGACAGAGCGTGTCGTCTCGGAATAAGGTAGCTAACAGAGAGAATAATGTTACTTTGGGAAACAGAATAAATCTTGTTTGTCTAAATAGAGTTCCGTGCTAGGTGGCGAGGCGTGCGATGCAATTCGCGGGTGATAACGAATAACTGGAAATTTATGCCACATAGTTTGTTTGAGCTATGATTGAAAACTTTCTTAGTGAGTGTGCACACTACCTGAAATACTAGTTCTAGTATTATTTTCTTTGACCTGCTCAGGTGCTGTGAGAGAATAATTATGGAGGTAGGTAGTAATATTTCGTTGTTGTTGTTGTTTTTAGCCTGCACTGAACCACTGCTGGGCAAAGGCCTCCCATTGAGTTTTCCATTCTTTGCGGTCTTATTATTCGAACTCAACTTTAAATAAGATAAGGTGCCTAATGCAGGCTAAAGATTTGTCCAGCAGGACTGCTATAGGCTGATGATTATGATTATGATGATGATGATGATGATGATGATCTCAACTTTATTATAAAGTATCAGAGTTAGATTATGTATGTTTATTTATGTTTATGTATGTTTATGTTTAGATTACGCAAGGACTTTTAACTTCCAATCTAGTTGAAAGCACTTTTACAATTACTCGTACCTAAGAATAGATATTGAAATAATATATATTTTTTTATTTTAAATACATAATGTAATTGAATAATTACTTTAATTTTTAATAATTTTAATTTATGGTACCAGTGCAAAAGTTAGCCTTGTAAAATTAAAATTGAAGTACCTTATGTTGCACCTTAGATAGATAGATAGATAGAAAACTCTTTATTGTACTCACACCAACAAAAACAAATAGAACAATATACAATAACAATAATGAAAGTACAATGGGTGGTCTTATCGCTTACCTTAAGCGGGCTTCAAAACCAACTGAACCTCCAAAGATAAAGCTGTAGTAAAATACTTTGTAAAGTGAAATAAATCTTGTGTCGTGTAAATAAATTCCCGTAGCGGGAAGCGAGGCGTGCGATGTGCATCGAATGGCGTCAATCGGCGCTGACTACGACGATTTGCGCGTGTGTGAAACAAGCCTTTGTGTTTCAGACCATTTCTATCTACAGTGATTCTATGGTTAAATTGTTAGTTTGCAACCGTTCGGAAAGTTGTGTGTTGCAATTTCATTCAAATGGAGTGCTGCAAACATGCTTGGTATCACTTTCGTAGATTTTCACGCATTGAAATTGTACACCAAATGTCATAGGTACCAGTTAATAAAGTAATCTACAAAAAGATACATAGACAAATATGCTAATACACAAATAAACTTTTATTTTTCTATATATTTAAGATAGGCATACGCGTACATATCTTTTGACAAAACGGTCCATTAGTCATATTTGAAATACGTACCTTCATCATTATTTGGTGCTCTTATATAAATTTTATAGTGTATATATTTATTGCATCCTGCTTGGTATAATGCATTTGTCGAGTATCTTCAAATATCGCACCCCTAGAACAACACGGAATTATGTCGAAAAATCTCAAAATCGACTTTATTGCATATTCGAATCCGATACATAGGCAAATAACGGTTTTTCAACGATTCTGAAAAAAGTAGTTTTTCGACAGAATGATGTCGAAAAATCTCAAAATCGACTTTATTGCATATTCGAATCCGATACATTAGCAGATAACGGTTTTTCAACGATTCTGAAAAAAGTAGTTTTTCGACATAATTCCGTGTTGTTCTAGGGGTGCGATATATAAAGTGATCTTTTTAAAAAAAAACATTACAATAGATTTCAAGCTTAAAACTGGATAAATATAACTATTTAGAAAATATTGGGGAATCCAGAAGCAAATAGAGATTTCGAATTCATGTTTTTTATTTTGGTCAAACTTTCGAGGTATTCAATTCGATATAGTTCAAAACTCGTTTACGTGGAAAATATAACTTCGCTGTGTGGTGTGGTTCTGCTGTGTGTGTGTACATATATATACCTACATATGTATTTAACATATATGTATACATAACATATATACGGTTTACGGTTTAAGATATTTATTTTCTCAAAAGAATTACAAATTCACTTAAAGAGAAAACTAAAGCTAAAAATGTTAGAAATTTTATGTGCCTGATAAGCGGTAAAACATGTACGTAAACGAAGTAAAAATACTTATTACATAATTAGGTAGGAAACTTACGATAAAAACAATAGGAAACATGAACTTAATATTGTACGAAGCGGGTAGATTTGTGCACGCGTACACTGCGAACGCCGAGTTAGTGTTTACTGTAAGGCTCATGCCATAGTGAGTAACGTGTAGAGGAAAAGTGGGTTATTTTTAATGCGCATGAGTAGTGGCGATGAGAGAAGAATCCTTCAGAACGTGAGACTTAAGCAATTTTTTAAAGGTGCTAAATGAATGTACTTCCTTTACGTTTTTTGGTAATTTATTGTAGAGTTGCGCACCCTCATACATTATATTTTTTTTTCCATACTTAGTCCTAGGAGTCCTTAATATTATATTATTCGCTTGTCTTGTATGTGTACATATGTATTTAACATATGTAGGTATATATATGTACCATAGATTTAGTTTAGTATATTATCAGAAGATGACCACGGTTCTCAAAAATGAAACCACTTTTGAATTGACAACCAAAATGTAACCGCACATGCGCATCTGTGATCACTGATGAAACGACTTCATTTATCGATGTTTTTACTCTGCCTACTAATCCATACCTAACTAGTTATATTTTTTAATGTCCTACGGATTTTTGGCTAGTGATTTGGTAACCGATACAGAATAGTGTTAATCTATTTATAAAATAGGGTATATTTTTAATCATTTTTTTTTTCTTTAATTTGTAAGGGGTTCCAACCCTTATCTTCGGAACCCAAGCCAACCCCACCTGCACATGGTGCACCTTGCTAAACAACGAACGGGGCTCTGGCGGCCGGCTGATTGCGGCATAGCACAGCCTACATCGGCACAGCTAAATCCCCTGGCCACCGACGGGCAGCAGCGTCGGTGGTGCGAGAAGGTGTGCCCTGCGATCCCCAACCCGCATGCCCAGCGTGGGGATTATGGGCATATCCCCCTTTATTAGGGGAGGCCTATGTCCAGCAGTGGACTGATATAGGCTGATGTGGATGTGGATGTGTGGATTTATAAAATAAAGAAAACTTAAATAAAGGACAGTAATTGCATTTAAAAAAAGTATGTTAGGGCAAGTGAATATTGTGATTTTAGCATCATCATCATCATCATCATCATCATCATCGGCCTATAGCAGTCCACTGCAGGACATAGGCCTCCCCCAATGTGCGCCATTGCGCCCTGTCCTGAGCTTGACGCATTCAGCTTCTACCAGCAGCCCTTCGCAAATGGTCACCCCACCTGGCTGGAGAGCGCTCTACACTACGTTTGCCGAGCCGCGGTCTCCACTCAAGAACTCGTTTACCCCAACGGTTATCGGTTCTTCGGCAGATATGGCCAGCCCACTGCCACTTCAGCTTGCTAATTCTCTGAAAACTTTAGCTCTATGTCGGCAAGTCTCGTTGCGGATTGTATCCTTCAGAGAAACTCCAAGCATAACTTGTTCCATAGCTCGCTGGCCGACTTTAAACTGATGGATTTTAGCATAGAGGTAGAATAATGAAAAATAAATGATCTTTTTATTATATATAATTATCTTTGATCTTAAATATAATCCAAACTCTTTATTCTATGGATCTTGTAGTCCGAAATAAAATATTTTTATTTTTTTATTTAGATTTTATGAAACCTACCGCGCTCACCAAATTCGACGGAGATCCAACAGAATTTGATAATGACGCTATCCAATGTAGTTTTATAATAAACAAATATTACTACTCACTTTCGTATTTATGATATTAGTTAGAATTAGAATTATTATTAGGATAGCGGCAGATCGGGATTGAATCCAGTGGCTCTGGGAGGGACATAAATGCGCGATGCCGTATGCTGAAAAAATCACTTGCTAACTGAATTTCACGAATCAATTTGCCTAAAATCAGTTGACCATTGCATTCTGCAAAACGTTAACATGAAAAGCTGTAAAACCAGATTCTCGCTGAAAATAAAAATACTACCCAAAACTCCGCATGTTTATTCATTTGCATCGGCACTTGATTTTTTTGTAAGTTGTAACTTTGTTACCATCACAATGCGCAGCCTATTTATTCTTGTCTAAAATGCATGTAAACGGTCGGCAGTACGTTTCAAAGCGTTGGCATTGGCAATAGAGTTTTATTGAAGTACAGGACTGGATCCTGCATTGCCTAGCTCCTGGCACAGATAATATCATCAAGTTTCGTTCATGGTTATTTCGTAAAGTTTCGTTCATGGTAAAGTGAATAAATACTGTCGCAGGTAGGACTTCTCTCGAGATTAGTTCGAAAAACCTGACCCAGCTGAAAGGGGTTTTAGAAAGATAAGACTTAGATTATACATACATTTTAATAAGTTAAGGCTATGCTCATTATTTTGCTTTTAAACTAAGCTGGATTATCTAAAACCCGTATAGTAATTATTAATATCATACGCCACAATTTTTTTAATACCAAAAAAATATGCTAACTTCGGGCTGTTACTGAAGAAAATCTAGGCACTAAAAATATGTTAGATAATTATCCCAAAAACAGCTAATTACAGGTCAATCCATATTTCTAAGATTATTCACCTTTGCTTCCACCCGAACGCATGCACAAACTCAGTCTCGAGACAACACATGAAATAACCCATATAACGTATAAGTGAGTTGAGTTTGAGTGTCGAAAACACGACTATTTAACTATAACAGCTCGCTCTTGATGACATGACGCTCTGCGCCATGCCCGAGGCCCGCAGTGCAACGTACTACTAGGGTATAATGATGTATCATGTATGAATGTATAACTTGAAATAACTTTATTTTGCCTGCTCTTTTACATTGTCCGTTTGTCTACTTAATCCATTTTTTCTAATAATAAAATATTGGTGGTGTTTTTTTTTAATATCAAAGAGTGCTTATTTTATTCTCACCAAATAAAACCTCCTTTTTTATATACTCCTCAATGTGTCTCTGTTCAGGGCCTGTTCGTTTCGTCGCCCTACTAGCTCCCGACAACGCTCTGAAGTGCAGAACTGTGCCAGAAATCCGAGCAGTACATGCATTCTTCACGATTGACAGACTTTTCGCTTTAGCTTTCCCTGTAAATTTGTTTTGTGCTGACAGCTATAAATTCAACTCAAGGTTTGGCTGAAATAGGCGAGTTTAAAGACCTTTTTATTAATCCATATAGTAATCATGACAGTGGACCACGGGTATTTTCGCAATCATACTGCTGTTTCGCAAGTGGAGCGCAGCTTGCGTTCGATTAAAATCCAATTACGTGCAAGAGTCGATTTAAGCTGAATTAGCAATTTGCATAAAAGAAGCGAAATTTTATTCCGATCTCATTCGGGCAGTGTGAAACAAAGGCGACTCGGATACAACTGGCATATTGCCGGAGGAAAACTCCTTGCGGCATTGTCTCTGCAAATCTTGTTTGGTTCGTAATTGTTTCAATGGAGGATTCAATACTTTCTTAAGTGATTCTTATTTCAAAACAAAAACAAAATGAATTAAACAAACGTTATATGCTTGGAGAATTGTTGAATAAGTAAAAAAAGTAAATGAATAATAAGTCCGATCCTGTATGGAGTAGTGCAGCCGCCTTTGGGATAGTTCAGCAAAGTATCAACTTGCCGCACTAGACTCAGTTGAACGCAGGGCTTAGAGGCTCATTGGTCAAGAGTATCTTGCTAAAGCAAAGCTCGAGAGCTTGAGCCATCGTCGTGACGTTGCGTGTTTGTCGGTCTTTTATAGATTGTATTCGGAGAGTGTGCGCAGGAGCTACGTGACATTATTCCGCCATCACCATTCTTCCATAGGAGCTTCAGACGCACTGCTAACTATCCGCATCAAGTTGATATTCCATTTAACAGGACTAAGTGCTTCCAAACATCATTTATAATGCGCACTGGTAAAATATGGAATCAGCTGCCAGCGTCTGTTTTGACGGCTTCAAAAAGAGAGTTAATAGGCATCTTCTGGGAAAGCTCGTCCTATCGTCGACCTCATCCTTGCCCATGCAAGCCGAGAGGTGGCCCATGCCAAATATAAAAAAGTAATTATTTCTTAGTAATGGCAAAACCCATATTAAAATAGTTAACAAGGTAAATAAGAGTCCAAGTAAACTTATAATAATGGCGAGACATCAATATTTCTTTATGGAATTACATTATTAAAATGGTTGCTAATACGACGAAAGAAGATTAGCCGCTGTGACTTTAGACCCTACCTACAACTATTTAATATTCATGGAGCGACAACGGGGTGGTCGTTAAGCTCAACCGACCTCACAACTAAATGTACTCGAAATCAACTCGGCGCAAGTAATTTGCACACATTTTCAAGCACAGGTTTGGAGAATTTTAAAGTGTTCAACTTGGTTTAGTTGGTGTTGGGAATTGAAAATAGCACACTACTTTTATTTTCAATTTTCTTCATTGTTTTAGAAGGTATCTAGAGAGTCAAATTGAATTTTTCAACATTCTTGTCATGAAAATCGTACACTGAACTACATATTACAGAAGTTAGTAGACGGCATTTAGGGTACACTATCATACTACACTACTAAGCACGTACAAGAGTTGTCTTTCCCTGCGATCTACAGATAAGCTAACTACAACATCCTTTCCAACCCGATTGACCCCAACATAAAGTAGAAAAGGAATTAAAAATTGGCGTGAAGTGAATAGGAATAAAGCTATCGTGAAAATCGTGGTACTAAAAGCTGAAAGCACTCAGTGCGACCGTTACAATAACAGTTCTTACGTATTTAGTGTCGTGGTAGTACAGCGATTGCCTGATAATAGCCCGCCGACACCCGGTCCAGGCACACGTGACTAACACTATCTAATGGCGAATCTATTAGAAAGCTATTTCGAAAGTGTTAAGCTCTGAATAATGGTAGAGCAAGTAGTATACACGTAAGTTTTGTGAATTTAGCGTATTGTTTTAGCATTTATTAGATTACTTACACATTCATTATGTACATATGTATACCTTTATTAACAAGACCGGTTAAGTGCGAGTTGACTCTCCCACCGCGGGTAACGTCAATGGCGTGCGATACTATTTAGTAAGGTTTCTTCGTAATTAAAATGTATACGTCCTATAGAAAAAAAAAACCGGCGTTAGAATGGGAAAATTAGGGCCTTTCAGATAAAACCATATTTGACCTTGTAACTTGCTTATTAGCTTGACCACAGCTGTCATTAGATTTATTGAGGTTTTACAAAACCATATTAGCTGAAGACTTTGCTATAATTTTCCTGGGAAATATAGATATACTTCTATAATATGTATACATTTCAGGTTTTTCACTTCGCAAACATTGGAGTTAAGGTTATATACTGTTCAAATCAAGCCTTTTCATATGATATGCCACTTGACCTATTGGCACCAATTCGAAATTTTCACGTTTCTTATTTTGGACCTTTTGGAGATGAAAATGAAAATATTTTTTTATTTTTTTACTGGCAATCTTATTCTGTCAGTGCATTTTAAATCTACACCAAATTTCAAGTCGGTAGCTTAGGTAATTCCTGAATGAATCACCTGTGACAGACGGACGGACGGACGGACAAAGCGGCACCATAAGGGTTCGTTTGACCGGTTCGGTAACGTCACCCTAAAAATAGTAAAGTTTTAATTTTATTTCATCATAATTTTTTGAGATAAGTTTTAATGAAGATACCTGTAGCAATTTTACTATTTAAATACTTAGTCATGAGTTATTAACATATAACAAAGTTTTTTGTACATGAGGATGTTCAGATGTTTTTAAGTTAGTGTTCCACCATGCCAAAATACTAAACGGATAGAGCTTAATTTTCGCATTATAATAATGCAGTAACTGTAAACCAGGAATAACAAATACCGATGTTACTTATTATGAAGTAACCATGCGAGTGAAGCCCTAGGCGGAAGCTAGTTAATAATAAGCTCTGAAGAGGGTTCTAGGGGCAATTTTTCCATCAAAAATAATAAGCCCCTGGCCGTCCACTTGGTCCTCCGCCGCCCACCCGCTCCACCCATAATTAATGTTTGCTCCAATTATAACGCGCTGAAACATAAAAATATCCTTGTTATACAAACTTTCCTCGTAAAAAGGAAACTTTATCGAGTTCTCGAGAAAATTGACGCGTTCGTCAGAAAACTGGTTGCAAATGCAGAAGCTACAAAAATCAATAGCGCGTCAACAAAAACGCTTGCAGAGGCTGCTTTATTCCCGTGGGCTTTTCACTTTGAAAACTTTGAAACAAATTCTTCAGCGCCACTCTAAGTAAAAAGTTAGTTTCCGATATTTTTTTTCGATCCACAACACAGTCTTACTGTGTAGGAGTGGCTCGCACAGACATTGTACTTTACACTTGTTTCGATAATGCATTTCCAATTACTTAGTACGCCGCTGTTTCGATGCTTCGCTAAAATATTGCTTACAAAGATTTTAAGAAAATTGAGAGTGATCCTTTCAACTTAAACTTATGCTACGATAAATCTTGTATATAACGTAAAAGTTGAAACAATTTTTAAGAAAAATACAACAGGTTTGATTAATTGATTTCAGCTTCTAAATTTATTGATTCCATGAGAATATTCCTACTAGTTATTTAAAATACTCTTTTATATTGCTGAAAGGTTCGACTTATTCGTAAATTAAGATTCAAAAGGTTCTGTTCAATTTTCTGTTCTTTTTCAGTTGCAGTGAGGTGTAGGTTGTAATTGCCGGTGCTTGCGGGAAACCTGTGCCGCAACTGTAATTACTAGAGCCCATTGTATATGTACAGTACTACATAATACATAGTTTCATATATCATAACAAGTACCGTGGCCTGTAATTTCTTAATCAAAGGACTTCTGCTGTAAACAAAATTCCACCTGCGCAGCGTGTTTCTTTCCTGGTCTTAAACTACATTCCTTTGTAACCCAAACAAATTTTTACGTTTATTTTAATTATATCAGTTGAATTTAACCGGGACGAGAAATAATGCGGATATAATGACAAAAAAAAACTAAAAAAAAATGTATATCTCTACTAAAATAAAGACAAAATACCATTGGATTATTATATTATTCTGGTATGTATCTAAAAATTTTCAAAAGATAGAGACCTCAAAACTGCTATACCTTTGTACTATTTGCCCATAGCATCCCCTGAGGCATACAGCTTTGATCAGAGTATTTTTTTGTATGGACAGGAAAGTCTTCTTTTTAAGGCATTTCAAAATATAGAACGAAGCAAAAAATCAGGTTAAGTAAAATGTTGTAATAATTCATACGCTGATAAAGATTTTGAGATGGTATTATCTCGTATTTAACTAGCGTGGTAGCTAATCAGACTCCCGCTATGTTGGGCAACGCTGTGTTTACTGAGCTGCTGAACTGTGTAACACTGTAGTTATGTGTACACCTCTAATTGCTACACACAACGGAAGCACTGATGGAGGTCGTTTATCCAATGCCTCGTATCTATGCACTTTTTATTGACTAACAAGGATTCGGAATTGCTTCGTGGATTTACGAAGCGAGGTGATCGAGCACCTACATACAGTGATTCGTAAAGAGGGGGAAATGTCAAGATACTCCGCTAGCTAGAATAGGGTGGGTACAGTAGATAAACTAGCGGTACTCTGGTGAATTTATTTTCCTTTGCTGTCATATTTTATAGGTTGAAATAATATTTTGAATGAAGTTACAATGGGCAGGCAATGGATTTTTAATTCACCATCGTAAATTCGTACGTATTTAATGGTAACAAGACACTAATGTTAAAGCTCAGGGACCGAATGTTACACCAGGAGGCATCCTCTTTGATTTTTAGTAGGCCTCCGGGTGGACTAAAAACTCCGAAACCAGAGTTGGCCACTACTACAAAGATTAATGGAAAGAACTTGTTTTAAAACTTAAAAGTTTATTACTTAAAGACTTTTTTCTTATTTACTTAATTATCAGTTAATAATATTCTTGAAACACATTTTTATGCATTTTATTTCAGACCGCACCTTGACTACAGTGACGGATTCTTCCATCGCTAATAGACTATTTAGGTAAATAAATAATACTGGACACACATTATTATCTTGTCCCAGACTTAGCAGAGCTTGTAACACAGGAACCGCATAACTAATTTAAGTACTAGATACTTATTTTTTTTTCGTAAATACATAGGTACACATTATAGATAGAAAACACCCAGTCCGGCTGACGAGACTGATATATTTTTAAACATTTTCTCTTTTCGTGAATAGAACCCCCATTATTACTTTGTATGATTTTTAAATTGTTTTTGTTTCTTAAGATATACGCCACATAGCAGAAAACGCGGTTTTAAAACAGAACACTTACAGTATTTGTGGACGCAACGTACAAATAATTACAGAATACTTTTAAATTTTCCAATTGAAGCCGCAAAGTCAGTTCAAAAGGCATTTTAAAACGAGTGTTGTTTTTTGTGTGTTCTAGTGACCAACTCTTGTTTCTTGGAGTTTGTATGGTAACCGAAGGCATCCGACGTAATGCCGGCACTAGCATCCGAAGCACAGAAATTGAAATGAGCGAAGTATTTCAACAACTGACACTATATTTTAGGAAAAGCATGGCTGATTTTAATTGTATACTACGCAACTAAACATTGATTGATGTTCGCTCATTCATCCCGGCTCGTTTGAACGGATAGACAAAGCTTTTAACAAGCTACACAGTAATTAGCCAGACCACCTTTGCGGGATGATTGATAGTCAAGAATATTTGTTTCCGACTTTGCCACGCTTGCTTTATTAACCAGTTTATTCAGTTACAATTTCAAAGTTCAAGTCATCTTCAACAATGTGTAGAAGTCCACTGCTGTACAAAGGTCAGGTCTCTTCGAAAGTTTTCTAGGGAGAAGTGTCGTTGAGCCCATCCACTAAATTCTGCTTTCTGCGTGACGATGTCGTCCTTCTGATTTCCTACACTTTGTCTTTCAGAAGCTGATCCATTCGAGACACTTATATCCACGATCTTAGTATAAAATGGCCTGCACTTTACCACTTCAATTTACTTCTACTGGTAGATACCCTGGTTCTCTTATGGATTTTTGTAACGCTTTGAGTGCTGAATAATACAATCGTGAAAGTGAAGCTGGCCGAGATTCTCGCCGCAGTTAACATATAGGTATGTTTTAATACAAAGTAGTAATACAAATTATTATGTAGAAACACTGCGAGCCTCTGTCTTCGAACTCTCTCTATACTCACCCGGTTGACTTATGACACAAATATTATCATTGCGAATGTTTTGCGTGTGCGTGTATGTTTGTGGTCGCTTCACTCCGTAACGGCTGAACGAATTTGGATAAAACTTAGAATATACATTGTTTAAGACCTAGATTAACACATAGGCTTTTTATCTCGGTGTCACGCGAGAGAAGCCGCGGGCGGAAGCTAATAAAATATATAAATATATAGAATATATACGTATGTAACCACAGTATTATTACACAAACGAACAGGTGGATGCCTGGTGATTCCCTGGAGTAATTCCTTGGATGGCTATATTATGAAATCCACGGTAAAAAATGGATGGCCATTCTGTGCTGGAAGTGCTATGGTTAACTTAGTGTTTATTTACCCACAGTAGTTATACTTAAACCAGATTTCGCCCGCGGTTTCGCACGCGTGGTAGCCGAATAAAAAGTAGCCTATTATGTTATTCCTGGTCTAGAACTACATATATTATATGCAAAACTTCAGTTCAATCTATCGCGTTAAGAATCTCAGATTTTTTCGCTTTTTTTGACGCCCAGTTTTTTATCATCATCATCATCATCATCAGCGTATAGCAGTCCTCTGCTGGACATAGGCCTCCCCTAATGAGCGCCATTGCACCCTGTTCTGAGCTCGACGCATCCAGCTTCTACCAGCAGCCTTTCGCAAATCGTCTCTCCACCTGGCCGGAGGGCGTCCTACACTACGTTTGCCTAGCCGCAGTCTCCACTCAAGAATTCGTTTACCCCAACGGTTGTCGGGATCCCCATCTAATACGATAAGATAAAATGCGAAGGACCATTAAAATATTTGCATTATCAATCGAAGCTTCCATTTTATATACAAATATGGAAAAATAATATTGAATTCCGCCAAGTTGTACATTTCGTTACAGTACTTACATTTCTCTGAATGGTTTGACAAACAATCGTCTTCAACAGAAACAGGCTTTGCTGATTGCAAATTGTGCTTACAATCGAATACAGAGTTTTCCTCCTAAGTTAATACGAGCGATGAATTGACTTATTTTTTAAATCTACAGCTTTATGATGAAATGTTTGAATATAAGGAACTCGGAGTAAGAAATTATCGACGCCTGTTGATTAGCTAATTAAATTGAATAAAAGACTTGGTTCATTCATTGGTACTATATGGATAGGAGGAGTAGTTCAAGAGGTTCCTCGACACAAGTTATCACTGTCATTACACTGTCTTAATTTTTATACAAATATATTTTTGAAGTGCAATGAGAGCATAATTTATTTGAAATAACTGCTGTTGGTTTCTTTAAATAAGCTGAAAGTGACCTTTTGTTTGTTTTTGAGCCCTCGCAAACTGGCAACTTTTTTATAGGCCGATAGTTTGGTCGGGCTCTTAATCAGCATGAGATGGATCCAGGTGTGCATATTACAACGATTGATTATCGGGCAATTATGCACTTGCAGCCCAACCCGACCCAGCGGTCGTTAGAATGTTTGCAGTCTGCGAGGGCTCTTAAAGTAAGTTGTATATCTGGTTATTTATCTGTATATTTTGTGTCAAAACACTATGATTATCTACAATATATTTTTAATGGCAAAAAGGTAGTGGTTTAATCTAGTAAGTATGTCTCACAGCGTTAATAAGTTGTATCATCAAACTATAATAAGCTTAGTAATACTTAAAAAAAATTGCAGGATTCTATCCCCAAGCATCATGTAGCCACAAACTAACCAGAGCTGGTATTATGCGAACCACATGACTAATATACCACATAGTTTTTTTTACGTACATACATATTATACATAAAAATCAACCAGACCCGAAACAAATATTTGCAGAAGATGCAAACATTTGTCTCGCGAAGGGAATCGAACCTACAACTTTCTGCTTCTAAGGCAGACCTTCGCCCGCCGCGCCATAGAGGACGTCAAAACTTAATTACCTAAGTTCTACCACATTTTATAATTTTGAAAAAACAAACATTAATCTCTAAAATTTTTATAAAACTAATATATAAAATGTTTGTTCGAGGATCACGCAACTTAGCTTAAACGTCTTTGTACTTTGACTTTGAAAAAACCGCAAACGGTGTTTGCGCGCGGGTTAGCTGGTCTCTATCAAATTGGAAAACACATTCTTAAATTCACTAGAACTTTATAAATAGGAAAAAGGAAATCGAAAACTGCAATTATTGAGTATTGATAAATTGTAAAGCGAAGTAAAATCATAGAAAGATAAATAGAAAATGGTAAAAGCATAGCAAGTTAAAAAGAAAATGTTATCAAGGCTACTCCCGATAAATAAAACCATCTCCTGATAGAAAGTAAGCCAAAAGACTTTGGGCCTCTTTAACCATCCATATATTCCGAGAGAAATTCCCAGTTGTAAGTATACATATACTTAAGGCCAGCTTAACCGCCACCACCACACCAGCCTTTAGCAGTCCACTGCTGGACATAGGCCTCCCCTAATAAATAAGGATATGCCCATAATCACCACGCTGAGCATGCGCGTTGAGGATCGCAGAGCACAACTTTTCGCACTGCCGACGCTGCTGCCCGTCTGCGGCCTGGGGATTTAGCTGTGCTGCCGTTAGGCTGCGCTATGCCGCAATCCCATTTTTCTTACATGCACTAGAGTTTGACCAAGGTTTTGAGAGATTTTCCCTTTGACACCGCGCCTGTAGCTCCTGGCGGTCACACTTAATGATACGTATTTAGTCCATATCTTGAAAACTGCTGAACCTATTTTAATAGGATAAGTAGTTTCGGAGATATGCGTGGACAAACATACATACATACATACATACATACATACATAAATACTTACATACATACATACACATACATACATACATACATACATACTTACATACATACATACATACATACATACATACATACACCTCTCAAATCTTTTATATTTGTTTGAAAGCCCAAACAGATTCACATAAGTGAATATTTTGCAATTCCAATAATATTACATACATTATGTATCGAATTGATAACCTCCTTTTTTTTGAAGTCGGTATTAAAAGTAGTGTCATTTTACTCGTCAAGTAAACACGCTCTGAAATTTAGAACACAGGTGATGTTCCAAGCAGTTACAGGTCAGATTTACATAAGAGTATAATGTTACTCGAACGTCGTGAAATGATATAGAGTAGTTACTTGTGACTTAACTTGGTGATTAGCCTGAAATTACGCAAGAGGCCTTTTATGCTGTAATAAAATTGACATGGCAAAAGCCCTAGTTAGATAATGCAAATAAAAATATTCCTAATGGTACTGATATAGCGAAATATTTTGTTCGGTTTTCTACTCGTTGTTTTGAATTAACTGAATAATTGTCAAAGCAACTCACAGTATAATTGCAGAGACCATAGTATGTTCCGTGAAGAAAGAAAAATAAAAATAACTCTCTCAGTAAAACACTGACTATTATCCGGCTGTGTATCCAAGGCTTTCATTAGCACTTCCGACTCTACTCTTGATTCTCTCAAGCTACTTTATTTGCTTTAACCGAGTAAACTTTATGGATATTATTCAGTGTCATAAACGGTTCTTTTATTTTATAAACGGAATAGTTCGGCTTATTGTTTTTTAACAGTTCGTGCAATCACTTAAACTCGATGAGAAAATATACATAATCGGGCATTTTTTTAACAGTTTGTGGAATCATTTAAACTCTATGAGAAATATATACATAATCGGGCATTTATTATCTTATAATTTATAGTATATACCTATATCTTTACACACAAAAACGTAAAGATGATAAAATAAATAATTCTAGACAGTATCACAAGACCATTTAGCCCCAAACTGCCCAAACCCCAGCTTGTATTAAGGGAACCAAATGACTGTTATAGGTACAAATATTTGAATGAATGACTGATTGCCAGATGAAATGTACCGTACCTACATTGGATGTATGTTTTAATATTATGAGGGCTATATTGACTTATAGTCGTGCAAACATATCATACAAACATTTGTTGGTAGAAGCTGGATGCGTCGAGCTGAGGACTGAGCACAGGCTTAAGATGATGATAATGATGGGAATCGAACCTGCAACCTTCTGCGTCCAAGGCGCCTTTCACTCACTGCGCTAGAGAGGTCGTTAAAAATAATATCTATACCTTGTGTTTACCTGTTTAACATGATTTTATGACGGGCAACTACAAAAAGTGGATTTACAAGTGGAAAGTGTGAAAATGGATAGTATCAAAAGTGGAAAATTCCATTCGATCATATGTTTCATTACGGAATCATATTTTGTATATTATTCCATTCTCAAAGAGCAACATAGATCAGTTATTATACGGCTTTTAATAAGAAACCTTCGTTCTTTTTCAAATGCGAGTGTAAAAGGATACGCCAAGTAATATACGCATGGAACAATAGTAACGCATGAATAGCAATGCTTGCATTGACAGAAATGATGTTTGATTGCACGCCGAGCCTTCGTAATCGTATGCAACTAGTATTAGCCTATTACAATACATACGGCGATCTGCCCCCGCATACTTGATTTGGAGCTCAATACAGCTGTCAAACTGATGACAATACGTACCTACTTTATACAATTATTATTAAATTTATGAAGACAGGTTATGGCTTGCTGCTGCGCCTATTCATCACATCAACATAAATTAAGTTATTCAGAAAATAAATACTTTTGTACTTTTTAGAGATACTTTGTTATAGGTAATGGTTACCACTTAACATCATGTGGGTCATGTGTTAGTTCCATCAATAACCAACTTCTTAACGTGCGCGCTTCTTACGGAAGCGCTCAAATCTAAATGTCACTAAACGGTCACCCATCAAAGTAATGACTGGGCGGAGTGTTGCTTAACCAAGGTGATCTCCTAGTAAACCACGCCATGTGCGCTTCGTTCGGATTGCACTACTAACTAGAGTAGGTATTTAATTTTCCTGAACCTGCACAATTTCATTATTGAAATTTCGCCTAGCTGTGGTATGCTCCAAAGCCTAGTACCAATACTCAAGTGACTATTGTAAGCACTCATCCCTAACAACAATTTGCAGCAGGGCCTGTTTATATACTTTTCCTGATTTCACCACAAAACGATGTAAGAATGGACCAATTGTATTCATTTTGCATCATTCCCCTTTATTTGCTCTACTCGGCATGAATGTGTGAATTTCTAAACAAGAAAGGCAATCTTCTTTCGTCTTGGCTGTGTATTTATCTTTTATGAGCACTGGCGGAATTTGGACTCGTAACGTTTTCAAATTGTCGAAAATTTCATAAAAGTAAATGGGCATAATCTCTGGCTCTAGGCGCACAGAACCGACCAATGATTCGTCAACAAATGGAGCATTTTGAATATTGTGGTAATGCTAATGTGCCGGCAGTGGAGCGGAAAAGCGCGATCGTCAACTGCCTTCAATATTCATGAGCCAACTCAGACGACGAAGCCCTAGAGTAAGTGGCCCTGAAGGCCGAAAACATGCTAATAAAACGTTACCTTAGGACGTATTTATTATGAGGGCTCCTTTTACATAAGATACGGCCTTTCTACCTTATTATCCATTATGTAATGATGATATGGCTTATGGATTAAGTTTCATTTTCCGATTTGTTTACCAAATCGATGGTACCGTTGGGGTTGATTCCAAACTGGATCACATTTTTACACCAGTGTTGTTTTTGCTTACACTTGCACAGCTTCTCACACGCCAATGCTGCTGCCCGTCAGCGATCAGGGAATTTAGCTGTGCCGGTGTTAGGCTGCGTTATGTTATTTTATTTACCAATTGATTATTAACTTACTTAATAGAAATCATAGTAAATTCAGTATGAATTTTGTGAATTTCTTGCTGTAGCAAAACAAATTCAGAATGTAATTTTTGTCAATGGCTATTTTAACTTTTATTTGTAGTAAATAATACATTTTTAAATGACTACGCTTTAAATAGGTAACATACATTTTGAAGAGAAAATGACTTGACTCTATAAACAATATATAAATGAGTATATAATTGACTAAGCCATATAGCGTTCTTTGAAGCAAGATCATTAAATTAGATTCTAACCAAACACAATTTCTGTCAAATAACAGTAATTTACCACCGTAAATTCGAAAACGATTCCAATCTATCGAACTGAATAATTCCTTTCAATTGAATCAATTTACTAATAATTAATTTGATGGTCAATCAGAAAGGATATCTCTAAGTTTCTCATACAATGGGAATAATGAGAATAGTTGGTTTCCGGTACAGTCGAAGCCGCTACTATGACTGTCCAAGTACAGGACCAGCAGTCTAAACCCATCCAACTGCGCCGCGGAGTGAGACAGGGAAATGTAATATCTCCGAAACTGCTCACGAGTGCGTTGGAGGATATGTTTAAGACGCTGGACTAGAAAGGTATGGGCATAAACTTAACGGCGAGCACATCTCACACTTGCGATTTGCTGATGACATAGTCCTAATGGCGGAGTCGCTGGAGGAGCTGCAACAGATGCTGGATGGCCTAGCATCAGCCTCGCGAAAGATAGTCTTGGCATGAATTTGGACAAGACCAAAGTCATGGTCAATGACCGAATTGATCCGAGTCCTGTCGTCGTTAATGGACACCTTCTTGAATTTGTTTCGGAGTATACATACCTCGGGCAGATATTGCAGTTGGGTAGAATCAACTTCGAAAAGGAGGCCAAGAGGAGGGTTCAGCTGGGTTGGGCAGCATTTGGAAAACTACGTCGAGTTTTCTCGTCACCCATACCGCAATCTTTGAAAACGAAAGTTTTTAATCAGTGCGTCCTACCCGCCATGACATATGGAGCCGAAACGTTTAAAAGTCGCTCAGTGCGCTATGGAACGAGCTATGCTCGGAGTTTCTCTCAAGGATAGAATCCGCAACGAGACTATCCGACATAGAACTAAAGTTGTCGACATAGCTCAGAGAATTAGTAAGCTGAAGTGGCAGTGGGCTGGCCATATTTACCGGAGAACCGACAACCGTTGGGGTAAACAAGTTCTTGATTGGAGACCGCGGCTCGGCAAACGTAGTGTAGAACGCCCATCGGCCAGGTGGAGTGACGATTTGCGAAAGGCTGCTGGTAGAAGCTGGATGCGTCGAGCTCAGAACAGGGCGCAATGGCGCTCATCAGGGGAGGCCTATGTCCAGCAGTGGACTACTATAGGTTGATGATGATGAGGACAGTCTGGGAGTTCATTAGCATTTTGTGTTCATGAACAACCATTATCTTATCTCTTTAACTCAGGAGTTCAATCGTTTCAGAATTATATTTTGAAATTACGTCCTATTTTATATGTTATGTTTTAATTATCTTGCTGTGAGTACAATAAATAGTATTGTATCCATCTATCTATACTTATAAAATCCTTTATCCTGAATGACTGACGGACGCACAGCCTAAACCACTGATTGTAGAGACCTGACACTTGGAGGGTGTGTATGACGTATCCGACGTGTGTATAACGCATCCGTTATGAAACGATTTTCCAAAATTCTACCCCTAAGGGAGTAAAAAACGGGGGCTAAGTTTGTATGGGACAACGTGATTTCTTGGTCCAATCTGCTTCAAATTTAGCATGAACATTATTTATCAGAATTGATGGAAGGTGTGGTTCGTATTTTATTTAAACTCAACGCCCAACGGCGTTAGAAAGGGGTAGAAAGTTATTTTATGGAGGATTTGTGAGTGTGAGTGATTTTAATTTAAATAAAATGTTATTTTGACACGTTTTAAAACTCAATCAGATCTCTTTAAAATTGGAATGACAAATCATCGAGATTTATACTCCAGATCCACAAACGTGGAAAAAAGTTTCTACACCAAAACTCGGCGAACGTTGTTGATTGCGCCGACATTGAACACTTTTCAAGCTACAAGAGGTCTAACTTAACGCAAATTTGGCATTTTGAATTTTATTTAGATCAAATACTCTTGGACGATCTGTGTCAGTTTTCGCTTGAAGACTGTGACTCTATAAAGTACCTATTTTCTTATCTCGATATTTCAAATATGTACAAAATAATTTAAATCAAAAGCACTAAGGAGTTCCATTTGTTTGAGTATCGTTGACATCGTAGTTCATTGGTATTTTTTGTAAGTTCGTATCGTATGTATGTTTGTTCGAGCATAACTCTCAAACCGTTGATACAATCTGCATACAATTTGGTAGGTCAATAGATTGTATTTGACATTTTTGCTGAGAAGTATATGAGTCATATCAGACAGGGGGTCATCAAAATATGGAGTCCCAAAAGGGGCCAAGAAAATAATCATACCTATGTAGGTACGGTATGTTAGGTACTGAATAGTAACTCTATGCTATATGGGAAGACCAGATAGGAGATGAAAGTTTGCATGGAGGGGAACCAATTGTTTCTCAAGTTACGAGAAAGGATATAATATAATGTATACATATGTACCTATTCTTTTCAACTGGCTGTTGACTTGGCGAAGGGTCGCCAACGAAAAAGGGAGCCAGAACAGACTCGGAAAAGTTAGCGAAAGTGGGAGTGGGAACGGGAACGGGAACATGAACGCGCACTCGCTAAAAATTACGCCTTCTAAAATGCTTTTAAAATCCAGGATTATTACCTGGACAGGTAGGATGCGCAACAGCTACCGCCAGCCAGATAGCCCAGACTCTAACCGAAAGTGCAAGAAGGACAACATATCACAAAATCAGCTGACCTAAAATTCTTTCTCGAAAACGTTGCTAGCTCCTATACTATAGAATTGGTCTGAGTTTTGAAAAATTATTTGTTTAGGGATTTTTTAATTTTGTTAAAGTATTTTGAAATTGAATCCATTTTTTGTGCGAAGTGATCTGTGATCTGAACTAAATTTTATTTTATTAATTACATTAACATCCTTTATTAGTGTGACGTTACCGAACCGGTCAAACGAACCTTAATGTTCCCCTTTTGTCCGTTCGTCCGTCCGTCTGTCACAGCTGATTATTTCAGGAACTACATATGCTACCGACTTGAAACTTGGTATAGATTTAAAATGCACTGACTGAATAAGAATGCCAGTAAAAAAATAAAAAAATGTTTTCATTTTCATCCACAAAAGGTCCAAAATAAGAAACGTCAAAATTTCAATGTGGTGTCAATAGGTCGAGTGGCATATTATATGAAAGGGAGCAGTTTTTTATTTTTTTATACAATGATTGGTTTTCATTTTATGATCAAAATTGTCCAAAAAATGACCTTAACCCCCCCCCCCCCCTTATCTCCGAAGTCTGGAAAGCCAGAAATCTGATACTAATATATGTTAAAGAAGAATATCTATATTTTACATGAAAATTATAGCAAAGTCTCCCCATTAAAGGGGGGTTGATAGGGCGAGTGGGGTATCAAATGAAAAAGGCTTGATTTGAACAGTATTTAACAGTTTTTATTTTTTTTAATTTGACTCGTTTTTGATTTGGAATGAAAAAAGTCCATAAAATGACCATACCTCTCCCCCTTAACCCCGAAGTTTGGGAAGAAAAAAACCTGAAATTTATACATATTATAGAAGTATTCTATATTTTACGGGAAAATTATAGCAATGTCTCCAACTAATATGGCTTTGTAGAAACCTCAATAAATGTAATGGTCAAATATGGTGTTATCTGAAAGGCCCTAATTTGCCCATTCTAAAGCCGGTTTTTATTTTTTTACGAACTCTTAAATACCGAAGAAACCTTACTAATTAGTATCGCACGCCATTGACGTCACCCGCGGTGGGCGAGTCAACTCGCTCTTAACTTGCTCTTGTTTCTTGAAGATTAATTAGTCAATGTAACGCGCCGCAATTCCACACCGTTCCACGTTGACGAGATCGTGACATGGTGATGAGGACAAGCCGTAAGTGGCGCAAACAAATGCCGCGAAAGAGCACGACAGTACGGTGGGCCAAGAAATTGGTTTACCACCCTACGGTTGAAGTTCATGTGCACGTCATAAAACAACAAGGTTCATTTTCCCTTGCAATTATTCTGACAGCTACTAATACTCTCTTTATCATTTTGTAAAAATGCTTTGCCTTGTGTTCCTATCTGATAGCTAAAATTATGTTTATCCGGCGCAAGGCGAATTTTGAACCAAATTTTCTTGTCATACATTTCTATATCAGCTTAGCTTATATCAAGAGGATAGATTGAAATAATTCTAATAATAATTTTCTTGCAAATATGCTCTTTATTTATATTATAAAAGGGCATTTTGTTTAATTTTTTCGCATTTATTTTATAAATAACTAATTTTCACCCGTAGCTCCGCCAACATTAATGTCGTTTATAGCGCCAAAAGGTAAGCTATGTCCTTCTCCTGAGTTCAAACTATCTTCCAGTCTAGTCGTTCAGTCGTGAAAGGTGGACAAACAACCATACACATTTTCACATTTATAATATCAAAGTATGGATTAATAGGGATAGGCGAGTAAAAGAAGAATACGAGTAAGTTTTTCCAACAACTTTATACGTAATAAAATACAAATTAAATTATAGCTATTTATTAACTTATAAAAATTACGAACTTCTGAACTAAGTGGTTGCTGTAAAATTGTATTGTAATAGTAAAAAAATTAACAAACACCTTTCAATAAAAAAAGCTGAAATCTAAAATAGGACATCATATCTTGTGTAACCACCACTTGCGTCTATGACAGCTTGGAGACGGTCTCTCATTGAACCCAGCCTTGATCAGATATCAAATGCGCGGGTTTCCTCCCATATCTCATAACAGTGCCGTTCCAGAGCTTTGTTCTTAAAATTCCTAAAATGTTCTATTGGGTTAAGATCTGGCTGGACGTTATTGCATCCTAGTAGTCTGTGTTTATTTCTGAGTGTGCTTAAACCAGTCACGCGTCACTCTTGCTGTATGCAAGGAA
This sequence comes from Horisme vitalbata, assembly GCA_951804965.1. Taxonomy (NCBI): domain Eukaryota; kingdom Metazoa; phylum Arthropoda; class Insecta; order Lepidoptera; family Geometridae; genus Horisme; species Horisme vitalbata. The sequence continues at coordinate 11,569,888 of OX638088.1, read as the reverse complement.
CAATATTGTCTTGTAAGTAATGAAATTCTGGTTTTTCATTTTCTGGATAAAAAATCCGAACGGCTGGCAACATTTATACGTCTAGAAATCTCACTAATATTGAGGCCATCGCTATGTAGTGCAAATAATTCGGCTATTGATAAATTGCGAGGCATTTTAGCAAAATTGAGAAATAATAATGTTTACATAATAAAGATGTCATATCTTGACAGTTGTCAGTAATATTTACTTTTTTTTTTAGTTAAAAAGAGGTTTTCATTTATGAACAAAAAATACTAATGGTTGTATTTGTTGAAAACTTTAGCCTACCGCATTAAAGATAAGGTTGAAAATAACATCTTTAACCCATGACTTAAGATGTTGGGCATCTCAGATAACAAACAATACGTCATGAATAGGCATCTCTTTCATTATTAGAAAAGTTCAACCTTAGTGTTATTTTGATTGCATACAAAGTTTTGTCAAAACTGGTAAACCACTTTCTTGGCCCACCGGCCCAGGACGATTACGAATATTTTGTTACGAAACATTTTGGCCAATGACATTATGTCATTATTTTGAATCTACGCTTTCTCATAGGTCAACATTTAACGTCTACAATACGAATACTGTTTCGCTAGTCTTCGTGATCGAGCCACTGATCCGGTATGTAAAGCTTACACTCAGACAAAGCTTTAGGGTTGGACAAGGTTGAGCTTAGACAAATCATTATTCTAAGATCTTCGAAAAATCGATCTGACGTTGCTACAACCCAAATCAAAATAACCAACTAGGTAAGTAGGTAAGTAATTGATTATAGAGACTCGAATGCCATGAAAACATATCCGATATCAATAGACGTAACGTGTTCTTCATCAGGATCCAATTTGTGTCGTTCGCATTCCCCTAATTAATTTCACCTTCCACACGTGTAGATATTATTGAGTTGTCAAGTTTCGCAAAAGCTATCCACCTTAGATATCTACGTTTAAGGTCTAGAATCGCATTGATTTTGTTTGTAAAGTCTTGTATTTATCTTATTTTGGGTGACGGTTATTCGAAACTCATTATACGATTTCACGCATGAAAACAAACAAATTTAAAATTACTCAGCTAATATTGTAAACTTATCATAGTAAAATAAATACATGCATCCCTGTGAAATGAAGGTAGATATGAATGTTTTCATCACTGTTCATAACAATATCATAGAAGCGCTCGTGGCGTAGCTGCTTACTTCGGTGTTCTTAGTAGATCATCTTTGTTGAACAACACTTCGGTTGCTACTTGGATGGGTGACCATTTAGTGAAATTTAGATTTAAGTGCTTCTTGTAGTAAGTACGCTAAGATGTTATTTCCGGCATTCCAGTCGCTAAACCATGACGGAGGCCTTCGAGCGACCTAAAAACTCCGACTCCAGAGTTGGTTACTAGCTCACACGAAGAAGAATAAAATAAATAAATAAATAAATAATGTGGGACGTAATCACACAGCATCATATAGCCCCAAACTAAGTAGAGCTTGTATTATGGGAACCACATGATTGATATACTACACATATAATTTTTTTTTTTTGTAAATACATACATATCATACATAGAAAACACCCAGACCCGGGACAAATATCTACAGAACATGCAAATATTTGTCTCGCAGCGGGAATCGAACCCGCAACCTTCTGCGTCTCAGGCGGACCTTCGCCCACTGCGCCACAGAGGCCGTCAAATTAAAAATACAATATTAAAATGTTCGAGAAAATGAGCACCTCATGTTTTATTCGTTGTTATTGGAACCTAATAAAAATAAGCTAAAGCCGATTATGTTGTTTGCTTAAAATCATAACGTTCAGAAAGAAGAAAATAATTCACTCGTTTCTTGTTTAAGACACTGCTCTGTTACAATAATTTATTTTTGTAGCAAAAGGTTTTGGGTTTTCGGGAGAAGAATTTCACTTTCCATTTCCTCTCGTGGACGACTAAGAAGATCACATTAGGAATGGAACATCATGATATGAACGGGAGTTAAGGTTCAACATCTATATTTGGAACCCAAGCCAACCTCATCTGCCCATGGTACACCCTGCTGTATAACAAACAAAGCCTGGCGGCTGACTGACTGTGGCATGGTGCCGCTTAACACCAACACAGCTAAATCACTTGGCCGCCGACAGGCAGCACACCGGTGCGAAAAGCTGTGCCCTGCGATCCCCAACCCAGCGTGGGGATTTTGAGCATATCCCCCTTTTCATAAGAGAAATGCAGCATCTCTACTTATTTTAACATACTATATTAGTAATAACATAATAATTTAAAATTAACTAGTATAATTTTATATAATATTAACCTACTTAACCTATTTATTACATACATTCGAGTTGACGACAACTTGACAGACCGACACGTTGCACTTTGGTCGGGTGGTTCTAGGCTCTTTCTGAAAATCAGCGCTGCTTAGCCCACCCCAGGCAAAGTAGCATCAAGCTGAGAAGGGAGGAAGGGACCTTTTAGGCACATACAGTTGCAGCATACCGATAACTTCCACACAGCTTTAGTGTTACTACCCTCGAGAGCAATGAATCCGGGTCACTCAAGGAATCCAAAAAATCTCGGAAAGTAAGAATGCTAGGTTAATGCAATAAATTGTATTTAATAGAAAATTTAATACTCCTTAAATGAAAGTATTAAAACTTCTTAGTTATTGTAAAGTTATATCATAAAAAAATCAAATTTGAAAAGGGAACACTGTCGAAGATGGAACTACGAAATTACAGGATTTGTTTTTGCTTTTGTTTGTAATCTGTCATTTATGTTGGTACATAAACCAGGTTGATAGTGCTCAATATTCATTATTCAAGCTGAAATCATGTCGCTTACACTTGAAGAATGCACCAGAATACTTACATTGGTGGAAACCGGCCGGAGTCAGCGCGATACAGCCAGGACTGTCGGTGTGTCGCTGTCAACAGTACAAAGAGTTCTCCGACGTTACGAAGAAACTGGTTCTAACCTACGCAGACCAGGAACGGGCAGAACTAGGTGTACCACAGCACGAGAAGACCGATACTTGGTGAACACCATGCTTCGAAATCGCTTTCTCACAGGAACTGAACTCACAAATCAGTTTCGACGCCTCCGAGGAAGTAACCCAAGTGCATGGACAGTAAGACGTCGGCTTGCTGAATCTAACTTAAAACCCCTTAGACCTGCAAACGGCCCTAAACTGGAGCGTGGCCATCGTATTTCAAGACTAAGATATGCCCAGAACCACGTAAATTGGAGTATTGAAGATTGGTCGAAAGTTATGTTCTCCGACGAATCAAAATTTATGCTCTACAAGCACGATGGAAGACACAGAGTGTATAGAAGACCAGGGGAAAGATTCAAGCAAGCATGCATCGAAGAAAAAGTAGCCTACGGTGGTGGGTCTGTACTTGTGTGGGCCGGAATTTCCTCTGAAAGTCGCACAGAGCTGGTGATCATAGAAAACGGCTCTTTAACTAGCGTAAGATATGTGGAAAAAATCCTCAACGAACACGTTGGTCCATTTATGGTCAATTTGGGTGAGGATGCTATATTTATGCATGACAATGCCCGACCTCATACAGGTAGGATTGTGAATGACTACCTTCAAGAGATGAACATTACTTGTATGGAGTGGCCAGCGCGCAGCCCGGATATCAACCCGATCGAGCATGCTTGGGACGAGCTAGGGAGATGCGTAAAACAACGAAACCCTCCCCCAATCACGCTTCCTGAGCTCAAAATTGCTCTCACAGAGGAATGGGAGAATATTCCCCAAAATCGTATAAGGAACTTAGTGTACAGCATGCCAAACCGCGTAAACGCAGTAATGGAAGCACGAGGAGGTAATACGAAGTATTGAAATTCAAGAAAATCGTCATAAAGTTCAAAAATTTCATGTTTCCTATTTTTGTTTTAAGGAGAGATCAGGAGTTTTTTTTCTTTATGTAATTTTGTGTAAATAAAATGTATGGTGACTCATATTTTTTTAACTTTCATTTAAGGAGTATTAAATTGTCTATTAAATACAATTTATTGCATTAACCTAGCATTCTTACTTTCCGAGATTTTTTGGATTCTTTGAGTGACCCGGATTCATTGCTCTCGAGTGTATTTAAAAACCGAACAAAAAAAGTCGGTTTAGAAACACGGATTTCTCAGTGTGTCCTCAGCCTTAGACTACATCAACGACACTTCTCATTTATAGTCCTTCTTAGCTTTAGTTATGTGCAAATACTTCTTTTTATTTAGTCATATTAGTTTCTTTTTTACCCTGCAAGATACCTTTGTTACTACCAGCCTACTAGTATATCAGTGTTTTTCTCTTTGTTTTTTGTGCTGTACCTACATGTGCTGTAATTGTTTGAGTCAAATAAAGTCTTATCTTATCTTATCGTATCGTATTTTATCTTATTTTATTTCACCTCTCTTCTGTTCCAAATACCAGCGCCCATTAGCACAAAAGCTCGCTGCCACCTCCGCACCCGCTCGTTGTACGCACGGGCCCAAAGTATATTATACTGTGGCATAGTCCCAACGTCTTTGCCTGAGCCCCACTGTCACCGGGGTACTACCCCATAGCCTAGCGTGAACTACATCCACAAGTTTCAATACGTCGTTTGACGACGAGCGCGGCGCCTATGCTCTCTCCAGGCATTTGCTATTTACTCTCACCAAACAAAAATACACCATGTTCTCAACACACTTAGTTCCGTTTCTGATGCCGAGGTGTTAATGAATGCTGAACCATATACTCAACAATAGCACTGCATTCACTAATCCCCCAGCCAAGCATGAATTATGAATACCTCCAACAGCAAGAGGCATTTATTCCCAAAGGGCTTCTACAATCAGCTTCTGTCAAGAAACTCTGATATAATAAACATTGAAGGATGCAGAAAATATGGCGAATAAGAACCACAGACGTGCTCTAAGTAATTACCCCTCCTCCAATTACCTACCCCGAACCTCCTGAAACAACCACGCGATTTAACAATGAACTATACGGAAACTTCACCAAGTGCCTACCTGCATTAATTTAACTTGTAACAACTTTGCAGTTTTATCTAGACCAAGATAAAATTGTTGGAACTTGTGTAATTAAAATTATTCCTCGTGTAATGTTGTTGATGATAAGAAGTAACTGTTATTAGGCAGTGGTAAGTAGTCGTTCTACATAATATCATTTAAAGAACATTGCAGGAACTTTTAGAAGCACAATTACATACTACAAAAGTATTTAATTTTTTTTTAAAGTAAAGCAAAACAGTTCATTATTTTTTTAAATTTCTATAAAAAACAACGTGACTTAAAATTCTTATAACCGAGTTATCTATACAAGTATTTCTCAATAAATTGGATGCAAATTTATTTTATTCGAAGGCAAAATTGTCTAACGTACTGATTAAAGATAAAATTGAGTGTACTGCTTCGACTTTTGGAGAACCTTTAAGAGCTAGTTGATTTAATATTCAGAATACAAAATTTGTTATTCGACTCTATTCACAATCTTGAAACACATTTATTTGGTTTCTTTCGATTATTGAACCGAATATAAGTTACGCTTCTTAATGCTCTCGGGACGCAGCGCAATCTTTTCAGATCTTCACGCTTCGACCAATTCGATTGCAAAACACCCTGCTTACGTTCTGGGTACCTAGTATGTAGGTACTATCTCAATTGCCAGCGAAGTCAAATATAATAAATACAGGTTCAGTTCATCTTCGTTAGCAACTGAGGTAGTGAATCACCTGCTGAACAGTTGTTATCCAGGATACTGCAAAGGGAAATTCAAGAGAAATCCACCACCACACCAGCCTATATCAGTCCACTGCTGGACATAGGCCTCCCCTAATAAAGCGGGATATGCCCATAATCCCCACGCTGGGCATGCGGGTTGGGGATCGCAGGGCACAGCTTCTCGCACCATAGACGCTGCTGCCCGTCGGTGGCCAGGGGATTAAGCTGTGCCGATGTAGGCTGTGCTATGCCGCAATCAGCCGGCCGCCAGAGCCCCGTTCGTTGTTTAGCAGGGTGCACCACTTGCAGGTGGGGTTGGCTTGGATTCCGAAGATAGGGGTTGGAACCCCGTACACCCCCAAGAGAAATGCTCTGTTACATTCCTTTAAATGTATTGATTTTTGTGTGGAACGTAAAAAAGACCGCTTGTGACATAGCTCTTCAGCTCATTTTGTCCCAAATAAGAAACTTCAACCTATGAGGAACAATTAATCAGTATTCCCAACAACTCTTTTCATTCGTGTTTTGTGTCACTGAATGAAATTTCATTAAGGTTTGGATACGACCTTCACTGCTTATTATCCTCGGGCAAGATTATCTGTTTAAATAATAATGATATCAAAGGGTTAATTGGGATATTCAAATCATCAACATTTTTTTACAAACTGCAACCGAGTTTAGAGTTTTATCAGGAAATATCGAGCGGCACAGATGAAAAACCACTAGAAACAAAGACTCGCTCAGTTTCAAACCTACAAAAGCATGTGCGAAAAATGTATTCCACTTCTATTGTGCGTTCAGAGCCGTTTGCACGAAAATTCCCACTGATATAAGCACTGGTAGAGCCCAGTTCAGAATTGTGAAACTACGAGCTTAATATTCCATTTAGAATCAAAAAGCTTCAGTTTCAGTGAGTTCGCGTTTAGAATTATTTGTGAAAATTCAGCGCACAACTTAAACATCAGTTTTTAAGATTTAGATTAGAAATTTCAACATTAGGTTGTTTTAAGCGTTCAGTATATTAGCTAATTAATTAATTAGCATTTCAAATTAATTAAAATATTAATTACCTAATTCAATTTTAATAAATAGGCTTTTCCCAAGAAGCTTGTCTTATTTAACTTTAGTTCATTTTTTTCGAATCGGATCAGATATCTGGTCTTTTGAGCATCTGCATATTGGATAATGATGTAATCAATTAACTATTACACGCGTGAAAAACCTCTAACTGAAAAATCGCATAATATTCATATTCTATTCCTGACTGACACTTTGGCAAAACGAACCTTTGACGAAACGCACCTTTGGCAAAAATTGGTTAACGACGAAAAGCAGTTTTGACGATACGCATAAAACTCTTCTTTTCTAGTCAGTTCGCTTTGTACAATTGACTCCTAACGGGGCCGCATTCCAAACTTCTATATAAACCTATTCGTCTCAGAGAATCTAGCTATTGGATGGATAAACACACCGATGCATCGAATCATATTCATTGAACATTTTTTCTTCCACCTTTGAGGGGTAAGGTCTGGCCAGTATGCAAAACTCAGAAATGTCTACGAAATGAAAATTTATTGATGGAAAGACCTCATGCAGTTTGTAGTCTTTTCATCACTTGTGTGCATATGTGGTGCAAGTACGTATCCTATTAATATTATAAACTAGCTTCCGCCCGTGGCTTCACTCGCGTGGTTGCGGTATAAAAAGTAGCTTATGTAAGTCACACACTATGTGTATTCCAAGTTTCATCCAAATCCATTTAGTAATGTTTGCATGAAAGAGTAACAGACATTCATCCATTCATCCATACAGTAGGATTTATATTCATATTATTATATTATGTATTATAGTAGAGGTGTTTCCAGCAATAGATTTTCATTTTGTAAACATTTCCGAGTTCTGCAGATATAACATGGCCAGACTTACATAGGTATAGATCACAGCGCTTAAACAAAACGTCTATGTCGATAAATTATTATTTTTAATGCTTCTAGACACTGTGGCACAGTGTCATATTGCCCCAAAAAAGTAGATAAGTATTTTATTATTTGAACCACATGACTAATATACTACTTAGATGCATTTTTGTATTTGTAAATTCATACTAGGTATAGAGAACACCCAGACCCGATACATATATTTGCAGAATAAGTGCAACGAATGTTTGTCACTCGGAAGAAATCAAACCTTCTGCGTTTCAGGTGGAACTTTGCCCACAGCATCACACACGACTAATAAGTTGAACTCATGACAGTGGAGGGGTAAGTGTATTCATATAATCCCTCCATTTGTTAGATTCTCTTAGCTATTCACGGGTGGTGATAGGTGAAGCGTAATGCCACAGCGCGGACGACCGCACCCTGATTACCGCAACTGTCTCGTGACCACTGCTTACTCGTACAACCTCTGGCGTTGCGATGCGGACAATAACTTCAATTTGCCAAATCGTTTTCCATTGTTAATAAAAATACTATTTATGTCGTCGTTGTCAACGACTCGAATGGTTTGTTGAAAATGTACTGATATTTATTTGAACTATGCACGCGAATTAGTAAATTTTTATATTTTATCAGCCTTTCAGTTTATAATTTGCACAAAGCCGGGCTAATTCAAATATTTCACCTATTTCAGCCTAAATATTATGTTTTTGTCAAACAAGCATTTCGCAATACCCGTGGCTAAAGCCGGCCTGAAATTTTCAATTATATACCGGCTTACGTGTTGCCGGAACTAATTGTTTAGAGGTGATAGAGGAGGAGACACGAGAATGTGTTTAAGCGTTATTGTCCCAGTAACAGGCTTCGCAAATTAATCGGATTTCGCACATATATCACGCCTTTCCGGAAGGAAGGCTTTGCTGCAATCTCAGGTTACTGTTTACATTTCAATAGCCGGTATTGTATACTTATCAGATTAATTGCAACAATGCTTGCTAAGTATATGATAATTTCTGGCATTTAGAATATTATATCCATAGCAAATAATGCATATCAGTATAAATGTCATGATGGTCAATACTAAAGGCTCGTTAAAGTATTCTGAGTAAAACTTTTACATGTAATCCAATAAAACGTGTAAATTTGTCCTGAAAACACAAAAAATACGCTACATAGGCTATCCGAAATTGTAAACATGTACTTTCCCTAAAAGCTCGCACCGTTTCTATTGATTCCGGTGTTGGCAATTCGTTAGAGGCAGTTTTTGGGTCCAATAAGTTTGGTAAGACGGAACCCGGATCTATAACAATACAATAAATTGTTTGTATTGGCGGTCGCCGGCTGTGTGTAATGTGCGTTAGACCGCCGAGTTTATTTCGACACTCGATTGCGCGAGGTGAGAAACGTCCCTCTCCTAATAAAGAAAAGTATGTAGTGGAGTTACGTAAAAGCTTAGTTTAGCAGGCTATAGACTTTTTAATAATTTATGTAGAAATTATGATTGTCTATTGCTGTGGTATATCTATGACCTGAACTTTATTACTATATAGATTTATTTACTTCAATCTAAACTTTATAGCATATAAACTGGTATCTTAACTCGGTTGGGAATTGAAACATCACATACCGTAGGAGGAATACCTCTGCGCACAGATTAGGACGACCTAATAATGTTGAATGATCCCTATGATAGAGGGTACTATTAGCACAGACTAAGACCATTTATTATTATTTGTATAGTCAGCTCTATACTTCAAAGCTTGCGTGGGCAAGATCAAAGATGGAGCCAACTTTCCCAGAAGATGCCAATCAAGTCTCATAAAACTTTGTTTTTTTATTTATGTTGTTTTGCCTAGTCACGTACAGTATTAAAAAGGTGCGTTTTCTCCATAATAGTAGTCTAGGGGATAAAAAGAAAAAGAATTTTTGGCTGTTACGGGAATACCATTTAAGACTGTTGAATGAAATGTTATTTATGCTAATTTACAGACCTCGCAAACACGACGCTTTGTCGTCGCGTTTAGTCGCGAGCGTCTGTCAAATCTTGCCGTTGCGATTGTCGCTGTGTGTGCGTAGCTTTGTACAAAATGTATGAAAATTATCCCCCGCAGCTTGTCGTAGCGTCTAATTGCTGACGTTTGTCGTCCAATGTGCGCAGGCTGTTAGTGTCAATATGCGTTATGACTGATATTTTTAGAGTGTAGCATCTGTAACATCATTACCATATAAACACCTCGCTGGATGATTTTCGAGCTATGAGAACGTTGCTAGAACCTTGTCGCAAAGCAATAAGTACCACATCGTATAAAACCCTGTCTGTAACATCCGCCTCGGGCGCGTTCACTCCATCTCTTTGAAGACGGTTGTCCTGTTGTTTTAAAAGTGTTTCATTGCGTTTTTACTAGTGCGAGTTTCACTTCATGCTAAAGAATATATGTAGCTAGATTGAATTTGCAGTCTTAAAAATATCATTATTTCAATCAGATTGAATTTATGACATTGTGAGTAATGGAATAATTCTCATAACACATGCTCTGCTTATTTTGGGGCTATATTGATGTGTGAAAATGTTTAACATCATTTATATACATGTCGTTAGTTTCTTCTTATCGTCTTCTGTATTTATTATTTAAATAAAATGTCGCCTTAACCTTGCAATAAGTAGATATCTAAACATTTGCCGAGTTCGACTGCGACGGAACCACAAAACCGATACGATATGCCAATATATCACCCGAACACACCTGAACTGTAATAACGAAGAATAATAGCAATTGTTTTGTGCCAGTTTTTATAGCCTCTTCATTCAATTACATCGCTCCATATATTACATTTCTACATTCAATAGATACTTTACTTGGTCCTGCAGTTTGATAAACGCGCTCGCTCGTCGGGCAAAATCAATTATAAAGTAAATCTGTGCGACCCGATAGAAATTAATTATAAGGTCTTCATTAATAATGAGAACGAAAGTGGAACATAATTTTTAGAACCCCTTCCAGTGGACAAACGATAATTTTAGATTTCATTTTCTTTTTGCTGAAAATTCAAAAGCTTTTGTAATAAAAGTTGAAAAATTGGCACGAAAGAAACGTGATGTTGACGTCATGAGGTTGAGCAAGACACTTTTCAGCGCCAGTAAGTGCCTACTAAGCTAAACGTATACCTACTGAGACATATTTGCTGACTTTTGTAACACGTGGAACGGAGCTTTGGCACTCAATTCTTTTATTTTATTATTTGTTGAACTGATAATGCCATAACAGTAGGTAACACAGTAGTAACATCATCATCATCTCGACTTTTCCCAAATTAATAATATTTTTCAAATTGAAATGTGTGAAAGTACAGTAACATGAGTATTATGTTACTAGATGATGATGATAATAAGAGACTCATTGGATCGATGGTGCTTAAACTTGGACTTTTATGTCCTTTTTTAGTCAACCTGTATCGTCCCACGGCTGGATATGCCCAGCCGTGTGCAGGGAGACCTTTGGGTCCACCTCAAGTTCTGCCAACCATCTCTATCCTTCGTGAGGTCCCACCATCCTCTTCACTACTGAATGGGTGACCGTTTAATGACATTTAGAATCCGAGCGTTTCTGTGCTTCGGTCTGGGAAGGTATTCCCGTACCGTAGGTACCTAGATAGTCCGCTTGAGACGCAGAACTATGCGGGTTCGATTCTTGTAGCGAGACAATTATTTGTATGATCTTTAAATATTTGGTCTTTCTTAAACCTAATAAATGTAGGTAATTAAGTTGCAAAATAGTTCTATATATTGTTACGTGTATGTATGTGTATGTGTATGTGTATACACATACACATACATATATTTTTAAGAATTGTATCAGTAAAGTGGTTCCCTTATTAGAGTCTTTGTTTACGCGGGGGCTATATTGAACTTACTGTTTTTGTGGGACATTTATGCCTAGTTAGACAGGGTATATACAATATTATATCTTTAATATTTAGTAAGAAGTGAAATGTTCTAGTTAAGTGTTATTCATAACTAGGTTAGTAACAGTGCGGAACAATAAGCGAATGTGAGTACCAATACAAACCAACTCAGGTTTTTTGGTACAACAAGTGTTAAATGTAAAAAACTTTTTATGGGATAAATGTATCTATCTATCTTTCAAAGGCTTAGAGTTAAAACAGCCTATGCTTTCTTGGCCGACCACGATCTCGCCTTTCATCGGGCTGTTAGGATGTAGTATGTACTTGATACATTATTTTTTTTAAATAATTAACCACATATTGGTTCATTTACCTGTGTGAACTAGTTTTCTGAAACAATTAGGCGCCTTAAAAATAAAGCAAATTCTCAAGACTCGCTTGAACCACTAGGTATAGGTTCAAGCAAGTCGCTTGCTAAAGCTTTTGAGCTAAAGTATCTGTCTGCGAAGTTTCTTTAATTGTAAAAGTGACGTCATATACAAGTAAGAAGTTGCCTGTTGCCAATCGCCAAAACTTGGAGCTACATCTATGTTATGTCTGCTTATTTTCCTATAAAATAACATTCTGTGTAAGCAAATGTTTGAACACAATCACAAAATATCATAATATTATACTTGCGGTCACTATTTGACATTTCCAAGCAAACGCTTAGAAAGTTTGGTTTGAAAATATAAGGAATTCTGCATAAGGAATCATGCAAACATAATGAATGCAAATATGAGTTTGTTTGTTAGTTTGTTACGCTTTCACGCCTTAACTACTTACGGCCGGTTTCTATACTATACCGTTACCGATTACGCCTCGTTTTCCCTTGAGAAACTGTCAAAAATTAACAACGAGGCGTCGAAAATTTGACAGTTTTTCAGGGGACAACGAGGCGTAATCGGTAACGGCATAATATAGGAACCGGCCATTAATCGATCATCATGCAATTTCACATACATATTGTTTTACAAAAAGGACATAAGAATATTTTCATCCATAAAAAATCCTATTCCCGAGGGATAGAAAATTATATTTTAGACAAATTGACAAAATCTAAATTAACAGTCTAAGCTAACATTAAATATCTACCCAGAACATTGCTGTCTACAAGGCAATACAACTTAAAATGTGATTATGCAATATGGTCCGAATGACAGTAGTATGAAATATGGTATAAATAAGTACAGAACAAGTATTGGTACCTAGCCATTTACATATTAACTTAATTTAGATATAGGGCAGACATTTAGTTCATTTGCTTCTCACCAGAAAGGAAGTTTTCAAGTTCTGCCTAGATCGTAATTAATGGAATATTTATTATTTTAACTTTCGAAACTACTTTGGGAAGACCTTTTTTAACAGTGGACTTCTATAGGTTCTTGATGATAATGATGATGATGATGATGATGATTTACCGTGATTTGCGAGTTCTTTAATAAATATCGGGAAACAATAGAACTCTCAAATCATGGTAAATACCTCGTTGATATTAGTTTTTATTCCTTCTATTCTTCTCCTAAAGTCCTACAAAAGCCCAATTTATGATAATTGGTATTTGAAAAAAATTCTTCTAATATCTCTGCATCCACCTGTCTCAAACAAGTACTACCCCGGCAGGCCCCGGCTTGAATTGTGCCCGTCTGTCCGTTCAACCGTCCGTCGCCGTCGGGTCAGTTCCCTTGTCATGGAGGACAGGTCACCGGATATTTTATTGTTTGCCACGTATCCCTTTGCTTTCAATTTACTTTTAGCGGTATATGGGCCTGATAGAGCGCTGTGTACTTAGTTTCTTCGTGTTTTATTATAAATCAACGGTTAAATTAAATAATAATGCTGTATATGTGTGCTAATGTAGTAAATAAACGTTTGTCTATGTCTATCTATGTCTATATCTAAATTATGTATATTAGTGACTAGCAACGGAGATATGTTTGCACATAGCCCAACATTTTTTTGTGCAATGATAATTAAGCTGGATAAGGAGCTGGTCCTTACGATACGAAAAAGTTGATAATTATGATATTTTATTTTGGTCTTCACTGTTATTGTAAAGAGAAAAGATTTATTTTTTTGTTTGTTTGTTTGTATGTATGTAATACCATCATAATCATCATCAGCATATGGCAGTCCACTGCTGGACATAGGCCTAAACGCCATTGCAGCACGTGATCAGCTTGACGCATCCAGCTTTTACCAGCGTTTCACAGATTGTCTCTACACCTGGCCGGCCGGTGTCCTACACTACGTTTGCCAAGCCGCGGTCTCCACTCAAGAGCTCGTTTACCTTACCTTACGGATATCGGTTATTCGGCAGATGTGGCCAGCCCGACACCACTTCAATTAGCTAATTTTCTTGAGCTATGTAGACAACTTTAGTTCTAGGCTCTTTGATAATTGTATCCTTCAGAGAAAATCCGAGCATAGCTCGTTCTATAGCTCGATGTGCTACTTTGATCTGGTGGAATAGGCATACTGTGATTGTCCACGTATCGGTTCCTTAGGTTATGCCGGGTAGGTCTGTAGTATAACAACCTAATATTAAGCATGTTTATCTCAAGGATTAATTATACATTTGGAAAAAAACAGACATGCTCGGGATGAAGGGAAACCCGTTTGGGGAGAATACGTTAATACGTATTCTACGGTAGAGAAGACAAACGGTCTTGCTAAAGGGGATGCAATCTAAATGGGATCTTCTATATTATGATGCAGATCTATGTTGACCCATTTATTATTATTATTTAAAGTGTTAGACTACACTTCAGAAAAATCTAAGATTTTATAATATCCCATTTTACCCGGTATTTATGGGAAGGTCGCGGGCTCAAATCCCGACTGAGGCGAAATTTTTGGGATATCATTAAATCACCCATTGTGCCTCGTTCTAATTATAATTTTGTTTTTGTGTATTTTGTTTATCTTGTTATACTGTCCATCCAAAGTTGTCTGAAAGAGATCGCTTTTAGAGATAAGACCACTCATTGTACCTTTTAATTAATAATATAAATAAATAATATATTACTGGACGTTATCACACAGCATCATGTAGCCCCACACTAAGCAGAGCTTGTATTATGGGAACCACATGATTGATATAAGTACTACATATATCATTTTTTTTGAAAATACATACAAAACACCCAGAATATTCATACAATTTTATTTTTCTTTGGTGTACAATAACGAGTTTCTCTATATATATATTCATTTTTCTAGTGAAAGTGCACTGCCAAAATTCTTCTACATTAAATATTCGAACAAAATCCAACCTTCAGCTTATTTGTATTTTTAAATATCAAAGCAATACCTACAAAGTTAGCCAATTTGAAGTGCAAAAATAGGAAGAGACAATATTAGCATCCCATTTATGAAACATTCGTGTTTGACTCTCGATTTTCCATTCAAATTCACCTCCATCAGCGCTGTACGGAGATGTGTTCCATTCATCGAAGCCGAACGCCGAGAAAATTGTTCCTTTACGCATTTAACAAGCCGAAATCATCCACTCGCAATTCAGATAAAGGAAATTTTGAGCGTTGGAAGCTTTGTTCGCTAAAATTATTTTCATTTAAGATAGATCAATATCTTGATATCATTGCAAATGTTTATTCTAGTGTTGGAAAATAGAAATGTGATTTTACCTCTCAGGGGAAATTGTATTGCAATGTACATTATTACCTACTTTTCAATGTTTCCTTTCCTTCTATTTTTCAAATACTGTTTCTGTAGAATTTCTAAATACTGACACAATAATTTTCAAGAAATATAACTTCAAATAAACAGACGTGAGTCACAATGTAAAATAAAACAAACAACTTTAGCTGGGTACAGCTAATGAAATCCCGGAGGATCACAGCAGCCTGCATTGCCTTTGATAACGGACCCGACACACAAATTTTATTCGCCATCTGAACCACAAAACGCTCATTTAAAATTAAAAATCTTATTATGCTTTCAAACAAACTCTCGCAATAAGCTGAATTTATTCATTTACATTTCCCAAATAAAGACAGATGGCGATGGAAATTTCATCGCAAATTTCTGGTAAATGTAAATCAGACTCGTTACATTTGTAATACGATTCTTTGTAGATGCTTATGAATAAACCGATTATGAAATCGACGTTCTGGCAATTTCAATCTGGCTGTCTCACAAAATGTTGCGAAATAGCACAAATTATCTGAACACGCCCAACATCTGATTTGTGACCGCGACTTTGGAGTCAAAGGAGGGATCATCCCCTACCTCCCACTAACCGTTATTGATGTCGGCTAGAATGATTCTAATACGCAACTAAAAATAGATATAAAGGTACTGGTGAGACTCCACAGGCAGAGACTCTTCAATATGTGTGAACTTTTCTAGAGTCTCACCTCAAGTGGTACTCTAACGGCTAAAACAAAAGAAGTAAAACATGCCTTGGCAGTGGTTGGGATCAGGCGCAGTCGTAATTCTTCTACTGCCAAGTAGTTAACCGGTACTACGTTTAAATTTTATTGCCGAGCTACGTTTAAATTTATATTATTTACTAGTGATTTTATCTACCTCGTAATTTTGCGAATCAAATATTTTTTTCAACTTATATAAACACTTTTTATAATAATATAATATTTCCTAATAATATTTTTTTAAATATAAATTTTTATGTAGTTGTATTTCGATACATTCGATACGGTTCATACTTTAGCAAACTTCAGCGGTTTTATACATCTTCCAGCAACAAAAGGATGAAGAAAACCGCCTTTGAAAAATTAAAACAATTACAAATTTACAAGCACACGACTATCAATTCGTCGTGCTTCTCAGGATTTGCAGATAATTTTCATAATAAAACATCCCTTTCTAGGGCACTTTGCTGTAAATCAAGTTTTCCGGCCACCCTTTCAATTTCCTGACCGCAACGCAGCTCTACTCACTGTTTGCTAAGCTGCGGTTCCGTTCAAACGAGATTTTCATTAGACGATCAAACAACCTTCGCGGACGGGTGATATTTTTATTACAACGATTAACACTCGACCTCTACCGAAGATATGATACAATATTTGTTGTCGTCATATAAACTAGTTTTTAGCCGGTCAAGATTAGGGTGTAACATAAAAGCGGATCGTGAAATTTTAAGATTATGCAATTTGATTAAGTTTACTCAAAACCTATATCTAATGGAAGGATGGTCAGGGTTTAAATTAGTTTCACTCTGTTTCTCTTGTTTTCATTACCATAATCAACCACATAGAGAAGTCCACTGTAGAAAATAATCTTTAAAGGTCCCATTTCTTCAGAGTCTCGACCCCTTTTAGTCCACTGATTCCCCAGTAGTGGTAAAATACATATCAATATGACATTATATATTATTTAATGTCATATTGATATGTATATTACTAACTACTTATCACTTGTATCGGTATTTCGCGTTTTTTATCAAGAGAGTTATCTCTTGGGCGAAATACCGACGCAAGTTTCATCTGAAATCACAACAACAACATCAGCCTATTCAGTCCACTGCTGGAGATAGGCCAGTACCGTAAGATATGCCTAAACCCCACGCTTGGTTTTAGGCATATTTTAGGTGAAGAGGGTTGAGGATCGCAGGGCATAGCTTCTCAGACCACCGACGATGCTGACGGTCAGGGGATTTAGTAGTCCATGTTCTAGTCTGAGCTATTCCACAATGAGTCGGTGACCAGAACCCCGTTTGTTAGACAGCAAGCGGTCTTAGGTTCCGAAGATTTAGGTAGGACCCCTTACACCTCATAAAGATCACTAACGTATATAATATGTATATACCTAGTGCTCTCAAAAAAATGAATTTTCTATTTGCGAATGTACTTACCACCCAAATCCAATTCTTCACTGAAAGGATTTTTAGTAAGGTATTTGATGTCATGCTATTATTGGCAATGAGATTTACCTGTGAGCATTACCTAATGGATTTTTTTGTGAAGAACTTTGGAGTGTGTTTTCTTGTTAAAGCAAAAAACTGCCAAAGTGGTGCCCCCCCCCCCCCCTTAAAGATAGCGCTCAGATTATAATATTAAGGCCCTGTGTGTCTCAAAATCAGCACAGTAAAAGTAGCAAAAGTCAAATTGAAAATCGTCGAGAATTAATTGTAATCAAACAACAACATGCGTCGCAAAACAAACGTTAGAAAAATAGAATAAAAACTATTTCAATAGCTGAATAGAATTATTAAAAAAGGACATACTAAATTACAAAAATAATTTGAGACTTTACAGATCTCAATATTTTCATTATTTTTTTCGGCACCTGATTAACTTTTTATATTCTAGTATAAAAATATTGCAAAAATTAGTAAAATAGCACAAAAAGAACTTATTTCTCGAATTTTGCTAAGCCATTATCAATCTTATTAATGGGCACTGTCAAGTCATACGCTTTTCCACTATGATAACAATGATAAAATTGCGGCTAAATAAGACCAATAACTAATTCATCATCAACATCAACATTATCATCTTATGGAAGTCATAACCGCTGAACGTACATATAGGTCTGAGGATTTCGACGAAAATCGGCCTTGGACCCTTTTCATCATACAATTTTGATGATTTTGTTGGTCCATCAGGGAGTCACACTACACTCCCTGTTCTAGATCGCGGTCGCCATTCGAAAACCTTTATTCTCAACGGTTATCGGTTCTACGAGCTCGTAATGTCGCGTGCTCGTTAATTTTCCACAATTGCTAACTCTGATTAACTAATAAGTAATTATCGTTGCATAATATTATGGATTTGAATTTAAAGCAGGTTCACGAACCAATCGCAAATGAAATGAGTTATGAATTAATGACTTCATGATTATTTGTTCAAACAAATATATTCAGTTTTGCAAAATCAAAACACTAATAGTTTGACTGGCTTCCGATCCCTGCTGTCTGCCCTGTCGCTCGCGTTTCCCCGGATTTCTATAAACATACGTGGATATAAATACCTACTAGGTGTTGATCTTATCACCATCATCATCAGCCTATACCAGTCCACTGCTGGACATAGGCATAATGTGTTATCATAGTATTATTTTACCAAATTTCATACAAATCAAAGGGAGTTAAGTGGAAACCAACTTTCACATTAAGCTCGTTTAAATTTAATCTAAAACAGGTTCAAATATTAATTTAGTACATCATAAACTTTATTTTAAATTGATAAAAAACTTCCCTTTGTTTACTTTTATCAGCATGCTATTTCTTTGAGATTATAAGAAAAATGAAACTGAGGACGCTAATGTTTAAAAAAAATACTTGCTTTTTTATTATTTAATTATTTATTATTAATTTATTATATTTATGTTTGGCATTATTTGCTATTTTTATTCCACTTTAACAGACCTCGAAAACACGACGCTTTGTCGTCGCGCTTAGTCGCGAGCGTCTGTCATATCTTGCTGTCGCGATTGTCGCCGTGTGTGCGGAGCTTTGAACAAAATGTATGAAAATTGTCCCCCGCAGCTTGTCGTAGCGTCTAATCGCTGACGTTTGTCGTCCAATGTGCGCAGGCTGTAAGTAGGGTCAGCACGGCATGTTTTCTTTCTCCATTCGTTCTGATCAGCCGACAACTTTGTATTCACATTTGTAGTCACATGGCTTTCATCTGTTCTTATCACATGACCATATCATGCTAGTCTAAAATTACTGCATTATAGTTAAACAAAATAAGTAGGTATTGTCCTTTGAAGCTACAAAAGTACCTTCAAAGTACTTAATAAACAAGCAGGGGTCGTGTAGTCAAGTAAATTGGAATTGACAAGCTCTCTACACCGCACTCCAAAGAGCTTACAAACTTATTACGCTAGTGTTTTGGTAGGTAAGGTTAGGGAGATGAGTTATATTCGAAGCAGTTCATCATCATTTGCCTCAAGAAGTTTAGGCAAAGGCATCCAAAATCTTTATCGCAAAATGTCGTTTAGAACTTCGTGCTTCGGCGGCCTAAAACTCCGACAAAAGAGTTGGCCACTAACTTAAAGAAAAGGAAGGAAGATGGCAAAACCTTTTCTTGAAATGGTGTATTTTTAGTTGTTAGCACTAAAAAAAACAAATTAGTTGTTATCTTTCTGTCTTTTTGCGGATGGCATTCCTTCAGGCATACCTGTGTATCAACATTACCCAATATAAAATGTTGTATTCATTCATATACACAGAATTTATAATCTGCTGCTCTGCGGTATGCTGCAGAAATGTGGTCTGGGTCTAAATGATGTGTTACCATGGTGTACTCTTCGTTATTGATACCCACGATACAGAATATAATCTATGTGTTGGGACAAAGTTACTGACAGTTGAGCAATAAAATACGTAGGTAAGCAATAATGGAGTTAACAAGTAATTCTTACATTATTTCCTCTGTATCTTAATACTATTAAATTACCAAAAATAATGTATTAATTTTCATAATACATTACTAAATTAATAACATTATGGATAAACAAACACGTCTCCCCACTTCAGCCTCTGATTTCCATCAAACGTACTTGTCGGATTACAAAGGTACAGCTTAAAGCCTTAGGATTATCACCATTTTATTTTAGTATTATTTTGATAAAAGGGATTTGATGAGAGTATAAATAGGATGGGCTTTAGACATGCCGGGTCATAATCAAACAACTTAATTTTCTAAATTACGGAAGATTTATAACCAGTTTTTTCATTAATGATTTTTTCAGTTGCATAAATTATAGAAGTTTATTACGAAAAAGCTTTTCGTTAGTGATTTTTTCATTATTATTTATTCATATTATTATTTACTCATTAATAATAGTGAAGGCATCGACGGCGTTTCGACTCATTATATGAGTCTTTATTTGTATTATATGAGTTCATCAGGGTCAATATGAATTAATTAATTTACTTTGGTTTCATTAGTAAAAAGTTGAAGTTTATCGTTTTATTTGTTTATAAGTTTGTGTTTATATTTAAGTAGGTACTTTTAATATTTATTGTGATTATTTAACTAACCTTCCCGATATCCACCCAGTAAATACGGGAATCACCAGCTGAAATGCTTTTGGGTAATTTTTATTTGCACAGAGACAGACAAATCCACAGTATATTCGTTTTGGATTTTTCTCAAACAGCAGTTGAAAATTAAGCTGTAA
The DNA here is from genome assembly GCA_951804965.1 of Horisme vitalbata. Taxonomy (NCBI): domain Eukaryota; kingdom Metazoa; phylum Arthropoda; class Insecta; order Lepidoptera; family Geometridae; genus Horisme; species Horisme vitalbata. The sequence continues at coordinate 11,549,156 of OX638088.1, read as the reverse complement.
CAATAAAACATCGAGATAGTACTTTATAGAGTCACTGCAGGTCCCTAAGTTATAACTGTCAAAAATTTACCGAGTGTCATTGATATACACAACCATAAAAAAAACACATTTGCACTAATTTACACCTTATGTCGCTTGAAAAGTGCTAATTATTGGCGCAATAGGCAGTGTGCGCCGAGTTTTGGCGCGGATATTTTTTTCGACGTTTGTAGCTCTAGAGTATCTTGATGTACCTACTGAAAACATTAAATTATAAACACCTTAGCCCGCCGGAGTTTGTCCTTATTCGTTAAATTTTGTAAAATTATGTAGTAATCAAATTCTAATAAGTTTACAAACATAATAAATGTATCGAGTAGTAGTGACACTTTTATTAGGAAACATAAAAGGGCATACACCGAGGTGGCGACGGGCCATTACGTCCATTCGCCCAACTGAGTGCTTAATGCAGGATAATGGACTCTCTCACTATTAATTTTGCCGTTTTTGTTTGGGAAAAACCGTAAACAAGTGTCCGTACACCATTATGTAGGCGGCAGCATAATTTGTTTAGTTTCTGCCCAAAAATAGAGGCACATTTATTCATATCAATCCCATAGAATAGATTAAATACCCCGATTCCGATTATGGTATTAATTAGACCGACCGAATTATGCGATTTCTATCGCATTGCTTTTGGAAATTTTACTCGAAAATTCCGCGGGGTAGGTATGTTTGTTGGTCGTGGTGTATCATGCTAAACAACAAACGGGGCTATGATTGCAGCAAAGCGCAGTTCCCGCGGCACAGCAAGGTGCGAGAAGCTGTGTTTTACTCGCATAGCCAGCGTGGAGATTATGTACATATCCCCCTTCTTATAAAGGGAGGTCTAAGTCCCTGTGAACTGTTATAGGCTGGTGTTGTTATTGCATTGCAGCATATCTCAATTTTTTTTTTTTAAATGCTGGACGCTATCACACAGCATCATGTAGCCCCAAACTAAGCAGAGCTTGTATTATGGGAACCACATGATTGATATACTACATATAATATACATTTTTTTTGTAAATACGTACATATCATACATAGAAAACACCCAGACCCGAGACAAATATCAGCAGAACATGCAAACATTTGTCCCGCAGCGGGAATCGAACCCGCGACCTTCTGCGTCTCAGGCGGGCCTTCGCCCACTACGTCACAGAGGTCGTCAAAATATATACCATTAACATTGTTTCTCAACTGTTTTGTTTAGACCTACTTCCCGTTCTCAGTACTCAGTGAACGTTTTCATGCTGAAGATGATAACATTTCATAAATTTTCCAGTTGCGTCGTAAACTAAATAACTTTGCTAACACGAGCGCACTCAAATATTGGTCGAACGTGGTCTTAGGATACCACACGAGATTTACTCCGTTGCATTAGAAATATGGATCATTATAGGACCATAAACGGTCTTCGAAGCTTTGCAGTACTTACTATGAATTTTTGAACAGAAAATCCTGGTTAATCATTTTGATAACTGTTGTTTTTTTTAATCGTCAGAATTATCGTCAGTTTTTTTTATCGTCAGATTATTTTGATATAGGGCTCTTTCATTCATTGTTATATGCTATTTACTAGATTCTCTGAAAAATAAAAAATTGGCCTTAGTACTGTCACAGAACAAGTACTTTATCATTTGAGTCTGTAATATTACAGTATTACAGTTTCAAAGGCTATTGATCTAAGTTGAAACCACTTCAACAGGTCTCAAGGAAGGGACAGCAATGATGATTTCCTTAAACCATTCCGAGTACGCTTCCGATGGTGGAAACGGTGAGTATCTACAATAATTCATCCTAAAATTCCTGAAACAATGACGGAGATCGTTCATATTGAGCGCGATTAGAGTTACGGTTGAAGGAGATAAATCGTCGGTAGTACACGAAGCGTGGCGCGACGGACCAACAGGGCCAACAAATTATTGTCGTCGTGGGAGCACGAAATATCGGCTGGCACGTCGGCGGCCGCGACCTACCAGAAATATATATCTGCCCGGACGGGAGCGGGAGCGTGGGCATGCCGAACGAATATCTGTGCCTTCGCCCTGAAAACGGGAGCATGCTTCATGACTATGATATTTCTCGAAGCTTATCTAGTTTACGGTTTGTCGCCCAGAATTTTGATACAATAATGCTCATATTGTGTGAAAAGTGGGCGATGTTATTCCGAGCGAACATTTACATTTTTATATCTTTTTTATTTCTTCTTTCCTTACAATTTTTGCGTGTTAATATTCATATCTTAAGGAGATTTTGCTACAAAAAATCACTGAACCTGACCCTCATTGATATTCTCATTTCTCAGCTATGACATCTGTCAAATTCACGCATAATATTGTTGAGCCCTTGACCGTCGTTAACTTTCTCAGTCAGAGAACATTATTCAAAGCGGGTCGCGTTTTAATGGCTCCTTGCCTTTATTGATTCCGTCAACATTTAGTGAAGATTTTCAAATATAGCTTTATTTCAATAACTAGGTGCCTAACGTTTTTCCTTGTAAAGTCAGCCAAAGGAATAAGGAAATGCCCCAAAGGTTAGCATAACAAATAACATTTGAAGTATTTTTGTAGACGCTAATGCCAGCAGGTTCTACTAATTAAAGACTTACTATCTATTTCTGTAGAAAATGGACGGTCCATGCGTCCAACAACATCCAACTTCCAACAACATGAAGTAACTAAAACATTTTTATTCAATGTATCTAAATTGTATTAAAATAGTAAAGAAGCCGACTGACTGGCTGACTGACAACCAACGCACAGTCTATACATAAATTCTAGATACTTAAAATTCTGAGCCTATATCCCTTGCATAGTTTATTGGTGAACTAAGAATGGATTTCATGAAATTCAGATCCCGATAATCTTCCCTCCCAGCTCCCCGATATTCATACGAAGTTACGGGAGCCCACTAATGATCTAATATTTTGAAATACAACTATAGGCAATAAACTTATAACAATGTTATTGTACCTTAATCATTTCAGGCCACCCTTGCTCTATCTACGAGTATGTTATGCATTATTTGATCTAATTACATCGTCAATTAGCTCTAGGTATATTGTAGGTTGTTGGTTCTCAGGAAGCAGTCAGTAATCAAATCACTCTTACTTGATCTCCTATTTCGATGGTCATTTACTTGTGCAATTCAATTAGCGTCGTTCTCTGTCAGAAGGAATATTGGTGTATAAATGGCGAAGGCTGGAATTGTCACCGCCGCGGTATATCATCGGTGTGCGGAAATTCAAAGGGCGCTCGGAAGTACTTGATTTATGAGAACGACCGCATGTATGGCCGAGTATTAAAATTTTCATAAAAATATTCTGTATGAATTACGCGCATTGTGTCTGACTCTAAATTATGAATTCACATTTCAAACATTTTTTAATTAATTTGTTTCTACCTATGTTGGTGTGCTTAAATTTTATATGAGACACAAATAAAATTCTTACATATCTAATAAGAAGCGTTAAATTACTTAAACTGTAAAGGTTACTAGCAGCTACGTCCTTCGAGATAGGTTCGTGGTAAAAAGTAAATTTGTAGAGGGCGGCTCGAGTTGGATGGAGAACACTTCATTTGTTAAACATTTTGTTGATATAGTACCCTCCTTTGGTCAGTACAGCGTGCGGCGCACTCCCGTACTTTGTAAATAATTTGCATGGGGTGCGGGCGCAGGGGGATGCCGCAGGATTTAGCTGGATAGGGGTGCTGCCAGAATTTAATGCGGAGTATGTCTGCTTGTTACAGATATCCACATTCTATGCACTACTTATTGCTTTTTGACGAACTTTGACTAGCGCTTTGAAACTTGATATGTTGAAACTTGATACCTTACAGTTGTAGGGGATATGGGAATCCTCTATTCCTACGTTGTTATTACTTGATGGTGATCTGAACATAGAAGTACAAAATAACTGATTTACATTTCCACACATTATTAACTATTACATGTTTACGCCTGTTGAGAGTGGAGAGACGACTGGCGATGCTATCCACGAAATTAACGCGTCAACCCGATTGATACTTGTGGTTGTTACCTAGCCACCACACAGTGCTCATGATCGCTCTATTTATTCACCATTATTCACGAGAATATCTAAATGTAATTTTAAGCTTTCAAAGATCAGTGCTTTTCGAAGTCTAGTATGAAAAATATCCATTTATGTTTATAGTTCTAAAATATTCGATATCAAGTGGTATTTTTAGGGTGACGTTACCGAACCGGTCAAACGAACCCATAAGGTGCCGCTTTGTCCGCCCGTCCGTCCGTCTGTCACAGGTGTTTATTTCAGAAACTACATAAGCTACCGACTTGAAATTTGGTGTAGATTTAAAATGTACTGATTGAATAAGATTGCCCCTAAAAAAATAAAAAAATATTTTTATTTTCATTCCCAAAAGGTCCAAAATAAGAATCGTCAAAATTTGAAATAGTTCGAGTGGGGTATCATGGTTTGAACGGTATTTAACAGTTTTTATTTTTTTGACATCATGCATAGTTTTTGATTTAGGATGAAAAAAGTCCAAAAAATTACCATACCCCCGAGGAAAATTATAGCGCAGTATCCAGCTGGTTTTGTAGAAACCTCAATAAATGTAATGACAGCTGTAGTCAAGCTATACAACAAGTTTCACGGTCAAATATGGTTTTCTCTGAAAGGCCCTAATTTGCCCATTCTAAAGCCGGTTTCGATTTTTCTTTAGGACGTACACATTTTAATTACGAAGACACCTTACTAATTAGTATCGCATTGACGTCACCCGCGGTGGGCAAGTCAACTCGCACTTAACCGGTCTTGTTTAATATGTTCAATGTATGAATTTCATATCATAAAAGTGATTCACGTAGATGTAACATAACTATTACAAACATCATATTAAATTAATGAAATATATAATTCATATAGAATCTATTTATATACATAGTATATTTGTAGTAAACATAGTAGAGGGGTTTTTTTTATGCCAAAGCTGACAGACGAACAATGGTTGTAATGTAAATACAAAAGTACGACTTATAGTTTTCCATAAACACAGTAAGTAGGTGTAGGAGTTTAGAAGTTTGAACTCCTGAAGAGTTCGTTTTTTGTATTTTGCACTGTATGTTTGTCACATTGATTCAGACTTCATTGGGTCTAATCAGAATATAATTAGAGTGCATGCAAATCATTAAACCAATTCGAAGAATGCATTTTAATAGCAGGATGAGTAAAATGTGAGTACGTACCTTTATTAACATTTGCGATGCCACTGTAACGCAAGAAAACATAATGTATACTATTTACCATAAAAATCGTTGGAAAGTTTTTAGTATATTTACCTACTTCCTAGAAGTATTCAAATAATAATAAAGGCATATGAATAAACCCAAAAAAGACAAAGGGTAAAAGATGTCAATCGCCCTCATATCTAGAGGCAAAATACGTCCCGAGCGAGCGTAGAAATACGATTTTCATGTTTTACCAGATTCCATATTAAATCTACAGTATTATTTCATGAGATTATAAGGCACAGGTCACACATATCGGGCAAGGACATGGCGCGGACATGGCGCGGACGTGGCACGGACGTGGCGAGGACATGGCGCGGGCATGGCGCGGACATGGCGCGGACATGACGCAGAAATGACGCGACAGAGGCACAAGTGTAGTGCAGTCTGTGGTCCGGTATCGATGTGTCAGCATGTCATCCTCAGAAAACGAAGATGCTCTTGCTCTCGTGCATACAATTAATTAATATACAGATCAGGGCCCGTACAACCCCGATTGCGAGTTAGTTGCTTCGAAAGTGAAACCCCTTCATTGGGTTATACAGTTGACGGGATTACCCTTTCGTTTGGATATTTTCCTCCTAACACAAGCGAAAGTGTAACCCGTTTTGGTTTTCAGTCGATAGGGTTACCCTCTTATGAGGATAAACGAATGAATGGAGTTACCTCTTGATAGGTTTTTTTGAATGTTACACAATGGTTATCATTACTAATATTTATTAATTAATAATAATTTCGGATTGTCACTGTCATTGTCACTCTAAAACTCAAACTCAAAACTCAACTCAAAGCTCCACTCGAAACTCATTCTACAAATTCATCTGTAAATGGTTATATCTCTGGAACTACTCATCCTAGAATAGCTGTTAATTGCTCAAAAGATAGCTATCGACAAGATCTTTATTTTCAATGACATATGTCAAAATTGAATTTGCCATATCTCGAGAAGTACTCATCCTAGACTTGCCGTTAGCTCAAATGATAGCTACTAATAAAATCTTAATTTTCGATGACAGCTGTCAAACTTAACAATAGCTATCATGTGAGCTAGTAAAGGCAAGTCTAAGATAAGTAGTTCTCGAGATATGGTCGATTTAAATTTGACAGCTGTCATCGAAAATTAAGTTCATGTCAATAGCAATCATTTGAGCTAGTAAAGGCAAGTCTAAGATAAGTAGTTCCCGAGATATGGTCGATTTAAGTTTGACAGCTGTCATCGAAAATTAAGATTTTATTAGTAGCTATCATTTGAGCTAGTAAAAGCAAGTCTAAGATAAGTAGTTCCCGAGATATGGTCGATTTAAGTTTGACAGCTGTCATCGAAAATTAAGGTCTCGTCAATAGCAATCATTTGAGCTAGTAAAAGCAAGTCTAAGATGAGTAGTTCTCGAGATATGGTCGATTTAAGTTTGACAGCTGTCATCGAAAATTAAGTTCATGTCAATAGCAATCATTTGAGCTAGTAAAAGCAAGTCTAAGATAAGTAGTTCCCGAGATATGGTCGATTTAAATTTGACAGCTGTCATCGAAAATTAAGTTCATGTCAATAGCAATCATTTGAGCTAGTAAAGGCAAGTCTAAGATAAGTAGTTCCCGAGATATACTCGATTTAAGTTTGACAGCTGTCATCGAAAATTAAGATTTTATTAGTAGCTATCATTTGAGCTAGTAAAAGCAAGTCTAAGATAAGTAGTTCCCGAGATATGGTCGATTTAAGTTTGACAGCTGTCATCGAAAATCAAGGTCTCGTCAATAGCAATCATTTGAGCTAGTAAAAGCAAGTCTAAGATGAGTAGTTCTCGAGATATGGTCGATTTAAGTTTGAAAGCTGTCATCGAAAATTAAGTTCATGTCAATAGCAATCATTTGAGCTAGTAAAAGCAAGTCTAAGATAAGTAGTTCCCGAGATATGGTCGATTTAAGTTTGACAGCTGTCATCGAAAATTAAGGTCTCGTCAATAGCTATCATTTGAGCTAGTAAATGCAAGTCTAAGATGAGTAGTTCTCGAGATATGGTCGATTTAAGTTTGAAAGCTGTCATCGAAAATTAAGTTCATGTCAATAGCAATCATTTGAGCTAGTAAAAGCAAGTCTAAGATAAGTAGTTCCCGAGATATGGTCGATTTAAGTTTGACAGCTGTCATCGAAAATTAAGGTCTCGTCAATAGCAATCATTTGAGCTAGTAAAAGCAAGTCTAAGATGAGTAGTTCTCGAGATATGGTCGATTTAAGTTTGACAGCTGTCATCGAAAATTAAGGTCTCGTCAATAGCTATCATTTGAGCTAGTAAAGGCAAGTCTAAGAGAAGTAGTTCTCGAGATATAGTCGATTTAAGTTTGACAGCTGTCATCGAAAATCAAGGTCTCGTCAATAGCAATCATTTGAGCTAGTAAAAGCAAGTCTAAGATGAGTAGTTCTCGAGATATGGTCGATTTAAGTTTGAAAGCTGTCATCGAAAATTAAGTTCATGTCAATAGCAATCATTTGAGCTAGTAAAAGCAAGTCTAAGATAAGTAGTTCCCGAAATATGGTCGATTTAAGTTTGACAGCTGTCATCGAAAATTAAGGTCTCGTCAATAGCTATCATTTGAGCTAGTAAAGGCAAGTCTAAGATAAGTAGTTCCCGAGATATGGTCGATTTAAGTTTGACAGCTGTCATCGAAAATTAAGATTTTATTAGTAGCTATCATTTGAGCTAGTAAAAGCAAGTCTAAGATAAGTAGTTCCCGAGATATGGTCGATTTAAGTTTGACAGCTGTCATCGAAAATTAAGGTCTCGTCAATAGCAATCATTTGAGCTAGTAAAAGCAAGTCTAAGATGAGTAGTTCTCGAGATATGGTCGATTTAAGTTTGACAGCTGTCATCGAAAATTAAGTTCATGTCAATAGCAATCATTTGAGCTAGTAAAAGCAAGTCTAAGATAAGTAGTTCCCGAGATATGGTCGATTTAAGTTTGACAGCTGTCATCGAAAATTAAGGTCTCGTCAATAGCTATCATTTGAGCTAGTAAAGGCAAGTCTAAGATAAGTAGTTCCCGAGATATGGTCGATTTAAGTTTGACAGCTGTCATCGAAAATTAAGATTTTATTAGTAGCTATCATTTGAGCTAGTAAAAGCAAGTCTAAGATAAGTAGTTCCCGAGATATGGTCGATTTAAGTTTGACAGCTGTCATCGAAAATTAAGGTCTCGTCAATAGCAATCATTTGAGCTAGTAAAAGCAAGTCTAAGATGAGTAGTTCTCGAGATATGGTCGATTTAAGTTTGACAGCTGTCATCGAAAATTAAGTTCATGTCAATAGCAATCATTTGAGCTAGTAAAAGCAAGTCTAAGATAAGTAGTTCCCGAGATATGGTCGATTTAAGTTTGACAGCTGTCATCGAAAATTAAGGTCTCGTCAATAGCTATCATTTGAGCTAGTAAAGGCAAGTCTAAGATAAGCAGTTCTCGAGATATGGTCGATTTAAGTTTGACAGCTGTCATCGAAAATTAAGGTCTTGTCAATAGTTATCATTTGAGCTAGTAAAAGCAAGTCTAAGATAAGTAGTTCCCGAGATATGGTCAATTTAAGTTTGACAGCTGTCATCGAAAATTAAGTTCATGTCAATAGCTATCATTTGAGCTAGTAAAGGCAAGTCTAAGATAAGCAGTTCTCGAGATATGGTCGATTTAAGTTTGACAGCTGTCATCGAAAATTAAGGTCTTGTCAATAGTTATCATTTGAGCTAGTAAAGGCAAGTCTAAGATAAGTAGTTCTCGAGATATGGTCAATTTAGGTTTGACAGCTGTTATTGAAAATTTATTCCAATTTTATTATAATATAATTATTATTGCGTAAAATAAACAATTAGTAGGGGAGGAGAGGGTTAACTAAGCTTTTGAAATTACTAAATTACTAAGCTTTTGAAAAAACCCTGCCGAAAACCTCTTCATCGGGTTACCAAATCGGGCCCTGATACAGATGAAGAAAATACGCGCAAACGAATTTGCACAAGGATCAGCTAGTATTACCATGGGTATTACATAAAAAAATCTTAGTACCGGTTTAATCTCTTTCCGATTTCCAGCCACAATTTATCTTGAACATTTCAGTTACAATAATTGGAACGACAATGATCATAAAGCGTTGCATATTTTACAATCAATTCACAAAATTCAATATTAAATTCGATATCGTCATTCGTCACGCATTTTTACATCACTAACAGACGTATGTCGCAAGCAAGTACATACTACGAACTGGCGGCCATCTGACGCTCATCTGGCGGCGATCGGGCGCGGGCGCCGAAAAGGCGCGTCATACGTCCGAGCAACGACATACTATGTGCCCTAAATTGTGCTTTATTTCCATGCATTTTGTATGAAATTTGAATGGAATAGGAAACCACCTGTGCCATGTCCGTGTCATGTCCGTGCCCGATGAATGTGACTAGCGTCGGGCGCAGACATGGCACTGGCGGTTTCTTATTCCAATCAAATTTCATACAAAATGCATGGAAATAAAGTATAATTTAGGACACACGGTATGTCGTTGATCGGACGTGGTTATGACGCGAAGTCGTCGAGCTAAATTGTGCTTTATTTCCGTGCATTTTGTATTAAACTTGAATGGAATAGGAAAGCGCCCGCGCCATGTCCGCGCCAGGTCAGACAGGTGAGGCCTGAGCCTAAGATGACATCCTCTACGTTGTAATTGTTCTGTGAATGTAGCATATTTTAGTATGTGTTATAAAATACTAGTTGCGGTCCGCAGCTACGCTTGCGAGGGAGGTACCGCTCTACTGTAACAAAAAGTACTGAGCCCCATTAGCTTACACTTTATATACCTGGTTGCACCTCAAGCAGGTGACATAGGTTTGGGTTCCAAAGATGGAGGTTGGAACCCCTTACATCCCTTATAATATTAGTGTGATTTTAAATCGTTTTGACGCTAGTCTCGACTCGTGAAAGGGTTATACTCGTATCTCTACTGCCCTATAAATATTCAGTTTATGGACACAACCTTGTGGAGGAATGATTTGCACTAAACGTGAATAGGTACGACGTTCTATCAGGACGAATTCCCGTTAGGATCACTTAAAAAACTAGTATGTATTAATTTTGACAACTTGCAAGAAGTTTCGATATAACTAGTCGAGTAACGAGTATCAATGCCAGGTGCAAGTTCAAGTTGAATATTCCTGATACCCACTATAGAGTATTTTTTTCTAAGTGGGTTAGTAAAAGCACATATTTAGGTAAACAATGTTCATATATAAAAGTAAACTATTCCCTACCTACAAATAAACTTGTACCTAGCATATTTTACTGCATATTTGTTTAGATAGTTGGGAATTTCGCTCGGAACATGCTTCGTTACGTCCATTATGTAGGTACGCGACAAACTCATAACTCCACTCTCATCGTACATATTTATGACCTTTGTATGTGGAAATATACGCAAGATTCTTTCCTTACTTATATATATTTCAATGATAATTTAAAAATATACAAGTAGGTACCACCCATACTTGGTTACTTGGTTACGAATCGTTTGGTACGACAAGGTGGGAAACCTTGTACCAAGCGATTCGCTCCCACGTTTATTGTTAATACTAATAAGGGGTGGAATCCGTCCACGTCCGTCCCAGTACAACCTAGGAGTCTTCAAATCCAGAATGAATCGGTTCCTTCAAGGCAAGCGTGCTCCATCTTAGACCACATTTTCACCTGTTTTAGTTGTGTTAGTAGTAAAGCGCTTGTCCATTTTTGTAAAAAAGAACTTTACTTTGCTGTTTATTTTTAATTGTGATTTCATTAAAAAACATACAATTTATTAGTATTAGCATATTAGGTACTTGTGGTAGTTCATAACTCTGTTACAATCATTTTCAATGCGTTTTTCATACCAATACGGGTGAATATGATTATGTGATAGAAATTGATTGCAACAAAGTTCCGTGATAGACTGACTGGTATTACGCTCCCTCGTAAGTATAATGAAATTCGGTACACAGGTATATAGGACAAAGATTTGTATCTTGATTTGCATAAATTAAGGATACAACATACATAGCAACTACACAGTTACTTACATACACAAACTTTGTCCTATAACTCTCATAGCCGATGTCGACGAGCAAATAACTAACTTCCAAGTTTGAGGCAAACGCTATTAACTGTTTAGTAGTTTAAGAAACGGTCTCAATTTACCCTTAACATAATCTAGTTTACGCTTAATCAAAATTCCGGGTCGAGCTCAATATGGATAAGAGGTAGGTAAGTGTAGAATTATGGACTTGTACCTTGGTAGGTAGACTCACACCTACGCATAAATTATTAAGTACCAGCCGTATCCACATGTCTACCTACACAAATTATCTTTACTCGTACAAGTATGGAATATTTAATACAACTTCTGAACAAACGTGAGGGATGACGACAGTCGACTCGTCTACACAACGCTTTCGATTACGCGGTCAGGTTCGAATATATTCAACAAAACAATATGGCGCAAAACATGCTATGTTATTGCATGGCCAGTTTGCGTAAAGTGAACCTAATATTACCGCTGGAAAGCTGGACAACAAGTTAATTCGTTTTAAATTAGTTGTGAACAGTAAATGCGAATGCCAGACAGATGAGAATAGCTTAATCTAGTTTTAATTATTCGATTCAACAGATTTATTATTCATTTGCGGAACGATGAGTAAATGTACATGAAGCGAACAGTGAATCGAAACAAATAGTTGAATTTATTATAGCAGTAAAAAGGATCGATGCTAAAAAAGGCAAGATGTGTGAGCGCGGCGTCAAAAATTCAACACTTGCAGGGAGAGCAGCGCGGCAGCGGTTAAATTTTCAAGAGCAGGGCGCGCGCACCTCCACTGAAGTATCACGAGTTCATAAATTAGTTACTTTACGAGGGAAAGGTCGCGCCCCATAGCGTTGTTCCCGTGTATAATTTTCATTTAAACACACGCAGCCACAGGTCCTCGCAGTAAATCAGGTCCTCTGTCCGCCGCCGCCCTTCGCTCGAGCAGTGAGCAGTGACGCGCTGATGCCGCGCCCGCGCCGCCGCCATACCAGCCAGTTCGCTACAGTGTAAAGACATTTCCATTGTACCGTAATAGGGCATTGTTTGTGACGTAAATTTTACTGCTGAATATGCAAATTTCGTTTTGCGCCGACCTCCAGCGAGAAATATTGCAAAAGTTTTAGCGAAAAATTAAAATCACGAATCGTGGACAAGTTTTAATAACGATCGTTACAGATTCAGAATTTTGACGGTTTGTTTTATTTACGATCTATTTATGAATAACACGTTTATTTGACAAATTAGATGTAGGCATCGTTACGAAGAGTTTAATTAATATTTACTTTGTTATAAATATTCATAGAAGGAGCAGAAAGTCAGCTCACATCTGTTTCATGAAAGGTGACAACGTGAAATTCACACAAGGGCATTAACATTTAAACGCTTTTAGGTTAAGGTTGAGTAGAGGAGGAACCTACACGTTTCCTTTATAAATATTGCCTCAAAAGATTAATCCAAAAACAAAATTTTACTTAGCTTAATCTATCGGAATATTTTTTCGGCAAATTTAACACCTATAACACAAAATAACAAAAACTAAAGGAAAGTACAAACTCAAACATAAATAAATAGTGCATCATTTATTAGTCCACTCAACTACACGAAACTCAGTAACGGGAAATAAGAAACCTCATTATACAGTGGCCGATCTCGTTTCCACAAATAAAAAGCTTTTCAGGAGGCAGCCTCGGGCGTTAATATTTAAAGCACGGGAGATGCCTCTAATGTGCTATTAGCTGCGAACCGCGAGACTTCTCACCAGGGGATTGTTCGGTTACAGGAACACCGATCACAGATTCCCCTCTTGATAAATAATGATGATACACTATGTTAAAGCATAATGTTTGGATATAACTATAGCTTTAGTTTATTTATAAGTTGTAACAAGTGTTGATTGTCATTGTTTTTATATTTTACTAGTGGACACCCCGCGACTTCGTCCGCGAAATAGGATTTTTCCTTAGCTACCCACTACCCCTGGAAAGTCTACCCCCGGTCAGAGATTATTAATAAAACCTCATAAAGCTACAATTATACGAAAAAATAGAGGACTATAAATAGAAGTCATCCCCCCGTTTTGAAGACACTGAGTTTTAAAAGTTTTTTGAACAAAAATTGTTACTACAATCAGCTACATACCAAAATCTATAGGGATAAAAGATTCACAAAGCTATTCACGCCAAGTTCTAAACGAATCGCACCACGCGATGTTTTAATATTGAATATCCACAACCTATTGCACCCCGTTTGGGAGAGCATCTAGAAAATGTCGTATTTTAATTTTACTAAATGTATTAAAGAATATTTTGCCAAGTTTCAGGCAAATTCCACCAAGCGTTCAAAAGTTTTCCCATAGAAACTGTTACACCCAATGCACATCCTTAAAGAGGTAGATCCCTAACCATTTGTAGTGAATGGTATTTATAAAAAGTTTCAAATTACGACTTAGATTTTCCAATACAAACTATATCGTTATATTGCACCCCTTTGAGTGGCGAAATATATATTTTTTAATATTTAGATATTTTATTCAAGAAACAATACGTAAGTCAAGTTTTAAGCTTCTATCTGTATTGCATAGGATTTTTAATACAAACTTTTTTACCCCTTTTCAACACCTTAGAATTTAACAAAATTTTACAATTTTCAAAACTTAGAAAAGCAAATATGTTCTTACTATTAAGAGATTCATTAATATCATATTCATTAAAATTCTTCCCAAAAAACTGTAACACCCCACCCCACTTAAAGGGTTGTTTAAAAAAACCTGTTATGTTTTTTTTGTGATTATGTGTACCACCTCCTATAACCTTTTATTATTTTATATTTAAAGTATTCTGACAAATTTTCAAGCACATTGCACCACGCAATTAGTTTTTCTTATATAAACTGTAACCCCCCCCCCCCCCATTGCACCCCCCTTGAAGTGTAATTTAAATTTATATTGATGATAATCTTTATAATTTTTATCTGACACTGTATAATACCAAGGTCAAGTTTCTATCTTTATGGAATACGATTTTTTGTACAAACGTACGTATCACCCATTCATACCCCCTTTCACCCCCAGAATAGTTGAGTAATAGTAGTAGGTAAGTATTTCGAAAAATCCCTTCTTAGTACACGGTTACAAACTAAAACAAACACACCCTCCAAATTTCAAGTGTCTAGGTCCAGCAGCTTACATGTCAGTCAGTACGTCATTTACTATTTAATATATATACTAGCTGACCTGCCCGCAATTTCGTTTGCGTGTATAAGCTTTCTGTCTACGTATATGTTAATTTTACACGGAACTCAAAATATACCAACCTATACGTTACCTACCTACCCGTACCCGTTCCCGTTCCCGCTCCCTTTTCCGTTCCCTCTTCTGCTCCGTTACCGTTGGCGACCCGCACTTAAGTGTGTGGTTTAAAAGTATAGGTATGATGATTTTATTATATCCCTAACTTAAAAAATGATGGAAACGCTCATCTCCTCTATCACTCTCTTCAAGATTCATTTTTTCGACATAAAGTAGCCTCTATGTCCTTTTCCAAGGTCCCATCTATCTCTGTAGCATAATTAATTAAAATTGGACCAGCATTTTAAGCGGGAACAGACATCTGGCTTAACGGACAGATAGACTGAGTTACCGTCGCATTTGTAAGATGTGAGTTCAAGGAATTGCTCATACAAAAGTTTCCATCCCTTAAAGATGGAATTTCCAAAAAAAACACCCTATTGCACCCCGTTTGTGTTTCAAGCCAATCACACAACGCATTTAGAAGTTCCCTAATAACTCCCCATTGCCCCTCGTTTAAGGAGATTAAATTATGTAGAGAAGAATATTTATACACAGTTTCAAACAAACCGATTGCTCGACGCGTTTAGAAGTTCCCTTATAAACACTCCATTGTACCTCGTTTAAGAGATATGTAGTGAAGAATATTTATACAGAGTATCAAACCAATTTAGCGATGCGTTTAAAAGTTTCGTTATAACATCCCATTACACCCTGTTTAAGATGTTGATCCTGAACTTTCGGTAGTGAATATTATTTATTTTTTTATTTCAAACCAATCAAACGACGCATATAAAAGATTCCTTAACACACCCCATTACACCCCTTTAAAGGGTAGAACTTTAATCATCCTTAACCATCTGAAGTAAAGAATATTTGTAAAAAGTTTTAAACCAATCTAACGACGCGCTTAAAAGTGACCTTAAACAAACTCATTGTACCTCATTGTATTTAAAAGGATGATTCATAACAATCTGTAGTGATGAATTTTGTACCGATCGCGCTACGCGTTTAAAAGTTCCATATCAACTTAAACACCCATTTTTAACCAATTGCACCCCCAAAAAAGGGGTAAAGGGGTAGTTTTGGATTTTTTTCATATAGTCTCATATTACTATAATTGAAGAATATTTTGAATTTCAAGGAATAGGATTATTCATAGAAACGGTTTTAACCTCCATTGGGGTGGAGTTTTTGTAGAATTTCTTACTATTTTTAAACTTAATTACTTAGAAAAGTGTTTATTATGACCTCTGTGGCACAGTGGGCGAAGGCCCACCTGAGACGTAGAAGGTTTCAATTCCCGCTGCGGGACGAATTTTTGCATGTTCTGCAGATATTTGTCTTTTGTCTAAGTGTTTTTTATGTATGATATGTATGTATTTTCGATTCTCGAGCCACTCTCACTCGCCACTATACCGACGACCTGCCAGAGATCAGCCAAGACGAGGTCGTACTGGCCCTGAGACAGCTTAAAAATGGAAAAGCCCCCGGTGAAGACGGTGTTACTTCGGAACTTCTGAAGGCAGGAGGAGCTCCTGTTGTGCAGGAGCTGCAGAACCTCTTCAACTCCGTCCTTCACTGTGGGAGAACTCCAAAGGCGTGGAACGAGAGCTTGGTGGTTCTGTTTTTTAAGAAGGGAGATAGGAAGCTTCTTAAAAATTACAGACCCATCTCGCTCTTGAGTCACATCTATAAGCTGTTCTCTCGGGTTATTACAAATCGTCTCGCCAGAAGACTCGATGAGTTCCAGCCACCGGAGCAGGCCGGGTTTCGCGGAGGATATGGCACCATAGACCACATTCACACAGTGAGGCAGATTATACAGAAGTCCGAAGAGTATAATCAGCCCCTGTGTCTGGCGTTTGTGGACTATGAGAAAGCCTTTGACTCTGTCGAAACCTGGGCTGTCCTGGAATCCTTGCAGCGATGCCAAGTGGACTATCGTTATATCGAAGTGTTGAGATGTCTGTACGAAGCCGCCACTATGAGTGTCCGAGTACAGGACCAGCAGTCTAAACCCATCCAACTGCGCCGCGGAGTGAGACAGGGAGATGTCATATCTCCGAAACTGCTCACAAGCGCGTTGGAGGATATGTTTAAGACGCTGGACTGGAAAGGTATGGGCATAAACATAAACGGCGAGCACATCTCACACTTGCGATTCGCTGATGACATAGTCCTAATGGCGGAGTCGCTGGAGGAGCTGCAACAGATGCTGGACGGCCTAGCATCAGCCTCGCGAAAGATAGGTCTCGGAATGAATTTGGACAAGACCAAAGTTATGGTCAATGACCGAATTGATCCGAGTCCTGTCGTCGTTAATGGACACCTTCTTGAAGTTGTTTCGGAGTATACATACCTCGGGCAGATATTGCAGTTGGGTAGAAACAACTTCAAGAAGGAGGCCAAGAGGAGGATTCAGCTGGGTTGGGCAGCATTTGGAAAACTACGTCGAGTTTTCTCGTCACCCATACCGCAATGTGTGTTTTCAATCAGTGCGTCCTACCCGTCATGACATACGGAGCCGAAACGTGGACACTCACAGTACGGCTGGTCCACCAGTTTAAAGTCGCTCAGCGAGCTATGAAACGAGCTATGCTCGGGGTTTCTCTGAAGGATAAAATCCGTAACGAGTTTATCCGACATAGAACTAAAGTTGTCGACATAGCTCAGAGAATTAGCAAGCTGAAGTGGCAGTGGGCTGGCCATATCTGCCGAAGAACCGATAACCGTTGGGGTAAACGAGTTCTTGAGTGGACACCACGGCTCGGCAAACGTAGTGTAGGACGCCCTCCGGCCAGGTGGGGTGACGATCTGCGAAAGGCTGCTGGTAGAAGCTGGATAAGTTGAGCTCAGGACAGGGCGCAATGGCGCTCATTAGGGGAGGCCTATGTCCAGCAGTGGACTGCTATGGGCTGATGATGATGATGATGATGATGATGTATGTATTTACAAAAAAAAGTATATATGTAGTTTATCAATCATGTGATTCCCATAATACAAGCTCTGCTTAATTTGGAGCTACATGATGCTTTGTGAATAGCGTCCAGCAATATTTATTTTATTTATTTATTTATTATATGTCTTAAGAGATTCTAACCACGCATTAAAATTCTCCCTGAAAAACTATGACACCCCACTTCACCCTCTCTAAGGTATTTATTTTCAAACCTGGTATGTGGTCATTTATTATTTTGTACCTAAAGTGTTCTAACGAAGTTTCAAGCAAATCACACCACAAATTACGATTTTCCTATACGAACATTAATACCCCATTTCACCCCCCTCGAGGAGTATTTCAAATTTTCAATTATACCAATATTAATTGAATGTATGGATTAATACGTATTTCAAGTTTCTAAGTTCAATGACAACGATGTTTCATAAAACTTTTTATCCCCTCTTCAACGCCTCGGGAACACAAAAAATAGCCAATATTCTTTGTTAAGTTCCCATACCACTCACATCTCACTGATAGCTGTAAGCCGAAATTCATCAAAATATGTTCAATGTTTAAGGCGTGACAGACAGATAAAGAGACCAACAGAGTTTCTTTCGTATTTATAATATTACTTTGAATTTGGATGAATGCAAAGTTTTAGTTTGTAAGGTCAAGGAATACGTTGTTTCATAGGTACAAACGTTTCCACATTCAAACATCTTGGGGTGGAATTTTTAAAAAAAATATCTAAAGGAGCGCTTACAATCTTCAAAGATTACCTGTACCAAATTTCAGATCTCTTGATTGCACCCTTTTAGGACCTTATTGCTCCCGTTTAAGTATTTCCCGCGAAGAATATTTATACAACGTCTCTTAGCAATTACACAACGCACCTAGAAGTTCCTTTACAACATCACATTGCACCCCGTGTAAGGGGTTGATCTTCAACCAATTGTAATGAACGACGCGTCAAAAAAATCACTTAGAACAGCCCATTGCATCCCGTTAGATAAGACTTTATCCTTAATCATCTAGGGAAGAATATTTACATAAAGTTTCAAACCGATCGCACGACGCGTTAAAAACTTGTCTTAATTAATACCCCTTTGCACCCCCTTAAGAGAGTATTAGTTTCATATTTTCTAATATAACTTGCTATATAGAATAATGTATAAGGAATAGGATTATTCATCGTTTACCCATGCTCACCCCTCTGGAGTGGAGTTTTGGGAAATTTTCTAAATATTTTTGACCTTCATTTTTTAGAAAAGCGTTTGTTGGATGTTTTATGAGATTGAATTTATTGAATTGAAAACCACACATTATAATTCTCCCTAAAAAAAATTGACTATCCTATAAAAAAAAAATTTAAACCTAGTATTCCGTCTTTTTAACCGAATTCAAAAAAGGAGGAGGTTCTCAATTGGGTGTTATTTTTTATTATTATTACATATTCAAAGTGTTCTAACGAAGTTTTTCTAAAAATCGAACCACACGTCAAGATTTTCCCATACAAACTTTACCACCCCATTGCAACCTCTTTGAGGAGTATTTCAAATTTTCAATAACACTAATCTTCATTGATTGTATGGAATAATACATATGCCAGGTTTCAAGTTTCAAAGTTCAAGGATTATCGCGTTTTTACCCCCTTTTCTTAGGGGCTGAATTTCCAAAAATCGTTTCTTAATGCGCACCTTCAAACATTTCCTGTGCCAAATTTCAAATCTCTAGGCTTTGTAGTTTCTGAAATTTTGTTACGAGTGTGTCAGTTAGTCAGTTAGTCAGTGAGTGTTCTCTTTTATAAGTAAAGACTTTTATTGTTATAATCCCAGACGCGTGTATCTGTGTGTCTGTCTATGACGTAGGATGAATCGATTATTATACAGTTTTTTAAGAAAACCTTTTCAGCCGCTTGAAGAATTTAGAAAGATTCGAAACTACTATCCTATTACTTCAATAATTTTGCAACTTGGCAAACTTAGTACTGCTTACTCGAACGCCTTCAAAATGTGTCCATCAGATTCATTTTCGGTCTGCGTAAGTATGACCATGTCTCCGAGTTTCGAAAGAAGCTCAAGTGGTTGCCCATTCGTGAGCGCAGAAATACTCACATTCTTTCTCTTTTGTACGGTATCCTCTTCAACCCTTCTTCTCCTTCTTATCTCAAAGAGCGCTTTGAATATCTTTGGCAATCCAATTCTCGCACATTACGCTCCTCTATGTCTTTACAGCTTCAAACACCTGTGCACACTTCCACTTTCTATTATTCCCACTCTTTTACTGTTCAAGCTGTTCGTCTTTGGAACTCTCTCCCTGTCAACATCAGAACTGCTCAATCTCTGCCTATCTTCAAAAAGCTTCTCATCAACTTTTATTCGTCCGCTTCACATGACGTTTGAAATGAAACTTTCATCTGTTTTTAGATTACCTTTATTTTATTATACATTATTATTATTATTATTATTATTTACCTATACATATTTTATTACCTTTAGTATATTTCATTTCTGAGTTATCTATAGTAAGTATTAGTATTGTATTTATTAATTGGTATCTACTATTTTACATGTAGATATTTATGTTTATGTAGATATTTATGTTTAATTATCGTATTTTTTTTTCCTCGTCCGCAATGTATTGTGATGATATTTAGTGTGTTTATTGATATTATACACCATCGTCTGCTACAGTATTTTAAATCCATGCCATCCAAAGCTTGTCTGGAAGAGATCGCTCTAAGCGATAAGACCGCCCATTTTACTTTCATTATTGTTATTGTATATTGTTCTATTTGTTTTTGTTGGTGTGAGTACAATAAAGAGTTTTCTATCTATCTATCTACCTGGAACCGCTTGAAATCCAACTTCTTAAAAACTTACAGAAGAGGTATCGTGTTTGGGCCTATGGTCTCGATTAATAGGTTTCAGATCGATGGTGATCAGAATTTGATGATTGTGTAGGAAACCGAATGAGGCTTTTATAAATTTTGAATTTATCACATGTTAATTGAAATACTTATTTTTTCATTATGCTTTTACTCTCGAACAAGTAGATTTTTTTGTTTTTAAATTACAGTAACAGATTTTTATTAACACTAAAATATTGTCTTAAAGAAAAACTAAAAATGCGTAATAAAGGTTGTAAAAAAACGTACTTGGGTTTAAGTAGACATGTTGTTAGTTGTATTGTTACTTACAAGAGATATCTACGAAGTCTTTGTGTACTGCCCAACTAACCTCACCACTTCAACTTGACTTGTTGGATTTCATATTCTTACGTACGGAAAGGGTTTTTACGTAACAAACTTCAAAAATGGAAAAGTAAAAATGTGTACTATAAGTAAAAAATAGAAATGAACTATAATTTCACAGAAAAATATGATGACAAAATATTCTATTAATATTATAATCATCATCAGCCTGTTAATCCAGCATTTTTTTTATATTTTACATGAAAAATTAGCTTACCATTCTTACTTTAAGTACAAAACCATTCAATGCAATTTATTTTATAAAACCAGTTTTCCATTTAGGGAAAATAGCATTTCTCTTCCTATATGAGTTTAAAGGATCTATTCAGATATTCGGTAAAACCTATGAAGTTTTTAGTCCAACCAAAATAAACTTTCCGGAAAATATTTCCTAGATCGGCAAAAATAGCATCACTGCTCTCAGAGCCTTTGAACTAATCGTTGTGCGGTACATTGAAACCTACAGCTTCGAATGCAAGCACAAATATAAACCTATTTCCCAAGGCATGCGGGTGAATGTACACAGCTTAAATTTAGAGTTCTCGCAGCTTGCTAAATGCAAATAAAATTCTAGAGCTTATTACCTGCTATTCGAATGACATCCGATATGAATAAAAAAATAAAAATACAAAAACTTGTGTCTTTTCACATGGAAATTTCTGGATATAAACAAAACTTTACGATGTTTTGCGTTCTGAGCTCTATAAAAATATTTAGACTGACCTACTGAGAGCTCAGTTATTAGCAGCTCTGCCTTCTGAGCCAAAATGTGATGAACATGGATGTTTGTTCTGTATGTTATGATTCTTCTGGTGCTCAAAAAACTTTGTTTTAAAAACTATATCATACAATTCATTTCCTGACAACACAAAAAAAACAGTCAATAACAATCTATAGTCAGAATTCTACGGGAACCGCTTACCATCAGGAGGACCGTATGCCTGCTTGCAAGCTTACCTAGTATGAAAAAAGTCAAATTGGTCGAGCCATTCTGAAGTGAAGATTACATGCGGCAATTTAATTTTATTTCTACGGACATATATGCGTGGATAGCAAGCACTAAGTCAAGTCAGGAGCTAAGGACAGCGGCACCTGTCGCGGTTGCTTTCATGCTGAATAAACGCTCACGAACACAGGCAACATCAGGAATTCTAGAGTAATGTTGCCACCAATGCCAACCAGAGTCCATCTCCGTTATTTTACGGAGTTCGGCTGACTGGGGTCAGTTTAGAAATTGGCAACTTAAATAAGTCCTAATGCGGGATGTCAGTGCACAACTTCCCCCCCCCCCCCCCACTTCAAATCAGAATTAGAATTTTATTAAATAAACGAGTGTAGCAAGTTACTTTAGTTTCGTAAATATTCTTTCATACAAACTATTTTCTGACAACCCAAAAACAATCAGTCAAATCGATCGAATCGTTCTCAAGTGATGATTACATGCGGCAATTGATTTATATTGCTACGTACAAATTTACGAGCGTAGTAAAAAAGCTACGTACTACGGCGTAGGCTATATTTAGTTTCGTAGGCACTGAAAGTGAGCCAAATGCTGGTTTTTCTAGCTGTGTTGTGGATGCAGCGGATATGCAAGCGACATTTATTACATCCTGCAAATGTTGCGGTCGCATTAAGTTTTCGCAGAGTACTTACTTTTTATGCGGTAACCACTTAGTTTTGTACACCGAGCGCTATGTGAGGTAATCCACAATGAAACTTCGGACTTCATCTGTTATCTGTTCTGTCAGGTCGTGAAGCTTTTGTTTAGTAAGTTTTGTTGCGTAAAAAATCGTTTTTCTTTTTCAGGGGTTGTTTGTTTAGTATTATTTCAGCACAATATAAATTTAGGTGTTAGTAGCTTTTAGTACTTGTAATTAGTTAATTTATTGAAAGACCGATAAAGAATATATCTCTATTATGTAAAATAAAAAACCATAACATTCTATAATGTTTATTTTGTTTGTGGTTTTGGCGTTATTTTATTGATTTTTACGTTTATTTATCATTTTATTGTAACGACGTATGCTTTGATATTGCCACTTCAAAATTTATCACGTTTTAGTTTTGAAAATTTCATAAATTTATCAGTAAATTCTAAATTAGCTATACAAGGGAATTTACGAATAAGTATCACTAACGATGTTTACATAAAAGCACATTATTTCAAATTCATTCCAACTGGAAGGCTTAAAGGCAATAATGTAACAACGTCCTGCTGAACAAACACACCAAGTATTTACATTACATACACACAAGCACACAGCTATTATGATAGGTAGGCAGCAGCTTTGAATAGATATTATTGCGGTCACGTTTCACTAATATTTGACTGTCCCTGAATCGCATAATATAGAAGCGGCGCGGCACCTATAATCGTATTTGTTGTGTACGAACGTTTTAAATCACTGGAATAGATTTTTGTTTACAGCTCTGTGTGCTCTGGGTATTAGCGAACATATTTTAGAATAAATATTCTAAGCTGGTTCGTTCGGTCAATATACATACGTGCTGTACAGAAACAAAAGGGGATTCCTTTGATTTTAGATTAGATCTCAATTTTTTTATTTTATAATTCAAGTATAATAATAATAATGTAACACAGGGCAAAACCTGGATTCAAAAATAGTAAAACCGTTTGCAATGGCGTTTGAGGAGGGTGGCATAAGCTCCTCTCCTCAAACGTCATTTTTGGCTGCCCAGTGGCTGCCCTGCCAAGCGGGTTTTGAAAAACTCAAAATTATGATTATTATGATGATGATAGGACAAAGCAAAAATCTTTAAAATGTGAAGATGTACTCCTCCTCCACGCCAAAACTAATAAACAGATTTAGAGCCGAAAATTTATACGTAGTAGTTCTAGACCGGGAATAAAATATAGACTACATTTAATGCGGGGACCCCACGAGCAAATATAAACTAGTAAGGTTTTTTAATTATTTCAAAGGTGAGTTAGCAGCAATTATTTTAGGATCTACCATTTCGTTTCATAGACATTGATGTAGTAAATTATGAAATAAGATGTTCCTATCAAAAAGTTACCAAAAGCCATAAAACAATATTAATTTAAGTTTAGGTCGTTAAATTTAGTGAGGCGTAGAACTATGTAACTGCTTAAGTGAGGTCGGCAAACAGGAGTTAGTAAAGCCTTTACTTAATTGTGAGATTACTTGGCTCACGCAGCTCAGGTTACTTATCGTATTTACCGCGGCCTTGTCCGAACTTGAATACAATCACAACAAGGATATATAAAATAGAATTTATGATTTGTTTACGTGCTCTGAACTTTTAGTTGAATGTAGGTATACTTTATATAAACTTAACGTGTTATTACTTTTACGTTGTATACCTACATACATAATAGATGTTAAGACTTGGTCTATAGAATATTGGAACAACAATTTTTTATCTTTTTTGACTGGTCTCATTGCTCTGCCTTCTGAGCTATAGACCGCGGGTTCGATTACCGCCCGGGGCAATTTTTTGTGCGATGAACTTGGATGTTTGTTCTGCGTCTGGGTGTTTATATGTATTTATGTAGTTTTATAAGTCTCCGGTACCCACAGTACAGGTTGAACCTAGTTTGGGGTCAGTTGACCGTGTTTGGTACGTCCCGTATATTAATTTATTTCTATTTCGGCCAACGGATCATCCTTGCTATCAACGTGGCAATGCCGCCAGCAATTTGGGCCCGCTACAGTGTGGTAACTAACGGTCTTGATTTTTGTTAGGTAAGTTTAGTTGAGTAATAGGTAATATGTAAATTTTTTTATGTATAAGTTACTTCTTGTAGGTAATCAAATAACTCTTTATTTATTGTCTTATTCTAAGTTCCATACAAAAAATGTATGAATTAAAAATAAACATTCATCAATATTGTGTCTGACTGTAAATCTTCTTCGGCAGATGAAAACCTTAGCAATCTAACCCTACATTGTATAAAAAAATAGGCTTTTTGCATTTTTTGACATCTCAAATACTAACAACCCATCAAGTTCAAATCATCATTCTTCTATAAATAATAGTGCTGCTCTAATCATTGGTTTACCAGAGTGTGTGAATTTAGCTGATGCAACCATCACAGAATATTTGTTCCACAGTGTGTAAAGTTAGCTGATGCAACCATCACAGAGTATTTTGTTCCAGAGTGTGAGTACACAGTGTGTAAAATTAGCTGATGCAACCATCACAGAATATTTGTTTCACAGTGTGAACACAGAGTGTGTAAAGTTAGCTGATGCAAAAATCACAGAATATTATACAGTGTATAAAGTTATCTGATCCAACCATCACAGTATATTTGTTTCACAGTGTGAACACAGAGTGTGTAAAGTTAGCTGATGCAACCATCACAGAATATTACACAGTGTGTAAAGTTATCTGATCCAACCATCACAGAATATTTGTTTCACAGTGTGATGCAACCATCACATAATATTTATTCCACAGTGTGTAAAGTTAGCATATGCAGCCATCACAGAATATATATTCCAGGGTATGAATACACAGTGTGTAAAGTTATCTGATGCAACCATCACAGATTATTTGTTCCCCAGTGTGTAAAATTAGCTGATGCAACCATCACAGAATATTTGTTCCACAATGTGTAAAGTTAGCTGATGCAACCATCACAGAATATTTATTCCAGAGTGTGAATACACAGTGTTTAAAGTTAGCTGATGTAACCATCACAGAATATTTGTTCCACATTGTGAACACAGAGTGTGTAAAGTTATCTGATGCAACCATCACAGATTATTTGTTCCCCAGTGTGAATACACAGTGTATAAAATTAGCTGATGCAACCATCACAGAATATTTGTTCCACAATGTGTAAAGTTAGCTGATGCAACCTGTGTGAACACTGAGTGTGTTAAGTTATGTGATGCAACCATCACAGAATATTTGTTCCAGAGTGTGAATACAGACTGTGAAAGTTAGCAGATGTAACCATCATAGAACAAAAATACCTACCCAAGTAATTTATATTTTAGGGGACACAAAACCACTTTATTAAATGAACATGATAATACTCAGATATACTGCAAAATATATGTATGTTCTCTAGCATAACATTTTCAATTAAACTTAAATTATTCAAAAAGTTGTATGAAAAGACAATTTGCCATCGCAAGCAAAAAATCACAAAACAAATAACGAGCAATCGACGAGTCCAACTGTGACTTGCTAATAGCTTTTACTTGTAAAAAAATACCGTCGCAATATTGAAAATTTTAATGCTGAAAAATAAATTGAAGATCCTCGAAAATTTCACCAAACATTTTTACATCGACTTGATACGTGGCTTAAAAATGTAGTAATACTGCAAAGCTCTGTGCTGTGTTGAATAAAATTTGTTATCGTTATGTATGTAATGCCTTGTTTTTATATCTAATGTTACTTTTGGTTTGTAAGATCTTTTCCTTTTTATAACTTTTGAAACTATGATAGTTGAGAACATATCCCATACCATGGTTGAGAACATATATGGATGGTAAATATCCCGTTGATATTAATAATTATCTTTTCCTTTTTGTTTGGTAAGTAGGTATAATTTTTTAAAACTTTTATTTCAGGAGACAAGAACACAAAGTTACAAAGTCCCATATTAATACATACCTTAAAGTCTAAAATACATAAAATATAAACACATACTTATTAAATGACTTGATTTAAACCACTCATCAATGACACATGCTTGGTGTCGGGCCAGGGTTCCGGTGAACTTCCTGAACATGACACCTTTTGGCTAGAATCCGCTATCCATGAAATTAGAGAGGCGACTAGTTGATACTCTCACTATTAATGAATTGAAATTCACGTTACGGCGTGATTCCAACTTTTCGACTCTCATTGTGAGCTGTCTCCTGATTTAGATACTCCACAGCTTTCACGGCGTAGTATACTCTCGACACGTAGAGCTGCGTGGTGGGTATCTCGGCGCGAAGAAGGCACAGCTGGTCTAGTTCTGTCGGTGCAGCAGTCCCGCACTGATTATGACAAGTGGGCTTCTTCTTCTTCTTCCGTTCCACAAGTATATAATGGAACACACAACTAGGTCCACGACGTTGATGCTTCGTTCGCTTAGCTAGCGTTCGCTTAGGTTTTGCTTAACTTGCAGCGACAGCGGCAAATTCACATTGCATAGGGCGGACGTGGTTCAACCGAAGCCGGTGCCGGTGCGGGTCGAGCGGGACGTCAGCAAGCGCGGGCACGGGCCTCGACTGTGGGCACACGCAGACATGCGGTAAATCAGCTGTCTGCCTATATCATGTCCGAGCCAAGAGGAGGTGTAAGAGGCTCTAACATCCAACATCCGGATCTAAGCCAACCTCAATCGTAACAGCGGGAAAGGGGGTGCTATGAATCCCCGGGCTACCTCTGGCTACCTGCAAAACCTGACCTGACCTGACGTTTAACGGACGCACTCTGAGGCTCGACGAACATCTAGCGCAGTTGGAAGTAGAGCTGGAGAACATTACGTGGCATGTTCTGGGGTTGTGTGAAGTCCGTGGAGAGGGAGAGGACACCATTATCCTAGACTCGGGCCACCTTCTGTACTTCCGCGAGGGTGATCAACTATCCCAGGAAACCCTACACCACGGGTTTCTACAAAAAAAATCGCGAGTTGCGAAGATGATTCGGAGCTCCAACACACGCCTCATTGAAGAGGCAATAGAGCGAAACCAAGGGTCCAAAGTATTCACTTAGCAGCTTGACAGGAGCCACCTGACGAAGTCAACAACATACGATGGCCGAACCGGCTTTTCAAAACCGGAGATATTATCAGAGATCGAGGACTTCTACGGGCGACTCTACGCGGCACATGCAAGGAGCATGTGCCGCGTAGAGTCGCCCCGAACGTAACAACCACGATTCTAGAACCATCCTCACCCGCCACTACACCCACGAACTGCCAGAAATCAGCCGAGACGAGATCGTATTGGCCGTGAGACAGCTTAAAAATGGAAAAGCCCCCGGTGAAGGCGGGGTAACTTCACAACTTCTGAAGGCTGGTGGAGCTCCTGTTGTGCAGGACCTCTTCAACTCCATCCTTCACTGTGGGAGAACTCCTAAGGCGTGGAACGAGAGCTTGGTGGTTCTGTTTTTTAAGAAGGGAGATAAAACCCTTCTTAAAAACTACAGACCTATCTCGCTCCTGAGCTGTTTTATAAGCTGTTCTCAAGGGTTATTACAAATCGTCTCGCCAGAAGACTCGACGAGTTCCAGCCACCGGAGCAGGGTATGGCATTTCGAGGAGGATATGGCACCATAGACCACATTCACATTCACACATTGAGGTAGATTATACACATTACTCCGAACAGTATAATCAGCCCCTGTGTCTGGCTTTTGTGGACTATGAGAAGGCCTTTGACTCTGTCGAAACGTGTCCTGGAATCCTTGCAGCGATGCCAAGTGGACTATCTTTATATCGAAGTGTTGAGATGATGGTACGAAGCCGCCACTATGAGTGTCCGAGTACAGGACCAGCAGTCTAAGCCCGTCCTACTGCGCAGCGGAGTGAGACAGGAAAATGTCATATCTCCGAAACTGTTCCCAAGCGCGTTGGAGGATATGTTTAAGACGCTGGACTGACTAAAAAGCAAGCACATCTCACACTTGCGATTCGTTAATGACATAGTCCTACAGGTGGAGTCACTGAAAGAGCTGCAACAGATGCGGGATGGCCTAGTAACAGCCTCGCTAAATATAGGTCTTGGTCAGCACTGCACTAAAGGAAAAATGTGTATTTTGTATCTCGAACTCATTCATTCTCCACAGTCATCGTTTTCAAATATTATCGTCTTACTTATGTATTACTACACCTTTACTATTCATTTTGTATTTATACATCTAATTTCGGCCTTTTGCATTTTTATTGCGAGCACAAAGCTCATTTCGCATATTTGACTAAAGTTATTTCATGAATACCTAATTCTAGGAGTTTTAATTCTCGTAAATGTGTAATTTGAGTCGATTTTCAGTTTGTGTCGATACAGCTTTTTATTAGAAAAAATACGTATCTCGTTGTAATTCTTGGACAGATTTTTTTTGTAACATCCTATCCTGGATATTTCTCTTATATTACGCTAGAATCTAGCAACGGCATTGTGTTTTAATCTAATTTATAAGGAGAGGATTTATGAGGCCGTAGAGGAGGGAAAATAGCCTCACGCAACACGTCTGTGCCGGCTCTATTGGATACGTGCTCGTGATACATCGAACGGCGATCCGCAACACGTACCTCGCCGATTTATCCTGGGACGACTCTCTGACAAAACCTGTCTCCCTTCTATACGCGCCACTTGTTTACATCTAATAAAATAAATAAAACATTCCACGGCAACTCTTGTCTCCGCTCACTTCGGGGCTCGAACCACTCGCTCGTATCACACGCTTCTGCGGATACGAACAAAATATTCGCACTAGTATTTTCACCACTTACTTTCATCTACTTATATTACGAAATCTTGCTTATTTTTACAAGGAAATGTTCCTCGCGTATTTAGGGGTAAAAACGGATAAAAAATATAAATTGACACTAATTTAAACCTTCTTGTGACTCGACTGGGCCGTACCCGGGTCAAATGAAATGTTGATTTTACGACGCGCGCTTTACGTTCTGACGGCAGACGAAATAAAATACACGTTCATTAGCGTAGACCGGAAAATCATATTACAGTTTGCACTCAATTATGAAATCGCCGAGCGAGCCTCAGAGCGGGTTCAGGCTATTTGTATCTAAACTAAGGTGTGCACATGCACTTGTCTGCAACTTGCAGTGCAATTAGTGAAACACGTAACTTTATTCCGCATACAACTATTATTATTTAATTTTAGAATAAATGAATTATATGCTTATTATAGTATTTTATAAGCAAGATGAAAGTGCCTTTATAAGAGTTATACGTAAACATTACGCGTCGAAAAAAATCTTTATTAAACTTTGCTTTAACACATCTAACGTTTGACTCAGACTTGATATTTCAATGGTTTTTGCTAAGCTTCTTGACTTACCAAGGCACCGTGCAAAGGATCATTATTTTAAAATTGCCTCTCCGACTCGGTTATAAGTGGCGGGCAACATTAGTGTCGGAGTTGACGACATGAAACAGAATCTGTGCAATGCATGCCGACTTAATCCCAGGTAATGGGATGTAATAAAATGTAAGAGGCTAGAGGTTACGACAGACGTGCGCACGTGACCTGTTATCTCTAGCTTTTAGTCTGCTTAAGGGAACACAAATTCTAGTTCGGTCATGAACATTTAAATTATATCGACTGCGTTCTTCGTTCGATACACCTACGTTATTTTTATCCCATTTACAAATACAAACCATTGAGATTGAAAACTCAATGCGTTGAAATTCGCGAGTTTATTCAATCAATAAATAGTTTCGTAAATAGAGTGATCACCGATGGACATGTGAGTTTTCTAACTTTTTCTTTATGACGTCAGGTTTTGACAAATTAACGCGTCAGCGCGAGATACGGCGCGCGCTCCCGACCGGGCCATCAATATCGACGCGACCACCATTACTCAATATCACTCAAGTGGAACTGCCCAATTTACAGCTACATTTAACTGATTTGATTGAATCCACCGAAAGTTATCACCCCAGGGATCTCTCCTCGTACGGTCATGCG
The DNA here is from genome assembly GCA_951804965.1 of Horisme vitalbata. NCBI lineage: Eukaryota > Metazoa > Arthropoda > Insecta > Lepidoptera > Geometridae > Horisme > Horisme vitalbata. Next base: position 11,518,654 of record OX638088.1, on the reverse strand, counting down.
TTATATTTTAATACCTCCTGAAGCATCTCTTTTCTTTTAAGTCGTAAAATTTGTTCTGTTTATACAAAGTACCCCAGCATTTGTATACTATCCCGGAAGGGTAATTCTGCATATATTGGAAAACGTCTTTAGGAAGTTACAGTTTCTTTTCATTGATAAAGTCGTTCCATTGTTTTCAGATGAATAACCTGTACCTTACATATTTTAATAAAGATATAATTAAACAAATCAGTATACAATATGCTTGATAAGTTGTTTAGATAGTAAATAAACTAAAAATAAAAATTTACTTTACTTTAAGAAACCTGTTCAAACTACATAACAACCACAGCTCAACAGCATTTACATAACCATCTGATGATTCACATTTAAAGTCAAAGATAATACATCTGGACTCTGAGTAAACAACACTGAAAGGCCGTACTTCACAACTGGGCTTTATTAAATGCTATTCAGAAATTCCGGTTTGTTTTTATTGTAAACCAAAACCAACCCCTATTGCCTTAATATTTCCGAAGCTATTCAGTTCATTGCATTTCCTCATCATATTTGTTCTATTTCCTATCATATCAACTTTATTTGATATCGTGTTTATTTGATGTGATATTTTGTTTCCTGGATGTAGCTAATCTTAAATTTCCCGACACTATTAGTTGCGACAAACCATGTGACGTTTCGTACTACAGAAGGTACAGAAAGTATTTAGGTAGGTTGTGCATGAAAGTCGACTCGACTTTGATGTATCGCAGAGCGTTGGTAGTTGGACCCTGAATATTTACGAGTCGAAAGCCGGGACTGAGGTCGAGGTGCACCTTTCAACCGGGAACGGGTACACATAACACATTATTCATGAATCCCTATGTTTAATGTAATTTAACACACAACTGACATAACACACATTAACGGAATGCCAAATAGTCTCCTTATATTCTGTACCTTTTTGTTTAAAACTTTGTATACAATTTGTAAGATGGAAATACTTGAGTTTTGGGACTAAAACTATTATATCAATAAATGGTAGCGCCCACGGTATCACGGTATGTATCTGCATAAATTAATAACCCAATTGGCCTTCTTAACACAGTAATTGTTTCTAAGTTGTTCTTAAGATAACAGAAACCTAAATACTTACTCTACCTTGTGTTTTCAAACTTTGGATGAGAAGAAATACTTTAAAGTAGGTAAGATTCATACAACTTAATTGGTATCATGCAACTAAATTCGTAATTATTATTACGTTATGTAGACAAAGAAAATTTCAGGAAACGGGCGTAGTTTTTTTCAAAATAGAACTCAATTTATAAGACGAACGAATTAAAGAAAGAAAGTAAATTACAAGAACCACAATAATTTATCTTGTGGACATTTTGTTTTCCTTTATTGGTCATATTTATCAGTGTGAACGCCCGGAGTGGAAAGTAAATCGCCCGCTTATTTCAAGTGATTCAGCTATTTCTCTGCAGACGTTACTTACTTTTAAATGATGTGAGAATTAAAGTAATTTGCAAGGCTTTAAAATAAATGTTGTGCGAAAACGACGAGGCCCGAATACGAATTCAACGGGGCTCGTTTGAGCTCAGTAACATGTCACAGGAACCACTCTCCGCATATTTTGATGTATATTTAAAAATATATTATTTGAAACACAAATTTTATTATTTAACATAAAAATGTTTTTACTATGCTGATTTGATAAATCCATCGTAATAATATTATAAAGCGAAAGTTTGTGAAACGAGAAATTGTCCCTAATTTAGCAAAAACTTTTTTTTTCAAATATTTTACTTATATCTTATATATATAAAAGAAAGTCAAGTTAGTTACACTATTTGTAGCGAGCGAATCCACGGAAGCTAACATCTAAATAATAATTGTTAACATTTTTGGATAAGTTGATAATTTCAACCATTTCAAACTTAAAACCTCCAATTGCCAATTTGAAAATGCGATATCTCAAACTCGGATAAAACATACCTATCGTAATCAAATTTATCTTTTAGATTCTGAACACATTTCTCTTGACCTTCTTAGATCTATTCATCCACCTCGTCGAGACATCCGCCGTATGGAAGGACGAGAGATGTGGAGGGTATAACAACCGGAACCGGTAGCATGACGTCATACCGCTTGATTTACAAGCCTGCCTGTAAATAGATTGGACGTTATGAAAACCCTTTTGCCTATAACCTTGGCTTTTCAATAATTTTGTAAGATAGAGGTAGAATTCGCGAGCGAAGGTAACGATGCTTTTCGTCTGGACACCAGCATATTTTTATCGCCATTCCTGAAAAGATTGAGTTATAGCATATTTTTGTTTCTTATTTCTACTCTATTTTATGAACTCACTCACTTTATTCCAAAACGAAGACTAAAAAATGGTCGGGCTTAATTTGGTATTAACCACGTTATGATACTAGATATAATAATAATTGTATAAATTTTTACCCATACAGCAAAACTAATACATTAATTACTTTTTGAATATATACATACATAAAAGTATATACTTTTTTGTATTGGATACTTTGCTATACCTATGCAAACAAGTAAAGGCATTTCACATTGATCACCCAACAGCCCACACCATAATTGAATCTATGGCAAATCGTCCCAAAAGTATAAGTGGGTTTACAACTTTGATCGTTCTACCTCGCTTAATGTATTTGGTGTGTTGACAGCTGTCACCATGGAAATGAGGCTTTAGAACAAGGTGCAAGTGTGGGGAATGGCAGGCTCCCATATCGGTCCCAGGGATCGAATTATGAGCGAAATCGCTCAGGGACTCCCCGCTGAGCCGGTAAATAGGGAATATAAATTTGTCTTAAACAAATTCTTCTCGCATGATGAGAGCACATTCAAGAGGAAAATTACGTATCGCGACGGTGCGCTTATCACACGCCTTATTTTAATAGGAATTTAATGGAAAGTGCATGAATTTTAGCAGAACCTGCTACAATAAATTATTTTTATGAAATAATTAAGTCATTGTCTGATGTTTTGCATCAATAATAATGCTGGGCACTTTCATACAGCATCATGTAGCCCCAAACTACGCAGAGCTTGTATTATGGGACCTACATCTATACTAAAAAGAGAACACTAACTGACTGACTGACACACTCATCACGAAATCTCAGAAACTACAGGGCTGGGTATTTGAAATTTGGCACAAGATGTCTTTGAAAGGTGTAGGTGCGCATTAAGAATTTTTTTCTTAGAAATTCACCCCCTAAGAAAATGAAAAAGGGTAAAAACGTTTGTATGAAAAAACGTATTCCTTGATTTTAGAATATGAAACGTTTTATTCTATACAATCAATGAAGATTCGTATCATTGAAAATTAGAAATACTCCTCGAGTGGGGTACCATGAGGTGTTAAAGTTTGTCAGAGAAAATCTTAATGCGTGGTGTGATTTGCTTGAAACTTCGCCAGAACACTTTGAAAATAAAATTATAAATGACCACCTACCAGGTTTCAAAAACTACCTATGGTTTGGGAGGTGAAACGTGGTGGCAAAGTGTTTGGGGAGAATCTTATTGTGTGACAAGAATCTCTTAAAACATATAACAAACGCTTTTCTATGTAATTAAATTTAAAAATATTTAAAATAAAACCAATACTACTACTACACTACCTCCGAGGGGAAGAAAAGGGGTAAAATTTTTGATATACTTAACGTCCAATATGAACAAATTTTGATGTATTTAGGCATAAAGATAGATACTTTATTTTTTAGAGATAAGGACATAGGCTACGTTTAGTTGCAAAAATGGATCTTGAAGAGGGTGAGAGTGCGAACACTTATTGTCCCGCGGTGGGAGTCGAAACCGCAACCTTCTGCCTCCCAGGCGGGCCTTCGTTCACTGCACCACAGAGATCGTAAAGTTCAATTACTGTCTGAATTTACTTTATTTTATTTCTTATAATTTGTTTTGAATTCTTCTTTTTGTATTAGCTTGTTGTCGTGTACGTATTGCTTAAGAATAATGAAAATGCTGTACTTGCCTGTAACTAGGCACACATTCTATAAATATCATCAATATCAGTGTTTTATCAGTTTTATATCATGCTTATTATGTTTACTGTGGGCTTTGCCTAATAAATTAATTGATTAAAATATTTTTCTGTTGTATAGCTTTAAATAAGTACTCATAATAAAATAATAGGGAATACTCTCTTATTATGGAATAAATCAACAAAGATAATAATGCCACTTGGAACGGTAGAATATTGGTTTTGTTATTTCGCAAAGATAAGGATATTTACCCAACAACAAACAAAGTTGTAACCTGTAAAGGTTGAACACAAACTTAGATTTCATTTGGGTTGTATTGCGCTCGCCTACAAGTATGTTTGCCTGAGTGTCCGCCAAGTTCGCAGAACACGGAAGGTGCTTACCTAACACAAGTTCACAAGTAGCCAAGTCAAATTTCGAAACACGAAAAAGTTTGTGTAACAACAGTGTGCGCCAGCAGCCTTCCCCGAGGACTCGGCCACAACAAATTACTGGCAAACAACTTCGAAATAAATTAACTCTCAACTTTCAAGCGTTTTACTTTCTTTTTGAAAGACGAAAACAATTTCCTTTGTGTTTTGTTTACGCAGTAACGTGCTTTCGCTTGGAAATCGGGCTGGCCGCAGAATAGTCAATATATATTGACAACCCAAGATTAACGAAGGATGATGGGAGTAATCTCGAAAAACTTATTATTTTAGTAATATACACAGTATTGACGATCTTTAATTAACTTATAAAATAAATTAATCCTCATTATTTTTTCTCATATATAATTTAACTCCCAGATTTGCAAATGGATGCGATGCGATGCACGTTTGCACGTCAAAAGCCAGCTCATATTTATCGTAAAGTAAAAATCAAACATGCGACCTTCTTTATTCACTGTTCTACTGAGGTTCTTATAACCACAGTCTTTCATACAAGTATGCAAAGTCTCAATTTATTGCGAGTAGGCACTTATTCTTAAGTGTTTGTTGTGTATGCAGAGTTTCAGGTAAATAGCTTTTAATTTTCCAACTTGTTCACAAGACGTGATTTCTCCCTAACTAAGGAGTCCAAACTACGTTAATATTCAAGGTTTAGCCCCCGTACTCATAATCATTCCACTTTTGGTGCTCCAACCGACCGCCGAGGAAACTCATTTATTTATGTTTTAACTAAACTCAAAGTAGATATTGCTGTTCTGACAAGAAATTCAAATTGTTGTTGATTCTATTTTCGCTTATTATGGACGTTTTGTTTTCAAGTAATCTGTTGGAGGAGTTTCTTTGATTTCAAAGAGCTCAATTAATATTGGTATGTTTAGAAGCTATGTCAAGATGTTAATTAACCGTTAAATCTGTGTGTAAGCTAGGAAAATAACGAAATATGCTAGTTAAATTAGCAGTTAAAATCAACTTAGACGTGGAAGTGTGAAGCTATTTGCAGTTTACAGTTTGTTAGAGTCGACAGCCACAAAAGCGTCTAATATCTACTTCGGCGATACAGATTGACACTAAACTGCGGTACAGTATCCCTTTATTTCGCGTAATTAGACATTCAGAACTCGTTTATCGGCGAAGAGCCCAATTTTGAGTGCAATTTACGGCTAATTATACACTTAAGTACAGAGGCGCTAGAGTCGAAGGAGTCCTCAGAGGAAGTTTGGAATGGCCGCGTTAATGCCGCGCAGGGTAGCCGGGTGCTGGGTGCCGGGTGCCGGGGTGCCCGTAACGTGCAATAACAGCCACTGTATTCTTGTCACCGCCGACTCAAATAGTCACGGCCCATTGTCTTTCAAAAATAATATTGAATTGCCCGCCCCGTTTAGGTATTATGACGCCATCTTGAATTTTGGAAATGCGATGGGTAAAGTTTACTGTTCTATTGTACTTAAAACTACTTTCCTTGTCCGTTACCTATAAAGTAGTATATTAGTAGTTTATATTTACAGGGTGGTCCAAACCAATGCGGCCTGAAATTAGCACCGGATCTGTTTTTACAGTTTGTCAATTGAGGGTAGGGGTAGTTCGAATTTCAACAGATGAAATGACTGACAAAGTTTGTGAAAACAGGTCTAGTATTTATAATTTCAATAGGCAACTATAGGCATAAATAGACTAAGCAACCTGAAATAGACCATTTTAGGGTAAAGTGCCAAAAATATTGAAATTTTACCCAAATAAATTTAATTGAGCCGCGGTAGCCGTGGGTTTGAATCCCAGTCGTTTTATCCGTTCCCAAAAAATTACGGGCCACATACACGATACCGTGTGTGCACGTGTGTGAATCGGTGAAGGAAAACACCGCGAGAAAACCAACAGGCCCAAAAAAGGGAAAAACAGAAATACTTCAATAAAATATTATAAATAAATATAAATAATGCTGGACACTATCACACAGCATCATGTAGCCCCAAGCCAAGAAGAGCTTTTAATAAGGAAACCACATGACTGATATACTACTTTATATGCTTTTTTGTAAATACATAATAATATGTATTATACATAGAAAACAGCCAGACCTGAGACAAATATCTGTAAATAATGCAAAAATGTGTCCCACGGCTGAAATCGAACTCGTAACTTCCTGCTTCTTCTTCGCCCACTTCACCCACTATGCCACAGAGGCCGTCAATCTTATAGGTTTTGGTTAAAACAGCATAAAACACTTCAAGCCATGACGCTACGTATTCATTTAACTTATTAAATAGCTCACTATACGTAGAATAGATTAAAGCGAACACCATAATGCAATTAATTCTGACTTAAAGCCACAATTCAGGCCACCAAATTAGATGTTCCTTTGAGATTGGCTTAACAATGTCTAAGCCCACTCTTTACTTATTCAAATATCCGTTAGATCAAAACTGAAAGTAACATCTTCTCTAAATACAAGACAAAGTTATTTTCCCCCAAAATTCACTTTAGCAAAAAGCTAAAAGCATTCCAGGGCTTCTTAATCAACGGTCGACGAATATTAATTTAATTAGTTCAAAGTTTTTACAACAAGTAAAAGGTGGGATAAAAATGGTAGAACCAGAAAATAAAGTTTATAATCGAAGAGTCGTGTTTCTTCCGTAAGACAATTAAATGGGGATGTTATGCTCGAGGTTATCGTTCTGCTTGGAAAATATGAGTGCAAATTGTGTAATGACTAATGTATATTCATGGAGCGCGCCGAGCTAGATGTATTACCGGTGAGAGTCTCGTGGAAGCTCTGACAAATGTGAGTATCTACACCTTGCTGGCCTGGATTTTGTAGGGCGGGCTTACATACCTTGCTGAGTAGCTAGTTAAACCGCTGGTTCGTAAATGGCCTGCATGTAGGTTACGATTGGAAACCAATTCTGTATGATGAAATGTAAAGCCATCAAATTTATTTTGTGATTATATTAAGATAATATAAACCTTCAAAAGAGGGTGGTGGGAGATGGCTCGGGAAACAGATGTTTGGAAGTCTATTGGGGTCAATTTTGCCCAGCAGTGGGATGAGAACAGTGAAATAAAAAATATTGACACAAAGATGGATGGAAATTTCTTTATTGTACTCACATCAACATAAACATACAAAACAAAATGGACAATAATATTAATAAAGGAAGTACAATGGCGGTCTTAACGCTTACAGTAAACTCTTCCGATCAACCTTAGGGTGGGCTGTGATATTGAATCTAAATCTTATAGATTAAATGCATAGACCTAAGCTATTTAACTAATCTATTATTATTAGAATGTCCGATTCATAAACATTATTATACCTATATGAGTATGTTTTCTTATAGACGGAAATAATTAAATTATGTTACGTAGGTACAGTTCATTTTAGTTTTTTGCTCACTATTTATATTATAGGAATTATTTAGTTTTCAACATTCTAAGTATTATACAAAGAAAAATACAAGTAATCAATTCCTTTATACAAGATAAGAAGCATGGTTTAGGCACAATAGTAAGACAGAAAATAAGAGCGTATCTACGCTCACTACAAAGCACATTCACAAAGGAAACTATCTTATTACGGTTCTAGTTACAAATATCCGGTAAGAGCTCAGTTGAAAGGCTACCATTACAATCCTAGCTAATATTATATATGCAAAAGTGAGTTTGTTTGTTACGCTTTCTCACTTAAAAACTACTCAAAGATCATCGATATTTTCACATACATGTCGTCAGAGGACCACGTGTGTCTAACACGGACATAGAGTACCTTTTATTCAGAAAAAATGTACTGCTTCTGAGGGATACAATAAAGCTTTTAATTTGAGCGAGCAACGGGAAAAAGCAAGGAATAATATAATCTAAACAAACAGAAATACTGTCAAGTAGGACCCCACTAGAAAATACCCCAACGCGTTGTTAATATTTATTTTTCTAGGTACATTTTGTATGATAGCGGATGAGGCCGCACCGGTGATTATGCCCATTCACTCTATTCGAGAGGCTCCAAATCTCAGTAGTGCTATTATTATGAGCTGATTATACTGTAGTGGTTTTTGTTATTTCTTATCTGGCAAATTATTAAATGAATATAAAAGTTAGTCAATTAAGGCACATGAACACCAGATGCCTAATGTTGGCGACGGTGATCAGTTTCCATCAAGTGGCCTACGATGACTTTTGTGTATACACAACAACAAAAACAACCACAATCAACACACCAGTCAACACCAGTCTATTCAGTCCACTGATGCTCAGATGCCTCTCATATAAGAAAGGAGAATCCCCTAAATCCCCACGCTGGTCATGCGGGTTGGGGATCGCAGGGTACAGCTTTTCGCACCGCCGACGCAGTTGCCTATTGGCAGTTATGGTATTTAGAGAACAAACATCAAAATCAATCACACAAATATTTAGACTAAAATGCGTGAACTACAACGCAGTATGCTTCTACCTATCAAGTAATGAGACTAGTGTAGACAATATTTGAACTGTCTACTATCGTTACCTTCAACAAGCTCGAGTATTATATTAAAGAGTAACAATGGAATAAAACTAGAAAGTACTCACAAAATTAGCCCTTGGTTTATTCGCACATTCCGATAATTTATTACACGTTTTCAGCTTCCAAAAATGGACTCGCTCGTAGCACCTTCTATGCCCTGTCAGATGCGAGTACCCCCTCCACAACCATTATTGGTAACTGTCGAGCCGGTCATGGTTGGTGGAATCAAAATTGCGCCTGCAGTTGCAGACTGGAAGTCAAAACGCAGTTTTTACAATTAATTCTAAGCAGTGTTTTGAATGCCAGTCAAAAAAAAAAAAAAAGACGTGTGGCACTCGGGGACTGCCGCGGTAAAGCTATTGCATAGCATTTTGTATCAACTTATGCAATTATAATTATTTATTTATTTTATTAATGCAGTATTTCTTTTTCTTTGATATTAATTCAAGTTACACTTTTTGAGCGTGGTGATCGTCTCGATTCGTGCGAGCTTCGTAGAGTCATACAATACGTCTAGTTGCACGCACACAAACACCGTGTCGAAGACTGCCGAAAAGAAACGACGTTAGACAATGCACGGCTTTCAAGCCACACCTCCGTGCCCGTCGGAGTGGGGAGCGTGAGGTTTTTTATCGTTACGAAATTTCTGGATTCGGTCCCCGCGCTCAAGGCCCTCGATAGAAGCTATGCTTAAAAAATATTAACAATAATCATATTTATTTATTGCTCGCATGGTACCAGGATAAAAAGCCTATTTGTGTTAATCTAAGTCACTAACTATGTATATTTCAAGGTCCATCCAAGTCGGTTCAGTAATTTTTGCGTAAAAGAGTAACAAACATTCATCCATTCATCCATACTCACTAACTTTCGCATATACAATATTAGTAGGATTAATGCTTTTTACTATATTCGATTTTATAACGGTTTACAACACAAGTCAAAATTAATAAGCAACTTCATTACAATTTATCCTGATCCGATTCATAACTAATATAATGCATCAGAATAACATTACGTGGTGTATTTGACTGCCCTAAATTAACTCGATTAGTGAGATTGTATGTACCCAAAGTACCTTTAGGAAGTCTCTAATCCCTAGTAATTATAACCTACTGGCTGTGTCGCGGACTCGCACCGCAGCGCACCGCAACTCACCTCTCTTTTCTTAATTCTCATGCAAGTTTTATGTTTTCTTCTTTTTATGTATTTCATAGCACTTTGGTATCATACCGTAATGCTTTGTGAATACTGTATAAGAAATAAATAAACATATTATGTAATACTTAATGCATATACTCTAATGTAATCATTGATGATTCACGCTTGGATACTCGCGTCTATTTACGTAGGACCGTAGGCCTTAACGAGGCTTATGCTAACTTCCGCCTGCGGATTCAATAGCCGGGTAATACGAAATTGAAGTAGGATGTAGGTAGCTGACCTATGTTCCATTTTAAAAAGTAATGGAAAACTTGATAATTTAATACTGCCAGCTAAACTTGACAATAAATTAACTTAAGAAGTATATCATATGGCAAAGAATACTTCATATTTTAATACTTCTAGATAAAATTGACAATAAATTGACTTATGAAGTACAAGAAGGTGAGCTACATTTAATAGGAATTATAAAATTGTATCAGTATTAACTGATGAACTAGGTCATCTAAGAAAATAAAGTGTGCATTTATATATTTTTTTGGAACGAAGTTCCTTATCGAATTACAAGTTACTAACTTCTCAAAAGTTTTCCTATAACCGATAAATATTTCACAATACTTTCATGAACAACGACAACAATGTGATAAATCTCGGCCCAAACTGTGAAGTAACTCTAACTCGTAATCGAGATTCAATGTTTTCGTCATTTTTCATTTTTCAAGTACAAACTTTTCTTTTCTACTAATTTACCACTTACAATCTTACAAACTTACAATGTAAACACAACAAGAACAACACCAGCCTAGGGCAGACCAATGTTTAGCGGTGGACATAAGCCTGCCCTTTTAAAAAAGGGGATATGCCCATGATCCCCATGCTGGGCATGCGAGTTGGGGATCGTAGGGCATAGCTTCTCGCACTACCGACGCTGTTGCCCGTCGTCGGTCAGGCAATTTAACTGTGCCGGTGTTTGGTTACGCTATGCCGCAATCAGCCGGCTGCCGGAGCCTCTTTTGTTAGTTAGCAAGGTGCATCACGGGCAGGTAAGGTTGGCGTGGGTTCGGAAGGTGGTGGTAACCTCTTACACCCCTATCCAAGCTCAGTAGGAACTTTATTAAATAATTACCGAAGTTGAACGCGCGCTCTAAGTAAATCCGAACATTTCGCCTTCACCTTTTCCCCGGCACGAACACACAAGATTACATTAGAATATTCGTGAAATATTTTGAAAACAAACTTTTTCATTCCACAGCCTAAGAAAGAGTAAATATAATCAGCCGCACTCCCAAATATGCAAAGTGTTGTGAGTTGTACCGGCACCGTAGTCCCGATTTTAAGTAAATAAAATGTTTGCGTCCATACCTCAGAGAATACCGTGGTGGCGCCCTACTTCCCGCTTTGAATACGTAATGAACAGCCTTTTTGATAATTAAAATTATTTATTTTGAATGTAAATATAGTAAGAAAAGAAATGGTCTCTCTTGGAAATCTTTTCTGGGACACATTTCGCAAATTGCAAATAACATTACCATCTCGAGTCAAACGTAATCTTACATTACTTATGTAATGTGAACATCAATTTGCCCTTTACTTCAATCGTATGCAAAATAAACCAGTGTAAATAGAAAATGGAAATAGAAAATCTCAGGGGAATAAATGCCTACGGCGTAGACTGGTGCTACGAGCTACAAGCTACGAACAAAACGCGTAGCTATGCTCCGAATTGCAACGCTATTGTCGTTCAATGATTCATGTTCGGATGCTGTAATTTGCATTTCATTTGCTAAAAAAATCAAACCACGTTCGAATTTAGTTAACGAAGCAAATACAAACCGTTTCAAAGTCAATAGTTTAACCACTAGCAGTAAGCCAATTTAAAAAATATTTCGATAAAAATATTTGAATATTTAATATCTGAAAGTTAATAAATTGTTATTTTAAAGTTCAACGCTCTTCTTCTTAGTGATAGAATGAACATAAACATAGTAATTACAATAATCACACCAATATTATATATACGAAAGTTTGTTTGTCTGTACACACACACGTGTGTGAGTATGTTTGCTCCAACTCATCTCCGTAACGACTAAATGAATTGAGATGAAACTTGGAATACATATAATTTGTTAATTTAATTAATACATAGACTACTTTTTATCCAAGTACAATACGAGCGAGCAAAGCCCCGAGCAGGCGCTAGTAATTTATAAAACTGGTAATTTACATAACTGGCAGTATGGGCATACATCCATTATTTAATTGGAATTGCCTCTATTGCCTATTTGGTATTCTCATGGGTCAAAAATACATGATTATACAATGGCCTGGAGGGAATTAAGTTCGGTATAATATAATTTGATGCATCACTAATAATAAAAATTAAAAAGTGAGTGAAGACTGATGTTTGTTGCAAAACTAATATACTGAAACTTAGGAATACAATATAGCTTCAAAAATACGACTATACGACGAGAGTTTGATTTCGTATACTATCCCGAATGGGGTTGATTTAGAACAGGTTGTCCACTATGGTAAACCACCATACCATGCTGTGTAAACCTCAGTTAAACAAAAAACGTGATTCAAGGCTGTTCTCCAAAAACTTTAGACTTTTCTTTGGGTAGTGTGTGGCAGCACATTGTTATCATAATTATGGTAACAACAAAGTTTAACAAAATCAGCTGTTCAAGGGCTGCCTCACAAGTTGTTGAGTAAAATTTAGGCATAACTTTAAAATCCATTTCATCAAAGAAAACCAACAAAATTCGAAAAGTCCATGAACAAATGTTATTGACGCTTGAAGGTAGATTTACCTTTTTTGGTATAAAATACAAATTCATACTTACCTTAAATATAATCTAAATTTTATAATAAATAACATGCTCAAAGTCACAGGCTGAAGCTAGGTATCATAATAATTATAATATAGCCTTGGCCCACGGTTGGTGGTCTCCCGTTTTTGTACAGTTTTGACAATAATGTCAATGATGTTATTTATGTATATTAGACATTATTAGGTTTATAGTAATAAAATTATATAAGGTTATTGGTTTTTCGACCTAGTCCTTATTATTAATTTTTAACCTCCTAACCTCGATAAATTGAAAAGAAACTTAAATATTTTTTTTCTCAAAAATGTTTGCATTCCAACATTATGGTCAAATTGAACAGAAATAGCCTCTTCTACAACCTCCTAGCAGGAATAGGTCGAATAACCAATAACCCAGTACATGACGATTTTAAAATGAAAGAAAGTGCTATACCTATTAATACTGTTTATTTCCTGCAACTTATTACATATTGTGTATACATCAATTAGCCCATATTTTGTACCTACCTCGGTAGGTAGCCCATATGGCCATATCTTAATAACTAAAACGTTATATTTGTTTATGACACGCTTGCACGCATCACTATGAAATATAGCTATGAATATCGTTCACCGTAAAACCATTATTAGTAGAATCTGAAAAACAATTCTGGCCTGCAAATGTGTAATATATACGGCATAATTGGACAATTAGTGTAAACTCGCGGCCGTATGTTGTACGACATTCTGTACCGAAAGTGGTAATTATCCTCGTCACGCAAACGACTAATTTCACCATCACGTGTACGCACACGTTCTTCAAATAAAATCACTGTCATTTGTGACAACCTTGACTTAAGCTTGTACTATTTGGTTTGGTACGCAAACAACTATGTACATACATAACTAACTTCCGCCCGCGGCTTGGCTCGCGTGGTACCCGGTTAAAAAGTAGGTATAATATTAACAATAATATAAACTTTATTTCAGGCAACAATAGAATAAATACAGGTCGTGTTTTACTTATCCTATGGCACATGTTAATATATAGATACCTTAGAGACTTACATATATATATTTATTAAATTAAAACACGAATATTATTTGCCAAGTAGCATACACGACGTGGGTCGCGTGGTGTCCATTATCCGTCCACGGAATTGACGGAACACGAAACGGTATGTGTTATTCCCGATCTAGAACTAGGGAAATATTATGAATAAAATCCTAGATAGGGACACCCTAATCACCAAGCGATATGAAATATACTTTACGATCTATTCTCACACCTACCAAATATATATAAAAAATATAAAAATTGGTCGAGTCGTTTCAGAAGAGTGCAACCACAAACACCGTGACATGAGATGTTGAAATAAATATATTCAGATAAGGTATACTTGTGGTAATACTGAAACCATAAACAGATATCAAGTTATATGAACATTTTATTGGTAATCATTTACAAAATTATAGGTCAGTCATTCTGTGGATGTAGTTAAATTAAATTTGAATTTAAATTAAATTTCATACATTTAAAATAATCTTAAACACATAAAAATCAATTGCCGTGCGTTTCTTGCAAAAGCTCGTAAATGGCTCGATCGATTTGAGCATAAATAGAATAAATCTAATTCGGTATTTTTTTATAAGTAAGAGTAGCAATTGTCACTTTGGATTATAAATCAATTTTATGTGGTAAGAAGTCCACCGGGTCATCTAGAATCTTCTATGTATACTTATAAAATAAATTGTCCTGAATGACTGCCTGACGAATCAACGCACAGTCACCGTGCACCGAAACCGCTGATTGTAGAGACCTGAAACTTAGAGGGTGTGTTCTTTGTATGACGTAGGCATCCGATAAGAAAGAGTTTTTTTAAATTGTACCCCTAAGGAGGTGAAAAACAGGGGCAAAGTTTGTAAGAGACAACGTGATTCCTTGTCCAATCTACTTCAAATTTTGCATAAACATTCTTTAGCAAAATTTATGAAAGAAATGTTTCGTATTTTATTGAAACTCGTCGCCTAACGGGGTTATAAAGGGGTAGAAAGTTATTTGGGGGGTTATTTGCATCGAAGTTAGTGCTTTAAATTGAAATTACTTTTTATTTTGATAATGAAAATTATTTTCAAACATGGAAAACTCAATCCAAGTTTATAAAAAAAAAAGTTGAACTCACTTAAAAGGCCCCCACACAGGTGCGGCGATAATACCGCATGCGTTATTGCGATAATGCGTGACATTTCCTTGCACACAACTACGTTAGGGCAGCAGTGTACCGTGTATGTGTCCTGTCAAGCAAGCCCAAAAAATAGGGTTAAGCAATCAAAAAATCGCATAGAGCTGAAAATTGGTACGAATATTTGGAATAACATAATAAATGAACGATGACGTTTTAGAAAAAAAAATTGTAGAGACAATTGTTATGGATAGTTTTATAATCTTAAATATTTGTTTGAGCTATTTTAATAAAAGAACTTACCGTTTGGTTAAAAAACGCAAAAAAAAACATATTTTGCGAACTTTGAATATATTTTTTTGCAAGTGTGGGATCGATGGAGACTCATTTATAATGTTCGTCAACCATTTGCAACAATTTTCAGCTCTATGCAAATTTTTGCACTTTGACATATCTACCTTGACCTGACTATAACTTCGTAGCCGTCCTAATACGTAATGAACTAAAACAGATATCGCAATAACTCATGCGGTGTTATCGCCGATAATAACGTACCTGTGTGGGAGAGCCTTCAAAGCTTGGTCAAATGCTATGTACTCTTTGGAAAAAAATATATAAAGTATAAATAAATATTAAAGAATATTTAAATTAATATTCATATTTATTAGGGTTTGAAATTTCATTTTATTTTTTCTTGGATATTTTAACTAAAAGGTTACGGTTATGCGAAGATGGTAATTTTTTTTTACTCATTTCGAATAGGAACGGGTACAGGTAGGTAATGTTGTAATATGTAGGTACCTACTATTAATTTCGTTCATATTTAGGGTTTCGTTAAGTTACCTACGTACAGAAAGCGTATAAACGCAAACAAAGTTGCAAGCAGGTCAGATAATCTAAATATATAAAATGGTAAACTGACTGACATCTTAATAATATCAACGCACTGCCTAAACCGCTAAATCTTTTTGCAAAATTTCAAGTCTCTAGGGATTTGAAATTTTACAAATAGTGTAGGCATCCATTATGGAAGGATTTTAAAAAAATCCACTCATAAGGGTATCCCCAGTTTGTATGAACGTCCGTCAGTTTTGGAGTTATTTCGGAGTCTTAAAATAATGTGATTAGGCTGAAGATTCAAATTCGATTTCCCCGAAGGGATGAAAAGGGGGATGAATATATTTGTCAAAATCCACATAGGCGCGAGCAAAGCCGCGGACAGAAACTAGTTTCATTGTTTCAAACCGTTCACTGAAACGACTAGGAAGGATAATTCCCACATAGCGGTAATCTAGTGGGCCAAGTCAAGGTACTTGCTAAGCTTGTCCTTCTCGGCCTTCACGACATTAGCATCGTGTGTGTGTGTATTCTCAACTGTACATAATACATACATAATACGACATAATAATATTTATTAATATGGGGCAATGTATGGCTACCCCACACTAGGATTATCTCTGTCTTGGGAATCAGAAGCTATGAGTACAAAATACTACAACACACAGATCCAACGTAATAGTGATGCCTATTACCTGGAGGGTTAAACAGAGACCACAGATCTCCACTTGCTACGCCTATTTCGCTTTATTCACCCAATCATGTTCTTCATACATACTTCAATATTTTCGACTTTTTCCAGCAATCGAAAAAAAACGTTCATCGTCTTTAATTTTCCCAGTAACATATTAAAATGGAATATTATAACCTATGTATTAAATATTTAAAGCTCATTTTAGTTTAGCTAAGACGTATGCAATGAAATTTGCAATCTTCTTAGTTAAATATAGGTTGTCATCGCTATATCTCGTTTCCGTATGAGTTATCTCCTGAAATGAGTATATCCAATAACATTAAAATAGACATAGACGTCTTGTAAAGGAGAATGCCGTCTGACGTATGGCGCTCGGTACCAAGACGCACTCACTTTAGTGCGTCAAAAAAAATTCCAATAAGTTTTTAGTCGATTCTACTGTCAAAATAATCAAAAATGAGGGTAATTGCCATAGTAACACTTTACATCAATGTTTGTTGCCATAGTAACGTATATATCATTGGTTGTTGCAGTCTAATGGCGGCGTGCGGCGGAAACCAAATCAACGAAATATTGTACTTGATTAATTATCCCGTCAGTGTGTAAAACTAAAGAAAATGTTTATGTCATTTATAAAATATAATATTTTTTATGGGATCCGTTTGGTTTTGACGCAATTGGTACGGGTTTTCGGCATTCTCCATGCATATGAACACACAACACAACAAAGTAAAATTTTTACATAAAAAAATTAAATCATGACATGGTGAGATAATAACCTTTAAACTAGGTATGTATACCGGTAAAGCTTGAAAGTGGAACTTGTGGCAGATAAGGTGAGGAGTGGTAGAGCAGCATGGTATGAGCCTGTGATCAAGATGAATAGTGAATACTGATCAAAACGAATCCAAACACAACATATTATTTTTTCAAGAGTGTACTTGTGTGCTGGATATCCTGGCTGCAGCATCAGACCAAGAATTGCATAATTTTGCATAGTTATAAATAATACATGAGTGTTTTTTTTTTTTTTGGAAAACCTCTCCCAAATCTGTTTACCGTTTAAGAGCTGCGGGGCCACACCAGACACACAGGCAGACGGAAGACACACATGCGGTAAAACTGCGGGGGGTTATAACCCCTGTTTTTGCGTCGGGGGTTAATGAGTAATGAGTATGAATGTTACTAAGTGTACGAGGCTCATGATGGATGATTGTGTGAAAGAGGATATGTATTTGAAAGGAGTGAATATAGAGTTGCAGTAGTGAATGGATAATGGAAACATCTTGTGCCGACTCCACCTAGAGTGGGTAAGGGCAAGCAAATGATAAACCTGAAAACCAGGTAGGTATTTGCATATAAATTTATTTTTAGTTAGTACAACAAAAAGTGCTTATTTCATATTTAACAACTGTGTTAGAAAATATTTTTAATCTAGAACGAAATCGCGTAATTACATAATTTCCACCTTCATTTATACCAAATTACACTATTTCTACATATGTTATCATTATATCAATTTGATGAGGATTACAAATTATTCTTAGTCAACCTCTGTGGCGTAGTGGGCGAAGGCCCGGCTAAGACGCAAAAGGTTGCTGGTTCGATTCCCGAAGCAAGACAAATGTTTATATTCTACAAATATTGGTCTCGGGTCTAAGTGTTGACAAAAAAAGTATTTATGTAGTCATGTGGTTTACATTTCCTTTATTAGGGGAGGCCTATGTCCAGCGGTGGACTGATATAGGCTGGTGTGTGTGTGTGTGTGTGGTTTCCATAATAAATGCTCTGCTTAGTTTGGAGCCATAAGATGCTGTGTGATGGTGTCCAACATTATTTATTTATTACTTTAGTATGTAAAATATATCTGTACAATGCACCACATACTAAAAAAAATGTATTCGTACTTATGAAACACGTCATGTTGTAATGACATCTAAAACGTATGCTACTTTATGGAGTACTTAAAGTATTGCAAAACTTACCATTAATTAATAAAGCCAAGAACTTATCTGTTTTCCATTCAAGTCATTCAGTTTGCAACACTCCATTATTAAGAAGATACAGTCTTTTCATAGTTAAACTTGAGCGCAAACTTATTCCGCTTCACGGAGGCCCCGCTACGAAATGCAGTGCACTTCGACTCGACTTATAAATTATTCAAGTAGTGAGACACTTCAAATATAGCACACTGGCTGCGCGATATTTTGAGAACAACTGCTCTGCCATCGAGCGCTCAGCGTGGCTTCGATGCGGCCTCCCGCTTGACCCCGTTATAAACTTAGATTCTGATACAGCAGACCTTTTTATATCGGTTACGATGAGACCACAATTGCCGCCTAAGTTGAACCTTCGCACAGACTACAGGGATACTTCATTAACTTATATAGTACTATCTTCTGCCTGGGCTTCGGTTGCGTGGTGGTGTGGTAATAAAAAGCATAGTAATTAAAAGTAGCCTATTGTGTTAATCCAGGTCATAAACTATGTATGTTCCAAGCTTCAATCAAATTCATTTACGGTCGGTTCCTATATTATACCGTTACCGATGACGCTTCGTTTTCCCTTGAAAAACTGTCAAATTTTCGACGCTCGTTGTTAATTTTTAACAGTTTTTCAAAGGAAAACGAAGCGTTATCGGTTACGGTATAGTATAGGATTCGTCGGTTAGTAATTTTTGCGTGAAATAGTAACAAACATCCATACATCCCTGTAGGAAGTAGGATGCTTCGTTACTGACATTTCTCTTTGTCTGGGGCAGTTGGTTCTTTCTTCTTCCTATGAGCTAGTAGCCAGTGGTAGAGTTTTTAGGCCATCTATGTAAGGCATTCAACATGGCTTAACAACTGAAAAAATCAACACAACCATCTTAACGAAAAGTGCTCATATCTAAATGCCAAAAGGTAACTCATCCAAGCAGTGACCGAACACAGTGTTGCTTAACTAAGATAAGAAGCTATCACCGCTAAGAATACCAAATCAAAACGCGCCACGAGCACTTCAATTGGTTCAAAGAGTCGGATAAAAGGGAGTAAATTGAAACTATTTTAAATAAAAAAGCTGGCACTAAAGACTAATAAATAAATAGTATAAGTATAATAGGAAAGTTATCCAGTCGGGCCATTTGCGGACTATTCTCGCTAAGTATCTATTTTCCATGAAATTGTGACTTTTGAGTTTAAAAATAAGGACTACTGGATTAAAAAGTAATATCACAAATGGAATAAATAGGTTATAGTCTGAGTCTGACAAGAATTCGATATTCTGTAGTTCAAATGCAATTTAAAGCAGCCACATAATTTATCGCAGCACTAAAATAATACGCTTTATCGAATTTTACGACCATTGTGAGTACGACGTCCATTTCATCTTTAAATATAGCTGGCTCTCTCGAAATTATATCAGACAGCAAATGCATTAAATTCTATAAATGGCAACTTTGTTTCGGATCTGACATAGTTTGAAGTTCGAGAATGAATTCATGGTTAGATATCACGTTCTGAATCTTTAATTGAGGGGTGTACGGGTTTCCAACCCCTATCTTCGGAACCCAAGCCAACCCCACCTGCCCGTGGTGCACCCTGCTAAACAACGAACGGGGCTCTGGCGGCCGGCTTGCGGCATAGCACAGCCTACATCGGCACAGATAAATCCCCTGGCTACCGACGGGCAGCAGCGTCCGTGGTGCGAGAAACTGTGCCCTGCGATCCAGCATGCCCAGCGTGGGGATTATGGGCATATCCCCCTTTATTAGGGGAGGCCTATGTCCAGCAGTGGACTGATATAGGCTGGAGTGGAATCTTTAATTGTACTAACACTTAGCATGTACTGAAATCTATGAGCTGTTTTTATTTTTAAGGTGTGTAATATGTTGATGACTTTATTAAATAAATACAAAAATACAAATAATAGTAAATAACTTTTATTTCACAGGCGTCGTCCTAATTGGCCAGAATCGTACGATGAACACGATGCGTTCTAGTTGTGCGATGAGTTCAAACAAACAGATTTCTTCAGAGTGTCCTAATTAGAGCTCGCAAGCCGTCGCACGAGGACAGGCAAAAATTTTCATCGCACGACGAAAACGCATCGTGTCATTGTACGATCATTGCCAATTAGGACGATGCCACATGTAATACAACCAGGAAATTTAATTAATGTCATCAAATAAAAAGCTCTTTATGGTGTGTAAGTAACGCCACCGGAGTAAGAAATTCGATAAGGAAAAGGTCTTGGTTGAGTAAACCTCTCCCGGTCACTATTTGGATGGGTGGCCGTTTTGTGGCACTGGGATCTGAGAGCATCCGTACTTCGGAAGGCATGTTAAGATATTGGTTTTGGCTTTTCAGTCGCCAAGCCATGTTATTGACGGCGTCTGTGGCGCAGTGGGCGAAGGTCAACCTGAAACGCAGATGGTTGAGGTTGGATTCCCGCCGCGGGACAAATTTTTTGCGTTATTTGCAGATATTTGTCGGTGGGCCACGGTTGGTCTAAGCACTCCAACTTCAGACTTGGCCATAAGTTCCTACAAAGAGGTATAAGGAGTTTCAACCGCGTTTCGGAACTCAAGCCAACCTCACCTGAGCGTGATGTACCTGCTAACTAACAAACGGAGCTCTGGCGGTAGACTAAGTGCGGCATAGCAAAGTCTAACTCAGACACAGCTAAATTCCCTGACCACCGACATGCAGCAGCATCGGCGATGCAAGAAGCTTTGCCCTGCGATCCATAACCCATGGGATATCCCCCTACCACCCCGTGGGCATATTCCCCTTCTTATTAGGGGAGGCCTGTGTCCAGCAGTTTTATAACATAATATGGAACGAAGAAGACTTCGTTGTATGAAAACACCAGGCGACCCGGCTTCGCACAGATAGTTTATAAAAAAATCAAAAACTATAAATTTTAACACATACACACACTCACACACATAAACCCTTTGTTTCTTCATAATATTGACTTCCCTAATATTTTTTTTTAAATAAAAGAAGATTTATTGTGATATAACTATACCAGGTAGACATATGCTATTGCGACACTTTATGTAGGTAATGATGTATTCTGCAAAGTCATAGTACATTAATAGTTTTCGCAGCGCACGCGATGTAAGGAATTTTTAGGTGATTTTTTTACACCTAAGATTACATTATTGAAATTTTAGTTAGATCCCTAATTTATTTGAAAATATAATATAGCTTATGTTACCCGGGGATAGTGTAGCTACTTCAAGGTGTTTTTTTTTCAAATCGGTACAATAGTTTCGGAGCCTATTCAATGCAAACCAACAAACAAACAGTCAAATCTTTCCTGTTTATAATATTATTATAGATAACCTTTTAAACACGAATATCTGCAAACAATAATATGAAGTTTAAACTCATCATGTAACTCATCTCCCTTAGGTACAAAGAACCGGGTATGTAATATTTCTAAACGACAGCGTGAGACCGAGCTCAGCTAGTTTCATACAAAGGCAATGTAAGTAATTCTATCACATTTGCAAGAGCGGTTTGTACTGAAAATACATCAGCGCGGCGTCACGTTATCTACATACATATTCATACCGACTAACAGCTTCAAAGTAACTCATTAACACAATATCCAAGTTAAAGGAAACATTGAAGTAAAATCATCGCTTCTGAGAGCCAGCAGTAGAGCCGAGAGGTCGGTAGCGTTGTCACAGAATAATGACGCAAAGGCTTTATTTTAAGAACCGCTATTATCTTTCCACTGCACGAGTTCACGCTCCGGGCTAAATTAAAATATCTCGCTAGTGTACGAACTTCAAGCAAAGAAAGCTATGCTCGTGAAACTTCTACTAACATTATAAATGAAAAAGTTTGTTTGAAAGTTTAAAAGTTTTGACTCCAATTACTCAAATATTATTTCTACGAGTTTAATGAAATTTTTCGGTCAGGTTACTAATGAACCAAACTTGTTAATAGGCTCTAAGTATTTTGAAATTCCTCTGGGACTAGAGGTGGTAAAGTTTTCTGCGCGAAGAGATACAATATTATTGCCTTCATTAAGAGTGCACTCAGCATTCCAATTATCCGCTGTTCTAAACTTGGAAAATGCTAAGGTGAGAAACAAATTCTAGTAAATTGTCTCACGACAAAGACGTCGTAAAAGTTTCATGTTTAGCACATCTTAACCTTTTTAGAGTTCCGCAATTTGCAGGTCGGGAAGTACTGCGGCCCCGTAGGAATTGGGGGAAGGACAATAGGAAGCGAGAACACGGATGGCGCTTGTGAAAAGCTAAGTTACATTTTTACAAAGAACTGTGAAACTTTTGAAAGTTCGAGATTCTCCAGTTTCGCATCAACTCACTTACATGATATGACGAAGTTATATAAAGTTGAGTGTGAGATTAATTTTATTAGTTTATTCTTTATTTTTTATAATATCAGTATTCATTTTATTCTTAACGTATTTTTGAAGAGGTTAATTCATTTTATCTATTAATTAATCAAGGCGGCGCAAAATACAAGTTGTTTATTTATTCATGTGCTCGGACCAACAGAATACTTCACTTTATTTTATGTTCCTTAAAAGTTTTATAGGTCCCCATAAAAAGAAAGATAAATTTTACTTTTCATCATGCTTTTCAGAGCAGTTACGCAGCCGTCATAACATTACATATATGGTTTATATACATGGCAGTTATAATTACTACGTATTTTCCAAACAAATCCCTACGGGTTTTGACTTGGATTTGACAACCGAGATACAAAGCGAAATCTTGAGGCAACTTATTATAATTTTCTCTAAACTTTACTCATGTACTCATGTTTGTGAAGTCAAAAGCGAGAGAATACGGTGAATACGTGATTACAAAGTATTCAAGTAAAAACAAAAATATATTACGACAGGTTTTACACTTTTACTTATTTAGGTATACTGAGAGCTTCTATGGCTGGTATTTTTAGACCGATCTCAGATTTGAGTACGAGCTTGAAAATCCAGTGAAGAAAGACTTCTCTCATTTAAGAAGGTTATGATATATTTCACCAGGCTAATCATTCATAAGAATGCTGTCAAAAAACTACCTATTCAGTCTTCGAGCCTGAGCTGCCTCCACATATCACTACGCAAACGCGAAACCTCTATCAATGCAAACAAACCTACGCAAAGGTAACCATTGTAGTACCAATACCAACCTCGACAATCCTAGCAAGCCTAATCTAAACTCAAACTCCACGTTAGCGTAGGTTGGACCTTGCATTGCCACTATGTGGAGTGGCATGGTGTCTGTGCACTGACGTAAATCAGATGGTTAAACGTAACCAGAGGTGGACATTGACAGAAAATACCTGTATAGATGAAATAAAAGTGATAAAGCGCCCTCTACCGCACCAAATTTGCGATGCCTGAAAAGGATAAATACACAGGGTACATATTTGTCCTCCAGTCTTAAGACCTAATGTTATCTATACCTACTTATTTATGCAAATAAATATCTCATATCTTGTATTTTTTGTGAAAGTTATGCCACAGGCTAAACAGCCGTATAATCCACATAACCGCCCGTTAATTTAGTTCTTAAACATATACCATACTGCAATAGTATGGTTATAATCAAAACCATATCATTATCAATAATTAAAATCATTTATTAATAGCTTTTAGCGAGTCCAATACACAAACCAACAAGGCAAAGATTTTGTAAATGTACACATACTTTTAGGAGTCTACTGCCTGGGCATTTGTTGAAACGAAATTCTTTAAGCAAAGGGAATCTTTTTTCTTTGTAAAATATCTGCATATTTTTATAAATTTTAACAGAGCCTTTGAATGAAATTGGGTACTCAAGTTGAAGCAGTTAATTGCTTCTAACTGAAATTAAAGTAGAGTAAATTAGGTAAGTATCAATAAGCACTTGTAGATATGTCAATTTTAGTTACCAATGTATAAATATGATCAAACAACAATAATTTCTAATGTAGTTAGCCTGACCGTATTTTACCATAGGTACAATGGGCAAGACGGCAGTAACGTGAAAAAGTAAACTCTAATGAACAAAAATAACATACCTAGATAGTTATTTCTTGTTTTCCTGGAAGAAATATATCTGACATTCTAGGGTGAGTTTTTGCTTAGTTTAAAAATATGTAGCCATTTTTTCGTTGTCCGCCAACCCACATGTTTTCACATTACGTAACACTTATATCTGGTAGAAAGTAGATGCGGAAAGCCAAAGTTCGAGCTCAGTAGTTCTTACTGTCCAGCAGTGGAATGGTATAGGCTAACTATGGTCACTATTACAATATTAGACGTTTGTCTGTAGTGTAGGACGACCTCCGGCTAAATGGAGTAACGATCTGCGAAAGGGTTCTGGTAGAAGCTGGATGCGTCGAGCTTAGGATAGGGGAGGCCTATGTCCAGCTGTGGGTGGTAGGCTGATGGGGATGATGATGATGATGATGATGATGTATGTAGAGTACTGAAAAAAATGGCTGTTGTAATTTTTGGTAAAACAAGTTGATCTCAATCGACCTTTTTCCCAATCAAGTAATCCAAACCAAATCGTAAGATTTCGCGAAAATTAAAAAGTTTTCTATACAACTTCTATGAAGCGCCTTTCGACATTACATGGAGTCCACATATGCCATTCGAACACTTGCCGGGAAATACACTGTTCTTATTTCAAATTGACCTTTCTTATTGTGTTGGCAGAATGATGATACCATCGTTTACCACTTTGTGTCGAATTGAATGCATGAACTCAATGTTATGACGAAAAGATGTTTCATAGAAATTGTATGGTAATCTTTTTTTTTAATTTTCACGTAATCTTACGATTTGAATTGGTAAGCTACTTTGGGAAAAAAAATCCTGTTGGGAAACAGATTCGATTGAGACCAACTTGTTTTTTTTATTTTCGAAGTTGACTGTACATTTTTTCCTTCAAAATAAATCTATAGTTTTTTTATGGTACTTGAAGATGGAACAAGCACCTAGCCCACCTCATGTTAAGTGGTAACCATTACCTACCAAAAAACATTGCATCGTAGATCGCGTTTTTTGGAACATACTCTACGATGCAACGCCCTGCGTCCATCAACTTGAGACATGAAGATGATAAGCCTCTTGTGCCTGTAATTGTGTCTTCAAACCGAAACACATCTACTTTATAGCAGAAATAGGCAATAATAATAATTAGTTTCCTCAGAACAAAACATAACTATAAAAGTAGCTGCCCTCAATGAGGTTAAATGTTGCCTGTATATACGGCAAAATCCGATTAGATAAAAAAATTCAAATAAAAATTATTTACGAGATGCATGTAAGAACTCGCGTATAAAGCTTGTATTCATAATATATGCAAGTGTGGGTTCTTCAGCAACCGCGGAGGACGGCTCTTGGCGCGAGCTCAAGACTCTTCATCCCCCTATGTCTAGCCGGTAAATAATTGCGACTGTACCGCGCACCACTCACCTTGACAATTATGTGCACTTTATTTGTAGGTGCTTCGCGCCTACTATCTTGCATGGTATTAGCACGGTATTAGGAAAACGCATTGCAGCAGTTTTGTCGGGCATTGTACCGCGAAGTGACGGATGAAGTAAGTAAATGTATTGTAGGTAGAGTCTAGCCAGTACCATACCATGTTTAGTACAATGTTAAGTAAAAGTTGATTTGTCCGGCAATGGTGCACAGCCTTGGTGACACGGGGGCACGGGGAACGGGTGGCTAGGTTCTTATCTGCCCGTTCCCCGCGCTACACTCGCGTATCACGCCCCGCACCCCTATAAACTCGCGTTTACTTATAATTAAAAACGCTATCCTTATGTATCGTGTGACAAAAGGCGTTTTTAATGTAATATACACCACACATATAAAATATCTAAAATATACATTTTTATGTATGGCCTATTGCAGGTTACTAAGTCTAATGTGATTATGTGAAACATAAGAATGCGCGAAAAACAAAATCAGAACTTAGTCAGTCAAAACCTGACTGGATTATATTGATATTTGTTTGGAGATTTGTTTGTGCATGGGGTAGTCCAATAAATAGCTATGCAATTGAAAAAAAATATGGAATTATTCGTTCTTTTTTAAATTATCTAAAAGCTAGTGGACAAATATGTTAATTTTTCTGATTCAACCAACCTCTTTGGTTTAGCTGGTGATTCAAAATTTGGGCATCAAAGTTATTTATAAATAACCAAGATAAACAATAGAGTACGGTTTATATTCAGATAATCTTTGCTGAACATAAAAAAAATAATACAAAAATAAATAGAACAAAATGTAAACTAAACTGTAATTAACCTAAAATAATATTGTAAGCAAGCTTTATAGGAAGTTTAGAAGTTTTAAGCTTATGAAAATTGATTACCTGCCATAACAACGATAATATTTTAGAGACCGAGCTTGAAAACACTCTATTTGCTATTGAAACAAAATATAGAAAACAATTTTATTACGTAGAACTGTTTTATTCGTAAACATACCTATTTTGTTTATATTAAAAGCTCAAAAATTCGAAGGCATGTGCTCAGTTAGTGTTCCAATAAAAAATGAGTATGGGCTTGCAACCTATCACATACTGCATTTGCCTACTACATAATATCATCCTTCAACAGGAGTGAGGGGTTCTAACCTCCATCTTAGGAACCCAAGCCAGCCTCACCTGTTTGTGGGGCATCCTGCTGAATTACAAACGTGGTTCTGGCGGCCGGCTGATTGCGGCATAGCACAGCCTTACACTGGCACAGCTAAATCCTTTGGCCGCCAACCAGGAGCGTCGGCGGTGCGAGAAACTGTGTCCTGCGATCCCAAACCCGTGTGCTCAGTGAAGGAATTATAGGCATATCTCCCTCCTTATAGGCGAGGCCTATATCCAACGACTGAATAGGCTAGTGTTGTTGGTATCATATAGGCTTATGTAGTACAGATACAGTGTACTAAAATGTACATTTTCGTACACTAAAGGTACTAATAGTTAGAGTTAGTAGGTACAGTTATGACTTTTCACGAAATATATACATTGGTACTTATAGTACTAAGTAAATATTCAAAATAGTTCAGCAGTACGATAGTGCTAGCAGCTATCTAGTTGGAGCGCTCCCGTTTCTATCCAAGTGTGCACTAGGTATGATACTAGGCTTTTATCCTCCAATAATGTTGATTATCTCTATAATGGGGGAAAATACTGATGATGTAGGCGCGTAGCTTCCACCAGTGGCTATGCTCGTGTTAGTTATTTTTGGATCTCACGGAAACTATTTTTCTAGATCAAAGGTACTCTATATCCTTATTTGTGCCCCTGTTAACGTGTATGCGAAATTTAATAATAATCGGTTGAGTAGTTAAGGCGTGAAAACATAACAAACAATTAATAAACACACTTTAGCATTTATAATATTAGTTACGATTCCTTAGTATATTTCATATTCACAAATGCAATTTTAATACAATTATTACGGAAAATAGGCAAAAGACCACCAAAAGACCATGTAATATACGTAGAGCTTACGTTCCTCATTCAAATATTTATAGCATGAGACGAAGAGGAGTAACCAGACGGCCGAGACTCCCACCATCAAAAATATTTTTGACTGACTTCAAAAAAGGAGGAAGTTCTCACTTCGGTTGTATTTATTTCATATCTCTAGTAAATACTTCTACTCACGGCTATTATGAATATAGCCTTCCCTAAATCTCTATGGCACATAATTATGTATTCCAAACCTCTATAAGTGAAAACAGGCTCGTAAATTATCTTTTTAAAGTGACAAATTCGTTAATTTGATACTAAAGAGGTATAATCATGGCTATAACAATGATACACGGTATCAATCATAATATGTTTTTACTGTGATTTTGTATGATTGGGATTAGGTATAAAAAAAATGTTTAAGCAAATAAAAATACTAAAACTCATACTCGTCGTAATTTATTTCACCATAAAATGAATAAAATCACATGGTTATATTTTAAAAATTTTAAAATTGACTTATTTTAAAAATTTAAGTATATAACTAAGGTCCTACCTACTAAGACCATGGCCGTAAGACATACAAACAAATACCACCTAATAATAGTCATAAATGAAGCTGCTGTATATGGACATTGTCAATAATAAAAGTAAATAGATAATAATAATAAAATTATAATAGATAAAAATCTCTTATCCACAAAATAACTAATATTTAAAGAAAAAACCTTCTGCCATCTTGATGCTCCTTAAATCACTACCACAGACTAAGTAAGGAACTGTAGCTATTAAATACAATGTTGGAAGTTAAGATCCCCCAGGTATACAAAGAAATTTGTGTGAATGCCACTAAAAAGTTAATGATGGCGAAGCTCATTATTACGAATTCAGGTCAAGTAATGCTTACAAATTCGTTTATTTTCAGGTTATAGTTACGACGTAATATGAACAACAAAGGACACTTTTTACGACGGGCCTTCATCATTATAATTAGAAAGTATAATATAAAATAATGTAGGTATCACAGTTGTAAAAAAATAACGAAAATGTACAGGCAAAAGTTATTGAGCAACAAATACGTTTTATTTATTGAAAATTCAATTGATAGTCATAAAAGAGTGCACTTAAATATGTCATGACATGGCTAATGCATACTTTATATTATTAACGACACTTGATTTAATTATGTAATCAAGTGTATTTCATCCCAATTGAGTATATTTTAATTGTTACTCATGGTACAGAAAGTTCAGATCAGACTATCTTCGTTGAAACAGTTACCTAAATCTAACGCTGTTTACATTTTTGCAAAAACACTCGGTCAATTTGTTATTTACGGTTATGATGAGGAAAGTCACCAAACGCTATAAAATAAACCCAACACAGAATTTACGGCCACAGTAAAAGTAGCGGCATGACTCTGTGAATGAGATGCAGTCCTCACTTGTGTGGCGGAAGTCCCGACTTCACGAGTGTAGGGGTACCTACCTACAATACCTACTAAGTGTAGGGTGCGCGATTTTTCCCGCGCTTCATTACACGCAGAAATACAATCGTTTGTTCGACTGTTTGCGTTACTCCCCTCACTTGTAAAACACAATATCGTCTAGACGCATTCAGTATCCCGTGCCGGCGAACAATCATCCCGGGTACGATTCACCGAACGTATCTAGCGTACCAACTTTTATGACTCCACCATTAGTTCCGACGCCCACAGTAGAATAAAAATGTGTTCAGTTACGCCGCAATCATACAACTCTTTGCAACTGCACGTCCCAGGAGACACATTCGTGTTTAAATGTTGGCTTCTCATTCTTCGGGTTATTAGGCGTGAAACTCAATCGCGCCTGCCAGATGGGACAACCGACTTCCGAATAGAAAAAAGCTGATCGAAATCGGATCACTGGATCAACTACACACATTTATTTAGCAAAGTCACGGGATGTTGTCCTTCCTTAGTGGAAAAAAGGGACACATATTTACGAAAAGGCAATATTGTCTTTCCATAACTATACTATTTGATGGCTTAATCAACTAAAGGGATTTAGGTAAAGACCCGCCTCGACGCGGAGCTCGCCTCTCACGCTTGACAGACTTTTTTATTGTGCTGAAAAATCAAAAAGGATTTGTGGACAAACTGAAACTTAAAAATGTAATTCGAAAAGCTTTTTAAGAAG
Source organism: Horisme vitalbata (assembly GCA_951804965.1). Classification (NCBI taxonomy): domain Eukaryota; kingdom Metazoa; phylum Arthropoda; class Insecta; order Lepidoptera; family Geometridae; genus Horisme; species Horisme vitalbata. Next base: position 11,488,402 of record OX638088.1, on the reverse strand, counting down.
CCCGTGTAAACTTTAATGGCTAATATAAAGTCAATAATGTTAATATTTACGCATTATCTTTATAGTGAAGTTGAATAAATCTAGCTTCAATTTCAGCACTAACAATAAATCGTATCATAAAACTATCCAATAAAGTTTGTGATTGAAGACGGACACATGACATAAATTTTCAATGATTTTACCATGTGAACTCCCGTAAGCAGAAGTCCCATATGGTGTTTGAAATGGAGTAAAAATTTAATGTGCAATACAAAGTTTCATGAGCGCGCTCACTACAAAGGCCAAGGCAACCGTCAAGATACATATACGAATTAGTTGATGATATGATAAGGCCAGGTCCTCGTACCTGTGCGAGGTAGCGCCTCCCGCCCGGCTCGCAGCCTTGGCACTCAGTCCGAAGTCAGCCGCCGTAGCGACAGGTCGCGTAGCAGGCTTCAGGGTAACCTACTAGCACCCTCCACTTCGAAGAGTGAACTTTAAAATGTCACTGAAAATCTCAAGCCTTGTCCATAGTGAATTTAACACCTAAAGTTGACAAATGAAGCTTCGAAAGTTTTAAGTATAATTAAACTTTGGATTCGAGTGGTGATTTTGAGATGTGATTTATATACTTAACAACTATTCGTAAGTAAAGTTCAGTGCTTTTTGTAATTGGACGCCATAATTTACTGGATCAGTAAGTGACATGCATTTACAGTTTCTTTCAATTTATAAAGAAATTCCGCTTATTATTTGAGTTCTTTGAGCAGTGCCTACATCAAAGGATAGCAAATATTGTGCGGCACAACAAAAAATAATAAGCGATGAGGAATAAATTGTGCGTTATTTGGGACATTTAATATTAAATTTGTAATTCCAAAAGGCTGACATTATAAAGGTTTTATTTCGTAATTACTATGGCTCCTATTTCGTATTTTTTGCAGATTAAGGATACTATATTTTATTCGTTATGTAAGAAAGATAAAAGCTTAAATGAATTCGATATTCAATTTACCATTCTGGTCGTAAAGATCTATCCTCAATTTTAAGTTCTCAAGAGTTTTCTGGTAAGAACACTCATGGACCTTTATCATGCTTTAAAATATTGAAATGAGAAATGGTGTTCTCGAAATTCTGACATATATAAAGGAAACAAGTGCTACTTTACAATATTGCAAACATTCTACTTTCTCAGTGGTATTTTAAGATAATAATATACTTACGTCACGGCTTTTTAGAATTATTGAATAGTACTACATAGTATGAAGATGCACTACTTGCAACTATTGCAGAGGTGTGTAATGTACCTATCAATTCGTTTGAGTGTCACTGATTAATATATGTATTTAGTCGTACTTTTTAGATAAGAATCTCACACAAAAAATAAACCTAAATAAGGGGTTTTCCACGTTTTGTGAAAGCTCATGTTACCGAGTTTTAAATAACGTCTTCTTGACAAATAGGCCTCCTCCAGATCTTCGTAGTATTGTCAAAATACATTATATAGGTAGTCATTCATTTCATCAAGCGTATGTTTAATGGCTTCAACTGAACCAAATTAAACAATTCGCCATGCATTTTATAATAATAGCAAATTTTAATGGATCCGCATATGACGCTATGCACGAGGAGCAGCAGCTCGCACCCAAGTGTTTTTAGTTCTCTAAATGTGTGTTTATACAATAACTGATTAGTCTAAAGTTATACCATTACATAATAATTATTCTCAATCAGCTCTTGTCGTTCCCCGTATTTGCAACGATAAGAGCTGAATATTCTTTTATGGAGTAATTAAGATTATATTATTTTCCTTCCTAAAAAACTATAAATCATTCATCAATTTACCATTATCAAAACGTACACAAAATGATTTCTTTAAGAACAATTTTTCACACAGTAAGTGTGAAAAATTGTTCTTTATTTCCTAAAAGACTGGGAAACTTTAGTGCAGGATCGAAGTGGATGGAAAAAACGGGGGGAGGCCTTTGCTCTACAATGGGATGATTTAGGCTAACAGTAACAGTAACAATATGAAAAAAAATTGCGTGAAATTGCTTTCAATCTCTCTGCCATGTGCGCACTAGCAGTAACAGTATTGTGAATACAATCTCCCAAAAGTCTGATTGTCCTCAGATGTGGAAATTCACAGAGATAACTAAATCTGTTTCATTAAGTACTAGCATCCCTTATCATAAGACTTTACTTACCCATTGGGCCATGTTGTCTGAATAAATTTAAGGCCTAGCTCGGGTCGGTGTAGTGATATAATTGCAATCTTGAGATATATATTACACGTAATCATTTGATACTTCTGCTCACGAACGTCACTATTCAAACTCAGGGTGAGGCAGGGGGAGGCGCGGTGTCCGGGGACGTGTCTCGTACAAAATGTACGATGAGCTATAAAATATTATATCTCAAGATGTAATATATATCCCATAGTGAAAAACCAGCTTTATTTTATTTTATTTTATTTTTCTTTATTCAAAAGACCAACAGCTACAAAGATACTTAATACTAAAAATAAGCTATTTATTAATAATACAGCCAATTACAGGTCTTTCGAGATAGTACAGTAAATGCATAAAGCATTGATATTTCCTACACGAAATTAGGATAATCATAAAATATGAAGTGATATAATAATATAATATAAGTTCCTCCAGAAAGGATTCCAGTCATTTTTCCTCTTATTTTGTATGATTTTCATCAAGACCCTTTTTTCATACATTCGTCTTAGAACTTCCTCGTTAGATAACTATTAAATCTTCTCTGTCCAACTGATCCTGTCCATTCTCATCCAGCACCACATTCCAAACAAAAGTAATGTAAAGTATAATCTTTATTAGAACCGTAGATTAACTAAATATGCTATTAGGATAGAGAAAGCTCTATAGTTTGTATTACAAAAAATATAAGAATGTCGCTGACCAATATTTGGCATTTTTGTGAGTGTATGCTTGACATTCAAGCGGCACGAATACCTACCTCAAATCTTGAAGTGGCCAAATTAACCTTTTATTTATTTAGGTCGGTTTTTCATTCTATGCAACAAGCATTCAACCAAACGAGTGGTAACGAATAAAAAGTACGATAAATCTTCTACATATTGCAGAGGGGCCATTAGCCACGATCTGCAGTAGCAAGAATACATAATTCTCTACTGCGATTTATTCCATCTTCTCATCTCGTTCATAATGCAAGAGCAAACATACTTGTAGTCTGGAGTTTATAGTCTATGTTTTTATATACCGAGTAAGTTGTGTATAAACTCTAAAATTATTCATCAGCCACTCAATTATGTTACTATTTAAATACTTACCAAACAAAACCACTAAATTAAAAGTTTTAAAATTACAGCATATATCTTATAATGAAGTAATTAAGTAGGTAAAAATTATATACACATACGATGATACACACAGAATAACTGTAATTCTTTACAGCTTCCTTTTTTTGGGTGTCTAGATACTGTGATAACCGGATGAAAAGTAGCCTTTATGTTATTTCAGGTCACAAACTATGTATATCTTAATTCCAAGTGTCATCGAAGTCAGTCCAGCCGTTAAGGAATTGAGTACTAAGAAACATACAAACACACAGATACTCAATAACTTTATGATCATCATAAAAGTTGCGTCATAAAATGTCATAGAGAAAATGAATTGAATAGGTAGTCATATCAAATGATTTCTTATCGCTATCCTAGCGGTGCTACGCGAATTAATACGAGGCTACGAAGGCTGATATTGTAAAGCCAGATAGCTATATAGCTCGTGGCCCTTATTTTAAAATCTTTACATAAGACTCATCTATTCTGTTGTTATGTATTTTATATTTTATTATTTTATTTATTTATTTAATAGGAACGCCAACAGCTTAAATATCAATACACTGTAGAGTTACAATGACAAAGTTTTCATTCTGATAAAGAAACCAATTACAGGCGGACACAGCATTCATAATAATAATAATAACTAAGTAGTAGGTACTTATGGTAACTAAGAGATCAATAGGTAGGATATGTATTATTAGAACTTAAAATATTTAAAACATTTAAAACTAAAAACTTTAAACGAATACTTAATAAACTTTAACCAATAAATGTAACAGTTATTATTTAGTAACTTATTTAGCATGCTTAAACTGAACATAATTATATTATATTTTTATATATATTTTTAGGGTTGGCTTTACTAACTTAAGTAGGGGGTTCTTGCCAGAAATATTCCAGCACTTATACTTCCACACAATACTCGTTCGAACAATTACTGAATCGTTTTATTCCATTCTATAAAATTAAATCGACTTTTTGACGGTGGTTTTTAGATTTACAATCAATATTTAGGTTACTTGATTATTAAGCTATAATATACGCTGTATGACGTCATCCAAATACTACATAGTATCAGTTCCCAGTTCCACTTAGCCTGAAATATTAACACTAGTTTATTCATCTAGCATCAGCGATTCCCTTTATATGGAGCTAGTGCTATTTATTATTAGATGACCACGGTTAATACTTATGCTACGTCAAAGACTAAGTAATTTTCTAGCTACTTCATTAGGTAAGCCAGCTTATGACCTGCCCACGTTTGGAAATCGCATCTTGTGGGATGATCTATTTACCCGACTGCGGAGGGTAGTGTTTTTATTTCTCGATATATTTGTGTTTTTATTAGAGTGTATGTCAGTATATATGTATGTAAGCTCCTGTGGCTGTCGCTATAGCTCAAACTGCTGGACCAGTTTTGACTGATGAGCTGTCGTTCGTTCATTCGTCTAGATCACAAGAATGGCATAGGCTGTATAAATGTCCAAAAAAACTCATATTTCAACACTAATCAGTCGCCATGTTGGAGATTTTAAGAAGCCGTTTTCGTTTTACGATGAAAAATCATCAATTTCAATTTCCACAAACAAGGTGTCGTTTGGATCATTTAATATTAGATTGGATTTGTCTGGAATAGTAAATTGACATGTAGAATATATGAAGTATCATAAAATCATATATAGGTAGTGGATGTAAGAACTATAAGAAGAAATTTAGCATTTCAATGAATAATCAAGAGAATCAAGGCAGGAAAAGAACCGGCAAAATCAGATGTTAGTTCAACTTTTCATTAATTATGTTCTGAAAGAGCCTTACCTATTTTGGTTTAATATAGTTTCTAAAAACATAGTAGCGTATAATTGAAAAAGTATATTTTCAAAATGGTTTTGAAAATAATAACATAGTCCGTTATTTGCTATCGCATTTAAACATTGCAAAGTATTGTAGTTAGTTAAAGTTGCAGAGCGGACTTTATCGAGTTAAATATCTGGGGCAACAACGAACACTAGTAACTTTCCCACCAGGAAATCCAACGCCAGCAAAAAATAACTTTGTCTCGGAGACTTCGAGATATGAATGTTTTTCTATGCTGGGTGTATGTGTGTTTTGTTTTTGTGACTTAAGGTAAAGTTTTTGAACTAAAAGTTGAACTGGTTATGTCCAGTTTAAACTTGTTTTGAAACTAATTTATTTTGTGCCTTAGATAGATGACACTCTTTGTTTGTAAAATTGATATGATGGTCATTGATGTATAATTGTTATGATGGTCAACTTTTTAATAATTTGTTTCGATAAAAAAAATTACCACGTATACACTACTAATTTGTTTGATGTGAAGACCTAATGTTTTTATTTGTCGCAAGAATGTTATTGTTTTCCGAACAACAATAAATGGCAGTGTTAAATACCACCATTATATTGTAAAGGACTCCATTAACGATAAAATCCGGTACTATAAAGCGGTTTCATTATAGGTTTATTCATAATCGAGGTTGATATTAGAATAATATTAATGGCTCCTTGCTCGTTCCCGCGAAACAGACAAAATGACTGATGACAAAGATTTACTTTCATTGTGAATAATTCGAAAGATTTTCCAAATACACTTAAGGTGGCGGCTGATCCGATTACCGCACTTGGAAATTTTCCCAGATTACCATTAACGTGGAAATCTCCACAAAAACTTTCCCCACTTTTAGCCGATTCAGATTCCTTAAAATAATTTCACACTTTTATACTCATGAATACTTTGAGCTCTCTTCGTTTCTTGTTCCGACCACGGTGGCAAAAGATAAAAAAGTCTTATAAAAAGTACTACCTAGTTTTGCAGGTAGGCTTTGGGTTTTACAATGCTTCATTAAAATTAATTTTGCCCGCCCTGTCCTGAGCACACCCCTTGAAAATCCTATGCATGATTCATAAAAGTACAAAAAATATTTTAGAAATTTTACCTTATTATGACCGTTTCATGTGATAAAAATAAAAATAGTAACAACAACAAAGACATCATTTTATTATGCGAATATCAGCTATTTTAATTCGATTTTTACGAATTGGATTGATATTCACCCTAATTGTTTTTACGTTTCGTATGATTGATCGGCTTATGAATTGATGCTATTTTCAGTATATTAATTGCTCTGTTATTTTGTAGGTACTGATAGGTGGATTTTTTTGCAATCGTTTGTATACATTAATTTTGGAGATAACCTGGCCAATCTTTGTTTATCCTGAATTACTTTGTACATTAAAAGACTCAATGAAAATATACGCAGATTTTGTCTAAAACGTTAGAGCGAAACAATTTGCCAGAGTTTGAACCAGCGCTGACCGCAATAGTCAAAGCAATTTAATTTGAAACCCTACCAAAATGTATTTCTCTCGACCTCTGGTATTCTGGTGCCACCTCGATTGTTATGTTCTTAATAATATACCTACCAAAGTTGTAACATCGAGAAGCATAAATAATTTAACGCCCTCTGTGGCGTAATCCACACATAGTTGCTCTATTCTTTTTGGAGCACAAACATTTGCATCGTTTGCAAATGCTAAAGGATCTAGATTTTGTGTTATTTATAAACAAATACTAATAAATAAATTACTCATTACAGGCAACTGTGATGTAAAAAAATATTCACAATTTATGTAGGTAAAAGAGCTCTTGTACCCAAACTTGGTTTTTAAACTAGAATTCAATTTATAACGAATCCTTTTGTTAATCCTGATGTAAGCCTATATGAGCCTAATGCGTTTCTTAAAAAAGTTTTATTTTGAAACCAGCAATTATTTGTAAAGTGTGTAAGTAGGATAATCTCGTTCAAATGGCCGTCCGCGCGTAGCGTGCGTTCCATCAAAAACTGAAGAAACACAACGCTGATTTGTTCAATTTGCAGGTAAACAATAATTTTAGTTTTAGGTTTTGAAGTCACGCTATCACCTCGTAGTACTTGCTTGTTACTTTAGCCGTTCTCAAAAAGTAAAGCTATCAAGTTAGATGATTGCGAGTGAATTTTCCACTAAAAATAAGCATATCTCAGATAGTAATACATGAACATAATTACACTTCCAAGAAGGCTAAATATCGCGGTTGGGTCACGTAGTCTCACCATGGCGCCGCTAATAGAAGTGTGTGCTCGTGAGAATCCATGATAAGCTCTATAATATTACGTCAAGCCTTACAATTATGTTACCACAGCAGGGACTGGCATACCATTCACATTTATCGAGAATACACGAGTAGGTAATACGGGCAGTGGGTCTTTTAGCCATGGACTTAAGTGCCTATCATATCAGATCGAAGCTCATAAGTCCATGGATACTGTCTCCGTATTTATATTTGATTTTACTCTCTTGTTTACTAAAAATATAAAAAAAAATGTCTACAAGCGATTGGCGATCTTTATGGAACCAACTATAAAACCAGGCAACCGATCAGTACGCAAATCATTTTTTTTAATGAATTATGTTAAGAAATCTTATATTTTTTTATTTTAAATCACATAAACCGAACTTATTATAAACAAGCTGAAGAAAAAGAGCGCTACGATATCTGAAAAATGGCTGTTTTACAATACCACACCACACCACACCACACCAGCCTATATCAGTCCACTGCTGGACATAGGCCTCCCCTAATAAAGGGGGATATGCCCATAATCCCCATGCTGAGCATGCGGGTTGGGGATCGCAAGGCACAGCTTCTCGCACCACCGACGCTGCTGCCCGTCGGTGGCCAGGGGATTTAGCTGTGCCGATTTAAGGCTGTGCTATGCCGCAATCAGCCGGCCGCCAGAGCCCCGTTCGTTGTTTAGCAGGGTGCACCACGAGCAGGTGAGGTTGGCTTGAATTCCAAAGATGGAGGTTGGAACCCCGTACACCCCGTTCTACAATAATAAAAAAAAATATGTATTTTGGTGATGAATATTTACTTGTAAAACTGTATAATAAAAGTGAGACAGCTTTTTAATTTCAAGCTGTGACTTTACCGTCAAACATTTTCCCTTTGAGAGTTCGTGTGTGAAAAATCAAATTACTCTTTCATTTTGAATGAACTCTCAAATTCTTTTAGTGAAACTTTTAAATGGGGCCATTGTTTCAGCCGGAGTTACTGATGAAATTCGTTTGATCATAGCTAACTCAAAGAGTGAGCTGACCTTTGGCCAAATTTGTTGAAAACATAAAATCTTGTTCTACCTTATTTGTGTATCAAAATCAATAGAATTGAGGAAAACAGGGCAGCTTTTTATTTGCTTAAGGCTCTGGTATAATATTGTCTTAAGGATACAAATATAATGTTATAAAAGTCAGTGGAATAACACGGAAGTCACCTTTTTGGTTTACGAATACCGTCGTATGTTTGGCTTTGTCAGGAAACACAAACTTTTTCTGTCGAGAAGATAGAATACTTATAAGTATTAATATGCGTACACTAAAGAGTAGTTTTCATTGTTATTTGGTTCTGTCTTTATCAAACATATTATAGTTGCTTTCAACAGCCATTTTCTGCAGCACAAATATGGTGTTAATATCTGCAGCATTCCAACACAACAAAATGCTGTACCACATAATGCAATGGCTTCCATTTCTGAAATATGTAAACTAAATAGTCTAGCCGTTTCTACATCAGTAAAATGACGGATTTTTTGACTGCGTATGCTGCAGAACTGAGTCTGTTCGACCTATCTAAGCTTATTATCTAAGGTTATACCTAAAAATATAGTAGTATCCAAAAGATTTAATTATTTACCTTTTAAATCTTCTCCTTTTATTTTAACATTAGGTTTAACCTGTTTAACATTTTAACAAATAAACGATGTTTCTAATATTTTCATTTTCCCTCAAATTTTTGGCTCATATTGATCTAGGCCCATTTTGGTAATATAACGTTAAATTACCAAATATTAAAATATGATGTTGTAAACAATGATATAGGTGTGGATATTTATTCTAATAGCTAGTTAGACAATATTTTCAAGCAAGTCATTACAGACATGAATGACCACATGCTAACCAAAATCTATTACATCTATCTGATTCTTTTAGATAGATATATATAGATAGATAGATAGATAGATAGATAGATAGATAGATAGATAGATAGATAGATATATATCATTTATTCAATAAAAGTTGATTACATAATTTGGATAACAGTGCCTTTAAGCCTAAGTTAGGTTTATGTAAGCACTTAGTTATCACCAATTTTTTTCTATTGTTTTTATTCTGGAAGAGAGAGAGAGAGAGAGTGAGACGCGCTGAACTCATTAATTAAAAAGCTTAATTTAAAGGTTCCGCGCATCTCTCACTTATACCGGTACTGCAACAAATGAGCGTAAAATACACTCGAGAGCAATGAATCCGGGTCACTCAAAGAATCCAAAAAATCTCGGAAAGTAAGAATGCTAGGTTAATGCAATAAATTGTATTTAATAGACAATTTAATACTCCTTAAATGAAAGTTAAAAAAATATGAGTCACCATACATTTTATTTACACAAAATTACATAAAGAAAAAAAACTGCTGATCTCTCCTTAAAACAAAAATAGGAAACATGAAATTTTTGAACTTTATGACGATTTTCTTGAATTTCAATACTTCGTATTACCTCCTCGTGCTTCCATTACTGCGTTTACGCGGTTTGGCATGCTGTACACCAAGTTCCTTATACGATTTTGGGGAATATTCTCCCATTCCTCTGTGAGAGCAATTTTGAGCTCAGGAAGCGTGATTGGGGGAGGGTTTCGTTTTTTTACGCATCTCCCTAGCTCGTCCCAAGCATGCTCGATCGGGTTGATATCCGGGCTGCGCGCTGGCCACTCCATACAAGTAATGTTCATCTCTTGAAGGTAGTCATTCACAATCCTACCTGTATGAGGTCGGGCATTGTCATGCATAAATATAGCATCCTCACCCAAATTGACCATAAATGGACCAACGTGTTCGTTGAGGATTTCTTCCACATATCTTACGCTAGTTAAAGAGCCGTTTTCTATGATCACCAGCTCTGTGCGACTTTCAGAGGAAATTCCGGCCCACACAAGTACAGACCCACCACCGTAGGCTACTTTTTCTTCGATGCATGCTTGCTTGAATCTTTCCCCTGGTCTTCTATACACTCTGTGTCTTCCATCGTGCTTGTAGAGCATAAATTTTGATTCGTCGGAGAACATAACTTTCGACCAATCTTCAATACTCCAATTTACGTGGTTCTGGGCATATCTTAGTCTTGAAATACGATGGCCACGCTCCAGTTTAGGGCCGTTTGCAGGTCTAAGGGGTTTTAAGTTAGATTCAGCAAGCCGACGTCTTACTGTCCATGCACTTGGGTTACTTCCTCCGAGGCGTCGAAACTGATTTGTGAGTTCAGTTCCTGTGAGAAAGCGATTTCGAAGCATGGTGTTCACCAAGTATCGGTCTTCTCGTGCTGTGGTACACCTAGTTCTGCCCGTTCCTGGTCTGCGTAGGTTAGAACCAGTTTCTTCGTAACGTCGGAGAACTCTTTGTACTGTTGACAGCGACACACCGACAGTCCTGGCTGTATCGCGCTGACTCCGGCCGGTTTCCACCAATGTAAGTATTCTGGTGCATTCTTCAAGTGTAAGCGACATGATTTCAGCTTGAATAATGAATATTGAGCACTATCAACCTGGTTTATGTACCAACATAAATGACAGATTACAAACAAAAGCAAAAACAAATCCTGTAATTTCGTAGTTCCATCTTCGACAGTGTTCCCTTTTCAAATTTGATTTTTTTATGATATAACTTTACAATAACTAAGAAGTTTTAATACTTTCATTTAAGGAGTATTAAATTGTCTATTAAATACAATTTATTGCATTAACCTAGCATTCTTACTTTCCGAGATTTTTTGGATTCTTTGAGTGACCCGGATTCATTGCTCTCGAGGGTATAACAAAATCAAAAAGTATATTATTTTATAGTTCTATAGTCACAAATTTTACGTAAGATTTTTTCATTCTGACTCTCGTTTCAAATCCTACTAATATTATAAAGGCAAAAGTTAGTGACATATATGAAATATTTGTCCTTACTTCACACCAAAACTACTGAACCGATTAAACTGATATCCTACACATATATAGTTCTAAACCTGAAATAACATATAAGCTACTTTTTATCCAGGTACCACGCAAGCAAAAATTAAATTTTATTCTATCATCATCATCATCAGTCTATAGCAGTCCAAGACATGGGAGGCCTCCCTAAAGAGCGCCATTGCGCCCACACGGGCGCAATACACATGTATAAACATATTATATTATGTTTATATACGTTCCTCAGTCTCAGTTTAACTAAGCGGGAGTTCCAATTACAGTCGTAAATTGACGACGGCTAACAACCAAGGGCAAAAGATCTGTTAAACAATTGTTAGGAACAGCTTCACTGAAAAAAAGTTTACTCATTAAATTCATTTTGCGATTAAAGATAATCTATACATATAAAAATGAAACCCGTTTTCCTTGGTCACGGCATCACGCGTGAATGGCTGGACCGATTTCACTTATTCTTTTTTTGTTGTATTTGTTATTATTAGGAGAAGGTTATTACGAAAAAAATATTAAGAAAATTGCTACGCTAAGGCGGTACGAAGTTCGCCGGGTCAGCTTGTATTAAAATAATATTTGAATGTAGGTTTATGTAAATATGTAGGATTTAGTTTAATCTTAAATTTATCTTATCCATTATACACAAGTACACATGTATCTATCCTTCTCTTTTTATCTTCTCCCAATACCCAAAGGTCTGCTGTAAGAAAACTCTTTCAGGATCGCCTTTGTACATAGCATTTAAGTAAATTTATTCCTTTATTATGTTTTCGTGTACAATAAAGAATTAAAAGGATTTAAAGGAAAAATCCTTATTATCAATGTGTAACAAGCCACTTTTAGGGACCAAATATTTAAAAAAACTTCAGACTGAATCGAGTCGTGCGCTTATAGGCGTAAAAAGACTACTACCGTACCGAAAACTGGGAGGTTGCAGTCAGACCATTATTCTGAACATATTTACGGAAAAAACTGAAATTCAGCAAAAACCTTGCCTTTTTTACTTATCTACGTCATTTTAATTATTTTTCTAGTTACATACACATACTAAAACATAATAACATTATATCTACCTAAATATCTGGTTTAAATTAGTAAAAAACCAATAATAAAATAAACAGCAATGTATGCATGCAGCAAGCAGTCCGCCTGTATAGTTTTGAAGTCTTAAAACATTGTTCCGGATAAACTTTTATTCAGACAAAAGATTTTTTATTCGGCTGGGTTTTGGTGTGCTTTTCGTTTTTGGTAGACGTCTTTTTATACCCGATATTTTTTGACAAGTTGTTTTGAATGCTATCATAATCATTAATAAGTAGCGCCCTTACTTATAAACGCCACTTAAATTCAACCATTGCTTGAAATAAGCCCTGTCACTGTTTGTCATTATCCAATGGTAAGAGACGGCAATAGTTTAAGCATCGTTTATCTTTTGACAGATTTTTATAAGTAAGGCCACAAGTCTTCGACTGTTTCTGTTTCATCGTATTTGTATTTTGAAACGCTCGTAGCGTGGATTACTTCTGTGTTCTTATCAGTACATCTTGGTTCAACACTGTTCGGTCACTACTTGGTTGAGTGACCGTTTAGTGGCATTTAGATCATAGCGCTTCCAAGCTTCGGAATTCACGTCAAAATACTATAATCATAATCATAATCTTTATTGTTTAATGTGGTAGGTACATTTATAACATTGAATTGATATTGATTATGATATTGATAATAATAACGTAGTGTAGGACGCCCTCCGGCCAGGTGGGGTGACGATCTGCGAAAGGCTGCTGGTAGAAGTTGGATGCGTCGAGCTCAGGACAGGGCTCTATGGCGCAAATTAGGCGAGGCCTATGTCCAACAGTGAACTGCTATAGGCTGATGATGATGATGATGATGATGATGATATTGATCCCGGATTCAGTAATTGAGGCTTCGGGCGGCCTTAAAACTCTGACACCAGAGATGGCCATTATCTCATACAAAGAAGAAGAAGATTTAATTTGTGACAATTGTTGTAGTAGACACTAACCGTACTATTAATATCAGCTCTATAAACCTCAGATAGCTAAAATGGCGTTAAAATATCATGTCACCTCTTTATATTCGGTCGTCTGAAAGACATCGCTTTTGCTATAAGATCGCCGATTGTAGGACCTTCTATAGGTAGGTACTTTATGATTAAGGTATCATGTATCATTGTATTGTTGATATTTTTAAATACCTATGTGAACATCTGTATGTTCCCCAATAAAGTTATTATTTATTTATTTATTTAATAGACTAGACGACTGAAAAATTCTTATTAGTCCGTTATGGATATGTAAATCCAAAAAATATTGGACATGTATTATTTCTTTTGTCAATTAAACAAAAATAACAAAGATATAGTGCGTTAAAGCTCCGCGCGCCGTCACGATATAGTACATTTTTTACCTAGGCGTGACGTCACGAGCCTCCACTCCCGAACTTTCACGTTTTTTATCTCCATCAATTTCTATTGATTCGATAAATAAAAAAATACGTGTCCAGTATTTTTTGTTGATTTAACAGACGGACTAATTACAATTATTATTTTTTGACCCAGTCGTCATGCCAATTACATATAAATGACAGGGACAAGTTTACCTCATCGAGCCATTATAAAATTACATATGGTTACGAATAAGGCGTGTCTGCCTACTACATACGATATTTTAACGCAAAGATATTGCATGTGGCTTCAACCACGCAGTTAGGTGATGCTGTCCCACAGAAACCGTATTTTTCCAGGATAAAAAGTAGCTTATGGGTCAATTATTATTTGTTAATCCTGGATGTGAGCTATCTCCATTCTAATTTCGTCTAAATCCATTCGGTATTACGGCGTGAGAGGGCAAACACGCCCACCTAAAAAAATCACATTTAAATACCTAACTGCTCCTGTATGATAAATAGATTTTTATTTGGAAGCAAATTTTAGAATTTTTTTTCATTTGAATTTTTATTTTTACCCGAATGAAGTCCTTTTCAGTTAGGTTAATAGGTATAGCTTTTGATTTAAAAGCTGTCCTATCAAATCTAGCCAGCCCAGTAGTGGTCCAGCTCTAGAATATGGGGCAGTTAGTGAGAACCAATCGGTTTTTGCAATAAGCGTCTCTAAATTGTTTCAGTGATGGTGCTTGGCGATGGATGGTCGACATGGACGTGGCAGCGGGCGGCGCTGGTCGCGTGTCTGCTGGTGGGCCCGTTGGCGCCAGAAAAACTAGAAGCCTGCGCGCGCAGCCCACTCTGTTCATGCCGCGCCAAGCACATGTCATGCATAGCTGTGCCTATGCACAGGTTTCCAGGTAAGACTAGGTACTCCGATCACGCATGCGCTCGGTGATGATTGTGAAAATACAAAAACAGTCATGCTTGATGTTAGTACTGATGAAACCTACTAGTACCTAACTCTGCTTAGGTAAATATGATTTAATGAAAGGTAGATAAAGGTAGACGCTGTTTATATAAAAAAAATACCACCATTTGTCTAAATATCGCAGAATCCACCTGGAATTGGTTTCGTAATTAAAATCTGTCGAAATCCCTACTTAACTAAAAGCAAAATGCACGGAAATGCATTTTCAATTTCCATCAGCGACGTAGCTTGGCTGCTAATTTCAAAGCTCATGATTGTAGATACGTAGCAATGGGCTCGGCATGCTACCACATATCTAGAGATTTACTGGGCCATAAATCGATTGGCCCTGCCTATTTATCAGATCCTACTGCATGCTAATTAATGTGTATCTACAGCCTATGTAATTGCGGACTAAGTAAAGTGTCCGCAACATGTTCGTTTATGCTCGAAATATCAGGACGAAAAGAGACCTATTTATATTTTGTGCAAATAAGGATATTTTTAAAGTTCTGGGTTAGCTTTAATTTCGTACTGTAAGTACATTCAAAAAAGATTTTCTGTACTTATTTCTTTTTATATACCCAAATATCCAGATTAAAATTTAAACAAATTCATAAAAAAGCCTCATTGAGGTTTAACACATATAAAAGCATAATTTTGTGAGTAGGCAGGCAACGCAATATTGAATCCATCATAACAAGGTATGAAAAAACAACAGATGTTGCTTTGTCAATTTGTTTTGACAGTTTATATTTTCGTACATTCCAATCGGAAATGTAACGACCTACAAAAATATTGTTTTTGAAGCTGTCGGCGACTCGTTAGAAGCTTGATACAAAAACCGTGATTATTGTTTTCTGATTGATTCTTACAATCATGTAAAATCAAGATTAATATCAGTAGGTACATACAACGTGTACATATAATGGTACACCTACACAAAAAAGTTTTGATACTTACTGTTAGTGTCTCAACGGATCTTTGTCCCTCTAAAGTTAGGCTCAGCAAACTATTAGTCTACGTCGCCACTTAAAAATCATTTATTTATATGACGCATAGATACGAGTACCAAGAGCTTAAGCTATAACTAAGAATAGTAAAGGAATACCTACCTACGTACAGCAAATGCTCAATAGCAGCTTAACACATCCACCATGAAGTTGGGAACACACCTCCCGTGCTAGTTAAAAAACTGTTACGGCAAGGCAGCTCTTTTCTCCTCATGCAGAGCAGACAATTATATTTTCACATTAGTTGTGCTATTTTTTTTTACTAGTCCTAATATTACAACAATAACAATTTAATAAAAAATACTCTTATACATAATTTAAAAATGATTATAAAATTATGGTTAAAACATTTTCATAATCTAATTGTCGTAAGTGAATATCAATAATCAATAGACATTAATGCCTAGTCTTATCTTTTAGTAACTACATATTTTACAGATTTGCTAATTCGATTGCTTAGGGTCCTAAGAAATATGCAAAGCTATGAGCAACTATATACTTGCAATCAACTTCAGAGGGACAAATATAATAAATAATGTGAGGAGTGTACACGTGTGTATCCAGAATAAAATAGACGCTCTATACATGAGTAGAAAATATTATGCGGGCAAGCTGTGCTCACAGCGTTACCCCTAAAAACAAACGATTGTGGATATGAGTGCGAAAAAAGCGCATCATAAGTCTAATAATATTTTCTTTTGTTTGAAAAATGGCATTGTTTGTTTTCATAAAGATAAATTACATTCACACCAAACCCTAGTAAACAAGAACAATGCATAAAGAGTCAACTTTGTTTATAGGGGTTTGATAAATCAAATTATGTAGGTACTACCACGGAGGTACTATGTAGGTCCTACTAAATTCAAAACTAACGAAAAATTTATTTTTTACTTGCCTCCGCGCACGACTTTGTTCGCGTAATTCCGGATAAAAAGTTGGCTTTTTTACAAGCTTATATTATTTCTGGTCTAGACCTACATCTAGGTAGATTTCAGCGCAATCCGTTCAGTACTTTTGACGTGTAGGTGAAAAGAATAAAAGGAATCAGTAATACTGATTGTTTATTTTAACCCTTATTTTAATATCATCAGCACTCATATTTGATTGATATTGTCTTAAGGAGGCTTCAGCATACCACGATGCCGCGGTTCACCGGACCATTCTGTGCACTTCAGGCCAGAGCTGGTTTTGACGAAGTATTTCATAGCATTTTACAGCCTTCTGCGGTAGTTTTTGGCATACCGAAGCATTTTACGTAATAATTTTAGTATGCTACGGACATTTCGTGGTTTCATTGTAACTTCTAGACTACTCTGGGAACATAGTTAAAAGGTCTGTGTTCTAGACGTAGTTTTGTAATTGATAAACATTCGTCAAGGCAATATGACGTTCCAAACCGTTGATCTAAGATAAATAAAAAAAACTAAATGTATACCCATAAAAATCAATGAACTCATTTCGGAGTCTATTCAAAAGAATATTGTTTAGCAAAACGAACAAAGTACCAATTAAGAGCAATTTCTTAGCTTTGATCGAGTTTATATATTCCTGAATTCATAATGACGTGGGTTGCGCTTGAGGAAACAATGTTATTTTGATGGATTTGTTTCGATTAATAAACCAAATGCCAATGATGTAATTATTAGAATACAAAGATTTGAGCATAGTTCCCTTTATTTTCACTCATCGGTTTTACCGTCTTGTAGTGAGGTCTTAAGAATCAAGTCCAGGGTCAAATCCTACAATCATCATCAACATCTTTTTCCCCTACTGCGCCAGAAGGAGGATAATGTTTTTCGAGAGTATATATGTATTGTATGTATTGTATGTATTGTATGTATTGTATGTATTGTATGTATTGTATGTATTGTATGTATTGTATGTATTGTATGTATTGTATGTATTGTATGTATTGTATGTATGTGACTATGTATGTCCATTTCTTTGGCATGCCCTACAGCCCAAACCACTGGTCAGATTTTGACATAAGAGGGGGTCGGTCGTTGAATTCATCAAAATTGTGGTAGTGGCTATATAAATATTCAAAATGGCGCCCGCAAATTAAAAAAGGGGGTCGGGTGGTTGTTTTATTTCGTACCCTAAACCCAAATGAAAGATCTTAAAAAGATCATAACAAAAATATATGTATCATGTCACATTTGTATTACTGTTTTAACACAAATTGTCAATAATAAAACAAAAAAGTTGGGAAAAAATATTATTATAAAAACAAAAGACCCGACTGCTATATTTATGTACTCCTCATAGTCCTCATCAATTTCGATGACGGCGACACTAGTTATTTTTGTGTCTAACGTGTATTACCTATAACGTGTGTATTATTCATGTGATACGGTATTTCAAACTAAATTCGGTCTGGCCAGCTATATTAGTTTATGCATACACTGTGCAAGGAACATACACGCCAAAGTCTCTAGCGGCTCGATTACAGGTTAAACCTCCCTCTCGCTCGCACTATTCAACATTTTTGAAGATATAAAATCACTGAATGTAGAAAATAACAATACAAAGGTTTAACAATAATATCATTTTGATTCTATTACGTTTTCTTACCAAAAAACTTGCACCAATGTGATCAATTTTGGTGCAAAGTAGTAGGAAAACGTGTTGGGTTCAACATGATATTCTTGCTGAACCTTTGTATTGTTATTTTCTAGGCCGTGAAGGTTTGCTATTTTGCATAACTACATGCAGTGCTTTTATATCTTTAAAAATGTTGAATAGTGCGAGCGATAGGGAGGTTTGACCCTTATAGTCGCCTTTATGGCCAAAGTATGCTCGAGCGTTGACAAACGACGTATGTAAAATTATGAGAGCGCGTAAACTATTACTCTACCGACATCATCCGAGTGCGTCCATCAGTAGTGTACACTATCTATCCTACTTCTTACTATACAACTAATATAACAATTCAAAAGTTTGTGAAAAGTTAAGATTCTTGTTCCCCTTCCACGCTAAAACTTCTGAACTGATGTATTATAATTTTGCACTTACGTAGTTTTACTTAGACCAGATGTAAGAAGGCCACTTTTCATCCGAGTACCGCACAAACGATACCTAATATATGGCAATTATACATTTTAAAGATAAAAAATAAATAAATAATAATAATAATAAATAAATAAATAATAAATAATGCGGGACGTAATTACACAGCATCACGTAGCCCCAAACTAAGCAGAGCTTGTATTATGGGAACCACATGATTGATATAATACACATCCTTTTTTTTTGTAAATACATACATATCATACTTAGAAAACACTCAGACCCGAGACAAATATCTACAGAACATGCAAACATTTGTCTCACAGCGGGAATCGAACCCGCAACCTTCTGCGTATAAAATATTATTTTATACTTAGATAATAATAATAATTTAATTGTTCATGTAAGGTACCTTCCGAAGCATGGGAGCGCTCAGATAAATATACCTATCACCCTACCTACGCACTCTAACGATAACCCATCCATATAGTGACCAGGCGAATTATTCAGCCAGATGATCAGCTAAGAACAGCAAAGAATCCCAAACTATGATTTCTTTACGCTACGCTATAAGAATCTACAGTGAAAATCACCGAATATATTCATTTATCCAACATCTTTATTTTTTTTTCTCCTTTCTTTTTCCTGTGGCAGTGTTAGAATATTCAGGAGATTGACTTTTTGCGATTTTCATCGATATATTCACTAAACTTCTTTAGATCAGAACACATTTAAGTATTTAGGAACGTGTTACTAAACTTAGAGCGAATTGCAAACAAAACATCGAGCACCGGGCTCAATTTATGTATGGTTACATTCCTGGAACGGGGGATATTCTGATACACGTTAATGCTCTAGTGTGTACCCACTCTTAAATCAATGATTTTATCGATAAAGCTGGAAATAAAAAGATCAATAATTAAATATGGCTGATAAAAGATAAAGATAAAAGATAAAAGATATTTATTTCTTCTGTTGACTACAAAAAATAATTTAATATCTTATCTTACCTTTTACACAGCTATATACCTATACAGCATGACAAATATGGTGAATACAGTAAAACCAGTCCCTATTACCACTCTACTACTAAGCATTATAATAAAGCCGACTGACTGACTGACAATCAATGCACAGCCTAAACTGTGAGTCCTAAATTATTGAAATTTAAAAAGTATGTTCCTTATTTAGTGAATTTCAGCCTTCGAAGGTTAAGGGGGAGTGGGAAAAAGCCTCTAAGCGTACCAAATCACTGGGCACTGGACCATCTATCTATTTATTTCAATGTTTTTTAGACCGATAAAGAATTAATAGATAAAATCAGGCAAGCCTACCTACCTACGTATCCGGACATTACCAAGTCAAGCATTCACAAATATGTATTATACATAACCGAAACAAACGTGCTATACATATGTATAAAAGGTGAAAAGAATAAAAGGAATCAGTAATACTGATTGTTTATTTTAACCCTTATTTTAATATCTTCAGCACTCATATTTGATTGATATTGTCATAAGGAGGCTTCAGCATACCACTATGCCACGGTTCACCGGACCATTCTGTGCACTTCAGGCCAGAGTTGGTTTTGACAAAGTATTTCATATCATTTTACAGCCTTCTGCGGTAGTTTTTGGCATACCGAAGCATTTTACGTAATAATTTTACTATGCTACGGAAATTTCGTGGTTTCATTGTAACTTTTAGACTACTCTGGGAACATAGTTAAAACTTCTGTGTTCTAGACGTAGTTATGTAATTGATAAACATTCGACAAGGCAATATGACGTTCTACTGCGTTTACCAAGCAACAATACTTTATTACTTTATATTTGATTTTTATTGCATAAACCACCTATGTGTCATTTAAACTACATAATATTTAATCTCCGTTCTAGCAGTTTCAAAAGAGAAAATGTTACCGTAAAATAGAATTTAGCCGGAAACGATGCTTATACCATAGAGTCGACGTGCTCCATTTTAAAGCAGTTTTATAGAGCTCATACGAGACAGCTGTATCACGCTCTATTATTAAAACAGACAAGGTTTTTACATGAGGCCACCTTACTATAGGCAGAGAACTGATTGTTGGATTTGACACTGGACTTGATTCTTAAGACCTCACTACAAGACGGTACAACCGACGAGTGAAAAGAAAGTGAACTATGCTTATATCTTTGTAATCTAATAATTACATCATTGGCATTTGATTTATTTATCGAAACAAATCCATCAATATAACATTGTTTCCTCAAGCAACCCACGTCATTATGAATTCAGGAATATATAAACTCGATCAAAGCTAAGAAATTGCTCGTAATTGGTACTTTGTTCGTTTTGCTAAACAATATTCTTTTGAATAGACTCTGAAATGAGTTCATTGATTTTTATCGGTATACATATAGCTTTTTTTATTTATCTTAGATCCACGGTTTCGCTCTAGTAGTACCCGGATGAGGTAACATTATCTCAATTCTTGACAAGAATTATAGTCTAAGAGACGGTGTAGATCGACCTTCACCCTTCAGATAACTTGATGAGACATATTTTTTATCAAATATAATTTATCAACAAACATGCCTATGATAACATGCCTATCAAAAAGGGCTCATAGCTATTTTAAATTAAATTATACAATTGAATGTTCGATTTTTTGCAGGCGTCTGTGTTACTGCCAGCCTTTAGGAAAAATATTTACTTGTCGAATATAAAATAAAAAATCCGAAATAAAAAGTACATCCAAACAGAGAAAGATTCTAGTACAAAAACTACTATGGTATAAATACACAGGTACGTAGGTATGCACGTTAATACCTACATTGAATAATAATAAAGAATAACTATATGAAACGCATTCGGTTTTAGATTCGGAAGCTATGCTGGCAAAGACCTCAAAAGACATTGTGAGCCCCTAATTTGTTTCTTAACTACTGTTGATTTCGTTTTTGTTGGTTCATTGATGTGCAATATTAAAATATTATTTCTTTATTTTGAGTTTATTTATTTATGAAGTCGATTATTTTTTTTTAAATTACTTGTTTTTGTAAAAAAAAAGGATAGGGTAGTAGAATACTTAGTATAGTATAGGATAAGATAGGATAAATCTTTTTTCCGAAACTTTTTCTTTATTGTTTCAGAATGGCCTCGAATAGAGCTACAGCATCTGGACATTAGCATGTCTAATCTAGAAGTGATCCCAGAGAGTGCACTAGATGGATTGAGATTGCAAACTCTAGTTTTAGTAGCAAATAAATTACATTTTATAGAGCTACATGCATTTAGGTAAGATAGTCTATGTTTTAATATTTTCAAAGAATTTGAAAAGGAGGGAACTTAAATGATAAAATTAAATCTTTTCCAGTTCTATGTCTGCAACACTGGCGTCTTTAGACCTCGGTTACAACGAATTCACTGAAGTACCGCAGCAGGGTTTAAAAGATTTAAAAGTTTTAAACTGGTTAAATCTGCAGAAGTAAGCACAAGTTTTAAACTACATTGTATTAAAGTTTTGCTCCGCAGCGTTCTGGAATCGATTAACGTTTTATTATTTTTTAGCAATAATATAGTACACATTGGACCCGAAATAAGATGGCACCATTTAGAAGAGACGTTGACTAGCTTGTCACTGAGTAATAATCAGATGAATGAACTAAAGTCGCAGGCTTTCACGGCACTGTGCCATCTTGTGCAACTTGACCTGGAAGGAAACCATCTCCGCAGCATCAGCCACGACTCTCTTCCCCCCTCGATCACCATCCTCAAACTATCCAACAACTTCCTCCATGAACTATCCTGTGATCTACTCTATAATCTTCCTAGGCTACAATCTATTCACTTACGGCACAATTTCATAACTTTTGATACCCAAACCCGCTGCCACAGCAACAAAACGAAAAAGATAGAAAAGTTAGACCTCAGTAATAATCAAATTAACGACTCTTCAGAAATTAACTTCTTAAAAGAAATTCAGATTAGGCAAATTATACTCGACCTTAACAAGTTGTCGGTCATTCCCCGAACGGTATTTTTGAACAATCGCATTGAGAGATTATCTGTTTCGTATAATAAATTGACTTCTATTAGTCGGGATCTATTTTTATCGTTGAAAAACTCACTGGAGCATCTCGAAGTGGAACACAACAATTTGTCGGAACTGCCGGACAGCCTGGCTGAGGTCGCGCGCCTCCGTCATTTATCTCTGGCTTACAACCGGCTGGACGAGGCGCCCGCACTCCCGACCCGGATTCAAACGCTCTCACTGGCCGGCAACTTTTTAACTTCAATACCCTCCGCACTTCAAACGCTGGAACCCGGTTCCATTCGTTACCTCGACTTAAGCTACAATAGGATATCTAATTTGTTACCAAACGAATTCCAGGACTGGTCCACTTCGCTCGGCACTATCAACTTAAGAGGTAACAGGATTGCACAGATTTATAAGAACGTTTTTCCAGCTAGCATGCCGGTGAAAGAAATAAATCTTAGTTTTAACGATTTGTACTACGTGCATCCGCAAGCTTTTTCCAATCTTACGAGTTCTTTACACGTGTTAGAGTCATCTTCAACGCTCTTCAGTGGGTACTTTCCCTTTGAGATTAAAGAAGGTCTGGAAAATCTCAGTTGGCTCTCGTTTGACAACAATGATTTTCATATTCTGATACTATCGGAAATTGTTGCATTTCCTTACATTAAATATTTAAATTTAGAGTACAATAGAATCATCGACATTGTTGTGAATAACGAGTATCAAAACGTATCGTTGTCTCTGAGTAGTCTTAGAATAGCTTACAATTTTCTGAGTTCATTGCACAAAGGAACATTTGCTTGTATGCCAGAGTTAAGAAACTTAGATTTATCTTACAACCGAATCAACAACTTAACTAAGCACAGTTTCAGAAACTTACCAAACTTAAGATATTTATCTCTTGCGGGTAACATAATCGATTCGATGGAAGCCGAAACCTTTGCCAATTTACCAAAACTGGAAATATTAGAACTTCAGAGCAATAATTTTACGTATTTGTCAATGAGAGCATTCAATAATGTGTCTAATGTAGACGTCACGTTTACATTGAACGCTAGCAGGAACTGTATCCATAGTATTGACGGTGTATCAACAACGTCAATAAACATATTCGACGGTTCGTACAACGAGCTCCACGAAGTGCCAAACAATTTCTTTATAGCGGTAGAGCTTTCTATTCGACAAATTATTTTATCGCATAATAAAATCGCCCATATACCGAGCGAGGCTTTCGGTGAAGCCGTCAATTTAGAAATATTAGATTTACATAAAAATAATATTCATACCGTAAAGAGGAAATCGTTCAATGATCTAATTTCATTGCAAATATTAGATCTTTCTTACAATTACATCTCTCAGTTGTCGGTAGAACAATTTTACAACTTAAATAAGTTAAGATATGTTAAAATAAGTCATAATAATTTAAGATTATTACCAAGAGATATCTTCAAGAATACGATTATCGAACACCTCGATATGAGCTCGAACGAGATATCCCTGTTCCCGGTGACTGCGCTCTCCCAGATCGGCTTCACGCTGCGCTATCTCGACTTGTCACACAACCGTATAGAGTATCTAGACAGTAATATATTCCGAAATACACAATTTCTGCTGAGCTTAAATTTAGGTCACAATCTATTAACGGTTCTATCAGATAACACGTTTTCCAGCATTGGCGGGTTACGCCAGCTGGACCTCAGCTCGAACTCTGTAAAGGCAAACTTCAAAGAGCTGTTCCACAATCTACCTAACTTAAGGCATTTGAACCTTGCAAACATAAGCTTAAAGTCGGTGCCTTATCTACCTTTGATGAACTTAACCATACTCAATTTGACATCAAATTACATTAGCAGTTTTAGGGAGACTGACGTTAAACGATTAGTGGGTATTCGCCACTTAGATCTAAGTCATAATCGTCTTACCTCTTTAGTGCCAAAGATGTGGTTTCATTTGAATAATCTCAATACTCTAGACGTATCGTATAATCCAATCGTGAGAATAACGCCAAATAGTTTTAAATGGTTAAATAGTTTATCTTATTTGAATTTAAATGGACTTAAGTACTTAGACATAGTTGACCAAGATTCCTTCCGTCCCTTGACATCCTTGCGTTCCTTGCACATCCAATCGTGGTCCACTATAAATCACTCCACATTCCGTATCTCCAATGTCACTTCTTCGCTCCCATCCTTATATAAGCTGGTGATAGATTGGACCGATGACCTGATGAATACACAGCTACATGGAATCGATGCCGGCAACATCAGATACCTAGAAATACGAGGTGCAAATTTGCAAAAAATATGCGACGATGCTTTCCAACCTTTCGCTGATAGCCAAGAGATATTTATCAGAATTACTGAGACATCTTTGACAAAACTACCGATAGCGTTCATGCGGCACCTGGGCCAAGTACCGCAATTGGGTGTTGATTTGAGTCATAATCAGCTAACTACACTTAATCCAGGTATATTTTACCCAAACTTCACCAGCTGGAGCCACGTAGCAACTAAGCTACTTTCAGGTATGAATTACAAGAATATGTATTGAAGTTCAGCTACCTACACAAGCATTATTTCAAGTTGGTTTCTAAGGTTTACATTTAAATTGGTTATTTAGATATAATTTCATTTGTGATATCAACATATAATTTTGTTACAAATTTATAATGACTACAAATCTATAATCACGTAGATAATATTATTATTTAACGCAATGTTTTCCGTTAAACAGCATTTAATAATGTTTCCAAACTACATAATAATGTATGCAATAATTTTATGCAACCGCAGATTTGCGTGCAATAAGTAATCCCATCGCGAATAGACAAATTCCGGTCATGTGTATCAAAATATTATTTAAATGCTCGTATAAGTCAATCCCACATTTTAATGAAGCTGAAAATTTTAGTTGAAATGATGTTTAAAAATAGATTGCCTCTCATCTTTCCCGAGCCTTTATGTTTACAATACGGTGTTGAAACTTCTTTAACTCCTTAGTCCATAAAGCTTTTAATTAACTCAACGATATCTCAAAAGTGAGTTAGATACTCGTTTAAATATTTACGATAGCTCGGACGAACCGCAAGCGAAGCCTAGTATTTTATTAAAATTTACCGAGTCTCTCGCCGCCGCACAGTGAACCTGGCATGGCAACTCTTCGTAATGAGTTTTAATTCTTAATACGCCACTCGAAACTTTTCCAGACGAGGCTGAATCGTCAAGCCGCAGCAATTTGCGAGTTGGGACTTGGGACTTAAAAGTTTTATTTGTGTACAGGTGGCTTGATATTGACGGGGAATCCTCTTCGGTGCGAATGCGATTTGGCCTGGCTCGGTGCGTGGCTGCGACGCTGGCTGCAGGAAAACGAGGCGGGCGCCGAGCTTCGCCACGCCGTCCGCAGCGCCACTTGCAAGGACCAACTCGGCAGGCACGTACCTCTGCTGCTGCTCCGCGCTGACGAGGCTGAATGCCATGCGTCGGCCCTCTCTAGCGACGCCCAACCCAACTTTACAGACTTTATATACACTCTCGTACTCGCCATATGGACTCTAGTATTAAGATGATATCCGTCTACGCACCTTGAGTGATTTACATATAAGAAAATTGTACATAACTAACTGAATCTCCTATGCAACAGATTGTAGATTTATACACGGTACGAATCATTGTAGGCATGTGAAAGTGTATAGTATAGTAGTAATCGAGACGAATACAATTTTAATGTCTATTAAATTTTTCTGTATAGTTAAGATAGGTAGAATTTTTTTCTTCAGGATTTGGAAATTTTAAGGTAAATGATTTAATCCTGAAATAAATCCTCCGTATACCTACACACTGATTCCAAAGGCACACCAAGTAGATGTTCATATAAGCGTCTATAGTATAAAGTATTAACAAGCATATGTACCTATCCTTTCTAACGAATATTTTATTTATGTAAATATGTGAAAAATAAATATTTTTTCAAATATTTGGTTGGTTTCAGTCACAGGTTTTAGTTTTCCTTTGAAACGTGTGTTTATGTAGGAAAGCCACCCGGCTTTACCCGAATTACCTTACTACTTAGTGACAGATACAATTTATAGGATCTATAATAGATATTAGGGACCCGATGGTTGACCCCTTTGGTTAATTATTTACAATAGGAACAAAATACTCTGCTAGTTACGTAACATTATACCATTGCGTAAAATCTTACAAGTCAGTGTTCAATAGATCATGCACTCCAGAATAAACTATTCTAATGCCATACGTGATGAAATTTCGTAAGTCCAAAACTTTTGTTTTTACTTTTGGGCTCATTTTTATACAACCCTTTTGTGTCCATAAACAAGGTTTAGTTGTGTAGTTTATTGAATCGGAAGTCGTTTAGGGTCGTTCGATTATTGGTACAGTGTAAATCAAAAGGTTGTCAATGAATGCCTACATTTAATTTCCGATGTGGCCTTTCGTTTCGCTGTTTGACAAATGGAATGGGAATAACGGAGTCTAATCAATCCAATTACTTGGGTTACTTTATGCGTTTATTTGCTAATGCTTTTAACACACGCTTTATTGGGATCTAATCAAATAAATATAACGAAAAAACCAAAAACACCTGAAGAAACTTCCCTCGATATAATGCTGATTAAGAATTTAAAAAACAAAAAAGAACAAATATCATTACTACTTTTATTCCCCATTATAACTAATATCTGGTTAATTAGAATCAATTAATTGTGTACAGATAGTTTATTTGTTATTTAAAATTCTGAATAGAAATCAAATAATGTTAATAATAAACTTTTCTAAGGGTTGGATAGAGTATAATATTATTTTACTTCTCTCTTTGTTTCATGGTATCAAGGGGCGGATTCTGTCAACTTCTCAGACAAACAGAACAAACTTAATGTTTATTTATTTAACTTTGAAAAGTCGTTGGAAATCTTTCAGTCTGTCTTCCAATTGTCAAAAAGCATTTTGGTCACTGAATATTTTATAGCCATACCGTCCCAGTTTTACCGTAAAGGATAAAGTGTTAATAATTTATAGCTTTCAATAAGAATTGGTAGATAAGTGTACAGTTTCTCTAAGTGGAAAAATTACCTTCGATCCTATAAGCCTGTACGTATGTCCAAACTAATTTCGATAAGTAGATAGTAATTATGGTAGCTCGTTTTAGCTTACTTCACGGCTTCGGCTGATATTTCTATTTCAATATAGCCTTTATTTAACAAATCTACATCATCTATCAAATGATACGTAAAATCAAATGTTTCTATCACCTCAATATAGACTGTAATTCAGTAGATATTGCAATCATTTTGATTTTCACCATATGCCTCTTCCAGTTTTTTCCACAGTTCGCGGTTTTCGACGGCCACTGTGGCGCAGTGGGCAAAGGTCCGCTTGAGACGCAGAAGGTTGCGGGTTCGATTCCCGCCGCGGGACAAATATATGCATTGTTTGCAGAAAATATTTGCATTGTTTGCAGATATTTGTCTCAGGTCTGGGTGTTTTCTATGTATAAATAAAATAAATAATAATAAATAATGCTGGACTATCACACATCATCATGTAGCCCCAAACTAAGCAGAGATTGTGTTATGGGAACCACATGATTGACATATATACTTTTTTTGTAAATATATACATATCATACATCGAAAAACACCCAGACCCGAGACAAATATCTGCAGAACATAACAAATATTTATATATTTACAAAAAAATGTATATAACTAGTATATCAGTCATGTGGTTGCCATAATACAAGCTCTGCTTAGTTTGTGACTACATGATGCTGTATGATAGTGTTCAGCATTATTTTATTTTTAAGCTTTGCCTAGATCCTACCCAGAAAAAAATGAGGTACTACCACAGATATTCTACCGTATATTAACTAATCTGTGTGGTAAACTATTTCCATTTCATATATCAGATTTAGTTCAGCTGTTGTGGCATAAGAGGACAAAGAGCAACACTTAACACGTACAAGCTGTCCCATTTTTAATATTGTGAACTAGTTTTTCTTCATACATTTTGGAATTTTCTAGAATTACGATGCTTGACATTCGGCAATCGAGCTATCAAAGTTGGCACAGTGCTTAGCAAAGTTGGCTTAGCAGCCATGATAAGTCATGGCTTAAACGAAAGTGATAGATACTTATATCTGTGTAACCAAAGCACCATTACTATGGTGTTAAATCAGTAGTTGGTTTTAGCTTAGGCTTGGGTTATCCATTACCTATAAATGTTTAATGAATCTTAGCTTGCATTATTATTTAAAAATGTACACACATGTGGTATATTCATTAAAAGACAAACAGTCCTCATTTAGGCCACGGCTCATCCTGTCATTAAGCCACTTTCCTATAATTGATTTATGTAACTAAAATTAGTTGCTCATAAGGCGGTGTATTCACCTGCGCATTTAACTCTGTAGTTTTGATACAATATTTTAATTTGACACAACGCCAGGTCCAAAAATGACGTAATGTATCGATAAAGGAAGTTTAAGAAGGTTAATTAAAAAATAACGTCTACTTTTTCCCTATTGTGTAAATCGAGAGATATTTTCTACTGAGGATTACTAATAACCCCGGATATGAGCGGTCAGTCCAAACGTTTCATTGTTACATTTGATACATATTTGTGCTCGCCATTTTTTGTAAACAGTGAGCATTCAACATCACAACCTGTCGCTGCTTTTATTGGAACACTGACTTAGGACATGCCTTCAAATTTTAGACCTTGGATATTCCGATTTCCTCAAAATGTCAAACATACTTTTTTTGAAACATAAAATCCATAGGATAGTATGTGCGACATGTTGAGGAAATCGGAATATCCATGTCGGAACATGGAAGTAAACTCACGATCAGAAATCATAATACATCCCACTAAGCCACGGGATTCTTAGGTACCTATATTATTGCCTCATAATCATCATTAATCATCAATAATTAATTTTTGTGCTATTCGTGCCAAATAGATAATTAGGTAGAGCGTTATATTCGCCGGTGAAATCAAACCCTAATCAGACCTCATTCATGGCGTATTGACGTCATTATATTGGGCCACAATCACGCCACTGGGACACATTTAAATGGAAGTAGCCTTAAAAGGAGACATGAAAAAATAATTATTATAAAAGCACCGAGAGCTTATTTAATAATGCTCTTGGGTTCATTATTTTACAGATTATATTTACACGCAAAAAAGTTCGAGGCTCAAAATTATCAAGAAACTGTTTCCCTTATTTCCTTTGAGCTTAAAATCAAGGTAAGTACCTAGTTCATTATGAAAAAAGAAAGATCGAGTTATTACTTTTTAGAAATGCTGTCAAACTGTATCAAAAAGCTTTTTTTTCTTCAGATCATTAGTTGCAAAGTTTTTTTTAATTTTACGCCAATAATTAACCTGATCTACCTAGATTAGATATGTACTGTTTTCAGTTAACAGTTTTATATAAGATAACCAAATATGTAGACATAACATAATGAAACTCCTCACTCTTTCTATGAACATCGCTACAATAATACGATGATATTTGCAATTAGAACAGTGATATATCTCGGCAGTGACAGTTCCAAGCCTCACCCTCTAATACGCTAGGATTAAATCAAGTCGCATTCCTACGAACATTCTAGGGATTCGGGATGAGTTGGTGAGTTGAGGAACTCGCTGGAATCGACATACCTACTCCCGACTTACAAAATGTATGTAAGTATGCATATCTGCAATCTCACTTCCCCTACTCCAGTTTAGCAAACTTCTTTAAAACTGAAAATGTACAAACTGGTGAGTACGCACACTTAAAATTAACTTTTTGATAACTAAAAAGCGAGCTCGTTAACAAAATGTAATTTGTCTCATTAGAGTATATCAATCGATGTATAATACAAGTAAAATTCTTTAAGCACCCAAGAACTCAATAACATTTGAAAGTGAAACCCATACCAGTACTCATTCATTTCACCACTTCGTCATGTCAATTTTTAAAATTAGGCATAAAACAAAGAAATTACACCAAAGAATTTAAGTAAATAATAATATCATGGCCGTAAGACAGACAAACCAATAGTTGACATCCATTGGTTTTTTCCACAACTAGGGATCCTACATTACATACCTACCATAGTCAAAAATGAAGCTGCCTAGGGGTATTGTCAATCAATATTAAAAGATAAAGATACATGGAACAAAGGAAGAAAAATAAACACTAATCAACAAAAGATTTAGTCAGTCAATTTCAATGGTTAAATCATAATATATACAAAATTAAATAGGTGTTATATCTTAAAGTGCATATTAAATATAATTTATAATAATCTTAAATGAAACTTCAAGCTATGCTCATATTGATATTTTAATTACTTTAAAAGAATTTAAATAGATGTTATATCTTAATATCTTATCTAAGAGAAGTTTTTGCAATCTCCTAAAAATAATCACGAAGTCTGTCACAGTTGAGCCGGGCAGTCTCACTGATTCACCATTTTTCTCTACTAGATTGTTATATCTATCTTAAATTTATAGAAAACGAACAACCTTTTACCCGGGTAGATAAAATCCTACGATTACATGCTATCCAATTTGATTGCGAATTTAGGGTTTTCGTTTTTTTGTTAAAAAAGAGTGCTCTTGGATATGTATCGTACAATCACCGTTTAATTATTCCATTCATTATCTACTGTGCAAGAATTTTACATACCTAAGCACAATAAGTATGCACATAGAAGCATCCGCGATTATTTGAGGACAAGGAACGCTTTACTTTTAAACACGGGAGAACTTAGATTAAAAGTGAGGAAGAAATCACAATTCGCTAGTACACACACCAAACCTTAGGCTACCAAGGTCGCTATTCAAGGTGGGGTATTAGTCGGCCATCGAATGATTGGTGGGTGGTTGGTTAAAAAAATTACACCCCAACCTCATTTTTGTTTCAGAATATTTAACAAGAAGCAATAAACGTTTGTTGTATCGGGTAATTAAGTATAAAATATTCTCTATTTCTTCATTTTGATCACTGTAAGTATTATGTTAGAATGTACGTATATTCTACATAGGTACTAACTTCTGAACGACGGTGCCAGTAACATTGTATCTACCCTGATAAAAAATATCACTTATTGCTTAGGTTATTCCTGGCTTTGAACTATATGTGTCAAGGCTCAGCTCTATCACCTTAGTAGTTTTACCGTGTCTGAATACAAGACAGTTTTTGGTGGACGGCATATGTAGGACGTGTCCACAAATATTACAATTCTGCCGGTCAACTGTTTAGTAATTCATGTGATAAGGTAAATATTTAATATATTGAAAACCAATTGGTCTTGCCAGCCATATTAGGGCCCACGCTAGAGACAAAAACTAATGTGGCCGAAATCGATGAAGAGTACTACATATAGGGTGAGTTTGAATTCCTATGCTATCCCGAAAAGGGGTCCTGAAAGTCAAAAATCTTTTTTCAACGAATTTTAGAATTCTGTAGTTTTTCACTGAAGGAGTACTTGTATAGTTTAACCTAATTTTAGGCAAAAACTTGTGAAGCAGCTCTAAAGTTCCTCTCTTAGCAGCTGTTCACAGCTGATTTTGTTAAACTATGTCTTTAATTTACTGATGATGACGTTTGTAGCTCTGCCTTAATTTTAGGGCTGATACAAAAAACACAATGATAAAGTAAAAGTTTTAGAGAAAAGATTTGCATCACTAATCTTAATTGAGGCTCGCAAAACTTGATGACAAATCATGGTCCAAATCACCCCCTTTCGAGATAACATCCGAATACAAACTAGGGTATTCATACAGGGTGGTGCAAAATTTTACCTTATTGAGAACAGACACCATTTTTTTGTAGTTAGAATGTTTTCGTCTTAGGAAACTATAGGTTTATATTGAAGAAAAAACAATTACATTATCTGATTTTTGAAGAAAAAATTCAGTCATCTTAGAAAGTGTCATTTTTCAAATAAATTAAGTTGGTCTCAATCGACTCTACTTCCCAAAAGGAACACTTTTCTCTTAGTAACTTACCAAATCTAATCGTAAGATTGTACAAAAAAAATCCTTATATTAGTAAAAGTAGCACATTTTTATATTTCTGTGCTGGAAGTCAAATTATTAGCTGTATAATATTTTTAACATAATGCAGAAATTACTTAATCCCGCATAGCGGAACAATCGCATTTCTTTGACTCAAATCCAGCAAAGAAACAAAGAAATCAACTAGACGGACGTTCACACGTAAACCCTAAGGCTCAGGCCTCACCTGTCTGACCTGGCGCGGACATGGCGCGGGCGCTTTCCTATTCCATTCAAGTTTAATACAAAATGCACGGAAATAAAGCATAATTTAGCTCGACGACTTCGCGTCATAACCACGTCCGATCAACGACATACCGTGTGTCCTAAATTATACTTTATTTCCATGCATTTTGTATGAAATTTGATTGGAATAAGAAACCGCCAGTGCCATGTCTGCGCCCGACGTTAGTCACATTCATCGGGCACGGACATGACACGGACATGGCACAGGTGGTTTCCTATTCCATTCAAATTTCATACAAAATGCATGGAAATAAAGCACAATTTAGGGCACATAGTATGTCGTTGCTCGGACGTATGACGCGCCTTTTCGGCGCCCGCGCCCGATCGCCGCCAGATGAGCGTCAGATGGCCGCCAGTTCGTAGTATGTACTTGCTTGCGACATACGTCTGTTAGTGATGTAAAAATGCGTGACGAATGACGATATCGAATTTAATATTGAATTTTGTGAATTGATTGTAAAATATGCAACGCTTTATGATCATTGTCGTTCCAATTATTGTAACTGAAATGTTCAAGATAAATTGTGGCTGGAAATCGGAAAGAGATTAAACCGGTACTAAGATTTTTTTATGTAATACCCATGGTAATACTAGCTGATCCTTGTGCAAATTCGTTTGCGCGTATTTTCTTCATCTGTATCAGGGCCCGATTTGGTAACCCGATGAAGAGGTTTTCGGCAGGGTTTTTTCAAAAGCTTAGTAATTTAGTAATTTCAAAAGCTTAGTTAACCCTCTCCGCATGGGTTACACTATTATTTGATGGGTCTAAACCATTCAAAACCCTTTTGATTAGGTTACCTGATCATGAGGGTTATCAATAGTATTGGGTTTTGGTATTATTCCAAAACCCATTCCTTAGGGTTACCCTTTTTATCATTGTAACACGGGTTATACGTGGGTTATAGGAGATAAAGGAGAAAAAAAAATCGGTCAAAAGATGAAAATTAATTGCGGTAATTGTGTTCTAAGTATTAAGGGCGGAAATACAGACTACTAATTGTTTATTTTACGCAATAATAATTATATTATAATAAAATTGGAATAAATTTTCAATAACAGCTGTCAAACCTAAATTGACCATATCTCGAGAACTACTTATCTTAGACTTGCCTTTACTAGCTCAAATGATAGCTATTGACAAGACCTTAATTTTCGATGACAGCTGTCAAACTTAAATCGACCATATCTCGAGAAGTACTTATCTTAGACTTGCCTTTACTAGCTCAAATGATAGCTATTGACGAGACCTTAATTTTCAATGACAGCTGTCAAACTTAAATCGACCATATCTCGAGAACTACTCATCCTAGACTTGCTTTTACTAGTTCAAATGATTGCTATTGACATGAACTTAATTTTCGATGACAGCTGTCAAACTTAAATCGACCATATCTCGGGAACTACTTATCTTAGACTTGCTTTTACTAGCTCAAATGATTGCTATTGACATGAACTTAATTTTCGATGACAGCTGTCAAACTTAAATCGACCATATCTCGAGAACTACTCATCTTAGACTTGCTTTTACTAGCTCAAATGATTGCTATTGACATGAACTTAATTTTCGATGACAGCTGTCAAACTTAAATCGACCATATCTCGGGAACTACTTATCTTAGACTTGCCTTTACTAGCTCAAATGATTTCTATTGACATGAACTTAATTTTCGATGACAGCTGTCAAATTTAAATCGACCGTATCTCGAGAACTACTTATCTTAGACTTGCCTTTACTAGCTCAAATGATAGCTATTGACAAGACCTTAATTTTCGATGACAGCTGTCAAACTTAAAACAACCATATCTCGAGAGCTACTCATCCTAGGCTTGCCGTTACTAGCTCACATGATAGCTATTGTTAAGATCTTAATTTTCGATGACAGTTTTTAGTTTGACAGCTGTCATCGAAAATTAAGATTTTATTAGTAGCTATCATTTGAGCTAACGGCAAGTCTAGGATGAGTACTTCTCGAGATATGGCAAATTCAATTTTGACATATGTCATTGAAAATAAAGATCTTGTCGATAGCTATCTTTTGAGCAATTAACAGCTATGCTAGGATGAGTAGTTCCAGAGATATAACCATTTACAGATGAATTTGTAGAATGAGTTTCGAGTGGAGCTTTGAGTTGAGTTTTAGAGTGACAGTGACAGTGACAATCCGAAATTATTATTAATTAATAAATATTAGTAATGATAACCATTGTGTAACATTCAAAAAAACCTATCAAGAGGTAACTCCATTCATTCGTTTAACCTCATAAGAGGGTAACCCTATCGACTGAAAACCAAAAGGAACGGGTTACACTTTCGCTTGTGTTAGGAGGAAAATATCCAAACGAAAGGGTAATCCCGTCAACTGTATAACCCAATGAAGGGGTTTCACTTTCGAAGCAACTAACTCGAAATCGGGGTTGTACGGGCCCTGATCTGTATATTAATTAATTGTATGCACGAGAGCAAGAGCATCTTCGTTTTCTGAGGATGACATGCTGACACATCGATACCGGACAACAGACTGCACTACACTTGTGCCTCTGTCGCGTCATTTCTGCGTCATGTCCGAGCCATGTCCGCGCCATGCCCGCGCCATGTCCTCGCCACGTCCGTGCCACGTCCGCGCCATGTCCGCGCCATGTCCTTGCCCGATATGTGTGACCTGTGCCTAAGGCTTTGATAGGACGCTCAGTCTTACTTTTTACTTTATCATATTTTAAAATAAAGGAAGTAATTGATCACATTAAATTCATGATAATATAAACGAAAGGCTGAATTCATCTACTCTATAGGTATAAAACATTACACAATTTTTACTGTCAGATTAAAACTGAATACATTTTCTAATCCAAACTTTTTGGATTAAAAGGGCTGGTGATAAAAACGATTACATCAGTATAAGAAAATATATAAGCACCAAAATATCATACATCTCGATTTCAGAATGAATAACTGAAATGAGATACGATGTGGGAGCTGCGGATACTTAAATATTGCAGCTGAAAACGTGACCTACCAAGTTCACTTTAAATTCCATCATATCCGAAAGCAGCTTACAAGTTGAAAGTACCGGGATAGATGTTTTTATTTTAACGTAACAGAAGAAACAAACTGAACATAGGTATAGGTACCATGTAACATATAAATGTGTATAGTTCTTATAGGAAACATGTATAGTAAATAATATTCTTATTATTATTTTTTCAGCTGCAGTGCTTCTTCTTTTAAAACTAAGCCTAACAACACTTTTTTCATCCAGTATAACTTATAGAACATGGTTTTTGATCTTGATATTTACTTTTTTGACTAAATCAACCACATTAACGTAGCTATCATGAATGTGAATGATTGATGTGAAAAACATTAACATAACTAATAATGTTTTCTTCTCTTGAATTCTATCAACCTAGCAGTTAAACAGTGTGTTTCTATCAGTAGAGACCTTTACAAGGCCTTATGCTATTTTAAAAGCTTTAATTTAACTTGCATTGTAACTATGTATGTTCAAGTGAAATTTTGCAACTCAATTTTGAAGCAGATATCTTCAACCGATTGAGCTGAAATTTTGTCTACACGTATAATTTGGATGACAATGCATGGTAAGCTGTGTGACGTCCTTCTAAATCCAACACCCAAGATGTTGGACTAGTTATTATTAATACACTCCGACAATACGGGTATTAAATGAAAGGGTTTGCTTAGAAGAATACAAAAAATTTAATGTCTACTCTAAATCAAATATGGCGTATGGCCATAATCAAGATGGCGAACTAGTTATTTTGGTGCACTATCATGATAGGGGTATCAAATGAAATAGTTTGCTGAGAAGAACACAAAAAACAAAATGGCTTCACTCTAAATCCCATACTATGGTCCGTCCAAGATGAGGAAGTAGTTAATTTTTACACACTCCTATACTATGGGTATCAAATTGTAGGGTTTGCTGAGAAGAATACGAATAAACTGACGTCTGCGTTCAACCACGAAGGGGTGACCTCTGCTTTTTGCAGAACTTATAGACTGTAATAAATTTACAGGCAAACGACCAGTTAACAATGACGCTTTAAATGAAATGAAAAGGTTAAGAAACATTGAGATACAATAACATAATAATAACTAAAAAATTAAAAATAAATTATTAGTTAAAAAAACACTTTTGAAAACAAGCTTTTATTTAAAACTCTAAAAATATAAACTTTAAAATACATTAAAGCCCTCTATTTATTACATTACACAATTTATAATGATATATTAAAAGCGTGTCGCGTGATTTACCTACATGTGTCGATAAACAAGAATACAATAATTGCGTAACGTAATCTTGATCTATGTATAATCTATAAAAAGTATGTATTTTATAAAATAGGTAAGCACATGTAAATCTCGCGACAAGCTTTTATATCATATAAATTAATAGTAATTTATTTCAGCAGTTCCACTTATTTATAGGTTTACTTATTTACACCTTTAGAGCCATGTGAAAGTGAGGAATAATAAGGTCGAGTTTTACTTTTAACATTTTGGCTAAGTGCTAGTATTCAAATTGATCAAAATGTGTCCGTAATGTATGTATAAAGCATTTGCGCGTGCGTGCACAGCCACCAAACTCCTGAGGGACTTGGAACCTGGATGGCACGCTTCAATTACATTCCACATACGCTGCCAGAATCAGCAACAGAAATACTCCTTGCTACACGAACTGCTGCCATACAATTTAATATGTATCGTTGAAAGTTTCATAACATAACCTACATTATTGCGGAGTCTAACCGTTTGGGGAAACTGTTTATTTGATCCACAAAAATGTGGATA
The DNA here is from genome assembly GCA_951804965.1 of Horisme vitalbata. NCBI lineage: Eukaryota > Metazoa > Arthropoda > Insecta > Lepidoptera > Geometridae > Horisme > Horisme vitalbata. Next base: position 11,450,477 of record OX638088.1, on the reverse strand, counting down.
TCTTCATACCGCAAATTGCTTCGAGACCTTCCCACACGAGGGAAAATAAGTTTAATGGGGTCATTTTCAACAACTTTTCTAATTTATTGTATCCCCAGTGGTGATTCATAAAATTAACCTGCTATTTATTTGGCCACTTTTAATGCGAGAAGGGTGTTGTTTATTTGGAAAATCTCCGTAGTGATTCAGAAATATACCTGGAAGATTGGAGATCAAACTATTAAAAACAATCAAGTTGAATCCACGGAGGACACTAATCGTTTCGATTCCAATAAAGAAATGTGAATTGAAAGAAGGATCGTCTCCGCGCCCGAATGTAATTGTCCGCGCTCGTACAAAACGATTTCTATTGCTTATTGCCTCCGAGGGTTTCTTGCAATTTTCTTAATGTTATACTCTGACAACTGAATTTTATTATGCTGCTTTAAAGGAATTGAGAAAAAATGAAAATTATTAATCCTGTATAACTTTGCACGGGCTATTTTTGCAGTTTGTGAGACAAATAAAAAGATACTCCTGGAAAATTGGTTCCTTACTTATATCTTAGTTTTATTTATATTTTGATCTCCAAAGAAAATTGCTAAGGACATATTTTAAGCTACTTTCAATGCTTAAGGGAAAGTCTACGTTACGTTAATAGTTAAAAATACTTCATACATTAGTAGTTTTTTTTATTCAAAAACAAAAATACCGTTATTTCGACGTGTTTAGTAAACATTGGAAGACCAACAATTAGTCATTTGCCCCGAACTATCAGCTCCACAATGGCTGCTCTCCACTTCCACTAAAAACCGATGGCCCAGAAAACGAACGAAATGAACAACCGATGACTTTCGTTTTCTTATAATTCTTGGTATTGTTCCTCAAGAATACGGAACTTTCTTTAGCTGATCAAACGACAACTTTTCCATTTCTTTTATTATTTATCGAAAAAGTATATATCCAATCAACTTTTAGGTTTAGGAATACCTTTTATTATAATTCTAGCTTCCGCCTGCGGCTGCGGCACAAACTTTCGAGGGGATGGTATAAGATTTGTAACATATTGTGTATCTCTGTGCCATCTTTTTCGCGTTCATATAAATAAGTGTGATAAGTTCAAAGACTGCTAGATACTCTTTTCTACAATTGGGCTTTCAAGTATATTGCTCTGCACTTCTCACGATAGCGCAAACTTTTATAATAATAGTATGCGACTAACGAGAATGAATGTGAAGCATTTCAATAAGCACATTATATCAGTAAGAATGCGATGTGACATTACGTTCCGTTCGCATGAGGGGGTCGTCCATTGTGAGTGCATTCATCCGTGCATTCTTGAACTAGTAGAATTTATATTCTCTACCATTTCCTTGGCACTACTTACATAAGGAATGACCATACATTTTATACATTGACTTATATTTTGTTAGTCAATATTTGTTGGGTTTATGTAATTATATAAATGTTTATATGTACAAATAAAGCGTAATTGTAACTTGTTGTGTGACTGATGATTTAGCTTGATAGCTTTGGTGGTATATACTATAAAAGACATATCAGCCAACGACCGCTTGATGTAGGTACCTCAGAACACCACAGAAGAGGAAACAAACCTACATACTACTAGAAAAGGCATAGAGTGTCGCGGAGCTCCAACAATGAGCATTGGTTTATTCTTTCATACAATTTTTTTACGTGCGTGAAAGAACATTGTAGTTTCTGTATTTGGGTGAAAACCATTGACAGCTCCGCGTTTTGCGCGTGAAAAAAACAGTACATAGGTAGGTTTGTGGAATGTGGGTATGTGTGGATGAAAGAGAGGACTGCGGTTCTGATACCAATTTTCGCGCATTGGCCCTTCTCTTGAATTTACCCTTTGTGATTTATACAAAAGTAGACACGATATTTTAGCCATACTATCTTTGTCTTTTGTTTCTTCTTGAATGAATTTCTAATCTAAGCATAGCCAAGTTAAATAGGCAGGATATTTTATGGTGCACCCTCACAGATGCACCCTCTTTTCCACACTCCCTTTGACCCAGTGAAACTGAGAACCGATACGACCAGAAGAAAGTAAAGATGCAGTGTCTGAACGACAATAACAAGACCCCTATCATATAGTATGATTAGGCGTTATATAAACTTTCAAACTCGTATAAGCTTTAACATAACGTATGTATAAGATCGGCTTTGGCTGTTAGCAAGCTGTTTGGTTAAATTATGGAATACAGCATTTTCAATGAACTACGTGTCTGCACTTTTGAACATTATATAGCCTTCCATAATATACGGCCATCACACCACTCACTATGAATTAGGTTGTGGACCTTATTGACCGATTAACGCAAAAGTTGGTGTAATCCGTGGATTAACTCGGGCTTGCGAATCGGTCCGGCGGATTATGATCGCGATAGGGATCCGATTAAACGTGCCGTTCGACTCATGGGTTAACAAAGTATAGTGGAATACAAAGTAGCTACCTCAAAACAAACCCCATTTTATATCATCATCATCATTATCATCATCAGTCTATAGTAGTCCACTGCTGGATATAGGCCTCCCCCAGTCAGCGCCATTTGAGGTAACTATCTACGAGTATCTTTAAAATGCTGCGGTACACATAGAAATTTCTCTAGCACATATTTTACATACATACTACACATCCCACGATTCAATCTAGAGTCACATTTGATTTTCGATCGAATACCTATTTAGGTTAATTCATATGCAACCTAGGTAATAATTCATATTAACAATATTCCTTTGTGATTCATTAAAATTTCAGTAGTCCGGGCGCCCAAATTCAGTAAACCTTGCTATAAAACAATAATATTTACGACATTGGGAATGAATACCCGATAAATACTGCAATGTTATTTGAAGGCTCATTTCCGCAGTAATAAAAGGAACTAAGAAAGGTAAATAACAATATTTTCACTCGGTATGACGTTGTGAGGTCGTTTTCTGTGGTTTAGTAGACAAACACCTTCTCTTCTAGAGTAGTCGGAGAACAAAAGTGGATATTACTGTGTAAGTATTTTCTCGAGGATCCATTCTCTTTTTTTTAGAACATTTGTCATGTTGTTAGAAAAGATAATTTGAATAGTGAGCGATATAAAGTTCGCTTACTATTCACGCAAGCACCATACATATCTTAAAGTAAGTTATGCTAACCCAGATCACAAACTATGCTTAAACACACCACCACCACACCAGCCTATTTCAGTCCACTGCTGGACATGGGCCTCCCCTAATAAAGGGGGATATACCCACAATCCCCACGCTGGGCATGCGGGTTGGGGATGGCAGGGCACAACTTCTGGCACCACCGACGCTGCTGCCCGTGGGCGGCCAGGGGATTTAGCTGTGCCGGTGTTAGGCTGCGCTATGCCGCAATCAGCCGGCTGCCAGAGCCTCGTTTGTTAGTTAGCAGGGTGCACCACGTGCAGGTGAGGTTGGTTTGGGTTCCAAAGATGGGGGTTGGAAACCCTTACACCCCTATTAACTATGCTTATGCCATGTCTCAACCAAATGCGTTCACCCACTACGGAGTTGAGCGGGAACAAAAATTTTAACACACAAACTTACGCATTTATAATACTAGTATGATAATTAATGATATAATGATAATTTTCAAGTAATGAGTTGTTTGTTCATGAAAATACTTAATAATTAATCTTTTGTATTGAAATTCAACACATTCGGACTTACCTACTAGTATATACCTACGTATCTCGATCTATCTTCACCTATCAGGGACCACATCAATGACAAATTATTTTAATCATTTCACTATATATCGACTGACCCTGGCTTATAGCAACGCTAATGGCGTTGACCAGCGCTCACGAACTGTCTTATAATTGTGTCCTTACAACTGAACTACTTAACTAGATAGGTACCTACTAAGTATTTCTATAGCAAATGCCACTAAAGTGTTTCCGTACTAAGTCTCGCATCTACCTACATGTTGATTTGAAAGCTCTAAGCTAATTCCCGGATATTTGAAATGTAATAGCAAGTTAATTCAATCGTTTGCGTACCTAAGGACCGACTAATTAGAGATCCCAGCCATTAGAAGTTTTCACAAAACTTTCGTATTTAATCTACTCTATAATATTATAAAGAGGAAAAAATTGTATTTTGTGTATGTGTGTGTATGTTTGTAATGAATAAACTCAAAAACTACTGCGCCGATTTTAAAAATTCTTTCACCATTGGCTAGCTGCATTCACCCTGAGTAACATAGGCTATATTTATTGCTAGAAAAGATTAAGGATCCTTACTAAAACCCCTACTAGTAACGTAACCCAAGGTCTAAAAAAGAGCCCTAACCCGTGCGAAGCCGGGACGGGCCGCTAGTAGTGGTATAAATAGTGTTGGCGTTGGTTATTTACCAGTAATATTTAGATACATACTCGTACTGCGCTATTCTTGGCTACAACTACTTTTTCGCAGTAACGTAAAAACAGTTTTTATTAGGCTGATGACAAAAGAGGTTAATGTATTTACTAAGAAAGCTTTAGATTTTACATATAAAACCTTTTTATTGGGATGTGTGTTTGCGTCTGCGAAAAGATGCTGGTAGAAGCTGGATGTGCCGAGCTGAGCACAGGGCGCAATGGCGCTCATTAGGGGAGGCCTGTGTCCAACAGTGGACTGCTGTAGGCGAATGTTGATGATGATGAAGATACTACACTACATTATGTATGTTGCATCATCTACTTGCTGTCACCAAACCGCCAGATAACGGCTTAACCGTGGCGATTATTTTAAAGCCTTCCCAAATCGGAAGATACCTACCTGATAAACAGTGGTGTGAATTATAAAACACTACATAAGTAGTAGGTCAACTCAATTCGACAAGAGTCAGTGAATCTTGAAGATGTAAGCATTTATGTGTTTCATTCGTTTAAGTAATAATGTGAGTGCACTTGTTGAAACGAAGTGTCGCGTCGTCGAGGATTGATTGATACGGGCGGCGGCAGCCAACGAGCGCGTGCGAGCGCGGATACGCAATATCAAACACACATACGAACAAATAATGGTCATACGTCTCTGCCAAGATAACGCGCTCCCCAGGTACGATCATCGTGAGTTTTTGTTTGGCGTGTGACAAAGAGAAAATTGATAATTCATCAGAAGCCTCCATTGTTGTCGAGTGGACGATATTTGATGGGGTAATTCAAAGAGAGCAATTTATTTTATTGTTCCTTGTTTTTGCATCAATTCGTTGTGATATCTGATTATACAGCGTTTTATTACATTTTTGGTAATATTAACTGTCGCTATGTATCTTGAGACAGTAATATCAGGCGCAATAAAGCGACAAGAAAAGATCTACATTACGAGGGCGATTACGGTGGCTCCGACATGTACCCGTGTAGTGTAGGTAGATCAGTTAGGAACTAGCGCTGAATACACGTACCATTAGCAGACGGCAAACAAATTATCTTTTCAGCACTATACACAAGTAAGCTGGTAGTATAATGGAGTTTTCTGTGCTAGTGATAGCGCGAGTGGGGAGTATTATTCAGCGGGGACGACGTCAGGGCCGGATTAGGTGCACCTGCCAGCCAGAGATGAATTTAGGCGGCAGACACGAGCGAGCGACACCTGTCTGACACGAGATAATACGCTACTTATTCGGCTTCGTCGGTGAAATATGAAATTCTTCGCGGGGGATTATCATGTGAAATATCTACACATCTCTGTGTGACGAAGACATCTTGAAGCCCCTGTACGTTAGGCTTACCTTAAATCTGTCATTTGAGAAGCAACGTGTGTAACTAATTTGTGAAACCAAGGGATAGCCCATGTGCTTTTCGACTGGTGTCACAGCGCTCTTAATATTTTAATGACTTTCGCCCGCGGCTTCAAAAATATATATTTCCATCCCTCGGGAACAGTATTTTTTCTGGACGAAAGGTATCATGATCTTTCCTGAGACCTGACAACGTGTATGTGAAATTTTATAATGATCGGTTACTCAACCGAATTTAAGTATTTAAGTTAGAAGCTTGATTTTTACAACACCATATACTCGTAGATTTATTTATTTATTTATTTATATTTCAATTCAATTCAAGTCGATACGGTAAGATTTTTTCCCTTGAAAACATTTTTTCCTGACAGGAAGACATACGGCGCCTTAACTACTCAGTTAAGGCGCCAAAACGTCACAAGCAAGCAAACTCGCACTTTCGCATTTATAATATTTTTGGCATTTAGTAACGATTATTCGAACAAATAGGGAAATTTTTAATAATCGACAATAACCAGAACTCTACCTAAATAATTTACGTGTTCTCTGTAGAGGAAAAAAACCTTATTTAACCACCGTGTTCTCCGTATGTCTTTCTGTCAGGAAAAAATGTTTTCCAGGGAAAAAATCTTACTGTATCTACTTGAATTTAATTGAAATATAAAGATCTACGAGTATATGGTGCTGTAAAAATCAATCTTCTAACTCAAAGCATTAAAATATATTCAATGAATGTTAAATTCTTGTTTGGAAATGTCAAAACATGATATGTGAACGAGCAAAAACGAAAACCTTACTTCCAGTGTAATTCTGAAATTTGTAAAACTAGGAGCCTGTCTGACACTATCTCAAATTGACGAGTTTAACTTATTTAGTGGTTGAAACTCAAAAAGGTCTAAAGGCTCTCACAATTTTTTTAGATTGCAGGTTTTTGCGGCTTCAAAATTATCTAATTTTTAATATTTATAGTTTTCTATCTACATGTTTGTATCATTTACAAAATAATGTATTATGTAGTGTATCAGTCATGTGGTTTCTATTACAAGCTCTGCTTAGGTTCCATGTCTACATGATGCTGTGTGATACCATCGCGCATTCTTTATTTATTATTATTTGTTTAAAGTACTAACTACAGATAAAAAAAAAGTGAGAAGATATTTGAAAAATATTTGTTGTACCAGCAGTTGTCATTCTACATAGCCGTTCCGGTATTGTGCGCGTTCACGTCATCCATTACGGTAACGAACTTTGTGCTCAGGCAGCAGATTCATTAGAAAACCATTCATCTCTGCAGCTACACAGCTCGCTCAGGTATTAACTATTTTACTCAACCTCTGTAGGTAATTGAAAAACAGACTTAGTTTCGTGCGCTGCGCTGCCTACACGACATTAATTAATTTAGCTGAAAATGAGCGGTAACGAAGTGGTTTTAAGTATTTTTCAACTTGCCAAGATATTTTATTTGCATTGGATTGGTCTTATAGCTCAGTTAGTGACTCTGCCTTCTAATAAGTTATCACATCACACTAATATTATAAAAGGAAAGTTCGTGAGTATGTATGGATGTATGGATGAATGGATGAATGGATGAATGTTTGTAATCTTTCACGCGAAAACTACTGGACGGATTGGGATGCAACTTGGAATACATAGTTTATGACCTGGATTAACACATGGCTTTTTATCCGGGTACCACGCGAGCGAAGCCGCAGGCGGAAGCTAGTAAGAAATAATAAGTAGTAGGTCGCGGGTTTAATTTCCACCCTGGACAACAAATTTAGTTATTTTTTCGGTAAAATGCGGGAATAACTGTAAGCACTTCTTTCTACGGAATGTTTGTATTAATGAATCTCTTGAATTCGCTGGACAGAACAACGCCCGACTGACGTTGTTTTGTTGTCAACTAGTGTAAAATAAATAGTTTAAGACCAGCCCACCTACAGTTTGTACGTTGTTACGTAAATATCTGGATACCAGATAAAGTAACAGTATATATCTATAATACCAGAGCAATAAGTTAGTTTCAAAACTCTGGTTGATATTTAAATAAGTTAATATTCAAATAACATCTAGAATCGTACCTATAATAAATTAGTGTGTGCTAGTTACGCAAAAACTTTCAATTCTGACATAACAAATGTAAAGTTGAGCGCACAAACGGGACAGCGTAGCCATGTGCATTTCGTTGAACACAAACTTTTCGCTTTGTAAGGCAAGTGTTCAGTTTAAACCGTACGTTTGCCTACCCAATATCCGTCAGAGAGTGAATACCGGCACCGGCACCGTACGTCTGTGTATTCAGGCGTGAGTCGAGCCGGGCCGGCAGCGCGCGATTGTGTCGCACAACTGCTCACGATACCAACTCCGCGGGCGAGGCACAATGTACATCAACCGTTCTCATCCTACACTCACGAATAGGTAAATATTCAATTTCTGTCGGTATAAAGTTTTATTGACACAATTTCAGTATGACGAAATTCCCCGATGGGCGGGAGTTGGCTCGTTAAGCTGTAGTGTGTACGCGAGCGGTGTTTGCTCGCCGCCCTCAAGCCGGCGAACTCCAGTTACTACACTCTCGCAATCTCTGAAATAAACATGCGTCGAGGCCACTATTGCTAACAACCTCGTAACTTGGGCCACTCACGAAAGCACGGGATTAATCTTAAGTCGCACCCCCTTCGTTGCGTGTAACTAACTTAGATTACAATTAAAATATTAATTGGAGTTGTACGCGTGTCATTCTACATACCTAAGTTATTCCAACTTACTCAAAGGAAACTTTGGAAACTCGATTTTCAAGTTCAATATTTATCGTTAAACCCTACCTACAATCTCTTTGAAAGAAAGGGGTCGCATGTGGAGGTGTTATCAACATAATGCTTACTGAAACATCTTTCTGACAGCTTTTCTCGGAACAGCGGGAAACATCAAAATAATGGTATTATATACGCACAAACAAGCGTACTTACGTGAAAGCCTTGAGGATTTAGTGAAACAAGGAAACTTTCTCACAACTAAAATTCATTTAGAAAGCTTTTAGAATCCCTTTTAAAAAGTCCGAAAGTTACCGAAGACCTGCCCCTCCCCGCACCCCTTTCAACTCATTAATTGAAGAATTCAAATTGGTAGTAAGTGAAAACGCTGAGGCGAGATAAAGAATTTGTTACAACTTAGGGGCTAGCAACTCCCGGGGGCTAATTACATTGTTACATGACAAAACTTTTGGGTCGACCGAAGTTTCTTTACGTTCCTTGCTGGGGCTTAAGCTCTGCTGAGACTAATAAAATCAACTCGCATCAGAGCACACACCATGTTATTGTACGGATGACTGAGTCCTCGATAAATTAATTATAGTAACTACAAAGGAGAGAACCAATGAGCAGCTAATCAAATGGACTAATGTTAATCAAATAAAAAATTTAAAAAATATGCTACACACATACATACTCACATCACACACTTCACACATCATTATTATCGTCCCAAACTAAGCAGAGCTAGCTTGTATTATAGGAACCACATGACACCACCTGATTTACGTACTATTTTGAACGCCCCGCCTCAAGGAGCTAATTAAAATAGAAGTGTCGATCACAATTAGGTCTTTATGGCCGCAGTAAAAGGAAAGGCATGCAATCAATAATAATAATACTATATATACTTTTTTTATAAAAACATATACATATACATAGAAAATACCGTTTATGCCTGGTAGTCCGATCGGTAGTCCGACTATCGGACTACTGGGAAAGAAATGCCAAAAATTTTTCCTCGTAGTCCGATTGCGTAGTCGGACTACTAGGAAACGCTGAATTTTTACTCGGGTATTCCTAGCAGTCCGACCGGTAGCACGGTTTTCTAAACCTTAGCCGGACCACAGAATACAGAGAGGACCGGACGCTGAATTCCGGTCAGGCTAGTAACATTTTCTTCCTGAAGTACCAGGGTAGCATAAGTTACAAAGAGATCGCGTCAGTAGAGATAGATTTACACGATAGAAAGGGATGCAAGGTGTAGGTGAATATAAATGTTGGTACTGAGCGCGGTGTGAGCTGAATAACACTTTATTGCGTCGCAGCTTAAGTCGCAATTTATTTAAATGTTTTTGCGGAGTGAAGCTTATGTAGATGCTACTACTCAACCACACACACATGCATAGTAACAATATATTGATGCATATTGTCATGTATAAAAATATATTTAAAGGTAGTTGTAATCTAAAAGTACTAGGCAATCAGAATACAGCAGGAGGTAAAAATGGTAACTGTTTCCGATTTTGTAATGTACCTATAATGTCAGATCAAAAATAACTTCAAGAGGACAAGACCACGATTAAAGAGGTATTACACAGTCCATATAGCTAATTGAACCAAAGAGTTTGCAAAGAAACTTTTTTCTGTTATTAGGAACATCTTCGCTTTCATCCGAGATGTGGTCAAACGCAAGCCAATCACATCACATCGTGTGTGAAGCGTGTTTGTTCCTACTCTGTAACGTCTAAACGGATTGGGATGAAACTTGGAAAATACATAGATTGTGATCTTGTTTAACACATAGGCTTTTAGGACAGAAGCTAGTTCTTAATAAAAAAAACAGGCCGTTGCGTACATAAATATAAATATATAAAAATATATCATCGCTCCATCTGGACTAGCATGAAATTAATATTGTTTATATCCTCCTTGCCCTAAGAAGCCTTAGTTGTCGGTACTTTAAATGAAATCATGAGGTGAAACCTTCTTGTTTCTATGCTACCCTAGTACTTCTGAATGAAATAATAAAACTGTCTCGTATTTATTGAAATAATCCACAGCCATCGAGATAATTACTAGAGCCACAGAATACAGAGATAGAGCCTCAAATGTGGAAAAAAAGTGTCTGCACCAAAACGTGGCGCACGCAGTTAATTGTGACTTTGAACACTTTTCAAGCGACAGAAGGTCTAAATTAATGCAATTTTTCTTTTTGGCATTTTGCAGTTTTATTTTTTGTCAAATACGCTTGGACGATTTTTGTCAGTTTTCATTCGAAGACTGTGACTCTATAGTAAGCACAGGTATATAATTTCTCGATGTCCACAACTCTTAAAAATGTGTGACATCTTCTGACTTATGCTATCCTGGTACTTCTGCTGGTATATCTACAATACAAAATGTTTGTTGAATGGTTTTCTTAGTAACATTTTTCATTTTCATAGCCTATCGAGTTATAATCTCCTGGTACTTTATGGTCAGAAACATATATATAAACAATGTCCCACCTGACTTCAAAATGCAAGCCTCCCAAAGAACTATGACTAAAGCATAGAAGAAATCTTAAAATTAATTTATGCTCTGAACATCAACTCATACGGATAATCTCTACTATCTTATGTCCGATATCATCAGCTAGAAAGGGATGCATAATTCTCTCAATGCGACTTCAAATGAGTTTACAACGAAAATCGTACCAGGGCGCTCGAATCTAGTGCTATGCAGTTTTATAGAAATGCCTTGGTCGCAGCAATAGCATTTAGATAAAGTATGCATCCCTTTCTAGCAAATGATATATTGACATAAGAAAGTAAAGATCAACCGTATGAGTTGACGTTCAGAGCATACTGAATTTTAAGACTTCATCTATTTCTCTTCTTTAACTGTCGGGTCCCCGCGATCTCCTTGAGACTTATAATGCCCTGGTAGTTCTGGAAAATTTCGCTGATGTTTGCGCCATTGATGTAGAAGATACACGACATCAAATATCAGGAGAATATAGGAACCAGGAGGCTACTAACTGATTGGAATAAAATGCTTTTCTTAGTAAAATTATCATTCTCATAGCTTATCGAGTTATAATCTCCTGGTACTTTATGGTCAGAAACTTATCTAAAAATGTGAAAAAATATATGAAGCAGGATGCGTCGAGATGAGGACACCACAGGCTTCAAGATCACTCCATAATTATACCTACCTACTGGCTCAAAATGTAAGATCTCTTTGTGACTTATGTCACCCTGGTACTTTAGAAAGAAAACGATAAATGAAAACCGGACCGGCAAACGAATTCAGCGTCCGGCTAAGGTTTGGAAAACCGTGCTACCGGTCGGACTGGTAGGAATACCCGAGTAAAAATTCAGCGTTTCCTAGTAGTCCGACTACGCAATCGGACTACGAGGAAAAATTTTTGGCATTTCATTCCCAGTAGTCCGATAGTCGGACTACCGATCGGACTACCAGGCATAAACGGAAAATACCCAGACACCTGTATGAGCTTCCTAATTGGTAGATATTAATTATTATAAGTAGCTATTATTGCAGCATGGTGTGTGATGACATCAAAACTGATACTGTAAATCAATGGACGGTTGTTGTTAAACGAAACTCATAATACAGAGCCTATAAAATGTCGGTAATTATCTGATGATTCCAATTTGAAAATGCTGTATTTTAAATCCCTCTTGGCACTCTGTCTAGAGATAGCATTTACAATTTTTATATTTTCGGCTTTGTCGCTGATAACTAACGGGTCGATTCAAATTAAAACATTATTTATACATCATGCTTATTAAACATGTAAAATGCTAAAGTTTGTGTGTGTGAGTAGCTCAACTCCGTACGTAACGGCTGAACAGATTTAGATGAAACTTGAAATATACATAGCCTGTGACCTAGATTAACACATAGGGTTTATCCAGGTTCCACGAGCGAAGCCACAGGCGGAGGCTACTGTTTATTTATGTATTTAAGTAGAAGTCGATGGTGCAAGAGTTTTGCACACATTTGATAAATAGCTGTGACGGTTTGATGGTTCTTTTACCACTCCCGGTTTTATTTATTATTATTACTATTATCAGCCTGAATCATTCCCCTGCAGGGCAAAGGCCTCCCTAATCCCCTTACAATATTTATTACATAAAATTCAGATTTTCAGCTGATTGAGGTGTTGAGCTTATTTTGCTACAAGCTAAACATAGACCTTAAAAACCCAAGATATTGAAACTCTATTGCGGAAATATTTTGCAGCATTTTATTTCACTCGTTAATTCAGATCTCGTTGAAATCGACAGGGCGAAGCCTTCGTAAAATTACTGTTGGGTGACTCGCCGTATTTTCCTTTTACTATGGCCATGCTTTTACTTGAAACTCAATACATTAAAGGCTATGGTGTATCATACCGCAAGAAATCATTATCGGAACGAGGCTTAAAGTTGTGAACCATTGAAGCGAGGTCAAAATGAACCCATATTTTATAAAGAAGTGCCTAGTTGCACGTGCGGTTTAATTCAGAAATAAAAATGGTAAGAATTTTGAAGGTAAAGAGTAGCAAAATTGCGGATAGTCTGTTAAACGTTTGTGACAATGTTGTCAGTGCTTAAAGTTAGCCTGTCACTGTTTGACATTATCCAACGACGTAAGAGATGGCAATAACTTAAGCATTGTTTATCTTTTGACATAATTTTATAAGTAAGGCCGGCACCTTAAACACCTCTTTGTGAAAAAAATCTAAAATTATAATAATTTTTCCTACCTAACATTTATTGGAAGTTGAGTATCAAATGGCAAATAATAATGATTTGATTTTTGATTTGATTTTTTGAAATCTATAGTTTTACTGATGAGAGGAGATATTATTATTTTTGGAGAACGTAAATTATTAGTAAGTTGCATTAATTACCTACAATTAAGTACTTACCATGGCAGACTAAAAAGCATTTGCTTACAGACTTGTAGACTAACGCTCATGTCAAACAGGTCCACTTGTAGCTGGTTAATAGTACCAAACTGTTTATATATCTTATTGCAGGCGACTGTACCTAGTTGAATTATCCAGCTTTTGTTTGTATGTAAAAAGTCAGGGACATTTTTCACACGCCTCGTATTTGATTTCCTTGACCTTTTCAGTACCAACCAGACATTCAGTGCATAGAAATAAAAACAGGAAAGTGCTTTTAAAATTACATCTTTGGAAGTTTTATTTCAAACTGTATTTATTTTTACTAAATATAATCACACAGCTTTTAAAAACTTTTGACACTTTTAAACATTCCAATAATGGATTTCCAGTTTATGAAATACATTGCTCAGACATTCAATTTTATAAATTCCTAGGTTCAAAATTTCACGTGAATCTTTTTGAGAACTTACTCGACTTTTTAAATTACTTCGTAAAATTACATTTAATGAAATCAAATAAACTTTGCCTCCGTGTAACCTTGGTAAGCGTGATTTGCATTTTAGATCAAAAAGTTAAAAATCAGATAAAAAGTAACGGCCTAATAATACGGGCTGTAAAAGTCTCCGAACACCTTTTACATTTAAAGCATGCCCATAAATAAACGTGTTCTAAAATATAGGCATTTTAGTACCTATAGGCATTCACGCGCTTTTATAAACTTTTCTCGAACCTAGAGGTGAGCAGAGCAGATCAGTAATTCAAGTAATTTTCCTAAACCTAACATGATCGATGGAGAGGGCCAAGGGCTTGTTTCACAAGAATAGTGTAATTAATGTTCCATTAGACTTATTTCGCAAGAACTGTCAAAATGATAAGTAAATTTAAACGTGACATTAATCTCAAATCCAATCTAAGAATCAGGGCCCAGGTAGAAGGAAATGAGGCACTCGGCCGTTCACCATCTCACTGGACTGGTCAATGCTACAAAAAGCTATCCGAACTACCATTTGCGAGAACATTGCAGTCGTCACAAATGGAGATGCATCATCAGAGCTGCTGCAGCTCTCGAAAGACGGAAGTCGATGCAAACAAATGTACTTAAACACTATGAGCACTGATACGTCTATTCTACCAAGAGTGAACGACTGAGAAAAATATATTTTATCTTTTTTTTTGTCTATAGTATTTGAAGATGGAACAAGCACATGGTCCACCTGATGTTAAGTGGTAACCATTACCTATCACAAAGCATTGTTTCGTAGATCACGTTTTTTGGAACTTGAGGCATGAAGATGATAAGCCTCTTGTGCCTGTAATTTCATTCAACTGCTTCCTTCAATCATTTATTTAGTACGATATAATTGGGCTTTTAATTTTCGCATAAAAGTCTGTAAATAATTTATTTATATAACGGCTAAAGTATTTTCCAGCTGTATCATCGAAATATATTTTTGCAAAACCGCTACTGATGTGCCTCAGCAGAATTGGGATATAGAGGCATCAAAAATTTATCAGAAAGCTAATTTATTGTGGTCGCAAGATCAGGAAGGCCTTATCCATTACCGAGGCCTGATTTGTCACGGTAGCTGATTCATTAGACGTGCATTAATCTTCTACGAGGCTGGAGGTGTGAGCTGCGGCGAGTGGGGGCAGCCGGCCACCGCGGTGATAAGCCTTTACTTTGTTCAAGAAGCCGTGACTGGCTCGAGACGCAGGCTCCCAAAGCCCGACACTGAAATTTAATTAACCCAAATTTGTCCTTTTGTCTTGACAACATCACCCAACCCCACATACGATGTTTGTCAATACGTGGTTACTGGGCTATCTACAATCTGTTATAGATACTCGTATCTTATTCGAGACAAGCCGTATAAGTAGAAATAGAGGAAAATATTTAATGGAATTCGTAATAATAACTGAAACGTTAAAGTTCCAGAAGCTCAACGAGTCCAATCCGCAATATTTATTTGAAGAACACCGACAAAATTCATTTCGGAAAAATCAAAATTCAGAAATAATATGTAAAGTGAAAACAAAAGTTTTCTGTTACGAATAATAAATTAATGGCTTTCTGTAGGTAGGTCTAGATACATTTTTATTATAATTGTAAAGGTAATTAAAAAAGTAATAAAAACTATTTATGTTATCAATACATACCTAATCAATCTTTGAAGTCTTATTATCAAACTTTTGCAGTAATAAATAATTCATTGTTTAGTTTGGGCATCATTAAAATAAATTCTCAAAAAAATACACGCTAAAAAGATTACAGTAGCAAAAATGCGAGTGTTTTAATGTAAAACTTTAAACATTTTAAACACCTTATTTTCGTATTGTCGGATGAGCATAACTAACAGAGGTCTAGTCGCGCTTCCTAAATAATGTAATTACTCGAGATGGATCGCTCTAGTTCCGGTTGAGGAACCTAACCCCTCGTCTTCCAAAACTATCACTTTCACATCAAGGGTAATATATGTTTGTAAATGTCTAAAGTTATGAAAACCCTACCACATCCTACGAAAGAATATATTTTTCACTTCTCTTGCTCAAAAAGTGTATCATAATAGTGTAGCTTAGCGGGCCTAAAACTCGAGTTTAATACCTCGGGCCCCTAGAAAGTACCCTAAAAAGTATTTTTTTCTTTTTAATTTTTGTCTAAAATCATCAGCCCGTACAAAGCATTCGTTCTCTTACATAAAAACTCGACTTCTTGGTGTTCATGGTGCTTGGTTTCATTATAACTCGGTCTTGTCATCTCCCTCGCTACGCTCGGGAGTATAACAACCTCGTATATAATGGGATGGTTTAGTCCCTTGTAAAACAATCTACTATTGTTATGCTGAGCAGCATTTCTATATTATTGTTACCATCCCAGCAGTAGAAATTTTTCCACATTGTCTATCGAGGCTGGCGATCAAAAAAATTAAATCCAATATGCTGGCTTGCCCCAGACTTTCATGGCCCATAGTAAACTAAAATCACTTTTTCATACGTCCATTGAGATCCTATACCTACAATAAATACATCACTGCCCGCTACATCCACACCGACATTACTGTTGCTATCATGTCGATACACTTTCACGTCAATTCAAAACAAAAGAATAAATTCTCAAACATGGATATCGTGGTAAAGAATCCCACGATATCCGTGCTTGAATATCATAAACACATACCTTGATGATTAAATAAATAAATAAATAAAATAAATAATGCTGGACACTATCACACAGCATCATGAAGCCCCAAACTAAGCAGAGCTTGTATTATGGGAACCACATGACTGATAAACTACACATATATTTAATTTTAAATAATTAAAAGTTATAATTATCAAAGTACATTATGCTTTATGATTATATTTTGAACTTAATAACCATCTTTCAGTGGAAAAGAAAACCTCTATAAATAATAATATAATAGTAATATTATAGGAACTGAGATTAGTCGTACTTATCTATTCGATAAATTATATTTATATACAGCAGGATATTATTATGTTTATGAGTTTTGTTTTTCTGTAAGGCTAAAAATTTTGTTGCCTTTGTTACAAGCAATAGTAAGTAAGTAAATAGTTTTATTGACAAATAAAAGCAGCAATATATATATATATATATATACTAGCTCCCGCCCGTGGCTTCGCCCGCGTGATACCATACAGTGGATAAAATACAGTGACAGTATTATCAAAACAATATCGTGGTTAACTTATGTAGAAAAGTTAAAAGAGATATCGAATTAATGTTGTGTTGGGCAAGTTGCCAGAGTGCTTATTACCGCCTACTTACATAGCCTTACTAACTTCCGCCCGCGGCTTCGCTGGCGTGGTACCGGTAAAGTAGCCTATGTGTTAATCCAGATCACAAACTATGTATATTCCAAGTTTCATCTAAATCCGATCAGTAGTTTTTGCGTGAAAGCGTAACAAACATTCATCCATTCATCCATACTCACAAACTTTCGCATTTATAATATTAGTAGGATTTCACACGTGGCAAATTCTAAGTAATGTAAACAATAATGAAACCTGCTAAACATATTTTGGTTTTAACATTGAAAATGTTTATGTTTTCCTGATTTATGAAACTGTAACATTCCCTGCAGTTTCGAAAATGTGAGAGGTACGCGGATGGGCTACAAGTCAAAATGTGCGTCTGCCAGAGGGCTTTTGAATTCTCAAAACCGGTCGGTAACTATTTGACATTTTACAAAATTTGTTAAAATTTCCCAATAACTTTTTAAGCTATTGCATAGCTTCTATCGAGGGCCTTGAGCGCGGGGACCGAATCCAGAAATTCCGTAACGTAAAAAAACCTCACGCTCCCCACTCCGACGGGCACGGAGGTGTGGCTTGAAGGCCGTGCATTGTCTAACGTCGTTTCTTTTCGGCAGTCTTCGACACGGTGTTTGTGTGCGTGCAAATAGACGTATTGTACGACTCTACGAAGCTCGCACGAATCGAGACGATCACCACGCTCAAAAAGTGTAACTTGAATTAATATCAAAGAAAAAGAAATACTGCATAAATAAAATAAATAAATAATTATAATTGCATAAGTTGATACAAAATGCTATGCAATAGCTTTACCGCGGCAGTCCCCGAGTGCCACACGTCTTTTTTTTAGCTCGCTATTCAAGAAACAAAAAAAAGACTCGAGGAAGAATTAAGCTACAGTTTGATACCATCTTATGAGGCTAGCGGACAAAAACTGTAGGCGGTAGATGGACCTTCACGCGCGAGGCCAATTTGTGCTCCGTTCACTATGTATGGAGCCTAAGCGGCATTGATAGCAGCGGCATCAAAATTAATTCCGCCGTAGTAGTCGTGGATCGGGCGTGGGAGTGGGATAGAGAGTAGGACAGGATGTGTGATAGGGCATGGGATTGGGCGTGGACGTGGACGTGGAAATTGGCATGGGTGGGTATGGGAATGGGCAAGAGCGTAGGAGTGGTTAAGTTGGTAGATTATTAACTTTTTGTGCACTAATAAGTGGTGGGTTCAAAGTATTTTCTGTACAAAATAGTTTTGATATTAGATTAAAAGGTAAAAAAAATCAAAGGTAGGTTTTTTTTATTCCGTACATAATAAATATTTAGGTATCCGCGTAAAATAACCATGTTCGGGATTTTGACGTGAAAGGACAAGTATACACGCAAACGAAATTGCGTTCGGGTCAACAAGTTCTTGTATAAATACTACTATAGTACAACTATACAGGTACGTAGTATATTTAATAATAATAAACTATAACTAAGATATGCATTCGGTCAATCAAATTTAAACATGTGCTTTATTTCTAAATCACATTTTCAATGCCTTTGATAGTTGCGCGTAGTGTGAGATCTGTAGATTTATTTAATTGCTAAAATAAGTTTTGTATGTATATAAAGTGATCACAAGCCATAAAGTTTATTCACAAGCACACGTAATAAAATAACAATGCTTCTACGATATCACCATTTTTTAAAACAATATTTTTTCCAATTTTTTTATGTATGTATGCAACCTTTGACACCACAAAATATGCAGAAAATACACTAGGCCGCCTAGTTCAATTTTGCTCAAATAAATAAAGGCATTGAGGTTGGCCCGTCCATAGCGCGGTCGCTAATTACACTGAGCGTTGTGTTGATCACAATTTGAACGCAACAGAACTGTTTGAAATGGTCGTGTTGATAAAGCCTGGAGCCCGTAATCGGTTTGTTATTAAACACAAATTTCCATTGAAAAATTACCGTCAAAATTCAAAATAGAAATTGGCTTACTAGCAAAAAATAAATCGGTCGAGGTGCGAGTTGGACTCGCTCACGAAGGGTTATGTAAGGGTAACGGCTCGTACCCCATATGTTCCAGTCGAAACTAACTTAAATTAATTATTATGCTTACTAACAAACGGAGCTCTGACGGCCGGCTGATTGCGGCATAGTGATAACAACACAGCTACATCCCCTGTCTACACACGGGTAGCAGCGTCAGCGTGGCAGTTCAAAGGTCAAGAGAAAATGTGCCCTGGGATCCCCAAACCGCATGCCCAGCATGGGGATTATGGGCATATCTATCTTCTTATTAAGGGAGGCCCACAGAGAGGCCTATTTCTAGCACTGGAGTGGTACAGGCTGGTGTTGTTGTTGTTCACGAGTTCGCCCACGTGACACCGGGATAAAGTAGTAAGTAGTCTATATTTTTCTCAAGGTCCCATCTAAATCTGTACCAAATTTCATCAAAATCGGTTCTACCCTATTGACATAAAAATGGAACTTTCAACATACCTACACACTTTCGCATTTATAAGAAGGATATCACTATAATATTGTACAGCTGGGGCAGAATTAGATGTGTGTCTGTTAATTGATCCTTCTCAAATATTGAATTAACATTATAAAAATCATCATTTTCCTTCCAATAGTCTCGTAGAAATACATCGTTTAAATAAAATTTTACGTACGTTCGTAAAACATATTTAAGTGGGAATAACGGTGCTCTGTTATTTTTACAAATGTTGAATCAGCTCTGATTCGAAGCAAGGAAGCCGGAGAATTATCGGGCGCTTCAGGCTTTATATCACGCAAACGAAACACCGGGAAGGTTATTACAGATGTAAATTCTCATTGCAATACCACCTGTATTGCTATTACAGCAACGTATAATTTATAACTAAGTACCTACGCACTATAGCTTTCCAGTCATCGTTTATAACTCGGCATAAAAATGCCAAATTTACTTAGATAAATGCCCTTAACTTCGGTCATAGCGATAAAATGTTCCGTTTGATTAATGAAAGAAGGTGCTTGGTCGCACGGCCTCAACTCGATTTCAGGAGAATCAGTCCGTGAAAGTTAACTGCCGAAATAGACCGAAATTAAACGTGAATAATAACTGTATTTCCCCATTATTCTAGTATATTTAAGCTTCAAATTCCGCTAGTCCGTTGCGTCGAAACTAACACAAATATTGTGGAGCCACGGGGAAATTGCACTATCTATAACTTCTAACGTGTAATGTAACAGTTTCGCACAGTACGAATGCTAACGTGCTCATAACTCGTGATGAACAGTGTACCATTAAGCAAACGTGAATATTTTCCTTTTGACACAGGGGCTGAAATGGGCGCCTAGTCTACTTAAAACATGTAGCAGCAGATATAACCATGGAGTATGTGATTTACTTATGAACAAAATCTCTGCGCTCAGATTTTGTTGTTGACTCTAAAGAAATCGCGTGCAAAGCCACAGGTGAAAACTAGTTAATCATGAAATTATGAAGATTTATTTAACAAGACTGGTACTTTATCATAACAATTACGAAGAAGTCATTTGAAAACGTAAAAAAAATTGATTTCAATTGCGAAAGCGTGCTGTGTTTCTTTTCCAACAAAAAAATATGTTTTTTTCCTTTGACAATTGGTGCTGTAGTTTAAAAAAAAACTTTATATACCTATATATTGTTTCAATCAGTTCTGTGAAGCTTTTAATTGTTTTTAAACCTACCTACTCGTAAACTATTGCTGTATTTTACACTAAGAACCAAGCTGAAATAAACATTATTGAATTGAATTGAATTGAATTGAAGCAGATACTTCACACATAAATAATTTAAACACTTTTTTATTGTAAACCGTATTCAAGTAATCTACTTTTCACGATTGAAGCTATGAAGCTAGGACTATTGTGTGTGAGCTCGAGATGAAACAAGAATATGAAAGCATTATTTTCACGCGGAATACTAAAGTCATTTCCTAAAATACAATCTCGTCCTATTTCATCATAATATTGGCAAAATATGTCAAGGAATCATTTTCTAGCAACCGATATCGATATCATTTTTACACTCGAGTGAAGCCTCATTCAAAGCAATCTTTTCCAAATAGTGAAAGCCTTCAAAACCAAGTAGGCATTCACCTACTAAATATAGCCCTATCAAGTTACTTTGACTGTTGCGCTCTATTCATAAAGGTCTAAAGGATTCTATGAATTAAAAACCTATTACCTAAATCTTTCTTTTTGTAATTTTTATTTTTGCTTGCGGGTCATTTTTGCTACTATGTATTACACTCAGAGTGTCTGCCACTAAATTATTTACCGATAAGTCTTCCCTATACAGGGGGTCCGTAATTAAGTAATGTAAGTGATGAAAATTGGTTAAAGGTCGGCATATCGTATACATTCATTTTGAAGGCACAATTTGCTAGTAGGGCATTGTTAACGAGCGGGTAAAGCGGGTACGAGCACGTTAATGAGAACGTAATAGGTGTTCGCGGCACGGAACGATGCGATCTGGTAGTGGTACACTAACGTCCTCTATTATAGCGTTGTGTGGATCAAAACTCTAGCATTAATATTTGAGCAGAATCCATGGAGTTCGTTCACTAACTAGCTAAGCGCGATTGAGAAGAGAGATAAGGCATAACATTTGCTTTTAAAAATCAGATAGATAACTATTCGTGGTATCACCGTTGTATCGGACGTAGATAGGCATCGAATAGAAGAGTTTTTGTCGTAGTTAAAATAACAAAAGTCGAATAGTTATAGTTAATTAAGCTAAACTTTTAAGTTGTTCTCCAGTTATGTAAGAATCAGTTAAGATTCAGGGTTAAGATTCTCAGATTTCATTTTCCTAAAATTTTGACACCCTTAACAGTTTTTTAAGGATAAAATATTTGAATAAAAATTGAAACCCGTCCCATATTTTTGTTTCCCATACAAACTTTGCCACCCCCATTTACCCCTTAGGGATTGAATTGCAGAAAACGTTAAAATAGGTTTTTATTTATTTTTATAAGAGAGTGTCTGTGCATAAGTTCAAGTTGATAGGTAAAGATTTTATCGTCCCCCATACAAACTTTGCCTCTCCCGTTTAACCCCTTTAGGGGTTAAATTTCGAAAAACCCTGAAATACGTATTTCTTTATTTGTATTACAAAATCTTTTTGCAAAATTTCAATTTAACAAGTGAAGATTTTTTTCGTCCCCTATACAAACTTTGCGACTCCTGTCAACCCACTTAGGGGTTTAGAATTTCTAGAATTTCTTAGAATTTCCAAAAATCCCTTCTTCTTCGGTGGTTTTGCTATAAAACAAACCTATATTCAAAAATTGTTACTTCCTAACTTCAGTGATTTAGGCTGTGCGTTGATTCCAGTAAAGGGCCTTCTCTTTTATAAATATAGAAGAAGAAGATTTGTCTTCTTGATAAGTTTTAAGAGTTTTAAGTCACAATTATGTGAACATGGATGGCGGCGATAAGTAAAATGTGAAGATGTATTTTAGTTCCACCTTCACGCCAAAGCTACTGAAATACTTGATCTGAAATGTTTCACATGAATGTAGTTTTAGACCAGGAATTACGTATAGGCTACTTTTTAACCGGGTACCACGAGAGCAAAGCCACGGGCGGAACTAGTATATTAATTACTCTGCAAAACTTTCTTGGCGCATTTCTCCTGGCTACGTAACTTAGTATCAACATATGTACGTGTAAAATGTTCTTTAAAAAGTTGTCATTTCAACGTTTCCTTGGGTAGTATAGGTATTGGTAACGAAAGTTGTCACCTGACACTAAATATGAAATCCAGTGAAATATTTCTTAGTAGGTACCTACTTTTCCTATGGACAAACTTTTGAATGCTTGTCCTCGTTGCATAAACCACTTTAGGGTATTTATTTATCGGATATAACAGGACGATATTACGGATATAATTATGAAGGGTCTACAACAATCATTAACAACAACAACACCACCATCAAATCCCAAGAGTATATGATAATGATAATATTGAGTGTGATTGCGTAACAATTCCTGTTAACATTCCATTTATCATTCCAGCAATATTATAAGAGCGCACTCAAAACCTGGTTTTCTGCATCAAGCATCCATTTAAGTAAAAGAGGATTCTATTTTTTTTACTTTCCTTTGGAACACGTGTATGGCAAGCGGCGGTGGCGGCGAGCTCAGAGCCGCGGGCAGAGGTGAGGTTACGCCAGTCCGCACCAGGTGCAAACCTTTCGATTCTCTTTGTATAAAACGACCCCACTTGCTGCACCTCGAGAAACATATAAAACTACAGGTAACAAAGTTTGAATTGAATTTTAAATCGTTTTTCTCAGGTAGATGCAGTAGACAGATTGATAACTAAAGCTAACACATCTGTACTATAATATTATTCATGCGAAAGTTTGTGGGTGTGTGAGTATGTTTGTTCCCACTCTGTGACGACTGAACGGATTTAGATGAAACTTTGAACATACATAGTTTGTTTTTATCCGGGTACCACGCAAGTGAAGCCGCGGGCGGAAGCTAGTAGACTATAAACAAATGAACAAGTGTTCAGGTCATCATCATCATCATCATAAACAACCTACAGAAGTCCACTGCTGAACATTGGTCTCCCCCAAGGAATTCCACGAAGACCGGTCTTAAGCCCTCTCTATCCACCGTCTATATCCATTGACTGCAATCTTGACGATGTCGTCGGTCCATCTGGTGGGGGGTCTCCTAAACTTCGTCTTCCAGTTCGCGGTCGCCATTCGAGAACCTTTATTCCCCAACGGTTATCGGTTCTACAAGCTATATGGTCTGCCCACTGCCACTTCAACTTGCTGATTCTGAGAGCTATGTCGGTTACCCTGGTTCTCTTACGGATCTCCTCATTTCGAATTATATCACGCAGAGAGACTCCGAGCATAGCTCTCTCCATAGTCCGTTGTGCGACTTTGACCTTGTGTATGAGGCCAATAGTTAGCGACCAAGTTTCAGTACCATAAGTGATCACTAGCAACACGCACTGATTGAAGACTTTTGTCTTGAGGCTTTGTGGTGTCTCTGTGTATCTGTGACGAGAAGATATGCCGCAATTTCCCGAACGCTGCCCATCCGAGTTGGATTCGTCGGTTGACCTCTTTGTCGAAGTTGGAGCTACCTAGTTCAATTGTCTAACCAAGATAGACATAGTGGTTGTTAACCACTATGTCTATCTTGGTTATTACCACCACGCTTCGGTGATATCGTTCCCAACATAGACTGGGTTTGGTACGACATGGGCATTTGACATGATCTGCGTCTTACACATGTTCATTATGTTCAAAACAAGTAAACAGTGTTCAGGTAGGTACTGTAAATTTTTAATTAAGTTATGATTTTGTTATACTTACTTTTTCATCAAATAACCAAAAGCCTTTGATCAAATTAACCCTTAATTAAATATTCAGCATTTTATTTATTTAGCTTTGTGAATATTCCCGCGGAACTACAATCGAACAACGGATTTTGCAACACGCTCAACATTAATGAATATATCGCTATCAAAATGTTACCACTCGTGCATTCACGAACAGAACAATACAGTATAAAATTCTGCCGACTTTATGCGTAAATTTACTCACTACGTATCGAAATATATTGAGAAATAAAATTGAGGATTCCAGTTTTTCATAAAAGCGAAATGAACAAATATATTTGCATATTGCATGTCTTTTTTTACAAAATACTTATTAGATATTAACAATAAATAAAAAAAAATGTGATTATTATTACCTACAAGCTGACCGCCCCAGAAATACCCCGGCTTGGTACCCAGAAAGAAAGTAACATCTATGTTATACCTGATTTAAAACGAGTAAGTAAAATGTAAACGAGTAAACGATATATGTGCAAAATTTTAGGACAATCTGTTTAGTAATTTTGGCGTCAAGGAGGAAGATCTTTACCTTTTTTTTAAATTTTATGTATGTGCGTATCAATATTTTCATCAGCTTGAAAAAGGGTTATAGAAAATGGGGAAAAAAAACACCCGCTCGCAACCCCAAAGCACCTTAATTGTTTCTTGACTATTAATTATGTAGTATGTTAATGATAGTTACTGCCATCATAACAGCGAGAAGATAAGAGAGGTCCATTATTTTAATCGTTCCAGCTATTGTACTTTTATCTAGAAAAAGACTTGCGAGTTTTTGCTTACGGAATCCATCTCCAAGTTTTTTTTACAGCTAAAGATATTAAAGACTGTGACTTTATGTATGTTTTAGATACTTTTTGTATCGCAAATACTAACATAAATTAGGTATAGGTGCTATTTTTGATACTTGAAATGAAAGAATTGAGAAATAATGGAAAACGCAAAATTGATGCCCTCTGCTTTAGGTACCTACCAACCGATGCTTTCACACCTGACTTATAAAAGTTACAGCCGTGAAAAGTGATGAACGGAACCCTTCTTTTAAATGATTGGTCAATAAAATACAAATGGTTTTATGAAACGGGAATAAAACGTCCTTAATATATCGGCATGAAACGAGAAACAGAGCGTGCTCGATGATACCAATCGATATGAATTTGTATTTGAATAAGCTGCCGTGATATTATAATGCGGTTATTGCGCTTGTATTTT